>CAKXYN010000015.1:2695000-5095000 GCA_935064755.1 Tragelaphus eurycerus
TTTGCTTGATCATATAGCATTAGAAGCTAAGGCCAGCCAACTCAAAGGGACTCGGCAATGCCATTTTATAATTAAGCAGAGCACCCGCTGGACCGCATGTTCTAACAGATGTTTCCTGGCCCCAGGTACTAAGCCAGCACATAGTAAAACTGCCCAGAGCCTCTCCCTAAGCCAAGATGGGTCAGTGTCTGGAACGACTCCTGTCTAGTGTCTCTTACTGTAATTAGAGCATGAGGCTAGCTTTTGGTCATTAATTCCATTTGAAAAATAGCCATGGCTAAATTAAAAAAAGAAAAAAAGAAAGAACATCAGAGTACTTTTAAAATTGAAAAGCCCAATAAGAAAATGGAGATAATTTATTGGTGATTTGTTATTTCGAATAGTGTTTTAGACCTTATATAAACTCTGTACAATGATTTGCAAAATTCTTCAAGATGTTTTGCAAAATTTTCACTCCATTTATAAAATGGATAAAATTAGAGGTTCCTTATGCTTAGGCTGGAAAAGAGTTTGTAGACTGGTTAGTACCAGGAAATCAAACTCATATGCTGTAGCGGCCAGTTGGTAAATGAACAAGTCAGTCAAGGGCAAGAAAAACCATTCTGCCTTTTTAAAAAAAAATCTAGTTTTCTTTCATGTACTTGTTTTCAATAAGAGACATGGGTACAGGAATATATCTATCTGAGAAAATAACAGATCAAGCAGAGCTTAAATTCAGGAGATGTGCTCCTGAGGTCAGCAAAGTCCTTATACCATATTTGGCATCTGGAGACTGCTCTCAGCCTCTCAGCCCACTCAGTGATGCCACCCTTGCCCTTGCCCTAGGAGCTCTTGAACCTCCCCCAACAATCAAGCAGCTAGGGAGAGCAGGGCATCCCTGGGATGTTGTACCTAGCACAAAGGTAATCCATTCTCATGGATGAGTCCCATGCCTTAGTAGTTAAATGTTTTTAATATCACCCTGATTATAAATGCATGGACAAACAGAAACCAGTATTTTGCCTCTGTGTAGAGCAGACTAAAGGTCCATAGGAAATGATGAAGTCACGGGGGCCCTGGAGAGCCCATGCCATGTTAAAGGGCTTGGGGGTCCGCTAGTACAAAATGAGTAGAAATCTGGGACCCCTGTGGCCAGATCTGATTTCTCGAGAGAAAATATAAACCTACATTCTTATATGGAATCTCCCAATTAAATGTCACCTCATTCAAGCACTGTAAGGGTTAAGCAACACACTTCTGTGGTCCAAGTCTGGCCTAGGTGCTCCAAATTTGCAACCTCGTGTTTTAAGTGACTTGCCCAACTGTCACTCAAGTGACTCAAGATGTAGGCTACAACTTGAACCTAGAGTCTCTGACTCCTTATCCAGTGAGACCTGACTTTCATTTAAATGATCCTATAAACACTGACTGAGCGACTGATCTGATAAACACTGAATACCTTTCAAGAGGAATTTGTAGACTATATACCCTAAGAAGCAGGAACTTTGATATTTTCAGTATTATGGTTCTTTACACTAGTGTTTTCTCCTACAACAGAAAAGAAAAACTCATTTACAAAGTTGACATACAGAGGAGGATAAAACAAAGGTTTCAGTGACTATAGGCAATCTATAACTTCAAGAAAATGTTGGTCCTCTGGTAGATTGGAAAGGACTGAGGAAAATTTGTTTTAAACAAAGAGATGGATAGAACTTTAAGAAAGGTTTTAAAACATTTAAAACCTCCTATATTGAGGGTGGCCCACAGCAGGGTAGGAAAGCCTTCAAGTCGAAAGGAACCTCACTGTTAGGAGTGATCTGGCTTTAATGGATTTCTATTTCATATGATCCTGAGGCCAATCTGTCCTTGTCATAGCTGTTCTTTACCTCTTTTATTAAGCAAAGTTGTGCCTGGAGGGAGGTTATGTATTTATAGAGTAGATTTGTTCACGGAGGTGTGTGTGTTAGTCACTCAGTCATGTCTGACTCTTTGTGACCCCATGGACTGTAGCCCACTAGGCTCCTCTGTCCATGGGATTGTCCAGGCAAGAATAGTGGAGTGAGTTGTCATTTCCTTCTCCAGGGGATCTTCCCAGCAGAAGGATCGAACCCAGGTCTCCTGCATTGCAGGCAGATTCTTGACCATCTAGGCCACCAGGGAATCCCTGGTATTCATGGATTAACTGATGTATATTGAGTATGCACCATGTCCCAGACCAAAATCTCAAATATCTGACTCATCTTCCTTTTACCACTTACGTTGTTATCGTCGTTCAGTTGCTCAGTCGTGTCTGACTCTTTCACAGCCCTGTGGCCGGTAGCCTACCAGGCTCCTCTGTCCATGGGATTTCCCAGGCAACAATATTGGAATGGGTTGCCATTTCCTTCTCCAAAGGATCTTCTCAACCCACAGATCAAACATGTGTCTCCTGCATATTTCCTGCATTGTAGGTAAATTCTTTACTGGCTGAGCCACCAGCAAAGCCCAATTACACTATTAATCATTTATTAAAACAAACAAACAATGTGGTCTTTTTCCTTAAACAGAAAAAAAATAAAACCTTAACTAGGCTTATGTTGGGATAAAGCTTACATCAATGAATTAAGTAGTCCTTGCCCTTAAGTTTCCATGGATCATTAATACATAAAGAACTAATTTTAATAAAAATGTTGGAAGCGTTTTGTTGAATGCAAAGGAAAATTAATTTTCCTCCAGTCAGCTTGAAGATGTGAAAAGAGCCTCACCCTGGATGTGATATTGGGTTGAGCCTTAAGGAATGAGCAGGAGTTTTCAGGGCCAAAAGGGAGAGGAAGGTCATTCTGGGCAGAGGAAGCAGTTGGAAGAAAGACAGTCCCACAGTGTGTTCAGCATTTGCAGAAGAGCAAGTGGTTCAGGAGACCTAAAGCCAAGGACACATGAGCAGAGTGGCAGGAAAATCTGACTGGGCTCAGTTTTAAATAAAATAATTACACAGGAGTGAGTATAACCTCTTAAACTGAAGGTGAGGGGCACTGCCCAAGGTTTTAGAGATGGAGAGTGTCCGATCTGTTCTAAGTTAGAGAAAGATCATCTTGCCTTCAAAAGGCTGGTGAATGAAAGTACTGAGGGTGAGAAAGTCAATTTGGAAGCTGTCCAAACTCTTCAGGCAAAAGATGGTAAAGTACAGTCAGCCCTCTGTATCCATAGATTATATTTGAAATATGAAATTCCATTAAGGTTCAAAATGCAAATCTTGAATTTGCCAACAATAAATTACACAGCTTTACTTTGTATTTACAACTATTTACATAACATTTACATTGTATTAGGTATAAGTAATCTAGAGACGGGCTTCCCTGGTGGCTCAGACGGTAAAGCGTCTGCCTGCAATGCGGGAGACCTGGATTCGATTCCTGGGTCAGGAAGATCCCCTGGAGAAGGAAATGGCAATCCACTCCAGCACTCTTGCCTGGAAAATCCCATGGAAGGAGGAGCCTAATACGTTATAGTCCATGGGGTCGCAAAGAGTCCGACACAACTGAGCGACTTCACTTCACAATCTAGAGACTATCTAAAGTGTATGTGAGGATCTGTGTAGGTTATACGCAAATACTATGTCATTTTATGTAAAGGTCTTGAGCATCCATGGAGCTTGGTATTCTGGTGGGGGCCAGGGGCTGCAACCAATCCCCTACATGTACGGAGGGACCACTGTACTGAATTAGACAGTAGCAGCTGAGATGAAAAGGGAAAGCCAGATCTGAAAATACCTTTTTTGAGGTAGAAACAATAGAACTTGGTGACCAGTTGTGTAAAGAAAATAGGAGGTGTAAAGATTGAATCTAAAATCTTAACTGGCGTGCCTGGGTGGAAGAACATGTCATGTACCAAAACAAAAGCGAAAGCAGGGTTTCTGGAGGCTAAATTTTGGAGAAGAAAGAGGGGCAGCTGGTAGATGAGCTCTGGCTTGGAGATGTTAAGGCTGAAGTGTCTCTTGTAGATTCTAGTAGGTGAAACTTACCTGGAGAGCATTAAAAACTGGAAATGGACTCAAGCAAAAAATATAAACCATGATCTTGACCCATGTAGAAATGCTCTGGAAATAACCTTTAAATGATATGAATGGAAACTATTGGGTCAGCTAAAAAGTTCATTTGGGTTTTTCTGTAACATCTTATGGAAAAACCTGAATGAATTTTTTGGCCAGCCCAGCACATACTGAAAACCCTAAAGAATGACAATTAAATAATTTGAAAACTAGTAGTAAACAAAGGTACAAAGCAGCACTTCAGTCAGCTTCCATGTCCTTTTTATATAATAAAACTGGGAAATCATTAAAAGAGCACCAGCCTTGGAATTATGCAGACATAGGTCTGAATACTAATCATGCTCTTTACTAGATGTTTGACTTTGGACAAGTTATTACGCAATCCCTGTTAGCAAGACACTTAGGTGTTTTGAGGCAGATGCTACTCTATGGATTGGAAATACAAAGATAAATAAAGGCCCTCAAAGAGCTTAAGTTTCCTTTTCTATAAAACAAGAAGATTATAAGGAGTACATTTCAAGCAGGCTTCACAGGTGGCTCAATGGTACAGAATCTGCCTGCCAAAGGAAGAGACATGAACTTCATGCCTGGGTTAGGAAGATCCCCTGGAGAAGGAAATGGCAACCCACTCCAGTTTTCTTGCCTGGGAAATTCCATAGACAGAGAAGCCTGGTGGGGCTACAAGTTCATGGAGTTGCTTAAGAGTCAGACACAACTTAGCAACTAAATCAACAACAGCAAAATATTCCAAGCACCCAGCACAGCATGCTGCTGCTGCTGCTAAGTCGCTTCAGTCGTGTCCGACTCTGTGCGACCCCATAGACGGAAGCTCACCAGGCTCCCCTGTCCCTGGGATTCTCCAGGCAAGAATACCGGAGTGGGTTGCCATCTCCTTCTCCAATGCATGAAAGTGAAAAGTGAAAGTGAAGTTGCTCAGTCGTGTCCGACTCTTAGGACAGCATAGAGAGTACTAAGACCTGTCATCTTACTATGTGCTAAATACTTGCTATTCATAGGCTTATTTAATTCTTACATCAAAACTATGAGATAGACATTAATGCTGGTCCATTAAACAGTTGGGAAAACTGAGCTTAGGTATGTCTTAGTTTCATAGGGAACAAATTAAGAGTCATCTGATTCCCCAAATGCTGCACTTCAGCTTCTTTGCTTTGCCAAAACCAAATGAGTAGGTGTAGCCAAGAACACCTTCTCTATCTCTCTCTCACATGTGTTTGTGTGCACGCATGCACACTTAGCCATGTCCAGCTCTTTGCGACCCCATGTACTGTAGCCCGCCAGGCTCTGCTATCCATGGGATTCTCCAGGCAAGAATACTGGAGTGGGTTGACATTTCCTTCTCCAAAAGGGTCTTTCCAACCCAGGGACCACACCCCTATCTCTGGTCTCCTGCGTTGGCAGGCAGTTTCTTTACCACTGAGCCACCTGGGAAGCCCCACCTTCTCTCTCAGTTCCCTGAAAATATGACTAAGTGAACTAGAAGTTATCATCCAAAGGAAGTACCAATTAAGTTGAGATAAATGTTTCATATTAACAGGAGGATAATCAAAATTCAAACTAGTCAAGATAGTGCTGGTGTGAATGTCTTTAAATGATATTCAGAATAACTGAACTAAAGATGATTCTCTACAAATGCTCTTCATCATTTTGTGGATGGCCAAGGTTACATAGTCATACACGGTGGTCCTGGCTGCTGCTACAATCTCTTTCCTACTGCAAATCATTTTTGGAAGTAGATGGAGAAAGAAATGTAGTGAGTCAATAATTTAATATTAAAAGTATTTTGGAAGTAATTTTCACTGTTAAATAATGAAATACAACTGCTTAAAAGTCATTCTGGAGTGGGAATCTTCATTCTACAACCTTTTAACGTCTTCTGCTTTGCTATCACTCTTAAATCTTCATCCTCATTACCATCACACTGGCTTGGTTTAGGCTCTCTTCATTTCACTCCTGGATAGCACTCAACCCCTTGTGCTCTCTCTGTGGAACATGCTATCACAATTGCTCCAAATCTTTATCCTGTTCAGTAGTTCCCCTTCTCCTAAAAAGCCTACCCACATTCATGCATGAACACAGGTTGCTTACAACATTTTGACCTTCATTCCCATTGCACAGAACATCTTAGATCCCACATGTAGCATGCTATTTCACACCTCTGGTCCTCGGCAGTTGGTAGCCTCTCTGTATGACATGCCTTACCCTAAGTTTATCTGATAAACTCGAACTCATCTTTAAACACACAGCTCAAGAGTCATCTCCTCTGAGAAACCCATCATTACCTTTTCATGTGCTAGTCTTTATATCCCATAAGATTCTGTTTATTAAGAAATCTGTCACACTAAATGGCTTATACTTGTTTACATGTTTATTTCTCCAAGTAAATGCTAAGCTCTGGGAAGAATGTGTATCATCCTCTACATTTTTGAATCTCCATACAGGAGAACCCCAGCATATGCAGTAGGGGCTCAGTAAATAGAACCGATTCCAGTTGTCATTATCATGGTCATTATTCCATGGTGACCATGGAGTGTGGGACCATGGTGCCCACAGGAGTGTAACTTGGTAGGTGTTACATTCAGTGTTTAGAGAGGTTGAAGGAAAGACAGCCAAACTCCTTGCTGTTTCTGATGAAAAGAAACGGGGTCTCTCTAAAATAGGAAGGAAAGAAGAAAAGCTAGAGGAGCCTGAAATGTGTTCATTTTGTCACTTTTGGATGCCAGAATTTGGGATTTTAGTGCAGGCCAAGCCACTTATCTTAGAAGGTTTTGACAAATTTTCTGGGAAAAAATAAAAGAAATGAATAAAACGAAAATCTGTGGTCAGAAGGTTACAGAAAGGAATGGCACACATTTCTGCTGGGGAATAGGAAGTGGTCTTGTCTCCCGCAGCAGGGCTGTCTAATAAATCTGGAGAGTTTTATTGACTTCATAGGCGCAAAAATAACCACCCGGAGAAGACATCGGGTTTCACTTATTTTTTTGGAAAGTAATTTTTCACAGACGCGAGGTTAAAAGAAAGTGGTTGCACGGGCTTCGGCTGTACTGGTGTGTCTTCTGGTATGCGTAATGCAACTGGATCTCAATTCTGGGACGATGCCCAGTTTCAGAGGTCTAAAAACCTCTGTTGAAAACCATGAGGACAGAGTGTTGCCAAAGTTTTATGTATGCAACTGTAGATGGGTTGTCTTAGTGCAAGGAGAGACTTTGATCAAGAGCGTCTGGAGGGAGGGGTTTCATTAAATGCTGTTTTCAACCCTTAATTCTACAGCTTTTATGTCTGCTTGTTCCTAAGTCTAGCACAGACCCCAAATGGCCCTGACACAGAGAAACCCCTCCCCAAACCCACGTCTGGCTCTCTCACAGCAGCAGTGAGGGGCATGGAAGGCGTACTTGGGTAGAAAAGATACACAGTTTGGAAGGTTTTGCTCCTTACTGCCTGGATTTTGGTCTTGTGTTGGACCATTCAAAGAGGAAAATGTTCTCCCCCTCCAGCTTCATGTCTGTGATTCATTAAGAAAACTTCCCCTACACAAAGACAAGCTTTCCTAAGAAAATGCTTGATAAGGCTGTACATTTGTTGACTGAGTTCTTCCTTTTAAAAACATCTGCCCAAGAAGGGAAACTTCAGCCAAACTTAGAAGGTTTAAGTGTCCCTTTCAGAACTCCTTTCCATTGTCCCCACAGTCATGGAAGAGATGGCAACTTGGTAATATTTTTAACATTTTGAAACCTTCATCATCATTTCTCATGGTGAACCTGCAGGGACCTTCTCCCACAAAGCAAGGAAAACCATTTTTTCCATACATTGATATTTCTTCTATGAATCAATAGGAATGCAGATAGAGGAGCTGTCATCTTAGCTGGTTGGTTTGTGAGTGGAACCACCTGGTGTGTGGGAGGCCGATCATTCTCAGGGCCTCCAGCAGTCTCCATGAAAGTGGACCGGGATCTTAGATAGGATCATTGGATTAGAACTTGGGAAATAAAATTTAACACTACTCCATCTGAAAGAGTCACCTTGTTTGAAAGACTAACAAATAAATGGGTGGTTTCAAAGTGTATGTTTTAGTAGCAGAATCCATTTTCAAAGGAAAACCATACATGAGAAATTAGTAAACATTTATTGAGTCCTTGGGATATGCAGGGCACTGGGCTGACCCAGGGATCAAACCCAAGTCTCCTGCATTGCAGGCAAATTCTTTACTGTCTAAGCCACCAGGGAAGCCTTTTACATACATAGTATTATTTAATTTCATCTTCACTACTCTTAACATGCTCTGCTCTCATGTCTATTTTATCGATGAGGAAAGGAAGGGATTGGCTTGCTCCAGATAACATGCTGTGTAACCCACCATATGACGCAGATCGAAGTGGGGCTCCTGTGGAATTAGGATTAGAATACCGTGAACCTTTAAGACCTTCCACCTTACTCCTCTGTCAATTTGTGTCTCCCGGAAGCAACATCAAGGCTTAGTAGAGCTAGAGTTTCAAAATCTGCTGACTGGATAAATCCTGAAGTTTCTTCCCAGTCTAGTGCCAAGTGGTCCTAATTCTGGACACATAAACCATAGTAATCCTCAAAATGAGCTCCTTTAGACTGGATGTTGGCAAATGGAGCTCTTCTTAAATGGGCTGACTCAGAGTCACTTATCACATACCTTTAAAGAATAGATTCTTCAAATGACTTTGCTCCACTAAACATAGGGGTGAATTCCAGGAATTGTGCAGAGGTAAGTATTCTGATACTATAAGATTAAATGTGCTGTTTACATTAAAACAGTACTGCCCAAGTCAAGATCGCTCTTTATATTTCTTTCATGATTAAGTTATTAAGTATCATAGAACTAACACATTTGCTTATACATTCACTGCGAATCATCTCTAATCCAGCTAGGCACAAGGATCAGGTGTTAGACTTTTTTGCTTCTCATCTTAGCTAGATGTCTGTCTGGGTATTGGCTCACTGAGAGCAGAGGGCTCATCAGGGAAAGGGGGAGACTTTTGATGTCTTTGTTAGCGGTTCACAAAGGGAGAAAACTCCACAGGCTGAATCTCTTAACTCCTAACTCACATCAGACATCCCTAAATTGCCTGATTTTAGTGTTGCTAAGGGCGGGGGGAGCAGGCTCCTCCTTACAGTGTAGTTTGGGGTGTAAATTGGTATAAAATTATTGGAGGGCAATTTGGCAATAGCTATTAAAAATGAAGTGCTCATACCCTTTGACCTGATAATAATTCACCCTCTGGGAATTCATCATAGAGAAATACTCCTACAACTGCTCAAAGATGTAAGTGTAAAATGATGTTTGCAAGAATCTGTGTTACAGGGAAAACTGGAAAGGGCCCAAATGTGCATTAACAGGCAATTGGTTAAGGAAAGTTTGGTTCAGCCACACAGTACAATACCATGGAGCCATTAAAAAGAAGATTAAAAGGAAGATCACTCTTTACAGACTGGCAGGGAAATATGTCTAAGACATATTGCTAGGTGGAAAATAGCAAGCTTCAAAGTTGAGAATACAATCCCACTTTTGCAAAATAATAAATAAAATGTTAATATATGCCTTGAAAAAAGATGTTAACTGGTTTTCTCAGCTGTGTGGGATTAGGAAAGATTTTCACTTTCTGTGCTATATATTACAACGTTTCAAGTTATTTATGGATGTATATTATATACATGCTGTTACTTTTGTAATCAGGAAAAAAAGTAAATGTTTCTGTGGCTTGGTCTCTTGAGCCAAGAGAGCCTGTTGAAAAGTGTGGAAGCCTAGTCCACATCCTTCAACTTGAACAGAAAACAAAACTTAGCTGATGTTGGAACAGTGATGCAGCTTAACCAAAAGGAGGACCACGCATGGAAAATCTTCTGGCCTTTAGAGTCTGTAAGCCATTGCAATAATTAGCCCACAGTGGAGGGTTATTTCACGAAGGAGCTAAAGAGAATAAACTTAAATGGCAGTCAGATTTTGAACCACTGCTGTGGCTGAGAGGATAACTGAGGACCAGAAACTCAACCCAAGAGGACTCATGGTCAATAGTGACTTGCCAGAGGTAAAGAATAGCCATAAGAGATGAAGAGGACTTTGTGTTTAATTTTCACACTCATATCGAGTGAAGATTCAATGCCATTTGTAAGGACAGGGACGGGTCTATAGCTTATTAATTAAGGGGACTCGACCAAAAGAATGCAAAATTACAAATACAAAATTAAGTACAGGGCTTTGGAGGGTGAGCCCCTGAGAAATAGGGATTCCCTGGTGACTCAGTTAGTAAAGAATCTACCCCCAGTGTAGGTGACCCAGGTTCAAGACCCTGGATCAGGAAGATCCCCTAGAGGAGGAAATGGCAATCCATTCTGGTATCCCTGCCTGGAAAATTCCATGGCCAGAGGAGCCTGGCAGGCTACACATGCAGGAATTGGACACAACTTCGCGACTGAATCACCACCACCTGAGAAAGAGGGACCCTTAAGCTATTCTTCACCAGTTTCTCAGCAATTGGGTCTGCTCTGGCTTAGCGCTTTTGAACCAAGGTAACATGGAGAGTGATACATACTTCCTTTCCTTTAAGAATTATCCTACCAGAGAAGTATTTCCATTTCATACCTGGAAAGCTCCCAGGTTCTTGGTGTATTTGAGTTTCTGGGGATGTATAAGCTCTGGAGAAGCTCTGTTTGTTGTCTATGGCAGATGCCCAGTTCTTGATGCTCATGAAACTGTGGCAGTCAGAGTTGGAAAAGACGTATTAGGTCATCAATTTAGACTCGTGTCCAAGGCAGGATGGTTCCCTATTGTAGTTGGTCCAAGCCTTCCTCGAGGCAGTATGGAAATATCTCGAGGGCCTAACTCTTCTGAAGGCTGTTCCTCTCTTCTGGTTCCTGGGAAAACGCTGGGGCATTTGATGTGGGGGGTGGGGAGGAGCATTTTAGAGCCACACAACTACTTAATTATATCCATTCACCTAGATTCCTATCGATGTTTTCCACAGGAAGAAAACAATTCCGTGTAGAGAAACTCTCGTATCTCTGGCATAAAGTTGCCATCAGGGAACAAATCACTGATTTTTTCCGGTTCCTTGTATTTCAACTTCGGCGGTGAGTTTCTTTTTAGCTTTAGGAAAAAAGCAAACTTGTTTGAATTCTCCATAGCCAGGGTTATCAAGAATGAGTAATATTTAATTATTTAGTAGCTTTATAAACACTTCTTGAGACTGTTTACTTCTGTTTTTGCTCAACCTGATGTGCTCCCAATTTTTATTTTAGGCTTCTAGGAGGCTATAAAAATGGAGGGGGGGGGCGGCTCTGAAAGCTATAGTTTTAATTTCCCCATGGTTCCTTGTAATTCTAAGTTGATAATGAACCTAATCACCTCCAAAATTTTGGTAGCTATTTTTTTTTTAAATGTATTTTATAGAAGTATAGTTGATTCACAATGTTGTGTTAATTTCTGCTGTACAGCAAGGTGATTGAGATACACACACACACACACACATTCTTGTTCATATTCTTGTCCATTATGGTTTATCACAGAGTACTGAATATAGTTTCCCAAGTATACAATAGGATCTTGCTCATCCATTCTATAAACAAGATTTTGTGTCTACTAACCCCCAAATCCCAATCCATCTCTCTCCATTAGTGGCTACATTTTTGTACACAAGGAGAATTATCCTAGAAGAGTAGGCTTGAATTGTTATTGACTGATTAATGTATATGTCCTCAGTACAGTCTCTTATTCCCTATGTGGTTGTTGGTTTTTGTGGGTTTTTTGACTTGAAAATACTCAGTCTCTTTTTGATAAGTAATGCTACTAGCAAATATAAAATACTCGGAATAATGTCTTAGTTGGTACTTGCATTTGAAAGTTTTTGTCTTTTTAAATCAACACAAGCAGGCATTTGTTTATTGATGCTCGTGACATCAGTATTAGGATTTTTATCAACATGCAACATTCACCAACCTTTTTTTCTTACAATTCCTAAAGATGGGCTCCCAGTTAATCAGCTATTAAAAAACTATCTGTTAAAGATGAGTTAAACTTAGCTGAGTTTAATTAAATTTTAAAAGTTGACTGGGAATTCATCCAAAATGCGCTCATCAAAAGACAAAAGTATTTGAAAGTAGAGGTAAGAGAGAGGATTGTGGGGGGTGGGGAATTAATTTTAAACCTCTTAAACTGGAAAAAATGGTTTAGTGATAGAAAAGCTGAAGATAAAAAGGTTTTACTTTAAAAATAGTTCAGTACTGTATATCTGTCCCTTGGATTTTCCCTGGCATGCTCCTTTCAGAAATGTGCTTGCCCACGTTAAAAAAGTACTAAGAATAATGAAAGTGAAAATTGCTGAAATGTACAAAATTACCAAAGGTACAACATCATTTGGAAATAACTAAGAATATTTTCCCAACCTAAAAATTCCAAAAGAGTTTTTTTATGAGCTGTGAATGTACTTAAATGTAATCTCATAAACAAGCTAAAATATTTTAGCTGTGTATTAAACAAATTCTCTTTAGGAAGAATAATGAAATTACATGAATTTAGTACTGTCTGGAAAAATATGGACTATAAAATGGAAGGTTAATCCTGCTGGTAATCTCATTAATGTGGGTTACACTGAACTCCTTACAGGCAAATAAATTGTTAGCTCTTACATAGATGGATATCTGTCCTGAGTAGAATGAGACATGTTTGGCTCAGTAATTATCAGTGGAACAAATAAGCATGCGTTGTTCAGATAGATCTCAGATTGTTCACTGTTTGACATATAGTTATGCTTGATTTAAATAGTAACTAATGAAATGATAGTAATTTTATGTATTTACAATCCTATCTATGCTGTGAAAATTAACATGTCTATATTGGTCAAGCCAACTCATTAGAAAAGATCCTGATGCTGGGAAAGATTGAGGGCAGGAGAAGGGGGCGACAGAGGATGAGATGGTTGGATGACATCATTGACTCAATGGACGTGAGTTTGACCAAACTCTGGGGGAACAGAGTGAGGAACAGGGGAGCCTGGCATACTGCCGTCCATGGGGTCACAAAGAATCGGACACAACTGAGTGGCTGAACAACAACTGGTTAAGAACTTGGTTTAGAAAGAAAAGAAATTAATTTGTTCATAGAATTAAAAAAGTTCAGTAGTAGAATAGAGTCAGCTTCTCAAATAACATTATCTGGGTTCTGACTCTCTCTTCTTTCTGTTTCTGCATCCCGATTTTACCACTTTCTGTGCTATTCTCTTTCTTTGGCAAATATTCTGGTAAAGACTGAACCACTTAGCAACCTCTCGTAGAAGGAGTATATTTCTTTTACAATAGGAGCTGACTTCCCATTGTCTTAGCATGGGGTCACATGCCCATCACTGAAGCACGTAACAGTGCTGCAGTGGTTTGATGGTACCTTAGCTTCCCGTGGCAGCCAAAAGCAATTACCACAAACTGGGTGGCTTAAAAAAAGAGGAATTTACTTTCTCATTTCTGGAGGTCAGTAATCCAAAATCAACATGTCACCAGGTCTGTTCTCCCTTCAGAGAGTCTAGTAGAGATTCTGCTTCTTATCTCTTCCAGCTTCTGGTAGCTCCAGGTTTCCTTGGCTTGTAGCAGCTTTACTCAGATCTCTGCTTCAGTGACCATCTTGCCTCCTCCTCAGATCTGTGTATCTCCTCTGTGCTTTTGTGTTCATCTCCCTCCAAGTAAGAACACACGTGATTATATTTAGGGCCTTCTGGGATCATCCAAGATGATCCCATGTCAAGAACCTTAATTTCACCTGCAGAGTCCTACTCCAAATAAGATCATATTCACAAGTTCCTGGGACTAAGATGTAGACATAACTGTTGCCGGGACACCATTCAACCCACTCTAGCTAGCAAATGTTTAACAATCTCCTTGACAAAAAAGGAAAAACCCTTATGTACAGTATTTGCCTACCTCTGTGGTGTAAATCGGGGAAGGCAATGGCACCCCACCCCAGTACTCTTGCCTGGAAAATCCTGTGGACGGAGGACCCTGGTGGGCCACAGTCCATGGGGTCGCTAAGAGTCGGACACGACTGAGCGACTTCACTTTCACTTTTCACTTTCATGCATTGGAGAAGGAAATGGCAACCCACTCCAGTGTTCTTGCCTGGAGAATCCCGGGGACGGGGGAGCCTCGTGGGCTGCCGTCTATGGGGTCGCACAGAGTCGGACATGACTGAAGCGACTTAGCAGCAGCAGCAGTGGTGTAAATATTGCCACCACGTCCACTTTCAAGCTGTCAACTGGAAGTCCCTGAACTAGGAGTTGGGAAAAGATGCACAATAGCAGAACACTCTATAGTACTTCCACCATCCAGATCCAATAGATGTAAAAAGCCTTAGGAGCATAGATAATAGAGTAAGGAATTCAGATAATTAGAAAGTAGTGAGTTTTGAGGACCTATTCATTTAATTATATATTCATATACTTTAATTTTTAATGGTGATGATGTTTAACAACTGGCTCACAAAATTCCTGAAAATTTACCGGTGAGTTCAGAAGAGCTGATGTGATTCAGCACCAATACACTGGGTAGAATCTGCTACCTGATCAAGTCGGAGTCATAAAGCCTAAAACAATAGGTCAGCAACATGCAAACCACCCGGACTGCAAATGAGGTGGATGGTTCCTTAAGAGAACGCTGGGATGCTATTAGTTAAGAAAGAGAAAATAATATGGAAAAGACAAAAAAGACAAAGCCACTTCCCATCATTGTTTACAGAGATATTAATGATTTCAGGCTTAGAAAAAAAAAATTTAGCAGTTTGAAACTGTTGTAGGTGTTGTGGCTACGTGTAGTTCTTCAAATCTGTCTCTCTACCTAAGATAAAAATCAGTTTTCATGTTCTCACTTTTCTTGGTTCATACAATCTGTTTTTAAGCCTAGACATATCTATCCCAAGGCTTCCCTCCTGGCTCAGATGGTAAAGAATCCACCTGCAATGCAGGAGACCTGGGTTCAATCCATGGGTTGGGAAGATCCCCTGGATTTTCTACCCACTCCAGTATTCTTGCCTGGAGAATCCCATGGACAGAGAAGCCTGGTGGGCTACAGTCCATGGGGTGGCAAAGAGTCAGACATGACTGAACGACTAACACTTTCATATCTATTCCAAGGCAATAAACTTCAGAAAAAGACATAAACCAATGGTCTTTTTTAGAATTTTAAAAAAAGGTTAAAACCTTTATTGAGATACAATTTAAACATCATGCAATTTACCCATTTAAAGTGCAAAATTCACTGTTTTTTGGTATATTCACAGAGTTGTTCAACCTTCACCACAGTTAATTTTAGAACACTTCCATCACTCCCCCAACAAAAACTCTGAACCACTCAACTGTCATCTTCCAGTGCCTGCACTCTGACCTATTCCCTTGGTGACCACTAGTTACTTTCTTCTCTCTAGATTTGCCTAGTCTAAGAATTTCATATGAGTAGAATCATAAAATAATTGTTCCTTTGTGACTGGCTTTTTCAATTAACATAATGTTTTAAAGGCTCATCCATGTTTTAATATGTGTCAATATTTCATTCCTTTTTATTGCCAAATGGTATTCCATTGTAAGGATAAACCACAAGTTGTTTATCCATTCATTTAGTTGGTGGCTGTCTGAACTGTTTCTCCTTTTTGGCTATTATGAATAACGCTGCTGTGAACATTTGTGGACAAGTTTTCATATGGACATAATTTTCATCTGTCTTAACCCAGTGGCTTTTTAAGTTAAAAATTTTAGTGAGGTTTCTTATATTCCACATGCTGAAGGGAACTACCATTTAGGAATGAAATCAGAAATGCCACATACCGAATTCCAGTTCTCTTAGATTTTGGGTCACTACCTCAATCCCTTAAGAATCCTGGGACAGGTTCAGTCCAGAGGAGGACTCTGCTCGCCAACTCCAGGATGGAGGAGGGTGCTGTTTGTCAGAAGAATGTAGGAGGTGACTTTGGGCAAATCACCGAGTAGGTTTGATAGAATTTCCTCTCACACCCAAGGCCTGGCCTTGCCCACAGCAGGCTCATAATCATTAGTCCATCACAATGCCCTTTGG
The DNA here is from genome assembly GCA_935064755.1 of Tragelaphus eurycerus. Taxonomy (NCBI): domain Eukaryota; kingdom Metazoa; phylum Chordata; class Mammalia; order Artiodactyla; family Bovidae; genus Tragelaphus; species Tragelaphus eurycerus. The sequence goes on from CAKXYN010000015.1 coordinate 2,711,094, forward strand.
GCACTCTCCATAAGCCAAGTATAAAGAATAATAAAAATAAAATCTTAGTCTCTGACCTGGAAATAAGAGTCATGGGGTTAGGGACACTTGCAGGAAAGAGGGAAACTTTTAGCTTCTCTGATAGAGGCCAGTAGAGAGCTTCATTTTCTCCCATGACTGATGGGAGGAGTTCTTTCCAGTTCTGTCTTGCAGACCCGGGATGGGGGGAAAAAAAAAAACAAAACCATATTAATTTATACAGCAGCTTTCTTCCAAAAAATTCAGAGTGTCTCAAACAGTCTTTCACTCATTCCCCTGAGGGAGTTTGCATAAATGTGCATACGAAATTATTTCTTTTAAAATTTACACTCTCCAGTTAGCCAGTACTGGACAGAAATAGAACCAGAAAAGCAGACCTCCTGACTGAACATTCCACTATAATATTTTCAGTGAGCTTCTATAAATCAGTGCAGAGCCTTAAAAACAGGATCTCTCCATAATATCCCCGGGACTCTGCTCCCTGATGACTGATGTTCATTTCCACAGGGGCAAAATTTTCCCTTCCGAATGAGAGTCAACCGGCATGGCGTGCACCACAACCCTCAGGAACCTCACTCACTTACAGTCGCGGGCTTAGGCCCACCTTGAAACAGGCAGCCCAGATTCCCTCTCGCAGCTCAGCCCCCTCCTAACCCAACTGGAAACCTCTCAAGAATCTTGAGACTGGCTCAGCCCGAAGGAGAAAGAGTCCTACTCCCCAACCGTGGGCAGAAAACTGTGGTCTGGCCAGGCCCTCTCCTCCTGTCACTGTTGTGTCTCCACGTTGCTTGTCCAGGGAGCTGGACTGCCCCTCAGAGTCATGGAGGTCACAGTGGGGCGCATACCAGTGTGTTTCCCAGAGCCCAGCTAGGTGCCTGGGTGCAAGGCTCTGGGAGAGCTTCCAGCATCAGGCATACACAGGGCCAGCCCAGCTCTCCACCCTAAACCAAACACTTAATTCCTCCTGGTGGACCTCTTCTCAACATATTCTTATTTTGAGGTTCTGATCGCCCATCCCTGAAAAAAAAAAAAAAAAAAAAGAAGTTTGTGTTGTTGTTATTGGTGTTTTTAGAGTCACGCTAGCTCACGTATTTAGAATCTCAGGGAATCACACCTGGGGAGTATCTATGTGCATTGTTCTTCCCACCCCCAGAAACCTCTGGGCTCCACAAATCCCTTCCCAGGGGCATTGGGGGAATGGGAAGTCATAATCTATTTAGCAACAAAAAGTTTAAACTTGTGTCCCACACTGCATCCAAGCCTCAGACATATTTTGTTTCAGCCCCTACACTCTTAATTAACCACGTTTCAATTTTATTTAAACTTCATGTTTGGACTGGTTGCATAGTTTGTGGGGTCTGGTGCAATGTGAAAATGCAAACCCCTTGTTCAACGTTGAATAATTTCACGTGACACCAAGCACCGAGGCCCTTCTGAGTACCAGTCTCATGGGACTTCACAGATTGCTTGTCTGTGAAGCCATCAGCCCTGGTGCCAACATTTAAAGAGCGAAAGACTCTTAACCTCTCTCAAAAACTAGAAAAATTTGGTGCTCTAGGTTTTCTTCCCCAAATGGAACGCAGAACTGGCTGGTGCTGAGAAGCCGGTTGCATTAGTTTGCTAGGGCTACCGTGACAAAGTCCACAGACTGAGTGACTTTAGTGACAGAAGTTTGTCTTCTCACATTTCTCAAGGCTATACAGCTGAGATCAAGGTGTCAGCAGGATGGCTCTTCTAAGGCCTCAATCTTGAGGTTTCCTTCTCAATGATGAGCACCCTCTCCCTTCACAGGGTCTTCCCTCTGTACTTGCCTGCGTCTTAATCTCCTCTGCTTATACAGACACCAGTCAGCTTGGATGGGAGCCCACCCTACTGACCTTTTAATTGAATAACATTTTTAAAGGTTCTATCATCTCTAAATATAGTCAGATTCTGAGGCACTGGGGGTTAGAGCTTCAACATAGAAAATTGTGGAGGGGACCTAACACAGTTCAATCCAGGATACAGTTGTTCAGGCTTCCTTGGTGGGTCAGATGGTAAAGACTCCACCTACAACGCAGGAGATCCAGGTTTGATCTCTGGATTGAGAAGATCTCTGGAAGAGGGAATGCCTACCCACTCCAGTATTCTGGAGAATCCCCTGGACAGAGGAGCCTGGTGGGCTACAGTCCACAGGGTTGCAAAGAGTGGGACACAACTGAGTGACTAACACTTTCATTTTCACACTTTCACGTTAAGAACTGAAGGCACAATGCTCCAGGTCCAAGCACCAGCCCTGTGGTCAGCAGCCACCATCCACTGTGCTGTGTAGGCTCTGTTCTTCATCCCATTTCCTCTCACAGAGGCAGCCCTGCTCCTCCCGGGAAGCATATGGCCTGGTGACACTATCCACCCTGACTCCATACTCCCTGAAGCTCTGCCTACTAAGGTCGCTACTCAAGTGATCCTTGAAAGCACTATAATCAGTTTCTTAAACTCAAACACAAAAAAGTGTACCCATTCTCTTGTGATAAGACTTCAAGTGCAGAGCAAAAAGAATTGCCCTGGGGGTACAACTGACTATGCAGAGACTCGATCTGCAGGTTTTAGGAGAGGAAATTCACAGCCACCACAAAACTCTTCCTGGGGCTGATCCCACTGAACAGCACCTGACCGTACAAGGGACGGCTGGCTCAGTATGTCAGTGGAAACCCAACTCTACAGCTCCTTGGAGGTGGCGTGCTCCCAAACAGGCCTTTGTACCTATTTGCTGAAATGTTAGCCAGATTATAGCTGAAAATTCTGCTAATTCTGGGGAAGTTTTTGGTCTTGTGCCTGGAACTATTGAAACACACATTCACACCTACCACATATAACACTTAGCAGCATAATTTCCAGCACAACACTTTCATACTTTATTTTTAAAAGAAACAGAGCAGAGACTAAAGACCTGCGCTCACTCTGCGGCTTTTTGCAGGAGGCTCCACAAAAGGTGGAGAGGATGGCTTCTGCGATGAAGGGAGGGTTGTTTGGCATTTTTAAAGGAAAGGAGCCACACAAATCTTTGCTCAGAATCAGGGAACTCAGGATGCTGAAACCTAACATTTGTACCTGCACATAAATAGAAGATAATAATAATAATGTCAAATGTGCAAGGCTCTGGCAAAAGAGTAACGATTATCTCATAAATCCCAGGAAAAGAATTTTAAAACATCTTACTGTAGCCCCTTTTGTGTTAAAACTGAGAAAGGGAGGTTCTTAAATTTTTAAAGACTCTCCTCAGACCAGCTCTGCACTTAAATGCTGATCTTTTCTCTCAGCCAGGGCAATTCCCACCCCACTAGGTTACTTCTAAACAGGCATTGTCCTGTCGGCCTAAATTGCATGCCAGAATTACAAAACCGGCTCACTTTACACCAACGTCTCTATTTAGACTGCAGAGTTGAGAAAGCAAAGGCTATTTCAACTTCAACTCCTTTAGCAAACAGAAGAAAAGGCATCTGACCCGCCGACTTTTCCAGCTGGTCCTTGGGTCTGGTCGCTCCTCTCCGCCGCAGCGCGCGGGCGCCGACCGCCAGTCTGCCACCAGGGGGCGCAGCATCCTTTGTCCTGACACAGGCATTGGAAACAGGCTATGCAGTTGGCTGGGCCTCCCCGAAAATCTGACTTTCACTCCTTTCATGGTTTCTCTCTGGAACCAGCCCACTCCCGCGGCCCGCTTCATTCATTTTAAAACCGTTTCTTCTTCCCTGATGCTCACAGTCTCCCTCTATCTCATCTGAGATCTGGGCATGTTACTGGACTCTGGGCAAGTTTCTAAAAGGGCTTTTCAGAGGCACCAGCCCAACCCCAGCTGCTCTTCCTCTGCAAAGCTTAGGAGACCCGGGCCCTAGCTTATTATCATTTGCTGTCACTTGGAGGCCCCTCAGTTGAGGATGTTTCTAAAGATTCTTTCAGAATGAAGGAGCCTCAAAGACAAGACTAGCTTCCTGGAAGAATTATTACATTCATTCTCTAATAGCCCTCCCCTTCCTCTCAAGAAATAATAACAAACAAATGAAATGACCCCTGCCCGGCCTCCCCCGCCCCAACCCCGCACCCGGCAGTGTTCAGCTTCACCACCCTTCCTTCCCCTGAACAATCTCAGGTCAGCCTTTGCAGGTAGACACCTACCCACCATGACCAGCTGAAGCATCCTTTCAGCCACACCTCTTACCACTCCACTGTGCACCCCAAGCAAGGCAACTGCCTCCTCCTACCCTCAACAGCTTGGCTGTATCTATTCTCCAGTAGAAAGAAATCCACCCAGATACCAAAGACTCAGTGTTGTCATCTTTCAGGGATTAAAAAAACAGCCGTTTCTACTTTAAAACACACTTGTAGCCCTGCCCCTACATACAGACAGAACACAGACAAAATGCAAACCCTTAGATCCCTAAAAATCCACTGTTCTACAGGAGTAGGGCGCAGGGTTCCTACAGGCCTTTGAAAGGCAGCTGCTCTATTTACATGGAGAGATTTCAAGTTTACAGAGTCTTTTCCCTGCCTCTCATTTTAGCCTCAGAACAACTCTCAGAGTTGTTCAGGAAAGTCTCAAGCCCAAGATATCTGCTTCAGTCCTGGAGCTAGTACAGGGTAGGGGCAGCACTTTGGGGGCAGTACTCAGGTGACCGGGGCCTGAGGAGAGCTGCGGGTCCAATTGCTATCACAGATGAGCCTCAGGATATCTGCACGGAGAGAGCTATGGTTTGGTCTCCTGAAAAACTGAAGCGTGAGTAAGTGCCTAGATGGGGCAGGAAGAGAGGAAAGGAAGGGGTGATATTAACTCTAACCTGACTTTTCTTTTTATCTCTGGCTTTCTTCACTTCTCATTTTCTCCCCACTCACCTTAGCTAATGCAGAAGAGTGGAATTGCTGAGCCTGGGGACAAGTAGCCCCAGCCAGTCCACCTAATGTGAGCTGGCTTCTCTTTCTTCATAAAGTAATGTTAAGGTCTTTCTGAATGGAAGAGAGTCACTAAAGGATGAAAAAGGTCAGTGGTATTCTGGGCATGGGGGAAGAGCAGAGTGGGAGACTTACTTTCATTTTATGCCCCTTTGTATTTTGATTTATGCATATTATTACTTTCATAATTTGATTTTAAAATTTTTATTGGGGCTAATGATGCTCTTCAGAACTGCTGTAGTGATGACTTACATAAAGTGTCTGGCATGCACGTGGTCTGGCATGGAGTTGATGCTTCTTGAACAGTAGTTTACTTTAGCGATCACAACACCCTCAAAACTGAGAAAACGGACTTCAAAATCAAGAATCTCCGAGTACAGTGCAGACTCTGCTCTCAGCTCACTGTGTGCTCTTAGGAAGCCAACTACCTTCTCTGAGCCTTTGTTTCCTCATCTGTAAAATTATAAGGCCAGTTGATTTGGAAAACTATGGGGAGGACAGGGCAGGGCTCACCTCCCCCTCCAAAGTGACCAAGGCACCTTTTAAAACTCAGCTACACACTTTGCAAAGGAGGTCTCTTAAGCCTGGAGTTCATCAGAGACCCTTGCTAAAGTTGTCAACTAGGGTAGGCGGAAAGGGCCAGACACAGCTGAACAAGTTCTAAAATGATACAGGAATTAAATTAGGAAACAAAAATACATCAACACTCTGGGAAGGCCATCAGCTTAAGTGGGTGGGGAGAGTTGGGAAAAGATAGTTTAGGCTCTTCTTTGGGTACAGTTGGCACCATGATGATTTCCTGACAAAAGAGTTGCCATTGGTTGGCAGAGGGGATGAAATTCAAGGCCCAGCCAGGGTTAGCCCCAGTCCAGTCTCCTAGGCTGAGAGTTTTATGTGGGTGCAGGGCTGGCCCTGGAGAGACTGGACCCTCCCCATAATACAACCATAAGGAGAGCTGCCCAGGAGAACTGGACGAAAAACCTCTGAGGTTTCTTCCAACATTACCTGAACCACCACCACTATCACCACCACAACAAAAGTGAGGAGACTGGGTCATAGAAGGCAGAGATGCTCAGACAATAACACTTCAGCAGCTGGATTGGGGAGACCTATTCTGGGGTAACTCAGCTCCTGAGAACCCAATGGAGGCTTGTTTCTGGAACACACATGGATTCATTTCCCACCCTGCTCAAAATCAAATTTTTCTTTATAGTCTGCTTTGCCAGAGCTGGGCCTTTGGGGACAGGATAGCAGGTAGTCTGATGGGTAGAAAGGTTGAGACTCCTTTCACCCTGTGGTCTTCTTCCTATTTAAAGCAGCACCGCCTGTCACAGTAGCCTCTTGCCAATATTGGAGGCAGGAGTATTTTTCTGACATTGTAAGGGGGGTGTTCAGAGCATATGGGAGGCCCTTTCCCAAGGGCATTGCAGGGTAGAAATTGGTTTCACCCGCTCCCCAGGAGGACTCTTCAGCCTTCCCCTCACCCCTAACTCTGGAGGTCAGATTCAAAAGGTATCTACATTTCTATTTTTTAAAAAAGGAAAAAAAGTGGAATATATATATATATATTTTGTATATATATATACCAAATATTTATATATATATATATATATATATATATATATATATATATATATATATATCCGAATTATCTGACCATGCCTGTTAAACAATCAATGACATCTCCTCCCAAAGCCTGTGTTGTAGTCTTTTCTGTTCTTGTGGGATCTGAAATAACGGTACCAAAGTATGGGGACACCTGAAAGACCCCTCCCTTTTTTTATGAAGCTAGCCATCTAAGAGACAGGAAGGGGTGGGGGGAGAGGGAGGAGGAAGGAGGTTCCTGTAGAGAGGCATCCGCAGGTAGCAGCAGCTCTGCCTGATTTCCAGAGAAAAACCAAGTAAATACAAACTGCTCCATCAATCATTACGCTTTGACAAACCTATATTCCTGGAACTTCAGTGTCTTTCAGAGAAATCCCTTCTGTTGTACATTACAAGTCAATTTCAATGGCAATTCTGAATGTCTGGCCACTTGTTAAAATGCTTTCTGCGTTTGCTTTTCTGTGTGGTTCTTTTCTGTGCCCGTTTGTATCTCTAATAAGCAGCATTGTTTATTATCCTTGGGTCCGTGCCCCTGGGACTGAACTGAAATAGAACAGGAGTGCCGAGTTTGAGCGCTGGAAAATACTTCGGGTTTCCCAGGCCCCTGAGGGGTCTCTGGGGCAGAGGAGACAGCCGCGTGGGGAAAGCCCACCCATGTGTGTGCGCCCTGCGAAGGGCAAGCTTGCAGGAGTTGTTCCAGACTCCCTTAGGTACTGGGCAAGGATGCCGAGATGAGTCCACAGGAAGGAGGCACATGGGGATGGGAAATGTCACTAAGGTCTGGGACTAGGGCTGTGACTTAAGGGCCAAACAGTCTAATATTGCCAGGATCATAAAAAGAGACTGTTGCGCGGGAAAGGTTCTGAGCTGTCTTTTAGTTCCGAAGTCCCAATACTCATCCCCGTGCAATTAATTCTCACGAATAAATTCTCTTTCTTCTACATAGCCCCTCAGTCTCTGCTGTCAAAACGAGCATCCTAAACAAGACAAGGATTACCCCCCTTCTTCCCTTCAGTTGCCTAATATTTCTCCCCATTTCGTTTTCAGCCGAGTGCTTTGTGACCACGGGGATGAAAGCGCGTGCGCCGAGAAATAAAGCTCCACTGTACCCCTAGCTACAGAGACTTTTCGCCCCCTCCAACCCCCAAGTCGGCCCCTCCGTAAGGCCTCTCCCAATTCCGCTGCTCCCAAAACAGAGTGGGGTTCGTTATCAAAAAGCAGAAACCCGCATCGGAGATACAACCCGGCATGCCTTCCGCGTATGGGGGAAATTTTTCCGGTTTAGCCCAGCCTGCGCTTAAACGGCCACCCCAATTTAATGTCAGGGCGGGATCTGCCGGAGAGTTTGCCGGAAAGAATGTTATTAAACCGCGTGAGCCAGACCCTGGCTGTGTGCTTCCCAAGCGAGACTTCTAGACCCAGGGCCTGGCCCGAACTGTCCTTGCCACAGGTTCCTGTGAGAGACAAGCCCCTGTCCGCAACTTCCGAAATTTCCTCCAACAGGCTGCAAAGACTGCTGAAACTGTCCTTCCTAGCTCCACTCCCTCATCCAGTTAGGTTGTTTTAAAATACAGAGATTCTGTTTGCTCGTAAGAACAGAGTGATTTCCCTCAAGCAACTCCTGCAAGAGCTTTAAGCAGCCTCTGGGTTGCAGCGCGTCCAAGCGTCTGAGGAGTTTTCCGAATTTCCAGAAGTAGTAAAAGGAATTTTGGTGCCGGAGAAAGTGCGGGGTATGCGAGTGCCGGGTGGGGGTGGGCGCCGAGGAAGCCGCCTAGAGGCTTTTTGTTTTTTAAAGTTAGACTTGCACCGAGGTGCCAGTACAAACGGCACCGCTTCGTGGTTTCCTAATTTAGAGAATCGAGCTGAGTTTGGGCCCATCCTTGAAGCCAGGGGCCCCGCTCAGTGTACTATTTCCAGTTTTCCAAGACCGAGCAGAAGCGAGGGCGCAGCTCACTGGGCACTGCCAGGCGCAGCTGACTTCGTCCGCTGCTCCCGGCTCTCCGCTCCTCTCCCTTCTCGTGCCAACCCCAGAACCATCCCATCGCTGCCAGGATTGCACCGGGGAAGTGAGGGCCGAATGTCTAGGCTGCGGAATCTCCCAACAGGTAGTTTCACCCGGGAGCTGGCAAGGCTTAAATATCAAAGGTTGGGTCGCACGGGCTGCATTAAACTGGAGCACAGACGCGGTCACCGAGGGAGCCAGAAGAAGTTGCTTTCTGGGAGTCACTTTAAATAACCCCGTTTTCTCTCCAGTCTCCAACTTCTCTCGAAATAGCTCGAGCTGTGCCATTTGGAATGGCACTCAATGAGCCTAAAAAAGCCGCTTCAGGCTGTAAACTCATATCCGATTTGAATTCTTTTTTCCCCTCTGTAGTTGCTAGAGAACCCAGCTCGGCTTTGGAGCGATAGGTATTTATTTGAGAATTGGGAGATTCACCTTCGAAACGTCGTAGGCTTCAGGGCAAAAGAGGAAAAGGCTGTGTTGCACTTGGATGATATAATTGAATTATGCCTTTCCCTGGTGTGCAGTGAGGAAAAGCAGGATGCCAGGCAGTATGTGGAATGGGCGGCGGCAGCCTCGCACTCCAACAAGAGAGCGCACCACACTTCCTTCCCAGGGCGCGGAGAGAAGTTGGGTTGGGCCACTGTGTCCTGCCTCTAGCAAGGATGTGCACCAGCTGGAATGTCGTCGCAGCAGCACAATCCCGGCTGCATGGCCCCCTCCCCTTCGGGGGCACTCTCCCAAAGGTGCCCGCCGGAGTCCGTGGACGCACGTGGTACTTGGAGACTCGGCGCGCGACTCAAAACCGCGCATATCACCCCAAAGATCCCAGGCGCGCGCAAGGCCCTCGCCGGGTGAGGGAAGGTGGGGGACCGAGCCCTTGAGCCAGAGGATCTAATCCCGCTTTGGCAGACAAGCTCTGAGCTGTCATGGGGTAATGCTTTCCGCACCGACACAAATCGCGGAACTCCGGCTCTGCCCGGTCAGTCTCCTAGAGAAATGTTTTCAAACTTTCCCGGGGTACTGGCCCCTAGAAGCCTCTGGGGCCATAGGCGAACCTGACCCGAGAGACTTGGATCTTTAACCGCCCGAGGACCTGGCGTCCCAAAAACACCCAGCCCGCTCCCCCACGCCTTCCCCGGTACGGCTTGTTCGCCCTGCGTCTCCACCGCTAATCACGCTACCCAAACTTTCCGAAGTTTTCTACCGCTTTGCCACCTCCAGTTCGCCTCGGCTGGAGCTGGCGAGAGGAGAAAAAGACCCCCCCCCCACACACACACACACACACACACCGTCCCTCCACCTCTCTTTCTCGCCTCTCCCTCCCACCTTCGGCCTCCCCTGTGAGTCCAAACCTTGCAAGTCGGAGCGTGCGGCGGTGGAGCCCCCGAAGGCACCGACTCTGCAGGGGACGGATTTCGTGCTGCATCCCCCACTCTCGGTGCCTCGGCCGTTCCGCCCCCTCCTCCCCCACTTCGTTTGCGGCGCAGGGACCTGTGGGCTTGTAATTTAGTTTTGTTCAAATTTAGTTTTTTATCCCCCCTTTTCATTTTCAAAGATTTTTTTTTTTTTCTTTGAGATTACACTCTGTCGGAGCTCAAGAGTCTGCCTGCCTTCCAGTTTTCCTGCGCAGGGTTTGGGCTACGCATCCTTCGCGCCGGGCGGGTTGTCTTGCGAGTGGGGCCAGGGGCTCCCAGGCCGCGATTTCTCCAGCTGGGTTTCGTCTCCCTGAGAGACCCTCCATCCTGGCGTGGGGCAAATTCGTGGCGAAGTTCAGCCTGAAGGCAAGCCTCCTGGGCCACCACCCCACCCCACCCCGCCCCCTACCCCGCCAGAGCTGCGACTGCAGTTGGTTCCAGGGATGTTTTTATACCAGTTTAGGAGACGGAGTAGGCAGTAGAGGGGAGACCCTATTCTAACACCTTCCTGAGGTCTTCCTACACACGGAAAATTCGAGGTAGAAAGATTGCCTCCCTTCAGGTTCCGCAACGACGCGCGACCCGCTGGGAGACCCCCACAGAAATGCCCAAGTTGGTTGGTTTGCGGCCTATTGTGTTTTTATTTTGTCTAGGATTAGTGTGGTTGGAGATTTTTGCAGCCAGCCTTACTACCCCGGGGCTTCAACTTTCAAACCAAGTCAACGGGAACATTCCAAAGGAAACTGGATCCCCGGGTGCACCGCCCGGCCGGGTGCGGAGCAGAGAAACGTAATCCTCTGCGCACCGCGCGGGGCAGACTCTTGGTCCTGGGGTCATTTCTGAATCCCATTGGATTGGTCTGGGGATCGGACTAACCCCCCTCCCCCCACCCCCACCCCAGGGTTGGGGCCAGCATTTTGCCTCGATCCTTCCACGTGCTGGGTGCGTTCCTGTTGTCGTTTGCAGACGACGCCTGCCCCGCGGGCATCCCTAGGGGCTAATGGGTTCAGCCCGGCCTCCTTAGCGTCCCCAGCATCAGACTCGAGTTTGCCAGGCACTCAAGGTTAGGCCCCCTGTTACCTCGTGTGACCACGGACGTGAAAATCTATCCAAAACAAAGGTGCCCACAAATGGCTACTGGAGGGAGCAGCTGAGACCTGCCCCTTCCCCACCTCCTCCTTTTGACTTCCCTGCGCTGGGGAACACCTGCCCTGCATGCCCAACTCGTTCGCGGCTCCTTCCGGCTGCTTCTCACACAGGCCCCGCTAGGACTCGGCTGCCTGGGACCAAGGTCCCACCTCCTCGCCCCTTCGCCACCCGCCCCCCTCCCTGCACCCCCCACCCTCCCCGGGCTGGTCCCGGCCTGCTCTGGCCCACGTTCCCACCAAGCGTATGTGAGAGAAAACCCAGCGGAGTGTGGCCTGGGAAGGCGGGAGGTTTCCCGGCCCATTCAAATGGCAGCCCAGCAGTAACAGTAAAACCGCTTCATCTGCGGGTGAGATGCCTGTGGCGGCTTTTTAAAAGGCGTGGTGAGTGGGGATGAAGAGGGAGGCGAGAGGAGAAAAATTAAGGTAGAGGAGGAAGGCAGTGGATAAAGTTGTGGGTGTAAGCTGCCCTGATTCTTAACTCCTCATCCTGCCACCCTCGAGTTTGAGCTGTCAGTCTTTTAAGTCCCAAACTTCTCAAGGGCCGGCGGAGGAGAGGCAGTCTAACCCCCCAGAGCCAGCGGTACCCAGCCGCACTTGGCTTGGGGGCAGGAGAATCCACTGCAGTCGGTCGGTGTTTACTTTGAGTATAAAGGATCCGTGCACAATGGAACCCCCACTTCCCTTTGCTATCCCCACCCCCACCTACCTTTCCATAGTCCTAGGGCTGTATTTATTTATTTTTCATCTCTGGCACCCGAGATTTCACTGGGAGATTTTAAGGCAGGAGAGGAGAGAAGGAAGCTAAGAGAAGGAAGAAAAGGGCTGGCTGAGGACTAGAGAGGTATTGAAAACTCAACTTAGATGAATTTGGAAGTGTTTTAAAATTTCATTTCCTTCAGAAGCTGTCTGCTGTAGACCAAAACCTAGTTCCATTTTCCATTACTGGAAAAGGAAACTAGAAGTCTCTCTGGAAACAAAGAAGTGAAAGGCTTGAGGGACACCCCTTTCCCCTGCCTCTCCTCAAGTAAATAGAAAGCAACTTTCTGCTCAGCGTTGTGACACCTAGCTGCCCCAGCATGTGGATGGTCATTTCCTTTCAGGAAGGCCAAGGAGGGGGTAGGGAGTGACCCAGAGCCTGATGGCGGTGCCGTTTATCTTCTGGGATGGAGCCTGGGAAAAGCCCGGGTGTAACACCAAGAGATGGGGCAGCGCCTTGGCAGTGTCACCGGAGGGATGAGGAGCCATCCTTCTTCCTTCAAAGCCCCTCTCCTGATTATTTACAACTTCAAGTTTATATTTCAAATCTTGAGCCTTAGTTGTTGTTGTTTTTTTAAGTAGAACATTTACCAATGTGTTTGGAATTATTTTTGTATGGTCCCTATTACTGTTGTTTGTAGGATTTTCTTCTTTTTGTCTTTTCTTTCTCCCCTCCTGCAGTATTGGCAGCCCCATAGGAAGAGCTTTAGTGGGGAGGGTGTAATTGACAAGTTCATTCTTACTACCACAAAAAGCAGCATACACACCGACTCTCCATTCTTAATATAATTTTTTAAAAAATTAATAAGACAGTCACTTAGGCAGGAACTGGTTAGGACTGAAAAATTGCTAATACTAGGACACTAGCTAATCCTGTCTCTTTAAGAAAAATCCATAAAGCTCTTCCATCAGCCCAGTGTCTGGGAAAGGAGCAAACTCAGTACTTGAAACAAAAGAGACAAAGAGGCCAAACAACAAAACAAACAAACAACTCCCCCTATCCCCCCCTTGGAGACAACAATAGACGAGACACAGCAAGTGCAGTTACTGCCTGGCCCGCCCGCTGCTGTCCCACTGCCAAGTCTCCTGCATTTGGCTGGAGACTTTCTCTCTCACCCCACTCCCACTCGTCACCCCCCTTCCTCAGCCCTTTCCTGTCTTTCTCTGTGTGTGACTCTCTCTGTGTGTCCTTCTCTTGGGGTCTGGCTGTGTGTGTATGTGTGTGTTTGTGTGTGTGTGTGTGTTTTGTCCTGGTCTGTCTCTCTGCTGCTTTTGTTTGCACTTGATGTTGCTCTGTCTCAGACCTTCATATTCTCTCCCCTGTCCCCCTCTTTCACACCCCCGCCCCCAGTTTAAAGGCTCACAGCATATTAGCATACTCTGCCCTTTATATATTTACTTGCTGGCCCTTTTCTGGGCATCTCCTAATGGCCTTCTCAGAACTTGTTTCTCTGGGTCGTCAAGGTGGCCTATTTTGTATTTTGTTGGCAGCCCTTTCTGCCAGGAGAATCCCAAAGTCCATTTGCACTTGGGTGTTTAACTGCTTCTCCTGTTCAGGTCTTTGCGTTTTTTCTATAAAGGCTCCAGGCACATTTTGTCTGCCTGTCCCCGGCAGTCCTTTTTCCTCTTCTTGGCTGCTGCTCCGGCCTCTCATGCATGCCTGCCTTTGCTTTCTCTCACGGTCTTCCCCCCGACACCCCCCAATCCAGCCTTTTCCTTCCTTTCCCATCCTCTCCACCAAACTTTAATACAATGCTATAAACATCTTTGCCTGGTGATGGCTTTTCTTTGTAAAGTGAATATAAACCCTTGGAAAGTAGTTAGTGGAGAAAAAAAGGGAAGGATCAATCAACAGAGCCTGCAGACAGCAGAGGCTGAACCATGGAGCAGGCGTCCCTGCCAACAGCTCCATCCTTTTCACACTTTTCTCTCCCTAATAAACCCTTTTGTGATAGTATCTCCTCCTGAAGCATCTGTGTGTGCTCCAGGGAGACACGGGATGGGGGTGGGGGAGAACCTGGTCAGCTTTCCTCAGCTGGGGAGGGAGGAAGAACCTCCTGACTATGTAGCCCCCAACCCAGCCCCTCACCCCTTCCCCTCAGGAAAACAGCACAGAGGTTGTTGGCAATAGGGGCGAGGTCTTCAACCTGTTTCTGAGGTGCCTCTTTAAGAGAAGTATGGGATGACTGCTTGAAAAGAAGCTTCTCCAAGGCAAAGGGAAGATTCCAACTATCAGAAGGTTGTGGATTGAAGAGGGCTGAGCTGTTTATCTAAAGGAGATCTGAGAATTTCCAGTTGGTGGTGCAGGGGAGCAAAACAGTGGCACTCGTCCCTCCCACCAAAAAAACCCCACAAATCCTGCCCAGTAGGCAACAGAACCAGGACAAATGATTTCCCCTGGCTTCAACCCTTCCTCTTTTCCCCCTTTCCTCAATAATATACAGGCAAAGTCTGATGCCGACAACATTGGAGGCCACTCTGAAGAGAGGAAAACCAATTAGCTTGAGGACATGATAAAAAACAGAAATGTAACAGGAAATTTATCCGCATTGTTTGGTTGCTTGGTGACAACGGCAGTATTAAGAAACACTGATATGATAAAACACATATGCACAAACATATACACAGGTGTATATGCATGTAGATTTAGTCCATGGAAAAGAGAGGAAATTGGAAATCAGACAAACCTGACTTGAATATAACCTGGCCACTCATTAGCTGGGCAACTATACCAACCTCACAGTGGTGTTCTAAAATGTCTGTGGAATTGCATGAATGAAAAAGCCAAAAGCAATGTCTGGCAAGCAGTCTGTGCTCAATAAGTGCGTCCTCCCTAACTGTGTTCCTTCCTCCCTTCGTCCTCCCGTTCCTCCCTTCCTTACTTCCTTCTTTCTCACTCCACTGGCTTTCTCCCTGAGCTTTCTATGGTGCAACCAAAGGGGAAACCATCCAAATTGCCTCAGTTTCCAGACCCGGAGGGAAATTTGAGTGCTCGCTGAGTCCCAATATTGGAACAGGGCAGACCACACCATAACTTACTCCTTCTATGCCCAAATACTACCTGGGCTAATTTGTCCTCAGTATTTGGCTACTACTGCAACACCTCCCTTAGAGTCTTTCTTTTCAACAGTTAGCAGGGTGAGAATCCTTTCCCCAGATCCAATCTTTTACATGTTTTATTAGACACTGTGTACCCTGAGACCCTCTGTGCGGGTGCATATATTAAAAATCACACCCTAACCAACAGGTCTAAGAAAGGAGAAGCAGAAAAGAGTATGTTCTAATGAACTGTGATCCTGACCCAGAATTGCTCACTTGGGAAAGCTGTTTTCTTGGTATTTTGACCTTGTCAACATGACTGATTTTTTTTCCCCCTCTAGAGGAGTCACTCTCTGGTTAAGCTGTTTCTTGGGCAGTGTTTTGGGAGGACACTTCAGTGCATCTGGAAGCATTCACTGGTTTAGGCGTCTGTCCTGACCCTCCATCAGGGACTGTTGCCAGGACGCCTTCTTTTCCTTTCTCTTTCCCCAAAGCTGAACCAGCTTGTGACAGCAGCAGGCAAGCCCATGAGCCATGCGTGGCAGGGGCCCTAACTTCAACTGGTGAGAGAGTGAATATGTGAAAAACCGTTCCCACCTTGAACTTCCTTTCTCTGTGTATCTTATTGTCTTTTCTACAGATACTCCATTTCCATGTTTCTCTGGCTTCCTGTACATTTTCCTGTTTTATCTCCCCCTTCCCAACCATGGAGAGGCACTGATATTGGAGCATATTCTGTGAAGGTAGAGAGCTCCTCATAACCTCTCCCAACACGTTCCATCATTTCTCTTCTCTTCTTCTCTGCCTTCATCACCAGGTCTCTGCTACCTATAACGAGGGTATGGTTGCATCTTTGTCTCTCTCCCTCTTCAGGCACCCGTGTTTCCAGGTGAGACCTTTCTGTGAACTACAAATAGAACCCTCTGGCTTCCTGAAAATACCTTTTGTCACTTCAGATTTCCACCCCAATACACCAGGTTCCCCTGGGCGGTCGACAACCTGTGCCATCATACATGAGCACTCTGAATTTCCCTCTTTGACAGGTAAGAGTGTTGTTGGGCATTTAGTCATTTAGGGATGTTCCCTGAAAATGGAAAAGACCATGAAGTGTGACGCCAGGAGGCTAGCAGCCTCTGAGACCTTCCAAAGCCTTGTCTTCTATTCTTCTTGGGCTCCTGTTTAGGAAGAAGCCTGAGATTATGTCTCATTATTTTGTTTTTGACCTACAATCTTCTTCTACTAAGGCCTCATTGCCATACCAATGGCAGCAAGGCATTGTTACTGCAGAGGGTACAATGGGTATTGATGTCTAAATAAGCAAACCCCTAAACACTGCTAAGTCCTCTGTCCCTTGTTTGACTTTGCTTCTAGTGGGCCAGCTTTTGTAGTAAATGAGTCAGTCCCTTTGGGACTACCTGAGAGCTTTAAGTTGGCACTACTGCCCACATGGTTAAAGCTAAGTTTGGAAAAATTGCCCCATGTAAATAACAGCATCAGATTAATAGATTCCAAACTACATTATTCTGAGTTGGCAATTTAATTTGCATTCTTCACATGGAAAAGGTTTGAAGAGCAAGTCAGTGTCCTGTTTAAAAGAAAGATTTGCTCCTAATTGCTAAGTTACAGTGGTTCTGTACTGATCCCTTTCTATAGAACAAGAAACTTCTCAATTTTGGAATCTTTGGAAAAAGACTTAATCCTGGGAGGTGGCTCGCAACCCTGTCTGCATTAGAATCACCTAGGGACATTTAAAAAATTACCAGTGCCTGGTCTTTCCTCAATCCAATTAAATTCAAATCTCAAGGGATGTGGTGTGGGCATTGGCATTTTTTAAAAGCTCCCTTGGGTGATTGTAATGTTTAGCCAAGGTTGAGAACTACTAATTTATAGGTTGAGAGCACAGTGCATCGTGGTGAATAATACTCATTCCTTTAATAAGTGTGCAGAGAACCCCTACTAAAGGAGATGGTTTGCTGGGGACAAAGAGATGAAGTTGATGGACATGGCTCTGTGCATCTAGGATTTAGTGGGCAAATGCTAACACCATAGGTGTCTGAACAGAACCACTAGGAAGCATGATCAACTTGGCTCCTGCAAAGATCATGAGACAGGAAGTTAGAACTCCCAGTTCCAATTCAGGTTCTAGCATGAGCTAGGGACGTGACCTTGGACAAGTCTCTTTGCCTCTTTGTGTCTCAGTCTGATCATCTATAAAAGAAAGCAGCTGAAAAGCAGTCTAATATTTGTGCTGGTGTCCTCCAGCCTTACAGAGTGTTGCTAAATTCTCTGATACCCATAAGCTGAGCCAGGCAGTTACCAAATTCTTTTGGAGTCTGGCTCCTTTCACTCATACATAATGCTGACAACCACCCTTCTGATGTTCCACCAAATCTCTTTACAAAAGCCTAAGTATCAGAGTGTTAATTTTTAAATAATACTGGGCTCCCTTAATTCTCTCCCCTGCTCTCTTACAAATTAGCAGATGAAGGGAATGGAGTGGTGGTAATGTCTAGGAGCAGTGGGTAATGACTAACAGAAGTTTATCCAGTTGGATAAATGTCTTGTGGATTGCTGCTGGGGTCAGTGTTAGTTCTGGTCTTAATTAACATCTTCATTAATAGTGTGGGAGAGGGAATAAACAATAGCTAATGATATTTGCAGATGGTGGTAAATTCAGAGGTGTTGCTACTACCAGTGAGAGCAACAAGAGCCATGGGGATATCAGAGATGTGAACAAGAAGTGATTATAATGATGTTTGTTCTGGAAAAGGCAGAATGAAACCTTTAGCAGGGGAAATGACACAGGAGGCTGGGAAATGCTGAAAGAAACAACTATTGCTATATTTGTAACTTGGGTAGGCATTTGGCAAACAAGGCAGTTAATGGCCTTTATGACTTTGGTTGCCTGTACTGGGGTGCTTGTCTTGAACAGCAATAATAATCATCAGGAAAATAATAACAAGAATAATAGTCAACATTTATTGAGTGTTGAGAGTATGCCAGGTAAAGTTCTAAGTGATTTATTAATACAGTTTTTAATCCCTCAAATCATGGTGCACTATCTTAAGCTCTCTAAAGATTCTGACTGCAGCCTTGCTATGGCTCGTGGACTTCTAGGTGTGAATAGACCTATGAGGTGAAAGGGAAAAGGACAGAAATGGATCATCAGAGTGTGTCCCCTGCTCTTTCCCCAGGCTTCAGAGAAAAATCTCCCACCTTTAATTTTTCCTGTCCCCAACATTTCTACCATCTTTTTCTTTCGTTAGAGAATTGCTGGATTAATGAGGTTAATGCAATAGGCAGAAAAATCATGCAAAAGGAAAGAAGGAAGGGAGGGAGGAGAATAGAAAGGAGGGAGAGAGAAAGAAAACCGAAATGTATTGCCCACCTCCACAAGTCCTGCAGTAGCAGAAGGGGTAGAGCTAGGTACATTTCACAGACTTTCTGTTTAACCATCACACATCTGATTCTCATGATGATTTTCTCTCGTAGTTTTCAGCCCTCACTTCTGTTAATGAAAGAAAAGACTCAGAGAGGCTGAGTCACTGGCTTTGAAAACACAGCTGCTAGGTTGAGTGAGGTTCACACTCCAGTTGGTTTACTCCTAAATTCATGTCCTTTCCAACCTTGAGTACATGTTTTCTTTTTTTTCAATTTTGCCCTGTCCAGTTAGTGGCAGCATACAGGCACACATAGAAAGCCAGAAGGTAGAAATATTAAGAAGAGAATAAACACCGAGGAGCAGGGGGATAAAGGGAAAGTAGCCAGCACACACATCCACTGCCCAATTCAATCTGATTGAATTATTTATAATTATATTTTGAAATTAGGAAAAATGGAATTTGCAAACAAGAAAGGCTTCAAGACAATGGAACCCATAATAATGTAGATTTGACCTTGAGGGAATTTGGCAGAGAGCATTAGTGTCTGAGACGAAAGCAAACTGAAAAGAAAAACATTTGAATGCTATACAAGCCAAGACTCTTCTTGGCGAATGTGGAAGCCCAGGGCCAGATGGATGCCAAAGGTCTTCAAAATGATATCAGAGGAGCTTCAGGAAGTTGGAAACATGTGGCCTGGGCATGCGGCTGCTCCCCACCCCGGGCCTCCCACCTCCCTCACGATGGAATGGGGGTCCAAATGCCAATTTAGGGTTAGCGCCAGGAACTGAACTTTTAAAAATGATGAGATGTACATTTCAGAGCAGCTGCATAAAAGGTATAGTTCGAAGGATAAATATAAACAACAAGGTAAGCATGACCCAAGTCAAGAGAGACAGTGTTGCCTGACCCTCAGAAGTTTATGCTTCCCCGTCATCTCCTCCTCCTGAGAGGGAATCATGGTCCTATTTTTCCTATGATCATTGCTTTGCTTTTGTTTTTATACTTTAGTTTTAGTGCTTCTGCGGGCCTATTTTTGAACTTCATATAAATAAAATCACACTGCATGTACTCTTTTATGACTTGCTTCTTTTCTTTCAATCATATGTTGTATATAAATACACAGCGGTGTATTTAACCATTCTGTCTTTGTGGGGACTTTGGGTTTGCTTCTGGTTTGCAGCATTCACAGACTGTTCTAATGTGAACCTGTTGTCCACATCACCTACCGCACATGTGCAGGACTTTCCCCAAGGAGGGGCCAGAAACCCACTGTCCGCAGGCCGAGGAGAACATACTCCTTATTTTCTATGGTCTGGGAGCTAAGAAAGGTTTTCATGTTTTCAAATGAATGAGAGGAATAAAAGAAGAAAAACATCTCATGATACATAAAAATAAACACTGCATTCCAATTCAATGTTCATAAATACCGTTTAATTGAAGCGCAGTTGGGCTCACTTATTACATGTCATCTACGGCTGCTTTCCTCTAATGTGGACAGAGGCAAGTAGGTGCATCAGAGACTTGTACGACCTGCAAAGCCTACAATTTGGATTGACTGCAGAATATTTCATTTAAAATGGAAATTCGGAAGCTCACTTAAGGAAGAAAGCTTTCAGTAGTTTCAGCATGGGGACAGCAGAGTTTGCAACCAAGCACAGAACTTTTCTAAGTATGTAAGAAGGAAGACTTAGTTATTCAGTCATATCTGACTCTTTGCAACTCCATGGACTATAGCCCACCAGGCTCTCCTGTTCATGGAATTCTCCAGGCAAGAATACTGGGATGGGTTGCCACTCCCTTTCTTCAGTGGATATTCCTGAGCCAGAGATTGAACCAGGGTCTCCTGAGTTACAGGCAGATTCTTTACCATCTAAGCCAGCAGGGAAGCCCTTCTAAGTGTGGGGTACTATGCAAATACCTTGACCCAAGACTGGGAAATTGACCCTACCTAAAACATTTGGTTCTTTACAAAGAAGGCTTTCTGATCCTGCTCCAGAGTATATTCCTAGATGGGAAATTACAAAGATCTTAGATAAAATAAGATGCTATATGCAAAAAGCTGGTCCAATGACTGATAACTTGTAGGAATTACTATGAATCGAGGCAGCCTTCCCACTAACCTTTCATCTGGGCCTTCCTGCCCCCAAGAGGTCAGTCTATACAGTTTGTTTCCAAAAAAGTTCAGGTTCTCAGCTGGCTGTCAGTTGCCATTATAGCAGATGATGGTTTGGCTTAATACTACAACAACGGCACATGCTTTGGGGTTCATGCATTTTTATCAAAGATCTTTGAATTAAGATGACATTTAAGCCCAAAGGACTGAGAGAATGAAAATGCACACGTGTTATTTCCAGCTGTAAGTAAGAAGAATATCTGTCTGAGTGTATTCAAGGTTTCTTAGAGAAAACTTGTTAACAAACAGATAAAACACTAGGAGAGTACATCAAAAGACCAACAGAAGAGTTCATCCAAAGATAATATTACAGAGAACAAATTTAGAGAACTAACACTACTTGATTTCAAGTGTTATTATAATGCTATAGTAATTAAGACAGTGTGCTATTGGCCTCCAGAGAGAAAAATGGATCAGTGAAATAGAACAGGAAGTCTAGAAAATAGATCCATACATATATGGACAATTGACTGTCAATAAAAGTATAAAGGCAATTCAGTGGAGAAGGCAATGGCACCCCACTCCAGTACTCTTGCCTGGAAAATCCCATGGACGGAGGAGCCTGGTGGGCTGCAGTCCATGAGGTCACTAAGAGTTGGACACGACTGAGCAACATCACTTTCACTTTTCACTTCCATGCATTGGAGAAGGAAATGGCAACCTACTCCAGTGTTCTTGCCTGGAGAATCCCAGGGACAGGGGAGCCTGGTGGGCTGCCGTCTCTGGGGTCACACAGAGTCAGACACGACTGAAGCGACCTAGCAGTTAGCAGTGGAGACAAAAATAGTCTTTTCAATAAATGATATGACACAACTGTGTATCCATACGGGAAAAAATGAACTTCAACCCATACCTTACACAATATACATAATTTACCTCAAAGTGGACCTCCTGGTAAAGCATAAAACCACAAATTCCAGAAGAAACAAAGAGAAAAATCTTTGTGATTTTGGATTCAGCAAAATATCTAAGATATGAAACCAAAAGCAGGATCCATAATTTTGACCTTCTCAAAATTTTAACAGTCTACTCTTCAAAGAACACAGTTAAGAGGCTAAAAAGAAAAGCGACAGTCTGGGAGAAAATATTGTAAATCAAATATCTGATAAAGGACTTGTATCCATAATACACAGGAAAAAAACTTTAATCACTCAGCAATCATAAACAGCTCAGTTTTTTAAATGGGCAAAAGATTTTGAACACTTTATGAAAGAAGGTTTAAGAATGGCTAATACGCACGTGGAAAGATGTTCAACACAATTTGCCATTAGAGCAACAAATGTTCAAATGACAATGGACCACACTCCATACCTGTTAGAATGGTTAAGGAGAAAAGAGCTGTTCATACTAAATTGGTGAGGACAAGGAGAAACTGAACTCTCACACATTGCTGATGGAATTGTAAATGGTACAGCCACTATGGGTGACAGTTTGACAGTTCCTTAAAAAGTTGACCCTTTAAAGAGATACCTCCACATGCCCTCAAATTTCATTCCTAGGTATTTACCTGAGAGAAATAGAAGTCTTTGTCCATACAAAGACTAGTATACAAATGTATGTCGTAGCACTACTTGTAATAGCCCCAAACTGGAAGCATTCTAATTGCTCATCAACAGGTAATGGATAAGTTGTGGTATAACACACAAGAGAAACACCACTCAGTAATAAAAAGAGATGGATTGTTGATACATGTAACAATATGAGTAAATGTCAAAGTCCACTGAATGAAAGAAGTCAGGTGAGAAAGAGTACAAGCTGAGTGATATTATTTGCATAAAAGTCTAGACCATACAAACCAAGTTATAATGACAGAAGCAGATCAATCCTTGCAAGACATGGGGAGCAAGAGAGAGGAATTATCATGAGGCATAAAAAACCTTTTGGAGGTGAATAAAATTATTCCTATATTGTATGTGGTATAATTTCAGGAATTTACACCTATGTTAAAACTCATCAAATTGTACACTTCAAATATGTTTCAGTTTATTATATGGAAATTAATCCTTAATATATATATTTTTAAAACTCACAAAAATATTATAATGTTAAATGAGCAAAATTATAAGTGGAAAGATAATTTGCAATAGACAGAACTGACAGAGGTCTCATGTCCAGAATGTGTAAAGAACTCCAAATTAGAAAAGAAAAAAGGAGAGCCCAGCTAAAAATGGATGAAATATTTGAACAGACATTTCAGAAAAGAGACCATCCAAATGGTCAGTAAGCAGGTGAAAAGCAGCTTAATCTTATTAATCAACTGCAAAGTGCAAGTTGAAACCACATTGAGAGGGACTTCTAGAGGTGAAGAATCCACCTGTCAATGCAGGGGACACAGGTTTGATTCCTGGTTAGGGAAGATTCCACGTGCCACAGGGTAATGCCACAACTCCTGAGCCTGTACTCCAGAGCCCGTGCGTCGCAGCTGCTGAGCCCACATGCTGCAACGACTGAAGCCTGAGCGTGTGCAGCCCACACTCTGCAGCAGGAGAAGCCAGCACAGTGGGCAGCCCATGCACCACGGCTAGAGAGCAGCCCCCACTCACTGTAACTAGAGCAAGCCCTCACAGCAATGAAGACCCAGCACAGCCACAAATCAATAAGTAATTTTAAAAGTTAAAAAATTTTTTTTAAAAACCACGTTCAGGTACTTCTATTCTCCAGAAATAAAAAGGAACCAAAACAAAGTGTTGGTGAAAATGTGAAACAACCAGTGGTGGTCAAGTATACAACAGATAAATGGTGTTGTGTGCATACAGTAGAATGCCATACTGCAATGTGGAAAAACAAAACGACTTTGTTTTTTGCAACAGCAGGAAGAGCTCTCACAGGAAATGCTGAACAAAATTGTTCAAACATAAAAGAATAAATATCATATGCTTCCTTTTTATATAAAGTTCAGAAACAGACAATACAACTTTGTATTGTTAGAAATGAGAATAGTGCTGTCTTTGGGAAGGATGGTGGGAGTAGTAATTGGCAGAGAATGGGATGTGGTTTTTTTAATTGCCAGTAATTTTCTATTTCTTAAAATGAACAGTGGTGGTATGGGTTATCCACCTAACTATTAATATATACTTATGATGCGCACTTTTCCACATGCCTGTTGTAGAGAAGTGTGTTCTTTTCCTTGCTATATAATATTCCACGGAATGATTGGATGAGTGTTTATTTATTTATTTATTTTTGAGTGTTTATTTTTTAAAAGCTGAGAAGAAATAGGGAGGTAGTCACTTAGGTCTCCCCCTTTAGAGATCCAAAGAATGAAGACAGAGATGCTAAAGAGTCTTCTCTCCTTAGTGACGAAGTCTTCTTGGCCCTGTAGTGTCACTCTGCAGTTGTCCTAAGTTGTCCCCACACTTACGGCTTCCTGTTAGGGAGCTGTGGGGCCTAGAATGAGCCCTATAGGTAAAGAGGAGAGATTTTAAAGTTGGGCAAAAACTCACTGTATTGTGGGGAAGGGTGTGCAGGGGAGAGGAAAACGTTTGCATGAAATTGGTGGTGAAGAGCCCAGGGCCTGGCACAGACTGCCTAAGTTCAAAACCTAGCTTTGAAACTTGGAAGCTATTGACCTTGGTTAGGTAAGTTTGTTTCTCTGTACCTTAATGTTCTCATCTGTAAAATGGAAATAGTATTGTACCTGTTCTTACAGGATGGGTAAGAAGATTAAGGATTCCCTAGTGGCTCAGACTGGAGAAGGCAATAGCACCCCACTCCAGTACTCTTGCCTGGAAAATCCCATGGATGGAGGAGCCTGGTAGGCTCCAGTCCATGGGGTCGCTAAGAGTCAGACACGACTGAGCGACTTCACTTTCAGTTTTCACTTTCATGCACTGGAGAAGGAAATGGCAACCCACTCCAGTGTTCTTGCCTGGGAAATCCCATGGACAGAGGAGCCTGGTGGGCTACAGTCCATGGGGTCACAAAGGGTTGGACATGACTTGGCGACAAAACAACATCACAACATTAAATGAGTTAAGATGGTTAATTAAGGGTTACAGTGTGCAAATGAACATGTCATCTTGAAATGAAAAACATGGCCCTAGGTATTCAGACTTGCAGGATGATGCAAAGGAGAACCCGGAGTGATTCTAGATCAGCTGCCAGAGCTCTACAGCCCTCGGAGGTTGCTCCTGTCTTCACTCCTTGCTGCTGCTGCTGCTGCTGCTGCTGCTAAGTCTCTTCAGTCCTGTCTGACTCTGTGCAAACCCATAGACAGCAGCTCACCAGGTTCCGCCATCCCTGGGATTCTCCAGGCAAGAACACTGGAGTGGGTTGCCATTTCCTTCTCCAGTGCATGAAAGTGAAACGTGAAAGTGAAGTCGCTCAGTCGTGTCTGACTCTTAGCGACCCCATGGACTGTGGCCTTCCAGGCTCCTCCATCCATGGGACTTTCCAGGCAAGAGTACTGGAGTAGGTGCCATTGCCTTCTCTGCCACTCCTTGCTAGATGCCCCTGATTGTATGTAGTAAAAAGCTTTGCACACTTCTCTTTCCTTCTTTCAAGAAACATCTTCCTTCAAGGTTTCCAGAATTCTCAGACCCCCCCTCCTTTGACCTTCACAGGGAAGCCTAGCATGTATATGAATTTGGAATACCACCACACAAACTCTCTATCTCTGTTTGCTCCTTTCCCCATTCCAAGTCTCTTTCCTCTATGCTAGAAAATTGTTTGGTTTATTCACACCCTGTCTTCTGGAAACAGCAGGTGCTCTTTTGTTTCCTAAAAGTTACATCATCTCATTCAGCTGATTAGTGACACCAAAGAAATGGATGGGTTCTGGGGTGTTCTCAGTGCTCCCTATTTGGGTAGCATCATTCTATTTCTACCACTAAGCCAGTTGTTTGGAAACTGTTCCTGAGCACAAGAGCAGTTCCCCTTGTTTCACCTTGAGCTGGAAAGGGCACTTTGTGTCGGAAGGAGTATTTGATTAATAGGTTGTTATGTTTCATACCTTTCTAGAGATCGCCTAGGAGTTAACTTGAGATAGAAACTGCCTCCCAAAAACTTCAGCTCACATTATAGCCTCCTTTCAATCCATCTCCCTTAGCATCAGAGAGCTAGAAGCATCACTCTTGATTCTTCAAGCTAATTGCAAATAAATGCTATATACCAGGCCCAGAGGCACTCAGAGGGGGCTCTGAAGTCCCGTCATTATCACAAACTCTGTTAACTTTTGTTTATCTTCTCTCACCACGTTGGAAGAACAAGGACAGAGACAAATAATAATCTGATAGATTCAGAAAATACTTACTGAGAGAGGACTAAATTTTAGACACCTTCCTACATATTCTGACGCAGAGTATTTTTAGGTATTCTTTTCTCAAACAGTAATCCTGATGTGGGAATTATTTTCTTATGCATTTTTTGAAGGTGATGAAACTTTGGCTAAGAATTATTACATACCTTGCCTAGAATCACATAGCTTTTAGGTGACTAAGTCAGGATTTGAACCCCAAACCTCAGTGCCTCTAAGTCCAAGTGTAAAGCCTCTATCCCATTACTTTCAGAACGTGCTGGAGTATGAAAATCATTTCATTACATTCCATCTCGCCTTATTTTCAACCCAAACTGGTTTACCCAGCTTGATAAGTTCTTTTATCACTACAGGGTATTGAATGAATCATGGTCATATGCAAAACTCAAATCCACATTCAAAGGAGGAAGATCTATCCCATTGATAATATTTTAAGAAGAATGTGCCTGGGGTTCTAAAGGCAATTTCAAAAGAAGAGTGATAAAAACGCATTAAGGAACATCTCAAGGCAAACTCCTGTGATGCAGCCACGCTCACCTAGGTGGCTACAGTCTAGCCCTTGTTCTTGCTGCAAGTACTGGTCTGCTATAGCCACAGGCTTTGGAATTAGAAACCCTGAGATTAGGAACACCCTGACCTTCCATTGGTGACTTAACTTCTCCTTGCCTCAGGTTCTGCTTCCTTAAAAGGGCTGAAATAATATATATGACTTTCTGAGCAGAGAGCACAGCCATAGTTAGGCTTCAGTAAGTGGTAATTATTATTACTTGTCATGACTCTCATTTTAACCTAATGGGAAAAACTATCGCCTTAGGGGAGACCTCACTTAATTGAGGTGCTGCGGTTGGTCACAGCAAAGGAGAGGATTCAGTTTGCAGATACTTATTTAAAATACTACAGAAGAATAGTGCCTATCTGGTCCTCAGGGAAAGGGAAAATGGGCCCAGAGAGTCTGGCCTCCTTATTGATGTTCAACTAAGATGCTGTTTTGGCCAGAATAGGAGCCATTAATACTGCTTCTGATTTATCCCTCCCTCCCCCACCTTTCCCCTCTGGTATAAATTAAGAGGTTAGGATTAACATATACACATTACCATAAAAAAATAATCAGTAAGGAACTATTGTATAGCATAAGGAACTCTACTCAGTACTCTGTAGTAAGCTATATGGGAAAAGAATCTGAAAAAGAATAGGTATATATGTATACCTGAATCACTTTGCTATATACCTGAAGCTAACACAATATTATAAAACAAAACAAAACAAAACAAAACTATGCTTCAATATAAAATAAAAATTTTCAAAAAAGACCATTTCTGTGAATGAGCCTAGAGCCTGACTGAATATAGATCACTTTTGTGTCTGCCAGAAAGTAATTGTAGACTCAGTAAGTACATAATACATGAGCTTCTCAATTATTTACTATTTACATGTGACTCCATGACGTTGTCTGTGTGTTCTTAGGTCCTTCTCCCATTGGGAGCAAAACCTAGAGAGTAGGTGTTCTGTCTGGAGGTCAAAGCACTGCAAGCAAGTGCCAACTGCATGGGACACTTAAAGGCAGTGAAAACACAGCAGTTAGTTTTTCAAGTCCCTCTTTCTAGGCAAATTTCTAAGAATTGTCCACACAGATATAGACACTAGGCATTCTTAAATGGTCTACATTTTTATTATTTTTCATAAAGCCCATTTATTAAACCACAGCTAACAATGATTCATTTTCTAAAACATTTATAAAACTTTGCAAAATCTTAAATTCCACACACACACACACACACACACACACACACACACACTCACACAGAGGTTCTTGGTTGAACCATGTGTCCTGGTTTAACAGTCTAAAAATAGTCTCTGTACAGATACAGGCGTTTTATATTTTCTAGGAAGTGGTTGTTTGCTAGGGTATTGGTACTTCATCACACCTGTATGAGATAGGTTTGACAAGAATATCATAAAGTTTTTTACTTTTTAATTAGGTAATACTTTTATTAATAGTATTAGCAGCAGATTGAATGTTACCTCTGTAAGTGATCAGCTTCCTGTGCTTACATTCTGATATTTTGTTTTTAATAAGAGAAAGAACAGGAGTCCCTCTGAGCAGGGCTAGGACTTATGGAGGTGCCGATGTCTGGCTTGTGCACATCAAATGTTAATTGTGACTTGGAGCAAACAGGTGGCGGGTAGCTGCCCTGGGACATTTCAGTCTGTAAAGGAGGTTGTGGTCAAGGAAGTTCTGGTGAGGTTTTCAGACTGGCACCCGGAATCCCACTTCCCCACATGCTTGGGAATGAGTGTGAATGCACAGGGTGCTTCTTTTAGAGTCAGGAGGTCTCTTTTACAGTGTGAGCAATGCTACTCATTAGCTTTGTAACCCTGAGCAAGTCTCTTTTACCTCTCTGAAACTCCTTTTCCAGTTTTCAACCGTAAGAAGAGTGTTTGTCTGAGATCGAAGGTTGTAGAAGAGGGGGAGGAAGAGGCGAGTTGGTAACTAGCATAAAGGGACAGGGAGTGGTGGGGGCTCTGGAGACCACGTGCCATCTAACAGGGATGGAAGTGGTGACGCGGCAGCGGATGCTCTGCTCCAACCTGTGTGCAACACTCCTCCCCAGACTGTCTCTTCTCCTTCCCACTTTTTCAAGGGTAGGAGGATATTTGGATTTTCAAGTAAGACATCCCAACTTTAAAATATTGACAGTGACATCCAACATTAAAAATATGAGAGGGCAATATGCAGGCTGTTGCTGGTTTCATTTCTCTGTCTCTCGTCTGGAAGCCCCCAAAGTGTCTTCTAGTATTAATATTTTAAGTTTTGTGTTTCACTAATGTCAATGATAGAGATAAGTGGAAAAGTTAAAAGACAAAATTCTATCCACCTTAATATTATAACCATGCACATAGAGTATGTGCATGGAAGCAAAGCAAATACTGGATTGGAATATGTACAAATGAAACAAATTTATAGGTGATGAGACTGTAGGGGGATGTCATTTGTATTTGCTAAAATATCTCTGCTCTTTTTTTGCTTGTACAACAAAAAAGAAAAACATAATAAAAGAAATATTAAGAGTGGGTCAGAATGGTACCAGACAAAGGAGAAAAAGGGAGAGTGATTGATGTTAAATTATGTTCTTAAAACTTATATTTCTGTCCTGATCTCTGTATTTGCTTGTCAACCATTCTTAACCAATTATGTGTTAAAAGCAGACAGTGTTTAGTTACATGTAGGTAAACTCCATGTGCCTGAAATTTCCCACCTAATTAGTACTAGTCTTCCTCCCCTCCCCCCAACCTGGTTATTTATAAAAATACTTTCCACATCATGAAGTAGAGTGGTATCAAAAGTTTCACAACATTATTAGTTTGGCTTCTGAATATAATATACAAGGTTTTTTTGCGTGTGGTTTTTTTTTTTTTTTTTTTTTTTGCTTTTATTTGGTGGTAGGATAGAAAGGGTAATTTATTGTCCCTAATTACATTTTCCTTTGCTTTCTATCAACACTGTTTTCATTCTATAAATCCACATCAACTACCCATAAAGTGAGCAGAAAACCAAAGGTTGTTATTTAATGTGTTTATTTGAAGGCTTTCAAGATACCCTGGGGGAAAGTTACTTTCTTATAATGAAATTTAGAGGAGAATATTAGCACAAAGGAATAGAAGGTCTTTTTATCACAAATGCAGAAATTCTCAAAAATCTATCCATCTTTGCAGGGTAGTATCCAACCCCATACAAAATATGCAATGCTTGTCTATAGAAAGATTGCATTTTTCCTCTACTCCCTGGACTGAGTCTAGACTTTCTTAGCTGGGGAATAAATCCACAGAAATGTGGTTATTGATCTTCTTTAGTAGTGCAAAAGTGAAAATAATCCCACCACGTTCTAGATATATCAAGAAGTATCTTTTGACACTGAGGACAATCAGCCCCAGGATGTGGATGCAGGGGACTTGACTTTCACTTTCTCATTGAAAATGGTCCACTGAGCAAAAAGCAGGATGGTCCTCTGCCAGCATTGTAGAGAAGGACCAGTAGACTGTCTAGCGCTTTCTTGCATCCTGTTGCCTCACTGATTTCTGGATTGCCAGATGCTTCTATTTTTTGAAAATGGTTTAAAAAAATACCTTAGGGATTCTGTTGTTTCAGAAACCTTACATATGGCATAAAATATCCTGAAAATTTTTTGAGAAAACATTTGCTTTTTCTTTGCTTAATGTAATCATTGCTGAAGCCCAAATTCATTCAAATTTATTGTTTTCTTTTCATGGACATTTTGATGGTTGAAATTCTAAAGTTACATAAAAGTGTGAGTAAGCAAGTTGTGAAGATTTAATTACTCATTTTTTTTTTTAACTAAGTCTTAAAACCATAAGTCAGCTAAGAGAGGTTGAGAATTTAACCTTGAAATTGAGAATTCTTAACAACTGAGATAAAAATGATTTTTTTGAAGCTGGAAGATAGCCTTGATTCATCCCCATTGGATCAGAGAGCAGCTTTTTCACACACTGAGTCATAATTAGAGGATTTTTTTTTTTTCCTTTTGGTAAACCACCTTAACCCACTCTTGAAAACCTCTGGTTCATGTACAGAATGAGTCTGAGTCTGTCTCTATTTAGCCTGTGAAATTTAACAAGACCAGAGCCTGGGTTTGGTGAGGCTGTGAGCCACACCACCATCTCAGATTTTTGATGACACCACAAACCACTTGAGATTTATTATGTTCGCAGATGTCATCAGATATATGTGTGCACAGGTGCAGCACGCAGCTCGTGAAAGAAGAAACACCGCATGTGTACATTTATTTTTGCACCCATACTCTCAGTAGTTAGAAAGTGACCTGGTGTGCCTGTCCTGGGCAGTGTGGTGTTTTGACTCCACTGCAAGCCCTTTTCTGATAATCTCTTGAGGTCTTTTCCACAGATATAGTTCTGTATGATGAGCAACTGTGTCTGTGGCAAAAAAGACACTTTATTTTCCCAGTCAGTGTCTAAAGAAGAGGCACGATGGAGTATAGCTAAAGATTGCTATAATTACTGAAAAATAAAAAGTGTCACCAGAGGTGGTTATTTATACTTGGGGATCCTTCTTATACAATAATATATTAGATATCCACTCTTCTCTACTCAATAAAAGTTGCATGGAGTAGCTCTCACCTATGGAACCCCAAAAAACGCCAGAAGTTGGCACTTTATAAATGTCCTAATTTAAGCCTATCTACTATGTTTAAAATAATTAAGAAGTAATTGAAACTATTTTCTGGGGGTAATATGAAATATGAATGTTTACACAGGTTTATACCTTTTGCATTGTTAATTCTAAAATGTAATCATTCAATTCTTTTAAAAGATGGCATTATGTTTTACTTAGTATTGAATTGTAAATATTCCACTATATTATATACATTAAATTTACACATTTGCTAGTATAATAATAGACTAAATATAATAATCTAATAAATTAGTGTGTACCCTTTAATAATAAAAATAATAGAAATAAAAACACACGTCCTACATTTTTTAGAAATAGGGAAGTAAGATAAAATAAACACCTTTGGAGTAATGACTGAAAATTACTGGTTTAGATGGGGTAGAGGAATTACTTCAATTATGACATAAAGCATTATAATAATGCATGCCTTTTAGAAATAATTATATAGTGATTATTCTCAGATAAACACACGCAGATGTTGCTTGCATACTAAAAAAATTCTTAATTTGAAAAAAATACAGAAATTGCTTTACCAGTTAATTGGCTTTAGGAAAAAATAGAAAATTTAAAGTTTCAGTGTAGTGGAGACTCTTCTATTAAGTTCTAAGGAATGAACCAAGCCTCTAACGAAAGGCAGGGAAAAAACAAAAAGCTTTTCTACTGGAATCACTTCAGTTAGATGTGTCAGAAGGCTAAAACACCTAAGTAATGTTGGATACTCCTGATTTTTTAATGAATAATTAATTATGACTTATAAAAAGTTAAATATAAAAAGATATTGGACCTTAAGTATATTAGGAAAGACTTCTAAGCAAGGTAGTTTTAATTTAAGAAGAAGCATCTATGTTCAAACACTCCAATTTCTACATATTTATTTATATCAGAAAGTGTGAAAACTGGAAGATCAATAAGTGTTGAAGATTAGAAGACCACAGTCATTAATTAGGCCATTGCAAGATTTGGGAGGAACAACCTGCCAAAGTGACTACAAATTAGTGAGACCAATTTCTATAGGACATGATTGAAAACTAATCTCCTTAGTTTATAAACTTAGATATCATTTAATTATATGTACATATTTGACAGACAGAAGAGTGATTGGTATAGGAGTCAGTACTCTTGTGAGTTTCACACGTCAAAAGAAACAAATGACATGCAAATAGAAAGGGAAAATCTATAATCCTGAACATGACATGCAATGATACATTCTATTACTAAATAATATGCTTAGGAAGAAATTCTCTGACAGGTGACACTAAATCTAGATTCATTCAAGTCATCACTAGGAGCAGAGGAAATCCTTCCCTTTCCCCTTTCCTGTTCCTTTTCCCATTTTGTGTCCTAGGATATTTCCTAAAGAAAACTGGATTCTCCATGTAACATCTTTTCTTCTTTGCATGAAATAGACTTGGGGAAGTTTTGGTAATTCTGGTATGGACTTCAAATAATTACAATAGAGAAGCTTTCTCAGGCACATACAAAAGTCTTATAATTTGATAGCACTGCTCATTTAAACACTCCTTCCACCACCCTAAATAATATATTTTAATTGAGCCACACTAAATTTTCATATTTTATGTTTGATTCCTTATTGCTAAATGTGATTTTATGAAGCATGAAACTACTATTAGGAAATCCTAGGATGGAAACAGATCTGCTTGTGCCTGGGTAGGCTGAATTTTAGCTCTACTACCCAAGTGGTTAAAATTACCTAACTTGGAACAAGATAGATGTTAAAAATTAATTTTCCTTGGGAAGTTATAGCTAAATGGGGAGTTACATACATGTGTGTTTCCCTCACCTCTCTCCCAAAGCTGTATAGATATACACTGTGTTGCTTTTTTTCTGAAGGAAAACGGGGAAATTGTAATAACCCACTTTAAAGTTTGGCATTTTCCAAAGTTCACCTGGGTCAATCTGGTTTAGTTTTGTACTTATTGAAATTAAACATGTACACTATTCACAAACATATATGTAATATGTACATACTATATGTATGTAATATATGCATGTATATATGTGTGTATGACCGTGCCAGAACAGGGAGAAAAAAAAGAAAAACTTTTTTTGGATAATGAGGCCAAAATATCTCTGTTTTATAATGTGTATTGTAGGAACAAAGAACCTGAACAATATTGTTTAAGTTCTCTTGGACTTTGAGGATAAATATAATTGGGATTAAAACACTGACGTACTCACTTTTAGTAGAAAGATAAGAACAATTCATTGGGAGCTATTCTGGTCCCACTAGTAATCACATAATTGAGTAGGGTTTTTAGAGGATATTTGAAGCTATTGCTGTCTGTTGTGCTTACATAATTAGTCAGGATCTCTGTAATAAAATCCTTCTCAACACAGGTGGGTTAGTATTAAGTAAATTTAGGGCGGGTGTTATGTTTTTACTTTCAATAATTCAGTTTTAGATCAGAATTATAGAACAACTTGATTTAACGGTTAAGCATTGTTACACCACACTACAGATGCTTAAAATACAAAATAACTGGATTACTTGAAAATTACGCAACAATTACATAAAGTTTAAAACCACTCATCCAAACAGCTTTATGAACATGAATCCGCCAGCACATCTCACCTAGAGTGTTTACTTTTGGATTGCATATTTCTTTGGGGTTGGTTTATTTCTTCAGTGAACAGTGTGAAAGTCGCTCAGTCGTGTCCGACTCTGCGACCCCATGAACTAAACAGTCCATGGAATTCTCTAGGCCAGAATACTGGAGTAGGCAGCCCTTCCCTTCTCCAAATTATTTCTTCAACCTACCCCTGAATTATTGATATTTACCTGCATCCCTATAAATAGTGTTCTGGTTGTTTTGCTTTAATGATAAGCCTACTCAGCGAGGAACATTTCAGAATTCCTTTTACAACGAAACAAATGTGGCCTTGAAAACGGGACCCAGCAACCCGGCGTCAAGTAGGGAAGAGCACCAATCCCGTCTCATTATTATTTGGTGACGCGTCTCCCGCTGCGGCTCTGCCGAACTCGGCTCTCGCGCACGCCCGCGGGGAGGCCCCAGAGCGCGGGAGCACAAAGGCGCGCGGAGCCTGGCGGCCCCGCAGACTAGCGGCGCCGCCCTCCTCGCCCGCTCTCGCTGCGCTCCGGCCCCGCCCGGCGGCACAAAGAGCCGAGCCTGCCACTCGTGAGGGGCCCCCGCGCAGCGCAGCCCGCCACACCCACTCGGGCCCGGTCCCGCCTCCGCTGCCGCGGGCGCCCTGATGAATATGCATCACCGCGCGCCCGCCCCCGGCTCCTCCTTTCGGTTTCCTTCCCGCCGCCAGGCGGAAGCGAAGAGCCACGCTTCCCGCGCGCCGAGCCGGCCCGGGTGGGGCGGGGCCGGGCGGCTGGTTCGGAGAAAGAGAAAGCCGGGGAGGCGGCGGCCGCAGAGCGCGGGCCGGGCTGGGCGCGGAAAGGGTGCGCGGATGGCTGGCGGTTCCGGGGTAGCGCCGCCGCCGGCCCTGAGGACTCCAGGGCGAGGAAGAGGAGAGCGCGCGACCTCCCGCGCCGGGTGCATCAGTCTTAGCGCGCTCCGAGCCCGCGCGGGGAGGCAGCCCTTACCCCCGCGGCAGCCCTGCTAAAACAACAATAAAACCCACCAAGCACACTCGCGCACGCACGTACACACACACAGACACACACCCGGCACTCTGGACGGCTTTCAAGTCAAGCTCACGTCTTCTCCAAGTGAGAGGAAGCAAACTGGAAATCCAGACAGGCTGAGGGGTTGCCTGTTTTTAGACTTGACTTTTACCGCCTTTTCTTCTTCGGGCCAGGAATTGTGGCATTGCACAAATTATCATTAAAAACAAAACTAAGAGCCTACTCCTGGATTGCACTCTTAAAGTACAAAAGCGGCACTAAAACAACTCAAAAATCCATAAATCTGTACCGGAGATACGTGAAGTCAGCGGGCTAGGTTTCTGTTATAAACTCAACATCTCTTTATTGCAATAAGCAGTGGTATGTAGCTTTGAAATGAAGGATTTTATTTGCTTATTTGTCTCTTGCATCCCCTTGTATTGCCATAGGCAGATTTTTTTCCTCTTTGTACATTGTAAGGAGAACCTAAATGTCATTTCTGCTTTACAGGTTGAGCCATATGTTGGATTTTCAGCCCTAATGCTTAAAAAAAAAAAAACAAAAACTTTGTCAACTTTAGTGTACATGCCACACTTTTATGATGGGGATCCGTGGATAACATTGTAAGTCCAAAACAGTGTGAGATGTAGCATTTTTTTATGCTTCATCTCCCTTAACCCCTTCCTCATGATGGAAAAAATTACTGTACAAATGATACTTAAGTTGTATCTTGTAGTCCATTCTTTTCGGAGCATTTTTTTCCTTCCCTGCACAGATTTGTTACATATTTTCACTTAAAAGTGTATTTATTTAGCTCTGATTGGTGTACTGGCGTTTTTAAAAACCATTCTTCATTCCAAAGTGTAGTTACCCCCACCCCCTTGTTCCTGAAGTGGCAGGATAGAATTGTTAGCCCTCTCCCACTCTTCCCTCTACTTAAAAAAAAAAGAAAAAGATTATGATGTGTTTCTTCCTGCTCCTGTTATTTTTTTTTTCTGCCCTGCTGTTTTTACTCTAGTATTTTTTTCCCCTCTGCCTAACAAAGTGTGTGTGCGTGCGCTTGTATGTGTCTGTCTGTCTCCCTCTTCCCTTGTCTTCTCTTTGCCAGTATGTCTGGGACATATTTTAATGCACGATATCCCATCCATTAAGTTGTGGTTGAATGCGGAGTGTGTGAGGACTTGGCAGCTTTCAGGTTGAAGAGGGGGCGGGGAAGCCCGTTTCGACTTTGACACAAGATGCCGAAGTGGCGTGATTGGAATTATTATTAGTGCTGTGAACATGGCCATCTTCTCCTCTGGTTAGAAGAACTGCCATTGAACTTGAGACAGGACAGACAAGATCTCCAACCCCCACGTTCCCCTCCACCCCCAGTACAGTAGCTGGCAGGGAAAAGGCGCCAAAATACACAAGATTAACTATAACTTTCTTTGACAGGATCCTATAACACCATCCTTTGTAATTTTAACTTTCCATTGGGTGGGAAAAAGTTAACTTGTGAACCTATACTTGAACAGACATTTAAATCAGCCCTAAAATGGAATAAATCCAGAAAGTCATACACGCATGCTTATGTGGTTAGGAAAGAATGCACATGTAAATAAGCAGGGTGCATGTGTGTATCTGGGGAGTTCAAGATTTAATCAAAATCAGAATGAGTGTGACTTTTGAGTACATTTACTCTATGGGGCAGAGCACGGTGAGGCTAAGAAGCTGACCTTTAAGCAATCTAAGTAAAAACTGCAAAGAGTTGTGAAACACAAAACGTTGTGGTTTCCAGTTTTACATTTGAGGTTTGATGTTTTCATTTAATGGTATGAGAGATGGAGAAAGCGCCAGTGCTGAAAAGTCCCTATTAAATCATATGTGGGCAAAGGTCAAGCACTCCAATTCACTGATACAATATACTGCAGATTCCTGCCTCACTGATGGGGAGCACAGGAAAAAGCGCTTGGGCAATAAAAGTATTAGAAGGGCAATTATTGTACGTGGTTGGGACTGCATTCTTGTGCACTGGGAAAAGGTTTTTACTGGCCCTGATGAATTTTAAAGCTGAGTATTGTTGAAAGCTGTTTTAATAGGAAATTGATTAGCTGAGTGCTTCATACAATAAATGGTGACAGTTTCATTGTTTGATGTCCAAAATAAATTCTTTTTATTCTTTAGTAGACAGAGTCATCCGTTTAAGATGGTCAGACAGCAGCAACATAATTATGAGTGAATGTGATGTCATGAACATCTGTAACTTTGCTTTTGGAGCTTGTGACATCACACAATTTGACAATATTATTGCTTTGGAAGTTATTAACTTACTGTTTGTTATAAAATTTTTTCAGATGTATTTCAGAGACAAAGTTTACTTAAAATATTAATATATATTTTGTATAGGCCCAGTGGTTTGTTTTCTATCATTGTAATTATGCAATTGTTGGCTAAATTTTATTTTGTAAGTTAAAATGAACAGTCTTGTTATTATGATTGTTTTGGTTTTGAAACAGAAAGGCAGTTTTCAAGAAAAGAATTACAGAAAGGGATGCAGAAAGTTTACGTTGGTTTGCAGTGCACTTTCTACATTTCTTCATGAACAATATAAAGACAACTTAGCCATTTTGCATAAAAGCTTTCTAAACAGCTCATTAAAATCAATTTTTTTTCATGTCACAAAGGCGCATGTAGATAGGAAACAAAAACCAACTTACATGTAGCAATAAAATGATGGTATAGTTTTACTTTAACTGTCAGCTATTTTGAAAAAGGACAATAGCTACAACTCTCATAGGCTCAGCAAAGAAGTCTGTGTGTGAAGGTGCCTGTAAGTTTTGAAGTATTTTGAGTGAACCAAGACAATTATTACTGTGATTTTCAAAGTTTAAAATAAATCATACAAAAATTACAGGGCAACTGCTGACTTTGTAATCCCAGAAAGCAATGTCTTCAGAAGTTGGGAATCTCCATTGATGAACTAGCCTCTTTTCTGTACAGAAGTGAAAACCAGCTAAACTTAATGCTGGCCAGTCTACATACAGATTCAGTGGTGGTTTGAGAATGTGCCGAAATGTAGGCACACTTAGCGGGACAGTATTTTTTTTAAAACAGTCGAGTACAGGCATTTCAGCAGTGACATTATTAACAGCGTCATTTTTCTCATTTAGTTTTGTCCTCAGGGGACACCGAACAGCTCCCCAAGGATGGGAAAAAAAGTCCACAGTTATTTATTCATTTCAGTGAAAGGCAAAGCGCTGGCAATAGGGGGTGGGGAAGCTAACCAGTTGTGGATTTTGTAGTAGGGAAAAATTGCTACCCTAATTTGACAGTGGTAGTTTAAGGGCTGATAGAGCTGGGCATGATTTTGCAATTCCCATCAAGTGCAGGCAATTTCAGTACTTGTTGGTTGTTTATACATGTGTTGTTGAGAGGATTTTTGATGTTCTTGCTTGTGGATATAAAATTGTGTTTTCCAGGCTACACATGTATGATTTTTGTGGTTCATTTGGAAGAAGAAAAGGTCCCTGGGCA
The DNA here is from genome assembly GCA_935064755.1 of Tragelaphus eurycerus. Lineage (NCBI taxonomy): Eukaryota > Metazoa > Chordata > Mammalia > Artiodactyla > Bovidae > Tragelaphus > Tragelaphus eurycerus. Next base: position 2,749,133 of record CAKXYN010000015.1, read on the forward strand.
TGGTGTAGTGGATACTTGCAGTCTTGCAGGCCTGTTTCCTGGGGTCAGGAGGTCATCTGTCTCTTTTGTATTTAGTTTTAAAATATTGATATTGGCCATGCAGCCAGGGTGTGTGGAATTGTTGAGCCACCCCTCTAGTCACATGCAAGAGCTAAAAAAAAAAAAAAAAAGAGTCATCCAGTGTATTGAAAATGACAGCTTTGTTAAGCTCCAAGAACTTTTCCCTAAACTACTCAAGATTCACACCCTGTCACTGAATTTCTTTAGAAAGGAGAAGATTAAAAGGAAATCAATATTGGAAGACCCTTGAGATGTTATGCTCCTCTCTGGAGGTCAGTGAAAGGCTCCAATTGGGTAATACTGCTTACTTTTTCAAATATACAACTGAGTTTTGAAAAATCCAGTCACCTGAAGAACGGACACTCCAGCACTTCTTGGAATTAAACTGTCAGAAAAAAGAACTTTTGTCCTCTATAAGATGGCAGGGAATAGGTGATCTAGTGAGGAGGTCTTTAGGGATTCTGAAATATCAGATTTTCCTGTTGCTACAGAAGGTTTTTACTTCTTTCTTCCAGCCAGATTTTGGGGTGAATGAAATTAGTTTAACTCTTTGAGTGAGTGTGAGAGAGAGAAGTTTAGGAGAGGTAAGTACCAGTCTAAAAAGTGTTTCGCCCACTTTGATAGCATCAGATGCTTTTCAGAGATACTTTCAAACCACTCTTAATGCCATGCCACAGAAATGCTGGGTAAAAGGGAAAGGGGCTAAAATACTATATGTACCTACTCACTTCCTTTTTTTTTTTTTTTTTTCTACCTGGAGTTTGAAAGAAAGGCGTTTCTGAAACCACAGACAGTGAAGTGTCCTGCTGAGAGAAGTCATGCTCTACCTGTTCCCCCGCCCCAGTCCCTTTTTACAAAAGGCTCTCTTAGAGTTCATCTTGAGAAGACTTGCAGTGACCCTGGTATTGGCTGCACAAGAAGCAGAGTTCTGGGTGGGGTGAGGTTTGGGGGATGTCAGCCATTTCACCCATGGTTCCAAGGCCTAAGAAGACAGTCAAAGCCAAATCCACTGAGCACCCCATACTGAGCATCCCATGTCTCTGTTGCTCATTTCTTTCTCCCTTTGAGTTTGCCCCTCTTTTCTTGTTTTCCTTTTTCTTGGAAACAAATCAAAGCCCCCACCACCAAGTATCCTCCATGCTCATCCATAAATGCCCTACTGAGAGGGAGAGGTTTGAACCCCTTAATGATAGGCCTTGGAGGCCCGAGACATCTTTAGGTCTCGGGGATCTTACCTGGGTCTGTCGCTGCTTCATCACCCCTGACGCTGCTGTAGCTTTTGTGGGCTCTTCTGTGTGAAGAGTTGTCTTTCATTCTTCTTTTCTAAGCTCGTGAGAAACTCTTGGAGGCGACCTAGTTTGGGTGGCAAAAGGAAAGGGTTTTTGTTGGTAAGGGAAACTAGTAAGGGAGGAGGGGTGGCGATGTCTGCAGACACTTGCCCAGGGCTCAGCACTGGGCCTCTTCTGCCAGGGGACAGCGGCTGGTTCTGGGATCTCTGGCTGAAACGGAGCACTTGCAGGGTGCCAAGATTTCACTGGGGGTGGTGTGGTGAGGAGGGAGGGAAGAAGGGAGGGAGGGAGAGAAAGAGAGATGGGCGCTTGATTTTTAAAGAGACCCCGAAATAATGGCTTCTGTAAGAGTCCAGGCATTCAAAGAGGTGTGTTCAAGGACAGGAGAGCATTCGTGCCAACGGGAATGTCTTTTATGGTAAATTAACCCCGGTTAAATTGAATATTTGTTCAAAGGGAAACTCCAGTAGTTAAAGCTGGTATTATCAGTAGCGCTTCCACACACCCACCCCCCAAACCCCAGACCTGGTAAGAGGGTGAGAAAAGGGATGCAGCAGAATGTGCAACACAAAGTGATGTTTTGGGCTTTTTTCTTTTTTTAAATCTAGGATGAGATTGCCTAAACATTTCTGAGAGAAATTAGTATTTATTCGGATTAACCCCTACTGTCACTTCATTTCTTTCATCTATAAAGACTGTCAGTTTTATTCTGGCTTTTCAAAAAGAAGAAATGACCCACACAAAGGAAATTAACGTTGTCAGAACCCGGACTAGAGGATTCCGCTCCCAGTGGGGTGTGCCCTAAAGGGTTAACTCCGGGTTTTTTTCTAAATTTCCCCGACTTTACCTGTCTTCCCAGAACCAAAGCTCCCCCCTCCACCCCTGGCCTCCTCGACTCCCCCTCCTTCCCCACCGCCTTTCTTCTTTAGGCTCTTGCTTTACGGGGGCTGCAGCTGGTGGACTTGGCAGGCTCGCCTCATTAAGAGCGCTCTTTGAAAACGGACTGTGTTTGAGCATTTCCCTAATGAGGACAGGACGGGGTTAAAAAGTGACCATTTCATGGTTGACTTGAACCTGCCTACTTTTCTTGATGTGTCGTTGTGAAATGCTTGATGTGGATAACTCCCACTCGGTGAAGGAAAAAGTCACTAGTTCCTTCAAGTCCGCTGGTGGTGGTGGGGTGGGGGGGGCGTAAGGAAGGTGTGGGAAGAGCGGAGAGAACGAGATAGGAGAAAGTTGAGGGGAAAAAAATCGAGAGGAGGCAAGCGAGATAAAGAGGAAAGGGGAATCAGAGGAGAACCTCCAAACGGCTTCAGAGCACAGCTGGAAGTGGGGGGCGGCCTCGCCCCCGGGCTGGGGCCTTCCAGTCCCCTCCGGGGGCCCCCGAGCTAGGTAGACGCGTAGTTCCTGGCACTCACTTTTCCTCTCTCCATTGTCTGCACAGTCTTTGCTTCCACCTCTTCCCCACCCACCCCTGGCCCCAAACCGGAATTTGGGGGGCGGTGTGTGTGTGTGTGTGTTTGTGTGTGTGTCTTTGTATGTGTGTGCGCGCGCGGGCGCAGAAAGAGTGCGAGGCAAAGCGCCGGCCTCCACATCTCCGAAATCAAGTTCATTCACTCGGGGCCCGCGGCTCGCGGCGGGGTGAGGGCGGGGCCTTGCGCGGGAGCGAGGCGGGAGCGGCGGCCTCTGCAGGGCTCTAGAGACACACGCACCCCGCTCGCGCGCGCGCCCGCCCGCCCCGCAGCCCCAGGCGCGCTGCGCCCCGCCCTGCCTGCACCCCGGCGGCGCGGGAGCAGCTTTCCGCCGGCGCCCCGGGCCCCGGGGAGGGGTGGGGATTGGGAGCGAGCCAGAGGAGTCGCGGGAGGAGGAGGAGGAGGAGGGTGCAGGAGGCGGCGGCTCTGCCCGATCCTCCCGCTCCGAGCGAGGCCACGTGCACCAGGCACCCCCAAGGGAGGGCGGCAAACCGCGGCGAGGCGCGCCGCTTGTGCGGAGCTGCCCCGGGATGCGGGCCCGTGCTTGGGAAACCCCGGATGGGCCCCGTTCCCACCCGCGCCGGCGTGCCCCAACTATTTAAGTCCAAGTTCGTTCAGCCATCCCCCCTCCGTCTCCCCCTCCTCCTTTCAGCCGGCGGAATCGGCGGACCGCGCCCGCCCCGGGTGCGAGAGTCGGCGCCCCAGTCTGGGCCCCGGGGCGGCCTGGGTGTGAGGGAATTTTCCATTCGTTCCTTTCTCGGGCCCAGTTCGGCTCAGGGCTTCTCTCACTCGGAGGTTCCCGCGGCTTAAAGAGTCCGCAGCGAGCACCGAAATACCTTTTTCCAGGGCGGGTTTTCGGGGTGTGTACGTGTTGGGGGAAGGGCGCGGGACTTGCCCAAAGGGCGGAATGATCATTTATTTAAAATTAAAAAAAAAAAGTTGTGGTTCTATTGCAGTGGTTTGAGAGCTTTAACAAATGAGTGAGAGAGAGGGAGAGAAGCAAGAGGGAGGAGGAGGAAGGTGGGGGGCGGGGGGTGTGGAGAGGCTGGTGCAAAAGGAATGCGCGTTTGCAGGAGGAGGAGTAAAGCGATGATTGTGTAATTAAATAATAAAACAATCCTTAAGTCTGATTTGGAGAGAGCTCGAGCGGGGTCCAGAGGGTGGAACCGGTGAATTTTTCAACTTCCAAGTTTTGCAACGAAAGAAAGCGAGAGAGGGAGGGGAAAAAAAGAGCCCAGAGCAGAAAGAGAGGAGTTTTGGAGCCGAGCGGGAGAGCGGGATTTATCGTTTGGGATTTTTCAGGAGCGCGTTTCGATACCCCCGGGCTCTGGGCAGCCGCGGCAGCAGCAGCAGCCTCCTCGCTCGGCCGGGTCAGACGCGGGGCGAGGCGGGCGGCGGGCGGGCAGCCGGGCGTGGAGGAGTCGGCGCGGGCGGCGGCGGCTGCAGCCGGGGACCGCGCGCCGCGAACCTCTTCCGCCCGGGAGACCTGCGCTCGCGCCCCCTCCCCTCACCCCGGCCTCCGCCGGCTCCCCCACCCACCCCGCCCCCACCCCGGCCCTCTCCCCGCGCGCGCCCCGCCACCCGCGCGCACTCGCTCACGCTCCCCCCTCGCGCACACACATGGTCGGCTCGCGGCAAAGTTTCGCCTGCGATCGCCACTCCGGGATCCTGCCGCAGTGCTTGGGGCTGTAACCTTGAACTTTCCCAGCGCGGTGACACATTCTCCTCGCTCTCCCTCCCGCCCTCTCTCCTGCGCCCCCCTCCCCGCCTTTTTTAAAAAAGCATTTCACCACCAACCACCACCCCAATCCGACCCACACCGAACCTTCGCTCACCCCCTACCCCCCAACAACAACAACAACAACAACAACAACTGCAAAACAGAAAACAAATCCCCAAACCCAGGCGAAAAGCAGCCAACACCGGCGGCGGCGGCGGCGGCCTCGGCGAGCACGGCCAGCGCGCTCGGACTGCAGGAGGGTTAAAAGTGTAGATTGGATTTCACCCCGGGAAATCTAGCACGCCGAGTGAACTTGAATCTTTGGCTATTTAAGGAGGACTGGGTTTGTTGTGAAGTTGCGGTGATCCAGCGCAGAGCCCTGTCCTGATTGATCGCATCGCGGGGCTCAGATGACTGTAAAATGAATAGATGAAATTCTTGCTTCTCGAAGATTTTCTTGGGCATCTCCGGGAAAGTGCGTTTTAAGGCGAAGTCATGATGTATTCTCCCATCTGTCTCACTCAGGTACATGTCTCAGTCGCTCTCTCGAGCTTTCTCTCTAGCCCGAAATGCCTTTGTTTTGTTGCTCTCGTCCGCGGACAACTATTGGTTTTAGTTAACCTCCGCAGACCCCGGTAACCCAGCAGAAGTGCTCCGGAGTTGCGGCGGGGTTTGCAGGGCGGCACCAGAGCCGGCGAGCGGCCCCTAGCTCACAATCACTATGCGCGCCCAGCCCGGCACTCTGGGCACGGAGAGCGGGTGCCCGCGTGCTGCCAGGGCGGCTGGGCCGGGCGAGGCCGCCAGGGATGGGCAGGGCCCGGGCCCGCGAGAGCTAGCCCGCGTGCGGCCCCTGGAGTACTTGCTGCGCCCCTGCCCAGGGTGCCTGCTGCCTCTTTTGGTTGCTTGCGCGCTGAGGTGGACTCCGGCTTTAGAGAAGCTTTGGGGGGCGGAGGGGGGGGACTGAGCCTTAATAAACAAGCAGTGAACTTGGGCGAAGGGACTCCAGTAGGAGTCCTTGTGGGCGCCTCTGGACTCTGCTGCAGGCAGTGGGCGGGAGACGAAGCGAGTCGAAGGTTGTGGTCCGGGGACCATTCCTTTGCTTAATTTGGGGATCTGAAACTCTAGTCCATCGCGATCCGCACTTTGAGGTTTCCAGTGACCATGCCACAAAGGCGATCTAGGCGTGGACTCGAGTTAGTTGGTTGGGATGAAAGTTAAAGGACTTTTAAAACATATTCATTTTGTGGAGACCTGTTCATTTGACGATATTGGGGCGTAGGTTAGAAAGTAATGCTGGAAAAGTAAGGTCATTTTCAAAAATTCACTTTGAAAATTGTCCTAAGATTTCAGGTACAGTGTTATGAAATAAAATACTGGCTTTATACTTTTACAAGAACACAATTTATGTAATTTTAAACCGGTCGGTCAAATGGAAAAGTGGAGAGACCCAACAGACTTACCTGGGGGCGGCTTTCATCGCTGCCCGGCTAACTAAGCAACTGACGAACTAACTAAATATCTTAGCCTAGAGTTGTTATTTGAAGCAATGTTTTAAACCTCTAAAGGTGTGGGAGAGTTGACTGCAGCTTTTAGGAGGCTATGTCACGATTAGTAATTGATAACCATTTTCTTTGACATTGGCTTAAAAACTATAAACAGTTTAAGAAGTGTCCCCTAGTCTTAGGTGTGTTACAAGTTTTAAAAAATCCAGTATCATGATGATGCATTTTTGTAATGGACAAATGATTAAGATTTCAATTGTATGACAATTAGAAGCCATTGTGATTCAAAAGGACTGAGGCATTCATAAATTGTGAATGAAGATGAAAACAATGATAAGGCTTATTCAGTGATTGGATACAGTCCTGTAGCTTTTTGGCTGACACATTTTTTATTGTTTATATTTTGTTTGGCATCTGAGTGTGATTAACTTAGATATGGCTATTTTCAGCAAGTAAACGTGCACTTTAATTTAACAAAACTGGAAAAAATGAGTTGCTGACCTATTTGTATTTTTAAGGCTGTGAATAATAGCCAATAAATATGGTGATGAAACTGTTTCAGGTATAACGAATTGACTTCAGTTGCAAAAGTTGGCTTTCATATTACCCATCAGCAGGATTTTTTCCTTTTTCTGGTAAACCACATCCATTTGATATTATTTTTACATTATTGAAGCATAGTTCAAATAAAACAAATTGAGGTAAGCTTTTCACGTGCAAAGTGCTGCACTACTTGCTCTCACCTGTAAATGATTGTTTTTCTGTATTGGTTCATATTTCCAGCATTGACTTTTCAGAAACAGTGCTAGTGATTACATTTCATTTTTGGTTTCCTCTAGATATGAATCGAAGTCACTAGCTTTATCTAAATTTGTGTAAGTTAAAAATAATATTGTAGTATCGTGACATATGGAATATTAGGAGCATGTACAGTATAGTCATTCAACTGTCCCATTAGTATTCAAGAATACATACTTACCAACACTAATTCATGATGACTGATATTCTCTACTGTTTTAATAATGTAAATCTAGGTTGACATATTGAAACTGTTTTGGGGATTTAAGGCCTAGACTAGAAGAAAAAATTTTAGCTTTAGAATTCTCCCTTTAATATCTGTGTGACTTTTTAGATAGTGTAAGGTGTTGCAGAAGTAATATTAACAATGCTACTTTGATATCAGACCAGTAGTTTAGTTTTGTATTACAGGAACTTAATAGCTGTAGCAAAACATTTTTTAGGATTATGTAAATACAAAATAGAGAAACACTCTTAATTGATGGAAAACTTTGCAAAGTGCTTTCGTTGTTGCAATAAGATATCTAGGCTTTAGAAAGAAGTTTCAAAAGAGGCTATAGTTGATATTTATCAAAATGTTATTCAATATAATAAGTACACGGATATAAATCTGTATTTTTACATCAGTATAAATCAGATGTAAAAAGAAAATTAAGCATCAATAGGATTTTGTATTTGCTTTTGCTAAAAATAATGTAAACCCTTAATAATGTAACTTTCACTTGGAATGATTGTATTGAATTTTTTTTCTTTCACTATTTTTCAGGTTCTGAAGGTACATTTATAAAAATGGTTTATTGTTAAATAGCAGTGCTCCAAGAACATCTAGTATTTACTCTTCTACCTCTATATTGGTCTAATTTTCCATCCCTTTCATGGATACCACTGTTCTGTGAACAAAAATAAATATTTCCAGTGGAATTAGGACTATTTACTTTTATATTTGAAATTTGTAACTAGGTTGTTTATTTTATCAGTTTAGTTTAATAAAGGAAGTTTGAAAAGAGAAAGAATTACTGAATGCCAATGTGTTTTAATAAAAATTCTGTAAGAGCAAGGTGGCCTATTACCTTAGCATAGAGACATTAGATAGTAGCTTACTTAAATGCTTTGCTTTCTTAAAAAAATAAATTTCATAGTTGTTTATAGTGTTATTGTGATAACCTATTAATTAGGACATTTGAATACCTTAATCATTTTTTTGATGAAGACAAGTTACTATGCTTCATATAGATGCCATTCAAAATCACTACAGATGTATTACAACTCAGCATTAGAAAACAGTCATACTTGGGAGATGGTACTTTAGTCATGTTAATACAAAAATACATGTGACTTATTGAAAAACTCCAGTTACCATTTTTTGAGGATATCTGCATGTCAGAAGTAAGTGTTTTACTTGACAGGAATTCGCATAATAGTAAAGCCCTGAAAGATATTTGTAAGGCGACTGTGGACTCAGAAAGTTTGCTGCTTCTATTTATCAAAAGAAAAAAACTATGTTTTAAAACATTACTTGGCAGCATTGGCAACAAGCTAAAGGCAACCTTAAAAATGTAGTGTTTTATGTGCATTTGCTAAGAAATTCCAAATTTAAGCCCTCGGTGTTGCATTTTGATCGTTTAGTTGTTAAAATTTTGAAATCTATTACATGATAGATGATAGATAACTCAAACAAATGTAATCAAAGTTATATTTCAAGTCTTTATAAGAAAATGAAATGTTACTGAACATAGTACTTAAGGATAAAAGTACTTGAGAGTTACCACATTGCTTAATATCTGTTAAAATAATACTGCATTTTTAAATAAAATAAATAAAATAATACTGCAAGGGTAAAGTGAGTGAGACAAAGCTCTTCCCACCCGCATGTACTTTTTGTGATTTCAAGGTTTAGTTTGTGAGTATATATATGTATGTTTTTAAGTCATATCAATAAATCATAGGAGAAGTTAGATTATAGGAAGTGAGTTCCCAAAGCATGGGTCCACATTTCCTTGAGCAGGGTTTCCTCTTGCATATATTTCTAAGGGAGATAAACAAAGTTTTTGTAGTTACAGTGAACGCTGAAAGCATGGCATCAGAAAGTGTATGGAGATAGGGAGGTCTTATCATGGGCTGTGGTTGCTGTGAGCAGGGCTGCCTTCCCACACAAAGAACAGATTGTGGTTTAACTCTTTCCATGGCCTAGTTTAATGTGCTCGCATAGTAACTGAATTGTTCAAGTCTCTGCTGGAAACTACTGATCGGTTTAATGATTTCCTCTATGGCATTTGGTTATGCCTCATGCTGTGATGTAATCATCCACATTCTGTATTGTTATAAAATTTTGATTTAGGCTGATCCTGCTCTCGGAACATTTCACAGCAATATGTTAAAACACTTGAAAATTGCATTATTGATCGGATGGGATGTATAACTCTTCCGGATCCGAACGATAGACTGCGGACATGCCGCAATCTTTAACACTGAAACTGAATATGATCTTAAAAATGAATTCGTAACTCTATGGGAGTTTGGGGGCATCTTCTTTGTTAGAGACTCATTCATGGTACTTTCATCATTTTTACCTGATGGAATTCATCAGACTGCTGATTAGATAGAATTTATTCCATATAGTTCGAGGTGATCAGTACTAGGCTGTCAATTCTAACTTGGGATATAAGTAGTTAGAGAAAGTTATTTTGCGGTTGAGGTGACGATACAGTGACCAGAAAAGTGGCCGTGGTGGAAGTTCTCATTTGTTTCAGATCTGGCCTCACTGCCCACTTACAGTGTGCACGCCCTGGATGTTAAGCTCTTTCTCGGAACAGTAATAGGCCTGAGCTTAGGAGACAGGTTTTACCTATGGCAGGAAGTAATGAAACACTGACTGCCTTGGGAAGTAGCTTGAAATAACTGTAGGTGCAGATTATCTGCCACTCCTAGCTGCCTCTCTGCCTTACAAAAGGCTTAGATGAAACAGGCAGGAAAGACGCAGAAGCCTAAGGTAAACCACTTAATTCACTAGACGGGATCTCTCCACGTGCAGATTCACAAGCCCATGCAAATGTGCACCCACAGCCCTGTCCGAGAATTCAGATGTGTAGCAAATGAATTGTATTGATTCCACAAAGGCAGGGAGTGACCAGCGGTGCACTCCTGGTGTCACCCTGCCACCGCATGCAGAGACACAAAGAATGTAAAGTTGGTGCCAAGTTGCCATTTTTCATTGTTCACCTCAGATTGATTTTTAAGGGTTTTAGAATAATTGCCATACTCATGTGATCGGTTAACAAATTAACTGACTCAGTGGGGCTTCAGATTCTATAGGAAGAGCTGCTGGAAGAACATCCGAGTCAATTCTGTTTTCAACTTTAGAAACTTTTATTTAAAAATGCAAGAGTGTGTCTGTGAATCTGTGAGAGAGTAAGAGCATGCATGCGTGTATTTTTATGTGTGTGTGTGTGTGTGTGTGTGTGTGCTGGGGGCTAGTGTTGCTGGTGGAGGGAGGGAATGTGCTGCTCCAAGTATGGAAACCTGTTCAGGACACCGATACGACAAGCTGTGTCCTTTGCCCACTTTCCCTCACCGTATACCAGTTTCTCTAGTTACCACTCCTGGAATGGTGCTGTTTCAGTGTTGGAATGTTGGACGTTTGATAAGAAAATGGATCAAGTTTAATGGCGCATGCTCTTTGTGCCACCAGCAGCCTCTTGCTGAGAGCATGCTCCAAAAGCGGGAACTGTGTGGCATTACACTGAGCATCTATATGCTTTGTGTTTTTGTGCCACAGAGAAGAGAAATGAACTGTGCCATCGCTCCTGCCTTCTGAACAGCTCTGCTCCGATTAAAAAAAAAAAAAAAACTCACTGTGTTCTTTGTAAAATGGTACTGCTTAGTGTTAGTTGGTCAAGTGAATATTTAAATATTGAATTAGGTGCCAAGCACCTTGGCTGCTTATGTTTTAAAGAATATAGGATGCATGGTGGGAATGAGGGGGATGGGGCCAGAGTGGAAATACAAACATGAATCTTTATTTTTTTTTTTTTTTTTTTTTTTTTAGGAGGGAGAATCAACCTGTGAGTCTTGGTGGAAAAGGGGCAGCTTGGCATACTTTATTTTCTTCTGGTCCTGCTATTTTGATAATTTTAAATAAGAAAAGAATGCTATTTTTATGTGTAACTTTTGGTACTGAACTGGGAATGGGTTGTGGTCTGACGGTTTGGAGCCTTTAACAAACTAAACTGACCATGTATATCTTGTTTTTCCCCCTCATCTTCCACAGGATGAATTTCACCCATTCATCGAGGCACTACTTCCACACGTCCGTGCAATCGCCTATACTTGGTTCAACCTGCAGGCTCGGAAACGCAAGTACTTTAAAAAGCATGAGAAGCGAATGTCAAAGGATGAAGAAAGAGCAGTCAAAGATGAGCTTCTCAGCGAAAAGCCTGAAATCAAACAGAAATGGGCATCCAGGCTCCTGGCCAAACTGCGCAAAGATATCCGCCAGGAGTACCGAGAGGACTTTGTGCTCACCGTGACTGGCAAGAAGCACCCGTGCTGTGTCTTATCCAATCCTGACCAGAAGGGTAAGATTAGGAGAATCGACTGCCTGCGACAGGCAGACAAAGTCTGGCGTCTGGATCTAGTCATGGTGATCCTGTTCAAAGGCATCCCCTTGGAAAGTACCGATGGAGAGCGGCTCATGAAATCCCCACATTGCACAAACCCAGCACTTTGTGTCCAGCCACATCATATCACAGTATCAGTTAAGGAGCTTGATTTGTTTTTGGCATACTACGTGCAGGAGCAAGGTAGGAGCAGATTGTTCTTTCTTCTAGCCCGGCACACATTGCCTGCAGACCCCACGCACAAAGCACCTGGCTTGGGTTAGATAGTCCTGAAGGCCCCTAGGTCTCTTGTTCACCTGATCTGGGGAGAGTGGCATGCCCCTATTCCTCCACTCGCTTGTCCTCTGCCATGTGCAAGCCATGGAAATATACATGGAGCTTTCCTACCTGGATAGGCGTGGATATTTAAAGACCACAAAGAGATGCGTTTTCAAATGTCTTTGAAATAATACACTTTTTCAAAGACACAGACTAATCTGAAAACTATAGTTGATTACACTTCGCTCTTTGTCCTCGGCTACATTCTTTACATCTAGTCATCTTTTGCCAGTTTGAAAATGTAACTTGATTTATGAATAGTCAAACTCTTCTTTCACAGTCTTTGTATTAGCTTCCTAACTAACGAGGTAAATGAACTTTGTTCACGAATCGGGTGCTACTGCACTGAAAAGTAGAATGAACATTTCCTATTACAGAATGCTTAAGACAGCCAGTATCAGAAAGTATATCTTATGTAGACTTAGATTTATTTAATTTAAATATTTCTATCAACACCTACTTTTGACTGTGTAATAGTCGCTGTAGATTAAACGGATTATAGGTCTTGTTTAAATAATTTATGTTTTCATATTCTCCCAGAGTGATTTGGGAACACTTAATACTGTCCGTTTACTTGAATGTAAATTCATGAAACTTACCAAGGAGAGAAGTCGCAGCTCTCCTTAGAGAACAAAAACAGAAAGTAGACTGGTTACTCTGGTTTAAAATAAATCTCAAAAAGAATGCAGAAACCGCATACCATACCTATTTTAAAAAAATCCTTGATAAAGAGAGTGGGGTGAATGTTGCCTGAATAATTTAAAAATAGGTGATGTTTTTTTCTGAGTGTTTTCTGGGTTCATGAAATATGTTTATTATTTTTATTTTTCTTAATATATTTTCTTTAAGGAGGTGAGAATTTCTTGACTTCAAATAAATTTATCGATATATATTGATGTGCTTGTATTAGCAACAGTCCATAGTAAAACATTAAAAAAAAAAAAAAAACCTACTGAAAGTGGACTGTAGTTTAATCTACCGTAGTTGGTGGGTCATTTAACTTGGCCAGGTGGTAGGGAAAGTGGCCTGCAGATAGCCAGGTGGCAGATGGTTATCTGATGTTTGTTATATAAGTATGGGATATAGTCAATGGTACGAACTTCATCATCCCAAAATATAAAATATCAGAATTACTCTTTTGACTCAAATCTAGGTATTACTATGTTTTTTTTTTTCCTTTACATTTCCTTGGTATAGTTTTAGAGATATGCTTAAAAGTTATCTTAAAAGTTAAAAACATTTCTAGTTTGATTTTAAATAATGGTGCTTGAGATCATACATTTGGATATATTCTTTTTTTAAATAAAAGATTGCATATACTATTTCTATATGTTTAAAAGTTGAAGTAATGACGGTTTGGGGAAAAATGTATTTTTTCCCTGTGTGTCCTAAAATAAAAACTCATTAGCACATGACAATTTGATTGACAACTGTCTGGGAGGTGACATTATAAGGTGGGCCGTATATATGTGTTGGATTGACTGTAAATGTGTTGTAACTCTGTCATGAAAGTCAAGACTGGAAGTAAAGTTTTAGAAAGTGGGTTATGTAACTTTTTAGTGCAGGGAGAGAAGATTTGCAAGCACTTCACTGCTGCTTGCATTTTAACTTGCTTGAAGGCTATTCCTTGAGGTGTGCACACATGTACATTCACTCCTGGGGCAGGCAGCCAACTGTCTTAGTTGATGAACTGACAATAAAGAGCATATCCTTTGGATGTGGGAAGATAGATTGAAGGAAGAAAATGCATAAATGCCTTCTGCATTGCACCATCAGTCATGATAGTCATAAAGTTTTAAGCAACTCTTGGAGACCACATTTTCAGATAAAAAATTCATTTTGTTGTTGTTTTGAGTCTCGTTTTGAAAAACCTTTCATTATCTTACACTGAGCACCTAATTTATATCTTCTGTTACTTGTGAATGCATCATATCTTTATAATATCTGATGGCGCTTTCTTTGAAAAAGTCCCATCAAGATGCTTTTGTGTTTTCCCTTTTTCAAAATTTTTCCTTTGGCCAAATATAGGTTAATTACGTATTTTTGCAGTTGGTTGAAGAGGGCATTTTAAAAGACTAATCTGTAGTCGATCAGAGAGCTGCATATCTCCCATCGTGACTTTTTACTTCTCCTCTAAGTACATGAAAACCCACTTAAGTCTATTTTATTAATCAGGTAAAGAAGTATACAGAAAAACACAAGAGAAAATTCAGGAAAGAAAAATGTAATGTTTGCAAAAGAATGAGCAACAGAATTACCTTTCCCCCTTTTTTCTTTCTTTCCCCACTTCTAAACGACTGGGAGGAAAACATGAGAAAGAACAGAGAGAATGCCAAAGATGGTTGCCACTGGCACCAGGATTGGCATCGGACCCTCTTTGTTTAGCTCAGGATGCCTGTGATTTGTTAGTTGGCATCCGCATTGCAGTGTGGAGTGATGTTACAATATATTGACAATTTCCAGATCTAGAAATGTCAATAGTCCTCTTGGTTATTTATACAAGATCACAAACTGCATATCTTCTGGAGAATGAAATAAAGACCAGCAAATAATAAAGTTCATTGTTGACCAACTTCCTATGCTTTTTCCCTCTTTCTCTTTTGGTTCAACCCACACTTTTATTTATTTTTTTTTTCATGCCCAGCAGCTTCAGCCTCATCTTTTTTTTGAAATGTGGAAAGAGTTACTAGAGCTTTGACACAAGCTATAGTGCTACATCTGCATCTGATACAGTTTTGGGGAGAATGTATGCATTTTGAAATCATTTCTGATATATAGTTCATTAGACTTTTGCATCCCATGGCCGCAAGACAGGATTTCCTTTAAAGCGAAATCTCTTTGTTATTCAGCCTCTCCTGTGCCTAGAGTCTGGTTGACCGCAATTTAGTCCATTTTTCTATTGCTCTATGTTTAGGAAAGAGTCATATTCAATATAGTCATTTATTAAATGATGCTACCCCCACTTTACCTAAAATACACACATCATGTGGGAGTCCCTGCGTTTAAATCCATAAAATCATTTGACGGTATTGATTCAGAGGGCTGCGCTTCGGCTGTTTCGTTGCTACAAGAACCGCCATTTTGTTTGTGAAGTGCCAGGCGAGGGGGAAAAAAAAGGCAGACACTGTGCTGGATGCCAATAACGGTTGCCAGTGGCACCGAGGTTGGCATCAGACCCTCTTTGTCTAGTTGCTGAATGCCTTTGATTCGTTGGTTGGCATCCGCATTGCAGTGGGTACACTGGAAAGTTTTTGACAATCCCTGAATGAAAGCTGCTTGCTTGTTTGCTGCAGCAAACCTTAGCTGATAGAAAACCCTTCCTTTTATTTTTATTTTTTTAGGTTTCCTTTTTTTCTTTTTAAGATGATGACAGATGAAAGGAAAAAAAAAAAACAGCTCTAAAGTGCCCTCTGTTTTTCCCAAAATATTAAAGATGTCCAATGATTCTTGGGCAGGTGGTACCTATTCCCCATATTGTCTTTGTTATTGCCTTCTTGAAAGCAAAGCAAAAAGGAAAAAAGGACCAGGCAGGCCTTGCACAGGACACCTTCTCGGGACAGCAGTGCACTGTAGGATGCCTGGTGTGCTCTGGGAAGGGCATGGAGGGCTAGTTGGCTGCAGTGACATGGAATGCACTTGCCGGGACTGACGATGGCTTTCAGTCACATCACTGCTTATTTCTTAGGCATTTCTAGCTCCTTCAGTTTCTACACTTCCAAATTGTATAGTAAGCCATTGAGAGGACATTTTTTTTTCTTCCTAGTTAGTAATGTGTAACAGTGTAAATGCTAAAAAAAAAAAAAAAAAAATGAGAGAACCTTCATGAGGAAACATGACACCAGGAAGACCAACAAAAAGGCTGAAATAATTTTGGTTGAAGTTTCCTGGATAGTTTGCATGAACATTGGTTTCCAGTTAACCATTGTTATCTCATTAATTAATAAGAAGGATTAGCAGGCTGCACAGAAGGAAGTCTGGCCTGTGGAAGCCTTGAGTGGCCAGTCTGTGTCCTGTCTGAAGGGGAAAAAGGCAGGGTGGGGTGGGCTAGGTGGGCTGGGCTTTCTCTGAGGGAAGAGCTTTGAAGAAAGAGAGAGGTCATAACACACTAAGAAGTTTCCAGATCTCAAGAGAGAGTAACTGTTGTCATGAATTTACCAGATTCGAGTTTCAATTCAGCCTGACTGATTTTTGAACTGTACTTTGCACTCCTGTTAAACATGTTTTGGAGTGCTAGAGAGAGGCCCGGAACCTTATGGCTCTCATGAGAGGAGAGTTTCCGTTTTAGCCTGGTGGAATCCTTAAAATTGTGGATGGCAACTTCTGTTGTTTTATTGGTAAATGATATGATAATCAACATACATTTTGAAGTTGTGAAAAAATGTGACTTGTTTACAGGGGGAGTTGTAATCATTATTATTGTGTTTGAAATAGAATCCTTCTGGGTTGTCACATATTATTAGAGAGGAAGCTAATGCTAACAATTGTCTTCCTCCCTCAGTTACTGACTTTTAGAATTCTTTGGGGTAACAATTATTATTTTTTTAATGAAAAGTTTAAGTAGATAATTGTTTGCAAGTTGACAGCATATTTTACCATTTTAATAAATTTTGCTTCATTTGCAGATATTTCCCATTATAGGGAAAATGAAGCTTTCATAATTTGTTAACATGAGGCTGCTCTCCAGGATGATTTGGTGTGCTTACATTGTGAAATGCTCAGAAAGCATGACATTTGTATGCTTGTTTGATTTAGGGGAACCCTGTTAAGTTTTCCCATCTAACATCCTGTCCTTGACTGAACTCATGAACTCTGCGCACATTTGTTTGCATTCTGGCTCTCGCACAATTCGCCAGATAAAGAAGGGCTCTTACTGGCATGTCTTGCTCCTGGGCTTAATGAGACCTTTGTGGGAACACATATTGTAAGATAAGATACTTAGCAATTTTCTCGCTGATAAGGAGAAAACACAATCCGAGAGGCCAGAAGTTCACCCTCTCGGCCGTGATAGTTCCCGCCCTGAGATAGTTTTGCTGGACAGTTCAAGAGTTAAACTCTGAGGCCCCAGTTGCCAGCTGGGAAAGCTTGGCATCTGTGTTCTGATGTGGCCAACTAAGCTCTTGCATTGCTCTTCATATGATCTCACTTTTCAAAGGGAAAGGGGAGAGAGAGAGAGAAATAGAGAAAGAAATAGAAGGAGGGAGGGAGAGAGAGGTATGATATTTGTTGTATCAGTTATGATTTTCAGGTATTTAAAAAGTACATAACCATCCAGTTTCTGGAGGTAGCAAAGGTCAATAAAACACCCTGCTAACAGCATTAGGTGTCTCTCCTCACCTGATTCCTTCTCACCGTATACGCAGCACTGCATATCTTGTAATAAAAAAAAATTCAACTAGATTATGTGTTTAGATTTTTAGATTTAGTGCAGTCTGCTTCTTGGGTGGGAAAATAACTCCATATGCAAAGGAACCAAAATGATGTTCATTTTTCAGGAATACTGGTTATTTGGGGAAACAGTGGAATAACAGGAGATGATGGTTAGGTCTTCTAGAGGGTGCTCCCTAACGGATAAAGAGTGTGCGCCCTTGGGCCCAGCTGGGCAGGAGCCACTGAAGGAAACCTGTCGCCATGGCTTCAGGCTTCAATTATGGAAAGTTTCTGTTTTGTAAGTGGTGCCTGAGCGGTCTGTCTACCCATAGCTATACTATAGGTTTCATAGGATTTTTTATTTACTTTCTCGTTCTTCCCTAAATTTGGAATTTACGAGGAAACTGCCAAGAGGAAATTAAAGTTTTAATCCACCATTAACTTTTTCCTCTTAAGTTTGGCACTATAATTTGGAACAACAATCCAGGATATCTAAATAGTAATGTCTGTCTCCTCATAAACTTTCATTCTGCTTGATTGAACTGAAAAACTAGACCAGTGGGCTTAAGAAACTGTTTTATGACACTCTTACTCTTGCCATCCCTGCCGACCAGTTGGAATTTCAGCCCCTGAAGAGGGAGGGACCCAATGAGAAGCTGAGCCAGAATCATCTGGAGCTGTTAAAAGTTGAGATAAGTTTTCTGTCATCTCAGTGGCTTACATGGTAACTGACTTTATAATCTAAGGGCTCATTACTGCTTTGTTGGAAGGTTAAGGTTTTTAGAGAGTGGAAATAGCCTATGAGATGCTCCTTAAAATAGGGAATTACTATATACCTGAAAAAGATGGGCAAAGGCAAGGGTGATCCCTGGGTCTGAAACTGACTTTGGGTGAAAGTGTCTCTTCAGTTGATGAAAGAGTGGATTTTCTAGTTTGAAGTTGAGGAAAGTTTGACTTGTGACACTTGAGTCTGTTAGTCCACGTGCTGTGACAGAGAAAATGATCAGTTGATGTGTTCAAAGCAAAGTTTTCCAGCCTTCCTTCCTTCCATCCTTGTGTCAGAGGAATAATTTTAGAAATCTCGGAGAACTAGTGGTTATGCGTCGGGAAACGGGCGTTGTTAAGGTAGCACTCCTCTACACCAAGCAGAGCCAGAGGGGAGCTTCCTCCTCAAGCTCACTTTTCTCTGGCAATGTGGTGTGTCATCTCGTTTTAAAATACATTCTTGGGTCCTTGAACTCTAATGATGTGATGTGGTTAATTTCACTGAATTTTGTTGTTGGGATTTAGCATAGAGAATAAATCACCGCACTGCAGAGAACTTGCGAACGTTAAGTGCGTGTCTTGGAGGAAGGAGTCTGTGGGATTAGTTTGTGTTAGACTGGATGTTACAGGATATGGGACTTGAATGCTTGGGCATTTTGGTTATTATATTATTCAGAAAATTGGAAAAAATGACCACCAATTAACCAATGAGGTTAAAAGACCTTGAGGCTGAATTGAAGGCCACACATACAAGAAAAAAAAACTTCAAAAATTTATATCAAGCAATGTTCTAAGAGTGGAATGCAAATTATTCTTGCACATAAATATATTGTATATAATAAAACAGTTAGATACACATATTCTCACTGTTTATGATGATAGTTTAAACAGGATAGCATTGATGAATCACAGATGAATTAAAGAACTCTGAATAAAGACTATATAATTGAAAATATGGGGTGATGGATGAAGTAATTTTACTAGCTGAGAGTTGCCTGGAGGTTGTTTATTTTCAGAATCCCATTTTAAGGCAGTTCAGAGCATGTAGTAAGTTATGGATGAAGAACAAATCAGTTGAAAATGGGATTTGTTTAAACAAGCATAAAAATGGAAAATAAGAATTACCTTTGAGAAAAAAATTCCTTAAATATATTGCAATTTTTAAAATTCAGGTTAGCTTCAACTCCATGCCTCAAAGTAAAAAATTCAGTAAATAGTATTGAGTTGAATTATATAATACATGTGTCTCCAACAAAACTGCACAAAAGCGTTTAAGAAGTATCAATTCATATTGTGACACTACTATACTGATGCAGCATGAAGCTGAAGACTTTTTTTAAGGCTTCAGTTTTTCAAAACTCATATTGTAAAAAAGAACATGGAGAAAGTTACTGTTGTTAACAGGGAATGGTAGAGCTTAGGGCAAAAAGCTGATCATGAGCACAGATGTTAGGATGGTTATTTGAAATAGGGTGTATTCTGTAATTCTTGTGAGTAGGGGATTACATTTATGTCCATGTTAATAACACGAGTATGTCAATATGAAGTCTATACCCTTCTATTAGTGAATTCTAAAGTGTGAAAAATGTTCCTGCTTAGGACAACTTGTATTTTATTATTCTGACATCTGCAGTTTCTGGATGGATTACCTTAAATTTGCTATGCTATGTTAAAAGCCTTGTTTTATGAGGTCGGTCTCAGCTTCTGGCCTTGGTGTCAGGAACCCTGCTACGTGATGCAACTTGCCTTGTTAGGTTTAATTGACCAAAGCTGATGTGTTAAAACAATTCATTTGTGCTGTAACTTATGCCCTGGCTAAGTTGCTACCTGAATCCTTTGACCTTGACTTGTCTGGGTCATGAAATGGCTGCAAGCTGTTTGACCTTTCTATTGTGTAGTAATGTCACTGTTTCCTCTTATTCTTTTATGGTAATAGCTGACAAAAAGCCCCAGCCCTGACTTTACACCCCAGTGGATTCCAGGCGTCCCTCCGCAGCGGCCACGTCTTCTGTTTGACATGGTCTAGCCGTAGAAGTGACTTTCTTTTGTTTGCTGACAGTGATGGGAACAAATTTGCAGCCCTCATTGCTCCAGGAAGTGGGGGATCTTCGGGCATTTAGAGAAATTTGAATTCCTTCTGCTTAGATGTTCAGTTTTCGTGTTTTATGATTATTCATATCACCATTTCCCTTCCCCCTCTCTTCCGAGGTTGGCTTTTCAGCTTTTTATATTTATGGTTTCCTTAATAATTACTTTTCAACATTTTCAGCTGTTACAATAAAAGTGACAATACTTTATTGTCACTATATAGGGTAAAACTGGTAAACTTAGTTATGCTTTGGGTTAGTGTAGGTCCTAAAATGACTTTGAAACTTCACCTCTTAAACTTGTCTGGCATTGGAAAAAGCTGTATGCTAAACATGTAGGATTAGAACAAATTTTTAAGAACTGAGAGTCATGTTGTAACTTTATATATTCCATCTTATAGTTTTAGGGGAAACCTATTCTTATGATTTAGATGGCTATAAACATTAGTGAACCATTAGAAAATTTGAAGTTTTTCTTTCTTTGGGGACTTTTGCCAGCATGTGAAATTCAATGTTTATTTTAACGAATATTAAAATTTTTTTTCCCCTTCTTTATGAAACCCTTCTATGCAAAAATAGAGAATTTTGCCTCTGTTCTCTTCCAAAGCAGTGAAATAATTTTATTTTTAAAATATTGGAAATGCCTTCTAAAATGTTAAAACACAGATATTTTTATCCTACCAAATTTTTCTTTGCCAAATATGACATTGTAGTTCATGATTTTTTTTTTCTATATTTGCCAGATTAAATATTTAAAATCCAAGCTGTTACATTTTATTTTTAAATTATTAGAGGAAAAGAGGAAGTTTAAGTTAGAATGTGCATTTCCTTCCCTGCGTGTCCCATACTGTTTATCCATGTGTGTGGATACACTGACAGATGAGCGACAATGTGGCCCAGGCAGTAGAACCTTGGAAAAAGGCATGGGATTTTTCTCTTCCCATTTTTAAAATATCTGAAATGGCAGGTGAGAAGGTTTTTCTTTTTCTTGATTCTTGCTGTTTTAAATGATCCCCCCCCCCCCAGGAATGTTCCCAGAATCAAGGAATTTAAATGCTTTTCAGCATTGTGTTGCTAATTCAGCATCCTGGGACCCAAGGAAGGAGGGTGAACAAAACAATCTGGTTTTAGTCGATAGCCTCAGTTTCTCTCTCCTGTCCCATAAAATCTAATCTAGACTTGAAAGCACCTCTCAGAGCGTTATGCTCATTCAGTGGTGTTCTCAGCGATAGAGCCAACACAGAATCGAGTTGGGATGTGGTTAGTGGCTAATCGGTCACATGCAGTGGGACTGTGGTATAAGAACAGCAGACCAGCCCCCAAGGGTTTAAAAAATGTCTGCGATTTCTTCCAGAAATCTGCCTCAGTTCCTCCACTGAAATGATTTATAACAGATCTCAGCTGCTGAGCTAAAGAGCGGAAGTTCCTGGATCTTGGGTAATTGAGTGTGTGTGTGTGTGTGTGTGTGTGTGTGTGTGTGTGTGTGTGTGTGTGTGTCTCACAGAGTTGAAGTGAATGCAGAGGGAAAAAAAAAAAAGTACGGCACGGCTCAGATCTTGCAGGAATTACTTAAGAAGGATGGTTCATTCATGGGTTGAAGGGTAAATAACATACCATTTAAAATATTCTGTTAGCTTTAGATTTTGGATTCCTTCACAGTTGAGCATATCTCCCTTCATCCTGGCTTTTAGTTTTCATAGAGCACAGGAAAATAAGTGCATTAATCAGACATTTCATTCTGGTTTTGGTTCTACTCTTCATCAGCTTTTGTGACCTGGGCTAAGTCACTCAAGCTCCATGTGCCTTGGTTTTCTGTTTTGTAAAATGGAGTTAGGATGCCTACTTCATAGGACTGTTTTAGAATTACATGAAGTAATTCACATAAGTAAAAGCTATAATGTTAGTAAGAGTGATGATTGCTCTATATAAAGCAACATGGCATAATGTAGACATCTAGAGAAAATACCCAGTAGTGAAGAAAATGGGTAATTAGGTATTGCTGCAAGGGGTTGTCAATTATTTTGGGTGTGTCTCAGGTGATAAGACATTCCAAGGAGAAAATGAAAGTCCTAAGTACAGTGGTGTGTATAGATACTTGTTAGTAGGTGCATGAGGTTAACTAGTTGTGTGTGGTTTTTAGATTAGTTTAAATTAGAATTAGTGTATAGTTTTAGCAATCTTTTATGTCAGACTTAGCAGACAGTAAATTTCTTGATCAATCTAGGAGTCATTGAAAGGAAGGAGTCATTTTATTAGTGGCTTTTTGAGTAAATAACTTTGTGTCAAATGAAGGGTATCCTAGGAAATTCTTGTATTGATAATTCATTGCACTCCAGTGAAAACGTAAGACACACATATATATATATATAATGAAATGGACACCAGCTGGGAGAACTCCACTTATGTTTTACATTTTGTGGGACAGAAGTGGTGATGATATGGACTGGATTGTTCTTGAGGAAGAAGCTGCTGGTTTTTAGACTCTTAGATTTGAGACTGTCTTGTTTAGAAATGATATCTAGTTGGGTCAAAATTCACAATGCTTCATTAGTTACATGAATTGTTTTGACTTTATTGCCACTGAAAATCTTCCTCCTTAAGTCAGTCTTTCTCACTCGTTCTTTTTAGGGTGTTAAGAACATTAATTAAATAATCTTAAGGGAAAAAAAGGTAATATTTCGTACTTAAAATGATGTCGCTTTTTCTAAGAACATCTGAAAGCCACATGGGAAGTGGTTGAAACATTCTCTTCTTCTCAGGTTTGGGATTAGCCTTTGAGTGTTGTGATTCTGGTTGGTTGGATCTGGGTGGTCCTGAAATCTCTTTGATCGGCCAGATTTTTCTTGGGGAACCAGCCATGGTGCTTCTTTTCCATGGAGTGTGGATTGCTTCCCTCAGTTACTTTGTACAGCAGGTTTGGAAAGTGGAGAGTTTGCCCTTACCCATAGTCTCTACCAGGGAAATACCTTAAATCACATGTCACACTGATGCAGTGCAAAAACAGATTCATATTCTTCTCTGAAGCATTTTATAATAATACTTAGGAGTTCTGACCAGGAGTTAATAGGAGAAGTTCCCTCTCTGTTTGTTCGTCTGTTAAACAGTAACGGGGTGTGCAGAAAGTAGAATCAGAACATTGATTATCAGCTGGCTTAGATCCTGGCACATCATTTTTAGTAATCTGTGTCCTGCCTTTTCTTTTTGAGAACTTACCTGGTATTCAGTTGCTCTTCTGTTCAAAATCAAGAAGCGTGTATTTTAGTACATGACAAATGTACAACCCCAATTTTTTGACATATGTAAACTGGATTGCTGCTGATGGCAGAGGGATTTGGTATTTTGTCTTTCTACTTTGAAAAGCTTTGTTTGCACTTAGGATTTAAAGTTGATATGGACCTGAAATGGGAATGCATATATGATTCTTAAATATTGGTTGCCTTTTTTTAGCCTCCTGGAGATGCTAACATGTTTCTTTAAATTTCCTGACAGTAAAGCATTATTATTTTTGGTTAGATGTATAGTTATCATGTAACAGTGTCTGTTCTATTTACAGTGTCCAAGTAAAGGAAAAGCTGCTTATAGTAATATGAGGATCACTGGTCTTACAATAATTAAATAGACTTGTTAGACTACATTAATCCCTTTTAGAACATTTGGAATGACTTCTTAGTACTAACAACACAGTATTAGGGCCTACAATTAATCTGCTTTTTGTATCCAACATTTGTATAATATAAAACATGTGTATAGAGAAATATATTTTGACTTTAAAATGAGTTCATAGGAGGGCAAAATGAAATTATATTGAACTGTGAAGGAAGATGAATATGATTCTAAGTACTGATAAAATATGGAATTCATTTCAAGTTAGCATAGATTAATTTTTTGTTTTTTTTTGGTGAAGACCTTATCTGGGCTCTCAGAATCACTTTCCCTCTGAGTTCCAAGCTTTGTACATGACACATCAGATATGTACAACATGAAATGGAAGCATTTGTTCAACGTAATATCCAGGAGATATGTTAACTCTTTGTGAATTGGTGTTTCTTGCTTGGTCTCTGCATTGATACAGCTATTTATTAACTCTGGAGGAAGTGAAGCAGACTCAATTTTAAAGTCTGGTCCAATCTTGTTCTGCGTTTCATAGAAATGGTTTAAGTCAAGGACAGACTCTGTACTCAGTATTCAAACAGCATTATTACGGATTGGTTAAAGGACTTATGTATTAGGATTGTGTTTACATCTTCTGTTGTGGAGGTCTCAGGAGGTATGATTTCCTCCTTGATGTGGGTTCTCTTTTTGTTAGGGAGTCTTTCACACCCAGGGATGTGAATTCAGCCTTCGGTGTTGTAGTTACTGGGAAAAGATTTCATGAAGGATGCAGTATTAGTTCAATTCTGGGGCAGATTGTAGGCATGTGTACAGAGTACTATGGAAGTGCTGGAATTATTGAGTGGTTTTTAGCCATTTCAGACCATGTGCCTGGGACCAGCTAACACATTGTCAGGGAAAAACATGATGTAGCAACAATATTAGATCATGCAAATGAGACTACTGAATAGTAATAGTTATGGGCAATATTTTGGAAAACACTGATTAGTGACAGTTTTATTACAGCAAATGTATGTATCAAGTCCCCAGATTTCATTGTAATGCACTGAAAACAGATGTCAAAGTGTCCCAAACAGAATTTCATGGTTAATCTACATATTGCATGGAAAGTACAAACAAACCATTTAGAATTCTGTTATTTAATCCTTTTAGAAGGAATGAAAATATACAATTTAGATTTACTCCATTCTTTCTTTTAATTTCAGATTTCTTTTCCTAGGGGCTGATGATAAATTATTTTTTTCTTTGGTATTTTCTTAAGATGCATATGGGAGAAGATATATCTGCATATGGACTTGGTTTTACTTAATGTACTTTGAACTGTAGGTTTCGGAACATACGGTCTTTGCATTAAAAAAAAAAATTAGACTCTAAATTATTTAGTGACCTGGTAATGAAATTACCTTCTTCTGGTCCTTTGTGTACTGATGTAGAATTTCACTCTGTGCTACTTAGAGATTGAAGCAGACACTGAAGCCAAAGAGAAGAAAATGCGTAGCCCTCCTTCCTGCAAGTACCTGGGGGATCTGGCACCTCTCCTTGACTTGGTTTCTCTGTCCATCAAGTGAGAGAGATGGCCAGAAGGTTTTCACTGTCCCTCTTAGCACCAGCATCTGAGGAATTTGACTTCTGGTTACCCTGGCAGGGGAAGATCCCCTTCACATTAAGCAATATTTAATGAAGTTTAGCACACTCTTGTTAAATCTAGGATTTTAATACACTTTATTTATTAAAGAGAAATGGAAAATGTATAACTTGACTCTTGAGTAACACTTTCATGTTGCTCAATTCAAAGTCCAATAGTCAAATCATTTCGTTCAATCTAGATAAAAAGCTTGCTTTTTAAAGAAAGAGGTCTTTAACTCATAGATTTTTAGAGCTGGAAGGATCCCTAGGGACCGTCTCACTTTACAGCTGCGGGTACTGAGTCTGAGAGAGACTCAAAGCCACTTTGGTTGTTTGTGTTAGTTTTACTGTTATAAGAGCATAAATAAGCATAAATAAAGAAAAGTGTTATTTTGTGAACTTAGCAGTTTTTTTTTAGGTACAAAGAGAAAATTTGTGATCGAAAGACATATGTTATCATTTGTAATTTATTTAAATCAATTGATTCATGAGTTTGGCCGTTTTCTTTTATAACTTTTCATAGGATATATTCTATTCAGGTGACTCTGTAGCTGGGGTTTTCATGAGAATTATTGTATTTATCTTTTCAGTGGGTGAAGAAAAGCTGTTTAAGTTATGGTCAACTAATATGGATTTGATTGTAGTTAGAAAACAGAAAGGCTCCATTAAAAATGTACTGCCAGATTTCCAGTAACCATTAAAGGTCTTGTTTGAGCCTCGTTGTAAGAAAAACTTTTTGAAAGTCAGGTATTGGAAGAAAACTTGGGAGCTGGTTATGAGGAACTGGTTTAAGTTCTGCTTCCTGGATGTCTACAATTTTCAGATTAGTTTGATAATTACTATGTCTCCATTTTCCTTTGTGTGGTATATGTCTCTCAGTTTAAAAAAACTGCTTTTCTCCAGTTTAAAGCAAACATCCATATGCTTTCTTTTATTTAAGAGATGTTTCTAAGAATTTTTTCTTAGTTTAATTTTAGAAACCAAAATACATTCACAAGGGAAATTCAATTTTAAAAGGAAACTTTCAGCTAATCCTTTTGCTAAGGTGAGAATTCTTTTATGACATGAAAGATTTATCTGTCAATTGTGTTATATGAGTGTGCTGTAAAATGCTTATGTATATCAAGTCACCTCTGAATATAGCAGAGATGATAACTTTTAGAGAAGAGATATTAGCAGTGTTAGAAAAAGTTTCATATCAGCTACTTTCAGTAGCTTTTAGTTTGAGAGTTTATGAGGAAAGCTTGAAAGCATGTCTTAAAGGCATGATTGTAGACAGAAAAATAGATGAATAGAAGATGGATGTTATGTAAGTGCATGACATCAAAAGCATTGGAAATGGCATGGGAGCACATTATAAAATTGATAATAAGTATTTGTGGAATGAATGAAAATAAATTACTTGAAACTATATAAGTATTAGGGGCAAGTCAGAGAACTGTTGGAGTGGTAATTCAAGGGAAGTTGCTGAAACTGGAGAGATCTGATTTTTCCTGAGACTTGTGTTCTGTTTCCACTGGTGATTGGTGACTGTATAAGAAGTATTATCTGCACCTTATTTGTGCTTTCAGTTTCAGGAATGGTTAGAATAAAACCGTATGAAATGTAGTGTCTGTATTAGCAATAGAACATATTCTAGGATCAAGCTATGGCTTTAAATATTTGTTTTGCTATTATTCACTATGTGGTTGGGCAAATTAGTTATATTTCCTGAGATTCAGTTTTTTGAGCTCTTCAGTGGGTGGCAAGGGTGAAATGAGAAAATGCTTGTGAGATGCTTAACACCGTGCCTCTCACATTGTAGGCTCTCAGTAAGATGTTTGCAGTTATTGCTATGACTTGTAGTCAGCAACCAGTATGGTGCCTGCTCATAGTATGTACGAAGTACTTATTTGGTCCATGAATGAATGCTTACCAACCTATTCTAAGGAATCTAAAAGACTTGATCTCTCTTTTGTGGGACAGGGCATTAAATTAGGGATAGTATTCTATCAAAAGAAGGAAGAAACATATTAAGAAAGCAAAAATGAAACTATTTTAGTTGCTATGTTATGTCTCAAAATTGATCTATAAAGAAATGAATATGGAATTTAGAAAGATGGTAAAAATAACCCTATTTACGAGACAGCAAAAGAGACACTGATGTATAGAACAGACTTTTGGACTCTGGGACCGGGAGAGGGTGGGATGATTGGGGAGAATAGCATTGAAATATGTATAATATCATATCTGAAATGAGTGAGTCCAGGTATGATGCCCTATAACGGAAGCCTGGGATTAGAGCACTGGGATGACCTGGAGGGAGGGTGTGGGAAGGGGGGAGGGAGGAGGGTTCAGGATGGGGAACACGTGTATACTGGTGGCGGATCCATCTCGATGTATAGTAAAAGCAATACAATATTGTAAAGTTAAGCAAAAAATAAAATAAAATATTAAAAAAAATAAAAAAATAAAAAAAAATAAAAATCTAAAAAAAAAAAAAAAAAGAAATGAATGATATAGAACCACATACGAATCACCATGCTCATTTCAGTATCTGTAGGTGACCGAAAAAAAAACACCCTTTCCCAGGAGCAATTGCTGTTTAGAATCCAGTATACTTTACACTATCCATTTTTCATGAGGCTTTTATTTGGAGGTATAAGAAACACTTAGACATAAACATAATCAGAAAGAAAAAAACAACATATCTGTAACTGTTGCCTAGCTGAGACTACCTGAGGCATTGCGATTTTGTGCAGGAAACCAAGACTTTAAAATCCCAAATCTTTTCATGGGCTTGAATGGTAAATATACTTTTTCTCCTTTTTGTCTCTGATAGCACTGAATTATAATTCCACAAAAAGTTTAGATGAGAGATTTTTAGTCTTTTAGGTAAGATTATTTCCTGAAGAATAATTTTGACTGTTTTGTCTTATTCATTAAAAATGCATTACATATTTTAAAAACCATTTCACTAATGATATAATTTAAGTGTCTAAAAAATTTTGGTGTTGGCAACTTTTCCTCAATAGTCACTGGGTAATAATCTTTATCCAATTACTATTCATTTATCAGTCATTATTAGGTTTTCCTAAAGAGAGTGCCTGTGTGTATGCATGCTATGTGCCCCGCTTAGTTGCTCAGTCATGTCCGACTCTTTGCGACCCCATGGAATGCAGCCCATTGGGCTCTCTGTCCATGGGGATTCTCCAGGCAAGACTACTGGAGTTGGTTGCCATGCCCTCCTCCAGGGGATCTTCCCAACCCAGGGATCAAACCCAGGTCACCTGTATTGCAGGCAGATTCTTACCGACTGAGCCACCAGGGAAGCCCAAGTGTGTATATAGGCATATATATGGGACATTAATTCTTTTTATTTGGTATATGATTTATATGATTCTACATATATAGTCAAATAAGTGGGCATGTATGGATTTATTAAAATGTATCTTTCAAAGAAAATATAAAACACCTGGTATACGGGTGAAAAATGGTTGAGAAATGCATTTATTGAATGGGAACTCTGTACTAAGCATTTCAGCATTTTAAGGAGTTAGGAAAGAATGGTGAAAATATGGGTGACCTTTCCCAAATAATTTATAAGTAGAAAAGAGAAGATAATGGTCACTTACAGTGAGAAAGAAAAAGACAGTGGATTAAGTATACAGCCAACTAAGGTCTCACCAGTTACTATACGTAGTTGGATTTACCGAGCTCTCTGGGTGAACACCCTGTGGGACTGCCCTGGAAAGGTCACAGAGACGAGGTGAATCTCAAGCAGAGTTTTCTCAGGGGTCATATCACAAAAACAAAACAAAACGAGACAGGGAACCAAGAATCTACCTCTTATGTAAATGATTTCTATTTGACAATGATATATATTCTATGAGAATTATATATTTTATTATTTTGGTGACAGATTTGGTGTTTTTAATAATTTGTTAATAAAGGAAAAATCTAGTAGTAAGCTGTAACCCAGATACCAAAATACTCAATATTAAATGGCTTGAATTGATTAATCTCTTTTTTTAGGGTAGGTAATAATATTCTAGTAATTCTAAACATTATTCTTATATGCAGCCTAGCTCTTAGAATTCAGAGTAATTCTGTATACATGATTTTAAAATGTTTTAATATCTTTTTAATTTAGTTTAGTATTTTTTATTGTTTATAATTATAATTCTGAATGGAAAATGTGAATACATATTTAAGTGTCATACATCTAATAATTTGTTTTAAACATTTTAAAATTGAGATAGTAATTCTATAGGCAGTTAAAAAATCTGGAAACTGGAGAACATGCTGCAGAAATATTTTATTTAAAATATACTCTAAAGATAGCTGAATTTAGTTTCATGTCCAGTTTATATCACTATTATTATTTTAAAAATCAAGTGAGGCTCTTCAATTCACTAGAAAAAAAGAATTGTTTCAGTGTGATGAGATGTCAGGCTGAATTTCTGATTTGAAGCAAATTTATATGTTCTTTTTTCAGTAAGAGCAATAGACCTGTACAATGACAGACCCAACAATAAAATAACCCCCAGCTTTACATATTGAACTTTAATAATATATTTTGCTTTCTGTAAATGATACCTATTCTAGAACATAATGTTTCCATATAGAAAATCAGAGAAAAAATATAAATGAAAACCTTGGTACTCCTTTGGCCTTAGCTATAACATAGGTAAATTCTTTAGATTAGCTTTCAAGCCTTAAAGGTTAGCAGGCTTAACACCCGAAGAAAGAATTGAATCCAGTGTGTGAAATCTCTGTTCCTCCATACTTCCTTAGACAAATAAGATGTGAATATAAGTT
This sequence comes from Tragelaphus eurycerus, assembly GCA_935064755.1. NCBI lineage: Eukaryota > Metazoa > Chordata > Mammalia > Artiodactyla > Bovidae > Tragelaphus > Tragelaphus eurycerus. Next base: position 2,779,165 of record CAKXYN010000015.1, read on the forward strand.
CTTAAAGGGCAGTGATCAAGTTTTCTCTTTTTTCATGCTTCTCTTCCCCTATTCATCAACATATATATATATATACACACACACACATATATTTACACTGTGTTGATTGTAAAGCTGAATGTTGATTATGATATATAGATACAGTGAAATTAGGAAATGTCTCAATTTTCCATTTTACAATGGCATTTTAAAGCCAGTCTATCTACAAACAAGTTGCTTAGTCATTCAGCAAATATTCACCGAGTACCAGCTTGTGTATCAGGCACCGTGCCGAGCACGGGATTTCAATATAGAGAAAACGGACATTGTGCTAACTTTTTTGTAGGGAACGACAATTTAAGTGGAATTATCCAGTATTTATAACTATTTTTTCTTAACTGAGAAATGTTACTATTTGCTTCTTGATAAACACTTTGTGGAAAGAGTAATGTTAGTGAATATCGTCTGAAGGAAGTGACTTAGGAAAGCTTGTGACAATTTCCGAGAAAAAAGTGAGATGATGAGAACAGATAATTTCGAAGAACAATTTTTCATCCATATGAAAAATAATAGTTTTGACGGGTGTACATGGTAATTTCCAGGTGGCTCAGTGGGTAAAAGAATCCTCCTGCAATGCAGGGGACTCGGATTTGATCCCTGGGGTGGGAAGATCCCCTGGAGAAGGGCATGGCAACCCATTCCAGTATTCTTGCCTGGAAAATGCCATGGACAGAGGAGCCTGGTGGGTTATAATCCATAGGGTCACAAAGAGTTGGATACAACTTTAGTGACTAAGCACACACACGCATGGTAATATGAGCATGTTCTCAGACATCTAGTAGTGTGTAGCTTTTCTTGCAGGAAACTGGAAACATGTCAGGATGCCTTTCTGAACTCTGGCCTTGCTCCTAACTGGAGCCATCACACTGGACTCTGAGTGGCATTAGCACCATACCATTCAGAGGTGAGAAAATCAGGAACCTTAGTGAAGCTTGGGGGAAGAGTGAGCACATGCTGGGCTCTGAGCTGATGATGGTAATTAGCAGAGGAAACAGAATAGACGTGTGGCATTGGAGGTACACTCAGTAGTGTTCCTTGGATGTCAGCAGATCTGTTGTAGATTTTGAAGCCAATGTGTCAGTCTGATGGATGACTAGGGGAAGTGACTGGAAGCACAGCGGGTGGGAACTTGCTGGAAGGAGCCATGAACGCAGTGTCATGGATTTAGAATCAGGAATACAGAGTCTAAAATTCTGTTCTGATCATTTTTAACTGTATGACTGTCGGCGAGTTTTAAAATTCCTGATGCTCCATTTTTTCTGTGTAAAGTGGGGATAATAATGTTAAAAGCTCTGAGTAGGGCTACATGAATTAGTGACTTGAAAAGGCCTTGCTTAGTGAGTAGTGGGTCTCATATGAAAGCACACTAGGATAAGAGGAGACAACAAATGAGAATGACTGCAGAGTTTAGCAGAAAAGATTAGGATTTTCTCAGCTGTGGCAACGTTCCACTCTGCTTTTTGGTGTATAGTTGTTCAGCTAACATTTTGTGAGCACTTACTGTGTTATGAGGCATCTTTTCCATGTGACTTGTTGATTCCTTCTTAACCATGTGAGGTCGATACTTTACTGTCCTTTCACAAATGAGAACTCCATGGCCTAGCTTAGTGACTGAGCCCAGCTTTGAACCCATGTAGTTTGTCTCTAGGGCTTCCCTGGTGGCTCAGACGATAAAGAATCTGCCTCCAATGTGGGATACCTGGGTTCCATCCCTCGATTGGGAAGATCCCCTGGAGATGGGAATGGCTACCACCCCAGCATTCTAGCCTAGAGAATTCCATGGAGTTCCTTCTTAATCCTACTTTTAGATGATGAAGTTACTCCATCCATAGCAGGGCAGAAGGAGCAAAATGTTACCGAGTGAGGGATAATCTAAGTGAAAAAGATAAGCTTATTTTGACTTAGTCACACACATTTTTTAAAGGATTGACGTCATCATTTGTTTTACCTTTGACTTGCAAGTTGTTTCTTTCAATTTTGAATAATGCTGATACGGAAAGTAAAAGTTGTAGTGATTGCCAAGCTAATCTTTTCTCCTAAACGATGCGGTTATTCTCATTTTGTTGCTTCCCCTTGTTCTAGTGTGCTTTCATATGAGACCCTGAAATTGGACCTGTTTATTGTGTAGACCACAAAGGATCCATAGGGAAGATAAAACAGCCTTAAAGAGAGGATTAAGCAAGTCAAGAGCCATACATGGTAATCCAACTCTTCAAGAATAGGCATCATGGCCTTTATGATTGGTTTATGATAAAAAACCTTCCCTGTTTCACTCTCACCACACTAAATGAATGGTTTTCCTGGCAAGTCTCAGAACAGTTTTTCTTCTTCTGTTCTTATTTGTTAGAAGAGCTGGGGCATTTTTCTCAGGTTTATTGACATCTGCTTACTTTTCAGTAAATGTACTCTGGCATCGTTCTGCAAAGAGAGCTTTTGGAAGGAAACAAGCACTTGAATGAAGGACAGGTATTTTGGTTTCCATAATCATTTCTTTGTTGAGTTTTTCTAAACAAACTATTTTTGAATTTTAAGTGCCCGCTTTGTGGATTATTTAGGTCAGAGATCATGAGATTTATAAATCATCCTAGAGTTTGCAGAGTGACACTCCTTCATCCCCGAATCCTCTGTGTTTCATTGACCTTTCAGTTTAGTAGATTGACTTCCTTTTCTGATAAGAGAGTGAGACTTCGAAGGATAATGTGATGAGAAGATGCAGACATGGCTCTTCTTTCTTTTCAGAAAAAACAGGGATCCGTCTTATTATTGCTGCTTTATTATGGTAGTTATAATTGGTATTGATAGCAGCAATAACAAAAATAATTGCAGGGTGTTGAGAATGTCCTGTGTGTCCCATGAATTACTTGTTGTTCAGTCGCTAAGTTGTGTCCGACTCTTTGTGAGCCCATGGACTGCAGCACACCATGGCTCCCTGTCCCTCACCATTTCCTGGAGTTCATCCAAGTTTATTGAATCGGTGATGCCGTCCAACCATCTCATTCTCTGCCACCCTCTTCTCCTTTTGCCCTCAATCTTTTCTAGCATCAGGGTCTTTTCCAGTGAGTTGTCTGTTTGCATCAGGTGGCCAAAGTATTGAATGAATTATTCATGAATTCATTATTATTATTTACTCTAATCATTATAGTTATCCAAAGAAGTAGGTGCATCCTTTAATAGATGAAGAAGTTGGGATTGAATCCATTGATTAACTCTCCAGTCAAACAGCAAGTCAGTGACAGAGCCAAGATTTGAACCCATGACTGCCTCCATCCCATCTCATATTCCAACTTCACTACTCCTACCTCACCATTTACAAAGCTTGTCCTTCAACCATCTCCAAGCAGAGTAGTTATTTTTTTTTTTTTTAAATTCTTCACTTTCAGGGGATGTTGGTTGCATTTTACAGTCATATATGCCTATTAGTTAAAGAACTGTCACGAAATCTCAGTGTGGTTCTTCCCATCTAGAGTAAGAAATAATTACATTTATTTTTTCTGTCCAGTGTAAATATTTCTTTTCTAGCTGTCTGGATGTACACTGGTTTGTCCCCCAGACACTGCTGTTCTGTCCCTCAGGGAGCAGCAAGTGACAGAAAGCTTGCCAGTGTGCCTGGATGTTGGCAGAAAATGTTTAAAAAGGTTGGCTTTATATATTGGTCCAAAAACATGGGTGTAGGTTCTTCTCTCTTTCAGTTCCTTTGGTGTCCTTTCAGAGATGCTTTATATAAAGACCAGGGAAGGCCCAGGCTGAATCCGCTCGAGTTCGTGCAGCTCTCAACACCATCAGGATCACTCTTGCCCTGAATGAGGAGTTCATTGTGCTCCAAGACATTATGTTGAAGCCCTTAACTGTGAACTCTCAGTCAAGATGCTAGGCTTGCCAGTTAGTTACACAGAAACTATTCTGTGGGCTGGAATGTGGCAGTTAAGGCAGGGGAACTTTGATCTTCAAGATAAAGTGGATACAGACGCTAGCGCACTGTTGCCATTTTACCACAGCTTTAATTTGTATAGTTTTTTCCTCACTTTAATCGAAATTCATTAAACCTGTATCTAGTGAATGGTGGGATGACACAGATCAATGAGTTATTTTGTTAGGAAGAATTTAAGGACAGCCAATGCAGTTCATCCCCCAAGACCTGCCCACCCCCACCCCCGACCCCAGTCAAGAATTACAGGGATATTTGGTCATGTCAGTTAGTTTTCTTTTAGAATGTGTGCCAGACTTTAATCTCTGGATTTGATATTTATGTGGTTATTTATTTAATCTTTTAACCCTGTCAAAGTTGTCTTAGCCAGCTCTAAGATGGCAGTAACCATAACAAAGTCACAACATCTATCTTTATTAAGCTCTTATTATATTCCTGGCAATGTGTTTAAGGGCTCTGCTTACTGTATCTCATTTAATCCTCACTAGTACCTGATGTGGAAGCCATCACTCTTAGCATCATCATCTTCCTGTTAGAAATAAAAATGATCAGGTGGACAGAGATTCAGCCATGACCCGAATTTGTACAATAGTGGGTAAGAGAAAGCACAGGGCTTTGAACCTGGGTATTTGGACTTGGGAGCCCTGTTCATCTGGCTGCCTGGCTCCTTGTTTGTTCTGTGGTTTGGGGCAAATAAGCCCACCTTCAGGAACTTGTTTCCTGATCTGTGGGAAAAAAAAATGTACTCTTGCATTTCAGCTTATTAAGGAGACCAAATTAGCATATGTAAAAAAAAACCCAAATCCCTGTACACTTTTTAAGAAATATGCAAATAGATGAGATGATTTTAATGGCATCAACACCTTCTAAAGATTATGTTTCTATATTGCCAATTCTATGAATAATCTCAGAAAATAGATGGCCTCACTTATAAACAGGACCTCACCTATAACGTTATTGTGATTTTTGCATTTATGTTGTTGCTGATGGTAACCCATATTATGCTTTAGGGTGAAGGTCATTGAAAACAATTCTGTATTTTATTCCAGAGTACCACCCTTGCATTTTGACTGAATGTTCAGGGTTTCCCAGGTGGTTCAGTGGGAAAGAATCCACCTCCAATGCAAGAGACGCGGGTTTGATAGCTGGGTCAAGACGATCTCCTGGAGAGGGAAATGGCAGCGCACTTCAGTATTCTTGCCTGGGAAATCCCATGGACAGAGGAGCATGGTGGGCTACAGTCCATGGGGTCACAAAGAGTCGGACACGACAGGAGTGACTAAACAACAACAACAATTGAATGTCAGTTGTCCTCTTGTGCCCATTAATACACTTTGCTGGCGGAGGGAAGACCGACAATTATAAGAAACAAAAGAAATGGATGTAATAGTTCTGCTTGTAGCCAGTGAAATGAGGTAAATAGTTGGATCATTGTTACAAAAATGTTATCAGCCTGAGTAGATAGACTTAGCATTTAAAAATTACTCTCCAAAAAAGGAAACCTAAACCCCGCTTATACAGTAGCAGAAGTTTTGATACTGAATCAAATTGCCTCAATCCTTCTTTTCCCCTGAGTAGACAGAGCTGCAAAACAGAATATTTTTAGAGGGAATACTTACCACAAAATGTTTCTTCTAAAATTTAATTTGGCTTCTTAAAATATAATACCGTTTTTTAAAAAGTGCAGATATTTGACCCATGCAGTGCATGTTTTGTATTCCTTTGGGCATTTATGAACACGTAATTTAGTAGTTTTTATGTTCATTTAATTTGTTTCCTTAAGAAAGACAGGTGTGGAACATGCACCTGTTTGTGTGTGTGTGGGTGTGTGCATCTGAATGTGTGAAAATGCAGCTTAGGGATTACAGCAATTTAGTGAAGGTCATAAGTGACCTGCCGTGCCCTTGAACATGCTGTTTATAATTGCTGTGGTTAGTTTTTCTTCTCACTGTTTTTACCTATAATGTCAAAACACAATTATATGGAGTTGGTATGTTCACTAATAGCAGTTTATCTCTGCATGGTTTATAGACAGAGTCAAAAGCCAACAACTATAATTACATCCATGTTTCTAACTTAGCAGCAAGCTAGAGAAGTGTGGTTGAAGTATGCTGTGGGTATAGTGCAGCCAGTAGGAATTATAGGGTAAAGTCATTGCTTTGCATTCTTTTGGTTTTACAATAATTGTTACTTAAATTTTGTTTTCTGGATTTTACCACTGTCTGTTGTGTTTATATGACCACATAAAGAGTAGTTGAGTTATGTGTCTCTCCACTCTATTTTTCTACTGCTTGCCTTCCTCTATAAATGGACTGGTTCTCCTTTCACTTTCTTCTGACTCAGCAAACAGTACATTACAGTTAATAGTTTTCTGAAGCAGCCTGATATTCATGCTCTATGGAACCCATAAGACTTCTCCTATTTGCATTTTATGTTTAATTGGATAATTGTGGGAACCATGTTGAACTGTTAACAACTGTCAAGCCTTTGATTAATCTTTTGAATGTTCATTGGCATGGTTCAAGTTAGCAACTGCAATGCAGATTTTTGTTTGGGCTTTTTGTTTTGTTTTTGTTGCTGTTCTCATGATTATTTGAGGGTGTTAAAAGGATTTATCTGGAAAAATATGTGTAATTTCCCATTTTGGCTCACCTTACATATTGCAACAAAGAAGAAGCAATGCAGTTTGTGGATCACTAATTTATTTTGCATGTGAGATATTGCAATCTAGTAAATCTCCAGAAAACTTACTACAAGAAACCATCTTATATTTTGAATGACCTCAATGATATGAAATACAAAGGAGAATCTTTATTTTGGAAACAGTACTGAGTTGAGTCCATAGTTTGGAAGCAGTAATTAAAAGGGAACCTTCATAAATTTGAAGAATATTTGGTATTGAATCATAGAACTGGAGATGAATTACATAGAAAATAATTTGTTTACTTGTGTTTGTTCACTTCATATGGGTCTTATATGATATGAAATGAACTTCGGAATTAACATAGCAGAAAGTTCTATTCAAACATAAATAACTCTCACGCACCCCCAATTTTTTTTGTCTATTTGACTTTAAGTGCATGTCAGCATCTTTTAGTACCCTGTAGGTATTTAAGATATCTGGCCTAACATTATACAGTTTTGGGAGTTTGTGTGCATGTATTTTGGTATTGGATAGAGAAAACAGATGCATAGTGGAAAAGTTAGAACGAATAAATGAATATTTACAAATAAATCCTAAAGACTTTGCATGAATGCCATAAAGACTTACAGGGGCTTGATACTATGTTTGATTAGTCTCTGTATTTTCCTTATGTTGATTGAAACTCACTCTTACTAGAATGTGTACTAAGAAATGTAAGACTTTATGTCACAGATTTCAGAGTAGAACTTTGGATAGCACTATATCTAGGCTTTTAAATATTATTTTTAATTATACTTTGTTGCTGTTGTTTAGTTGCTAAGTTGTGTTTGACTCTTTGAGATCCCATGGACTGTCCCCTGCCAGTCTTCGCTGTCTGTGGGATTTCCCAGGCAAGAGTACTGGAGTGAGTTGCCTTTTCCTTCTCCAGGGGATCTTCCTAACCCAGGGATTGAATCTGCGTCTCCTGCATTGGCAGACAGATTCTTTACTGCTAAGCCATGAGGGGAGCCTTTTATTTGTGTGGTGACACTCAAATAGTTTCTCATTGTCAGAGCTGAAATAAATACAGTTAAAATTCCTCCAACCAATTTCTGCTTCTGCTCCAAGGAAACCACTGTTACCAGTTGGACCTGCAACCTTCCAGGCTTTCTCCTATATCTCAGGAGTTACTTTGTTCTTGTTTTGCTATAGGTAGAGGAGAGTGTTCTGTTGGTCACAAAAGAGATGCATCCTCCAAGGAGCCACAGATCTCACCTGAGTTTCCATCCTGAGCTATCTTCTAGGTTCCCCCTTTCCTGACACTGTCTGGTGCAGGTATGAAATTCTTTGTGAACTGGTTGCTGTAGGAGGAGACTAGCCAATGAGATGCCTCATTTTTAAAGGCATGTTGGAAGATCTCCTGGAGAAAGGGAATGGCTACCCACTCCAGCGTTCTTGCCTAGAGAATCTCATGGACAGAGGAGCCTGGAGGGCTGCAGTCCATGGGCTCACAGAGAGTTGGACACAACTGACTAACACTTTCACTTTCATAAATTGAATACTAAACATAGGAGCATTGATCTTATAGGAAATACATCTAGTTTTAAAATCAATAAAATGAGGTTGCCAGGGTAGGAAAGATTGAAGTGTTAAAATTGGTGGGGCTAGATCTTCCTGAGTAAAGATTTGATGCAGGTGGATAAATAATAGCATTCTTTTGAAACTCTTGAGTTTGTGATTGCGAGTTTATGTGTGTATGCACATGCACATATCCAACTATTTCTTACATCAGCCCTGTGAGGCAAGCTCTGTTATTATCTCTCTATTTTTTTTTTTTTTTTTGTATGTATTTGAAGAAACCAAGGAACAAAAAGGTTAAGTCATCTGTCCAAGGTCACAGAACTAGTAAGTGGTGGAATTAGGATTTGGACATAGGCAATTTTGTTAATCTATTATTTTAGATCAGATCTTAAGCTGGCTTAGTGAAGCTAATCCAGGATAGGAATAACCTCTTTAGCAGACTTTGTACTAAACTAGATATACAGAGCTCAAGATTAATTTCTCTTCCTTGGAAATAAAATACTGGATTCTACCTGTCATTTCCAGAGTGTGTTGTTTTGAAGTACCATCTTGGATCAAGTTAATAGGTTGGAATGGGCACTTCAGCTGCTTGTAAAGCAATCCTGCTACTTATGTTGAAAGTGTATTTTGGTGCTTTAGTCAAATGCACACAAGATGTGGGGGAAGGAGGATTATTTTAGATGAAGAATATGCAAGAGGAATCTAACACCAATTCTCACCTCTTGAGTTTGCTTGATTTTTATAAGACCATTGTTGGGAGCTTGGGAGCTTTATGGTAATTGAACCTTCCACTGAGGCTCAAGATGTGCTCTTCAGCGACCTCCTAATAGGATAACTGGAAAGAAAGAGTGAGGAAGGAGTGTATAGAAGGAGCAAATTCAAACTAGAAGCAGCACATGGTAAGACCTATAAATGTTCATCCAGGAAAATGTCTTAGGTGCATTGAGTTGTAGATGAGCAACTTACATCCAACTAGATTTGTACTTTGTTTCCTGAAGTATGTTATTTCAATTCCTCCTGCCTTATAACCTTTTCCTTATAGTGTCCTTGGAGCTCTTCCACTTGCCATCTCTATGGAGACAGTTTGATGACTGTTAGCCTCAGCTTCCCTATTTGGGTTTTCCATAAGCTCTCAAGCTTAGCAGTCTTAGGTAAAATGTTTGTGTGAAAGGTAATGGAAAGGGGATATAACTTTGAGAATGTATTTATTAATAATGAAAACAGGATGCACAGCTTTCAGGCCTGATAGCCTTCTTTCATTCATGGAGATCCATAGACATAATGTTCTCCTGTTATTACATAGTATAGAAGGAGGTGCTTCCCTGGTGGCTCAGATGGTAAAGAATCTGCCTGCAATGCAGGATGCCTGCCCAGGTTCGCTCCCTTGGTGGGGAAGATCCCCTGGAGAAGGAAATGGCAACCCTCTCCAGTGTTCTTGCCTGGAGAATTCCATGGATGGAAGAGCCTGGCAGGCTACTGTCCATGGGGTCTCAAAGAGTTAGACAACTGCATGACTAACACTTTTACTTTCATTTTTAAGGGCTATGCTAGGAGACCTGGCTACCACTTTATTTCCATTACCAGTTACTGATACTTAAGCTTCAGTTTCACTATCTGTAAAATGGTGTTAGTATTAGCAATTATTCCAGAGGATAATTTTGATAATATCCATGGAAGGGCTTTGTGAACTGTAATTGGGTGCTCCTCCTTCTGTATATATGTGTGTGTAAATAGGTGGTGGTTTAGTCTCTAAGTTGTGCTCAGCTCCTGTGACTGCATGAACTGTGGCCCGCCAGACTCCTCTGTCTATGGGACTTTCCAGGCCAGAATACTAGAGCCGGTTGCCATTTCCTTCTCTAGGGTCTCTTCCAGGGATTGAACCCGTGTCTCCTGTGTTGCAGGCAGATTCTTTACCGTCTGTGCCACCAGGGAAGCCGTTTGTACAGATACATAGACATCTTTTTGTTTACTTTCTCTCCCTGCACTAATGAAAAATGCCTGAGACTATGAACTTTGACTTATTCTTGACACCTTGCATCATATGTAGTACTGGTAATGTTTTTGTATTGAGTCTATTTTGGATTTTTAGCCTCTCTTAGATAGATTACTGAAAATCTAAAGTTAATCCATACATTTTTTTTCACTCAGTGTGCCTGTAGTTGATAGACGGAGCAGACTTGTACTGCTGGGAAATGTAAGGGACACAGGACGAGGTTGTAGCCTCAGGCCCTGCCTGGTGATACTTTATCACAGTCCTAGTTTTTCACTTTCTCCAGAGAAAGCCACCACTTATGAATCATGCTGAGGGTAAAGGTCTGAATTCCCTCTGTACAGTCCAAATGTTACACCTTAGTAATGCTTCTTCCAGGCCCCACCCCGCCCCGTCCTGCCCCATTCCCCGGCTCACCTTTGCTTTTCATGTTTTGTTCTCTAACCTCCACATCTGAATGTTCTAGGCTGTGCCTGCTCATAGCTTTACATATTTTCTTTCCTTGATGTCTGAGACAACCGGAGGAGATACACTGGCCTTCCTTTTCCAAACGGTTGTTTGTTGATTTCTATGGATGTTTCAGACCATTGAACTGTCCAGGTTTGGAGGTCCAAAGACAGACTTCGATTGAACATATGTGTCTTGTTAGCAGTGTTATGACAAATAGCAGCAGCTGTATAAACTAATCTTTGTATAGCTTCACACAGGGGACTCAATTAACAATGGACCACTGTCAGCATTTAATCCTTTCTACCTCTTGGTTCTTGTGAACTTTTCTATTAGGTATGAGGATTATTCTTGCCCACAAAGAGAAGAAAATGTCAAAATTTACAAATCAACTGGATGTCCCTTGGTGTTCTCTACGGTGACCTGGGGAAGGGCTGACAATTATAATGATCATTTTATTGGTCCTAATTATAAACATATTGATCATGAGGATAATTGTGACAGAATTTATGGATCACTTTGCTTTGGAGTTGTTTTTGAACTTAGCACCAGAGTCTGGTCTTGAGTGCTAAACCTCTGAAGTTTAGAATGACTGTGGCATAAACAGGGCAGCAAGGAGCTTCTCCCAGATACACTCATAGAGACAGATACTTTTTTGTGAGCTGTTTGTCCTGTAGAAGTCTACTTTTGTGTAGGATAATCTGCAGACATGAGAAATAACAATCTCAAGTGATCTTTTACCTCATTAGGTAATTTCTATCTTTTGTTTCTTTGTCAGAAAAAAAAAGAGGGTACACTGGATGTTCGAGTACAGTGGGGAATTTGGAAAAGCAGAGTTATAGCTTTGTGATAACAATGAACAAAAGTTCAGGTTCAAGTTTAAGTGTACTTGACATTTAAACTTGTTCGAAGCCCTTACTTTGGGACTATCTGCAGAGGACATCTGAAATTCCTTTGGCTTCTGATCTATGGCAAGTGAACAAGAATGGATGACAAAGGGATATAAAGATAGAGCTCAAACAAGTTGTTGTTAATTCTTTCTTTCACCTAAGAGGACTAATGAAAAGCTTAAATTACTAAATTCAGACTAGACCATTGTCGCTACTTGCCAAGCAGTACATGCTTGTGCGTCTGTCTAATCCATATTTGAAAGCCACAAACAGAAGCACATAATTTGGCAAAACACCAAAAACATGCCTCGGCACACTTCTAGAGAGTCTTCCAAATGACTTATTGATTCAAAAATTTTAGAGTGTGTCTGTATGTGTGTGCATGCAAGTACACATATATTCATATTGCTGAGATGCTTCAAGTAAGTTCTGCCAGCAAACCATGTGCATTATACTTGTTTCAGGAGTGGGGGAGTTGAGGACTTTTCTTTCAAAATTCTGAATTACAGAAAGCAAAAAATAAAGCTGATTATTGAGCAGTTACTTTCTCTTTTACTTTCAGGATAAGTGCAAACTTATTACTTAAAAATGCTCCCCAAAGCACAACATACAAAGCAGTTTATCCTTAAGGAAGGTTAACATATCCAATTTGTTTTTAAAATGTATTTTGAGGTTTTGTTTTTTACAAATGGATCACAAGTAGTAACTCATTATAAGAAAAGAAATCTTCATAGCACCATGAATAAATTTCTTACATTGATAAATTATTCTTTTACCAAAGTATTATTGCTTTGCCAGGTTTCTGCTTAATGTAGACAGGATACACTTTTTAAAAGCACATAATCTGAATTTAATCCAGAATACTTGAAGATATTTAGAAAGTAACTATATGAAGTTATATTAACAAGACAGATGTGGAAGAAAAATGGTCTGTAAGAAATTTCTGGTGTGGTCTACTTCCCCTTGCATGAATATTATTTTTTAAAGTCAAGGGCTTTTATGTGTAGCATTTTATTTAAACATTGCAGCTTCTCTTAGACACTATTATTCCCTATTTGTTGTTTTTTAGTCACTAAGCTTGGAGAGGGCAATGGCACCCCACTCCAGTGCTCTTGCCTGGAAGATCCCACGGACGGAGGAGCCTGGTGGGCTGCAGTCCATGGGGTCGCGGGGAGTCGGGCATGACTGAGCGACTTCACTTTCTCTTTTCCCTTTCATGCATTGGAGAAGGAAATGGCAACCCACTCCAGTATTCTTGCCTGGAGAATCCCGGGGACGGGGAAGCCTGGTGGGCTGCCGTCTATGGGGTCGCACAGAGTCGGACACGACTGAAGTGACTTAGCATAGCATAGCAAGTCATATCTGACTCCTTGTGACCCTATGGACTGTAGCCTCCAGGCTCTTATGTTCATGGGATTCTCCAGGCAAGAGTATGGAGTGGGTAGCTATTTCCTTCTCCAGAGGACCTTCCTGACCTAGGGATAGAACCCACATCTCCTGTCTCCTGAGTTGGCAGGCAGATTCTTTACCACTGGGCCACCTGGGAAGCCCATTAAATAAGCTGCCCAAGGTCACACAGCAAGGAGGTAGCAAAGGCAGGATCACTCTGAAGCCTGCCTGACTCCACAAATTATTCCCTGGACACTCTACCTCTCAGCCTTCTCAGATCCATCCCTTTGAATTGCAAGCCATGCTGCTGTGAAGGTAATTGCATGTGAAGTATTTTAATGTATTTCCTTATTCACTTTTGTCTTTTATTTATGCTATCTTATTTAATATTTATCTCAGTTGGACGAGATAGATATTGTCCCCATTTTACAACTGAGAACCATTAAATTCTCACCCAACAGTTCGTCAAGAGCTGAGCTTAAGTATGGGATCCTCCCTCACTGTTTTTTTCTGTTGCAGTTTAAATGGCTCAAATCCAGAGAAAATCAGTGCTAGGCTCTGTATCTCATACTCAAAAGGTAAGCATGGTAAACCTAGAACTTTTGGGCTTAATTAAAAAAAAAAAAAAAAAAAAAAAGAAACCAACAGTACCTGACCATGTAATTTTTTGTAAGCACCTTCTCACATTACAGGTGCAAATTGGTAATTGGTTGAGCTATGTATGTGTTCAAACACATTTTGGTTATGATTGAGTTCCTTTTTTTTTTCCTTCCTAGTTTCAAGGAAGTTTGTGCTCTTCTGGTAGGGGTTTGACCATAACAACTTTTCGTCTTTTGGTTTAATTAGGTATAATAGGATTAGATAGACTAAGGTGACTGAATTCACACAAATGTAAAAAGAAAAAATGGGGAGGGGAGATGGGGAAAAGAGTTAGATGGGGAGAAGGAGTTAGTTGTCACTGTTTTATTTATCTATTTGCAACACCATTTGAAAAATTTGACAGGAGGGTAGTATCCTGCAAGCTTCATTTTGTATTAGTTTCTTAGTGTCCAGGAATGAGAGTATCATACTCATGACCTTTCAGGTAAGTATTTGTGATGAGGAAATTAAAAGGCTAAAGTCTTAAGCTTCAATGTGTAATCGGGTTTTCACTTACGTACATGTTCATTATCCATCCCTCAAGGTAATGCTGGTGGTTGGGTTGACTCAGGAGGTAGCCTTGAGAATCTTTCTGGCCTGGCAGGGTTTCGCTGCCATGGCTCCATGTACTTTGTTCTCACTATTCCAGATGCATTTATATCCCTTTATTAATTCTCTTACTCTGACTTTGAGACTGACAATTACCAAGACCCCCAAACTTGTGAATTCAAGTGTGTTCCTTTAGAGGAGGTGAACGTTGATTGATAAAGAAGAAGCTGACATGAGATCACAAGAAAGGTAATGAAGTCTGGGTCACTCATTTAAATATGTGGCACAAATGGAGAACTTGCAGACCTGAGTGCGTGCTGGGAGGCAGTCCTGGCCCAATCCACGTAAACTCTCATCACAGATTACCATCAGTGCCATCTACCATGCTGCACTAAGGTCCATTGGATAGACTGAGGCAGGGACAAGCTAAGAACTTTTAGCCATTGGTTCATCGCCGCTGGATTTTATCATGTTAGTGGTCTGGGACAGTTAATTTGACTTTTTCTTGAAACAAATCAACTAAAAACCTCTCTGTCATTGGTTTCCTAAGCAATGTTTCCAAAAGTTAACTAACTGCCCAAGTTCAGTTGATTTGATTTCCTCAAGAAATCAGTTAATTTCACTAAAAAACACACATAACTCTGCCACCTCTTGTGTGGTGCTTCAACAGTGTTTTCAAAAGATGATTATCCTTCAGTCAGAATGGAGGAGGTCCGTTTTTTATTTTAACAAAAAGATACTGCTTACTCCCTCTTTTTGGTGAATTTTAGTCTATTTAGACTTAATTCTTATGGCTCATATTGAACATTTGTTCTAGAGAAATGTGATCCCAGGAGCGCTGGTGATGTGCTGTTCAGATGGCACTGTGCTTTAGGTTTCTGTTCCAATCTAAGATTTCAGAAGAGTCAGTAACTGCAAATAATCTAAAAGAGGAAGAGTGAAGAATGCGTCTAACTTTCCTTTGAAATGAATAGCTCCGCTAGAGCAGCAGCTATTAGAAAAACAAAAACAACAAAGAAAAGCTGCCCAGCTCAGCACACAGAGGTAAATTTACTTACATCAGACTGAAAAATGAGGGCTGGGCTTTGAAAAGACATCCCTTCTGACTAGAGGAAAGCTTGTAATTTTGGCATGGCTGCAGCCCTCCTAAGCCCCTGAGAAATTCTGTAAAACATTACAGAAGACTGTTCTTAATATTAATGGATGTCTTCGTGTGTGTGTGTGTGTGTGTGTGTGTGTGTGTGTGTGTATGCACAGGGAAGAAAAATGCCAGCCAGGGATGGGAGAGAGAATGAGAGAGAAGGATTGGGTAGAATGAAGAACTACCAGTGAAAGTGTCTCATTTCAGAAAAATCTTTTGCATCTGTCATTTTCTACTCTTCATCCAGTAGAGTCTCAGGATGATTTTCAGAAGAACCCCAGCCGTTTAGACACTTCAGGTTATTAGTCTTGCGATACTGTGGCCCTCTTAACAAACTCTTCCTAAAATACTTTGTAGATAACATGGCTCACTGATATAATCTCAAATCATGGTCTTATCTGTTATATGACATCAGAGGTGAAAAAAAGACTGTTTCCCGGTGTCTGGTTGTGGTGAGTATCACATCGTGTTGTACTGTGGCGAACAGTTTCAGGGGCACCAAGGGCCTGCAGCTCTGTCTCTTGGGAGGGGACTTTTCCTTTGCAGCTTAGCTTCAGGAAACCTGAACATTTGTGTTTTCAAGACCACATACCATTGGGAAGGAAGTAGGGGTGGAGATGCGTGCTGAGATTAAGTGGCTACGAGAATCCCTGTGCTGTGCAGGATCTGGGAACCGCTAGGGTTTCTGTAGCCCTCTTTCTGGCATGCCTTTAGAATTTGCGAAGTTCTCCTGACAACAAACACTGATACTTGCTAAGGATACTTTTTGCAGAATAGTGTGTTGACTTCTCAGGCCCGACCAGACAGACTTCTGTACCGCTTGCCTGACCAGCGTGGCTGTAAATTGTGTGTGTGTGTGCTTGTCTCAGGAGACAGACGGGTATCTGCTGCCTTAGAGTCCACCGTCATACTTCTTTGGGATACGTAACTGTTACCTATCATGGAAAAGGAATTTAATAATTGTGGGAAACAGTTGTTCAGAAGCAACTTGGAGATTATTTTCAGGAAGGAGGTGTTAACTCCTGCTAGCCCTGAGTCAAACTCTCCGTTTTGGGCACTGGCCCACGTTACCTTTAAGGACGCTGGCCTTTTCTGGCTCAACATGTGGACAGTTATGCAGATAATAAACAGAGAGCCAAACTTCTTTTCAGGAGTGACAATGTGGGGAAAAAAACAGAAAATGCACCTATTTAAAAAGGGTGCCTTGATTTGCTGTGGAGTTTAAAACTGGGAGCGTGTTTTCCCAGACGTGTAGCAAATGCTTCTGTAGCATCGCTCCCTAGTTAATAAGTGATCTCGCTGGCCTGCTCTGGCCAGGCATGTTTTCCTAACTTAGGACTGACACTTTTCTATAATCTTAATTCATTTTTCTTCTAGGCTGACTACCTCTTCTGATTTGGCAAAGTAGAGTGTCCGGATTGTCGTTGTTATGTTTGCTCTGGATTTATATCTTAAGTTGAGGTTAAGTAACATATTTACATAAATCAACTCAGCACTAGATTCTGATACAGAATTGTTTTACTGAGAGAAAAAATGACTTGTTTGCTTCCTGAGATTTGCTTTCATTTTATATTAAACCTCAAAGGGTTTATCAATTTAACATGTCCTGTGTTAAAATGAACTCTTCTGTGGGTTTTGCTTCTTATAAAAGAGAATGAAAAGAAGTTTATTTACCAGAGCTGGTTATATAGCTTTTGCTACAATGCGATGACTTTTCTAGAGGTAGAATGTAAAATATAGTAAGCCGATATTATTTAACAAAAATACCAATATGCGTTTAAGGAAGGGTTCGTGTTTTCATATGGGCAGCACAAAGACTCCAAAAAATTTAAAAAGTTCTTTCAGTAATAAAGATATTGCAGAAAGGTAAAGAGGTTTTAAATTTATGGTTGCCAGTATTTAATGGGAGTACTTTTTATTGTGATTCATGCAAACGTTTTTCCAGAATGTTATTTCTTTTAAAATAATGACAAAGAATATGTCATGGCTGTATTGGATGGGTCATCTATTAATTCATACTCTATTTAAAACAGTTTTTACTTTTGTTAAAATATACTTGTATATATTTCTAAATCATAATGAAAGCATTCAGAATTCGGGGATAAGATATTTTAAAAGATATCATTGCAAATGCCAGAAATATATAGAATGAGCAAGAGATTGCTGGTTATTTTAAGTTTATTGAAAAACAACACTGAAAACTTGCCACTTTCAATACTATGAAATATTAGCAAAACACTACTGACTGTGAAATATAATGTTAAATGTCTGACTTTAAATTTTAGTATTTTTATGACTACTGAACAGAATTTGCCTGATTTTAACAATGATAGTTTCATGTGTTCATAAAACTAGGAAATGCTAAGTAACTTCATGACAGGTTTTTATTTTCATCTTGAATATATTTTCTTCCTAGACTATTATTAGCATTGCTAAAATATCCTTCTGTACCTAGGGGAGCTATTCTGTCTCCTGGGTTCTTGCAAGTGTATCTAAGATGGCCCAAGTGGAGGGGGTCGCATTAATTTTGAACAGCATAGTTTTCTTGGTGGGATGGTATTATGTTTTGCTTTGTTTAAAGAAATTATTATTGACTCCTTAAGTGTTCTTCTTGAGGTTCCATAGTCCCTGACTTCATCTCATTTTGCACCATTTAACATTACTGTGGCAGTCTGGCCAACCACTCCTCCTTTTTCATCCATTCACTTGAGAAGATAGGATCCATATTTCCAGTCTCTGCAAGGTGGAAGCATGTGTTTTGTCCAGCTGAGTCTCTTGGTCTGGTTTTTTTTCCTGGTCCTAATACATGTTTATTCCTACATGTGACAAATCTGCAGTCATGTTTTCTTTCTGAGTTATAATGACTCAGATGTCATAATTAATTTGATGAGCAGGTGGGGGTTATTAGCCTTGTGCTTCACTTGCTAATAGCTGCACAGTTTTTCTAAAGTACTCTTTCAACTAAGGAGGCATTTCTTCACATAGAATAAACAGTACGGCACAAAAGCCTCAGTTAGATAACTATCCGTGGGCTTGAAAAGCTGCCAAGCAGATGTTGTTATTGGAGCTGGCCCAGGCGAGATTGGGCAAGGCAGATGCTCGCGGGGAGGGGTGGGGGGAGGAGAAGGGGGAGGAGATGTAAGAGAGCAGAGGTTGTGGGGTGGGGGGAAAGGGAGGTTCTACAGGACTCCTGCTTGCTTTGCAGGGGTTGGGCCAGACTTTGTTGGGGTAGGAGTCATCTTCTCATGAGCCACCTCCATGGTGATGGCCTCCTGTTGGCCTCTTGAAATGTACATAAATGAGGATGGGGTGGGGTTGGAGGGGACCCTCTGTAAATATCCACATGGGAATGAATCCTTGTGTTCATCCAGAGGGTTGAGACTTCTGGTTTGCATTAGGGCGGCTGTGTGCAATTTTTGAAGGGCCTACGGAGACTCTGCTTCATACCTACCCACATATGTAATGGACATGACGGCCCTGACATTTACCAGAACTCATAGGTTCTGCTTTATTGCTATAAATTAGGTTGTGCAAATTTAAGACAAAATACTGTTTTGTTTCCTGTCACCTCACCATATAATATTTTTTTTCTGAGCCTTCCCCACTCTTTATTAAAATATTGTGAAGTAGCAGCATACTTTAAAAAATTAAAATCAATCTTGGAATGTGTCAGATTTGTATGAGATAAACATGTGGCAGGTTTAATCTAAGCTGATATTGTTTCTGTCTGCTGTCTTTTTTCTTTCTCTTTGTTTTTTTTTTTGTGATCTAAGGCTTTTTAAAACTCATCTCTCACTCCCCTTCACTAGATTAAATTCTGTAATCTCATTTTTCTTTGAGCTGATCTCAAGCCAGTGGTCTGGGGATTTTATAGCCAAGGGATAATTTTTGATAATGGGCTATTAAAACACTTGCAGCTCCTATCCTGTCTTTTAAATTAGTGTGTGCACAGATTGTCTTTCTGGGGAAAAAGTCTTTCCCTTGGCAATAAGCAACTGATTTTATGCTACAACCAGCATAAAAGCTTCCTGTAATGCTTATACCAAAAACGTAGGTAAATAATAAATGGTAAATAACAAGGGTGACTGTACAGTGGGAACAGCAGCTCTGCCCAGGATTTTTGCTTTATCCCTTGGAGAAAAAGTCCTGTTTTCCCTATTCAGACAGATTTAGTGTGTTCTGACAACAGGGTCATCTAACAGTTTCCTTAACGATGGAAGTACAGTGGCTGGAGACAGCTGTGTAAGGTCACGTAACTTTCATTGTTGTTTATAGTATGCTTATTAATAGGTTAAAATGAATAACTCTCTGGACAGAGGTCAGGTAGCACCTGTATAAATAATGAATTTACCCTTCCAAAATATGTAATGTAAAATTAATATACATAACTTGCCACTTTTTTAAAAAAATTCACTTCAGCTTCCTTTCCTTTCTTTAGTTTTCTGAAGTATGATTAAAGTAAAAATTAATGAGTCCTGAGAAGGCAAACAAAACTGTTCCCCAATACCCTGTTTCAGTATGACTGAGATTTTGTTAGCGTACAGTTAAAGCCAGTAGCCTCTCTCATTAAAAACGGTACCTGATTCTACATTGCAATCATTTGTCACAGGGAAAAATATTTTGGACATGCAGGCATATGGAACATAAAGTGATGTAAAGCCACCAGTTGTGAAACTGATGTGATGTGTGCTATGCTGAGAGTTGGCATGAATGCTTTTCTTCTTCATATGTAAAATTGGGGTTCAGATGTGTCTATATGTGAAATGCATAGCTACATTGTGTGCAGATAATAAGAACACATATGTCTCAACACCATTTTTTATGCCTGTATGCTTCATTGCTCAATAGCCTGATAGGTGCATATGGCTGAATTCATTCATTCTGTTGATTGTTCATACTTTTGGAAATGATGTTGTGATTTGGCAAACTGGAGCTTGGTTGGCGAGCAATACTGAAAGCAAAGAAGTAGCACACTTTTGATTCTGAACCTTGTACTTAAGAATTCTAAAACTTCTTCAAATATTTCTAATCTAGTAAAAGGTTTCTCTGTATCCAGGCCTTTAACTGTATAAAATTGAAATCCATTAGCGGGTAAAGTGGATGTTAATTCTGGCTCTTATCTAGTAAATGGTGGTGTTGTACCCAGGCCTTCGACTGTGTAAAACTGAATCCAGAGCAGACATTATCAGTGCCTCTTTCATTGTTCTAATTATGCAAATAAAATTTCAAGGGACCTTTGTTAAGTTCAATGAACATAATGTATGCCTAGCAATATGCTAGTATGCTAAATATTAGGGAACTATAAAGACCAATGAAGTATTGATCCTTGTTCTCAGGGAGTTTATAATCTGATCTAGTAATGGATATAGAAACATAAAACTAACCACTTAAATTTTATAAAACAGATGGTAGACAGTGACATGCTGCTGCTGCTGCTAAGTCACTTCAGTCGTGTCCGACTCTGCGTGATCCCATAGACGTCAGCCCACCAGGCTCTCCTGCCCCTGGGATTCTCCAGGCAAGAAAACTGGAGTGGGTTGCCATTTCCTTCTCCAGTGCATGAAAGTGAAAAGTGAAAGTGAAGTCGCTCAGTCGTGTCCGACTCTTAGCGACCCCATGGACTGCAGCCCACCAGGCTGCTCCGTCCATGGGATTTTCTAGGCAAGAGTACTGGAGTGGGGTGCAGATAGATAAAAAGTACTGTTGGAGTGTAGAGGAGGGAGTTAGTAATTTATGAGAATCCAAAGAAAGCTCTTGCAGTAATTCCCTGGTGGTTCAGTGGTTAGGACCCTTCACTTGCCCTACTGAAGGCCTAGGTTCAGTCCCTGGTTAGGGACCTAAGATCCCACAAGCTGCACGTGGTGGGGCCAAAAACAATAAAACAAGTAACAGAGAAGGCTCTTGTGACTTCTAGAAATGAGCTAGAAAGATGAGTGCAGTTTTCTCAGACAGAAATGTGAGGGGGTGGGGCTCCTGGATGTTGGAATTAGCACAAGGGAAGGTAAGTATTGGGAACAGGTACGGGCACATTGGTGGTTCTGGGTCATGAGCAACCAGGAAGGCAGTGAGTAGATTTTAGCTTGTGTAGGAACAGAGAGTCTTGTAAGAGGCTAGACTGAAAGAGGAGGGTTGCTGACGGTTTCAGTTGCCACAGTGAATAGTTTCCAGGGGGTACCTCTGCACAAGTCTCTTAAAAGTTATAATTAGATTGTCTTATATATGACAATTTTTACAGTAAAATGAAAGATGTATTGGAGAAGGGAGAAAATGGAACTGGGAAAGGGACATTTTAGGCCAGGCTTTAAAATTTTCCTGTAAAATATTTGTCTTTTCCCTGTATTTTGTATATTGCATATAAAGATTTACAACAGAAAATATAGACTGCATATTCAATAATTTGAACAATTTTTATTGAGCACCTGCTATAAACCAGTGATGTTTCTAAGGGCTGTGGATATAATCATGAACAAGACAGACATGAGCTCTGCCCTCAGGGAGCTTGCCTTCTGTTGGGAAAGAATGATCAAGTCAAATCAACAAATTAATAAGTCATTTCAGATTGTGATGAAACAGAGAATGTGATGATACCAGTATACAGATTAAACTGGAGATGATTATTGGGGAATCTTTATTAGCTAAGGTCCTATGGGAAAGCCTTGTTGAGGAAATGGAATAGGAAAGGATGAGGAGTACAGTAGTATCCTAGTACGTTTGATACTAGTTTGGGACCTCCCTTATCAGTGTAGCTCTGGTTAAAAGTCCCTTTCTGGCATTGGCACTTCCAGAGATGGTCTCAGGGACAGGTGATGCTTTCATGATTGTTAGAGAGCTCTCTATAAGAAGCACGTCATGGTATTCCTGGATAGACTTCCATTTGCAGAATCCTTATTTCAATTTAGGTGGTCTTCACTGTAAACAAAATATTTAAGAAATCTTTTATATGTAAAGACCTATATATAGAAGACCTTGCTTACTTTATAAAAACCCCATTTTCCTGTTATATTGTTCCTTGCCTCTCGTTCAGCGCCCTAGTATTCTGTGCTTCTGAGAAATCCCTTCCAGGCAACAGATTTGTTGGCACGCCTCTTTTCATCCTGTGATGAGACTTGTGTAGTCAATCTTATCGTTGTCTTTTCCCAGTCTGACCGACGGCTCAGAGCTCAAAATTTGTGTGTGTTTGTCTGTTCGTCTCTGTTTGGAGTCTGTGATAGCAATTTCCATTTCCTGTCTGCCTTTATCTCCTGGATTTTGTGTTTTTGTACATGAATTTTCACAGATTTCTGTTAAGTGAAGTGTCATGTCATTATTTGTAATAACAATAAAGATTAATCTTCAGATTTGATGCTTGGGATCTGACTGAGTACAGAACCAGCAGGAATGACTGGATTCTGGAGGTACTGATGAAAGGGAGGGTAATGATAGATGGCCATGAGGGGTTCAGGAGGGGAGGAGGAGGAGATGGCTGTACCACGGGGAGAAGCCTGGGGCAGCCTACAAACACAGGCAATCCAAGAGCAAGAGCAAATCTGAGGAGGGATAAAGACTCGGATTTTAGTCAAACTGTTGGTCATATGCCCTGCTGAAATGGACTGTCTATTAAAGGGAGTGCTAGAGTAGAAAAGGAGGGTTCTGGTTAGGAATACAGATTTGAGTGTAATTGAAAGCTTGGAAGTAAATGGAGAGAGGGATTGTTTCTAGAGGTCTGAGGGCTGTGAATGGACCCCTGAGGGAGGTCTACAGTGAGTGTCTAAGGGAGAGGCACTCACATCTCCCACCCTCTGCATGTGTGTTCACTGTCATCCCACTAAGATGACATATTTTATCCTCCATCCTTCCTCTGACTAGTTCTTGTTCATCCTTCAAGGCCCATCTGAGACACGGCAATACGTTGCTCTCCCTTGTCTGAGATGGTGGCTTCTCCTTTGGGCTCTTACAGTACTTTGTACTTGTCAGTAGTAGGACTTACCACATATTATCAGAATTGCTCAGTTTGTTCTTTTTCTCCCCACTGCCCTGTAAACTCTCCGAGATATCTTGCATGTAGCTGAATGCCTGCTGCATAGCTGATGCTCAATACACATTTGAGGGGTAAATAAATAAACTAAAAGAGTCATCCTAAACATGAGAGGAATGCTGTCTCAGAGATGTCAGGGAAGACAGATGAGCGTCTAAAGAGAAGGACATATATTCAACATAAGGGTGATGATATGCCTCCCGTCTCAGTCACCTTGGCTGCCATCATCAAATACTGTAGACTGGGCAGCTTAACCATTATTTCCCACAGTTCTAGAAGCCCAGAAGTCTAAGATCAAGGTGTCAGCAAGTTAGTTCTCATTCTGATGCCTCTTTTCACGGTTTGTAGGTGACTACCTTTTCATAGTGTCCTCATATGGCAGAGAGAGAACAAGCAAGATCTCCGGTGTCTCTTTTTATAAAGACACTAATCTTATGGGATCTTATTAGACTTCCCTGTAGCTCAAATGTAAAGAATCTGCCTGCGAAACAGGAGACCAGAGTTTGATTCCTGGGTTGGGAAATTCCTCTGGAGAAGGGAATGGCAATCCACTCCAGTATTCTTGCTTGGACAATTCCATGGACAGAGAAGCCTGGCAGGCTGCAGTCCGAGGGGTCTCAAAGAGGCAGACAGGACTGAGTGACTAACACACACACACAAACACACACACACACACATACAATCTTAATGGATCAAGGTCACAAGGGTGGGGCCGGGACTTCAAGTTATGAATTTTGGGCATGCACACAAATTTTAAGTCCATAATACCTCCCTCATAGCTGGGTACTATTTGTAATTTGTACATAGATAGATAAGTAGATATTCCTAGTTGAAAGTATGATATAACATCAGATCCATAGTGGAAAGTGTGTACCTTTGCTCTGAATTCTGATCCAAAGGACTTTGCTGGGACAACCCACATATATACCTAGTCACAGTAAAGCAGTTCTGATCCAGTAATTTTTATGACTGATCCTGCAGAGTTTCTCGTGATATCCACTGTATCTGTCTTTTTATTCACTTGGTGATGACTGAATGTGTTTAGACTGTAGCTTGAAAGGAATTTCATGAGTAGAAGGGTGTTAGGCTCAGGAATTTAGGGAGGGAATTTATGGAGCCTGATTTATTTTAAAATTAGATGATTATCTGCTTAGGTTGCTCTAGGTGTGGCTTTGCCTTAGGTGTGGGGATAGCCCAGATTTCCTTTTAAGTTTCTTACTGGCTTTCACATCCTCTGATTGGAATTTAAAAATTCATATTTTTCAGAACTATTTGAAATTCTTGTCTTCTCCATCTCCTAGAAATCCTGTCTGTTGAAAATAAGGCATAGTCAGGAAAGAGTATCTCTATAGAGTTATAGCAGAAGACATAACAGAATCTTTGAATAATTAATGAAAATACTTGTCTTATTCTATAATGGATAATACTGAGACACACAAAAACTCATCGCTGGTCATTTTTATTTTTCTTAAGAAGCCAATAATGTGTCTTTTATTTTCACCTAAATGCTCCTATGTACACAGACATTAGCAGTTCCTTTGGTTTCTCTATTTTGATAATTATTTAACCTCTTGTAGTTACTTTCTTTATTCTTAAGAACGTTATTATTGGGCATACACTTTTGAGTTTTGAAAAATCACTTAAGTATAGGAATAACCTTCTCTGGACATAAGGATGGCTGTTGACTGGGCACATGGAATAAGTCCGGGGTGTGTGATGGATCATGTCTCCTAGTATCAGAGAGGGAGGAAAAAAAAGCATTTGACTTTTTGTATACAACATCTATCTAGTCTTAGTAGAAAGATTTGTTTTTTGTGTTTTTTTTGGGGTCAATTTAAAATGGGCATTTCTGTATTTCTATAACGTTTGCTGGGAAGTTTGTTTCCCTAAGGCCGGAAGTCTGGGCTGGAGGCAAACCCTTTGAAGTGTGTCTCCTTTCTTCCTTTGTACATTAAAATAAATCAAAACAAAACTCTAATCCCTTTATGATACTTGACAGCCATGGACTATTGTTCTGTACTGCATCAGCAAAATCACTCTTTCGCACTTGAACTGGGAGTTTTTTAGGGTTGCCTCTTTACCTCCTGCCTGTTTTAGGGGCAGAGACATGACCCAGGAGCAATACTAGTTTCTGGGGGGTGAGTACTTGAGTGTAGACACTGATATTTGAGCTCATAGCTTGCACTGTTCGCTTTCACTTTTCACTGAATGGGCTGCTCCCTTTGTCTAAGACTCACTTTCCCTTTTGCTCTCCCTAAGCTCTTCCACCACTGAGATCCATAATTGTTCTCCATAATGAACACATACCAGATTTTTTTGGGTGATTGGAGCTGTAAATAGGAGGACTCTGGGTGACAAACCTGTGTACGGCCCTCAGTGCCCTTTATTGTCACCAGTGCTGAAATTCATATATATGTATTTCTGAGGTTTCAACCAGGCCACATGGGAAGCTGTGTCCCTCTTCTGTCTCCCTGCCCCCACCCCCATCTTTTTGGAATGAGTTTATGTTTTAATATTTTAAACACAGTTTTTTATCCATAGTCAAATATAAGTGTTGAACTTGACTTAAAAATTGGGGTATCTGCTCTTTTTTGTCAGAGTAGTGAAGGAGAATGCTGAGAGAAAAAAAAATCTATCCTGGAAGAGATTTTCTGCACAGGGAAGAACTGATGGCAACCATTTCTTCATGCTCATCTTTGAGTCTGCAGCTTTTGTGAAACAAATCTCCTCATGCCATACAGAATGCCATCAAAACGTCAAAACACTTAAATAATGTTTTAAAGGAAAAGTCTACCTTGCTTAACGGTAGTTTATTTAGAGGCTGCACAAATAACAAAATCATGTTATAGGCTAAAACAAAAAGCCACGGCAATCCACCCTATCACGCCTTTCCTTTTAGGGGAAGAGGGCCAGATGTTTAAACAATATTGCAAGCGGTGTGCAGACTACAGCTCTTGGAGGCCTTGGGAAAGAAATCATGTCTGCACCCCTAGTGTTTCACAGTTTTAGACCCCTGACCTAGAAACAGTTTAAACAGATGTTTAGTTCAAGGGATTTATGTCGACATTGAAATTTTTTTCCCACTTGGAAATGGCTGCTTCTAAAACTGGAGCTTTTTCTTAGAAAAAGGACCAGAGAAACAAGGACATCTCACAACTTCATAGTTTCATGTTGCAAGTGTCCCGGTGCAACAGAAACAGAACAAATAGGTACAAACCACCTCATCAGCCACTACTGTTCATGTGTATGGGCATTTTTGGAGCCCCCACTTTCAGTTCTGCGTAGGTGAGCACAGACTTGCAACAAGAAGTTTGCTAAAGCAGAAAAGACATCGGAAACCCCTTTTGGATTATGAACCAGCTGAAATTATGGCTTCTTTTCCTCTCCTTATTTCCTTCCCTCTCTCCCTTCCAAATCTTCCTGTACCTCTTCTCCCAGAAATAATTCCTTTCAGCTTTGATCCTGGTGTATGGAGTTCATTCCATGACTTGGGTCAGTCAGGAACAGTGCGTTGCATCATAGCTGCCTTTATGAAAGTGTTTATTTCATATCTGAAATGTTTTCATGTGCATTCGCTCTGCTTTGACTTGCAGAAGGGGAAAGAAAGTAGTTTTACTGGAGGCAAAACAGCCACCTGTGAAAACTAATTGCGTAGGTAGACGTTTGATGGTATCTCTGGGAGGGACCCAGCAGGAAGAAAGTAAATGTTCTTAATCTATGGAGAAATTACCTGTGTGCCAAGCTGACCCTCTTCATCAAAGCCAGAGTTGAAATATACCATCAAGTTGGTGGCCTCTGTTTAGGAGGCCGAGGTGGGGAGGGTGACAAGAAGGAGGAGCCCTGGAAGGTGGGTACGATTCATCGAGATGAACTGAATAGAGGAAAAATGACAAATGTGATATACTCAACTGAACCACCTCGTTAAGGGCTGACATGTGATGTGAATGTTCTGTAGTCACTTTCAAACAAAAGCTTGAGATGTGGCTCCTTCTTTCTTCCCCTTCATCAAGTTTTCTTTTTAGTCTTAAGTTCTGCTGTCTTGGCTTTTTTTTTCAAAAAAATCTTTCCTCTCCTTGATCCATCAGTCTAGTATACCACGTGCCTTGCCATTGAAAGGGCAAAATGTACTGTGACGGAGAAACAGGAATCAGTGATGCAGGCTCCCTCTTGTTACCATCTGAGTAGCTCTCTGACTGATTATACACACGTTTAGAAAGATCAGGTCCCTTGGGGCCATACTATGCACCCACCAATAAGTGTATGCCTCTGTGTGAAACTAACCAACCTGTGATTGGTCTTCTGATGGCAGGGTCTGAGCTCTCTTGTAAGAGTCTGCATTTTGCTATTCACCCTACTTGGCAGTCAGCAGTAGTCTTGGTACTAGATGTTTTCTACTCACATACCTACATGTTGCCTTAGCTGTGTAGCCAGTTTGACAGCACGTATCTGCCTGCTAGTTCTTGTTCAATCACTAAGTCGTGTCTGACTCGTGGTGACCCCACGGCCTGCAGCACACCAGGCTTCCCTGTCTTTCACCAGCTCCCAGAGTTTGCTCAAACTCATGTCCGTTGAGTCGGTATCTCATCCTCTGTTGCTCCCTTTTCTCTTGCCCTCAGTCTTTCCCAGCGTCAGCCTCTTTTCCAATGAATTGGCTCTTCGCATCAGGTGGCCAAATAATTGGAGCTTCAGCTTTAACATCAGTCCTTCCAATGAATATTCAGGTTGATTTCCTTAGTGTCTTTCCTGAACGGCTGTCTTTCATGGGAACTCAAAACTCTAGAGGAGAGGGGAAAAGTCCCTAGTATTTCATGAGATTTAGGGAGATTTGGGGAAAAGTTAGACTATCCTTCTGCGAGATTAATAAAAAAAAATTTTAGAGAATGACCAGGGAGTTTTACAAAAGCTCCATAAATTAAATAAGAACACGAATTAAAAGGAGAGTTACATGATTTTTTTTTAAAAGGAAGCAGTTTGTGTTTGGAAGACTTTGGCCACATTCCTTAATGTGTGGAGTCCTCAGTCAGGCCCTGGGTGCAGTCAGTGGGATGCTGAGCTGCCCAAGGGAGCTGTTCAGTAGGAGGCCAGATTCTCTTGGAGGCTCCATTGCCTTTAGCTTTCACTGTCTGGGAGTAACTAGATCCATGCCTCTGAAGTCCATGGGTGCTCACTTAACCCTTGTGTACTTTGACTTCTTCCTACCTGTTCTCCTGGCCCAGTGTCTTGTGGGTCCTTTCAGGATCCAGCAATTCAATCTTGCACCTGTCCCTGAGAGTGCTTCCTTGGAGCCTCCCACTTCAAAATGCCATCAGAAGCTCTTCTACAAAAGCTGAACACGAACCAGTGTGACCCTTTCTGGAGGTGATATTGAAGTCTAGTTCTCAAATTCAACCCCAGTTGATTAAAATACCTGGGATCCATAAATAACATACGGTCAGAAGACCTTTCCAATCATAATATGTGACAGTATTCCTGGGCCCCTTTTTCTAGAGCCTCATAAGCCACTTGTGTGAGAGATTTTTCCTCCATCAAATGTAAGATAGGATCTTGTTCGGGAGACATCTACAGTTATGTCCAGTTTATTTCCATGGTGCCTAAATACTTAGAGCAATGTATCGTAGACCCTTGACCCTTCTAAGAGATATTTCAAGGATGATTATGAATTTCTAAATTCACAGGCAGGCCTGTGGACTATAGTTTCTTCCCCCAGTATCTGTATTTGGATAAGAAGCACCACTTCCATACGCCTTTTCACTTTCTCTCAACTTCTGTCACCATCACAAGTAATTGGCTTTTCTTTCAGTAGCCTTTATTTTTTAAACAAAGGAACAGTGTTATCACTTCATGAGCTTTCTATGTAACAATGAATAGAGAGAGAACAACAAAATTGCTCCGAGATGTGACTGTTGAATAGTTGGCCGGGTTCATACAATACCTAAGCGATTCTCTTCAGTCTTGCATGCCTGTGGATCAGATTTGTCCTCAGAAAAATGACAAATTTGATTATAGAATTTCACTCCTTAAAGGAACTTTTATTAATAGTTCATGTACTTTAGAAAGTGGTCTAGGGAAGCACTGATATTTTGTAGGAGCTTCTGAATGAAAGCAGATCCTAGAAAGAAGGTGTCATAAAAAGAACCAGGGATAATGTGTTTGTTGTTAGTCCTGGGGTTCAGTTTCAAGTTTAGCAAGTATGTGTGTGATGTGAATGTAGACAGATTCATGTGTGTATATTATTGTTATAATGTTTCCATGTAATATGCTTTAAAATGGAATGACATCCTTACTAACCTGATATATGAAGCCACTTTGTAAAACTGTCTAAAAAGAGTATTTACAAAATGAGGGTGTTATAGAAAAGTCAACTGCTGGAATAGTGGGACTGTTGCTCAAAGTAGTTTGCTGGTTCACATCAGTGATCAGCAAACTCATTTGGCATGGTTTCCTCTATAAGACATCCAGGGGCAAACACAAAAATATTTTGCTGGTAGCTGCAGCAGAAAGAGGCTTCCTAAGGCAGGTAGTAGTGAGACCTCATCAGGGTTCATCCAGGAAGTACGGGCTAGTTTTATGCCTGCTACCTGCTCTGTGGCAGAAGAGGGCCCTGGCAAAGAGGGCAGATCTGGAAGGGCAGTACAGGTAGGTAGAATGTCTTCAGGTACCTAAAACCATCCTCTTGTCACCTACCTGCAAAGCTCTTTGACCTGAAGGGCCACATTATTCAGCATAATTCTGAAAGCATTGTTTCTTTACTAATAAGCAGACAAAGTTAACCAGCCTGTCGGTTAAATTGTGTGTTGAAATCAATTATCCTGTTAGATCACAGCAGTTATAAAAGGAGAAGATCTGAATGAAAGTTCTCAATCATTATAAGCGGTACCTTTGTCTCCATTGAGTTTATATTCTAACATGAGTCATCAAAGAGGCTCTTTTACAGCTTACTATGTCCATAAAAGGGAGGAGGACATGGCAACCCACTCTAGTATTCTTGCCTGGAGAATCCCATGGACAGAGGAGCCTGGTGAGCTATGGTTCATAGGATCGCAAAGAATCAAACATGACTGAAGTGACTCAGCACGCATGTCCATAAAAGAGCACTCAGGATGCTTGACGGCAGCAGCAGCTGCCACCACTGAAAGTGTAAATGGAGGGGAAAAAAGCCCACACTTTTCAGACAGTTAACTGGATTGCATTAAATGAAACCTAATCATAGGAGATGTAAAGTGATATAAAGCTCTCAAAAAACCATTGTTCCTTTAAAAAAAACTTATCTTCCTTTAGCAGTACAACCAATAATTCTGCCTACATGTATTGATAAATTCAGACAAAGACACCATAGAAGGTGCACTGTTGGCGTCATCTCTGGAATTATCTCTTTATGACTCAAGGATTTTTGAGGTTTTAATCCTTGTTCATTTAACACTGAGTGAAGCACCAGGGATGCTGGGTTTTGCTGGCCTTGCCTGGGGCATTCACTCTAATATCCAGCTCACGAGAGAGCTGCCTCCAGTGTTTCACAGGCTTTGCAGCTGTGTTGTGCTAAGTCCCTTCAGTCATGTCCAACTCTTTGTGACCCTATGGACCATTGCCCACCAGGCTCCTCTGTCCATGAGATTGTCCAGGCAAGAATACTGAATTGGGTTGCTGTGCCCTCCTGCAAGGGATCTTCCTAACCCAGGGATCGAACCTGCCTTTCTTACATCTCCTGTATTGACAAGCAGGTTCTTTAGCTGTGCAGTAGCTGGAATAAATTAGCACCTTGTATCTACAATGACTTGAGACTGGCCTGTCATACATGTGTACCATCTCATTTAATATTCACAGTAATCTCACTTTAATTCCCATTGAGGGGAGCTTGCCCCATGGCTCAGTGGGTAAAAGAATCTGCCAGCATTGCAAGAGACACGGGAGACTCAGCTTTGATCCCTGTGTCAGGAAGATCCCCTGGAGGAGGAAATGGCAAGCCACTCCAGTATTCTTGCCTGGGAAAGCCCATGGACAGAGGAGCCTGGTGGGCTACAGTCCATGGGGCCGCAGAGAGTCAGACGTGGCTGGGCAACTGAGCATGCGCATGTGTTTAGGTGAGGAAACCCGAGGCTCTGTGTGAAACTGACTTGCTCAGGCCAAACAACTAGGAGTTGTCCCAGTCAGGTAGAAGCAGGGCAGTCTGGTTTTAGAGCCCTTGTTGCCAAGCTGTTAGGCAAAACTTTTGATCTCTATGAGTAACTGAGGTTTTGTTAGGAATTGGACTCTTCCTCTTGGGGTTCTTTCAGATCTGCTCAGTTCTGAAGAGGCAGAATCTCCTCATAACCGGGGTAGAGGGGAAGCCAGGTCAAACCAAGCTGTGGGGACTTACTTAGTTCCTGGTTCTGTTTAGAAGACAGTTCTGGAAGTTAGCCTGCGAGTGCTCTTCAGGTTTTGAAGAGGGCCTCTGTAGTCCATAAAGTGTTGGAGCAAGTCACCCCCAACTCTGATCCCTTTCGCCCAACTGGTCTTGTCACCTTGGGTCCAATTTATGAGCTCATGACTATTAAGTAACCTTGATGCTTGTAGTTCTGTAACTGCGGCTGCCAAGCAGGCTAGTGTTTCTAAACCGTGTTAATGGTATGGCATATTCTCTTTCTTTTTGGAAGTCAGTGAAGTCAAGGCAGGAATATGAATATTATATTTCATTCCCTTCCTTCCTTCCTATCTTTCTCTGTATCTTTCTATGAGTCTTTCTCTTTTTTCTATCCCATTCTTCTGATATATTTTCTCCTTGATCTATAGCAATGAAATTGGGAGTGTGGATTAAAGGGAAAATTTTCTTTCTTAAGGAGGGGGACTTGTCTCGTTAAAATTTTTAAGGAAATGGATTTATTTCTAAATACACAGAAAAGGAGAAGGGGGCCACGGAAGAAGAGATGGTTGGATGGCATCACTGACTCCATGCACATGAGTTTGAGCAAGTTCCAGGAGATAGTGAAGGATGGGGAAGCCTGGCATGCTCCAGTTCATGGGATCCAAAAGAGTTTGACGTGACTTAGTGACTGAGCAACAGCAATGCAAAATGAGTATATGGTTAATACATTTTTTTCCCTTGTTCACAGTATTTCCCTCTGTAACTATGTTTTGGTGTGAGATGAAAGCTGAAAGCCTAGATTGTTAAGACAAGAAATTCAATAAGAACTCTGTTACCCTCAAATTCAACCTCTCTGGAGTTTGATCGGTACTTTTGTTGGTTTGAGGCTTCTGGAAAATGTAGGTCAAAATGACGGCTTTTGGTAAAACAGAAGCTACAGAGTATGTTTTCTTTTTAATTCTCACAACAGCCATATGGCAGCAGGTACCATTATTAGCTTCATTTTACGTATAAGAGAGACATCAAGGAACTTTTCAAAATCACACAGCTAATGAGTGGTGGGTTTAGATGAGGTGCTTTATTTCAGAATCTGTGTAGTTCACCACTTCTGTATTAGCATAACTGGGGGGCAGAGGCTAAAGGAATCTAGCGATATCTTGAACAGGTAGAGTTGAGTCTGAAGTTTCGGAATGGCAGTCAGAGCATCATTTGATCATTTCACGTGTGTGACATCCTTATAGTCAGTTAAGTGCTCTATAAAGCACACCAAGACTCATCAATGAACCGAATTGTTTAAAGTTAATTTGTAATGACCTTGTATAACTTCTCTATGCTCTGCTGTTTCACCAGTAAAAGTGAATCCTAATTTTTGTTACCTTTTAAAGGATGTTAGGAGGGTTAATCTGTTTCTACCCTTGAAATATTTTATAGAAATTGAAGCACATTTCTGTCTACATTAATTATATTCGATCCAATTCTTACCACTCCTACCTGGTCATTAGTATGACCTACACTTTTAGATCATGCTTGGTTAACATGGAGGGTATCACTCCCCACCCCCAGTCATTGAGTATATGCTCATTTAGAGGGAAGAGTAAAACAAGGCAGTTAGTTGCTCGAAGTCCTTGATGTGTAATATCCTTGGGATTTAGTCTGCATGTGGTTTTGCACTAAGGATGTACCGTTTATATGTTAGGGGCAGAATGGTCACCATATTATGTAAGACTTGTGCAGCTGCCGAACAAAAAGTACCTACAAGTTGACCCCTCTTGGTTCAGCCACGTTTATTTCATATTCAAATTTGGAAACAAGATTGGTCCTTTCATATGCTAATATTTTGAGGGTTATAACTTAATAGTTTTATCTGAAGTTCACTGAAGAGGGGTAAAGGTCATTGTTATTATCACTTATTCCTCTAGTCCCTGCCTGTTAAAACGCATATACATATTTAGACACACATGTACATAGAATGCCAACCAAACAACATTAAAAAAAAAGGCAAAACAAACCTTATTCCAATGAAAAGATAATTCTATTCTTGGTAAGACTTTAATAATCTTACCTCATAATCTAATAATATTAATCTGTTTAATAATCACAGGCACTGTGATAATTCACTTGTTTAGCTCAGATACCTATGTGTTATTATGAACACTGGGATTTCAGCAGCTAAGCTTTTGGATGAATGAAAAGCCTTTGGGTGGCTATTAGAAAACCGATGCACTGGAGCCCAGTATAATCAATGTACCTCATCTGTTTGCTTCCAATCAGCAGTCATTAGTGTGCAAGTCCCTGAAGGTCAAGTCTCCATTCTTCTAGGTTTATGTTGGGTGGAGAAGATAGATTGGCAAGTATGTGAGCACCCGTCAGATTGGTAAATAGATGTGGAGCTACTGAGATGTGGAGGAGAGGCTCAGCGGGTGGTTGGGGAGGAGGAAGCATCTTATGGAGAGGTTGTGGTTTTTTGTTTCTTTTTGATTATAGTTTTACAGGATATTGAAGCTAGTTCCCTGTGTTGTGTTGTAGGTCCTTGCTGTTTGTCTGTTTTATATATAACAGTTTGTAGTGCTAGTCCCAAACTCCTAATTTATCCTTCCCTTGCCCCTTTCCCCTTTGGTAACCATAAGTTTGTTTTCCATGTCTATGAGTCTGTTTTGTAAATAAATTCATCTCTGTCACTTTTTTAGATTGCACAGTAAGTGATACCATATGATACTTATCTTTCTCTGACTTTATGATAATCTCTAGATCCATCCATGTAGCTTCAGATGGCATTATTTCATTCTTTTTTTATGGCTGAGATGGCACCCCACTCCAGTACTCTTGCCTGGAAAATCCCATGGATGGAGGAGCCTGGTGGGTTGCAGTCCATGGGGTCACTAAGAGTCAGACATGACTGAGTGACTTCACTTTCTTTTTCACTTTCATGCATTGGAGAAGGAAATGGCAACCCACTCCAGTGTTCTTGCCTGGAGAATCCCAGGGACGGGGAGCCTGGTGGGCTGCTGTCTATGGGGTTGCACAGAGTCGGACACGACTGAAGTGACTTAGCATAGTATTCCACTGTTTGTATGTTTGTATGTATGTGTGTGTGTGTACACACACCACATCTTCTTTATCCATACATCTGTTGATGGGGGTTAAGTTGCTTCTGTGTCTTAGCTGTTGCAAGTAATGCTGCTGTGAACATTGGGGTGCATATATCTTTTTGAATCAGAGTTTTCTCCAGATATATGCTCCAGAGTGGGAATGCTAGATCATATGGTAGCTCTATTTTTAGTTTTTAAAGGATCTTCTGTACTTAAGGAAGTGGCTGCACCAATTTACATTCCCACCAACAGTGTAGGAAGGTTCTCTTGTCTCTATACACCAAGGGGGTGGTGTTTTTAATTGATCTAAAGACATGGACAACACTGAGCGACTTCACTTTCACTTTTCACTTTCATGCATTGGAGAAGGAAATGGCAACCCACTCCAGTGTTCTTGCCTGGAGAATCCCAGAGACGGGGGAGCCTGGTGGGGTGCCATCTATGGGGTCGCACAGAGTCGGACACGACTGAAGCGACTTAGCAGCAGCAGCAAGACATGGATTTTGTCAGATGTGTGGGAGGCATTCAGACCAGGTGAACCAAAGTCACCTTTTGTGCATAGACAAAAGTCAAAGGGCAGGAAAATGCAGGAGCAGTTTTTGTAGTGTGGCTAGAATACAGAACCCATGCATGGTGCAGCAGGAGCCATATGGGAAAAATGCAGTGTGGTTCCCTCCTGGGGAGCCTTGAACTTTGGCCTGAGCAATATGTACTTACTGTACTAATTCCTCAAAAATATCTGGAGGCAGCCCCCAGGATATTACTTATTCTCAAAAGAGAATTTCAACCAACTTGACTTAAAACCTCTTATTTGTGTGTTATTTCTTCACTTTTAAAAGGATCAGAATTCCTCTTTCTTTTTTCCTTCTGGGATTTTTTGGTTTTATTGTTCTAGCAGAGAACAGCGCACATGACACGCAAACGGGCTGTTCTCTCTTTGTACATTTCCAGCCTTCCTTGAAACAGTCATCTTGAGAACTGTCAAATTATCCAGCTATAATCTAATTGGTGGTGACTGCTTAGTCCCTTTGCACCAAAGAACTTGTATCTAGCAAGATTCTCTTTTTCAAACATTTGTTCATTCATTAAAGATGTTATGTTAGAGGTATGCTATGATGATGCATCTGAGAAAGAAAGAAAAGACCAGGACAAAAGACAAGTTGAATAGTCAAAGATGAGCTGTAACCATCAGGGAAAGCTAACTATAGCACCTGATTTTGATTGAATAACTGGTGATCACATTGGCTTTGAAGTTGTTTCCAGTCTGCTTAAACTTTTTCACGGATGGAATGAATGAAAATTATGAAGCATTGATGTAAAATAATTTTTTTGGAGGGGTCTATTTTTCTTCTTTCTATCCTAAGAATCAACTTTCCTTTTTCTTCCAGTCTCCCACCCTCCCTCCCTCTCCAGGCTTTTCTTATCGAGCAACTTCCTTGACAGATTGACTTCTGATTGTAAAAGTTTATCTGGATTTAATACAGGTGATTATCATGGGTACAGTCTTTTGCTGGAGGGAAAAGGAAAGGCCATCCATCCTCTCAACAAAGCTGTGGCAGAAAGGAACATGGAAACTCCATTAGTAAACCTTAAGATACCTTGTCCTCATAATTGTCTTCTCAGTCACTTTGCTCAGAGGCTTCCCCAAGGTAATACTTAGTAAGAATGTACCCAGCAGTGAATAATATTGATTCATATACCAAACATGTATTGTCTTTTATGCTTATAGTACAGTTAGTAGAATTATCTTTTTTTCTTTTGCATGTTAGAACCAAACCAGTTTCTGTTGTCTTTTAAAATTGTAAATGTTTAAAACTGGCCATAATTCTTAATTAGTACATATTTTTTCTTAGCAGTTTTATGACTTTATTTACCAGCAGGGAAAATAAAGAATGGAAAAAGCTAAATATTATGATAAAGTAGAAATTCTATGTACAATATTTTTAGCCTTTAAAATATTTTTTAAGACTTAACCTCTTTAAAAATAAGTTTTTGAAGTGAATGCAATTATAAATAGGTCTCATGCTACCCTAAGAAGGAAATCATAAAGAGGAAAATTATAAATAATTTAAGGTACTTAAAGCATTGGGAAATAAGTTCCAGAATTTGAAAGTGCAGTCCGTAGGCTACACTTGCCCTTCCTGATACTTTCTCCTGAAGAAAGAAAAGGTTAAAAAGTGGGTCTCATTTTGAATTTTCTGCCTTGTGTTTTGGGGAGTGAAATGTTCTCTTATGAGAGCTAAGGGTTGCCACAGTTTTTAAAATTGGCTACTCTTTAGATGCAGCTGCTGCTGCTGCGTCACTTCAGTCGTGTCCGCCTCTGACCCCATAGATGCAGGCACTCTTGCAAATCTTGCAACAACTGAAAAACCTCCAGGTAGATGTAAAAACGAATTAATGTCTTACTGCCATGCAGGGAGGGCTTTCCTGGTAGCTCAGTTGGTAAAGAATCTGCCTGCAATGCAGTAGACCCCGGTTCGATTCCTGCGTTGGCAAGTTCCTCTGGAGAAGGAAATGGCAACCCACTCTGCTATTCTTGCCTGGAGAATCCCACGGACAGAGGAGCCTGGCAGGCTACAGTCCATGGGGTCGCACAGAGTTGGACACGACTGAAGCGACTTAGCATGCATGCATGATGGCTCAGATGGTACAGAATCCGCCTGCAGTGTAGGCGACCTGGGTTTGATCCCTAGGTTGGAAAGATCCTCTGGAAGAGGGCATGACAACCCGCTCCAGTATTCTTCCCTGGAGAATCCTCATGGACAGAGGAGCCTGGCGGGCTATAGCCCGTGGGGTCACAGAGTTGGACACGACTGAGCGACTAAACACAGCACAGCACCGTGCAGGGAATGTGGGCACATGTGGATAAAGCTGACTAAATCCCACAGAATGTGTGCGGCTCGCCTATTAGACCTCAAATAATGTCATAGGAGTGAAAGCCAAGGCCCGTTTTCTGTTGTTTTCCTACCCGGCTGGTTATTTATAAAAGTCGGACCTGTCGGTTCTAGGCTCTAAGTGTCCCCATGCAGGGAGCCTGAGTCATTCCTGGTCATGGAGTGGACTCCGGGGCATGGGACAGAGTGCAGGATCTGGGTCGCTGGGGCTGACAGACTGGAATCAGCTGCTTTTGCACAAGAGACTCCAGAGGCCCCCGGGCCCTGGTGACAGGCCCAGCACCTCCGTGTCTGTATGACCTCTACCAGTAAAGTGCGGCCTAGCTCACTGATACCATTCGCAGGAACCTGAATGACTGGTTAGTCTGGTCAGAAGAAAATAGCACTGACATCATGTGATTCTGGCAAAGTAAACCACATTGGAACTTGGCCTTTGAATACCCAAGGGGCTGGCAGCGATCTCAGGGGTTGGCTGGGAGCCCCATTGAGTTCACTAGTAATCAGTTGACTGCTGAGCTGGACAAGCTGCCCTAGTTTTCCTGACAAGCTCTGTCTAAAAGAATGATGGGCAGTCTGCCATTAGGATTTTTGAGCAGAGTTGCTAAAGATTAACTCTTTAGCTACTGTCCATATATCATGGCATGCAGTTAGGTACAACTTTAGAGGGAAAGTTCAATTCGTTATTCAGGTCTCACACATGGAATTCCTGTCTTGCACAACAAATACCCACAGGCAGGGAGAACTACTGTAAAGCCCTTTATGTGTATGTTCCAAAGGAATGCCAAGGGGATGAGTTTTCCTTGAAGTTTCTAGTCTAGTTTATTTTTCAAACAAAATACTATCATTTTTAATTATGCAAAAAGTCAGATTTGCATGCTAACCATCCCTTGGGAATGGATATTACCTAAGAGAAGCCTTTGAAAAACTATGAACGTTTAATATATTTATTTATTATGATTGATATATCCATACATATTCTTTCTAATAAAATTTGATAATTCAGAGTTTTCCAGAAGAAAGGAACTATTTGCAGTCAGGGTGTCCTAGGCCAGAGAGACCCGTTTTGGGGGATAAACCTGACTTCTCCAGGTGCTTATCTGCTCATCTTTCTCTGGAAAAGGTGATGCCTTAGTATCTTTTATTCCTGTTAAATTAAAATAGAGTTGGTAGCGTTAAACAGTTTGATCAAATAATTCTACATGCTGTGCTCCTGGTGATGAGTTTGGTGTGTTTAATCTTGCTTTGGACCTCCCTGGTGGCTCAGTGGTAAAGAATCCACCTGCCAATGCAGAAGACGTGGGTTTGATCCCTGTGTTGGGAAGATCCCCTGGAAAAGGAAATGGTGACCCACTCCAGAATTCTTGCCTGGGAAATCCCATGGACAGAGGACCCTGGTGGATTGTAGTCCGTGGGGTTGCAACAGAGTTGGACACAACTTAGGGACTAAACAATCTTGCTTCATGCTGGTAATTTTTCCTAAGAGGCACTCTGTTTTCCATGAGTAGCTGTGACGGTCTCAGTTGGCCACCACAATTCTGGCCTTCACCACATCTTTAAACAGTCGGATGGCGTTTGTGGTGGTGCTGCCGGGGGAGCGTGGTTCCGGTGGTGTTGTGTATCTTGGTCCACAGCGGGCGCTTTAGGGGCAAAAACTGACGTCCTGGACTTCTTTCTTCCTTTCGGGTCAAGTCTTTCATTCTGACTCCTCTCTGATCTTTTCTCCCAAGAAGCCATGTTAGAGGAATAGTACAGTGCCTTTCTCATGTTTAAGAGATTTGTGACATTAGCAACCTGGGGACATTATTGTTCACAAGAGAATTTATAGGAAGGGAGCAGAAAGATAACATAGGTACAAATATTGTTTAACGAGCTCTTTCTGGTCCCTGCACTTCCTGTCTCCCTTCCCCCAGCCCAGGAATGCTCCACAGGCCATTGCTTCAAAAGAACCATTCCCCCACTGCACAGCTAAACACTGAGAGTGACAACCTGTCAGGTTCAAGGAACATTTTCAGGAGTTTTTAATTTTGCTCGTCACCCTAAGAATTACCAAGAGAAGATGCAAGTGATTCAGGGGTTCTGAATTTACGAATAGGTGAAACTGCTGAGGCTGTTTGTTCCTTCCAGGTGTGGTTTGGGGGACCAGCCAGTGAAAATACATACAAGACTTTGGCATTCCTGATGCTGTTCCTGCATGGTTCAGGGATGCGTCTGTCTAGTGCTTTGTATGGGGCAGAGTCACCACTGTCGCCAGGCCTTCTTTTATCCAAGAATGGACTTGGGAGTGGTGACGGCATGATCCAAGAGACATGAGTTACCCTCTCTCCTCCCTTGTTTCTCTCACTTTCTTCTTGCCTCCTTCCTTCTCCCTCCATTCTGTTCCCTCCCTCCATCCCTTCTTCCTCCCTTTGTTTTCTCAGCATTACTTATTGGAGCATCTGCTTTCACCAGGCAGTACACAGTCATGAGCAAAAACAGTGCTAGCCTAGCACTCAGGGAATTCCTGGTCTCATGGGAGACAAAGATGCCTCTAATCAAATGATCATAAAAATAAACACAGAATAAAGAATTATAGTCAGTAGTTTGATGAAGAGGCAGATGACACCAGGAAAACATAAAGCAAGGGGATCTTCCTGTATACCAGGGAAACTTCTGGGTAAGACCATTTCTTGGTAATACTTGAGAAAATCAAGAAATCAGATCTGAGGTTGAATCTCAGCTCCACAATTTACTATTTCAACTTAATCAATGGACTTCAGCTCATTCAGTCCTAACTTCCATATCAGTAAAATGAGGATAGTAATATCCACTCCCCAGAGTTTATATGTGGTTGGAAATACTAATTTTGAAGCATTTGGTTGACACAGAGTTTAACAAAATTATCTGTTATTATTAATGCTGTAGTTCAGTGAACTAAAGATACCCTGTGGGTTTATTTTTCCCTGTCATTAAAATACCGTTGACAGCCTAGTTGAGCGCATCCCCATTGTTCCCACAGCCTGTCTACTGAAATGTTACAAGAAGTTAACCAGTGTCTCCAGCTGTCTTCACACTAATATGGACATTGCCATGGTTTCATTCACTAATGTAGCTAATGCTTTTGAGATGTGTAATAACCCATTGACATTTTCGGGGATACTCCCTGAAAAATCTGCCTGTACTTTTGTCTCTCTTTCCTAACTTTTCTTTCTGTTTACTTCCAGGGATCCTTTTGGTCATTGAAAAGTGTTAAATTCTTGCTGGCATTCAGGGTGTATATTAATTGCAAGTGTCAGGAACTGAAGTCATGCAGACTGAAGAGAGAAAGGGAAGTTATTGGCTGATATAATTAAAAAGTTCAGCATCCTCAGGCGTAGCTTGATTCAGGTGCTCTGATGATCTAACAAGGAAGGTT
The DNA here is from genome assembly GCA_935064755.1 of Tragelaphus eurycerus. Taxonomy (NCBI): domain Eukaryota; kingdom Metazoa; phylum Chordata; class Mammalia; order Artiodactyla; family Bovidae; genus Tragelaphus; species Tragelaphus eurycerus. Next base: position 2,820,104 of record CAKXYN010000015.1, read on the forward strand.
CTCTGCCTTCCTCCGCTCTCCTCTCGGTTACTTTCCATCTTGGGCAGGATTCCCCTTCACAGTGGCTGAGCTGCAGGTTTACCTTCCATCAGCTGAGCATCTTCAGTGGGGAGGAAAGTGGTCCCTTCTCAGTAGTTCCAGCCAAAGTTCCTGGGCTGGCTCTCATCGGATCCCCATGCCAGTCACTGAATTTGTACCGTGTTGTTATCAGCAAAGCCCAACTCGCCTGCCTGCTGTTGGGGCTAGTAGATGAAGGCAGGACATGCAAGGGCTGTGATCTCAGAGAGTGGGGTGAATGGCTCCCAGAGGAAGATTAGTGATATTACTACCGGGAAGTAGTAAATGTACAGAAAACACCCAGATCAAACAAACAGGCAGAAATCCACTTATAGATAAAAAGGAAGTTTAAACCACCCTTATTCCTACTTTTGGAGCTTCCTTGGTGACTCTGACAGTAAAGAAGCTACCTCCAATGCAGGAGACCTGGGTTCAGCCCCTGGGTCCGAAAGATCCCCTGGAGAAGGAAATGACAACCCACTCCAGTATTCTTGCCTGGAGAATTCCATGGACAGAAGAGTCTGGTGGGCTACAGTTCACGGGGTCACAAAGAGTCAGACGTGACTGAACAACTTTGACTTTCGCTTTTCACATTCCTGCTTTTGATGTAGGTGGGAGTGGAATTGTTGATGAGATGACATCCAGGCTTGGTACCTGCTAAGTCTTGACTGTATGCCAGGCAGCAGGCTGTACCATTCTGTATCTTCTGATAGTCACAGTAACCCTATAAGGTAAGTGTTAAACTCCTCCTTCAATAGATGAAGAAACTGACATCCAGTGAAATTGTGTAACTGGTTCAAAGCCGAATAGGTAGTCAGTGGTGGATGTAGGCGTTAGCCCCCAGCTTCCTACTTCAGAGCCCCTGTTTCAGAGGCATAAGATCTCTGATCTTCTTGTTGCCCTGCAGTGGTGCTCAGGCCATGCCAAGTAGCCCTTCAGGCCCAAGGCAGCACAGAGCCATGCCAGTCATGCCTAGATGACTGGCATATTTTCTTGTGGATGTAGAATACTCTTCTCCAGGACAAGGTTTTGAAAGCCAGGACTTTAGAATTGTGTTGCAGGTACGGGCACTGCCTATCCCTGGATGACTCATGGAAGGCCTCACATTCTCAGTTTTCTCGGTGACAGAACTCTTACAGTGTTGGGAAATTAATTGGTCTGCAAAACTACATGTACTGAGTGTCACATCAGAGATTTGAAAAATCAGTCTCAACACTCAATCCTGGACTGCTCAGGTTATTTTGGCTAGGGTAAGTGCCTACTCCCGCAACAAAATACTAGAGTCTGAGTGCCTTCAACAACAGACATTTATTTTCTCACTGTTTACGGGGCTGGAAATCAGAAATCATAGTGCTCACATGGTGCGAGCTCTCTGCCTGGCTTGCAGGAGGCCACCTTCTTGCTGTGTCCTCATGTGTCAGTGAGAGTGAGAAGCAGCTCCCTGGGGTCTCTTCTTATGAGAACGCTAATCCTATCATATAAGGGCCCCACCCCATGACTGCATTTAACCTCAAATACCTCCATCAATTTCCTGGAGAAGGGAATAGCTACCCTATTCCTATTCTGGCCCAGAGAATTCCATGGACTGTCTAGCGCATGAGGTCGCCAAGAGTCAGACACTATTGAGTGACTTTCACTTCACCTCCATAAAGGCCCTGTCTTCGTATACAGTCACTTTGGAGTTTATAGGGTTTCAGTGTATGCATTTTGGGGGGACGCATTCAGTCAGTAGGAAATTAGATATTAGTGGTTTTGTATGAACCACACGTCTGCATTGCTATTTCCCTCTAACCTAAACACTGGATGTTTCAGTGTTAATGGCACTGAATAAGAAGGCTTGGTATAGGGTATTTCCTATTTTTTTTGGCTGCGCCGCATGGCATGCAGGGCCTCCTGCAGGAGAAGCATGAAGTCTCAACCACTGGACTGCCAGAGAAGTCCCTGGAGTGTTTCCTAATGTGTGTGCATGCACACACATGCTCAGATGTGTTTGACTTTTTTGTAAGCCCATGGATTGTAGCCCACCAGTTTCCTCTGTTTGTGCAATTTCCCAGGCAAGAATACCAGAGTGGGTAGCCATTCCTTTTTCCAGGGAATCTTCCTGACCCAGGATTGAACCAGTGGCTCCTGCATCGGCAGGAGGATTTTTCACCACTGTACTACCTAGACCTTGTGTTTCCTAATACTTATTTGTTTCTTTTGGGTAAAGGGATTTAAAAATTACTCATTCACATTCCTAGTTAGAGTAACAGGTTTTAGAAAATGACAAACATGTGGGCATTCACTCTACAAATCCAGATGTGCGATGTATAGAAATAGAAGTGTTAACAAAGGGTCTGAAAACTAGAGTTGAAAATAATCCAGGGTCTCTGGTAGGTGTGGGGGGGCTTCAGAAAAGTGAATCTTGGTATCACAGGATAAATGGGATTTCAGAGGGTGTAGGGCAGAGGGGGAGAAGGCAATGGCACCCCACTCCAGTACTTTTGCCTAGAAAATCCCATGGACAGAGGAGCCTGGTAGGCTGCAGTCCATGGGGTCGCAAAGAGTCAGACACAACTGAGCGGCTTCACTTTCACGTTTCACTTTCATGCATTGGAGAAGGAAATGGCAACCCACTCCAGTGTTCTTGCCTGGAGAATCCCAGGGACAGGGGAGCCTGGGTGGGCTGCCGTCTATGGGGTTGCACAGAGTTGGACATGACTGAAACGACTTAGCAGCAGCAGCAGCAGGGCAGAGAGGCTATCTGATGGCTGGGACACAGTCCTGTATGACAAAAACTGCTGAATCCAAGGAATGGTGTATGGAGACCAGTGGATGCTGTCTCCCAGCTAATTGAGTCAGAATTTGGAGTCCTTCAACTGCCTGCTCATCTGGATTTTATTTTAGAAACAATGGAAAGCCGTGGAAGGTCTTATGGAACAGGGGAAGTATCATAGTTAGACCTTAGCTTTGGCCAGGCATATTTTGAAAATAGCTAGCTTGATTTAGAGGCTACAGTTGGAGGTCTAGCACGTGCTATTTCTGCTGTGTAGAATGCCTTTCCTACTGTTCGTGTTCCCACCAAACTACCATTTGCTTTCAAAACATTGTTCTGGAGCAGTGTCCACAGTAAAGGTATTCCTGACCTGTCCAAACAGAATAATCTCTCTGTCCTGTGTCCTTCTCCTATAGATTATGTGGGCCTATTATAACAGGCTTGTATAACACATAATATTATATAATTATGTGTTTACAAATCTCTCCCACTTCTTGAGATGAAGGACCTTAAGAGAAGGACTTGTATTTGTTTTGTTTTGCATTCAGAATGGACAGTGCTTGGTACATTGTAGATGTGCTTGACTGTGTTCAACATCGTATTTGTTGAACATGACGAAGCTGCACTAAGGCTGTGTGAAAATCAGGAGAGTAGCAAGAAAATGAAAAAGGCTCATTGTTAGGAGCAGGAAGCAGAGACATACTAAGGGTGTCAGAAGACGAGCCGGGGATGATTCTGGATGTTTCTAACTTGGTCATCTGGGTAAATGTCAGTCCCAACAGAGATGTGTGTGCTAAGTCGCTTCAGTAGTGTCTGACTCTTTGAGACCCTATGGACTGTAACCCTCCAGGCTCTTCTGTCCGTGGGATTAAGGAGCATGAAAAAAGTTTGGAGGTGAGAGAATGAGTTTGGTCTTTTTCTTTTTGTTACTTAGGAATATTCTAAATGGTGATGTCTGGTAGACAAATGCAAATACAGGCCTGAATTTAGCTTGGTCGTTATCTCAAACCTTTGAAGCCAAGGGTTTGATTGTGATTGCAGAGAGTGAGAAAGTGGGCCAAGAATGTAGCTTTGCAGAATGTTGACTTTTAAGGAAATGGAAGAAACTTTGGGATTAACAAAGGAGAATGGAAGTGAGAGGTCCCAGAAGTAGGAGGAGAATCAGGACAGCTCAGTGTCATAGAATTAAAGAGATGAGAAATGGGGCAAAAGCTAGACCTGTCTCTGTCCAGTCATTTTTATCATGAATCCTTTAATAGTAAGGAAAGCAATAGCAGCAAGAATTAAAAGTAATAGTACTCATCGTCTGCTCAGTACTTGCTGTATTCCAGGCATTTTGCTAAATGCTTTTCCTGCATCTTCTTTACACACCTTATGCCTGTTATCCTTAAGTAGACTTGCAAAACCAAACTGATAGGTCAGATAATTTATCTGAGGTCAAACAGCTAAGTACTGGAGCTGGGCATGCTTTGCAAACTTAGAAATACTGCAAAACATGCTAAGCAGTTAATTTTATTTTACTTTTTGGTGGAAGCAAGTCTGCAGATAGTATGGAGATGAAAGTTATCTGAAAAACTTACTTTAGTCATTCTCGTTAACTCAAAAGAGATGTAATTCTTTCTTGGGTGAGAGGGTAAGTTGATTAGTAACATTTTTTGAACTTCTCATGTTAAATCAGCTGATTGAAAATATATCCATCCAGTTGCATATATGTGTATATATACACATTTTTTGGAGTATAGTTGATTTAAATGTTATATCAGTTTCAGGTGTATATTCAGTTATATATATGTGGTATTTATTTTAACTTTGTTTTCTTATTTATTTGGCTGTCCCGGATCTTAGTTGCAGCACAGGGGTTCTTCTGTCTTTGATGCAATGTGTGAATTCTTTGTTGTTTCTTGTGGTATCTGATTCCCTGACCAGGGATCGAACCCTGGCCCTCCTGCATTAGGAGTACAGAATCTTAGCTACTGGACCACAAGGGAAGTCCCTAACTTTGTTTCTATTATAAGTTCATTTAAAAATAGCCATTATTTGTCATTTCCTCTACAGCCTGACTTTTTATATAATAAAGGGCATCATTTAATTGGAAAGAGAAACTTGTATATTTTTTAAGCAATTATGTGGTTTAGTGCTTTTATGTAGAGTTGTATACTTAAGACACATACACAATAGCAATTCCTGAAAATATTGGCTCATAACTGCTGCACTCTTATGGATGTATTTTCATATATAATTCAGGAAAGAAAAATTATTGCATATGATAGATTAGTATTACCACATAAAACTACTGATTTGTGTATCCTATTTTAGTGCATTGCTAATTCTCAAGAGATAGCAATACAGTAATTCCTAAGAAGCCAGACAGTTTAATTTTGCTACTGGTGTCAGGTTAAAGCATTGGCATATGTTTGCAGCTGTAGCTGTGGCTCCATCTCATCCTTTGCAGGACACCTTTGAGCAGCAAGGATTATGGTCTGGGCTCACCTGGACAGTTTACTCTTACCCCAGCCTCACCACTTGTGGTTTCCTATGTTTTGAGTGGTGAATATCTCCAGCTTTCAGGCCATCTGAGATGCGATTGAGATTTCTCAGGAAGAACTGTTATAAAGAAAACAGTAAGGGAAATGAAGGACAACATGATACTATATAGAGAAATGGATGAACACAAATTTGTTCATTTGATTTTTGAACTTTAATTAGGTGAATCTAACCACAGATTGGTTTTCAGGCTGGACTTGAAGACTCATTTATGCCCAGTTTATCTTCCTTCAAACAAATCAACCCCCAAAAGCAAAAAATGAAAGTCTGCCCTTATTCTGGATCCTGGAAGGGATGAGGAATTGGGGTTGAGATGGGGGCGGAGGGTCAGGACTGGTATGCTTGCTGTTTCTTATCCACCTGGTGGCTTCTCTTTCTGAGTTAATGTTTGTTTTGGAGTCACATGCCAGGTTCTCCACCTTCAAATGCCTTGTGATGCAGAATATGATCCTTTTTGCAACAGTAATATAAATTTGCTTCTACTTGTTCCAATTATGGCTGTCCCCACCCTGTTAGAAGTCAGAAAACCTCTTGGAATTTTCATCAAGTGATTGGTTTTCATAGTTTCTGTGTCTATAAAGAGGGAAAGAATGAGATCGAAGTTTTTAAACTGAAGATGACTAAAATATTCGCAGACTTGGTGAAATCCATGATCTCTTTACATAAGTATTGGATTTCTTTCAACGTGCTGTCTTCTTACCGACATACTGTGCAAATAACTGCAGTTTAATATAGAGATATCTTGATGTGGTTAGATTTGGTAAACCCTCTTATCTTTCCGACATGCATCTTTTATTTAAAATGCATAGGCATATGTTCAGAACAAAGTTATTTTCAGTGCATATATATTCATTAGCCTGTGTGTGAAAGAACATTCAAATAACAACCATCTTGATATTTGTTTTCCTTTCAAAGCTTTCTTCTCTCTCCATCTTGGTTTAATTGAACCCTAGACCTGGACTTTTTAACGCATTCCCATGGAGCCAGGGTACATTCGAATGTCTTGGACTGATACAAAATTGCTTTGTTGATCATATACCCATGCATGATAAGATATGCGTAAGAAGAAATCTGGTACAGAAGTATAAATAATACTTATCTTTAAGCCAGCATCTGTCATCTGCTTCAGCAGACAGTGCTTGCTTTCTTCCTAGCACAAAAAGGGCTGAAAGATTTATGGAGCAGCTTTGTTTGTGTTCCATGATGCTTAATCAATTTTTATTAAATTCTAAATTAAAACTTGGCTTTCACTACAGTGACATCTCTGATGTATAGAACAAGGGGAGAGATCATGGTGCCCCGAAAAGGTTAGACATGGGTGATATGAATCCTTGATCTAGTTCTTCCTGCAGAACTTTTCCTAATAACTTTCATAAGTCTGACCAAATCCTTGTCGGCTTGCACAGGAAAAAAATAAATACAAACCTAACTTTAGACTCTTCAGACTTCTAGAGAGTGGGGGGATTTGTTGTTGGTTTTTAATACTCTCATGTATGTTCTAATATCTAAGAAGAGAACGCATAAATTATTCCAGAGTGCAGGTAGTGTTCTCACTTTGCATTCAGAATGGTTTGATAAATGAAGGCTCACTACTGCGCTTGCTGAGAAGGCTAAAGTTTTTGTAATTGAAGCTTAGTATGTTAAAGGTCCGGGGAAGGCAATGGCACCCCACCTCAGTACTTTTGCCTGGAAAATCCCATGGATGGAGGAGCCTAGTAGGCTCCAGTCCATGGGGTCGCTAAGAGTCGGACACGACTGAGCGACTTCACTTTAACTTTTCACTCTCATGCATTGGAGAAGGAAATGGCAACCCACTCCAGTGTTCTTGCCTGGAGAATCCCAGGGACAGGGGAGCCTGGTGAGCTTCTGTCTATGGGGTCGCACAGAGTCGGACACAACTGAAGCGACTTAGCAGCAGCAGCAGCAGCATGTTAAAGGTCTGATGGAGGCTTGGGCTTTGCAGCCTTTTTTCTGTCTAGTTTACCTTGTAAGTTCTGTGTTTGCAGTTTTCTGCTTTCATTTCATTCAAATGCTTTTTGTTAATATCAGCATATGGTGGGACGTCCACTCAGAGAAGCCCATTTATAAATGATCATCTTATTTTTGCAACCGTATGTATATAAGAAACGGAGACTCATGGTCAAGTTGAATTTTTCTTTTTCAGATGAAAGTTAAAAAAGTTATACCTGTGATTATTTTCCTAGATCCTGTATCTACAAGGAGAGGAAGAATGAGATTTAATTAGAAATTTCTTTTTCTGTTGAATACTGATATTTCTGGTTTTGAATTTGCTTTTTCTTACATCTGGTACACACCAGATTAACCTGTACATATTATTCCTTTGGAAACATATGTTTGTGGGCCCCGATCCAAGAGTAGCTTATGTATCTACATATCAAAGTATAAAGTTTCTTGAAGAGAAGTGGGGGGTGGACAACTATGAGATTTGTTAATTATTGTTTATTTTCTAGAAAATATGGCAAGCTGTAAACTTAAGATCAGAATATCTGTGTTTTTGAATTAGGTAATATGCTAAGAGAAAAGTGAATTAAAGAAAAATTTGGAAGCCAGTTCTTCTATGCCCAAAGAATATTAATAATTCATGCAGCTCTTTCTCTCCCATCACTTATCCGTTCATTGCCATGTTTGTACTTTTGTCTTACACATTGCCATTTTTTTCGTTGTAAGTGCCAAATGTAGATCTAGATGTCCACATTGACATATTCTGTTTATCTACTCACTACCTAAGTCTCGATGTTTCTCTAGCCTTGGTATTGCCTAGTATGCCATGCATATCTAGCTAGGGGTGCAGTCTTTTGATGATCTGGAATTATTCAAAGGCTCTGCCTAGAGCAGTTAAATGGCAGGTTATTTCTGAATACATTTGCCCCTCATTTGCCTAAAATGTATTCTATTTGGTGCCTGACTGTATTCTTACCATGTGCCTTCTTTCTCAGCTGCTGCTGATTCAGAAAGACCCTTTGGAATTACTGTGAGAGTAGAGAAGAAGCCCTGGATTACCAAAAATGAAGACAGCCCTGCCCAACTTGATATGCAAATTAGCTTTAAGGATGTGCAGTTGGTCCTGGCTTTCTAACCTTAGAACTGCTTCTTACACCGCATCTTGCCAGGGCTACCACTTTGTGATACTTGCAGCCTGTATAGCTAGGGAGATTGTCTGCTCTCAGTGTTTCTGTGGAGTCATTTTGAGGAGATGAACTGAGGCGTGGGAGAGATTGCCAAATGAGGTGGTGATGATGGCTAAAGAGACTTGGACTTAGGGAGTGCTTTCTGGCAGAAGTTCAGCTCAGACAGTATCGTGTTTTTGACCATGGTACTTTAGACACTCTGCCAAGTGTTTGTAACGAGATAGGGCTGTTACTATACTTTGCTTTTAACTTTACTTTTGCATACAGTACGCCGTTCTTGTTTTATAAACTGTGTCGCATACTTTTTGTACCTCTATAAACAAGTGAAGCTGTTGAGTTTTTGGATAAAGTTTGAAGCAGTCTTGTGTTGCTTCCTCTTTGCTTTCTGCTCCAAGTTGAGAGCTGAATAGTGAGATCTTTTTTCACACCATTTATAATGTGATGCACATTTTGAAGGCAATTTAAATTCTTTTGGCTCCCCAGCCATATGCTTCAAAATGGAAGCATTATACATGTATGGATAGGGGAATAGGTAGGAAATTGGAGTGTAAAGATATATGGCTGGGTATGTAGTAGGGTAATACTATCCAGAGAGAGAGGTGGGGGCAGGGAGAGTGAGAGAGAGAGGGAGGGAGGAAGGGAGGGAGAAAGAAAGAAGGAAGAAGGGGATGGTTCACTCCCTAGGAATTTTTCCAAAGTTTAGGCCCAGTTTTGCTGAAGAAAATAATATTGCAGAAGAAGTTTAAAATGTTTCCACAGGCTCTACAAGAACCTTTATACATGCAATTTATATGTCTAATGAGATTTTGGAAATTTACCAGTGTATTATTTGAGAAATTGACAATATAGCCAAGAGGAATGCACTTTAAGGTATTTTTAATGGAAGGACAAAAACTAATATAAGCTAAAACTATACCCTGTTTTATTATTACATTTTAAATCATTTTGGGGGTGATTTTATTTTTCTCCATTCTTGCTTTGCCCCTCAACTTTTCTCAGTTTATTTCTACATTGGAAAAATGAAGTATAATATTCTTCTTAGCATATAAACTCACTCTGTCTCTCTGGAGATTCTTCTTACTGTTTTCATAATCCATTCTGCCTGGGTAAAAAACACCATATTTCTCCAGTATTCTGAAAATAATTTTTACTTTGCTTAAATGGAAATATCCTGCTTCTTAAGTTTCTCACTATAACCATATAAGTTTCTTGTGGTTATGCCACATTGCTCACAAAGAATATTGTTATCAACTAATTTGGTTGATGTTTGGATTGATATATTTATGTATATTTATGTTATGCCAGGGACCCCTTTCTCATTCTCATTTAAACCTGTCTACCTTATCTTATTTTCTTTCCCTTTTCCATCATAGATAATAATATGATAATAATAAGATTCTAATATTAGTTCAGATATAATACATAATTTATTCTATAACTTTCATTGGAAATGAGAGTGCTGTGTCAATCCAGGCATTACTATACTTTTTCCTGAAGAAAATACCCTATAGGTTAAGTATATCTCTGAAGCATTTTTTATTTAGGATAATATTCCTAGAATATATATATATATGTATATATATATATATATATGTGTGTATATATATATATATTTAGTTAGTTGCTCAGTCATGTCCATCTCTTTGTGACCCCATTTTCTGTACCCTGCCAGGCTTTGTGACCACACGGACTGTAGCCCACCAGGTTTCTCTGTCCATAGGATTCTCCAAGCAAGAATACTGGAGTGGTTTGCCATTTCCTCCTCCGGGGGATCTTCCTGACCCAGGGATTGAACTCAGGTCTCTGGCATTGCAGGCAGTTTCTTTACCCTCTGAGCCATCAGGGAAGCCCAAAGTACACATTAAAGGCATGGATCACAAGTTCCTCAAAAGTCTATAATCCGACAGATTAGGTTAGTAGTTCTAATTTAATAGTAATAATTAGTAGTTCTAACTTAATAGTAATTTAATAATAGTAGTTCTCAGTTACAGAATGGTCAGAGACCAGGAAAAGCTGACCGAGAAAGCGAAGTTCCGTATGCATGCTTTGTACATAGGCTTTCAATCGCTCACACACACAGGTACATGGTCAGATCAGATCAGTCGCTCAGTCGTGTCCGACTCTTTGCGACCCCATGAACCTCAGCACGCCTGGCCTCCCTGTCCATCACCAGCTCCCAGAGGTCACTCAGACTCACATCCATCGAGTCAGTGATGCCATCCAGTCATCTCATCCTCTGTCGTCCCCTTCTCCTCCTGCCCCCAATCCCTCCCAGCATCAGAGTCTTCTCCAATGAGTCAACTCTTCGCATGAGGTGGCCAAAATACTGGAGTTTCAGCTTTAGCATCATACATGGTAGAGTTAGTAAAATAAAGCAGAAAATGTGTATACTGAGTATATGTGTGTATATTTAAATACCTATACACATCTATAGACACACACACGCTCTGTTCTCTTTTGCTCACTGTACTCTGTGCATGCAGAAATGATGGGAACACCTTACAAAAATATAATTGCAATTTATATATTATTGTCTTCGTGACTATTTTATAAAAATAGTGTTCAAAGTTAAATTACTGTTCAAACATTTTGAAAATAAAATTCCACAGATCTTTTGAGTTACCTTATGGGGAATCATTTTGTTCTTTACAACTAATTACTTAATTTTCATTTCTTAGATCTCTATGTTATGGGATACATTATTGGGCACTTTCATAGAATACAAATTTCTTATAAACTACATAGTATAACATAACAGCCTTTGAATGATTATCTTGTAGCACACTTTCACCATCAGTTGACTTTATGTTGTTTAGAAAACACATGGGAGACTGGGAATTAGGGAAAAAAAAGAAGGAAAGAAAAAAAAAATTAGTGGGACCTGAATTTCGGTCATTCATTCTTTTATTTTTGAGAAGGGGTGGAAAAGCCCACAGATTCGTATCTCAGTAGGGTGAAGTTGTATTACTGTTTATCTGTACCATTTTCCCCCTGTGGCAAGAGACGTGAAGAATAGACACTCACTTCCAAAGATACCAAGTTCCAAAGCACTGACTCATGAGCCCACAATGAAATCCTAGGATGCAGCCATTTCCTACCTTTGTTTTGAAATGAACTGATTGGACCAGGCGGATGTAAGCCCTCAGCTGCAGAGCTTTACAGAAGGAAATGCTTTTGGTCTCTCTAGGTACTGGGTGCTGTTGAGCCACTTCTTTATATTGGGTAGGGTCAGCCAGTGTGAAAATGTTTTCCTAATGTGTAGAAAATTCAGAACAGGGTCCTTCTGTGTGTTTGTGCCTATGTAGCCTCTCCCCAATGGCACCCCCTCCTTTTTATGCAGGGCTTTTTCATTGTAAGCTTGTACATCAAGCACATCACGCTGGTTTCCCTCTCTCTAGCTTGGTCTGATTTGTGTTTGCTGTCTCCCCATCTCATGGGACCCTGGCCCCTGCCTCCCTCTCCTGTCCAGGTCACACTCCACCTGCTCTGTTAGCACCTGCAGCGCTGGCCATCTCACCACTCCTCCAGCATAGCTGAGCCTTAGGCACTTTGCTCTTGCTGTTCTTGCTGCTGAGAAGCCTTTCTTCCCAGGTCCTTGCAGGACTTGTCCCTTCCTGTCATCCAGACAGTTAAAGTTAGTCACTCAGTTATGTCTGACATTTGGTTACCCCATGGACTGTAGCCCACCAGGCTCCTCTGTCCATGGAAATCTACAGTCAAGAATACTGGAGTGGGTTGCCATTATCATCCAGAGGTGGGCTCAGAAAGGCCTTCTCCCACTACTCCACCCTTTTCTACCCCCTGCAAGCCTCTTTGCCCTTACTCTGTTCGACTGTTTCCCATTTGGCTCCCTGACATATTTTATATTCACTTGTTTCCTGGTGTACCTCTTGTGGGTTGGAACATTGATCATTTAGCACCTTTCTGCCTGGGCCTAGAACATACTAGATCATAGGTATAGTACCTACCACAATACAGAACCTGGCAGATTCATAATGACATCTGTGGAATAGGCAATGCAGACCTGCCAGTGATGGTGCTCACCTCTGCTGTTGGGCCATTTGGCAAGTTCTGTACTTCTGGATGCCCTGGCTTTCCCATTTGATAAGCAGGGACTACATTTTGTGTACCTCACAAAGTTTCATGGGATGGCAAGTGAGCTTTAGTCATGAAGAATGAAAGCTCAAACAGAGTTTTTATGAAATGGAGCGCTGAAATAATGGTCTGTGCCAGATGGGAAGGGGTATATCTAAGATGCTCAGTATTTGTATGTATGTATGTGCTGTTCTGGACACTTTTTTGGTGATAATGCTTGTGATAAGCCTCTAAGGATGGATGAGGAGAAAGCTAAGGATAAGCTTAAGTATAAACTTAAAATTGAAAGATAATTTGGGGGCCATAGTATAGCAACAAATGAGGACGATGAAAGAAGTTGGCTCTAAAGAGAGCATTTGAAATTCTAGCTTGTTGTCATATTTACCACCTTCCGTTCTCAGACATGATAGTTTCCAGTCAGTAACCTTTCTGGGATTTTCTGAAGTGTGATTTTACCTTGAATGTATCAGAGCTGAAAACAATTGTTTATGTTTATGCAGTTCAGAATTTTGCAGTTTAGTTTGTGTGGGTTAGTGGCCCTACTGTTCAACTGGATGGCAAATCTGTGCTAGGAGGATACCATATGCACAAGTATTTTCTTAAATAATGTTGGCGTTTGCCACTGGTGTTGGGGGAGAAGGGAAAAAAAAAATGAGAGTAATTCTGGAAGCCCTCCAGTAAGGGGTTAGGAAGGAACTTAGGGACAAATGCTCCTACTTGGAACACAACACCAAATAGTGGTTTTGTGTGTGTGTGTGTGTGTTTTTAAAGAGAAGCCAAAATTAAACACAGTAGAGTTTACTGTTTGCTAATCAGCATGTGTTTACTTTCTCTTCCAAAACTGAAGTTGCCAACCAATACATTTCCTACCCAGTGCTATGAATCTGTCCAAATAAACATGGGAAGTAGTAAAACAATGACACCACATGAAAAATATATCCTCATTCATTAAATAGAATCCAAAAAATTCTCTGGAATTTAATTCTAGCAATGAAGTGAGAATTGTTTGGTCTACTAAGAGAGGATAGTGACTTCCTGCCTTGGTTAGTCCAGCATGAAAGGATATGTTTCTGAGTTCCCATACAGCTCTCCATGCGTTGGCCTGAACCTGGAGAGTTGTAAATGGATTATTTCATGTGAACCCCTCACTCACATTCCCAGAGGACTAGAGCATTTGGGGTATAACATTGTTTTATGACAGTTATGAGCATAAGCAGCTTGTAGAATTCAAATAATTTTAATTTCTATCTCCATCACTGACAATTACTGACAAGGAGGTTCTCAAGATGAAATTAAAGCGTCTTCTTTGGGAGATGGCAAACATAAGGAGAAAGAGAAGTTGTAAAGAGATGCTTTTATTTTGTGGTCATTCAACTTTGGAAAATAAATTCAAAAGCAGTAGCTATAATCAACAGTACAGAGAACCTTATGTTCATAAGTATATCAGTTTACTGTAGCTGTTAGTGAGCAGTCCCATATTCAATCATTATCTGTACTGTATATGTGTATCTTTGTAAAGAAGCTTTGCTATAGAAGTGTTAGATGGAGATAGACTGATTACTGTGGTATTATTTTTATGGTTTAAATTTGCATTTGAAAGTACGCAGTGTACTCTTCATACTAGAGCTCAGATACCCCTGGATTTGACTCCTATCTTCTATCAAAACCTGCTTTTAGGAAATCATAAAATATTAGTCATTTGCTGTTAAATGTGAGTTTGAATAAATGTGTTGAGCTTTCAGTTTTTCCAGTAGTCATGTATGGATGTGAGGGTTGGACTATAAAGAAAGCTGAGTGCTGAAGAATTAATGCTTTTGAAATTGTGGTGTTGGAGAAGACTCTTGAGAGTCCCTTGGACTGCAAGGAGATCCAACCAGTCCATTCTAAAGGAAATCAGTCCTGAATATTCATTAGAAGGACTGATGCTTAAGCTGAAACTTCAATACTTTGGCCACCTGATGTGAAGAACTGACTCACTGGATAAGACTCTGATGCTGGGAAAGATTGAAGGCAGGAGGAGAAGGGGACGACAGAGGATGAGATGGTTGGATGGCATCATCAACTCAATGGACGTGAGTTTGAGTAAACTCTGGGAGTTGGTGATGGACAGGAAAGCCTGGTGTGCTGCAGTCCATGGGGTCGCAAAGAATTGGACATGACTGAGTGACTGAACTGAACTGAACTTCAGTAGTAATCACATTAAAAGTCTTATGAGTATTGTAGAGTTAAGTAGTTCAAGTTTAAGCCTTGGGGAGAAATGGTGTGATCTAGTAGGAAGGTACATTCTTTCTGATGGCTCTTTTCCTGCAGAAGTGACTGTTTTTTCCTCCCTGGACAAGTAAAGCCAGCCCCTGATCTTTACTAACAGGCAGGTCCCAGTGATGCTTCTGGGAACAGCAGAACAAAAGGTAGTGGGTTCTTTGAAAGCATTTTAGCAGCTAATTGTTATTCAGGATTACATTTCCAGTCATTCTAGATACTGCAGGACAACAGTGCTTTCTTTTTTTTTTAATAAGAAATTAATTATCTGTACAAATTTACTTCTTGGATTTACTTAGGTAAATGGTATGTAACCAAATAATAATTTTGAGTAAAACTAACAACATAGCACATGAAAACCCAAAGTGGTCTTTTAGGATAAGAAAGCCTGTGTCAAAGTCGTCAACTGAAAGCTCTATAAATATTGGTTGTTGCCCTTGTTATCTAATCTAATCATTTATAGATAAGGAACCTGAGGCCTTTACAGCTAAACGTCTCACCTAGGCTAGGGAGGAAGCAGTCTCGAAGAACCGAGTTCCT
Source organism: Tragelaphus eurycerus (assembly GCA_935064755.1). Classification (NCBI taxonomy): domain Eukaryota; kingdom Metazoa; phylum Chordata; class Mammalia; order Artiodactyla; family Bovidae; genus Tragelaphus; species Tragelaphus eurycerus. Next base: position 2,835,503 of record CAKXYN010000015.1, read on the forward strand.
AAATACAGAACTTATTCTACTCCACCAGGCTGCCTCCCAGATCTTTTTCTTTAAGTTTTCTGGGCTTGAATTCAAAGGAATAAAATGTAGAAAGTTAGTGAGTATTTCCTAAAAATCTAGTGTCAGCAGCTGCTTTCAACATTCAACACATACCTTAGTATATATCGTCAAGCTGTATAAGAAAGCTATTTGTTCTGTGTCACTTTTTCATCTGACAACCACATATATTTGATATGTACATAGATTTACATACCTACATCTTCCTGGATGTAAGAGAATGGATATATGTGGGAATACTCTGCGTATGTTTTAAAATGAAGAAGAAAGTGGAAAGATTTTTGAATAGTCATAGAGTTCATTTAGCCAATCACTCAGTAGAAGTATGGGCGTCCCTGGTGGCTCACATGGTAAAGAATCTGTCTACAATGCAGGAGATCTGGATTCAGTCCCTGGGTTGGGAAGATCCCCTTGAGAAGGGAATAGCAATCGACTCCAGTATTCGTGCCTGGAGAATTTCCTGGACAGAGGAGCTGGTGGGGCTACAGTCCATGTGGTGGCCAAGACTCAGACATGACTGAGCGACTAACACAGTAGATGTATGGAGAGTGGGAACGCAAAGGTCAAAAAAACGGATTCTGTTCTTGACTTTATGGGAATTAGTAAACCTCAAGTAACTGTCCCTTGGACTGCAAGGCGATCAAATCAGTCCATCCTAAAGGAAATCAACCCTGAATATTCATTGGAAGGACTGATGCTGAAGCTGAAACTCCAATACTTTGGCCACTTGATGTGAAGAGCCGATTCATTAGAAAAGACCCCGATGCTGGGAAAGACTGAGGGCAGGAGGAGAAGGGGACAATAGAGGATGAAATGTTTGGATGGTTTTCCTGACTCAATGGGCATGAATTTGAGCAAGCTCTGGGAGACGGTGATGGACAGGGAAGCCTGGTGTGCTGCAGTCCGTGCGGTTGCAAAGAGTCAGACACGACTGAGCAAGTGAACAATAGCAGCAAAGTAACTGTAAGGTATGGATAGGGAGATAGCCAACCAAGTTTGATGGAAATATGGGAGAAGTTATGATATTGAAATATAGAATCTGATGGGGACAAAAATGAGACAGACCCATGTACCAGATCAGTGAAGGCAGCCAGAAAGAAAGTTAACCAGGCAGAGGGGACGTGGTGGTGTTCCAGGAAGATTGAATAGCATGTGTGAAGCCGCAGAGAGCTCAGGATTGGAAATGGTTAGTAAAGGTGGTTTTAGGAATCCCACAAACGAATCAGTCTGACAGTCTTCTTTCGAAGTTTCCATTGGAAGTTCTTGAACTGCATGAGAAAATTTTCTCTGGCATAGTGTTTATTCTTTATATTGTTTTTCAATCATCTGACCTTCTCTGTAATATCTTGTTTGAGTAAAATTATCATTATCATCAACAGACATATCTTTATTAAGTACCTATCAGTTGTGAAGGCCTGTGTAGTAAGACTGCCACATTTGAACCCTGACTATAGTAAAGGATTTAAATTTGAAACGGTAGGTTGTTTTGGTCTGTTCAAAGAGACTAGGTGTATATCCTTGAAGCTGTTTTTTCCCCTGTAATTCTTTGATCTGGTGATTTCACCTGATTATTCCTGTCCTAATTCCCTTGGTTCAGTTTCTTAAAAATGTATTTTGAAATATTTAAGACATCAGATCAGATCAGATCAGATCAGTCGCTCAGTCGTGTCCGACTCTTGAAATTTAAGACATACAAAAATACAAATATTTCTACAAACTCATGCATGCATCAGCCAGTTTAAAATTTTGTTTAAATTTATTTGAATAAAATTTAAAATAATTAAAAGTTTAAATGAATGTGTGAATAAAGAAATAAACATTTGAAATTAGATTAATAAAATCCCTACATGCCTCTTCTCCCCATCTTTATTCCTTCTTATCCTGTTACACCAGGATAAGTCTAAGTGTATTGGGTTCTTGTTCCCAGGACTTTCCTTGCATGTGCATTTTATAATGTGTTTGAACTAAGAACTTGAATCTCTTTGCCATCCTACCTAGGGAGTAATCTCTGACATTTTCTATGGGACAATTTCTCCTACGTTTGATAGTTCAGTGAGACAGATATCTCTAGGCTCCAAACTTATATTTCCAAGAGTCACAGAAATTCTTGAGGTATCTTTCCTTGACAAGTAATACAATAAAAGCATTGCCTTTGACTCTTGTTTTGGTAATTATAATTGATAGATGCTTTATATATGTTAGATAATATATAAATTTCAGAACAGTTTTCCTTTGGAGTATTTGGGAAGAGCAGACTTGAATGAAACAGATATTTAAATTTACAGTACTAGTTAATTTATTCTGCCTTGAATATAGGCTTATTTTGCAATATATGCAGTTTTACAAACAGATATTAAAGAATAACTGCAAAAGAACCAAATGTTGAACCTTAAACTTTAAAACCCTCTTTATGATAAATTGTTAGATATTTTTCTTGAAAATTTTTGGGATCACTTTCAAAGAAATTTTTCCACACCTAGAAATTCCAGCTTCCAGATACCCATGAAGGAACAGAAGTGGTTTAACTATTATTTGTAGTTGGAAAGAGTATTTTGAAACTACATTTGTGTGGATATCACAGTTGCAACATAATTCATTATCTTTAGGGCTCAAGTACATGTCTGTAAAGGATCTTTTGAAGAGCAGTAGTAATACAGTTAGTTTAGGAAATGCCATGGGTTCAGCTTCCTGTTCTTTGCCTTGGCCTTCTTAAAAAGTGAAGACTTTCTGCTCCATCCTGTCAAGAGCACAGGCAGTGTGTCAGCAGGAGGAAGGAGCCGGAGGCAGGCCTGACCTCTTGGCCTGGCCCGCTGGGTGTGTTGATTTGCTCTATGAGCCCTGGCTATCCTGGGTACTGCATCAGGGGACCCTGCACGTGGGTGAGGGCATTCCCGACTTCTGTGATCGTAGCCCACTGTAGGGGCAGAATTCACCATGCAGGCCAATGAATCCATGTAAATATCTAAAGGGAGACAAATAGTTCAAATCATGTTAGAAACTTGTCAAAATTTACGATTCTCTGAATCATTTAAGAGACGTAGAAGATGAATGTAAGGATTCTGTTCCTTAAATTTCTAATTTGCGATTTTCTAAGGTGATGTCCATCTTAGGAAATAATTCAATACTGGGGCTTGCCCCGTTCATCCTCCAAGACATGATCTGCTTCTCTGGGCTTCCTTCTTGGCACCTGCCAACCTTGGTCTTCCATTTCTCAGTGCTCATCAGGTGGCATAAATATGGCGGCATTCATTTCTTCCTTTCCGTCCCTCGAGCAGGTGAGTGGTGCCCACAGCTGAGTGTCTTCTTCAGAAAGCATCTGGGACCACGGTGTGTATTGTGTGTTTGTCCGTGGGCAGGCCAGGCATGCGCAGAGTTAAGCCCACGGTCGCTCTGTGTTAACGGAACATTTCTCAGTGTAGCCGGGTCGTAATCCCTAAGCAGATGCTTTCCGGGGTCTTGTTATTGTCCAGAAGTGGCTCTTGTATGAGAAAACGCAGCCATGCAGAAACGGCACACACACTATTGACTCGCCCACCATGGCTTATGGTTTTTCTTTTTTCACATCCACGAACCCTAGGTTTCGTCTCTACCTAGGCAGGGAGCATTGGCACCTTCCTGGTCTCTACACCTTTAACTCTTTAAAAAAAAAACAAAACCAAAACAGCCATAAACTGGAATCACATCATAACGTTCCCTACTGATAAGAGGTTCTGATTTTCCTTGGGATCTTTTCAGTTTGTTGTTGCTGGCCCAGACCTTGCCCCTTTCTCAAGTCTTTCAGCCGCATCATGGCCTTTCAAAACCTGTAATACTATATTTTGTGAAGAAGGGAAAAAAATAAGATTTTTTTCCCTCCTTGCTTTTGTTAACCCATTCTTGTTTTAGGCTCCAACAAAAAGGGTTTTTGTTAACTGGAGCTTAAAATCGGCCAGCTTGCAAAGCATTCTCCCTTTTTATGCAGGGAGGATTAGCCTGGCATGTTATGCAGTTCCCTTGTATGAGCCATTCACGTGTCCTGTCAGAAGGTGTATAATTACTCACTTCACCATCAGCAATCATTCTTAAGTTAAAACCTGTTTTAAACCTCTCATTAATATAAATCATACTGGGAAGGTAGAAAATATACCTTCAAAACGAACCAAGTGTTAGAGAGTTAATCTTTTCTTTTCATAATAGAACCAGAGTAAATAATTTTTACTTAGCACTTCTCTCTCTTTGCAATCAAAATAGTTTGTGATAAAAGATTGGGTACTAGGGATTGCATAAACGTGCAGTGTTTTATTCAGACAGGATTGGGCTTCCTGCTTGGTGCCAGCCTCGTTTTCTCTCTGTCACCCTTGAACAGTGAAGTGTGTAATCCTCCATTCTTTTAAAGTCAGTCCCCTGACAGAATTTCCCTCTCTCTCCCTCTCTCCCCCTCTCTCTCTCTCTCTCTCACACACACACACACACACACACACACACACACACACACACAGATTCAGGAGCAAAATGTTTTCATTTTTCATGTCTTTCTTTCAGTGAATGATCCCAGCATGCTTAGCTAACTGTCTGAACTTCTAAACAATGACTCCAAGTATGATTTCCTTCATGAAAGCACCTCAGGCGAAGGACTCAAGTATCCCTGGTGTGTTTATTCATCTGTGGTGAGTCCTAATGCAGATATGGTAGCTCTGAAGGTACTCTCCAGGGACTCATCTTCCCAACAGACAGAGGCTGCTGCCGCTCTTCCTCCATGCCTCCGACCCCAGAGTCTCCCTGCCCCCTGCCTCCTGTCAGAGCTGTTCTGGCTGTGGAATGTTCAGTCCAAGTTGGGGCTTTGAGATGAGACAGTTAGGTCAAATTCTTAAACATCTTGAAAGGCCCAGACGTATCTGGCCTTTGCCCACCTCTCCAGATACATTTCTCACTTTTCTCCCTAGAGCTTCTGGCTCATCATTTTGATAATTTCTTTTCTAAGTTGGCCAAAGACCCCTGCTCCTTTCTACCCAAGGCCATCACTTCTGCTAATTCCATGTCTCCCAGCTAATTTTGACTCATTCTTTAGGTCTATATTTAAGCCAGTGTCCTTTTGTTTTTACACGTTTTCTTCAATTCAGGGCCAATGATGTGCCAGAAGTTATTCTAGGTCCTTGAGATTCAGGGTTAATTTGAACAGATGACATTCCTACTCTGATTGGGCTTATAGCCTAGGAGAAGCTTTCCACAAAGAAGTCTTCTTGGACATTCCAATCCATGTGGGCCCACTTTAGGCTGCACTTCCATAGAACTCTATGATTCTTCATTTTATTTCCTCACACTGAAGGAATAAAGGAATGGCTTTATTCCTTTATCTCTCTGCTCCCAAACTTCTTTCGGAATTCTTTTACATCATTCTTCTACTCTCTGAAACATTACACTAATTAGAAATTTATTGGGATTGATAGACTTTTTCTTAAAAATTAAATGTCAATTACCTAAAGCAGTTGCTTTAATTGATATCACCTGCTCCTTCTTTTAGCACCTGGTGGACATTAGTGGCTGCAGGAATGGGGACAAGGTTGGGTTGAGAGGTGATACTTTTAATGTTTGGCACAGTGGGAAGTCTAAGGGCATGAGGTGCAGGACCTGGATGGGTGTCTGGGTGATGGGAGTGCCCACTGAAAGAGAAGAGGGTTTAGAAGTTAAACTTGGGGTTTTTTTTCAGGAATTTAAAGAAAGAAAGCTAAGTCCCCTCTTTTCTTTTTTGTCCCGTGGGAAATAAAGGAAGGGGACTAAAATTAGTTAATCTTTTATGTGCCAAGGACTTTCCATATGTTATTCCTTTTAAGGCATTATTTTATCTCCTGTTTATATCTAAAAAGTAGGTCTCTTTAATTCCAGAATTAGAACATGTAAAACTGACACTCTGTAGCTTCTTGGTTCTCAATTAATGTCTTATGAATGAATGACTTTATTGTATAAAAACATATTCTCCATTTTGGCATGAGTCTTCAGGCCAGCTTCCCTCAACTCAGATTTCTTACTGGTATCACAGTTGAAGTGCATTCAGGGTTGAATTGGGCTTTGTAGACTGGTATGGAAACCTAGTCACTTTGTATGATACTGTTTTGATAGATTTCAGTGTGGGTTCCAGACCACTGACTCACCTATGAGCTTTTGGAGCTCTGTTCCTTAGTAAGTTGGGGATTATCTATATGTGAATGCAGAAATTATATGAAATTAAATCTCATCTATTCTGTTTCCTTGTAATATTTAGGACGCTTCCTTTCCAATTGAGTTTAAGTGATTCTGTCTTTTCTTGTCCACCCGCCCCCCCACAAATTTCCCTAAAGCCTTTTTGTAAGTAGATAGTACACCCCACCCCAGTACTTTTGCCTGGAAAATCCCATGGACGGAGGATCCTGGTAGGCTCCAGTCCATGGGGTCGCTAGGAGTCGGACACGACTGAGTGACTTCACTTTTATTTTTCACTTTCATGCATTGGAGAAGGAAATGGCAACCCACTCCAGTATTCTTGCCTGGAGAATCCCAGGGACGGGGGAGCCTGGTGAGCTTCTGTCTATGGGGTCGCACAGAGTCGGACACGACAGAAGCGACTTAGTAGCAGCAGCAGTAGCAGTATACCTAATGGGCTTGCCAGGTGGCTCAGTGGTAAAGAATCTGCCTGCAGATGCGGGAGACACAGCAGGCGCGGGTTCAGTCCCTGGGTTAGGAAAATCCCCTGGAGGAGGAATGGCAACCTACTCCTGTATTCTTGCCTGGGAAATCCCATGGACAGAAGAGCCTGGAGGGCTATAGTCCATGGGGTCATAAAGAGTCAGACATGACTGAGCAACTGAGTACACAGTATACCTAATAAAGATAGTAATAAAAGTTATCACCTAAAAAGATTTTTAAAAAGTCAAAGGAAAAAATAATTTCTAAGATCCCACAAATATAAGATCTTTTGATATACCCCTGTTTCATATTGAATCACTAGGAACATGACATTAAACTGGTTTGGGTTTGAGTTCAAGTGGAAGAGAAATCACATTAGTGATGAACTCTTGATAAAATTAAAACACAGTCACAAGGGAGACCCCATATAGACTGAGAGAGGCAAACTGTGAGGTCCTTTCTTATAATGGTAAAGCCTGTCCAGAAAGGAATATTTTTCACTGGAATAGTTCCAAAATTAAGCATGACCCCAATTTATAAGCAGTTTGAATTTTTATGTAATTAACATATCTCAAAAATATTAAACAATGAAATGTTTGCAATTTTGACTACTAAATTTGAGTGGGTAGTGAGAAAACGTAGGCTTTCGTACGTGGGCTCAAGTAGATTATTTGGTTAAGATGTGGGAATTACTATTAGTAAAAATAAGGGTCATATCAAGAGTCTAATGTCTTTGATGTGTATGTTTCTATTCCTATATACTTATTTTTAAGTCAGCTTCAACACAGTATATTTATAGTTGCTTCTATTGTTCCTATATCTATTTTTAAAAGATACATAGAAACAAAAAATTGGATAAGAAACCTGATTAAAGGAAGACTAAATGAGTGATTCAGAATGAATTAGGATATAATTTTTCTTTAAAAAGTATTCAGTTCAGTTCAGTTGCTCAGTCATGTCTGACTCTTTATGACCCCATGAATTGCAGCATGCTAGGCCTCCCTGTCCATCACCAACTCCCGGAGTTCACCGAAACTCATGTCCATCGAGTCGGTGATGCCATCCAGCCATCTCATCCTCTGTTGTCCCCTTCTCCTCCTGCCCTCAGTCCCTCCCAGCATTAGGGTCTTTTCCAATGAGTCAACTCTTTGCGTGAGGTGGCCAAAGTATTGGAATTTAAGCTTCAACATCAGTCCTTCCAATGAACACCCAGGACCGATCTCCTTTAGGATGGACTGGTTGGACCTCCTTGAAGTCCAAGAGACTCTCAAGAGTCTTCTCCAACACCACAGTTCAAAAGCATCAATTCTTCAGTGCTCAGCTTTCTTCACAGTCCAACTCTCACATCCATACATGACCACTGGAAAAACCATAGCCTTGACTAGATGGACCTTTGTTGGCAAAGTAATGTCTCTGCTTTTGAATATGCTATCTAGGTCGGTCATAACTTGCCTTCCAAGGAGTAAGCATCTTTTAATTTCATGGCTGCAGTTACCATCTGCAGTGATTTTGGATCCCCCCAAAATAAAGTCTGACACTGTTTCCACTGTTTCCCCATCTATTTCCCATGAAGTGATGGGACCCGATGTCATGATCTTAGTTTTCTGAATGTTGAGCTTTAAGCCAACTTTTTCATTCTCCTCTTTCACTTTCATCAAGAGGCATTTTAGTTCCTCTTCACTTTCTGCCATAAGGGTGGCATCATCTGCATATCTGAGGTTATTGATATTTCTCCCAGCAATCTTGATTCCAGCTTATGCTTCCTCCAGCCCAGCGTTAAAGTAAACTTGGAAAAATAAATTATGTAAAATTAAATTCATAGATATGGATTATTCCTGAGTGCTGAGAGACCCTGTAGTTCAGTGGATGGAACACAGGCTTGGAAACCTAGGAGGCTCTTCTCTGCAGTTCAACAGCAGCATTAACTTGGGCAAATTACTTTACCTCTTGAGCCCTCTCTTTAAGGTTTATCTTAAAGATAGGGCTAGTAATAATAGTATCCACCTTGACAGTTTGTATTGAGAATTAAAACCAACTTTTGTGAGGCTTATTATCAAATGCCTGCTTGTCCAAAATGTCTCACACGGTGGCTCTTCCCATCAACCATTATGTAGCAATAGAGGAAAGGTATTTCTAAGAAATGATTACCAGTAAGTCACGAAGTGAAGTCGCTCAGTCATGTCTGACTTTTTGACCCCATGGACTGTAGCCTACCAGACTCCTCCGTCCCTGGGATTCTCTAGGCAGGAATGCTGGAGTGGGTTGCCATTTCCTTCTCCAGGAGATCTTCCCAACCCAGGGGTCGAACCTGGGTCTCCTGTATTGCAGGCCGATGCTTTACCGCCTGAGCCACCGGGGAAGCTGAGAGCATGGTATATTGTTAAATTATCATACTGTTTTCATGATACTACTCCTGTTACTTAAGTTCATGAAAATCCAATTCATGAAAATCCAAAGGATCTCTGCCTTTTTTTTTTTTTCTATAATACATGATATAATACACTTCAAGTTTAAAGAGGGACATTTCAGGGACTTCCCTGGTGGTCCAGTGGTTAAAATTTTGCCTTCCAATGCAGGGGTTGCAGGTTCAATCCCCAGTCAGGGAGCTAAGATCCTATGGCTAAAACCCCAAAACAGAAAGTAGAAGAAATACTGTAACAAATTCAATAAAGACTTTAAAAAAAATAAAGAGGGACATTTCAGAACAATGTTCATTGATTTAAAAAAATTCATCAGTTTTTCATTCATTCAATAAACAATTTCTGAGTACCTAGTGATAGTCTATGTTTTATAATAACCTCTAGGAATAAAAAGCCGAGGCAATGGCACCCCACTCCAGTACTCTTGCCTGGAAAATCCCATGGATGGAGGAGCCTGGTGGGCTGCAGTCCTTGGGGTCACTAAGAGTTGGACACGACTGAGCGACTTCTTTTCACTTTTCATGCACTGGAGAAGGCAGTGGCACCCCACTCCAGTGTTCTTGCCCAGAGAATCCCAGGGACGGGGGAGCCTGGTGGGGTGCTGTCTATGGGGTTGCACAGAGCCAGACACGACTGAAGCGACTTAGCAGCAGCAGGAATAAAAAGCGTAGGCTCTTTCTACAGGGATGTCACAGTCTAGCAATAAAATTTTACTAAGGAATGGTAATTTATTAATCAAGGGTAAGTGGCAGAAAGCTTTGAATGGATAAATAATCTTTTAAAATTGTAGTAGTTTTTTGAGCATCTTCAGGAATGCACACACACACACCTTGAGTTTCTGATGTTAGAAAGCCATTTAAAATGTTAACCAAAAAGTCCATTTTAATTTTTAGTCCATGGCAAAGATATAATTAGATGAATGTTCATTTTTAAAGTGTGCTTGGGCTGTCTTAATCTAATGTTTATTTTTAAAATGTGATTAGTAATTATCTCAGAGAAGGCAATGGCACCCCCACTCCAGTACTCTGCCTGGAAGATCCCATGGACAGAGGAGCCTGGTGGGCTGCAGTCCATGGGGTCGCTAAGAGTCGGACACGACTGAGCGACTTCACTTTCACTTTTCACTTTCATGCATTGGAGAAGGAAATGGCAACCCACTCCAGTGTTCTTGCCTGGAGAATCCCAGGGACGGGGGAGCCTGGTGGGCTTCTGTCTATGGGGTCGCACAGAGTCGGACACGACTGAAGCGACTTAGCAGTAGCTGCAGCAATTATCTGGAATAATTTTTAAAACATATGCTTCAATTAACAAAAGTTATATCAATTTTTTTTTGTTTTCTGTTCTTTGAGACTCATAGGTTTTATATTCATTGCTTTTTTTAAAGGTGGTTTTACTGAATAGATTTTGATGAAAAATGTTCTTAAAATATTTCTTATTGGCTTACTGGAAGAGGGATGATTCATCTCTCAATGAATTATGTTTTCAGCTCTTGTTACAAAGCCAAATTGTCATCGTTAAATGATTTTAGAAAAATAAAACTGGTTCTTTAAAATGTGAAGTCCATACCTTCTCAATTAATTACTTTGTTAATGTTTATTGAACAATGAGAGCCAATTTAAGATTATAATAATTGAATCTTATGAACTAGTGTTAAAAATTTACCCAGTGTTTAAGTCATATTTTAATCAATTTTGTTAAAATTAGTTCCATTCAAAAGGAAATAGCATGTATTTCATCACAATGACCAAATGTTATGTACAAACAATATAAAAGAAAAACTCAATAGAAACAAATGTATTGTCTTGGACCTTTAAATATTTTGTTCTGTGTTTCTGAATACTTTTTAGATCTTTTCATAGAGGATTACAGCAACTTTGGGTACTGAAGTCTGAGAATTCGATAGAGCCAGATCTGCTTCTGAGCATAATGCCTGCTTATTAAGCTGGAACACATTACTTTTTTTTACATTAGACTTTAATATCATAAACAATGACAGCCTTTTCATGTTGTTTTCATAAAACAAAATTTCCTCATAAACCCAAAGCCATTAAACCACAAAAACCCCAGACACAATCCATCACTTTGTTCCATCCCAAGTTCGGTTTATTGCTTTCAAATACATCATATAAAGTACCCTTTACTTGAGGAAGAATATAGTATAAGGGTGAATCCAGTACCAAACAATCTCTGGCCTCTTGAGAACAGAATTTATATTTATTTATTTTCTCATAGAATTCCTTAGGATTTGAATTTTTAATATCCAAATCAAATGCATTCAAATAAACAAACCCTACAGGTCATATATAAAAAGTGCTCTCAGAGGAGAATTTATACAATTAAAAAACCACTTAATATCCTTGAAGGGAAGAAACTGTAACCTACATTAGTGGTAAAGAAAATATGATAATGGAAAATATATAATTCTGGAAAAGAGCAAGACAGGGCAGATGATTAAACTGAGATCATATAAAGCTTGATTTTTGTTCAGGACGCTTTCAGTTCCAGTTAGTTTCCTTGGTTCTTAGCTGTTTATTTTTAGTGGTGAGGTCATAGTGTTCCATGATTAGGGAAATAGGGTCTCCATATGGAGGTATGATGTGGAGACCAGAAAACAACTGTGGTATCAGTGGAACAGAGGTCTCAGAAAATGCTAGTGTGGTTTGATGTATCTTGTGAAATCGTTACCACAATAGTTTCAGCTAACACCCATCTTCTTATATAGATAAAATGAAGGAAAAAGGAAAGAAATATTTTCCTTGTGATTAAGAACTCTTCGGATTTACTCTCCTAACAACTTCCCTGTACATCATACAGCTGTGGTAGCTGTAGTCACACTGTTGCACGTTACATCCCTGGTACTTACTTACCTTGTAACTGGAAGTTTGTATCTTTTGACCACCGGCCTCCAGTTCTCCCACTCTCCACCTTCAGCCTCTGGTAACCACAAGTGTGATTTCTTTTTCTGTAAGTTTGTTTGTTTAGATCCTACATACAAGGGAGGTCATACAATATTTGTTCTTCTCTATCTAGTGTTTTGGTTACCTTTGGACGTATTCCCTTTTTTCCACTTCCACACCAACATGTTATCTCTTGTCTTGTTGATGATGGTCATTTTTACAGTGATGAGGTGATTGATACTTCATTGTGGATTTAATTTTCGTTTTCCTAACAACTAGTAATGCTGAGTATATTTTTATATACCTGTTGGCCTTTCATGCATCTTCTTTGAAGAAATATCTATTCAGTTCCTTTGTCCATTTTTAAATTGTTTTTGTTTTTTGCTGCTGAATTGTTTTGTATATTAACATAAAACCCTGAGTTCTTTATATCTTTTAGATATTAACCCTTTATCACATATATGATTTTTACTTTGTTGATGATTTCTTTTGTTATGCACCTTTTTAGTTTGATGTAGTCCCATTTTGTTTATTTTTGATTTTGTTGTTTGTGTTTTAAATATCATATCCAAAAATCATTACCAAGAGCCATGTCAGGGAGCTTTGTTTCTGTGTTTTCTTCTAGGAGTTTCATGGTTTCAGGCCTTACATTTAAGTCTTTAATTCAAGTTGATTTTGGGGAGTAGTATAAAATATGGGGCCAGTTTCATATTTTTTACATGTGAAGAGCTAATTATCTCAGTACCACTTAACTTAAAAAAATTTTTTATTCAGGTACTTAAATCAATTTTTTATTGATTTACAAAGTTGTGTTTCTGCTGTACAGGAAAATGATTTGGTTATACATATGTGTACATCCTTTTTTATATGCTTTTCCATTATAGTTTCTCATAAGATATTGAATATAGTTCTCTGTGCTATGCAGTAGGACCTTGTTTATTCATTCTCTATATAATATTGGTATCTGCTAACCCCAGTCTCCCAAGTCTTTCCTCCCCTACTACCCCTTAGCACCACTTATTGAAAAGACTGTCTTTTTTTTCTATTGAGTATTCTTGGCCTTCTTGTCAAATATTAGTTAACTGCATATGTTTGGGGTTATTTCTGGGTTCTCGATTTTCTTCCACTGATCTATTTGTCTCTTTTTTATGCCAGTAACTTCCTGTTTTGATGACTACAGTTTTATAGTATAGCTTGAAATCAGGATGTGTGATGCTTCTTGCTTGGATCTTCTTTTTCAGGATTGTTTTGCTATTCAGGGTCTTTTGTGGTTCCTTATAAATTTTACTGGTGTTTTTGCTACTTCTGTTAAAAAAAAAATACCTTTGGAAGCTTGATGAGGATTGCATTAATCTGCTAGATGATTTTGGTGGTATTGACATCCTAACAATATTAGTTTTTCCTGTCCATGAACATGAGATACCTTTCCATGTATTTATGTCTACTACGATTCATTTCATCAGTGTTTTATAGTTTTTGGAGTAGAAATCTTTCAACTCCTTAGTTACATTTATTCATAAGTATTTTATTATTTTTGATGGTATTGTAAATGTTATTGATTTCTTTATTTCTTTTTTAGAAAATTCATTATTAGTGTATATAAATACTACCAATTTTGTATCTTGCAACTCTGCTGAATTCACTGGTTAGATTGAACAGCTTTTTGTTTGTTTATTGACATTTTAGGATTTTCTGTATATTAATATAAAATCATGTCATCTGCAAATAGAGACAGTTTTACTTCTTTCTTTCCAATTTTGATACCTTTTTTTTTTTTTCTTGCCTGATTAGCTAGGATTTCTAGTGTTATTAATATGTTGAATATGCGTGGTGAGAGTGGGCCTCCTTTTCTTGCTCCTGATCTTGGAGGAAAAACTTTCTGTCTTTCCTCAATGAGTATGATATTAGCTTCAAAACTGTCATGTATGGCCTTTTTTATGTTGAGACATGTTCGTGCTATACCCAATTTATTAAGAGCTTTTCACATAAATGTTGAAATTTGTGAAATACTTTTTCTGCGTCTATTGAGATGATCATATGCTTCTTTCATTTTATTAATATGATGTACCACATTGATTTATTTGCATATATTGAATCATCCTTGCATTCCAAGAATATTATCTCACTTGCACATGGTGAATGACGCTTTTAACATGCTGCTGTATTTGGTTTGCTAGTTTATTTAGAATTTTTGTATCTGTATTCATCAGGAATAGTGGCCTGTAGTTACTGATTTTAGTATTGGGATAATGCTGGCCTCATAAAAGAAGTTTAAGAGTGTTCTTGCCTCTTCAGTTTTTTAGAAGAGTTTGAGAATGATTGTTGTTCATTCTTCTTTAAGTGTTTGGTAAAATTCACCAAGGAAGCCATCTGGTCCTGGTCCTTTCTTCATTGGGAGATTCTTTGCTGATTCAATCTCCTTGGTCTGTTCAGATTTTCTCCTTCCTGATCTAGTCTTGGTAAGCTGTATGTTTCTAATAATTATCCATTTTCTCTAGGTTGTCCAGTTTGTTGGCATATAATTGTTCAGTGTAGTGTAGTTTTTATAGCTTGTTTTCCACTTTATGATTTTTGAATATGGCCTTCTGAGTATGTCAGAAAGATCTACTCGATAAAAAGTAGTTTATAAGGGATGAGATTGGATTTAACGAGGGACTCTTTTTGTTTCATTTTATTATGAGCTTATGTCTTTGAGTATTTTTTAAATTGTTGATGGGTTAGGTAGAAGCCTATTTACTAGAAGGACAAAATCCTAGAAGATATACAGAATACTCATTAGTGGCTCATTGGCAAACTGGAGTGTAGTTGAGGGGCTGATAGAATACAGGGTGCCTGGGAAGGAAGCCACAGCTAGAGCCTGTGGGACCAGGTGGGTTCCTGTTGCTTCAGTTGCCCTCTTAGCCACCAGGGAAGCCCCTATCAATTATAGGCAGCGCCATCTCCTTATCAGGCGGAGGTGTAGAGGAATTGAGCTAGAACTGATAGTAAAGTTTCTCTGTTTTTCCATTTCACTGAAATTAGATTGACTCTAACCTATACCTTTAACAGCTTCCTCATTTGTTCTTTTCTTTAAACAGTGAGGTCCAACGTAATTTTTCAAAATTTTCCTTTTTGACTTCTGTCTCCCATGGAATTGTACAACAGGGAAAGTACTCAAAGTACAAAAGAAGCCAGTGTAGTTATTAAATAATGAATGGTTGCATTTTTGTAAATAAATGTCCTAAAATTAAAAAGAAATTCTGGAACGCTAATTTTTAACAGTGTTCATATTTAAATGTGTTTCTTCTGAGAACTGTGGGTGGAAATTATGCATTCTAGAATTATTGCAAATAGATTGGCATTCAGAAAAGTAATGCAACATAAAAATTAATTAGTATCACAAGTTTGAACTGGCATCTAGTGTAGTCACTTATTAGAAAGTGGAGGGCCCAGTTAAAGTAGTTAGCTCCGAGATCCACTCTGCTGCTCAGAGTACCCACAGTGTGGCCTGGCTTCTGTTAGGAAGAGAAGAGTTTTGTCGTCAAGTCCCTACTCTACGGCTCTATGATCCAGGCATAGTGCCTAACTCCTCTGAGATTTAATAATCTTCTGAGCCTCTGGATAGCTGTGTAACTGACAAGATAGAGCTATAGGTATTATTCTGAGGGAGCAGCAGAAATTCAGGATTAATGCTGAGTCCAAAGACTAGGAAAAGTTCTAGGACAAAAATGGCATTTGATCTGGTCTGCGTGGCATACTGGTTCCCAAGTGCTGTGGATAAAGAGAAGGACAGACTTGGGGGAGGAGTGTGGGCAAAAGCACAGTGGTTCAGCTCCCTGGGTCTTGAAGTGTGTGACTCTGTGTCAGGGGAGCTGAACCTAGAATTTAGAAAATGGCCATTGAGGACCCTGAACACTGCATGAAGTGACTTTATTTAGTATGTGTATATGTTTCTTGTGCTGTGTAACAGATTACCACCAATTTACAGCAACACCTGTTTTTTAGTATGCACTTTTGTTGGTCAGAAGTCCAGCACAGTGTGGCTACATTCTCTATGCTGTTTATTGTAAGACTGAAGTCAAGGAGTCCACTGGGGTGAGGTCTGCTCTGGAGGTTCAGAGGAAAAATCTATTTTCAAGTTCATTCTTATGATTGGCAGAATTGAGCTGCTTATGAGTGGAGGATTGAGGTCTGAATTTCTTTGTGGGCTCTCAGGGGTCTGTCCCCTATCCTTACCATGTGGCTGTCTCCCATTTTTAAGGCGCCAGTGGCACATTAGTGCTGTCTTGTGCTTTGAATCTCTCTGATTTTACCTTCTGAGACAAACTAGAGAAAATGTTCTACTTTGAAAGAGCTCATGTGACTAGATCAGGTTCACCTGAATTACTTCCCTAATTTAAGATCAGTTGTGTCATGTAACATAATCTAATCTTGGAATTTAAATCTCTCACATTCATAGTCCTGACACTATGCAGTGTGTGTAGACCAAGAGGCAGGACATTTAAGGGACCAACTTAGAAATCTGCCTTCCATGGCAGGTAATAGGGGTCTACTGCAGTTGTCTGAACAAGAGAGTTATGGGCTCCAAACAGTGTTCTAGAAAGTTAACAATAGTGGAATGTTGAAAATGTTTGGGAAAAATGAGAGACTGGAAGCAGTTGACACAGGAGGAAGTCTTTGCAATATCAAAAGGGCTTTATTACTGCTTATGTCCTATTTGGGCTTCTCTGGTGACTCAGTGGTAAAGAACCTGCCTGCCAATGCAGAAGATACAGGTTTGATTCCTAGGTTGGGAAGATCCTTGGAGAAGGAAATGGTGATGCACTCCCAGTGTTCTTGCCTGGAAAATCCCACGGACAAAGGAGCCCAGTAAGCTACAGTCCAGGGGGTCGCAAAAAGAATAGGATATGGCTTGGACACTGAGCACACATGCATGCCCTGTTTTGTATTGATTTAGTGCAGCTCAGCTTGAGAAGCGCTTCTTCAGAGCATTGGGAAGAGGGACCCAACGGTCAAAGAGACTTGACAATTTGCTACCTCTAGTTTCAAGCCAAGCTTGAAGTCATTAAAAGATAGTGGGTGGTGCTAAGTAGGTGGTCTTTTTATGCCTCCCCCTCTAAATCAGGCTCACCTTGATCTATTTTATATACTGGCACTTAACTTTTAAATTAAATTCATTTTTTTCATTTTCATTGTTTCATCTAGAAGCCAATTTGAGGACTGCTAGTCCTTCCTAACACCTTCACTTAATGCGTGAGCAGATAGTGGCACAGAAGGGAAAGGGCATTCCTTTTAGGGTTTCTTGTCCTTGTCAACTATGTTGTTTAGTTTGAGAAGAAACAACCCATTGGTAAAGAATGAGGAGAGGGGTAGAGGGTGTAAATGGGTCAGTTCATGATACTGTCTCATGGATTCAAGGGAGACTAGGATTAGCTTGGTTCCAGATTTGTTAGGAAAACTTCAAGGAAGGAAATGGGTCTTAGTCTGGCTGTGAAGGAACTAATGGAGGGAAAAATCAGCTTTGCCTAAGAAAAGATCTGCAGATAAGGCTGTGTCTGCAAAGTTGGGTGTGAGACATGCTCCAGAGACAGTGTGGTAGTGAGACCTGAGCTCTGAGGTCTTAGTTGTGTGACATTGGGGAAATTATTTTGTCTCCTTGAGCCTCAGTTTTTCCCACTGTCAAATGAGGCCAATAATTTTGCACATATAAATGCCTAATAACAGTTCTATAGGTGAAAACCAGTTGGATATCTGAAATCTTAAATGTTTCAGTCTAACCTATTAATATCTGATAGGGTTATTGTGAGGCCTGGGTATGATAATGCATCTTTACATAGTACCTAGCTTACAATTGGGCTTCCTCCTGGCTCAGATGATAAAGAATCTGCCATCAATGCAGGGCACTCAAGTTCGATCCCTGAGTTGGGAAGATCCCCTAGAGAAGGAAATGGCTATCCACTCCAGTATTCCAGCCTGGAGAACTCCATGGACAGAGGAGCCTGGCAGGCTACAGTCCATAGGATCACAAAGAGTCAGACATGACTGAGCAACTGACACACTTTAGCATATGATCAGTACTGAGCGTATAACACTTGTTTGAAATATTATTCAAGGAATAGGAGATTTCAAACCTTGGGATTTAGGTGGAGGGGTTAACCTTTCAAGCCAAGAGAAACCTTTCACTTTGAGATATAGGATAGTAGCCAGGTTACAAGGGAGAAGATTCTGGATTTCAAGTGAAATGTGAGGAAATCAATCAGAAGCTTGAATCAGGAGGGCAGAAGGATTTCTGATTGTGTCAATATTTGTCTTGACTTGGGCACACAAAGTTTGGCAACTTGCTGTGAATTATGGTCATAGAAAAGCTCATAGACTTGGGAGGAAGCTAGATAGGCTGTAGGCAGGATAAAATCTAGTTCAGAGCAGAAAACTGTCCCTGGGAGGGGCAGAGAGGGCCAGGAAGGAAGACAGAGATGGGATGTGTGTTTATGTTGGAGAGATGGGGGAAAGAGCAAAGCTAGGTCTCACTGGATGAAGAGCAGAAGCTCTGAGTGGTGGAAAATCATCTGGACCTGCCTGAGTTTTAATAATGAGATGGGGCAAAAACAAGGAAGTGACACTTTGACGAAGGAAGTTTTCTGGAAAGGAAATGATGGTTTCTTAGGGAAGAGTGAAGAGCTGGGAGAGGGGCCAGAAGAAGAGGAGAAAGTAAGGGGAGGACTGAGATTTGTTAGTGTTGAGGGTGTGGGGGTAACAGGCACACTGAGATGTGAGATCTGTCGGCTGTGGTCCACTGGCCAGGACACTGTGAGCTTAGCATCCTGAGTGACAGCAAGAAGAAACCAAGAAGTAGGGCTTCCGATTTCCCTAAAACTCTAGGTTTGGTAGGAAGGAAGACCCCTTGTGTAGAATAATCTACCTCTTAATTGTCCCCCTGCCACGGGTTCTTAGTTCTTGGGAATGCTAAGTCTTTCCACTACTCCAGCCCATGAAGCAGAATCAAAGCATCTCTCTCTGAGCCTGAGAACCACAACAAGGGCTTTACGACAGCTTCAGAGAGGTGCATTTACCTTGTTTATGATGCATGTACTAATTAGAAAGGACGGTGTTCTCTTTGTGGTGTAAGACTTTGCAGTGGACCTACATGGTCATTATTATCAGTAATAATTAATGAGAAAAATTTAGAACATGTGTTTGGTAATCCTGGGTGGAGAGATGTCAGGGGATCTTGTTCCCTGACTCTGCCTTCTTGCCATCTGGAAAGGAGGCGCATGAGCCCAGCAGACCCCAGCCTGCTGGGAGTGAGGGGGGTATTCCTGGGCTCACTGTGAAGAAGGCACGGCATGCTGACAGTAGTGTTTACCACAGACGAGGGCGGCTGCTCTGATGCTGTCTCAGGGCTGGAGATGAAGTAGCTGATGTGCAGATCCATCCTCTCATGGGGAAGTTGCTCCAGTTCCCAGGCATGGAAACTTGGCCTTCGGAGTCACAGGGTAGATGCTGACATAGCAAGTCAAAATACTGGCTTCTAGGAGAATGTTTGATGTGTTGTTTTATTTGCCATAGCTTTAATTCCACTATATAAACAAGAACATGCCATTTTCTTGTCATCTGAAGTACCCTGAATTTCTTAAATCTCATCAAAGAGTGAAAGTCACTCAGTTGTGTCCCACCCTTTGTGACTCCATGGACTGAAGCCCACCAGCTCCTCTGTCCATGGAGTTCTCCAGGCAATAATACTGGAGTGGGTGGCCATTTAAATGTTGTCAAATGTAGTATTATTTACTCAAGCTTTCTTCCTGAGTTCTGCCCTGGAGTGTTGGTAGGCAGTTACATTTATCTCTGTAACATTACTCACCATTTAGTAAAAGAAACGAAACAAAACAAACCCCAGCAAGCATGCCTCCTCCATAAGACATAAAACAGGAATAACATGCGAATGAATAAGATCCTGCCTTGAGTTCATTCTCTTGCAACAAAGGTAGAGTTGTCTGTGATTTTGAGTAAATGAGTCTGCAAACCAAAACAGTTAGTAAGTTTAATTTGAAGTTTATAGTTTTGACATTGTAACCCTAAATTACATCCTATTTGGAAAAATCTTTTCAACTGAAACTTTTCTTTAACCTAGTGCCACAAGATGACTCTATATTAAAATTTCTCAGGACACAATATAGCTCTGCCCATCTGTCCAAAAACCTAAATTTATATATAGATAATAAATAGTAATGTTTATATCAAGATGATAAATGATATCATTATTTGCACCTTAGATTTGCTATTCTTATTGAAAATATTTGTAGTCCTAAATATACCATGTTTTAAAAAACGAAAAAGACTTTAAATGTGGCAGAGAGGAGATACAGGTTGTAAAAAACTCCATTGGATGCAACATCTTAGGGATGAAAAAAGGCTAAAAATCAAAATTTCTTCCAAACTGGCTTATCTACATGAGTTTTATTCAGTTCAGTTCAGTCGCTCAGTCATGTCCGACTCTTTGTGGCCCCATGAACTGAAGCATGCCAGGCCTCCCTGTCCATCACCAACTCCCGGAGTTCACTCAGACTCAGGGCCATTGAGTCAGTGATGCCATCCAGCCATCTCATCCTCTGTCATCCCCTTCTCCTCCTGCCCCCAATCCCTCCCAGCATCAGAGTCTTTTCCAATGAGTCAACTCTTCCCATGAGGTGGCCAAAATACTGGAGTTTCAGCTTTAGCAACAGTCCTTCCAAAGAACACCCAGGACTGATCTCCTTTAGAATGGACTGTTTGGATCTCCTTGCAGTCCAAGGGACTCTCAAGAGTCTTCTCCAACACCACAGTTCAAAAGCATCAATTCTTTGGCGCTCAGCTTTCTTCACAGTCCAACTCTCACATCCATACATGACTACTGGAAAAACCATAGCCTTGACTAGATAGATCTTTGTTGGCAAAGTAATGTCTCTGCTTTTGAATATGCTATCTAGGTTGGTCATAACTTTCTTTCCAAGGAGTAAGCGTCTTTTAATTTCATGGCTGCAGTCACCATCTGCAGTGATTTTGGAGCCCCCCAAAATAAAGTCTGACACTGTTTTCACTGTTTCCCCATCTGTTTGCCATGAAGTGATGGGACCTGATGCCATGATCTTAGTTTTCTGAATGTTGAGCTTTAAGCCAACTTTTTCATTCTCCTCTTTCATTAGCCACCTTTTAATGAAGAACTAGCACTTAAGATGCTATGGTTTTTCCAGTGGTCATGCATTGATGTGAGAGTTGGACTATAAAGAAAGCTGAGTGCTAAAGAATTGATGCTTTTGAACCGTGGTGTTGGAGAAGACTCTTGAGAGTCCCTTGGACTGCAAGGTGATCCAACCAGTCCATCCTAAAGGAGATCAGTCCTTGGCGTTCATTGGAAGGACTGATGTTGAAGCTGAAACTCCAGTACTTTGGCCATCTGATGCGAAGAGCTGACTCATTGGAAAAGACCCTGATGCTGGGAAAGGGAGGAGGAGAAGGGGACAACAGGGGATGAGATGGTTGGATGGCATCATCGACTCGATGGACATGGGTTTGGGTGGACTCCAGGAGTTGGTGATGGACAGGGAGGCCTGGCGTGCTGCAGTTCGTGGGGTTGCAGAGAGTCGGACACGATTGAGCCACTGAGCTGAACTCAGCACTTAAGAAATGTTTTTGTAGTTGGAGTCTGAGGCGGTAACTTAATGGTCTCCAGTTAGAGCTAGTAATAGACTAAGAGAGGAATGGTTTTAAGTTCCCTAGAGGATAGCAAGTGTTTCTTTAAAAAACAATCACTCGGTGTTGTGCCTCCAAGAGCAATGTAAACAAACAAGTACTTAATAAGTGTCTTTTGATGATGTCAGTGTCTGGTAGATCAATAACGGAAAGTGCCTGAACTTATGAGACTACGGGCTAATAGAAATATGTCATCAGCTATGATAAGATCAGTGTATTGAAAGAAATACTTTTCTACTTCGGACTCAGGAGGAAAAAGGGACCATGCATTTCAGATGGCAAACACTTGACCAACCCTGGGCAGTAGTAATAGACTCTTGTGGCCCTTGGTAAAATCTCTAATAAACTAAATACCAAAATTCAAATATAGAAATGAAGTAATCTCTGTGGACTAGCTGAGTGACGTGGATAGTCATTGATCTCTCTGGTGGCCAGGAGTCTAACTCAGAGTTCTATAATACTTCACTCGTGCTTGCCCAGGACCTTCAGAGTCTCAGATTAATGTATGAAAAATTTTTTTCAGGAGCCTTTTCGAAGATCTGTTGGCTTAGATAAAATGCCAGTGTGTAGGATCTGGGTTTTATCAGGTGCTGCTTGAAGAAAAACATTTATGGTAGTTTCAGAAAAGCAGTGAAATCAGAAACACAGTTTGGAGTTTGGAGTTTGGAATCAGATTCTTGAATGTATCATGGAAACAAAACAATTGTAAATTTTTAAAAATATTTCATTTTATATTTGGCTTGAATATGGTGATCATGTTTGTCTGTATTTCCTGGGACAACTGGCCTATTCCTTTGGTATTTTTCCTTCAGGAAAATGTATTTCTTCCAAATGCTGCCTTGTCGTTCACACCTCATTATTCTTATTCCCTTGTTAGGTTCAGCAATCTTTGTTTTCTTCTTAAAAATGCTGTTAGTGGCACAGAGTAATAGAAGAACTCTCAGCAATCACAGACGAGACTAAGTCTGCTTCAGAAAGTACAGTTTAGGGAACTTCCTGGTGATCCTGTGGTTAAGGCTCCACGCTTCTCATTCACGAGGCATGGGTTCGATTCCTGGGCCAGGAACTAAGATCCTGCATACATCATGATGCGGCCCAAAAATTAAAAAATAAAAAGAAAGTACAGTTTATTGGCAAAGTAGTCTCAAAGTGTCAGCCACGACTGAGCGACTTGGACTCACTCAGGGCAGGATCTAATGACTTACATTGTTGCACCCCTCACTGCCCATAAATATTTTATTTTCTTACTCTGATTTTCTCTTCCCTCAGAATGATCCTCCTATTTGTTTTATCTATCTCAAATAAAATAATTAGCAATATGAGCACTCAGAGCAGGATTTTATGGGTCTTCCAAAATAATGTAGAGTTTGCTTAGTTTTTATCTTTTTCTTCTATCTCTCAACATTATTAAATAATTAGATAATTTATATCTTAATCTTTTGGTTGTTCATGCACACTCCAGAAATAATTTGTAAGGCAATCTAATTTAGATTCTATCTGCTTTAAATAGGAATTAGTGTGGGTTGCATATAATATATGTAAAAGACGTAACCTGTGCCAAGTTATTGCCCAGAAGGTTTGGAAATTACTATTCATACTATTTTTCCTTTGGGCATCATAAGGCAGTTGATCAAAATGGTCAGCTCAGTACATGGAATATGGCCTTTGAGTATAGCATACTTAAGAATTCAGATATTAAATCATTTCACATATTTTCCACTTAATTTTATTGAGTTCTGCCCAATAGCACTTTCCAAAAATTATTCATAACTTACTTATGCTGCTACGGCAATATTTTAGAAGATGGATGGGGATAGCTATTTTAGTTCGCATTGTAAAGCATCATGTCCTATACAAACAGGCCAGAGTATTCCTTGTGAAATAAATGACTTTTAGTTGCTGGGCTGCCGGATGCAGATTTTTTACTGGAAAGTATACTTATTTTCCTTTCTTTAGCATGACTCTAAAAGCAATTTTGGCAAATACAGCATAGTTCATAGTGTCACGTGAGTGTGATGGAATTGAAGTGACTGTTAATGTGACCTTGACCTTGGTGTTGTAGCAAGGGTAATGTAAACCCTTTGGAGCATACAGTATCTTTCTTCTGGGATTCACTTATGTTTGTGGAATTTTACCTTCTCCTCAACTTTCTACACACACATGCACAGAATCCTCATTCTTACCAATCAGATCAGATCAGATCAGTTCAGTCGCTCAGTCGTGTCCAACTCTTTGCGACCCCATGAATCGCAGCACGCCAGGCCTCCCTGTCCATCACCAAGTCCCGGAGGTCACTCAGACTCACGGCCATCGAGTCAGTGATGCCATCCAGCCATCTCATCCTCTGTCGTCCCCTTCTCCTCTTGCCCCCAATCCCTCCCAGCATCAGAGTCTTTTCCAATGAGTCAACTCTTCCCATGAGGTGGTCAAAGTACTGGAGTTTCAGCTTTAGCATCATTCCTTCCAAAGAAATCCCAGGGCTGATCTCCTTCAGAAGGGACTGGTTGGATCTCCTTGCAGTTCAAGGGACTCTCAAGAGTCTTCTCCAACACCACAGTTCAAAAGCATCAATTCTTCGGTACTCAGCTTTCTTCACAGTCCAACTCTCACATCCATACATGACCATAGGAAAAACCATAATGGATACAGGTAAACCTGGGTGGCACCCACCTGAATCCTGCTTCTGGCCTTTCTCATACCTGAACTTCTTTTGTGTCTGCACCATATTCACAGGACTTTTTGAGGGGTCAGCAGAGTGGATGAACTAATAGGTGCCTCCATGTTAATGCAGACGTTCCCTGTGGTGTTACCCCAGCTTGCTTGTCAATTTATATATATTTATATATATATATATATATATATAATTTTTTGCAGATGACCATTAGTTTAAAATGATTAAAATGATTTAGGTGTTTTAGTTTTTATTTAAATTCATTTTAGAAAAATGAAAAAACAAAAATTGTTGATCACTGACCATTAGCTTCTCAGCTCACCTTTGGCACCCTATCTTTTCTAAACATACAGTGCTCTGCTGTGCTTAGTTGCTCAGTCGTGTTCAAGTTGTTGTGACCCCATGGACTGGAGCCCGCCAGGCTCCTCTGTTCTTGGGGATTTTCCAGGCAAGAAAACTAGAGTGGGTGGCCATGCCCTCTTCCAGGGGATCTTCCCAGCCCAGAGATCAAATCCAGGTCTCCCGCATTACAGCCGGATTATTTATCTTCTGAGCCACCAGGGAAGCATCTGTGTTTTGCTTCATATTGGATATTATATGTGACTAACTTGAAATTCTGCTGTGTCAGATAGAATTGGAAATGTACCAGCTTTATCGTCATTACTAAGAGCAATGATAATGCCTATTATTTATTGCACACTCACCATGAACAAGGCACTATGTTGGGAATTTACATGCAGTGTCTCAATTCTCACTACAGGCCTGCTTGGAAGAGATTACTTTTTTATCTTTTACAAATTGATTAAAGGAGCTCTGAGATATTGGGCCATTCATCCAAGTTATAATGCAAATAAGTGAACAAGCAGGTTGAGAATTCTTTATTAAATTTTGCTTAGGTAACAAGAATAATAATTGCTTTTGTAGTAATATTGCCGTATTGCAGAAGTATATAAGGTAGGAAGTTAGACTCCATCTCAGTACATCATTCAGAGAAAGCCTCCATTGACAAATGGTCCATCTTTATCTGACTCTTGAAGGTAATCCTTGAAGTTTATCTGCTAGTTTTTAAAGTAACAGTTTCTAATTCTTTTCCTTACGACTTTTTGTTGATGTACTTTTTACTTTATTTACAACTGAATCTGAATGCATTATACATTTAGAATAGGCGAAATTCTCACTTCAGTATAACTTTTCACACATTTGTTTTCTGTCATTTTTTTATTCTCAAATGCCCAAATCTTTCCTTATTAGTTAACTTTTAACAATCATTTATTCATAAAATGGCCTTCAACTAGTGTTTGCATGTGTTCACTGCTATCACTTCTCTTTTTCATTGACAACCATTAAATGTACACCAGAGACAACATTTTTTAAGCTCCTTGTTTTACTTCCTGTTTTTTTTCTTTTTTCAGTTACAAATATACTACAGAGTCTATAGAAACTTATGTTCTAGTTGGTGTCTTTGGAGATTATGTGCCAGCCATTATTTTTCTTTTCTTGCTTTACTAAGAACCCCATTAATGAGCTTGACGTGAGTTATTTTTACACACCTATTTACTTAAAAAATTAATAAGTAATACATTTACAGAAAATCATTGTATACACATACAGGTAAAAATGAAAAGTAAATGTCCTTCTTCCCCTTGTTTCTCTCTTAGTCCTTCACTCATTTCTAAGTTTTTTCTCTTTCCAGATTTTCTTAATGGACATATAAGCATAGGCGCAATGTATGTACATATTTTAAGTAATAGCATCGTTTCAAGTTTAAATTATCCAGGATGATGACCGTCTTTACAGTGCATGCCTCCTATGCTCACTGCACTTCTAAATAAGCAGGTCTCAGCGGGACTTTTATATTCAGTAAAGTAAGAATACATTTCAAATGTGTAAACACAAGTAGGGCCAAGAAAATAGAGGTGGAGAGTCAAAATGTGAAAAAGAATACAAATTTATAGTTTATAAAGTGTGGTTCCCAAACTAGCAGCATCCGATCTGTCATGGGCTTCTTAGCAGGGCAGAGTCATGGGCCCCATTCTGATTTAATAATCGGATCTCTGAAGATAAGCCTGAAACTGGGTTAGAATACACTCTTCAGGTGATTTATAAGCATGTTAAAGCTTGAGAAGGCAGTGGCACCCCACTGCAGTACTCTTGCCTGGAAAATCCCATGGACGGAGGAGCCTGGTAGGCTGTAGTCCATGGGGTCACCAAGAGTCGGACACGACTGAGCAACTTCACTTTTCACTTTCCTGCACTGGAGAAGGAAATGGCAACCCACTCCAGTGTTCTTGCCTGGAGAATCCCAGGGACAGTGGAGCCTGGTGGGCTGCCGTCTATGGGGTTGCCCAAAGTCGGACACGACTGAAGTGACTTAGCAGTAGCAGTAGCAGTAAAGCTTGATAACAACTGCTGTGGAGCATGGATGACAGAAGGAATTTAGAAAGTGTTTATTTTAAATCCCTTATTTGACTTATGATGAACCTGAGAGCTGGGGTGAATAAGTAACTTATCAAAGATGAACTTAATGGTGGTTGATAATTAAGACATGGGTCTCCTGACTGTGCTCTGTCTTTATGCTGTGTAAACTTCCTAGGCAATGAGAGGATTATCAGAGAATTTTTGAAAGGAAGATATAATTATGTTATATTACCTTTTCAAAACAGTGTCTACAAAAGTATAAATGGAAATAGGCAAATAATTTAAGTATGCAGTGACTGATATATAATATTTGCTTGTATATTTCACATGCAATGAATGTTATATTTGTGTGTCTCTGAATAGAATCGGGAAGAAGGAAGTGACTTCTCTAAACTTAAGCTAATTATTCTCTAAGCAGTGAATTTATTAGGTCTATGACCTTGGGTAAAACATTCAATCTCTTTGAGCCTTAATTTCCTTATCTATGAAATGGGGTTAATAATAACTACCAACACTGTTATTAGGATAAGGTAGCTTATGTGAAAGTGTTTTGTAGGTCGTAAAGCTTTATAAATGTGAGTGATATTGTTTTTATTGCATAGTTTAAGTCCATTTATCTAGCAAACGTTTATTAAATATGTGTTACAGGCAATATTATAAGAATAGACTTTTTAGAAATGTGGTTTTTTTTTGGAAGAATTACACTATTTTAAGGTGATTTCCTAAATTATTCACGTAATTAATCAGTAGGAAACCCACTTAGTTTTAATAAGGAAATTTTTGCTTTGAAACTTCAAATCCTATGTTTTGTATTGACTCTTACCTTAAGTTGTTAGTTTCCTTCTGACTTTTTCTTAATTCTTATTTTCTAGAGATACTTAACCAACACATTGTGAGGTGCACTCTACTTCAATATTTTTATTTTTGTCCTTTAAGAGGTGATTCAGCTTAAAAATTAAATGAGGGTATAATTATTTATATAACCTTACAGAACAGCAGCAAAAGCGTGTGAGTAATTTAAGTCAATGAGTGGTTTATGTGACTCATCACACCTTAAAAGGAATTGGAGTAGTTTTGCTTTCATCAGTTAAATAGAAGTATAGTGGTTATTAATATGAGTCTTTTGATTTGTTTATTTAAGCAGGTTCTAGAAGTTCTTCGTAGAGGTATGCTAGGATCTGTCTGAAATTTTATATGCTTATGTCTCTTTAGCTTGGAAACACCCACTCCAGTATTCTTGCCTGGAGAATCCCAGGGATGGAGGAGCCTGGTGGGCCGCTGTCTATGGGGTCGCACAGAATCGGACACGACTGAAGCGACTTAGCAGCAGCAGCAACATGGAAACAGTTCATTTTTCAGGAGTGCCTACCTACCTACCTCTGGGCTTCCCAGGTGGCATTAGTAGTAAATAATCCATCTGCCAGTGTAGCAGACACAAGAGATGAGGGTTCGATCCCTGGGTAGGAAGATCCCTTAGAGTAGGAAGTGGCAACCCATTCCAGTATTCTTGGAAAATTCCATGGACAGAGGAGTGCAGCAGACTACAGTCCATGGGGTCTCAAAAAGTCAGACATAGCTGGGCGCACACACACACACACACACACACACCTACCTCTAGAGGTGGCGCTTCTTTAAATAGTGGTACTTTATTTGCATTTACACTAGGCAGTAGTGTTAATTAATACCAGCTAAGATGCAGTTATCTATGAAGCCCAGGGATATATAGTCCTTTGATGGGGACTGAGAGACAGTTCTTTAAGCATTTTAATCTTTTGTTCATTATTTGATGTTGAAGATCTTTCCAAAGTACACACTTCCTTTTCTTTAAGGGCAATATCATTGTCATAAAAAAAGTCATTTTAATAACATGCCACCATATGGTTCAACTCACACTTGATTGTAGGGTCCAGGAGAGGCCTGACCTGAAGGTGCCCTCCAACTGGGGTGGTATGAGAGGTACAGAGATCATCAGTACGGCTGTGCAGGGTGGTTAGCATCTCTGATAAAGGAACAAACCTTGGACCTCACCCTCATCACCTACTCCCTTTACCTTGCTGTGCCCCTGCCTCTGGACTCTGTGTCTTCTATTGAATTACAGTTTGTTGGTTCCTTGCCTTAAGGAATTATCCTAATATTTTTAGAAGTAGACAGTGGAGTGGTCAAAGCTTTTCTCCATTTGCACTACTTTTTATAGTAATGTCATTTTAAAGTTACTAAGATTATTTTACTTTCTAAATTAACTAATGTAAATAAATCTTTATAGCCCATATATTCTGTTTCTGTACATTTCTATTTAGTTCTATACTAGTATTCTAGGGAATGAAGTGTATTCCTTTTAAGAAATCTCCCAGATCCATTAATAGCTGAATTCAGATTGTTTTTCAAATGCAGTTTTTAAAATTAATTCTAATTCCAGATTGAAAAAATTAACACAGGTAATACTACTATTAAACAGAGACAATACGTATTTTAAAAATACAGTATCATGGACATGAAGTTAAGGGCAGTATTTTTTTAAATGAAAAATTGAATTTTTATCTTGGGTTTTTCCCAGGTTGGAGTGATTCCTAACATGGTAGACGTATATGTATGCTATAAATATTTTAAGCTTTAGGAAATGATTATTAAGTGTTTGGCTTTTAGTCTAAACAGAGACAAAATAATCATGTACATGCAGATATATGATTTCAGTACAATTTCAACCTGTTAACTAGGATTTCCTTTAGTTTTACTGAGTCAGAAATACATTACGTAATAACTTCCTGGAAAATCTGCAGTGTACAAGAGATACAGCTATCTTGATACATATTAAAACTGACTCTGAATAAATGAAATTTGAAATGGGAAGTTTTTAGGACTCATTTGAGAACATTTACATGTGAAAGTTTAAAATATTCTTTCTTATTTTTCCTAGCAAAATTTTAAACAGAACAAAATTAAAATAATGAAGATGTTTTCTATTGTACTTATTGTATTACCTCTTCTGCTTGAAATTTTATATTTTAGCCTCATATGAAGTGACAGATCATT
The DNA here is from genome assembly GCA_935064755.1 of Tragelaphus eurycerus. Classification (NCBI taxonomy): domain Eukaryota; kingdom Metazoa; phylum Chordata; class Mammalia; order Artiodactyla; family Bovidae; genus Tragelaphus; species Tragelaphus eurycerus. The sequence goes on from CAKXYN010000015.1 coordinate 2,865,340, forward strand.
ACAGCCAATTTGTGGTTTTAACAATCAGAAGTAACTGACTAATGATGCTATTCATATTTGGGTTGGGAATTTAAGAAGACCGTGTGTGTGCGTTTCTGTGTGTGCTTATATTTTAGTATTTCCTTCACCTTTGAAATGCCAAAAACAGTTTGTAAAGCTATTCTAAATTTTTGTGCTCTCAAACTCAAGGTTGTTAATCTTTTCTTAGTTGTTTTTTTTTTTTTTTCCGATCTTGTAAATACTTCACATTATTTTTTGTAAAAACATTTTTTAAGAAGAATTAGGAACTTCTGATCCTGGAGCAGATGAAAGGGTAGAGATCTTAACCAGAAGAAAAATGTTTTAAATGCCCTCCACATTTACAACTTTAGTTGTACAACTTGGATGCCTTTTTATATATTTAGTTTCATTCAAGTTTTCCACTCTTCATTCTGAAAAGGAAGCAAAATACTGAATCCATTTTCCAAAGGAAAATGTTTGTAGTGTCACGAAAAATGAGAACAGATGGCCCTGCAAAGCTTTGGGGAGAATATCGCTCTCCAATTCAAATTGTTAGGCAAAGTCAGAGACAAACACAAGCTACCAATCATTGCAGTGATTTGTATGACTTAATTCAAGTGTGCCAAACAGAGTTACAAGGTAGAATTTTGCCTCTTACATTAACTTAAAGATGTTTTACTAATTTACAGTCCAGACTTGACTAAGTGGATGCCCCAGAAGGCACGTTTTGTTAGGAAAAAGAATAATCAGGGAAAAGCAGTCCTCATCACTTCAAATGTATTCTATAATTTTGTGTTTCACAGTGGGCACGATTATCCAGATGCAGTGTGACAGTGTACTAGCGGAATAAATAGATCTTCTGAACCTGAAGTCCTCTGCTCTTTTCCCTCCACCTTTAACTAGATTAGCTTTGCAGTGCATCAGGGCTTGGGTTGTGTGGGGTGCATTAACTTCTCCCCACACTATTCTGATTGAGCAGCAAAGCATCCATTACCAATACCATATCCAAAGTGACGTTTCCATACAGGCTGCCTGCTGTTTCATTCATAACCACAAAACAGACTGAAATGTCTTTCCTTCTTTTTACAACTTGCAAAGAGTTAATGGACTGTGCTGGCCCCCTGCCAGAACCTTTAAGAAACTTTATTAATGTGTTATAAGGCTGGGACACCATAGTGTGGGATTTTATTGGTTATTCATCTTAATGAGTAAAAATATGTATGCACAATTAAGGCCACGTTCTCTAGCAATTGCCTTCTAATAAATGTTGAGTCTTTGTCAGGACTCGTTGCATTTGCTGATCAATTTTGTTTCTTTTTTTCTTCTAAACCTAAAGTTATCAGCAGTATAATAACATGCCTTTTTTTTAAAGAAATACCAGCTTAGTATTTGAGATGAACAATTATTTAATGATGAAAGGAACATTCTTAAGTAAGTGGTAAGAATGACTATTAAAAAAAAAACCAAAAAACAGCTAGGTGAAAAACAGCCTGAAGCATAATCTGCAGCATTTTCTCATTATTTATGTAAAAAAAAATAGTCTATGATCTACTAATTCTTCAAAAGGCAGAGATAACATAATTTTGTGCAGATTATGTGGGAAAGAAGTCTATGAGTAAGCAGCATTAAATGTTTCTTTCCTGTCCTGACATGTAAGTTATCAGAAAACTTATTTTTTTAAATCAGAAAGCATTTTTATTTTCATACAGTTTCTTTCTTCTTCCACTTTTGACATTTTCTCCCTACCACCCTAAAGGTGGAGTGTTTCAAGTAGGGAATGAGGGCAGAAATCATATCATCTTGAAAATAAATATAAAAATAGACTGAATCAGGTCTAGGTAAATTTCATGCTGCAGCTATTTGAAAAATGATGAATATTTTTGCATGTTTTGAAATATGTACTTTCTCCCCTAAATAGAATACTGTGTACCTTCAAAGAATGTTGAGTGGTCTTTTTCAGTTTGTGAAAGTAATTGCAGGCACCTCAAATGAGGAAAATTTCCAGGAAATTTTTTTGGCAAAATGATTTTTATATTATGGTCATTGGAATGACCATAATTTGGGGAATATGGGTAAATTTTGTACTATTTTATAAAAAGTAGTTCTGAACAGTTATTTAAAAAAATCTTTGGTGAGTAAAACTACCCAGAAAATATTAGTATATTACCCTTGCAAGGCAGTAGAATAAGTTTAGGCCATGTTTGTTTTTATGGATTTGAGTAAGTTAGTATGAGTAAGTCTGATCTTAATTCATACTAAAAGTTTCTGAGACATAAATTCATCTATGGTTTTGTCTGGAGTGGAAGTGAGAGTAATTCAATTTTCTTGAATTAACAAATTTAGAAATATGCTTAATTTATGTCTCTTTGACAGTTTAACCTTGATGTTAGAATAGGTGCCAATTGCAATGAAAATTCAAACAGCCATTGAATTTAACACCTAGTAGTTTATTCTCTTAAAGATGAGCCAGAACTTTGCTTTGAGTTCTAAAAATGATCTTATTAAAATGAGGTTATTAAAATAAGATTACAAATAAGAGAATAAAATGTGAAAGATGATTCAAAGTGACTTTGGTGGGGGAATAAAACTATTTGGGGGATGGGAAATAATCTTTCATCTTAGATTTTGACTCCTGGGTGTGGCTGGCTGTATTTTCAAGTGGGGACATCATCCTGTGTTGCTTGACCATGTGAGTTTGATGATTCTGTGCTCTGTGTTGAAACTAACCACCTAAACTGAAGCAAAGAAATATTTTGCCCTTGTACTTTTTCTTTGAATCTCATTCATCCAAGGAGGAGGAGGAGGATGTGGTGAGAACGGGGTTGGTGGATCTCTTTTAGGTGGCAATGGAAGCTGGCTCTTCCCTGCAGCCATGCTTTATCAGTAGACAAAAATAGATCAGACCCCAAACCCTGGTTAAGTACAACTAAGCCTGCAGTAACATTCAAGGGAAAAGTGGCACACGGGGAGAAATGAGACCGGCATTTGCAAGATGTGGCTTAGAGGGGGAATTACTTGAGCCTGTGGTGAAGTCTTGGAACTTTGGTGGGCGATTAGGTGGTTTGTGGGGAGTGAAGAGGGCAGTGACTTTGAAAAGGGTGTCTGGTGGTCACGTGTTATCAAGGCACTGAGCTGCTCATGCTGAACTGGCCCTTTGCCATTCAACTGCATGCAGCAACTTAGTCCTCAATTTGTGGCCTGCCACGGGCAAAAAGGGTTTTCTGGTCTCATCCTTCTCCCAGCCTGTGCACATTACCAAACCACAACATAAACTCACTACAGTCAGCAGCCTTCATTCAAGTGAGGCTTCCGCCAGGAAAATTGGGACATTATGTGTCAAAAATTAGGAAGGTTGCCCAAAAAACCTTGTAATTGTAGAGGAGTAACCTCTATGTGGCCTCTCTCTTTCAGTCTGATGGTGACACTTCTAATTTGAGAAACTAGCAGATTTATATGGGACTCTGCAGTCAGATTTGATTGAGTTTAATTCCTGGCTGTTCTAGTTGTTTGTGGAATAGCCTGAGGCAAGTTTTCTTACCTGAAAATGGGGCTAATAGTAATAATACCTATCACACAGTGTTTATTGCAAGGAAGAAATCCACTTACAGTACTGAGAACACTCTTGGACAAGTAAACAAAAGCCCACTGACTCTTAGCTTTACCATCATTTTATTGCTTTTTTCCAGAAGGTATCTGCTGATGAAGGAGAGGGTAGGGTATAGGACATTTAAACACATAGAACATATGAGGCACTGGTGCTTTATGTAACTAATTGCATTTATTCTCACTAGGATCCTTTCCGGTAGAGGGATCTATTTTTTATATATTTCACTGTCTTGTGTACTCAGTGAGACGTAAAGTGTATGATTTTTAGACATTTGTACTTTAGTTGGGGATACAGAATATATCTGCTTGGCAATATGTACCTGAAATGACTCACATAAGAAAAAAATCTGAAACTATGTTTTAGTGTTTTGTGTAAAACATGTCTTAATCGCCTGTTTCTGTATGTTATAGCAGAGTCTCTACCTGTAGGAGGTGATAGGTCAACATTTGTTAAATTCCTCTGTTTGTCGAATAGTTTGTTGTTTTAGAATTTGGGAACTCTCAAGGAAGAAAAGAAGTTAATGGTATCAAACCATAAACTTACTTGAAAGTGAAAAAAAAATGAAGCTCAAGTTTTAAAAGTATTAGTAAGTTACCAGTGAATATTTTCTGAACACACCAACTTTGGTTCACCAGTCACTAAAGAGTGGCCTGCTATTGTACAGCTATGTGCCTGACTCTCTGGATAACTAATTAAACAATGGCTAAAAATTCCCATATGTTTTTTTGTGCAGGATTATAATAATGGTGAGAAAATTTTCTGCCTTAAAAAGGCTCAAGACGTATGTGTACATAGGCACCTTTATATATATTTCAGATGAGTACGGGAAAAAGAACAGTATTCAGAATACACCGTTAAAGAGACATTAGAGTTTCTTCTATTATGATGGGGATTTTAAAAAATAAAATAGAAATTATTGGTGTGGCTGTGCTGAGTGTGTGGACTTATAGTTAAAGCTAGAAAGCCTGGGCATTTAGGGAATAAGCAGTATGAGTATAATGAGTGCACCGATCTGTGTCAGCATCATAGAATTCATCTTTCACCTCTGAATTATTTCTCGGCAGAGGCAATGTTGGATTCAGTTGAAGCTTAGAATTACAGAACCCTAATCACTGCCAATAATGATTATAGGATAGTACACCAGGCCTACTGTGTCTCTCAACCTGGGCTTAAAATTGTGGAACACCCTAAAAGAGAAAAATCCAGTGACCTCATTATGCAATATTTGGCAGCTGTGAACATAGCATTTTAGCTGGGACTTAAGTCTAAGAGAGAAAAGATAAGACAGAGACAGTACACATCTTGCAAGATCTAGCTGTACTTTTATAATTCAAGTTTTGAACATTCCTACCAGGAGTAAGGGCTTCCCAGGTGGCTGAGTGGTAAAGAATCCACCTGCCAATGCAGAAGACCCAGGAGATGTGAATTGAATTCTTGGGTCAGCAAGATCCCTTGGAAGAGGAAATGGCAACCCACTCCAGTATTCTTGCCTGAAAAAAATTCAATGGACAGCAGAGCCTTTAAAGCTACAGTCTATGGGGTCACTAAGTCAGATATGATTGAAAACACAAACACATACACACACCAGGAGTAAACTGGATGGGGTCACAAAGAGTCATATGTGACTGAACACACACACACACGAGTAAACTAGACCCACACCCACACACCCCCACACCCACACCCACACCCAGGAGTAAACTGGATGGCTGGAGTTCCATGCAGTCCCTCTCTCCCCAGCCCTCCCTCCTTTTGGTCAGCTCTTGGAACTTGCAGTCACTATGGATTTGGTCTCAATTTTTACAATTAAGTGGGTTTTGTGCTATGGATATTTGCCATAGAAAACTTCCCCCCTTCAAATTTGTTACTTTAACAATGTAAAAGAAGCATCACTCCTTAACAAAAGAGAAGGAAGCAAATTAAATAGTTTTTTGGTTTTCATTTTGCATATACACATGCTTTGCCACAGACTCTAAATCCGGTCAGAATCGTGCATTGCAAATGGGAAAATGTGGTCTTTGCTCAAGCTTTTCTGTAGTGTATTTCCCTGTAGTGGGGAGTTCTGACTTTACTTTTTCCCCAGAAAATTACATGAGTTCCTCTCATGAGTAGCAAAGTTGTGGGCATAGGCGTCACTGACATGTGGAGGTGAGAGGGATTCAGAAAAGACCCCTGTCACTACTTTATAACTTGGAACATTGCAATATTGCTTTATAGTTTTTCAAGCAACTTAAAAAAATAAAAAAAGTTGTGATAGCAGGCCATCTTTCTGTGGGAAATGTGCGTCTTGGCTTCCTGCGAGGCCGTCGTGGGTCTGCCCGGCCGCCGGCTGCCCTCTGCCCTTGGCGAGGCGGGCCAGGCCGGCGACATTTCAGGAGGCCGCTTGGCAGCCATTTTAGATCCTGCCCGCGCGCAGGGCTCCTGGCTGCCAAGAGCTGCAGCCGCTCCGTGCCAAGACACTCTTGGCAGTGGAGATAAACTTTGTAGAGATACACAGTCCAGAAATATCTTATAATTACAAAGCACAGGGGGCAGAATGTTTTTACAATACAGCTGTGCTAATGTAAACATTTAATTTGGCAGCCTTCTCCACCCACTTTTCAATTAACCGGGTTTATGCAGATACTTTAGGTCTGTAATAAACTTTATTGCTACTTCTCTTGGAGTACAGTTTATGAAACACAGATTGGAGGGGCTTTTTTGGGGGGTTTTCCATCCATTTAGGAAAGCACACGGTGAAGGTTGTGTTGCCATGAAGGGGAAGTGTAAGCTTTCTGTCTCAAAAACTGCCACAGGCCTGGCTTAACTGAAACAGTGTCTTTAAGGAGAAAAATGTGGGGGCTGTCTCCTTTGGCTTCTAAAGCCTGCCAGAGGATATTAATAGAAAGAGGTAAAATCACTTATATAGCTACGAGAAAAGACACTTGTGTTGGTGATCATTAAAAAAGATAAATGTCCCCTGCAAGGCATGAGACTGTTTCAAGAGATAAATTCCCAATAACAGTTCTTACAGATATAATTATAATAATTGTGTAATCGCCGTGATAATTATTCTTATAGAGTGAAAGAAATAATTTTCTATCTAAAGTAGCATTCAACTGTTCAGCTCACAAAGCTAGTCAATAGATCCTTTTCAGCTAACTGAAAAAAATGGTAGAGGTCATGGAGTTTTAAAGCTAAATTTGGTTTTAATTGACATCGTGAAAAAGGAAGGTATTTTTTTTTTTTTCATAAGGAATATGACATCACATTTCAGGATATCTCTTTGCACAGATTTGCTTATATGTTTCTCAAATAGATTAGAGAGCACCATATAAATGCCATACATATGAATAGTTTTTTTTTTTTTAAGACAAAAGATTTTCAAGTTGTATTTTCATGTCTTACCACTTAGAAACTTTGCCTTGGTTATGGTTTTTAAAAATTCGCTTTTCCTCTTAATGATGGATTTTCTTAATAGAAAACCATTCTTATGATGTTTTCACCTCAGGACTCCTTTTGAATCCCTCATTTAATCTGGCTCCATCACCATCCAGTCTATGGGTATGACCATAAAGTAATTTTCAATCTGAGGTTGTGTTTGATTGTTTGGCTTCCAAAGCTCAACAGATCCCTTTCAGCTATTCTGAGAGATGGTGGAAGTCAGAGAATTATAGAGCTGTGGTATCATTATTTTATAGTTTTTGTTTCATGCTTCCAGAGCTGTTTTGTTATCATATCACCTTGGTGCATTCTGCTTATCGCAGCTAAACAAGGCATTTACAATGGCTCGTATTCTGTCCGGTGTTTTATTCATTAAGAACAGAAATCAAACGAAAAAATATGTCACAGTGAACTATATGTGTGTATTATGTCAATTTTATTTTCAGAGTATAATAATTGGGGATACTGTTTATCAATTTCAAAAAGAACCCTTTTTATCTGTTAGTAAGGGGTGAAGTTAGCACAATGTGGATTAGATTATAAGATGCATGAAGAGAGGAACAAATGATGTTCTGGTCTCTATTGTAGATTGAGCTTAAGGGTTGATACATGGGAATCTTGTCACAAAGAGGTCACAGTCTTCTGCAGCGAAGCAGCGTATGTGCCACCAGCTATAATGCAGTATTCAAGTCATGTATTAGAGATAAGAGCACGGAGTGGTGGGCCTTGGGGGTGGCCTTCTTAGCAAGGAGAAAGTAAGTTTAAGAAAAGATAGAATTCAAGGGCTTTGAAAAATGAATTAGGAGTTCATAGCTTTGAGGAAGGGATACTTTAGAAAGAGAAACCATGTGGGCAGAAGCATAGAGACCTGAAATTGCACAACATATTCTAGGAATTTTCCAGAGCGTGCTGGAGTTGACACATTGGGAAATTGGGCATAGATGGGAAAAGGAATGAAAGAAGGTTGTCCTTTGATTGCAGTGGGCGATGAGACTAGGGTGGGGCCAGGCGATGAAGAGCAGATCATTATTGATTGTTCAAGGTAATAAGGAATCATTCAGATGTTTTAAAGTTTGAAGTGTTGTGATTCCTGGTTGGCAGTGCAGAGGATGGAGTCTGCTTTCGTTGTGAATAATAAATCCTAATGGTCTGAGGAGGCTGAGGCTATTGTCAGATGAGACACGAAGGCTCAATGAGGGATTTTAGCAGCATTTCCAAAGGAGACAACGGGGTAGACTTAAGAGATAGAGTCTAGCCCAACCATTGAATGTAAGGCTTTAGGGAAGATGGGTTTTCCAGATGTCTGAGTTTTCAGCTTGGACCACAGAGTGGGTATGGATGCCATTAGTTGAGGTATGGAAGAGGGGTTGCTGAGAGTGTGTATGAGTCTTGCACTAGGCAACATCAGGGGGATTTTGCAGTTGAATAGAGAGGTTAGGCCTAGAAATAGAGATTTAGAATCCCTCACAAATGGATAATATTTGTAAACATGGAGCTTGTTGAGTTTGTTCAGGGGAACCAATAAAGACAAGATGGAAGGCCACTTGCTTGATTGTCTTACAGATCATCAACATGCAAGGACCCTACAAATGAGGAGATGGCCATAGCGATTGAAAAGACACCCCCGAAAGACAGGCTTAGAATGAGGAAGGATCAGTTCCCTGGAGAAAAAGGGAAGGAGAATTTTTAGAAGTTGCGGATACTTAGTGTCCAAAGTCAATTAGGTAGAGTATGAGAAGGTCAAGGCAAGTTGTGATTTATAGAAACAGTGATTTTAGAGTTAGGACACATCTGTACTTATTGATTCTTGAGAGCTTGGTATTGTGTATAAAGATTGCTGCTACTGCTGCTGCTAAGTCGCTTCAGTCGTGTCCGACTCTGTGCGACCCCACAGACAGAAGCCCACCAGGCTCCCCTGTCCCTGGGATTCTCCAGGCAAGAATACTGGAGTGGGTTGCCATTTCCTTCTCCAACGTATGAAAGTGAAAAGCGAAAGTGAAGTCGCTCAGTCGTGTCTGACTTTTAGCGACCCCATGGACTGGAGCCTACCAGGCTCCTCCGTCCATGGGATTTTCCAGGCAAAAGTACTGGGGTGGGGTGCCATTGCCTTCCCCGGTATAAAGATTATTATTTGCTTAATTTAAACAGTGGTCGGGAGAAGGCAGTGGCACCCCACTCCAGTACTCTTGCCTGGAAAATCCTATGGACAGAGGAGCCTGGTGGGCTGCAGTCCATGGGGTCGCTAAGAGTCGGATACGACTGAGCGACTTCACTTTCACTTTTCACTTTCATGCATTGGAGAAGGAAATGGAAACCACTCCAGTGTTCTTGCCTGGAGAATCCCAGGGACCGGGGAGCCTGGTGGGCTGCCGTCTATGGGGTCGCACAGAGTCGGACACGACTGAAGTGACTTAGCAGCAAACAGTGGTCAGGCAGTTAAGTTTTGCCCTTGCCTTTTACCCCTCAGCATGTAACTTCAGTGAAACAGATTGTCAGACTGTGGTCCTGGGTTGCTGAAAGGATGAATTTTCTGTAGACCTTAAGAAATATCTGGTAGAAAACAATGGATTATGTTTATTTGTAATCTCTCTCCTCTCCTAATTCTGTTGGAAATAGGTTTTTTTTCCTCCATCTCACTTCACCACTGGCTACTTGTACTGAAAGAAGTAGAAGCTAGTTTGAAAGTTTTGTGTGGATTTTGGAGAAGTTATGAACAATTTCACAGAAGATAAAAGGTGCCCAACCTCTGAGCATACCCCTTTAATTGCTCTTACAAAGCCTTCAGACATTCCCTTGGGGGAAAATTACGCATCTAGCTCCAGGTCCTAGAATTCACCCTGTTAACTACAGCAGTGAGGTTTATTTGTACAGTCTCCTCTGTACCTTTTCTCTCTGTGTGGCTCCCCAGTTGCGCAGTAAAAGACTCAGAAAATGGTGATATTATGCTAGAACATAAAGATTATATTAGAAAATATGTTTGTGCCAACTAATATGTAAGTTAAAACAATAGCCTGCTGCAACCTGGGTGCAGCTCTGCGGTCTCCTGGGATATCTTAGCAGGTTTAGTTAAGTCCATTTAAAAAATACCTGTTAACCTTCAAATGTGCTGAGGTCTATCTTCAATATGCAATGTCGACTTCACAGTTTCCTCTGAATGACAATAAATGAGCAAGTAGAATGCTTGTTAGTTAAAAGTGAAAGCACAAATATATATGGCCCTTTCAAAAAGCCAAATGTCCTAGACTCCAGTGCATTTTTACTTGGTTTTGTCTCTCCAGCCCTTTAACCATCCTAAGATACTGCTTCACCACTTCCTCGAGGAAGCACAAGCAGGAGCAAATTAAGTTTCCGAAAGTAAAGTTGGATCCTGTTTAAGTAGATTAGGGTCTGGCATACCATTTAATTTTATCAGGCATTTAAAGTGAAGGATGTACACTGTGGCCGGCTGTGACTTGCCAATTAGCTGGGCTTTCCCCACTGTTTCTGGTTTGGCAGGGATGAGGTGGTTCACCCTGCCGCACTGCTGCCTGCCAAGGACACATGGCCAGTTCCCGGCTTCCTGTCTTCCTCTTTGTGTCCTGGCCTTGCCTTCCAGGGAGCTGCCAAGACACCATTGCCAAAAATCTTCCTTCGGAAAGGTCAAGCAACCTCAAGTCACCTATGCCAATATTTGTGTTTTCTTTTAAATCCTTCTGTTTCGGTGCTCAACTTGGAGAAGAGTGTACAACCGAACATGCAGAGAGTGGAACCTGGGGTCACTTTGGATCACTTGGATGAAGCAACAGAACCCAGAGAATCCCTTGGCTGGTCAGGGTATGATGTTTCTGGTAGAATCCTATTTAAAGCTCTGTGAAGTGTGATAGAGTTCAGAATGGTTCAGTGTGGATTTGGATGTAGCTTGCTTTTTAGGATTCACTGTACACATGTGATTTTTGGCTGTAGCTGTCTCCTGGTGCATCTCGTGGCAGGGAGGGAGAGAGAGAGTAAAATGGAAATTGGTCTTGGCTTGAAGGCTGCAATTTTGTTTGTGTTTTTAGGACTCTATATAGTCACTTGGTACTTTCACTTTCCAGTTTGCAAGGAAACATACTGGTAAGCAGTCTGAGAACAGTGCACAGGAGAGTTTACCTGGGGTGCCTGTTGAAAGTACCACTTTCTTGGTCCCAGCACTGCTGTATGAATCCCAGCCATTGGGAGTGAGGTCTGGGAATCTGAATTTTTAACAAGCATCGCTAATGATTCTGATGCTCACTAACTTGTGGACTGAAGGTGTCACTGATTGTGAAATGAAGATAAGGCAGGTAGCATTTATTGTCACCAAACAGCAAATTGTCCCAAGTGTTTCCTTCAGTTGATCTTTCGGAAGACCTAGATCTTAATTTGAATCTTCAGATTGTATGCAAACCAACAGTAACAAATGCTTTTTAGAAGACTGAAATTTAAAAAATTTTTTAAATTTTAAAAAACTTTAATAAATTTTATCTAAATAAATATCTCTTGTTTGAACCCTCAATTTTAAGGTTTTTAACGTTTTTTCTCATGACACACAGGGCCACCACAGGTTGCATATAGAACAACCCTAGCCGTCTTACACCTGTAGCCCACCTGTGATGTTCTACAGAGTTACAGTGTGATGAGCCTAGAAACACCTCTCACTGAAAGAAAGTTCATGTTGCTAACATTTCAAAATTCCAAGTGGTTTTCTTTAATTTGAAAAGATTCTATTGGAGGAATATGGAGCTCTTACAGTGCCTAAAACTGAGGTACCTACTGATTCTCACGGCTGTTGTCATTTAATCAAGGGAACACCAAGTGTTCTGCCTGTAGATTCAAGGGAAGTTCAACATAACCCCAGTATGCTCTTTTGGCTTTTCATGTGAAATTGTCCATAGCTTTTCCTTACTAAGTAAGCTCTGTTTAATTCTCCTGTATCTTCTGATATGCTATCTCTTTTGGTAAGGATAGCCTTGAACCTTTTTTTTTTTGGTCATTTTTTTTGTAGCATTCCTAGAGTTATGCCCAGGTTACCTTTGTAATTTTGCCTTTTTCTTCCCCCTAAACTGTTTCCAAAATTTGCTGAAAAGCTGCAGCCTCAGGGACACCTCTGCTTTTCTGACATGACTGACAATCACTCCACTAATGCGGAACACATGTTCTGTGAGAGTTTGCCGATAGCCTTGGGTTCTAAATTTGCAACTTCAGCATCTTCCATTGAAAAGAAACAGCATATTTTTTCTTAAACTTCCCCTTTGCTTCCCCTTAAACCATAGTCTTTTATAACAGTAATAAGGAAATGTGGTTCTGGGTATAATTGCCAAGAGGCAATTGCACCCCAGAGGACTGGCAGAATTTTCTTTTCTATATCTGAAGGCTGGGCTCCATCAAGAAGCTCCATTTGCAAATAACTCAATTAGAATAATCACAACAATGTCTTTATTTTTGTGGCAGCTTTCCCCATAGAGATCAAAGTACTTTGGAGACATCCTATCAAATTCATTGTTGTAATACCCAGTGGACTAGGATAAAAAAGTTTTATTATAGCTTGTTTGAAATAGGTGATTGAGGCAAAGAGAGGGTAAGTAACATCCCAGAGGTCACAAAAAAAGTCAGTAGGGCAACTGCAAAGAAGAATTCAGGTTTCCTGTTACTCTGCAAGTTATCAAGCTACATTCTTTCCTGGCCATTGGAAAGATTGAGAATAAAGAAAACCTCTTTTCAGATTGCATAACGATGTAGGTGAAAGTGCTTTGAAAATTGTAAGGCATTGTTGCTATCTTTATCACTTAGTACAAATGGAAGGTAAGAAAGAGCCTCACTGTCAATAGCTAGTTGTTCCAACTCATGTGACATGGGTTTTTACAAATTCTTGGTTGACTGGGCCCAAATTATCATTCATCTCCATCATCAGTGAAAGACTAATGAAAACTTACATCTATAATTCTGAATTAAATAATGCACTTAAGCATTTTATAGCTCTTTACAAATTTCTTAAACTGCCTAAGTTCCTTGGGATTGATAGCAAACTTTGAATCAGTTAAGAAGCCAATGATCAAAATTTCTATGATTAGATAAACTACCTAACGAAGAGCTGATCTAAGTGTTCGGATTTTCTTAGAGTTTTTACTCATAGATTTTATAGTTCTGAAGGTGGGTCTAAGGAATTTCAGCCCTATTTTTTAATGGGAATTGGAGATTTGGGAGTAAAATTGCTGCTGCTGCTAAGTCGCTTTAGTCGTGTCTGACTCTGTGCAACCCCATAGATGGCAGCCCACCAGGCTCCTCCATCCCTGGGATTCTCCAGGCAAGAACACTGGAGTGGGTTGCCATTGCCTTCTCCAATGCGTGAAAGTGAAAAGTGAAAGTGAAGTTGCTCAGTTGTGTCTGACTCTTTGCGACCCCATGGACTGCAGCCTTCCAGGCTCCTCAATCTTACGGGATTTTCCAGGCAAGAGTACTGGAGTGGATTGCCATTACCTTCTCCTTTGCTACTCATTGCTACTCATCTTCTAATCTAATTTCAAATTGCTACTCATCTTTTGATCTGATTTCAAAGAGCCTTGGAGGACACACCCTCTGGGAAAGAGACACAATTAATGTGATATTCTTAATTATTATTGTTTGCTTAGTGATTAAAATGGCATATTTTGGTGTAGCTCTATAAGTGTCCTCTGTACTGGTATTGGGGAGGGTCAGGAGTGGTAGGATTTCCTCCTGTGAACAGAAATCTCTTTTCCCAACCAGGAGCTGAAAACTCAGAAACATCCGCCAATTATCAGACCTTGCCTTCTAATGGGAAAAATGAGAAGTTAGGCATAATACAAATATGTGATGTTTTGAAGCTCTCTCTTTGATTTTCAAAGTTGTAGAGTAAGTTCCCAGTTCTTCCCTCTAACCCACATAAATGAAGTCATTTTTCCCTTATCATAAATCCTCCCCGTGCATCTCATGGGAAGAGTAATGGCCTTGAGACTATCTCGTCATCATTACACTTTTTGTTGTGTCTTAATCCTTAATGAATGTTAAGCTGAAAATGAATCCATGTGAACAGGGGAATAGAAAATAAAGTTCAACCAATGAGGCAGCAGCCCAATGAAAGTCTTCTCATTTTTATAGTTTATATTGTCAAGCAAAGTCCAGAAATTATCATTTTCTTAGAGATTATTTCTCTATTTCACATCCTTGCAGAATTAGCTGCTGCTGCTAAGTTGCTTCAGTCGTGTCCAACTCTATGCGACCCCATAGATGGCAGCCCACCAGGCTCCCCCGTCCCTGGGATTCTCCAGGCAAGAACACTGGAGTGGGTTGCCATTTCCTTCTCCAATGCATGAAAGGGAAAAGTGAAAGTGAAGTCGCTCAGTGGTGTCCGACTCTTAGCGACCCCATGGACTGCAGCCTAGCAGGCTTCTCTGTCCATGGGATTTTCCAGGCAAGAGTGCTGGAGTGACTTCTTTTAAATCCCGTTTTTACTTCATTATTCCTTAAATATACAGTTTGGTAAGAAACTGGATATTTTGTCAACAAGATGTAAAATGGCAGGCATCATTTTCTTTTAAGCCCTCAATGCTTTACTGGTGTCACGGGAGGGAGAGGGGCTGTGCTTCTCTCAGGCACACAACAGAGCTTTGCTGTCTTGGTAAGTTGGTTTCAACCTTGCTGTCTGTCTGTCTCTGTTAGTTGGTTTTAGTTCTGCTTAGGTTAGTTGTAGCAAAAGTCCTCTTTTTCTGGGAGCTGAATGGTCCAATAAAGTAAGTAAATCAGTGGTTTCAGTTGTCTTGGGGAGAGAGACACCACAGTTACACTCTGGTTCCTGCAGTAGCATTCCCAACTGACATGCCAAGGCTGAAGATTTCCATCCGGGTCAGGTGTAGCATATTATAAAGGAACTTAGAGGATGTCACACCACGAGATTTACTCTTTCCATGAGAGAGAGAGAAAGAACACACACATGCTGAATTGAGGTGACACAGCCCCCTTCCAGTATTAAAAATTGTTTCCTTATAAACACAGTGTTATTTTGTTCCATTATATCTGCTGTGACATTTGTAAGTGGATGGAGATTTTCTGTTTATTGGCTTCCAATCAGATCTTCAGATACATTGCTTGAAGGTGGAGATTAGTCCTTTTTGCTCTATCAGCCCATTGGTAGGAGGGCACCTCTTTGCACCTATTTCTGGGCCAGTTATTAGTACATGTGTCATGATTTCAGTTATCTGCTTGGCATAATGTGGTCAATTCAATTTCATGTTTTTTATCTTGGCTCTGGGTTATAGATTCCTATGTGATGATTCTTAAATCACAGAATCCACATATAGAGTATATTGGAAAAATTGGGGATAATTTTTTTCTTTTTTTGGATTGCAACTTACAATGAAATTTTAACTACAGAAGACTATGTAGTAAAAAAAAAAAAACAGAAAAATTTACTTATAGGGCAACAGTGGAGAAACAGACATAGAGAAAAGACTTATGGACATGAGGAGAGGGGAGGAGAGGATGAGATATATGGAAATAGTAACATGGAAACTTACATTACCATATGTGAAATAGATAGCCAATGGGAATTTGCCGTATGGCTCAGGAAACTCAAACAGGGGCTCTGTATCAACCTAGAGGGGTGAGATGGGGAGGGAGATGGGAGGGAATTTCAAAAGGGAGGGGATATATATATATATATATATACACACACACACCTATGGCTGATTCATGTTGAGGTTTGGCGGAAAACAGTAAAATTCTGTAAAGCAATTATCCTTCAATAAAAGATTAATTAATTTTAAAAAACTGTTTAACACTTAGATTCATTTATATTTGGCATTAGGCTTCCTGCCCCTCATCCATGTTTCCAGAGAATTTCAAGGACTGTTTCTAGCTCGTGGTCTCAACATTATTCTTGGAGTTTTCAATGTCTATGCAGTGTGTCTACTGTCAGGTTATGGAGGTTGTCTTTTGGCTTATTCATTGTACTGGAATTTTCTCATTTGAAATAAAGGGAAGGGATAGGAAAATGAAAAAGCAGAATTTATTATCCAGCTTATTTCATGCTCATTTTATGCCTCTTTAGACTATAACTCATTTTCTTTTTTTCAATAAAATTTATTGAATTAAATTTACACATTTCACCTCAAATGACAAAGATGAACTAAATAGATTTCAGGCTCAGGTTTATGTAATAAACAATGATTTTCAGTTGATGAACTCTCCATATGATGTTCGGTGGTAACTATCACAAACCAGGACAGTAATGTTTAAGAAACAGGAAAATAAATGAGCCCCTACTGTATAGCACAGGTAACTCTGCTCAGTGCTCTGTGGTGACCTAAATGGAAAGGAAATCCAAAAAACAGGGGTATATGGATTCGTAGAGCTGATCCACTTGCTGTACAGCAGGACCTAACGTAACATTGTAAAGCAACTATATTCCAATTAATTAAACAAAAGAATTAATTAAAACAAGAGAAACATGAAAGTAAAACTTTGGTGGGGAGGAGTGGGAGAGTTCAAAGTGGTTGAGAGGAAATAGAAGGACATGGTGTTACAGTGCAGTGCTGACAGCTGAGTGTGCCCACCAAATACCCATGTCATCCTGCTAATAGTTTCATCAGAAGTCGGCATCATGGATTATAAGTCGGCAACATTAATGTGGATTAATGCTTTATGCTTTCTATAATAATGTCCCTCTAGTGGGGAGTTATGTAACGCACTGTACCATATCAAGCATATTCATACTGTTTGCTTTTATGATTGCAAAGTTTTGATATTGTGAGTTTGATATTTTGATATTGTGAGAAGTATGCATATACTTCCCTGTGCATACAAACATAACCATTTTGGTTTTCTCCTATTTGCGGAGTGTTCCAGTAAAGCCTCATAGATTATGCAGTCCTGATTGAAGAAAGTACTTGTGCATGTTCTTATTTTATGACTGATGTGAAAATGCTGGATGTCAAGTGAGGGACAAAGTAATGTTGAAATTATTTCTCTTTTTAAGTATGAGAGTGAAAGTGTTGGTTGCTCAGTCATATTCAATGCTTTGCGACCCCATGAACTGTAGCCCATCAGGCTCCTTTGCCCATGGAATTCTCCAGGCAAGAATACTGGAGTGGGTTGCCATTTCCTTCTCCAGGGGATCTTCCCAACCCAGGGATCAAACTTTGGTCTCCTGCATTGCAGGGGGATTCTTTACCTTCTGAGCCACCATTCAAGTATATATTTCTTATGTCGATATATGTCAGTCTGTAGTTAAGACAACTTTTTCATTATCTCCACATGATACTTTTTGCTGTTCAGATAATTGATAAGCAAGTCAGAGTGGTTTGTGTCATGAGACAGAAATAAATGTACAATGTTCTATAGAAATAATCAGGCTCATAAGTTGATCTAGTCAAGGAGCAGACAGTCATGTTTATAGGAAAGTCACATACGCAAGGAGAAACCCAGTTATCATGTTATTTGTTAAAAGTTAGATAGAAAGACTAACTCTGAGATGGTAAGAGGAAGACTAACTCAGATCGTACACCTGGATGGGACCTGGATGGGTGGGTGGGAATATCAGATCTCCTGGAAGAGATGGATTTAGAGCTTGGCACTGAAAGTCTAATTAGTTAAATTAATCTTTTTTTAATGTTGATTATCTTTATGCGTTAATTTCTTGCATTATAAAAGACTGGGGTATAGCATTTCATATGTAGTACTGAATGGTGATGGTACTTTGTCACGTTTTAAAATGAGAATCCTAACAAATACCTGAAATGTATTAATATTCTAAATGATATTACATTTAATCCAATACTGATGACTCCATTCCCTGACATCTGTTTTAAAGTAATGAATATGTCAAAAAACACGTGTATCTGTCAGGATCCAGAATAACACGGCTCCAGTCAGAGTCCACTAGAAAGAATAAGATAGGGGAGACCAGTTATAATGGTGTTAGAATAGGTGAAAAGCCAGATGGCAGAGGCAAGCCAGACACGAGCATCTGTACGAGCCCACTACTGCAACTAAGGCTGGAGGGATAAAGGGAAGGTGTGGTATTGCCAGAGTCCTTGGAGACCACAGAGAGAGCGAGCCACACTGTGAAAGCTAGAAAACAAATGAGACAGCCATTGCTTGGAGTTACTTGTTAAAACAGACAGAAGGAAAGAGATACCTGCCCTTCTCCTTTCTTCCCACTCTCTGCATTTCCCAGCTCCCACCAATGCCTCTAACTTGAAGCCAGTTGCTAACAGAGCTGGGAAATGTAATTTGCAGGAACAGAGGGAGGGATGTCTCCAAGGACACATTACCATTACATGGCAATTCTGATTTTGGAGGTGGGGTTGGGGGATGGAATTGAGGTGAGTTCAAAGCATTGATCTTGTGAGAGGGATTAAGTTTGCAGGATATTATCCAAAGCCTTATCATACTAGGTTTTCTTACTGGCATTGAGTTAACTAATTTTTTTTTTTATCCTGCTGGAAAATTTAGCTTGTATCTTTTCATCTTAGTGTTATTGTTAGATGCTTTTGAAAATTCTCTACGAATGATCTTGTTGGTTAATTTTCAAATGTTAACATACTGTAAATGTCAGGAAGTATTTGATCTTTTCTAATTAGAGCCAGTCTTTAAAACCCAAAACAACAGGTGACAGGCTCAATTGTTCCCATGCCAGTTAGTAGCTCTCACAACAAATCATAGGTACCTTCTCCCTTTCCATCTTTTGGAGATATTAAGAATGGACTCGGGGAAGGCAATGGCACCCCACCCCAGTACTCTTGCCTGGAAAATCCCATGGACGGAGGAGCCTGGGAGGCTCCAGTCCATGGGGTGGCTAAGAGTTGGACACGACTGAGCGACTTCACTTTCACTTTTCACTTTCATGCATTGGAGAAGGAAATGGCAACCCACTCCAGTGTTCTTGCCTGGAGAATCCCAGGGACGGGGGAGCCTGGTGAGCTTCCGTCTATGGGGTCGCACAGAGTCGGACACGACTGAAGCGACTTAGCAGCAGCAGCAGCAGCAGCAAGAATGGACTAGGAAAAGTTCAACTCCTCCTGGAATCAAGCAGTGTCTACAACTTGAAGATGATGTGGTTTCTTGGTTCTTTTGTGATTTTTGCTTCTTGGAGGTATGGGTATGTGGCAGAGTTTGTAATTTGTTTTTTGATTGGATGGCAATGTCAGTTTTGAAATGGCAGCATAATAATCAATTTGGAAAATTGAACATTAGCCATGTGTTATGTGCAGTGAAAGTAATCTTTGTGAGCATGGGAGATGAGGCTGCAGTGAAAAACTTGATGTTGGTCTGTGCTAAAATTTTGTCACATCTGGAAGGCATTTGATGTATAAAATTACATAGGTTTGATACCATATAGGCCTAAGACATATGGATGGGACATTATGCAGAAACTTGTTCTTTTCCATATTCTTTAGCTTAGAGATTTTTGAATCATAAGGAGTCCATTTGAATCTCCATTAAAGATAAACTAAGTAAAATGACACAATGGAAGGAATTTTGAGCACATGGTCAACAGCTCTGTGTGCGTATCCTCCTGATTCCCTTCTTTACATTGATTAAGCACGTGGGCATGCTCATCATTTTTTCTCATTTTCTAAGTAACCATAGTAATGAATAGTGAATTCCATGGTAGGCTGCGGTAATAGGCTTTTTATTATTCTTGGTTAAATTTACCTGCATTTTTAGCTTTCCTTTTAAAAAGATTATTTGAAGTAATATTGCCCCATAAAATTATAACAAATCATATTTCTGTTGGGTTATAAACTTTTCAGAGTTCTTTCAAACATATTATTCCACTTATTAGAATAGTTCTGACCTTGTCTTGAAAAAAAGAAGGAAAATCATATTCATTGGGCCTTTTTTGGCTTTTATTTTATCAAAAAAATTTAGTTACTTTCCTCTCATGCACAGTTTTCATTTGCAGGAGGAAGTACTCCTCATCTGTTTCCTCATTTTATCCTTTAAGAAAAATGTTAGTTCACATGATGGTATTATTCAAGCAGTTTTATTCCTGGTAAATTAACTTTTGTCTGAAAAGAAGGGGACATTAGGTTCTTTGAACCACTTATCAAGGAACTGTTAGGACATTTAATACCATTATCTGCCACATCAGCAAGCTTCCTGTTTCATCAAGTGACTTCTCTGATTTTTCTTCCTCCAATATTATGATAAAGTTATTTTATAAACAAAAGTAATATGAATGTCTGATGTACAAATCTCCTGTACCTTGGTAGAAAGTATATCATCTTTGTCTTACTCTATTACTCTGCTAATTATTATGCACCTTTCATTAAACATATAAGTTTATTTTTACATCATCATAGACTTAAGAGCCATGATTTAATAATAAAGCAAGGATGACTTATTGATGACATGCAACTAGTAGGGTGTGTTAAAAAAAAAACAAACCACTAATTTCTTTTCTCCAAACTCGTGTAATGATTTAAATATAAACATTTTAATGATTGGGGAAATTATATTTTACCTTCAACGATGGAGAAATCTGTTGAAGTGAAATATTTCTTTTTAAGAACATATGCCAGTGATAAAATGAGCACGGGAAAAAATAAGAATATGACTCTTTGGTCATTGCATCATTTGCTTGTATTTGTGGAGAGTTTGCAGACACTAAAATATGCACTATATGTAGATAATAACCAAACAGGTAAAAATTATGATTGACGACTGCCAATTATAATTTGAGAAAGACGAAAAGTATTTTAAGAGCTGTCAGCCATAAAGGTCTGGTTCACTGTAAAGAGTGGTCCTTTTTTCATCACGTATTGATTGGACATCTACTGTATGCCAGGCAGTGAATAAGGCTAATATGGCTCTTGACCCCATGAATTTTACACCCCAGCAGGAGACCTGAACACTAACACAGAACTTTACCTGTGTTTTTAGTGTTTTCAGGGGGAAGTATAGAGTGAAAACAGAGGACAGCTAGCTAGGTGCTATTTTTGGGGTGGGAGGGTGAGTGTGGGAAATTAAACCTTAAAGTATATTTTTTTAAAAAAAGGAATTTCCGCACAAATATTTATACATGTTGTCACTGTTGTATAAAGTTAATTTTTTCCCTCTTATTCCTGTTGAAAATGACTAAGGCTAAAAAGCTCTTACCTTTTTGAAATTCAGTTTTAAGTGATTGGGCAAGATGCAAAGTGATTCAGGCATGAAGTGGTTTGCTTAGGGTCAAAGCACAGGTATTGGTGGTTACTGAGTAGAACCCAGGAGTCTGACTCTCTAAACGGTTGTGAGAAAACATGTCCTCTTCCCTGAGAAGAAAGATTGCCAGCAAAATATTAGAAAGTCTTTTGTCTGGTTTTAATCTAGATAAACAATACAGTATTAAGTTTGGGAGAAATACAAGAAATGACATAGGGCTTCCCAGGGGGCTCAGTAGTAGAGAATCCTCCTGCCAGCGCAGGAGACGCAGGAGAAGGGGATTCAGTCCCTGGGTTGGGAAGATCCCCCGGAGGAAGAAATGGCAACCCAACACAGTACTCTTGCCTGGGAAATCCTACAGACAGAGGAGCCTGGGGTCTCCATGGAGCCTGCAGTCCATGGGGTCGCAAAGAGTCAGACACGACTTAGCAACTAGACAACAACAACAGGAAATGATATAGCACGGACGGGCCATATGTGCCCAGAGTGTGCTATGTGTAGGACTTAGAATAACGCATAAAGACCCCAGGAAAAAATAAAGCATGTAATGAATTACTGTGCCAGGCAGAGTAACCAGTGCTGTTCAGGACATTGATGGTAAAAGCATTTGTTTTTCGCCCTGGTTTCCTTTTAAGAGAACATTTCAGACCAATAGGATCACAAATGTTGCATTTGGTTTATGTTGAAACTTTGCATTGATTTTTCAATTTGCCTCCACAATTATGCTCTTGAGTCTGATGACATTCTGGTTTTCATTTTCAGATTCATATTTCACCAGCATTCTCTTTGCACTACATACCTTGCTATAAAATGCAGGTTTCGTGGTTTCCAAAAAAAAAAAAAGTATATTACATAGTATAGCTGAAATCCACAATGTTTCCCAGATGGGAAAGACAGAACATTCATCTCATCTTTTCCTCCTGGATCTGGTGGGATTTTGGAAAGGGCTTCATTGTTTTCATGTGGCAGAGTGCATTGGCAAATTGTTTTCTAAAGTACGCAGTGGCGTGTTCTTCTAATATTATAAGATATGGGCAGCATTTATGAAAGATTATAAATCTTACAACTCTCCTCAGAAACTTAAAATACAGCTGGAAATGTTTTGCTTCCAACAAACATGCAATCTTCATAAAATTGGAAAAGAAATGTTTTGAATAAATAATGTTTTGGTTTATTTCTCTCTAGTGTGAGATCTATGTTTTTAAGTCAAAACCATGCCATAAAACTCCTCCTTCTTCTACACTAACACCCTTGCCTCTGTATTTATATTTTGCTGGTGCATCTATTGTTTTTTAAATTTTTTTCCTTCAGTTTTAAAGTATGCCAGATTGCTTTTCCTTGTTTTTAAAGATAGAAAACTGGATTTCTCCCAGGGACTCTTTCCCTAACTAGAATGGTTTAAAACCAAAACAAGGATTGAGTCAGTTAATTAATTTAAATGAGATTACAAATCAAAAACATATTACACAATCTTGATTTAATTACTGCATTTTATTTACTTAATTGAAAACACACTGTAGAAAGTTAGCAATCTTGACAATGACCAGTATAGTATCTTTACATTCTATAAACTAAAGTCTTTGCAATCAAGAAGTTTAGATGATCCTGGTTGTGACCTTTGGTTCACTCAATCCCTGGATCAGTAGAGAGTCACTGAACTTAATCTTAGGCCAGAGAGGTCAGATACAATTATCCCTGCTTTCATTTGGGAGAGTTTGGTGCTAGTTAATGAAGCAGTGCAAACCTCTGGTCTGACGTGTTGGCAGGTTTCATACTTCTTGTCCAGGGGTTGTCCCATCTGCATTGGTGAATAGTCTCCTGGCATGAATAGATATCCTCTCAAATGGGTAGGTGATTTTTTTCCCACCTTGAATTTCAGTGCCCTATATTTCCTGGCTAATTACTTGTGAACAAATTTTGGTCTTGAGCTCAAACAGATCCTTATTTTAATCCTTGAGATATGATGCTTTGAACCTAATCCTCCTGTTAAGCAGAAAGAGAAAGTAGCTCTTTAAAAGAAAGTTTAATAATAGAATTAGTGGAATGTGTAGGATAAGAAATAGAGGGGATAGTACCTATCTACTCTCTTGTTGTATATTTTTCTTTGGTTAAATAAGTTACTTTATCTGTAAGGAGCCTCAGCGTAGCAATTTTTTTTTAATAACAACCTTTTTTAAATCTCTGTGTTTTGCTACGTTGAAGATACATTTTAAAATCCATGTTAACCAATACAAAATTAGATCTGAAGGTATGGGACCTCAGATGGAAAATAATATAGATTAAAATGCATGATTGAAAATATGTAAAAAGCCTTGTATTCCAAGAATTATTTTGAATCTGCCAAAAGTATTGGGAGAGATTTAATTTCTCTGACTGCTCAGTACTGAGTTTAGGGGAATGGATACAGACTCAGCAAAAATATGTCGATGGCTCCATTAACAAAGTGACAGAGTTAACCACCACTTCCCGTGGATGGCTGGTTACCCGAGTTTTGCAGGGAACTGGATGCTGAATCATGGAATGTCCTATTGAGAATGGGCAGACTGAAGCACTGAGCGAGAGTATGAGCGTTTGGCCGCATGTTTCCACGCTTATGAGAGACAAGGAAGCACTTAGTTTTCCCAGGTTCTTTATGTTATTCTAATAACCATTTAAAAGCAGAAAAAGGAAATATTGCAAGACTCTAGTTTTGTGTATCCCAGTTGATGAAAGAGCCTTCCATGGAAACTGAAGCTATATAGATTTTTTACTGTGCTGGTGAAAATAATACAGCAAATTATGTACTTAGAATTGTAGCTACACAAGCTAACAACAAATGCCAGGGAAATCAGTGCTCATAGAAAGTAAACTCCTAAGAGGGAGGCAGGACAGTTTACAAAGGGATAGGGAGGTTTATAGGAGAAGAATAGTTTTCTCCTCTCCTTGTAAAAGATGGATGGGTTTTGTCTTACTTTGTGTTTTCTTGTTATAAAATACGTGGGTTTGTATCCCTTCCTTCAGGTTTTTCTTTGTTTCTTACATTGGCTTTTCTTCCTGGCATACTGTGTATGTAATTTATAAAAATATTCTATTTTAGTATGTTGGTAGTTAATAATGCTTTGGAGAAAAAGAAGGGGACTATTCTAAGCCTTAGAAAACTCTCGTGGTATTCTTTAGTTGACAATGAGCTGTTTCTTTACCTGCTTAAAGCAGAGGAATATGACAAAGGGGCCCTTTATCACATGATGACTAATTTTAGTTCTAGCAGGAGGCTATCTGTAGGTTAACAGGTTACAGTGTGGATTTCATTTACTCTTCTGATATCCCTTGATATAAAAGCTATATTGTTAGATACTCACAGATTTTAGAGCCAGAAGGGACCTGACAGGGTGCCTTGTACAATCGCTTCTTTGCACCAGAATGATTATATATAAAATTAATGCCTCTCAAATGTGGTTTTCTGTTGATACTCAAGTCATGGTGTCAGAGAATAAAATGAATTCCTAAAACAAGCGTCACCTTGGGGTAGAAAGACAGCCTGTATAGAAAGGTCATCAAAAGCTTCTTGGCTTCCTTCTTGCTTCCTGGAACCCCCACAAACATCTCCTCCTTTTTGTAAGAGAAAGCCAAACATGAATTTCTGTCTCAAAATACTTCCTCTTATCTACCTCCTCCCATTTCCAAATATTTCTTCAAAAATTAAAGGGAGAACTGAGACTTACAATAGCCTGGGAGACCCACCCTGGGAATTGTATCTCTCTCCCCTTTTCTTGTTACAAAAGGTTTGTCTGCTTGATTCTTCTCTCTTTTTTTTTTTTATTTTGAATAATTTATAAAGACTTTATTTATTCTAAATTGAAGTATAATTGATTTACAACTTTTCAGGTATACAGCAAAGTGATTCAGTTATACATATACATATTCTTTCTCAGATTCTTTTCCATTGTAGATTATTATAATATGTTGGATATAGTTCTCTGTGGTATATAGTAGGTCCTTGTTGGTTATGTATTTTATATATAGAAGTGTATATTTGTTGATTCCAACTCCTGGTTTATCTCTCCCCTACTCTTTATCCCTTAGGTAATCATAAGTTTGCTTTCTGTGTCTGTGAGTCTATTTCTGTTTTGTAAATAATTTCATTTACAGCATTTATTTTTAGATGTTTCTGCATTGAGGAAGCAGGCCTAGTCTTTCTTTTATTCTAGTCTTTCTTCTTTGTGCACCTCTGTGGTTTATAGACAAATTGTTTTCTGCTCATTTGACAAACACATCTGTGAGACACTGTAGCAAAGATTAGGGCCATGAAGCTAAGCAGGGCAGTAGTCCTGCCTTCATATAGTTCAGAATCTGAAAGGAATGACCTCAGCATGGAGGAATTTAGGGGGAAAAAGACAGACACCGCGTGCAGAGACTCGGGGGCATCCAACCGAGGTGTGATGCACGGGGAACTGAAAGGCTAATGTGTGACCCAGGTGTCGTTAGGGGCCGGATCAAAGTGCCTTAAGTGGCATCCTAAAGTTTTTGAAGTTTTTTTCTCTTATGTATTGCGAATACATGTAAGAATTTTAGCAGGGAAGAAGCTTAAGCCGTTTTAGGTTTTAAAGAGATTACCTTGGTAGTAAAGAGGAGTATGTATTAGGAAGATGTGAGAGCTGTTCATTTTTCAAGACCCTGTTCCTGAGGTCACCTCCCTCTGATATATTTTATGACATGTCCTTACCTATCCGTCATAGGCAGAACCAATTATTTCCTCTTGATATACACTCACTTATAGCTCCTATCCTGGAGTGGGGCACCCACTCTAGTGCTCTTGCCTGGAGAATCCCCATGGACAGATGAGCCTGGCGGGCTACAAAGAGTCAGACACGATTGAGCAGATGAGCACAGCACATAGCTCTTTATCATAGTGTGCATTTAAAAAAAAAATTGTGCACTTCTGTCTTAGCAACCTCTGAACTTCTAGAATGTGTGGAGTGTATAATCTTTTTGAAACAATATTTTAAGGGTCAATAGTGAAAATTAAATGGAAATTTAATACATATTATGGAGAACTCATTCTGTCCCAAACATTAGTAACTGGAATACAGAAGGTACTCCATAAACCTTATTGATTCTCATTTAATTGATGCTTATGTGAATGACCTTCAAAAATATCATTCACAATTGAGATGATCCAAGCACGTCAGATAACTGAGTTCATCCCCTCCCACCTCTGCCCACCGGCCACCCCCCAAGAAAGTTAGTACTCAGTAACAAACATTTAACAGGTCATTATTTTTTTATCTTGTATATTTAACAAACATTTTATTGGACTTGCACCAGATTATCAGTAGAACACTAGAATTTCCTTTGTTTAGCAATGAGAATCCAAGCTAAATATATTTAAAGCTGGCCTCTTTCTAAAGCATCAGGTAGTGTATGGACATCAGTGAGAGTAATAATTATTTACAATTTCAGTTAGAAGAAATGTGTAGTGCTTTTAAGGATTTTTAAATTTCAGAAGAAGATTGTGAATATATTGGTAAATGATGGGGGAGGAGGAAGATTAGGGGAATGTAAAGTTCCCAGAAATCTTTAATTGAGTGAAATGTCATTTGGCTTTGCCTGATTATGAGATTGCTTCATAACCACTCAAGAGGCAGGGTGTCTTAATGGGTGGCCCATGTAGAGAACTCATGTTTTAATAGTTGCCATGTAACTTTGGACAAGTCATTTAGATCACTTACGTATCCCAGGATTTTCCACAAAATTGAGTCATTAGAGAAACCTGGTTACTTCTTAGGTGAGGCTTGGATAGTAGAAGAACATGAAAGATTGGCTGCTTTTTAAAAAGGAGTGAATACAAGGATTGAAGGAAAGTTCTGAAGTGTCATGTGTAGATGAGAACCTTTATTAGTCCTGAAATCTTCAATTTGGGGGAAGAGAAATTGATTGTTTAAAAAGCATTAATTTAGAAATGGTTTCATTAACTGTTCTTTTTCCTAGAAGAAATATATTGTGTTTAATTCACACTTTTAAAACACAAAGATTGAATAGTAGGAGTTTTATATGTAATACAAAATATATTTCAGTCCTGCTGCTGCTAAGTCACTTCAGTCGTGACCGACTCTGTGCGATCCCATAGACGGCAGCCCACTAGGCTCCTCCGTCCCTGGGATTCTCCAGGCAAGAGTACTGGAGTGGGTTGCCATTTCCTTCTCCAATGCGTGAAAGTGAAGTCGCTCAGTCGTATCCGACTCTTAGCGACCCCATGGAGTGGAGCCTACCAGGCTCCTCCGTCCATGGGATTTTCCAGGCAAGAGTACTGGGGTGGGGTGCCATTGCCTTCCCCGATTTCAGTCCTACGCTCTGTCAAGTCGGAAAGAGACAAAGAAGTGTAAAAGAGACAGATTGAGATCCAGGAAGAGAAAGCAGTGGGAAAGGGATGATAGGACTGGTTCGAGTCTGCTGCCTTCCAGAGCCCTTTCCCTCTCTTTTTCTCCGTGGCATGAGTATCTCAAGACTCAGTGTGCTGGTCAGTTCGCAGTCCCCATTCTGACCACCCTCCTTCTTCAAACACTTCAGTCTTCCAGAAGCTAATTTTCACCCCTCACTTTTGAGCGTGACAGCTCCCCGAGAGCCTTGAAATGGCAGCAGTGCCTTCCTCCTTTTTGGGAGAGTGGGACCAAGGTATTTACAGAGGAATTCAAGAGGCACACACTTGCCCATCTTCAGTTAATTCAACACAGACAACTTTAGATGCCTACACTGGGATGGACAGACTTAGTCATATCCCTTTTCTTCCTTTCTTCCCTGAAAGTCCATTAAAAATATTAGTCATTTTTTGAATGTGTCCTTTTTATGTTTAATAATATCTTTTACATAATTGATTGTGTAAGAGGTATCTGACCAGTACTTAATGCTTACATAATAAAAGCTTTGCAGTGATTCTGTAAATTAAGTAGTATTATAGTTAAAGATGAAGACCTTAAGAGTTAAGTAATAAGATCACACTGCTACTGAGGGACAGAGCTGGGATTCACTATAATACGTGAAGTATGGGTACACACACATTTGCACACACAACTTGAACAAATGGTGGAAGCAGTTAAAGAAAACCTTTGGGTATAGAGTAATTTGACCTAGGTGGTGGATTGAGAGGATTTTAGATGTGGTCTGAGTAATTCTTTCTCTGAAGTTAACCACAATAACAGTTCATTTTTGGTTTCTCTGCCAACTGTAACTCCCTGGTTACTTCCTTTTCCAGCAGTTGGAATTAAGTGACCACCGATACGAGGTGACATAAGAGTTAAGAATAGATTCGAGTTAGAATTTACTGTTGGAGAAGTAAGTGTTCTCCTGTTCGCTCCTTGAGGGGGCCTCTTCTGTGTTTTGGGGATCCCACTTATGCTATTTTACTTCACGAGAAGGCACAGACATTGGAAGATGAGGGAAAAATCTGTCATTGTGTGTCAGTAAATGCCAGATTATTTTAGAAAGTGGCATTGTTAAAAGCAAGTATACGATTCAAATTTAGGGTCTCCTTCAGCTTTCCCTCAAATGTTTGTTGTTGGGTTTTTTTTTAGAAATTTAATTTTTTTTTTCAGTTGAAGAAGCTGTTGTCTGCAGTTGTTGCAAATGGGGGAAAAGGGTAATTTGCAGCAGAAAGAAATAGAGTTTTCCAAAAGGACTATTGTGGTAACAGGGTGTGTCATTGTTCTAACGGAATACTTTCTTAGGAATGGAAGAGACCTTAATTCTTTACTGGTCCAAACTTCAGCAATAAGATGTTGGGAAAGAATTTTGTGTTCTGTTTTGAAACTGGTCTAACTAAACCTGCTGAGGCTCACCAGGAGTATACAGCTCCTGTCCCCTGCAGATAGACAGCCTTAATCTGCCTCCTGTTGTGTTGTCATGAAGATGGCATTAACCTCCTTGAGGGATGAATACCTAGGCTTTCATAAATGTGAAGAGTTCTACTTTATGAAGTAGACTTCCATAAATGTGAAGTAGCTTTATTAAAGATAAAACATGGGGAGGCCCTGGTCAATGGGTACACCATGTAAGTAGAAACTTCTCAAAATGTTAGAGTCACTTGAGAAATTAAGCTGGAATGTAGTATCAGTTCTGAGGGACATTTGTCAGAGGAACTCAAGGCAGAAATAGCTGAGGCTATAGCAAAATCATGTAATTTATCTTCTTCTTTTTTTTTTTTAATGTAGCTATCATACGCCATGCCTGGAGAGTAGCCAATATTGTGCCATCTTTTATGGGCAGAAAGAAAGAGAAAAATTGATCTCCTAAGTTAGAAGTCACTGAGTCTTGCCTCAAAACCAGAAAAACTAATAGAATTCATGGGAGATGAGACAAAACTTTTGAAGAGAATCTTATTCTCTTTGACTGTCTGGAGTCGACTCTAGCCAGAACTCAGACTGCAGGAGTAGTCCTTAACTGGTTTCTTTTCCATTTGGGAAAATTAGAAATAAATTGGAGGATAATGTGGGGATCATTAAATATATTTACTAAGATTTTATAAAAAGTGTTCTAGGGCAAAAAAAAAAAAAAAAAGGGGGGGAGGGAGAAGAAAAAAGGTGAGGCTATGGGAAGAAGGGAAACAGTTCTAGTTTCAGCATTAAATCTACTTAGCGGGCATGAGGCTAAGGGCAGAAATAAATAACCAAGTTTTATACAAAGGGAAGTCAAAAGGGTGTCCTTGCATTTAATAGTAGAAGCAGCAATTGCAGTATGTTAATACTTCAATGGAAGAGCAGAGTAGCCCTGCTGAAAAAACACCAACATAAGATGGTTCTGCTTAAATAAGACTGGATCCCTGCCTTAGGTGTAATGGCCAGGTTTGGGGAAAGAGACTTTTGTCTGTGGCCACCTGTCAAATTTGTTGAAATTCACTATCAAGTTCAAAATTGCCTTTCCTAGGCAAGCAAAGAAAGCTTGCTGAATCGGAGCCATCCAGCCCAGTGCATTCACAGCCGTGAACAGCACATTGAGGAAGACACAAAAGAAGTAGACAGACTCTCTGCCTCTGCTTAGGAGCATGCAATTTAGTTGGGGAGACAAAACTAAACACTAGAACCAATAAAAGAAGATTACAAAGCAACTTACAAGTAAGTGTATAATAATATGGCACAAATGACACAGATAAATGCAGAGGGGACATAGAGGAAAGAGGAGTGAGCCAAACACAACAGTGTCAGATTAGTTAGGAAGGCATGTTTCCTAACAGTACTGTAGCTTCTATGTTCCTTTCTGTATCATTGATGAGGAGTAACGTGGGATAGGAAATTCAGATGTTCCGCATTGATCTCTTTCTCCTTATCTGCCGAGTCTGTCTGTCTATCACAGATGGAAATTAAATTGATCCAACAATTTACTCTCCACAAAGCCATGTTGGTTTCTACCTAGTAATTTATGCTTTTCTTGGTGTTTGCAAATCGATTGCTATTATGGGATGCAGTCAAATCTGGGCCTGGATCCAGTAGGTTGGGGGATTATTGGAGTGGATATGTATGTATGCACGTGAAATCCTGGAAAAATGGACTCTAGTTTCTGTGTATTTTTACTCATTGGATAAAAACACTTTCAGGTTTTTTTTTAAAAAAGCATGTTTAACTGTACTCAAATTGCATTTTTAGGGAATGTGTCTGATTTGTTTCATATGCTCCTGACAGGCCTAGTCTTCAAGTCACCTTCAGTGGCATTGTCACCAGACCTTCCTTTTGTTTTAAAAAAAGCCTTTCCCTACCCCATGAATATTATAGATCTCTACATTTTTTTTTCTCTTGACAAAGAAGTATATATATATATACACGTATCTACAGATGTTCATATAGTTTAATAAATAAAATGTTGCTGCTGAAAGGCTTAGGAAAGTATGCTTTATTTAAACACTTGACTTCATTGTTCTACCTTAAAAAATTTTTTTAAGTCCTTCTGAGGATTGTGAAATTCTTTCAAAACAAATTAAAAAGAAAACATTTTCTGTGATTTCTTTACAGATTCTGGACAATCAGGAAGTCCAAGCCACAATGATCCTGCCAAGAATCCTCCAGGTAAATATGTGTTCCAGGACGTTTGCAATCTGACATTGTTGGAGAACAAAGGTACCACTGTATAGATAAACACCGCTTAATTGGTCAGCTGCCTATTTTGTTCTGGAGGGCAGGTATGATCGGGACAAGATGTGATTCTATTCAGACCCTTCACAGTGGCAAATACCTCCACATTGGCGTCATCAGTATGTACCTAATCACTAATGTTTTACTTTTTGTTGGTGTTTCTTTGAAAATGAATATGCATGTATTTTATAGTTGTGTATCCTTCAGGCGCTAAAAGGCACTGCTTTTTGAAAAGCCAAAAAGCCTTCTTTCTTTTAAAATGCACAAGAAAAAGGAAAAATTTTCATACTCTTATTATAATTTATCAAATCTCATTACTTTAAAAGGTGGGCTCTGATGGTAGTTGATTATGTCTTCATGAGGAGTTTTGCAAATGAGTTTTTATTCCATAAGGTTCTTAATAGAATTCTCAGAATCAGGAAATAATGAAAATCAGGCTTTTCCTTTCATGTAATGTATGCTCAATATTCTCTTGGTTTTCAGAAGTTGTTTCAGATCTAAAAATGGCTTTTATAAGAAATCATACTGTGTTTATGATTTTGTTTTTCCTAAGTTTGAAGACATAGAATTTTGACATTAAGAGTAGTATCTTTTCTCATGAAGTAAAAACGAGTGCAAAGAAGAATTTCTAAAATTTTAATCTTATAAGATTTTTAATTGTACCTCTGACTTTAGTAAAAGAATGCTCTAAGAATAACGTAACGAGAACAAAAGCAAAAAAAAAAAAAAAAAAATTCAAATCAATCACATGTATTCTCCGTGTCCCAAAAGGATCTCATGTGTCTTTTCGTTGAAAATAAACCCAAGATTTATAAAAGGTAATGATAAAAGTGTCCACAGGTCGACCCAGTTTTAGGTCCTTAATTGCTTGATCTTCCTATAATAATACTTTGCTAATCTGAAGTTGAAATACCTGAAAAATCCTCAAAACTACAAGAAAATATGTCAGAACAGTCTTGCTTTAAAATGATATTAGAAAGATATAGCAAGTAAATACATAAGTAAAGATGCACAGTCAATACATTTTTTTCTTCCTGAAAGACTGAAGGCAGGATTCTTCCTTGCCTACATTTTGTTCTTTATTTTTATCTCAGGAAAAATTTTTTCACCAACATATTAACTTCTTCTATATTGTACATGATCATATTATATGACAAAAGTAGTATGTCATTCAAAGATAAAAAATCTCTAGTTATAGATTAAAATGTATACTAAGTTGATTTTTCTTTACTTTCATCAAAATCACTTAATATGACTATAAATGGCAAACAAAACAGTCAAAAACTGAAAGAATTTAAACATAATTTCCAGTTAAATTGATTATTTTACTTTTTGTGTGGATGAAACCACAAAGGTGAATTATTTAGAATATACTAAATTTTGTTAGAAATTTTCTAAAGTTGAGAAAACTTATCAGCTTGAAGTGTCTTCAACGTTACTAAAATTTCTTCTTTTTAGTTGACTAAAATTTCCTCTGTGTGGCATGATAACCAAAAGTGAATTGTATCCAAACATTTTTTAAAAGCTTCGTTACTCATTTTACAAAGAACTGGGAAGGAGGGAAACCTGTTGATAAGTATTATAAGTCAGACTAAACAAAGGATATGTTCTTTGCATTTGAATGACAGCTTGGTTTGAAATTAATAAAGCTGTTATTGTTTGAAGTGCATTTCTGAACATGTACAGAAAGAATCATGCTCACTTAAAAATGTTCTGTGTTTGAGCTGAATGAATAATCTCAGAATAGTTATGCAATGACAGAATTTGATTTTTCAGTATTTGTTGAGAGGCATGCTTAAATTTTTCCTTTACTACATTCAATGTAGCAGTTATTAATGTATCTGTTTCCAAATAATGTGAATAACAGAAACAATCAAGATGAAACATCTCTATTTTTTTTCCTATTAAATTTTCCTTAGAAATCAACCTTTTGAGAACTATGTCTTAAGACTGGAATGTTGTTGGTAAATGCATACTATGATTAGTTAAATACTGTGTACATGTAAATTCTGCATTGGTTACCAGTTTTTTCAGAGATAGAATATAATAAAACATATAAAATATCAAAATTAAGTGTAATAAAATTAGAATTTTCTTTGATGATTCAGAAGCATTCCGTCATTTTAACTTGCTTTGTGTATCATTATATTTTGGTCTAATAGTAGAGATTATGAAGGAATTCTGTTTGATAAAAGTAAGAGTTTGTTCTGTAATACCTTGAAATAAATCGAGCCGTTAGGAATATTAAATAGTTTCTAATTGGAAATGTGAAAAAAATCATAACTTATTAAGATTTTTGTTTTGCAATCAATAGGGATAAATTATACTTATTATTATAAGCTCTTTTCATAAATATAAGCCTGTTTGGTATTTTTAGAGCATAATTTATCTCTAGGAGCCTCTGTTCAGCTGCTTTCTGGCTTTGGCTGAAGTGTGAAATCTCCGAAGTTCAAATTTAGTATAAGAGGAGGGGTCCATATCTTTATGGACAAATTCAATTTACCACCGTATGCAATGAAGCAGTAAGATCACTTTGCTGTTTGTATTGTTGTAGCAAAGAGAAAGTAAACTTTTGAAAAAGATTGCCTTGAGTGGGAGCACTGTCTTGTCACTGCTAGTTTTCCACTGGGAGATGAGCAACCTCTGGACATTGCCACCTTCTTCCTCTGTGTTTATTGCATAACAACTTGGGAAGAGACAAAAATTCAAGATCTTTTCAAGGCAAAGTCTCTTTGAAATCTGTTTCCCTCTGTTGACATGAGGTGGAGATCACATCCAGTCCTCCTATAACTACAGGTGCATGGGTCTCCCACAAATGCGGCATCCCTCTGGCTTGGATTTTCTCCAGCATCAGACATGACTGTCTGACATGGAGACACTTCCTTGCTGATTCAGAAGAACTTCCAAAACGTGACCTTGAAGCTCTTCATACTGTAGTATGGAGTCTACAGATAGACTTTAAGTTTTTAAAAGTAAAACTACTGTTTAGTGTTGCCTTCTTGAGATTCGTATTTAGTAAGCAAACTAGTCACAGGTATTTGAACAAAAGCTATACGTTTTGAGGGAGGAAGAATATTTGATACTTACTATTTTTAAATGCATTTAAATAGTTTTTTTTATCGAGAAAAAATATAGATGTTTTATCTTGATTGTTTCGGTTTCTTTTTAAATAATAAAATAATATTTTTATTATTTAAAAGTACAAATAATATATTATTTAATGTTATTTATGTCAAATAATTTGTCACCATATATCCTTTCTGGATAAAAATGGAACTAAAGAAATACTTGAATAAGTTAAATAGTCTTAGTAGTATTTCCTTATACTATTAATATTTTGTGATTTAATGTTTTGTGTTTATTCTTTGTTACCTAGTGGGAATGGGCACCACAATCTTTTCTGGGATAAGGTGCCCCAAAAGTCTGACTTCGTCCAAGGACATGACAGTATTATTTTGGTTAAGAAACAGTAGACTACTTCATTTTTTGTATGATTCACATTTTTCTTATTTTGGGGTCAGAAGTTTATATCTAGATGCTTCTTTTTGAACAGTAAATTAATCCCTTCTAAGCAATGGAACTGCAAAAGTCCTGTCTCAACTATAGCAAACAACTGTTATGGACTAAAAGAGAATAAACCATTAATTAAGAAACTTAGACACAGACCTAATTTTATTTTGAATGATTAAAACCTCCACTTTCACTTTTAGAAGGTTGTGATTGGATTATACTCTTTTGCAATGAACTTTGATGTGCTATATTATTTTGTGTCTCTATATTCCTTGGGCTATGAACTTTTAGAGTTCCCAATCTTCGTCTCTTGCCCAGTCCTGGGGTAGTTGCTTTCCAAGAAAAACAAGACAATCTAAAAGTTGGATTTTGCCCCTCAGTCAGCTAGAAGTGGATGCCTCATTTGGAGTTCAGAAAGAGTGTAGGTTTGTGGGGAGTTGCCTCTTGGAAATATAACAAGGAAACATTGAATCCTAGCACACTTTTTGCAAATTCTATACTGTAGCATTCTAAGCATTCTAAGTATCACTAACCAGAGCTTCCTTACCTAGAATGACATGGACTTACCCTACTTTTCTTTTTTGCAAAATTTGTCAGATGCTTGTATTGTTTTGTGAGGTGCTTTTGCGTGTAGCTTGACAAAATCTCTGGCAGCTATTAAGATCATATATTGGGTAAATGTCAAATAGCTTGTCACTTTATATCCTTTCTGGAATAAAGATGGAACTAAATAATTGAATAAGTTAAATAAAGTGTATCTATTAACTAGCAATATGCTTATCTTGCATTTAAGACATTATTTTATGTTTATATAAATTCCATATTTGAGGGATTATACAGTATTTGCCTTTCTCTAACATATTTCACTTTAGCATAATGCCCTCAAGTCCTTCCATGTTGTCCCAAATGGCAGGATTTTGTTCTTTTTATGACTGGATAATATGCTATTCTATGTGTATATCATATACATATCACAATTTCTTTATTTATTTACCCATCAATGGACACTTAGGCTGGTTTTGTATCTTGGTTATTGTAAATAATGCTGCAATGAACATGGGAGTGTGTATTTTTTGAATTTGTGTTTTCATTTTCTCAGACGTAGAATCAGATCCTATCATAGTTCTATTTTTAATTTTTTAAGTGACTTCCATTCTCTTTTCCTTAGTGGCTGCCCCAATTTACATTCCCTTTTTCTCCATATCCTCTCCAACACTTGTCTTCTCTTTTTGATAATAGCCATTCTAAGAAGTTCAAGGTGATATCTCATTGTGGTTTTGATTTGCAGTTCCATGGTGACTAATGATATAGAGCATATTTTTATGTATCTGTGTATATCTCCTTTGGAAAACATCTATTTAGGATTTTTGCCCATTTTTAAATCAGCTTCTTTGATTCTTTTGCTATTGAGTTGTATGATGTCTTTATTTATTTTGGATAGTATACCCTTATCTGATATATTATTTATAGTTTCCCCCATTCAGTAGGTTGCTTTTCATTCTGTTGATGGTTTTGTTTTGCAGAGCTTTTTAGTTTGATGTCATCCCACTTGTTTATTCTTCTTTTGCTGTTACTCTTAGTGTCAGATTTTAAAATCACTACCAGGGCCAACATCAAGGAGTTTACTGTATTTATTCTAGAAGTCTTATGGTTTCAGGTTTTACATTCGGAACATTAATCCATTGAGTTAGTTTTTAAGTACAATCAGATAGTAGTCTAGTTTCATTCTTTAGCATCTGGCTGTCCAAATTTTCCAGTGTGTTTATTAAAGAGATGTCCTTTACCAATTGTATATTTTTGGCTCCTCTGTTAAAAATTCAGTTCCATTCAGTTCAGTAGCTCAGTTGTGTCCAGCTCTTTGTGACCCCATGGACTGCAGGACGCCAGGCCTCTCTGTCTATCACCAGCTCCCGGAGTTTACTCAAACATGTCCATTGAGTGGGTGATGCCGTCTAACCATCTCATCCTCTTTCATCCTGCCTTCAATCTTTCCGAGCATTAGAGTCTTTTCAAATGAGTCAGTTCTTTGCATCAGGTGGCCAAAGTATTGGAGTTTGAGCTTCAGCATCAGTCCTTCCAATGAATATTCAGGACTCGTTTCCTTTAGGGTTGACTGGTTTGATCTCCTTTAGTCCAAGACTCTCAAGAGTCTTTTCCAACCACAGTTCAAAGGCATCAATTCTTCAGTGCTTAGCTTTCTTTATGGTCCAACTCTCACATCCATACATGACTACTGGAGAAACCATAGCTTTGACTAGATGGACCTTGGTTGGCAAAGTAATGTCTCTGCTTTTTAATATGCTATCTAGGTTGGTTATAACTTTTCTTCCAAGAAGCAAACATCTTTTAATTTCATGGCTGCAGTCACCATCTGCAGTGATTTTGGAGTCTCCCAAAATAAAATCTGTCACTGTTTCCATTGTTTCCCCATCTATTTGCCATGAAGTGATGGGACTGGATGCTTACTCCTTGGAAGGAAAGTAATGACCAACCTAGATAGCATATTGAAAAGCAGAGATATTACTTTGCCAACAAAGGTCTGTCTAGTCAAGGCTATGGTTTTCCCAGAGGTCATGTATGGATGTGAGAGTTGGACTGTGAAGAAAGCTGAGCGCCGAAGAATTGATGCTTTTGAACTTTGGTGTTGGAGAATACTCTTGAGAGACCCTTGAACTGCAAGGAGGTCCAACCAGTCCATTCTAAAGGAGATCAATCCTGGGTATTCTTTGGAAGGACTGGTGCTGAAGCTGAAACTCCAGTACTTTGGCCACCTCATGTGAGAGATGACTCATTGAAAAAGACCCTGATGCTGGGAGGAATTGGGGGCAGGAGGAGAAGGGGATGACAGGGGATGAGATGGCTGGATGGCATCACTGACTCGATGGAAATGAGTTAGAGTAAACTCCAGGAGTTGGTGATGGACAGGGAGGCCTGGTGTGCCGTGATTCGTGGGATCGCAAGGAGTCAGACATGACTGAGCGACTGAACTGAACTGAACTGATGGGACCGGATGCCATGATCTTATGGTTTTCTGAATGTTGAGTATTAAGCCAAATTTTTCACTCTCTTTCACTTTCGTCAAGAGGCTCTATAGTTCTTACCTTTCTGCCATAAGGATGGTATCATCTGCTTATCTGAGATTATTGATAGTTCTCCCGGCAGTCTTGATTCCAACTTGTGCCTCATCCAGCCCAGCATTTCTCATGATGTACTCTGCATAAGTTAAATAAGCAGGGTGACAGTATACAGTCTTCTTGTACTCCTTTCCTGATTCGGAACCAGTCCTTTGTTCCATGTCCAGTTCTAACTGTTGCTTCCTGATCTGCATACAGATTTCTGAGGTGGCAAGTCAGGTGGTCCAGTATTCCCATCTCTTTCAGAATTTTCCACAGTTTATTGTGATCCACACAATCAAAGGCTTTGGCATAGTCAATAAAGCAGAAGTAGCAATTTTTCTGGATCTCTCTCTCATTTTTGATGATCCAATGGATGTTGGCAATTTGAACTCTGGTTCCACTGCCTTTTCTAAATTCAGCTTGAACATCTGGAAGTTCTCAGTCATGTACTCTTGAAGGCTGGCTTGGAGAATTTTGAGCCTTTCTTTGGTATGATGTGAGATGAGTTCAATTGTGCGATAGATGAGCATTCTTTGGCATTGCCTTTCTTTGGGATTGGAATGAAAACTGACCTTTTCCAGTCCTGTGGCCACTGCTGAGTTTTCCAAATTTGCTGGCATATTGAGTGCAGCACTTTCACAGTGTCATCTTTCAGGATTTTAAATAGCGCAACTGGAATTCCATCACCTCCACTAGCTTTGTTCATAGTGATGCTTTCTAAGGCCCACTTGACTTCACATTCCAGGATATCTGGATCTAGGTCAGTGATCACACCATCGTGATTATCTTGGTCATGAAGATCTTTTTCATACAGTTCTTCTCTGTATTCTTGCCACCTCTTCTTAATATCTTCTGCTTCTGTTAGGTCCATACCATATCTGTCCTTTATTGAGCCCATCTTTGCATGAAATGTTCTCTTGTTATCCATCATTTTCTTGAAGAGATCTCTAGTCTTTCCCATTCTGTTGTTTTCCTCTATTTCTTTGCATTGATTGCTGAGGAAGGCTTTCTTATCTCTTCCTGCTATTCTTTGGAACTCTGAAGTCAAATGGGAATATCTTTCATTTTCTCCTTTGCTTTTCACTTCTCTTCTTTTCACAGCTATTTGTAAGGCCTCCCCAGACAGCCATTTTGCTTTTTTGCATTTCTTTTCCATGGGGATGATCTCGATCCCTACCTCCTGTACATTGTCATGAACCTCTGTCCACATTTCTTCAGGCACTCTGTCTATCAGATCTAATCCCTTGAATCTATTTGTCACTTCCACTCTATAATTATAAGGGATTTGATTTAGGTCATATGTGAATGGTCTAGTGGTTTTTCCCTGCTTTCTTCCATTTCAGTCTGAATTTGTCAGTGAGGAGCTCATGATCTGAGCCACATCAGTTCCTGGTCCTGTTTTTCCTGACTGTGTAGAGCGTCTCCATCTTTACTGTAAAGAATATAATCAGTCTGATTTCGGTGTTGACCATCTGGTGATGTCCATGTGTAGAGTCTTCTCTTGTGTTGTTGGAAGAGGGTGTTTGCTATGACCAGTGCATTCATTTGGCAAAACTCTATTAGCCTTTGCCCTGCTTCATTCTGTATTCCAAGGCCAAATTTTCCTGTTACTCCAGGTGTTTTTTGACTTCATACTTTTGCATTCCAGTCCCCTATAATGAAAAGGATATCTTTTTTGGGTGTTAGTTCTAAAAGGTCTTTTAGGTCTTCATAGAATCATTCAACTTCAGCTTCTTCAGCATCACTGGTTGGGGCATAGACTTGGATTACTGTGATACGGAATGGTTTGCCTTGGAAACGAACAGAGATCATTCTATTGTTTTTGAGATTGCATCCAAGTACTGGATTTTGGACTCCTTTTGTTGACTATGATGGCTACTCCCTTTCTTCTAAGGGGTTCTTGCCCAAAGAAGTAGATATAACGGTCATCTGAGTTAAATTCACCCATTCCAGTCCTTTTTAGTTTGCTTATTCCTAGAATGTTGACATTCACTCTTGCCATCTCCTGTTTGACCGCTTCCAATTTACCTTGATTCGTGGACCTAATGTTCCAGGTTCTTCCAGATTCCTGTGCAGTATTGTTCTTGACAGCCTTGGGCTTTACTTCCATCATCAGTCACATCCACAACTGGGTGGTGTTGTTGCTTTGACTCCGTTTCTTCATTCTTTCTGGAGTTATTTGTCCACTGATCTCCAGTAGCATATTGGGCACCTGGCAGCCTGGAGAATTCATCTTTCAGTGTCCTATCTTTTTGCCTTTTCAAATGTTAAAAATTAGTTGATTTTGTATGTTTAGGTTTATTTCTGGGCTCTATTCTGTTCCACTGATCTATAGGCCTGTGTTATGCCAATATCACACTCTTTTAAATTACTATAGCTTTGTAATACAGTTTGAAATCATGGTGAGATGCCTCTTGGTTTGTTCTTCTTTCTCTAGACTGCTTTGACTATTTGGGATTCCTTTTTCTTCCATTAAAATTTTATAACTGCTTGTTCTATTTTTGTGAAAAATGCCATTGAAATTTTGATAGGGATTGCATTGAATCTATATATTGCTTTGGGTGGTGTGGACATTTTAACTACATTAATTATTGTAATCCCTGAGCACAGAGCATCTTGCCATTAATGTGTGTCTTCTTCAGTTTAATTAATGTTTTTTAGTTTTAAATATAGAGTTCTTTCAATTCTTCTGTTAAATCTATTCCTAGGTATTTTATTCTTTTTGATGTATTTATAAATGTGATTGTTTTCTTATTTCTTAGTTTCTTTTCCTGATCATTATTAATATATCAGATCAGATCAGATCAGTCGCTCAGTCATGTCTGACTCTTTGCAACCCCATGAATCGCAGCATGCCAGGCCTCCCTGTCCATCACCAACTCTCGGAGGTCACTGAGACTCACGTCCATCGAGTCAGTGATGCCATCCAGCCATCTCATCCTCTGTCGTCCCCTTCTCCTCTTGCCCTCAGTCCCTCCCAGCATCAGAGTCTTCTCCAATGAGTCAACTCTTCGCATGAGGTGGCCAAAGTACTGGAGTTTCAGCTTTAGCATCATTCCTTCCAAAGAAATCCCAGGGCTGATCTCCTTCAGAATGGACTGGTTGGATCTCCTTGCAGTCCAAGGGACTCTTGAGAGTCTTCTCCAACACCACAGTTCAAAAGCATCAATTCTTCGGCTCTCAGCCTTCTTCATAGTCCAGCTCTCACATCCATACATGACCACAGGAAAAACCATAGCCTTGACTAGATGGACCTTTGTTGGCAAAGTAATTTCTCTGCTTTTGAATATGCTATCTAGGTTGGTCATAACTTTCCTTCCAAGGAGTAAGCGTCTTTTAATTTCATGGCTGCAGTCACCATCTGTAGTGATTTTGGAGCCCAGAAAAATAAAGTCTGACACTGTTTCCACTGTTTCCCCATCTATTTCCCATGAAGTGATGGGACCAGATGCCATGATCTTCATTTTCTGAATGTTGAGCTTTAAGCCAACTTTTTCACTCTCCACTTTCACTTTCATCAAGAGGCTTTTTAGTTCCTCTTCACTCTCTGCCATAAGGGTGGTATCATCTGCATATCTGAGGTTATTGATATTTCTCCCAGCAATCTTGATTCCAACTTGTGTTTCTTCCAGTCCAGCGTTTCTCATGATGTACTCTGCATATAAGTTAAATAAACAGGGTGACAATATACAGCCTTGATGTATTAATATATATTAATATATATCATTAATATATTATATTTATATATTTTATATATAATTAATATATATTATTAATAAATAGAGAAATGCCACCATTTTTTGAGCATTAATTTTATGTCCTGTAACTTTACTGAATCCATTTATTAGTTCTAATAGTTTTCTGATGGGGTTTTAGGGTTTTCAGTATAAAATATTATGCTATCTGTAAATAGTACCAGTTTTGCTTCTTCCTCGGAGAAGGCAATGGCAAGCCACTCCAATACTCTTGCCTAGAAAATCCCATGGATGGAGGAGCCTGGTAGGCTGCAGTCCATGGGGTTGCTAAGAGTCGGACACAACTGAGCGACTTCACTTTCACTTTTCACTTTCACGCAGTGGAGAAGGAAATGGCAACCCACTCCAGTGTTCTTGCCTGGAGAATCCCAGGGACGGCAGAGCCTGGTGGGCTGCTGTCTATGGGGTCGCACAGAGTCGGACACGACTGAAGTGACTTGGCAGCAGCAGTTGCTTCTTCCTTTCCAATTTAGATGCCTTTTACTTCTTTTTTCTTCTTCTTTTTCTAATTGCTCTGGCAAGGACTTCCCGTATTATGATGAATAAAACTGGAGCCAGTGGGGATTCTTGTCTAGTTCATAATCTCAGAGGGAAAAATTTCAGCTTTTCCACTGAGTGTGATGTTAGCTGCAGGATTATCATATATGGCCTTTATTATGTGGGGGTACATTTTCTCTGTATGCACTTTGTTGAGAATTTTTATCATGAATCGATGTTGAATATTGTCAGATACTTTTTTGCATCTATAAAGATTACAGAATAATTTTTATCCTTCCTTTTGTGATGCAGTATATCACATGGACTGATTTGTGGTTATTCAATGATCCTTGTATCACCTGAATTAATCCTACTTGATCATGGTATATAATTTTAATGTGGTATTGAGTTTGTTTTGCTAATATTTTGTTAAGGATTTTTTAAATCTATGTACATTAAGGATATTGGAGTATAATTTTTTATTGTTGTAGTGACATCTTCTAGTTTTGGTACCGTGGTATTCCTAACCTCATGAGTGTGTACATACTTTTGATTTTTGGGTAGAGTTGGAGAAGGATTGTATTGATTCTTTTTTGAATTCTTGATAGGTTAACTGTATTCAGGTGGGAATAGCTGATCATGATAGATTTGGTTTTCTACAGATTGTATTCTGGTGTCTTGGTTGGGCACTGCCAAAGAAAGTCATTTGTGATTTGGGGTTGCGCTGTAAAGTTTTCTACTGTTCATCTAGATCTGCACGCACATGGCAGATGCCTGGTGGACCTTGTGTCTTGCACTCGTCACCTTGTACCTTAACGCTGGCTGCTTGTTCCAATGTAGTGTGGATTTGCAGGAAGAGCTGACAGTTCTGCCTGTCCTGTTATCCAATCTAGATTCTTGTAGACATCTCCTGACAAAGGTACATAATGATTGCTCTGTTGGAAATTTCTAAACAATAAATTACATATCCAAAAAAATTTCACTGGAGTGGTCTAGTCCTGAACTTTTATTTTTTGAGAGGTTTTGGATTACTGATTAAATATCCTTACTAGTAATTGGTCTGCTCAGAATTTCTGTTTCATCATGATTCACTCTTGGTAGGTTGTATGTTTCTAGGAATTTATCCGTTTCTTCTAAGTTGTTCATTCCGTAGAGTATAATTGTTCATTGTAATCTCCTATGATACTTTGTATTTGTGTGGTACCAGTTGTAATATCTCTTCCTTCATTTCTGACTTTATTTATTTAGGCATGTATCTTTTTTTCCCTTGGTGAGGCTAGATGAAGGTTTGTCAATTT
The DNA here is from genome assembly GCA_935064755.1 of Tragelaphus eurycerus. NCBI lineage: Eukaryota > Metazoa > Chordata > Mammalia > Artiodactyla > Bovidae > Tragelaphus > Tragelaphus eurycerus. The sequence goes on from CAKXYN010000015.1 coordinate 2,908,780, forward strand.
TGTTGATCTTTTAAAGAACTAGCTCTTAATTTCATTGCTATTTTCTATTGTCATTTTACTTCCTATTTCATTTATACCTGTTCTAGTCTTCGTTTTTTTTTCTTCCTTCTACTAACTTTGGGCTTCATTTGTTGTTTTTTCTAGTTCCTTGAGGTACGTATTTAGGTTGTTTATTTTAGATTTTCCTTATTTCTTGAGTTAGACATTTGTCACAATAACTTTCCTCTTAGAATTGCTTTTGTTGCAGCCCATAAAGTTTGGTGTGTTTCATTTGTCTCAAGGTATTTTTTCTTGTTTGGTTTTTCCTTTGGTCCCCAGTAGTATCTAATTGACTATAATAATATGCTAGTTTTGCATTACAATTTTTTAAAAATAAAACAGTTTTTAAGGTTCATCTCTCCCTTATTCGACTTTACTGATATTGAGATTGAAGTTGCCAAAGGGTTGTCATGAAACTAATGAAACCAACCAAATAATTATCAAGAAAACTAGCATCTGCAGTTGTAGTTATCATCTGCAGGGATCCCTAGGGCCTATGTTTGACTTCTCACAATGTTTCTGTCGAAATTAGCATTTGGAACAAACAATAGTCTCTTAATAGTTACAGAAATAATGCCACATTTTTCCTTGCTATTTGCATATGATGGCAGAAATATTACTATAGGTCCTAAATAACCTCAGAGCATGTTTTTAGAATATCATTCATGTTTAAGATCAAAGAAAGGGAAATATTTACTCTGATTTTTTAATAATAGTCCATTCACTCCTCAGTTTATAAGTTCATACCCACTCATTCTTATATCCTCATTTATCGTATCCACCAGAATCAAGTTGCTGTTGTTGTTTTTTATAATGCCGATGGGAAATGCACTATTTCATGATACATAGCTGCTGCTTGGAGAAGGCAATGGCACCCCACTCCAGTACTCTTGCCTGGAAAATCCCATGGATGAAGGAGCCTGTTGGGCTGCAATCCATGGGGTCGCTAAGAGTCGCGCACAACTAAGTGACTTCACTTTCATTTTCCCTTTCATGCATTGGAGAAGGAAATGGCAACCCATTCCAATGTCCTTGCCTGGAGAATCCCAGGGACGGCGGAGCCTGGTGGGCTGCCATCTATGGGGTTGCACAGAGTCGGACACGACTGAAGTGACCAGTAGCAGCTGCTGCTGGTGCTGATTCACTTCAGTCGTGTCTGACTCTGTGCGACCCATAGACGGCAGCCCACCAGGCTCTCCTGTCCCTGGGATTCTCCAGGCAAGAACACTGGAGTGGGTTTCCATTTCCTTCTCCTGTGCATGGAAGTGAAAAGTGAAAGTGAAGTTACTCAGATGTGTCTGACTCTTCGAGACCCCATGGACTGCAGCCTAACAGCCTCTTCGGTCCATGGGATTTGCTAGGCAAGAATCAGTTCAGTTCAGTCGCTCACTTGTGTCCGACTCTTTGCGACCCCATGAGTCATAGCACGCCAGACCTCCCTGTCCATCAACAACTCCTGGAGTTTACTCAAACTCATGTCCATTGAGTCAGTGATGCCATCCAGCCATCTCATCCTCTGTTGTCCCCTTTTCCTCCTGCCCCCAATCCCTCCCAGCATCAGGGTCTTTTCCAATGAGTCAACTCTTCGCGTGAGGTGGCCAAAGTATTGGAGTTTCAGCTTCAGCGTCAGTCCTTCCAATGAACACCCAGGACTGATCTCCTTTATAATGGACTGGTTGGACCTCCTTGCAGTCCAAGGGACTCTCAAGAATCTTCTCCAACACCACAGTTCAAAAGCATTAATTTTTCAGTGCTTAGCTTTCTTCACAGTCCAACTCTCACATCCATACACGACCACTGGAAATATCATAGCCTTGACTAGATGAACTTTGTTGGCAAAGTAATGTCTCTGCTTTTGAATATGCTATCTAGGTTGGTCATAACTTTCCTTCCAAGGAGTAAGCGTCTTTTAATTTCATGGCTGCAGTTACCATCTGCAGTGATTTTGGAGCCCCAAAAATAAAGTCTGACACTGTTTCCCCATCCATTGGCCATGAAGTGATGGGACCAGATGCCATGAATGTTGAGCTTTAAGCCAACTTTTTCAATCTCCTCTTTGACATTCATCAAGAGCTTTTTAGTTCCTCTACCCTTTCTGCCATAAGGGTAGTGTCATCTGCATATCTCAGGTTATTTATGTTTCTCCCAGCAATCTTGATTCCAGCTTGTGCTTCTTCCAGCCCAGCGTTTCTCATGATATACTCTGCATATAAGTTAAATAAACAAGGTGACAATATATAGCCTTGACGTACTCCTTTTCCTATTTGGAACCAGTCTGTTGTTCCATGTCCAGTTCTAACTGTTGCTTCCTGACCTGTATACAGATTTCTCAAGAGGCAGGTCAGGTGGTCTGGTATTCCCATCTCTTTCAGAATTTTCCACAGTTTTTTGTGATCCACGCAGTCAAAGGCTTTGACATAGTCAATAAAGCAGAAATAGATGTTTTTCTGGAACTCTCTTGCTTTTCTGATGATCCAGAGGATGTTGGCAATTTGATCTCTGGTTCCTCTGCCTTTTCTAAATCCAGTTTAAACATCTGGAAGTTCACGGTTCACATATTGCTGAAGCCTGGCTTGGAGAATTTTGAGCATTACTTTACTAGTGTGTGAGATGAGAGCAATTGTGCAGTAGTTTGAAAATTCTTTGGCATTGCCTTTCTTTGGGATTGGAATGAAAACTGACCTTTTCCAGTCCTGTGGCCACTGCTGAGTTGTCCACATTTGCTGGCATATTGAGTGCAGCACTTTCACAGCATCATCTTTCAGGATTTGAAATAGCTCAACTGGAATTCCATCACCTACACTAGCTTTGTTCATAGTGATGCTTTTTAAGGCCTACTTGACTTCACATTCCAGGATGTCTGGCTCTATGTGAGTGATCACACCATCATGATTAACTGCATCGTGAAGAATACACAGTTCTTCTGTGTGTTCTTGCCACCTCTTCTTAATATCTTCTGCTTCTATTAAGTCCATACCATTTCTGTCCTTTATCGAGCCCATCTTTGCATGAAATGTTCCCTTGGTATCTCTAATTGTCTTGAAGAGATCTCTAGTCTTTCCCATTCTGTTGTTTTCCTCTATTTCTTTGCATTGATCACTGAGGAAGGCTTTCTTATCTCTCCTTGCTATTCTTTGGAACTCTGCATTCATATGCTTATATCTTTCCTTTTCTCCTTTGCCTTTTGCTGATCTTCTTTTCACAGCTATTTGTTCGGCTACCTCCGACAGCCATTTTGCTTGTTTGCATTTCTTTTCCATGGGCATGGTCTTGATTCCTGTCTCCTGAACAATGTCACAAACCTCCGTCCATAGTTCATCTGTCTATCAGACCTAGTCCCTTAAATCTATTTCTCACTTCCACTCTATAATCATAAGGGATTTCATTTAGGTCATACCTGAATGGTCTAGTGGTTTTCCCTACTTTCTTCAATAGAAGTCTGAATTTGGCAATAAGGAGTTCATCATCTGAGCCACATGAGCTCTCAGTCTTGTTTTTGCTGACTGCATAGAGCTTCTCCATCTTTGGGTGCAAAGAATATAATCAATGTGATTTCAGTGTTGACCATGTGTAGGGCCTTCTCTTGTGTTGTTGGAAGAGGTGTTTGCTATGACCAGTGCGTTTGTTTGGCAAAACTCTATTATTAGCCTTTGCCCTGCTTCATTCCATACTCCAAGGCCAAATTTGCCTGTTACTCCAGGTGTTTCTTGACTTCCTACTTTTGCATTCCAGTCCCCTATAATGAAAATGACATCTTTTTTGGGGTATTAGTTCTAAAAGGTCTTGTAGGTCATCATAGAACTGTTCAGCTTCAGCTTCTTCAGCGTTACTGGTTGGGGCCTAGACTTGGATTACTGTGATATTGAATGGTTTGCCTTGGAAATGAACAGAGATCATTCTGTCGTTTTTAAGATTGCATCCAAGTACTGCATTTCGGATTCTTTTGTTGATCATGATGGCTACTCCATTTCTTCTAAGGGATTCCTGCGCATAGTAGTAGATATAATGGTCATCTGAGTTAAATTCACCCATTCCAGTCCATTTTAGTTTGCTGATTTCTAGAATGTCGACGTTCACTCTTGCCATCTCCTGCTTGACCACTTCCAATTTGCCTTGATTCATGGACCTAACATTCCAGGTTCATATGCAATATTGCTCTTTACAGCATCGGACTTTTCTTCTATCACCAGTAACATCCACAACTGGGTTTGTTTTTGCTTTGGCTCCATCCCTTCATTCTTTCTGGAGTTATTTCTCCACTGATCTCCAGTAGTATATTGGGCACCTACTGACCTGAGGAGTTCCTCTTTCTGTATCCTATCATTTTGCCTGTCCACACTGTTCATGGGGTTCTTGAGGCAAAAATACTGAAGTGGTTTGCCAATCCCTTCTCCAGTGGACCACATTCTGTCAGACCTCTCCACCATGACCTGTCCATCTTGGGTGGCTCCACACGGCATGGCTTAGTTTCATTGAGTTAGACAAGGCTGTGGTCTGTGTGATCAGATTGGGTAGGTTTCTGTGATTGTGGTTTCATTGTGTCTGCCCTCTGATGCTCTCTCGCAACACCTACTGTCTTACTTGGGTTTCTCTTACCTTGAACGTTAGGTAGCTCTTCATGGCTGCTCCAGCAAAGTGCAGCCGCTGCTCCTTACCTTGGATGAGGGGTATCCCCTCACGGCCACCCCTCCTGACCCTGAATGTGGAGTAGCTCCTCTCAGCCCGCCTGCACCAGCACAGCCGCCGCTTCTTGGACTTGGGGTTGCTCCTCCCAGCTGCCTCCCCTGACCTCAGGTGTGGGGTAGATCCTCTCAGCTGCCTCCCCTGACCTTGGACGTGGGGTAGCATAGAAGTACTTCCAAACTTCAGCCATTGACAATATGTAACAGACTATAAACAACCTTTATATTCATAAAACTATAAGTAGAAAGACAGTAAAAGGGTTGGTTAACTGTAGTAAGATCTCACATTATAGGCAAACCAGGTTTTACATAGTTTGAGAATGAGGTATATGGGAGTCAGTGTGAAAATCAAAGGATTTTTTTCCTAACTGGTTTTGTTTCAATGCAGTTTTTCTTCTTTATCCGTTAACTTTTTGAAGGCTTCACATTCAGTGAATTTCTTAAATGTTCAAACTTAGGACAGAACTCAAGAGCAGAGGAGGGGTAGATGGGAAATATGTTTTGTTAACAGATTAATTTTAAAAGGTCCGGAAGGGCACATCAGATCAGATCAGATCAGTCGCTCAGTCGTGTCCGACTCTTTGCGACCCCATGAACTGCAGCACGCCAGGCCTCCCTATCCATCACCAGCTCTCGGAGGTCACTCAGACTCACATTCATCGAGTCAGTGATGCATCCAGCCATCTCATCCTCTGTTGTCCCCTTCTCCTCCTGCCCTCAATCCTTCCCAGCATCAGAGTCTTCTCCAATGACTCAACTCTTCGCATAAGGTGGCCAAAATACTGGAGTTTCAGCTTTAGCATCATTCCTTCCAAAGAAATCCCATAGTCCTTAGCTAATGATTGTGACAGTTTGCATTATGGGTGTATATCTGCACGCTCAGTCACTACAGTCATGTCTGACTCTGTGCAGCCCTGTGGATTGTAGCCTACCAGGCTCTTCTATCTATCGGATTCTCCAGGCAAGAGTACTGGGGTGGGTTGCCATGCCCTCCTCCAGGGGATCTTCCACACCCAGGGTTCGAACCCATGTCTCTTATGTCTCCTACATTGGCAGGTGGGTTCTTTACCTCTGGTGCCACCTGGGAAGCCCAAGCATTATGAGTACTCTTGTATAACCCACTCCTCAAAAGTTGATCCACATAGCAGTTGGCTCCATGCCTAGCCTGTGCAATAGGTCCTGTCTGATTACTTATAATATTAGTTTTGGAGGAAAAAGACAATTTAGAAATATTTTATGAAGACATGAAATCAGATTTATCTATATCGTCCCAATTATCTGCCCTGTTAGACTACAGGTACTACTACTTGAGTGCCACCTGGTTGCTGATGTAAGATTTAATTATTACATTCCAGGAGACAGGGTATGGTTGGATTAAGCTCTATATGAGTAGAGACAGCCATTTGTCCTACACCATTCCACACCAAGAACAATAAACAGCCTTGAAAGAGCTGTCGATAGGTAGATTTTTAGCCTCAGATATTTAATGGACATCTGTTTTGTACATGGCAGTAGACTAGATGCTGTGTAAGATTCAGAAGTGATTTACATATGAACCTTGCTCTCTCAAAAGTTTCTGTCCACATGTACATACAATATTTTACACATATTGTGAAAACCTAGTATCACTTAGTGCTACAACTCATGTGTCATGGACTTTGAAGTTGTGAGTTACTATTTCCAGCCATTGTAAGGAGTGTATTCCCTGGTGGCTCAGATGTTAAAGAATCCGACTGCAACACAGGAGACCCGTGTCGGATCTCTGGGTTGGAAAGATCCCCTGGAGAAGGGCCTGGCTACCTCAAGTATTCTTGTCTGGTGAATTCCATGGTCAGAGGAGCCTGGCAGACTGCAGTCCATGGGGTCACAGAGGAACTTGGCAGGCTACATACAGTCCATGCAGTCGCAGTCAGACGCTTTCTGAAGTGTGTCTGAAGTGAAAAGTGACTTTCACTTTTCACTTTCAGAGTGGAAATAACAATTAATGGAATTACAGATTTCCCCTGATCAAGGCTCCGAGTTTTACAGTGATCACAAGGGCCATGAGGAGCATGACCAGATGAGCCCCCTTCTCTGTAACTCAGCACAGTCAATCACACTCATGCCAGTTGTAAGCATTAAATGGGAGAGCTTATCTGGAAAGTAGCAGGTGCTTGGTGAAAGGTAAAAGGGAGGACTTTTTCATCCTACTTCCTCTCCAGCTGGGTTTATCAAGAAGACTTTCTGCAGGAAGTATCATTGGATGTGAGTCCCAATAAAAATGTGTTAAATTGTTACACTGTGCACCCCTAAAGACTTCAGATGACAAAGTTACAGATCAAGATAAGATGCATAAGAATAGAATATTAGAGATGATATCAAAGAGACAAGAGAAACATGTTTTCAAGTCTCAAGGCGGAATAGAAGTATGATTTTTTGGTAGTCATTTTTTTCCTTAAGCCTTTTGGCATGACAGAAAATGTGGAATGAAATTTTGTTACATAGTTTTTCATAGCAAGGTGAGAAAGGGTACAAATGTATCTTTTGAGATTACTCTCCCACTGGCAGCACTTTGTATCTTAGTCTCTTCTATTCACTTGTATAAATATTTTCCTACTTGCCTTTACATACAAGCTACCAGCTCCCTCCACTGAAGATTTTCTCTGTCCCTTACTCTTCCTGCTCCTCTCAGTATACACTCCCTTATTCTGTTAACTCCTTTCTGGAAACTCATTTCTTACTTAAAAAAAAATTAGATGTTTTGGCCCTCCAGACAACTCCTTTCAACCAAGTGACCCATCTTGTTCTTCTTTTTCATGACATAATATAAAAGATTAAAATTTCTACCTACCTTCTCCTACAATTGGACTTCTGTCCCTACTTGAAATGATTCTCATTAAATTCACTTTTTATGACCTGAATCCACTGTGGTTCCTTTCCATTCTATTCCTGTTTCCATATTACTGAATATTTGATTTAATTGATGATGTACTACTGAACGGAAAAGGCGATGGCCCCCCCACTCCAGTACTCTTGCCTGGAAAATCCCATGGACAGAGGAGCCTGGTAGGCTGCAGTCCATGGGGTCGCGAAGAGTCGGACATGACTGAGCGACTTCACTTCCACTTTTCACTTTCATGCAATGGAGAAGGAAATGGCAACCCCCTCCAGAGTTCTTGCCTGGAGAATCCCAGAGACGGGGGAGCCTGGTCGGCTGCCGTCTATGTGGTTGCACAGAGTCAGACATGACTGAAGCGACTTAGCTTAGTGCTACTGAAAAATTTTTCCCTTGGTTTAATTTTTTTAAAAAATTTTAGTTCACCAAGAACACTTAACATGCAGTCTGCCCTCTTAAGAAATTTTTAAGTGGTTCTAGAAACAGTATTGTAAAACACATTTCTAGAGCATGTTCATCTTAACTGAAACTTTTTGCCTGTTGATTAGTAGCTCCCTATTTCCTCTTTGCCCCCAGCCCCTAGCAACCACCATTTCACTCTGATTCTATGACACTGACTATTGTAGATTCCTCATGTAGGTGTTTTTCTATGACTAGTTTATTTTACTTAGCATCATGTCTTCAAGGTTCATTCATGTTGTTGCATACTGGAATTTTTTTTTTTTTAAAGGTTAAACGGTATTTGCTGTATGTATATAACATATAGACTTCCCTTGTAGCTAAGTTGGTAAAGAGTCTGCCTACAATGCAGGAGACCCAGGTTTGATTCCTGGATCGGAAAGATCGCTTGGAGAGGGAAATGGCAACCCACTGCAGTATTCTTGTCTGGAGAATCCCATGGACAGAGGAGCCTGGCAGTCTGCAGTCTATGGGGTCTCAAGAGTGGGACATGACTGAGCGACTAGCCATGCGTATACCGTATATTTTTGTCCATTCATCTGTTGATGGGCATTTAAGTTGTTTCCACATCTTGGCTATTATAAACATGAGAGTGTGGGAATCTCTTTGAAGATTGCTAGATTATATGGTAATTCTGCTTTGAATTTTTTGAGGACTACTCATACTGTGTTTCATAATGGCTGTACCGTTTTGCATTCACCAGTGTGCAAGGATTCCAGTTTCTCCACATTCTCCACAGCACTTACTATCATTTTTATTTTTTGACAATGTGTGTACTTAGTTGCTCAGTCACGTCTTTGCAGCCCCATGGACTGTAGCCCGCCAGGCTCCTCTGTCCATGGGATTCTCCAGGCAAGAATACTGGAGTAGGTTGTCATGCCTTCCTCCAGGGGATCTTCCCAACCCAGGGATTGAATCCAGGTCTCCTGTACTGCAGACAGATTCTTTACCATTTGAGCCACCATCCTGATGAATGTGAAGTGAGATCTTATTTTGATTTGGATTTGGAATTCACAACAGTTAGTGATATTGAGCCTTTTTTCGTATGCCTCTTGGGCATTTTTATATCTTCTTTGAATAAAAGGCTATTCAAGTCCTTAGCCCATTTTAAATCAGGTTATTAGTTGTCTTTTTTGTTGTTTGTTTTGCTATTATGCTGTGTATGAGTTAGTTGCTCAGTTGTGTCTGACACTTTTGCGACCCTGTGGACTCTACCTGCCATACCTGTTCATGGGATTCTTCAGTTAAGAATACTGGAATTCATAGCCGTTCCCTTCTGGGGATCTTCCCTACCCAGGGATTGAGCCCAGGTCTCCTTCATTGCAGACAGATTCTTTACTGTCTGAGCCATCAGGGAAGCCCTAGTCTTTGTTTTGTTTTGCTATTATGCTGTAGGAGTTCCTTATATATTTTGGAGATTAACCCTTTGTCAGAGCTATGGTTTGTAATTGTTTTCTCTCCTTCTGTAGGCTGCCTTATCACTATTGTTTCCTTTGCTGTGCAGAAGTCTTTTATTTTGATACAGTCTCATTTGTTTATTTTTGCTTTTGTTGCCTGTGCTCTTGAAAACAGGGACTTTTCCTGGTAATCCAGGAACCATAATGTTTTCTTTTAGTTACTGATTAACAGATTTCTGTCTTTAGTTCTCTATGTTTTCAATCCCCCCTGTGACTTTTAAGTTCCTTCACCTTTCATTATTCTTAGATACATGCCTTTGGAACAGGTCTGTCTCCTAATGTTTTAAGTGCCCAACTTCTTGTTGGACTTTTTGGACTTTTTGGACCCTGTGTCCTTTGGGTAACAACTCCAGAGTTCAATTCCTTTTCTTTTCTGCCAGATTTTATCTCCGCAAGGGCCACTGGAATCTCCACAGACACCATTGGCTAGACTCATCCCTGAGTTCTCTCTCAGGATCCTTTCTCATCCTCTACGTATCCATTTGCTCCTTATATACTCATATTCCAGGTCATGACTTTAAATGCTGTAAATGCAAGTGTATCAGATTCCTTTCCTTTCCCTTTCATCCATGTGGTTTGCCCTTTCTCTTCCAGGACTGTCATAGCCACCCTAGGAATTCTTCATCCTTTATGTCCACACCATTTCATATGTCTTCTTGGATTGTCCCAGGCAGAGTGGGGCTTCTCTACCCGTATTATGATGGTTGCTTTATGTTTTATCTAAATTTGTTTATACCCCCTGAAACTGCTAACATTTTAAAATGAGTCATTTAATACTATAATTCAGTATATTGATTTAACACATGCTTGGAAACATGACTCCAAAAAACAGGTTGTTGGTGCTTATCCATGGCTAGTCCAGTTCTCTATGTATGAAAACAGTGCAGAGAGGTTAAGTGATTTGCCCAAGGTCCCAATTAGTTATTGGCAAATTAAATTAACTCATTTTTTTCATGGGTCAAAACCTTAAATCAGTAGTAATTCATCTGCATCATTGGCACCTTTGTCCTTGCCTCTCTTTCCTTACCCCCCATGGGTAATACATTTTATTGTGGTACATTGCTTTGTGAACGATTAGAACAGTTTGGCCTTGACTAGGCTTGGTCTAAGTATTGGTGAGTATGCCATAAAGAGAAAGAAAGGAAAAATCTTTGTATTGAGATGACTTGGCAGGACAGTCTGGGTCCCCTGGCATTCACAGAACCACACTTGAATCCCTGGTGGCAGTTTCAACAGCTGTAGCTGCCAAGACAAAGGGCAGTGGGCAGGTGGTCAGAAAATAATGGAGGGGACTCTTGAGTAAGCCTTGCCTCAGTGGGATGAGCTCGGGGAGAGCTGTCCGCTGAGTTTCTGAGGTGTGGGAGCATTGGTGAAGGAGGAGGCTTCACTGCCAGGTTGGTACAGCGGCCGGACCTCAGCGCCTCCGTTGTGTTTTCCCTTCCCTCTTTTGAAGTTCGTGTGCTTTACCTTTGTCTGTATAGGTCGGAGAGACTGAAATTTAAACTGTAATTTAAACCTAAAAACTACCTTCCTTTCATAGAGCTGTGACAGAAAACACTAGTTCTTGGGTTATGGTTAATTATTCAAGCTTTTGTTTTTTTCAGCTCCTCACTTTATAATTGCATAGAATGATCTTGTGGTATATGAAGCAATATCATCCTAAGGTAACATAGAGTCCAGGTGAAAATATATTGATGTAGGCACTTAATTTACGTACTTCCTGGGTGGCATTCGTGGTGAAGAACATGGCTGCCAGTGCAGGAGACCATAAGAGATGCAGGTTCAGTTCCTGGGTTGGGAAGATCTGTTGGAGGAGGACATGGCAACCCACTGTAGTATTCTTGCCTGGAGAATCCCATGGACAGAGGAGCCTGGTGGGCTATGGTCCATAGGATTGCAAAGAGCTGGGCACAACTAAAGTGACTTAGCTTGCATGCATGCACTTACTTTATACTGCACCTATTTCCAGAAAACTTTGAAGAGGTCTTGCACCTAAATAAGTGGCAGTTTGCCAAATTTTGGAAAGCATGTTTCACTGTCTTTGCTGTTTAGGTTCCCCACAGGCAGGGCTAGAGTCCCTGTTGAAAAAGCAGTCTCCCTCATGACTCACCTAGGTTAGGTTGTGGCTCGGCCTTCTGCCCCTAGCAGTTTGGTGATGGACCTTTCACTCAGGTATCTCAGGTTCCTTTTATTATACAGTGACCGCCTGCATCTGAAGTTTTCTCTCAATTTAAATTCTTTTCCCTCTCTGTATTTACAAGGTTGGCTTTTACAGCATATGGCTACAATTTAATAATGCAAAGCATTTTCCTCCTCACAGCTGGAAAGCTGAAACTGTTCAGTATCACAGAGAGAGTGGACTTGCTCCAGGCTAGTTAAAATCACTAAACTCTGCAGAAGCTAAGCTTGCTGCATGGATCGTCCTATACAAAGGCACCCAGGGGACCTCAACTTGCATATGAGAGCATCGTGCTTGGGAAAGGGATCAATTCTGTATATTACAAGCAGAATAAAATACTGTGTGTGAGTGTATATGAGTATAGGTATATATGTATATATGTATGCTGCTGCTGCTGCTAAGTCGCTTCAGTCGTGTTCAACTCTGTGCGACCCCATAGACGGCAGCCCACCAGGCTCCCCGGTCCCTGGGATTCTCCAGGCAAGAACACTGGAATGGGTTGCCATTTCCTTCTCCAATGCACGGAAGTGAAAAGTGAAAGTGAAGTCGCTCAGTTGTGTCCGACTCTTAGCGACCCCATGGACTGCAGCCCACCAGGCTCCACCGTCCATGGGATTTTCCAGGCAAGAGTACTGGAGTGGGGTGCCATTGCCTTCTCCAGTATATACGTATATATGTATATGTATATACACATACTCACCCCCCTAGTTTTTAATCTGTTTCTACCTCATAAGATTGAAGAATGTGTTTTCAAGTTATTAGGCAAATCAACGAAAACCTCATTCCTTTTTCTGTAACTATCAAAAGTATCAAAGTATCAAGTAACTTAAGCAAATACTTTTGTATGGTAATTTGACTCTTACTGGCCTTTATTGGGTTGTCCAAAAAATTCATTCGGGCTTTTCCATACAGTGTCACAGAAAAACTTGAGCAAACTTTTTGGCCAACCCAATACATAATATCATTAATGGTTGACAAATTTAACAAAAAAATTAGGTTTTGTTTTCAAAGCTGTTATTACTCTTTTGGGGTCTTTTGACTTGTGTGCTGGTCTTCAGGGACCTTGCACTCTTTCATTTCCTTTTATGCAGAATTAGGGACACATTCCTGTTTGCACTGAGATGTTTCCAACTCTTGATTCCAATAGATACAGCCCCTTCCTCACCCCTACTCCTTATCTGAGCACATGCATGTCCTCAATGCATTCAGGAGGAAGAACATAGAAAAACCACTTGACTTTCAGATTTGATCTTATCATCTTTAAAATCATCACATACACTTGTTAATGACATGAAATAAGCAATGATATGATGTATATTTTAAAATATAAATGTCATAGGTTCCACAGATGTGACCTGTCTGGAACAGACAAATCCATAAAGGCAGGGGTTTAGAGGTATTGAGGGGAATGGGCACATAATTGATAATGGGTGTCATGTTTCCTCTTAAGGTGATGAAAATGACTTGGAATTAGATAAATATACTCTGAATATACTGAAAACTACTAAATTGTATACTTTAAAAGGGTATGTGAATTATATCTCAGTAAAGCTGCAGTTTTTATGTCTTTTTTAAGTATTGATAAGCCATTAGGAGAAAAAGGTCTGGAACTCAAAGCTGTGATCAAGACTTGAGTAGGGGGGTGTGTTGTAATCTAGGGGTTAGGGATCTCAGGAAATCCAGGAAGAGAGGCCCCAGGGGAGTCTGGCACAAGGAAGTTACATGGCAAATGGTATGAGATATGATCATTGCTCTGAGCTTCATTCTGTCTCAGCAGAGCCCCTTACTCTGGTGAGGTACAGAGGTCATGGGCACGGGCCAGTGATGAGTGACATGATGTACTGGCTCCATTGTTTATTTTGTGGCACTTTTGTAGGTATGCAGATTTTTAGCTTCAAAGTTTAGTATTTTGGATTGCAGTCATTTTCTGAATTGAATTCTTTCAAACTGAACAGTGTTTTCTAAATAAGTAAGCAAGGAGTAAATGATCCTCTTTATTAGAACATAATAAAGTATTCTGCTCGTTGTTGGTCACTCGCCAAGTTGTGTCCAGCTCTTTAACGACCCCAAGGAGTGCAGCATGCTAGGCTTCCCTGTCCCTTACCATCTCCTGGAGTTTGCCCAAGTTCATGTCCATTGCATCGGTGATGCCATTGAACCATCTCGTCCTCTGTTACTGTCTTCTCCTTCAGCCTTCAATCTTTTTCCAGCATCAGGGTCTTTTCCAATGAGTCAGTTGTTTCCATGCGGTGGCCACAGTATTGGAGCTTCAGCTTCAGCATCAGTCCTTCCAATGAGTATTCAGGGTTGATTTCCCTTAAGATTGACTTGTTTGATTTCCTTGCTGTCAAAGGAACTCTCAAGACTTTTCTCCAGCACCATAGTTCGAAAGCATCAATTCTTCGGTACTCTTCCTTCTTTATGGTCCAGCTCTCACAACTGTATGTGAATACTAAAAAGATCATAGGCTTGACTATATGGACCTTTGTCGACAAAGTGATGTCTTTGTTTTTTTAAACACGCTATCTAAGTTTGTCATAGCTTTCCTGCCAACGTCTTCTGGTTTCATGGCTGCAGTCACCATCCACAGTGAGTTTGGCACCCAAGAAGAGGAAATCTGTCACTGCTTCCACCATTTCCCCTTCTATTTGCCATGAAGTGATGGGGCCAGGTGCCATGATGTTAGTTTTTTTAATATTGAGTTTTGAGCTGACTTTTTCACTCCCTTCCTTCACCCTCATCAAGAGGTTCTTTAATTCCTCTTTGCTTTCTGCCATTAGAGCAGTATCATTTGTATATCTGAGGTTGTTGCTGTTTCTCCTGGCAATCTTGATTTCAGCTTGTAATTCATCCAGCCCAGCAATTCTCATGATATACTCTGCCTGGAAGTTAAATAGACAAGGTGACAATAAACAGCCTTGTCATGCTCCTTTCTCAATCCTAAAGGCAGTCAATTGTTCCATACAAACTTCTAACTGTTCTTGACCTGCATACAAGTTTCTCAGGAAACAGGTAAAATGGCCGTCTCTTTAAGAGTTTTCCACAGTTTGTTATGATCCATATAGTCAAAGGCTTTAGCATAGTCAGTGAAACAAAGGTAGATGTTTTTCTGAAATTCCCTTGCTTTCTCTGCTGCTAAGTCGCTTCAGTCGTGTCTGACTCTGTGCGATCCCATAGACGGCAGCCCACTAGGCTCCTCTGTCCCTGGGATTCTCCAGGCAAGAACACTGGAGTGGGCTGCCATTTCCTTCTCCAATGCATGAAAGTGAAAAAGTGAAAGTGAAGTCGCTCAGTTGTGTCCGACTCTTAGCGACCCCATGGACTACAGCCTACCAGGTTCCTCCATCCATGGGATTTTCCAGGCAAGAGTACTGGAGTGGGGTGCCATTGCCTTCTCCCTTGCTTTCTCTATGATCCAGCAAATGTTGGTAATTTGATCTCTGGTTCCTCTGCCTTTTCTAAACCCAGCTTGGACATCTGTAAGTTCTCAGTTTATGTAATGCTGAAGCCTAGCATGCAGGGTTTTGAGCATAATCTTACCAGCATGGGAGATGAGTGCAGTTGTCTGGTGGTTTGAACATTCTTTAGTACTGCCCTTCTTAGAAATTGAGATAAGGATTGACCTTTACCAGTCCTGTGGACACTGCTGAGTTTTCCAAATTTGCTGACATATTAGAAGATAGCATTTTGCTATTTTATATTTAATATGTCCCTAGTCGACATCTGGAATTAACCCATTGCTTTACCTAGTGTTGACGGGTGAACAGTGGACTATCCATGAGTTTTTGAGAGAGCATGTAGAAAGAGAAGGAGAGAGATAAGGAAAGACCATTGATGGGGTTACTCTTATGACAGATGAGGAAGGCAAAATATTTTTGTAAGTTCTGAATCTTCATGTGTTATTTTAGAAAATATTGACACTCTGTCCTTTTAACTAGAGCACCTAGATTTTTAAAATAATTTTCTTAATCTCTGTAACTGGTATTTTTCCTTGGATCTTAGTCCCCGTGATATATTCTGTAATGAGCCCTGGTGTTCTCCAGAATGTGAGCATCTGATTATTTCCTTCTCCTCCCCTCTCTGTGTTAAAGGTTCCCACTCTAGGCTAAACCTAATCTTTCCACAGCATCGAATGCAGCCCATAATGGTGTTTCCTCTGCTCGCCCTTCCATTGCCCGCATGGACCTTGCACCCAGCCTTGCATTCACCATGTGCCTCTCCTTTGTCTTTGTGGTGTTTTTCTGCCTGTACTCCCTTGATGCTTCACCAGTGAAACTTCTCCACTCTCTGCAGTACACTTTACAATGCTATGCTATGCTATGCTAAGTCACTTCAGTCGTGTCCAACTCTGTGTGACCCCATAGACGGCAGCCCACCAGGCTCCACTGTCCCTGGGATTCTCCAGGCAAGAACACTGGAGTGGGTTGCCATTTCCTTCTCCAATGCATGAAAGTGAAAAGAGAAAGTGAAGTTGCTCAGTCATGTCCGACTCTTAGCGACCCCATGGACTGCAGCCTACCAGGCTCCTCCGTTCGTGGGATTTTCCAGGCAAGAGTACTGGAGTATGACACCTTTATCACAGTGTACTTGTCGTTTTCACTTAGTAGATACTGAACACTTTCAAGTGAAGACTGTATTTGTATTTGTCAACCCAGTATCTAAGGCAGTGCCTGGCCAGAGACAGTGTTCAGCAGTGTTCAAGATTTATGCAATAGAGGCTTAGACCAACAATAGGTTAAATACATTTTAACCTGTTCTTGAGGTTACATTCCACAGAATCTGACCTAAGTCAGGAAAAGCAGAGTGTTTCATAGAGACACTCATGGTGAGCTTCTTCTGTCCTGGAGGTAAGCTACATGCTAGACATGACTGACTGACTGACAGATGTTCTGAACTCCTGACTTGTGTAGCATGCTGCTGCTAAGTCACTTCAGTCGTGTCCGACTCTGCGTGACCCCATAGATGTCAGCCCACCAGGCTCTCCTGCACCTGGGATTCTCCAGGCAAGAAAACTGGAGTGGGTTGCCATTTCCTTCTCCAATGTCTGGTGGTAATTTTCATAGGGATGTATCAGACAGAGAATTGTAGTGCTCTAGTATCGCACCCCACTCCAGTACTTTTGCCTGGAAAATCCCATGGGCGGAGGAGCCTTGTAGGCTTCAGTCCATGGAGTCCCTAAGAGTCAGACACGACAGAGTGACTTCACTTTCACTTTTCACTTTCCTGCATTGGAGAAGGAAATGGCAACCCACTCCATTGTTCTTGCCTGGAGAATCCCAGGGACGGGGGAGCCTGGTGGGCTGCCGTCTATGGGGTCACACAGAGTTGGACACAACTGAAGTGACTTAGCAGCAGCAGTAGCAGTATCATTACTGATTCAGGATACCAGTATCAGATGGATCCAGTTTTTCTCTTCTCCCAAACTAATGAACTGTAGAGAAGGTCTGTTTACTATTTCATGCTTTTGTTTGGTGTAAATATCAAAATGTTCCTAGAGTTTATATGATCTTGAATGTGTAAGCAGGTAAGGTAGCTTTCTAGAAGTTGTGAAAATTGTAGGACTAATGGGAGTCATTATCTTCAAAAATTTTCCTGACTACATTGACTATTCCTTATTCATTTGTGATTCTTTTGGAAATATTATTTTCTAAAAATTTAAACCCCATTGTTTGTAGATTAAAGAGATAATTTATTTTTGTTTTATTAAGGTATAATTGACATATAATAAATTGTATATCTACCTATTATATAAATATATATCTATATATATATAAAAATGAAGAGAATAAATACTTATCAAATATACAAAGCCATGTATTTAAATGTGTGTATTTCTGCTCTATCTCATTGATCTATCTTTTGCCAATACCAAATGTTTTCTTGATTTCTATAAATTTATAATAAGAGTTTTAAGTTATCTTTATGTCCTCTGGAAAAGGCAATGGCACCCCACTCCAGTATTCTTGCCTGGAAAATCCCATGGATGGAGAAGCCTGGTAGGCTGCAGTCCATGAGGTCGCTAAGAGTCGGACACAACTGAGCGATTTCCCTTTCACTTTTCACTTTCATGCATTGCAGAAGGGAATGGCAACCCATTCCAGTGTTCTTGCCTGGAGAATCCCAAGGACCGGGAAGCCTGGTGGGCCTCTGTCTATGGGGTTGCACAGAATGAAGCGACTTAGCAGTGGCAACCTCTATATTTTCATGTAAACAGAATCAACTTGTCAAACTCGAACAACAAAAAAAAAGGCCTGCTAGAATTTTGACTGAGAGTAGTGGTAGGCTGCAGTCCAAGGGGTCAGTAAGGGTCAGACACAACTGAGCGACTTCACTCTCTCTTTTCACTTTCATGCATTGGAGAAGGAAATGGCAACCCACTCCAGTGTTCTTGCCTGGAGAATCCCAGGGACGGGGGAGCCTGGTGGGCTGCCATCTATGGTGTCGCACAGAGTTGGACACGACTGAAGTGACTTAGCAGCAGCAGTAGTGAGACTTCATGCTAGGTCTTTTTAGGCATATAGCAAAATAATGATCATTAGCTATCTAACATAAAGTCTACCCTTCTGGCTTAATTTCTCATTCACATTATCCCACAATTCACTAAAACTTCCATGAGGATATATAAAGCCTTGAAAAGTTTTTTTCTAAGCACACAAAAACTGAGGCTGAAGGACGGAATGTTGGAGGCTTATCCTATAACTACATGACTAGCGTAGGTAGAGTGAACCTAAAAAGTGAAGTTTTTCATATCTTTTAATTCATGAAAGATAGAAGTTTGATTCCTTGAGAAATTGCACACATTTAAGTTTGATTCTATTGAATTACCATCCCCTAGGTTCAGAGCATTTTTTCTATGTCAAATTCAGTTCAGTTCAGTTCAGTTTAGTCGCTTAGTTGTGTCCGACTCCTTGCGACCCCGTGAATCGCAGCATGCCAGGCCTCCCTTTCCATCACCAGTTCCCGGAGTTCACTCAGACCCATGTCCATTGAGTCAGTGATGCCATCCAGCCATCTCATCCTCTGTCGTCCCCTTCTCCTCCTGCCCTCAATCCCTCCCAGCATCAGAGTCTTCTCCAATGAGTCAACTCTGCATGAAGTGGCCAAAGTACTGGAGTTTCAGCTTTAGCATCATTCCTTCCAAAGAAATCCCAGGGCTGATCCCCTTCAGAATGGACTGGTTGGACCTCCTTGCAGTCCAAGGGACTCTCAAGAGTCTTCTCCAACACCACAGTTCAAAAGCATCAATTCTTTGGTGCTCAGCCTTCTTCACAGTCCAGCTCTCACATCCATACATGACCACTGGAAAAACCATAGCCTTGACTAGATGGACCTTTGTTGGCAAAGTAATGTCTCTACTTTTGAATATGCTATCTAGGTTGGCCATAACTTTCCTTCCAAGGAGTAAGCATCTTTTAATTTCATGGCTGCAGTCACCATCTGCAGTGATTTTGGAGCCCCCAGAAATAAAGTTTGACACTGTTTCCACTGTTTCCCCATCTATTTCCCATGAAATGATGGGACCGGATGCTATGATCTTCATTTTCTGAATGTTAAGCTTTAAGCCACCTTTTTCACTCTCCACTTTCACTTTCATCAAGAGGCTTTTTAGTTCCTCTTCACTTTCTGCCATAAGGGTGGTGTCATCTGCTCTGCATATCTGAGGTTATTGATATTTCTCCCGGCAATCTTGATTCCAGCCTGTGCTTCATCCAGCCCAGCGTTTTTCATGATGTACTCTGCATATAAGTTAAATAAGCAGGGTGTCCTGACAATATGCAGCCTTGATGTACCCCTTTTCCTATTTGGAACCAGTCTCTTGTTCCATGTCCAGTTCTAACTGTTGCTTCCTGACCTGCATACAGATTTCTCAAGAGGCAGGTCAGGTGGTCTGGTATTCCCATCTCTTTCAGAATTTTCCACAGTTTATTGTGATCCACACAGTCAAAGGCTTTGGCATAGTCAATAAAGCAGAAATAGATGTTTTTCTGTAACTCTCTTGCTTTTTCCGTGATCCAGCGGATGTTGGCAATTTGATCTCTGGTTCCTCTGCTTGTCCTAAAACCAGCTTGAACATCTGGAAGTTCATGGTTCATGTATTGCTGAAGCCTGGCTTGCAGAATTTTGAGCATTACTTTACTAGTGTGTGAGATGAGAGCAATTGTGCAGTAGTTTGAAAATTCTTTGGCATTGCCTTTCTTTGGGATTGGAATGAAAACTGACCTTTTCCAGTCCTGTGGCCACTGCTGAGTTTTCCAAATGTTCTAACATATTGAGTGCAGCACTTTCACAGCATCATCTTTCAGGATTTGAAATAGCTCACACTGGAATTCCATCACCTCCACCAGCTTTGTTTATAGTTATGCTTTCTAAGGCCCACTTGACTTCACATTCCAGGATGTCTGGCTCTAGGTGAGTGATCACATCATCATGATTATCTGGGTTGTGAAGATCTTTCTTGTACAACAACTTAAAGACTATAAACCCAGAGAACAACAGGGTTAAAAAATGAGGTATAGAAAGGGAGTGAAAAGTATAGGAAAGCATCTCGCAGTCTGATTACTTTTCCTAACAGGAATCCTTCAAAAATTATCCACTCTGTGCTAGAGTCTAACTCCTTAATACAACAGAGAATACAACAGAGAAGGCCCTTTTTAAACTTGTTCCCATCTGTCCTTCCAGAACCATGCATTGTAGAAAGTGAGGTTTTTCATGTACTACTAGGTAGGATCTTCCATATCTAGAGTGGGGTGAGAACAGCCCTCTGCTTTATAGTAAAGGTTCATTAGATGAAGGACCAGCAGTCACTAGAAATTGATTAGATTTGCAAATTCTACTGTTACTCATACTACTACTGCTGTTACAAATAATTATGTATTAAACCCTAAACACTTCATATATACTTTCTTATATAATAGTCACTTCAAACCTCTGAGTTCAGCATTACTATCATTATTTCCATTTCACAAATGAGAACTGGAGGTGGGGGGTGGGGAGTAGAGAATTTAAGTATTTATTCAGAGTCATTAATAATTAAAAATAAAGGCCTGAAAATTGAACTGAAATAGAGTTTAAAGTGCCAGAGCCTGGCATGTAACAATAAATGGTAGCCACTGTTGTATTATTATCATCATTATCGTCATTATTATTCTTTATTTATATTAAGTAATTTAATCAAATTTATCCAGCTAGTAAATGATAACAAAAGAATCCACATCCAGTTATGTTAATTCTACAGCCCTCCATCTCAGTCTGGAAACTTTTTTTGAAGCACAACCCTAAATTTGAGTAACCTGTAAGTAAAAAGTAAACAACCAACTATGTCCTTGGAGAAAATACTGAAGAACAAGGGAAAGGGTCTGTCATTAAGATCCAGAAGAACATATCTTTAAAAATGAAGAACTAGAAGAACATTTCAAAGAAACATCTTATTTTCTTAGAAAAGGGGCTTACATAAAATGTAAGAGGAAAGAAAAACAGATGAAAGAAGAGCTTCAATGAACAGAACATCATGTGAGTTCAGAAAAATTAGCAGGAAAACTAAAACTGGTTTCATCAGTTAAAATCTGGATTGGAAAAATAAAAAAGGTAGCTGATATTGTGTAAATAATCACTGATACAGAGGACAGACTTGAGATATTTGTTCCAAAAGCAAAGGCAAAGAGCAGAGAGGTTAAAATTGGGAAAAAGGTTTATAGTCGAAGAATAGAAAATCAAACATTAATTTAGGTTTTCTTGTTAAGAAATCAGAAATTTTAGGAAAGAAATAGAATCAAGGACGAATGAAGAAAACTTTTATGAGCTTAAAATGATCTAAATATGCCAATTAAAGGGGCTGATATTCCCAGCCAATAGTAATAATATCTAAATATTATGCTGTTGCAGTTTTTGTATTTCATAAGTGGAAAGGAGAATCTTGTAGAGATTAGAGAAAACAGTTACCTGAATTTCTTTTAATGTTTGCTGCTGCTGCTGCTGGAGTTTTATATCTAGTCAAAGGTGATATAAATATAGTCTTTATTATTTGTTGTCTCAAAAAATAGTCCCTCATTTTGTTTGTAAAAATTTTGCTTGAAAACTTGTAGCAGTTGACAAAGTGATGCACCAAAAAAGAAAAAAAAAATTAGTAAGAGAAAATCTTAGATATATACTGATAATTATAAATATCCTGTAACTCCTATAACTAAAGAATCGCAGGTGGATTCTTTACCATCTGAGCCACCAGGGAAGCCCAACAGACTAATAATGAAAATAATAAATAGAAATTTATGTCTAAGTAATGGACAGAG
Organism: Tragelaphus eurycerus; assembly: GCA_935064755.1. Lineage (NCBI taxonomy): Eukaryota > Metazoa > Chordata > Mammalia > Artiodactyla > Bovidae > Tragelaphus > Tragelaphus eurycerus. The sequence goes on from CAKXYN010000015.1 coordinate 2,930,757, forward strand.
GAGCCTGGCAGGCTACAGTCTATAGGGTTGCAAAGAGTTGGACACGACTGAAGCAACTTAGCATGCAAGCCAAGTATTGTAAATAAGATTATAGACATAATTTCCTATGTAAAATGCAGTTCTTGAATATAAATATCAATAAGAGTAACAATTATCTGGGTCTCAAATTGCAGATCATGTTTATTTTTTAATTGTTGTAAAATACATGTGGCATAAAAATTACCATTTTAAATGTAAAGTTCAGTAGTGTAAAGTTTATTCATTTTGTTGGACAGCTGGTCCCTAGAACTTCTTCATCTTGCGAAACTGAAGCTCTGTACCCATTAAATAACAACTCTCTCTTCTCTCTTCCCCCATTCTTCTTTGTTTCTAGGAGTTTTTCTGCTCTAGATACCTCACCTAAGTGAAATCATACAATATTTGCCTTTTTGTTACTGGTTTATTACAGACTACATTTTTAAGGACTGAAAAGAGGAAGAAATTTGAAGAGGTTGGATAGCTAAGAATGGCAGACTGATTTTGTCCTTTCAGGATAATTTATTTTGACTTTTGCTGAAGAGTCTCTATTGTTTGCTTTTATCTCTTTTTCTGCTTAGATTTGTCATCAGGGAAACCTGCTTCTCTTCGTGGAGTCAAGTACATTCTCAGCCTCAAATGACATAATCATGTGTTGTTCTTTGTTGTCATTTGCTTGTTTTTTAATTTTTTTCTCTATTATATGGATAAATTTCCTGACAGTGAACTACCCTCATTTCTGAAATAAACTCTAACGATAATATAGCGTATCATTCTTTTGATAACAGTATTGTATTCAATTTAAATATATGAATTGAATGCATTCAGTTTTGTCTAGGATTCTCAAAGTAGCATTTAGCTGTAACTTAAGTTTGCATAAATGCATAACAGACATTTATGTTTGCATGATTTTTAGTTGGTTGTTTGCTCGCTTTGTTTTGATAAGAGACATTGCAAGTTTAGTTATTTAAACTTTGCTGTTCTAATGAAGGGTTATGAGAGAGCCTTCTTCATAAGGTAGCTTGTCATCATTCTCTATAGCCTGCTGCTGCTGCTGCTGCTGCTAAGTCTCTTCAATCGTGTCCAACTCTGTGAGACCCCATAGACGACAGCCTACCAGGCTCCCCAGTCCCTGGGATTCTCCAGGCAAGAACACTGGAGTGGGTTGCGATTTCCTTCTCCAATGGATGAAAGTGAAAAGTGAAAGTGAAGTCGCTCAGTCGTATCCGACTCTTAGCGACCCCATGGACTGCAGCCCACCAGGGTCCTCCATCCATGGGATTTTCCAGGCAAGAGTACTGGAGTGGGGTGCCATTGCTTTCTCCATCTCTACAGCCTGGGAGAGTGTAAATAGCATTGAGATGTGAAGGCAAGGTAAAGAATAGCTCAAATCTAGCTGTGCACCTGTCTGTACCTGATGCCATTTTTAAAGGTGGTTTTTAAAATACTTATTTATGTTGTCCTAGGATTTTCAAATTTTAAAGTACATGTGAGCTCATTAAGATTCTAAGCATCTCAGTGGAACCTGAACTTCTGCATTTCTAATAAGCTCTCAGGTTATGCCAATGCTTTTGGTTCTGGAATCACATTTTGAATAACAAGAGATTAGCATGGTGGTCCCCAAATTTTGTTGCACATTGAAATCACCTGGGGAACTTTTAGAACATCTGCATGTCTGGGACACATTCATACCAATTAAATCAGAATAGCTGGGAGTGGAAACCAAGCATAAATTGTTTTTCAAGAACCCCATGGGCTTCAAATGATCAGCGAATTTTGGGAACCGTGTACAAATTGTTTTGTTCAGGTTCCAGTTTGCTGAATTTTGGTTACTTCTAGTTTCATAAATAAGTACCCATTTAAGTTTCAAAGTCAATAAGTTACATGTTTTAATCTCTCATAATTCTTTTTTTTTTTTTTGTTTTGTTTTAATGAATGTGGTTTCTATGGTTATGTCCCCCTTCTATTCTTGTACTTGAAGCTTGTAAATAATTTTTTTGTTTTCTTTGACTTTTTAGAGAATCTTATTTCCATCTTTGCTTTAAATATTCCTCTTTTTTCCATATTATTAATTTCAGCTTTTGTCTTTAATTCCCTTTTTAATTTTTCTTGGATTGTTCTGTTGGTTTTCTATGGTAAATAATTTTCCTTTATTTTTTGAAAAATCTTTCTTCATTGCTTCCTAGATAGTTGACAGTTTTTCTTTTGATTTTCTGTTTGATTCATTACTTATTTTCTTAATTTTCATGTGGTTAGAAGATATGGTCACTTTTTTTTTTTGCTTTTAGTTTTATTTGCCAAAGATGAGACATAATGGCCTGATGGCCAGAAAAAAATTCTCTGCTGTTAAGAATTTGTTAACGTTTTCTTTTTGTTAAAGGACATGATCAATTTTTATAAAATGTCTGTGGATATACCAACAAAGTATAAGTTGTATTTGAATGATAGAAAGTGAGTCTTTATCTAACAGTCATGTTCACATCTAAGAGAGGTGTATTCTGAATTCTCACTATAATTATATTTTTATCAAGTTTCTTGTATTTTATTGGCTTTCATTTTATTCATTTTCCAGAATATTTTTGGTGAATGTGAGATATGTAATTTATCTTCATTAATTATGTACTTCATTAATAATGTTGTTTATCCTGTTTATTGTAATTCACCTTAAATTGAATCTTTACCATTGCTAATTGACATTGATTTTTTTTTTTTTTTTTAATTTGGCAAAATTCTCTGCCTACTACTTTATTTTCAACGTTTTGTTCTTATTCTCATTTTAAGTATGTTCCTTAAAAATAGCTAGATTTTGTTTGCTTTAGTTAATCTAGTGCTCTCTGTTGGATAATTCAGTTCAATCTTGTTGTAATGATTGATATACCTGATTTTATTCTTCCTATTTTACTTTATACTAATCATTTATTTTCACATCTTATATCCTTATTTTGGCTGTCTTGATTAGCTCCTATTACATTTTGTTTCCTCACTGTGCAATTCCACCTTCCCTTTTCCCTACTCTTAGAATTAAATACCTCTTTTGTTATTATTTGAAAATAATAATACAGCCTGACTTAAAATAATACATATTGACTTATGATTATCATCCGTATTTTAAAGAAGAGAAATAGGGGGCATAGAACAATTGCTTAGCTTTCCTTAAGTTTACATAGTGACAGAGTTAATTTATTAGTATAGTTTAATGTAATTTAATATAATTATATTAATTATAGTATATTATAATAATATATAATATTTATTTTACTATCATTTCAATACAGTAAAAATAAACATAATCCACTTAGTTAACCATAAAGTATATGTGCTAAGAAATTTAAAAACCTGCAAAAATTGATTTTCTTTAATAATTTGTAATAATACTGTTTCAAGGCCAGACAATAGGAATAAATTTCTTGAAAGACTAATAGTTGTTTAAGAATCTTCGCTGAAACATTCTGGGAAGATGATTTTACCAGTGAGTTTTTCTACTGGTTTTACCAGTAGTTTTTCTACTGGTTTTACCAGTGAGTTTTTCAACTTTTGTATTTTATTTTCATAAATGATAGTGACTCATCCAATCCATTTTATGAAGCACACATATAACCCTGATATAAAAGCTTAGAAAATAAAATACAAAAGTTCCCACAGAAGTATCCTACCTACATATAGTGAATTTGGAAGAAACTGTCAATAAACCAGTTCAACAGTACATTAAAAGAGGTATGTACCATGAACCAACAAAGATAATATAAGAATTCAGTAATATGTAACAATAAGAAATGCTATAAGGGATAAAAAGGATAATCTCTACAAGACCAAAAAGGCATTTAATAATAATAACTATTCTGATCAGAAAACTTTAAAAAACTCTGAGAAAACTAGAAATAAGTGAATATGTCAAATGCTGAGAAAGGAATCAATCATCAATGAATAGCCAAATTATTATTAACTGTGAAACTCTAAAAGTATTCTTGTTAAATTTATGAGTAAATATTCCTGCTAGCACTCTTATTATTTACATGTATTTGAATGTTCTCTTCAAAGAAATAATAAGTATGTCTCTGAAAAAAATCCTACCTTATTATAATTAGTGAAAATTATAGCATTAATGAAAATTATAGATTAATTTCTCTATCAACTATCCACAATTAAAAACAAATCCCATTAATATGACTAATATGTAATTCTGGCAACAGGGAGGTGACATGAAACACTCATGATCTGCCCGAGGGAATATAAATTGGTAATAACCTTTATGGAAAGTAGCTTGACAGTTTTTACGAAGAGCTTTAAAAGAGTTTATGTCCTTTGACCCAGTAATTCCACTTCTGGGAACTCCAGCCTAAGAAAATCACAAGAATTGCTGACAAAGATTTGTGTACAAGGATGTTAATGGCAGTGCTGTTTATAATATTTTTTTAAATGGGAAATAACCTAAAATGCCAAACAATGGGAGAGTGGTCAAATAAAGTATGATACAGCCATGCAGTATAATATGATAATAGGCATTGAAATCATGCTATCTAAAGGAAAAGATAAAATGTTAATTAGAAAAAGTCAGAATATGCATTTATTTAAATTTGATATCAATTTTATAAAAATACATGTTTATATATTATATATGTAGGAAAATTTTAATGGACTGGAAGGAAAAACTAAACAAATATAAAAATTATATTAATGTGGTACTATCAGAGTGTGTTAAAGTCAGTAAAGCTCTCTGCTAGATCATGTAAATAACCATCAGGGATTTACATTTCATATTGAAGCACAAACTTCATTCTAAATTAGTACTAAAATGTTATCCTTAGCTGTAGGTTGAGGTTCAGTCTCTGTGCAGAGAATCATTGTATTTGCAATAATTAGTGTATCTATTTTATAATCATAGTTTCTATCCTTAACCATGGGCAGTTCAGACCAGTTAGGAAACTGAAGAGAGCCCTGTCTTAGAAAATCACTAGTCTGTTAGGTTTTGTAGCTGGAATTTTATGAAGATCAGCAAAGAATTAGTATGAAATAATCTAGTGTTCTTGCCCTTTGCATCCATTAGCAAAAGGATTTAGGCATCTTTACAACTTGGTTGAAGGAAGGGAACAATTGGAATCCCACAGCTGGAGCATGCCTGTGAGATATCCAGTGTCCTCTTCTTTTTCCAAATGAACAACGCAAGGAAACTAACAGGAAAACAGCCATGTAAGAAAAAAAGTGGAATCTAAGTGTTTCAGTGGGCTTTTGAGACACTCTTATCCAATTTCCTATCCATAATGAGAATTCTTAAATGCAGTAGCGGGGGAGGGGTCTTGATAGCCACTGGGAAACCCCTTATGTTTGTAGCTACAAGTTTCCTCATCTGTAAAATGGTAACAACTTGAGGATAACTGCGAACTTGGCATGGACTCTCGCTTTCTAAGATTTTCGTAGCTTGGCGTGTCTTGGTTATTATTACCTTTGCAAGGTTTCACATTCTTTTCTAGGACTTTTCTTACTGGGTGACAAATCTGTTTACTGAGCCAAAAAAACAGTTCCTGGACTATGCAGAATAAGTCTAATCCACCATCTACATTAACAGTCCTTCAAATACTTGAAGACAGCTTTCATGAATTTAATAACTGCTTTCTGTGTGGTTTTTTTTTTTTTTTAATTTCAAGAATAGAACACAGTAGACCATAAAAATGAGCCATTATCAGTCTTCCTTTGGATTTTCTGTGTGAATGTTGTTTAACATTTAAATGGTGCTGATTATAATTTGAGATATTAGCAGTTAGATATGCCATTGTGTCACTCTGTTATTGTTTGTAAAGGAGGTTAAACACTATATTAACTTCTGAGTAGTGATTTATTGTTGCTTTTGTTAGAGAAAAATGTGTAAAATAATATAATTTGATATTGCCTTTGAGAATTTTCAGTTTGCAAAGGTCTTTATTTCCTACTCAATTTTATTTTTTAAAAAGCATACATGTAGTGTAAATACAGCATCACATAAATGCTAAGTTGTTCTTTGCTTCCTGGCATAAGCTGTTGTGTAATATTGCTCTGTAACCATTAAGCAGCTGCTCTGTCTCAGAGATGCTCATATTTCCTTTGGTAGATAAAGGGAGTTTGCTAAATGAATGTCTCCAAATTGCTTTAAGATCTTTGGCCTTTCTGGCAGCTATTCTAGATTCACAGTGGTCTATGTAACACATGCAAACCATGTTTTTAGAAGGCCCTGACAGCCTGGAGGTTACAGATGGGGTTGTGTTAACAGCAAGAACCTGCGTTTTGCTGAGTCTTACCTTCTATACTGTATAGCAGGGCTCATGACCTGCTGCGTGATCCTCTCCAGTTATTTTGCCAGAGTCCTTAAGTACTATCTCTTGTATGCTTGTGAGCAAGCACAATTAGCTGTCCAAATACCGTATCATCCGCTGTTTCTTTTCTTTAGCTGCCTCATCTTGGGTAATGCCTGTCCACTGTAAAGGCTGTGCTGCATGCAGAGATGGATGAAGGGGGCAGCTGTCTGCCTCAGGTGTCTCTCCCAGGCTTCCAGTTGGCTGATTCCCACCAACCCCCCTCCCTGCCCCACATAAGGTCATGGTGTCATTGTTATCTTGCTATGCCCCATGCAGGAGTGGAGCCCAGTGGGATCTACGATGTTGCATTTTTGCTTGTGGGTGCCAAAGCAGTTTGGACATACGTCTAATGCCTTTCACAGTTTTAGTAAAATAGCTCTTTCAGTTTTCCTTGTAGATCCAAATTCCTTGGAACTCGGGGAATTGAGGGTAGGGAGTGGAAAAGCATCCTGCAACATTCTGAATTGCCTTCCCTTTTCCATGTGATAGTCGTCACGTCTGTCTGCGTGTGACTGTCTTACTGTCCTCCTCCTGGTAGGATTACCTTGAGGTGGCTATTTGCTGCCTTAGGATTTGGTTCCTAATGGACCGCACATCACTCCATCTTAATGAATATGACTAGAGCAGCTTCACTTTCACTTTTCACTTTCCTGCATTGGAGAAGGAAATGGCAACCCACTCCAGTGTTCTTGTCTGGAGAATCCCAGGGATGGCGGAGCCTGGTGGGCTGCCGTCTTTGGGGTCGCACAGAGTCGGGCACGACTGAAGCGACTTAGCAGCAACAGCATATCATAACTAAGAAGCAAATAGAGTCCTGACTACTCTGGAGTAATAAGGAAATGAACTTCAGATAATATCTATATATTGAAATGTTAGCCTGTATTGTTCAGTCACTAAGTCGTACCTGCCTCTTTGTGACCCCATAGATTGCAGCGCCCCGGGCTTCCCTGTCCTTCACTATCTCCCAGAGTTTGCTCAGATTCATGTCCCTTGAGTCAGTGGTGCCATCCAACCATCTCGTAATCTGTCACTCCTTTCTTCTCCTGCCCTCAATCTTTCCCAGCATTCCGGTACACATGGGATAATTTATATAAATAAATTGAAATATTTACCATTTATTCACTCATTCGTCAATTTACAAATATCTGTGAGCTTTTTGAACACTCCTAGTGCCTTGGTAGTTATTTTATACTAAATGCCTTAAGTTGTACATTAGTTACACAACAAAGTTAGAGATACAATCTGCCTGTAATCATTACACTTTCCCATACTGCCCAATAACTTAAATAAACTCCTAGGCAAACACATTCCAGGGAATAACAAGAATTAGTAAAATTATCCTTCAGACTTAAGCTATCTTTATTTTCATTGTTCTAAAATTATTAAGGTATATGTTTGTGACCATGTTTCAGAAAGTTGAATTTTCAGTTTTTTTCTGCAAGCGTTTACTGGTTAGTGTATATGTGGGTTCTGACTTAGTTGTTAGGGGAGAAACAGATGGACAAAACCCAGTCACTCCCCCAAATAAGAAAAAACACAAGACTTGAAAACAGTTATCTTGGAAAACTTGAATGTACAAAGTGATGTAAAGTAAGTACAAACCAGGTGGTATGTGAAGATAGAAAAGGAGATCAGTTTTAGCAGGCATAGGGGTTGGGAGAAGAGGCGGAGAAGCAGTTTATGGAGCGGGCGGTGGCTGAGCTGGACACGGAAGGCTGAGAGTTGAGTGTGGATAGAGGGCCTTCTGATCAGAGGCAGCTCTGTGAGAATGACATGAGGGTGGGCCTGTACAGAGCGAATAACCTTGTCTGATTGATTAAGCACATGGACTGTCATCATGATAAGTAAAGTCTCTATGTTTAATGTACTTGTCATATGTAAAATGTTTACTATACATAAAGGACAGTGTAAGCTATTATACTTTAGAGCAACAAAAACAGTAATGATAACCTGTCAGGAAATTAGAACTGTCTTTGTCTCCAACTACAGAGTGGGGGTTGATGTCCTTTTTTGTCTCAATGGCTTTTAGCACTTTGTACAAGGGTATCTATCTGAAAGTTTCTCAATAATCACTGAAATGAATTCACCCTGACAGAAAATTAATTGCTCAAGAAGTAGGCGTTTCTTAAAATAGAGCTGCATTAAGTGGGGACATTTAGTTCTTACCCTCTTAAAAATGTATATCTTCTTTAAAGTAATGATTTAATATGAGACCTGAGTTTTATCACCAGCTGAGATCTCATAATTTCTTCTCATTCTTCTATTCTTTTTCTAAAGAAGGTGAATGGATGGATATAAAACAGTGTTCAGACAGCCTTCAGACATACACAGCTCCTCTGTTTATTCCCAACAGTGAAGTATATGTACTAAGTAAATGATTTTCTGTCTTTTCATGCTATGTATGGTTAAAAAGTAGGGTGGTGACTCTCATTCTGGTAAAGTTTCTAAATGATTATTTATAGTTAGCTTGAGACTGGAATTCAGCGTGCATATTTCAGTGCATGCATGATTGTTGCCTCCATGAGCCCGTCCTAATTTATTGGTGATGTTTGTTTAATCTGTGCCTACTCTGCATTTTATAGTTTTATCTCACTTATTCATCACTCTGTAAGGTAGCTAATTTTATTGATATTATCTTGAATATATGAATGGAAACTCTGAGGCACAAAGAGTTTAATGTTCCAGGACTATTATTATTATTAGTTTCTATAAGTTCATCATTAATTATCATGATTAATTATTCCAGGATGCCATCGTGGCAAAGTGTAGTCAGGAGTCAAAGCCCAGCTCTTCGACGTGAGTGGACCGTGTTGCTAAAGCACTCATGCCTGTCTTTCCTACACTAAATCAATCTCTCAGTCAGCCCCAAAGTGTTCTGCAGCATCAGATCAAATTGCCACTTCTTGGAATTTAGTTTTTTCCTGGAAGCATTTGAATACTGAGGATTTTCACACTTATTCTCTCCCTGGGGCAGCAGGTCGATGGAATGAGTAGCCATATTCCATCTACCTGAGGTGTTCTTCCCCTCCTCACCACCATTAAACTTTGTTCTCGTTGGCTAGAACCTGGGGACAGGACAGTGGGTGAGAGTCCCATCTCCAGGCCTGGGCAGAGCTAGGCCAGCCAGGAAGCCTGTTTGACTTACTCTGGCTCCTGACCGGTGGAGGTCCCTGAAGGGTCAGGAGGCGTTCGTGGACGTCTGGCCTCACCGCTGTTTGCCAGAAAAAAGGATCCTGTTTTTGAAATGGAGTACCAGGGAGTGGCAGCAGGGTGAGAAAGAAGTGAAATTGTGTGAGGTATATTAAAGGTGCCCGGAAATAGGTCTGTGTGAAGTGTTTGCTCTGGGTACCGGTTCTGCTTTTGTGTGATTCAGGACGGGAACAAAGGTGGGAGGGCTGGTAACAGCAACTCACTTTTCTTTACTCAGGGAAGGATTTGTTAAAGAACAGTGGTTTCCAGAGATCTTTGAAGTAATTCCAACAAGGTGCTAATTGTGGTTGTGGTTTTCCTTTTTCTTTCTTTCTTTTTTTTGAAATGGTTGGACTTTGGTCTGCCAGGTGCTACTGGCCCAGGGCCCCTAAACCTTCATTCCCTACGCACGAGCCGTGGCAAATAAAACCGGACCGATTGCCTTGTACACTTGGAAAGTTAAATTTTTTTCTGAGAGATTATTTAGCTTCTAAACTGTAAACTTTTGTTTTAAAAGAGCCAGTTTGCCTTTCATAAGCATTTTGTTTTTACGTGTCTTTGTTGTAAGCATACTTGGTTTTTAGTCTAAGCTTTGGTTTGAAACACTTGAGTGAATTCTAGTGTTAAATCATTTATTTGCTTCCTGCTTATGTTGATCTCTTTCCTCTTGATGTTTATTTTCAGGATACCTTGAGGATAGTTTTGTAAAATCTGGAGTCTTCAATGTATCAGAACTTGTGAGGGTATCTAGAAGTAAGTAAACTCTTTTCTTATTGTTTAATTATACAGTATGACTTAAAATGTTTTATATTTTGAAAGTGAAATACAGTATGAAAAGAACTGTGTATTAGGAGAATTGAGCTTTAAAATCTTTTAACTTTTTGATTTCACTAATGAATTTAATTTGTCTGGCTTTCTGAAATATTTGCATTTAAATCAGTACTTTTTGTAGTACAAAAATAATTTGGGGTTTGTTCTGCTTGCTGTGTTGTTGGTATTCATTTAGTTCACTGTTCACTCTGTGACCATAGATGGTCATTTATATCAAAGGAAGTGTGATTAATTAAATGTACTCAGTGTTGTTATGATAACCCACATAAGTTTCCTGTAGATAAGTGCTTTTTCATTTTGCTAACATTTTGGTGGGGGCTTGGAGATGTACAGGATATACACGCTAACAGGCAGAGTGTAGAGGGATGCAGAAATTAACTTTGCAGATTGTAGTTGGATATAGATAGAAAGCATTGTTATCCAAAACAATGTCAAATTGTTTTCACTGGCCACCTCACCTGAGACACCATTCTTGGCAGCCTGGAGGAGAATTTTCTCAAGTAAGTTTACCTGGTCAGCTAACTGAGCGAGGAGGAAGTTTTCTTGATCACCTCTTTTAGTTATTATTATGGTGTCTGCAGATATAGGTAAGAGGCAGTTCTTATCTCATTGATTATGCCTAAGGGAGTGACTCATTTCTACTTGCTCTCTTCTTTGATTTAGCTTATTTATGTACCTTTGATGGCTGTATTTTCACCTGACATTTTGATAGGGAGTGTCACAGTTTTAAATGGTTTATTCAGATGATGTAGGGCCACTCTGGTCCCTGTTTAAGCTGTGTTTTTCACTTGGGTCAAATTCAGAGGTCATGAACAAGAATTATGATGATCCAAAAAGAATTAAAAAAAAATGAGTTACTGAGGCTAAGTGTAGGTAGTACTTAAGCATGGCATTCAGTGAAGTAGTCTCCAATGGCTTTGTCTTTGGAACTGTGGTTTCTGAAATACAGATTTCTGAAGTGACTAGTGCACCTAGCCTGTGTTTCAGAGAGTTCTGTAAATAAACATTTAAGACTTTAGTAGCATCCTTTTGGACATAATTTTGCAGTGGATAAATATTATGCCCCAAATACATCTGCCTTCATCTGTTGACTAAGGAGTATAAGTGACCAAAACTTCATATCTTGTATCCCTGTGTCTATTGGATTCATGTTTGGGAGGCAAGAGGATTTTGGTGGTCTACTTCATTGACCAAGGCCATGAGACTTCTGTGTTTTTCCTGATCAATATGTGTTGTGCTAAGACTGCAATATTTATACTTTTTATGTTTATTTTTAATTTGGAAAGGAACGTGCCTGAGTCACTTACTACCACTTAATGGCATTGTGTAAGGAAGGGAGTATTTGAAGGGGGTGGGTTGTGTGTGTGTGTGTGTGTGTGTGTGTGTGTGTGTGTGTTGCTCTTTAGCAGAGACGCTATGCTGCTACAGTTATGAGACTTTATGAAATTATTTGTTTAAATTTGTAATTGTCTCAGTTTTATATTTCTATTCTTCTTATAAGGATAATAGTGTTATCTGTCAGAAAATATTATTAGTTCCTCATTAGAGGTAACGTTGGAGAAGGCAGTGGCACCCCACTCCAGTACTCTTGCCTGGAGAATCCCGTGGACGGAGGAAGCTGGTGGGCGACAGTCCATAGGGTCGCTAGGAGTCAGACATGACTGAGTGACTTCACTTTCACTTTTCACTTTCCTGCATTGGAGAAGGAAATGGCAACCCACTCCAGTGTTCTTGCCTGGAGAATCCCAGGGACAGGGGAGCCTGGTGGTTTGCCGTCTATGAGGTCGCACAGAGTCGGACATGACTGAGGTGACTTAGCAGAGGTAACATTGGAGAAGGAAATGGCAACCCACTTCAATGTTCTTGCCTGGAGAATCCCAGGGACGGGGGAGCCTGGTGAGCTCGACTCAGACACGACTGAAGCGACTTAGCAGCAGCAGCAGCAGCAGAGGTAACATTATGTTAGATGCTATGGGAGGGCCATATGAGAACTTATAAAAATCCAGATTGATACTGTGAGAAATCTGAATTTGAAATGTAAAAAATATATTTCTATAACAGTTCAGAAGTGAGGTGAATTTAACATACATCATTCTTTCTTAAATCACACACTCATCTCTTAGAGATTTTTAAGTTATCTGTTATGACAAACATTACTGATTTGTAATTAGTATGTTAATTATCTATATTCATTCATTAGCTAATTAATTCAGCAAACATTTTCTATCCCATATGTAAATAGGTGTCTCTGAAATGCTTGAGAAGTTATTCTCCTAAGTGTTTAATATATCCACATTATAACCTTATTTATACAGTTGAACTTCATTGTTTATGAAATAGGGTTTGCTAAGTAAACATCAACTTCAGCACAACCCTTTTGCTGTACATCACGAATTCTGACTTCTTGAGGGTTTACGATATGTTAATGGTTTCTGTCCTCTGGGGTTTTACTCTGGTATGACCCTCTAATGTGAATGTTGACTTTAGCTAATGAAGTTGTTCAGTTTTAGGATAGTGATCTTTCTGGTGAACGATATTATCTCCATCTTAAAAGTTGATTTAGGATCAGCTTTTGGAGTGAGGAGAACAATAAGAGAGATTAAGGGTTGCCCTCTAACCCTTAGAATCTGAGGTTCTTCTGAGCTTGGTTTCTAAGAGGGTATTGGCAGCCTCTTAAACATGATTTGCAGCCTTAAGGCCCCTTGCTGCTCTCTGGGAGAGGTGCTAACAATGATCTTTGAGTCTGATATAAGTTTTTCCTGAGGCTTTTAAATAGGCATATCTGCCGACACTTGCTATTCTTATACACTTTGTCATTAGATAAATTTTGTGCATGTGCTGTTTTAGAATTTGGCCGTGTTCATTATTAATCTACTTAAATTTCTGTAATCTCCCATTTAGTGTCAAAATCTACACTAAATTTTACATTGCTTGTGTGTAAATTTGTAGACAAAATGCTTTTGTTTTGTTTTTCTTAAGCCATGACTAAAGCTTTACTTTCCGCCTTGTCCACACACCCCTGCCCCAGTTTTAATGAGACTTAGTTGACATGTAGCACTGTATAATTTTAAGGTATATAGCATAATGACTTGACTGAGATACACTGTGAAATACCATAGTAAGTTTAGTTAATGTCTATCATCTCATGCAGTCATACAGCTGTCAAAAAAAGAGAGAAAGAGAAAATGTTATTTCCTTGTGATGAGAACTCTTAGGATCTACTCTCTTAACTGCTTTATATATATATTATATTATATGTAATTAGCTGTAGTCATTGTTTTGTACATTACATCCCCAGTATCTATTTATTTTATAACTAGAAGTTTGTACATTTTGCTAACTTCCTCCAATTCTCCCTCCTCACTAATACCCACCTCTAGTAAACTTTTCTATGAGCTTGTTTTTTATTTGTTTAGATTCCACGTATAAGTGAGATCATACAATATTTGTAAATAAATTATTTGTATTGCTTCCTTGATATTTTGAAATAATCCTTCTGGTATAAAATTTAGGAAAAAAAATATTTCCGAAATCTGTAATTGTCATTTTCCTATAAATTATACCTAGTATGCTTATGGTCAAGCAATCTGTGTTGACTGTCATGCCATATGTTTATTAAATAGGAACTACAAATCTTTGTCTAAATATTGCATGAGCTTAATAAATTGCAGCTAATTGATATAAGATATAACATGTAAGTTTCCTGTTGGTAACTCAGTTATTTGAATTGTATCCATTATTACCATCGAAAGCCAAATAGATTGTTTTACTTTCACTGAGCCCCTCAAATGCCTCCTTCCAGCACTACTCTGCTTTCCAATGTCACGTAGAACATGGTTCTAATAATAAACTTTAAAGCATGTGGTTATTGTGGGATTTCTTACCTTGCATTTTTTTTAACCTCTGGTGTACCTCAAGCCACAACAAGCAACTACATTTTAATTGTCCAAAGATCTGAAGCCATTAGGCATAGTTATACATTGAAAACTAGTATTTTTTATATAAAATGAGGCTAAATCATATTATGTAATATGAACAACCTAACAGCAGGCAGAAACTGCAGATCTTTAGAGCTGAGACTAATCTTGTATGTATTAATTTATTTTGACTTAATTTTTAATAGAGCTAACCATTGTATATTCCTTGATTATTTCTCTGCAATAAAGCGTGTACCTTCTAATCATATTTTCTTAAAAAATATGTTGTTAGTCTTGGCCTGCCTGATATTGAAATACAATTCAACTGATAGTGAACACATTTCAGATGTCTTATTAAAAATTCTAGGTAAGAAAAATTCCTTGAAAATCAACGATCCGTTTGGAATTTTACACTCAACATGAAGTTAGTTTGGAGAAAGGGGAAGATTAAGTGGACTCTCTATTGTAGTGTGAATCTCAGAGGCCCTAGAGTTTTGTTGCCATGGGCTAGGATAAACTTTCCCTCATTGATGATCTTGAAGGCCTGGTGAAAACAGGTGAAGAAATAGAATTTATTCTTAATCATTGTCCTTTGACACCAACCTGGCTGGTCTCCACCTTGCATGTCATCTCTGCCCATGACCTTGCTCTTTTAGCAACTGCTATTTAGAGTAACTTCTTTTAGTACCCGCCTCATCCTCTAGAGCTCTGGGCCAGCTCTGGCTTTCTGCAGATTTCTTGGACCATTCAAGCTTATATCAGATTCTTCCCTTGAAGTACTATAGCATTTGTTGATCATGTCATTCTTTTGGAAGTTTCACTATAATCTGCATTATGCTTGTATTTTTGTGCTTTTCATGAGTGTTCTGTTTACCCAACTTGTTGCCCAATGTGTCTTATTAAGGACAGGAATTATCTTATATCTTAGACTGTTTTGTGTCCCTATCAGCACCTGTCATTAATGGATACAATAACTTGTTGATTGCACAGACCTTCAGTGGATAGATTCATTTGTACCTATTTACTGCTTTTTCATAGGTTTTTGGACCGTTTCATCTTTGCTAACCAGTGTAGGTTGCCAGGGAAGAGTTTTGGGGGAAATTGCCAGGGAAGAGTTTTGGGGGAGAAAGCAAGAAAAGGGAACTCACACTTGTTGAATATCTGTTATCTAGTAGGCATCATGATAGACTTTTATCACTCCTTACCTCATTTCATCCTCAAAATAGTCATATGTGATAGCTTATTATAATTCTCATTTTATAGTTCAGGAAACTGAGGTTTATAGCACATAAATGGCAAAGGGAGTTAAAATGTTATCTATTTCCCAGTACTCTCCTCATTCTAACACAACGTGCTGCCTGAAAGATTTATTCAAGAACTTTAGAAACCAATTTTAAAAGTTTAGAAGGCTGTAATCCATGGTATGACAACCAATACTTACATCAAAAATCTCAGTTCACAATATATCAGCCAACTCAAAAAGACTTCTTGATTTATACCTTAAAGTATAAAACTCCATGAGTATATTTTAAGTGACTTATGAATTTGAGCATATAAACTTTTTAAAAAACAAGACATAGAGTAAAACTGTACTTCCCATTCATATATGAAACCGAATATCTATTTTGGAAAAAGAAATCTTGACTTTTATTTTATATTTGTCAATTTTACTTATATACTTGCCCTAATACAATAATTATTTTTATATCAAATATTAGAAATATGATCTCTAATGTACTTTAATATTAATGTTAATATTATTATAAAATAATCTTTTTATGGAACTATTTTAATTTGATTTATTTAACAGTAATTTGATTTTTAAGAGCTGAGTTAGTAAAAAGGGCCTTGCTTTGTCCTGAGCAATAATCAGCAGGTGCTGTTACCTGTGGCGCATCCATAGACTAGGGGGATGGCCGGTGTAGTGACAGCTAACAGGAAGGACTGAATGAAGAAGCTAGGGCAGGGCGAGTAGAGGAAGGGATAACCAGTGATGGCTGTCTTGGTGCCTTGAGTTTCCACACTTGAACACTGGCATAGTGAGGATGTTTGCAAGTCTTAACCAGTAGACGGCTGATACTAGAGTCTTAAGGTAAAGAGAATTCCTCTCATCCTTGCCCAGAGGCATGGAAAATATGATTATTATATCTGAATAGAGATGCCAATAGTAAATGCCATTCCCAATGCTCTTTTTGTTGTTTTATTCCTCAGCGCCCATAACCCAGGGAACTGGAGTCAACTTTCCAATTGGAGAAATCCCAAGCCAACCATACTATCATGACATGAACTCGGGGGTCAATCTTCAGAGGTCTTTGTCTTCTCCACCAAGCAGGTAACTGAAAGAGGAACTGCTTTTCTTCTCAGTCTGGTATGCAAATAGGTAGGTAGGGAGACATGCACATAGATAGGTTTGCCGGTAAACAGCGGGGAAATAAAACAAAATGTTCAACATTTTTTGCTGATTTTTCACAGAGTTTTACTCTTTCTTGGTTAAACTTATTTTGAAATTTGAAAGTTAAGTGTAATTGTTGTTCAGAGCATTTTAAACAATCATTTCGGGGGTAGGGGGACAAGGGAACTATGAAAATGTATTAATATGATTTTTATCTTCTATGAAGTATTGTAATTTCACAAGTCATGTAATTCTTTTGGTGACCTTAAAAATGATGTTGCCCTGGTTTAGGATTGATCCACCCAACTTTTATCCTAATACCATGTCCAAACTGGGGATAATGAAGTGAAAAATAAAATGTGTCATTTATTTAAGTTTAAAAGGCCTTATTCTCTAGGCCACAGGTTTGCCAAGTTCTGCAATTAGTTGATGCTCTTTGAATAATTTAGTTAACTTTTAGTTACCAGTGAAAGTATTACCTGCTCTGAGATTTGGCTGAACCATTTGGGAAAGAGCTACAGTGAGGTGACTTTGTCTTTTGGTTCTCTGCTGACATTCTCATTTTTCTCTCTTGACCTTCTAATTGTAAGCTACAGGAGTTTAAAAGGAAATCTTCTATTTAAATGAGGGAAAATTAGCTTGGAAAGTTATTGTGCATTAGAATTTCATGATATGTTCCTTTACTGTAGAATGAGAGAAGAGGGCTGAGTGAATGAGAAGGCAAGATAAGCAGATATTGTAGCTTTATTGGGTTTTCTGGAGGTTGAATCTTCAATACAGAAAGACCAATCTCACTTTCAGAGCATTAAAAATACCCATGATCAGATAAAAGATCCTACATGAATTCCAGAGCAAAACATGTATCAACTTTTAAAAAATAAAAAAATCTGGATAACCATTTTCCTATGCTAGTCTCAGTAACAAAAATTAATTGCATTTGGATTAATTATGGGGCTGTGCACATTTGTACATTTATTAGCTAATTTAATTGTGTGTCATTTATGGCCAAACTGTTTTCCTATAGTAAGATTTCATAGCAAGTATTTAGGTTTATTATTAAAATTGTCTGTGATATGGTAATTTGTTTAAAATGCTTCGATTTTTCTAAATTTAAAATGTGAATAGTAATATTTTTATTTTATATGATGGATCAGTATCTTGTCCACCCAGCTCTTTCCTAATGATCATTCAGTATTAAATATAATGCTATGTCATTTAGAATAAAAAAATTTTAAAGAACATTTATCTTTTATTTCCTTATGAAAATCTTTTCTCCCTCATTTCAAGTTTTCCTGTATTTACTGTTGATTCACAGATGAAAGAATTAGATTGAAGGAGGGGTTAAAAAATACAGTCTAATTTTGGATACCCTAGAAAGAAACTAAATAGCTACTATTTATTCTCACTGTGATTTAGCACTAATAGAAATTGCCATCTTCTACATAATGTTAATAGTTTGGGAGTTGTGAGTCAAATCTTAATCACAAATGTATCTATGAGTATACCCAGACATGCACACGTTTCCAGGATTTTGAAAGAGTACAGTCTAGGAAGTCAGGCTGCTACAATTAACATGCTCTGGACAGTTGATTCTCTTCAAATTTGTCTCCCTACTTGTAATAAAATGGAGGATTGGATTATGTGTGTGGCTTCTAAAGTCAGGTACAACTCTGAAATCCTATGACATTAGGTTTTCATCACTACCTCAAGTTTCTTCAGAAGATTTCCTTTTTTTGGTTTTTACCTGCGTGGGTGTGAATAAGAATTTTTTTTTTTTAATTTAAGGAAATAATATCCATTTTCATATTCATAACTTTCATAAAATATTGGTGGAGATATATGAAGGCATATATTAAGCAATATGGCATGTGGCATAGAATAGCTTTTTAATCATGGCTCTAAATATTCATTTTTCTTAGTTATTGTGATAAAACCATATTTTCTTTTTAAAAATATATTATTTTGGAAGTATACCATTGGGTTTGAATTTGGCAATGATGATTTTCATGGTTGACCTTAAGAGTAAAGGATTAACAACTGTATTTTTTAAGGAAAAGGTAAATAAGAATATATGAAACAATAATCAGTGAAGTAGTATAAATTTTTAATATTATTAATTATAGGGTTACTACTAATAATTACTATTTAACAAGTGCCAGCCACTAAATATATGAGCTTTATATTTAATAACTCATTTAATCCTCCCAACAATTCCCCTTTGAGCAATGTTTTATTGTTTCCATTTTACAGATAATTAAATTGAGCTTAGAAAAGTTATGGACCTTACTTATCTGTGAATTCATATGAAAGGATTACATTGTTAATGGCAAGTGCTGTACAAATGAACGTTATTAATATTGATAATAATTATGAGTTAGGTGCAATCTTAATAACAGTTTTTAAGTTAGTACACATATCACATTAAGAATTCACTTTTTAACTACCAAAAATAGTATTTTACTACTGGAAATATATTTCAAAAGGTAAATATAAGAAACATCCTATTCATTACACAAATACAGTTCTACTCTGTTATAATAAATGATACATAAAACTGGAAATGTTTGCTACTCCTGTTGACGTCTCGAATACCCACCATTCTTTCTGGGATATTATAACGTGTCTTTGTGGAAATTTCTCCAGTAAGAATATTCTTAGATTATAAACTTTCAGGCGCTACACATCTTCCTAGAATTCCCATTAACATTAACTGTTGTCGTATTTTAACAGCAAAAGACCCAAAACTATATCCATAGATGAAAATATGGAACCAAGTCCTACAGGAGACTTTTATCCCTCTCCGAATTCACCAGCTGCTGGAAGTCGAACATGGCATGAAAGAGATCAAGGTAAGTAAAAAGGAGTTGCTTCTAGGGACGGCGGAGGACAATGTCAGCTCCTTCCATAAGTTTCATTTAGTCAAAATTTCATAATTGAATCAATATGGGTTAGATTTCTTCATGAAATGATTGCAGTACAATTATTTTTAAGGTCATGTACTGATCAAATGTTATTGAAGTTACAAAATTCCCATATATTTATTTGTTTTCTAAAAAAAAAAAGTTCAATTTCAATAAATTTCAGTATGTGTGTGACTGATGATGGTCTGGCCATATTAGTTGGTTGGATTATAGCAGGAGCATAAATTCTAATTCAGTCAGATCAGTTTGTTCCTCTTAATATGGGGTATTTTAAGGTGGAGCCAAACTTTAAGTGGTTTTCAGGTGCCAGTTCCTGAAAGTTCTCATTTAAAGGAAACCATGCTTTCTTTTGGAAGTAGGTACAACATGAACAATAAATAAAAGTGTGATGTTAGACACTTGGTGTCTGAGTCAATCTAGTTATTTCTACTAGATGAAGCTATAACCTAACTCTAGGGCAGCTCTAGGAAAAAATATAAATATCAGAAATAGGTATTCTTTGATTCTCTAAATTCATACTTTGCTCTTTTTCTTTCTTAAAGGCTACTGGGTTAAATATATTTCATCAGATATACTCTTGCCTTTTTGCCATGGTTAGAGGAAGGTTATTAAACATGGAAACAAAGATTAGCTAACAATCTTTGTTGGTATGTGTGCAAAAATGACTTATAGCAGCAGAGCAAAGTGTAATGTGAAAATTTTCTTTAAAATTCTCCATTTAATTAAAAATGTGTAAAAAAAACACAAAAGCTCATTATCAGTGGTGTTTCAGTCCATAACTTGGGCGAGTGTATCTGAGGGTTGAGGAGTTGCATGTCCGGTAATCTCAGGAAACCAAATAGCCCTGAAGCTCAGCAGTTAAAGCCAAAATCCAGGATTCCCTTTCTGCTGCTCCATGTTTTTCTACTGAGTGCCATAGGATTTAAAGAATGGTGAAATAGTCTTCATGGAGGAATTGACATTGAGTCAGGTGGAATTGGATGGGTCTCCTTTAGCTCGCTGAGATTTTCACTAATAAAGCAGGGGGCAGGGTGGATGAAGACAGAAGCACAGGCAAGCACTGAGGTGGGGAAGTGAGTTTCCGAATGGCCATGTGTGTGCCCTGTGGCTGGCCGCTGTTTGTGTGAAGGGAAATAATGGGAGGTCATTTTAAGGAAAGATTTGAAAATCAGCCAGAGTTTGGGCTCTGAGCTCCTACCCTACCTCCCCAATCTATTCTGTAGACAGAACCATCTTTTCAAACATAACATCACATCACTCCCCTGCTTCAGTTACGTCCTGCTTCTCCTCGGAGAGAATCAGGATTCCCTCACATGATTCACAGATCTTTTTGGTCCTCTGGCCTCTGACCACTGCTCTGGTCTCAGCGGGGGCTGTTTGCTTCCTTCTTGCACTTGAACCTACTGCTTTGTTTACATTTAGAAGGGTAACACCCAAGGCCTTCATGTAAGCCATGCCCTCTGGAACGCTCCTCTTCTGATTCATCTGGCAAATTCTTGGTCATTTTTCATGTCCCAGCCTAAAGTGAGGAATTTCAGTTTGAAACCTCTTGACACCTAGTATTGTTCCCTCACTGTACTCGTACTTTGTCATTCCGTATTTGCTTACGGGATTAATTGTCTGAATCTGTCTGCATTGTGAGGACAGAGACTTTATCTGTTTTGGCTACTGTATATTCAGAGCCTAGGAACCGTGTGCAACACTTGGGGCTCAGCAGAGGCAAATAGATGTTTATTGGCTACGTGGACCACTGAGAGGCGAAACGCCAGTCTCAGCGAAGGCCAGAGACAACAGGGCCTTCAACAGACTTGCAGAAGTAAGAATAAAAGCAAAACCCTCAACCCTTTATATTTTATTACTTGTTTTACTGACACTGTCAGCTTTCTCTAAACAAAGCCATATTTTCCTCATCAGAAAATTGTTCTGGGAAAGATTCTAATGGTAATAACAATAACATTGTGAATGTGTGGCAATGGATGTGTTGTGCAGAAGTGTAGGTGTTCTTTATTATAGAGAGTGTCACTCTGTAAGAGTTGATTCCTCTTTCAGCCTGTTGAATAAAGCCAATTTCAAATCATATTGTAAAACATTTTTGAAAAGTAGAAGGGAAACTGTCATTCTTTCTCTTTGTAAAATCATTGTATTGTCTTGGTGATTTTCTTTTGTCAAGATGACTAGAATTATTGGAGAAGTCTGTAAAGGCATATTATATTAAGAGTAAGGAAGAATGATTCATTTTCACACGTGCTTAAGAAAAATGTGTGTCACTTTAATTCTGAGACCCTGAAGATTTTGTAATGTGCACAATAAGCCACTATGGAAAGAAGACGTCAACTATAATGAAAACGTGAGGGCAGGATAGTACTATCTTTATAAATTTCCTAAACCAAATGCAGTCCTTTTGTTCTGTGAAAATTGCTTTCTTCAGTTTTGCAAAATAAAATGCCTCATGGTTGTTCTTGTCCATCTTCACATGTTCTTTAGTCACACTTGCCTGTCGTCTTGAAGGGAGTATTCTAAAGGGCATATTAAGTACCACTTGAAATTGTAATGGCTTTAGTACATGTCTAAAAACTCCTGCACTAATTAGTATTCAGTGACTACTTACTGGCCGCTTAAAATATACTTGTGTTTATAATTGGCAGAAATGTTTAAAATTTACTGTTAATTATTTCCTGCATCTGCCTTATTCTGTTCATGTCAATTTTGCACTAAAATCTACACTTGCCATAGTCCTTAACAAAAGTGAGTGAACTATGTGAATCAAAGATAGTAAAATTATGGACAGTATGTGTCATTCCACCTTTCCTTATAATCTGAACCATGAACCTAAACCTTTGAGATTTTATTCCAAGTAGATAAAAATAAAAGATATAGTGTAACTAAATGATATCCTCATTTCATTTTAAAAAATTAGGCAAAACTTTATAAGATCTAAATTCCTGCAATGAGAAATGGTCCTGTAATTTTATCAATTTAATGAAAAAAGTGTTTTTATTTTAGCATATTACATAGTTATATTTTTTGTCTTCCAGAATGTAAAAAAGTTACATTTCATAAAATCATTGTAATTTTTAGTTTTGTAGAATATAGAACATTTTAAAACTGAACATTGCTTAATAGTGTTAAACATTTTGTAGGAATCTTTATAATTTGCTTAATTTTCTTCTGATAAATAGTGCAGAAATTAAATTTGCTAGCATCTATATTCGGAGAAGGCAGTGGCACCCCACTCCAGTACTCTTGTCTGGAAAATCCCATGGACGGAGGAGCCTGGTAGGCAGCAGTCCATGGGGTCGCAAAGAGTTGGACACGACTGAGCAGCTTCACTTTCACTTTTCACTTTCATGCATTGAAGAAGGAAGTGGCAGCCCATTCCAGTGTTCTTGCCTGGAGAATCCCAGGACGGGGGAGCCTGGTGGGCTGCCGTCTATGGGGTCGCACAGAGTCGGACATGACTGAAGCAACTTAGCAGCAGCAGCATCTATATTATATAATATTTATGTTTTGGCTTTGTATTCTTTTATATATAAAGGAAGAAAAAAGAAAACTGAGGCAGTAACAAAGGGATGTACAGTTGCTATTACACTGTTTTCCTAGATTCCAGAATATTTTTTTCTTGCTTGGTCTCTGTTTTGAATTTCCTAGTCTTAAACTGCGTGACTGCTTTTACCACTATTGACAAGTTAGTTTCTTGAATACTGCTTTTGATCATTTTAGATTTTAAGAGTTAAATTAATTGAACTTGGTCAGTGTATCAATTTGCTTGTTGAAAGTTTCTTTTATTATTCTAATAGTTAACTTCACAAAATATTCCATCTGAGAACTTGTCTACCTGAAATTTCTTCCACCTGAGCCAACTCATAGACTAAATTCCTTGTTGATATAATTCCCTTGAAATCATTAAACTAGTCCTTTGTAACTTATGATGTAATAGGAAAAATAGAGACAGGTCTGAGTTTTTCCTCTAATTTAAGTTGCTTTCTTGGGACTCAAGCTTGTAGTATTTTCAAGGCCAGAAATTTAACAGACTAAAAATTTTACCTAAGATTACTAGTTGTTCAGATACTTATCAGACTGAGAAGCTGTTAAATTTTCCATTTATAAAGCCCAGCTGTATATTACAAATACTTTTACTATATCACTAAATGTCTATTAAATAGTGTTTTAGGAGTTTTATATTCAGGCTTAGATGAATCAGCGATTTATTAGAATGGCAGAAGCAGATAAATAATTTTTTATTATTTATTTTTATTATTTATGAAAAATATGCTTCACAGAGAGAATTTAAATCAGATTATGAAGAAGCTGTCTGCATGACCATCTTACTTTTGAGCATTATGAGAAATAAATCTTACACAAAAATCAATAAATTGGTATATTAGCAAAAACTAGCACTACTTAGAGGTATGCTATGCTATGCTATGCTATGCTAAGTCACTTCAGTCATGTCCGACTCTGTGCGACCCCATAGACAGAAGCTCACCAGGCTCCCCCGTCCCTAGGATTCTCCAGGCAAGAACACTGGAGTGGGCTGCCATTTCCTTCTCCAATGCATCAAAGTGAAAAGTGAAAGTGAAGTCGCTCAGTCGTGTCTGACTCTTAGCGACCCCATGGACTGGAGCCTACCAGGATCCTTCGTCCATGGGATTTTCCAGGCAAAAGTACTGGGGTGGGGTGCCATTGCCTTCCCCGACTTAGAGGTATATTAGTATGTAATCACAATTTTAAGAGCAGTTTAAAAATTTATACTGGACTCTCAAACAGTCAATCTTTAGGCGTAGTGTTCTGCTTGTACAAGCAGAGCTAGAAAGAAACAGTGTTTTAAAAAGTTACAGTTCTGTCATACAAATAAGTCTCTTCAGCTAGGTTTTTTGAAGTTGTAATATATTTCCAAACCCTAGAGATTTATTTGTGATAAATTTGCAAAGGTTCTGTTTAGTAATAGAGTCTTATATGTTGTGCTCAATTTCAATTTACACTTTATAGAGTTCTATAAGGATATGGCATTAAATATCCAATGAATTAAGCCAGCGGCCTCAATGGAACACTCAGGGCTAAAGAGTAATAATGCCAGCTTAGTATCATGCATTTAATCAAGTACAGGAAATAAATAACAGTCAGTAGAATGTGGTGACAATGATAGAACCAGAATCAGAGACTAGCCTTTCATAATTGAAGTTTAAAGAATGTTAATAGATGTGCTAGATATAAGACCATTTAATTAGGATTGGAAAATTTTATTTATACAAAACTTTAAACTTTCTTATTCATAAATCATTTTGTAAAATATTTAATATGTTACTGTCTGCTGTGAATATGAGTATCTCTGAGTGGATATTGACAGAATATGTTTATTAAGTTTGTGACCTAGAACCCTTTTTCCCACCATCTAAGAATCTATAGCGAGAATTCATCATACATTCAAAACTTTAAAAAACA
The DNA here is from genome assembly GCA_935064755.1 of Tragelaphus eurycerus. Taxonomy (NCBI): domain Eukaryota; kingdom Metazoa; phylum Chordata; class Mammalia; order Artiodactyla; family Bovidae; genus Tragelaphus; species Tragelaphus eurycerus. The sequence goes on from CAKXYN010000015.1 coordinate 2,955,790, forward strand.
GTGCTCTGGCCCAAACTACAGTCTGAAAAATGATAAACTGTCGAGGTTTTTCTAACTGTAGAAGTAGGTGAATGAGCAGCTTTCACAAATAGTTGAATAATTACTAACATACAGTGATGTCCTAGAAAAATGCAAGGAAACAGCTTAATAATCTCCTGAATGTGTAAGTTTGCTTTAGGGGCCAGATAGAACAGCAGCAATTCCTTACATCCCTAGAGTTTGTATCATAAGGATTAAATATGAAATGTTCAAATATCAGATTTTGAATTAAAATCAAAGATACGAGTGATCTTGAGGGATACATGTTGTTTAAACACAATTTTAAAGTGTTTTTGTTGTTGTTCAGATTATTATTTAAAAAAATACAAAAAATCAAGAACTTACAGTTCTTATAGAACTTGCTGTGAATCTCCATATATCATCATGTTATTAGAGGGCAAACCCTGGTGATGCCTTCATCACAGTCTTTTTCATCTTCTTCAACCACATGGCTGTAGATGAAAAATCACATTATGAATATCTTTCAAACAGAAAGGAAACAGTACGTTGTTGGTGAGGCTTTCATCAGAATCCTAATAGTGACTACTACTTAACAGATGTTTGTGCTCTTTTCATGTGTTTTGGAGGGAACACAACCTGTGTACATGTTAGAAGAGACAATACTACTTGTAAGTGGGAAGTGATACTCAACTTCTGTTCTCTGGAGCCTTAATAATTTGAAGATACAGCATTTTGCAGAAAAGCAACCATGGATAATTGGTTTGAAAAAAATAACTTGCTGTGTGTGATACTGCGCCTCCAGATTGGAGGAACACAGCCTAAATTAGGGGTGTGGAAAACCCCTGGGATACAGTGTGCTTCATTATCATCAGATCAGATCAGATCAGTCGCTCATTCGTGTCCGACTCTTTGTGACCCCATGAATTGCAGCACGCCAGGCCTCCCTGTCCATCACCAACTCCCGGAGTTTACCCAGACTCACGTCCATCAAGTCAGTGATGCCATCCAGCCATCTCATCTGTTGTTCCCTTCTCCTCTTGCCCCCAATCCCTCCCAGCATCAGAGTCTTTTCCAATGAGTCAACTCTTTCCATGAGGTGGCCAAAGTACTGGAGTTTCAGCTTTAGCATCATCCCTTCCAAAGAAATCCCAGGGCTGATCTTCAGAATGGACTGGTTGGATCTCCTTGCAGTCCAAGGGACTCTCAAGAGTCTTCTCCAGCACCACAGTTCAAAACCATCAATTCTTCAGTGCTCAGCCTTCTTCACAGTCCAGCTCTCACATCCATACATGACCACAAGAAAAACCATAGCCTTGACTAGACGAACCTTTGTTGGCAAAGTAACGTCTCTGCTTTTGAATATGCTATCTAGGTTGCTCATAACTTTCCTTCCAAGGAGTAAGCATCTTTTAATTTCATGGCTGCAATCAGCATCCTCATTGACTTTGGAGCCCCCCAAAATAAAGTCTGACACTGTTTCCACTGTTTCCCCATCTATTTCCCATGAAGTGATGGGACTGGATACCGTGATCTTCGTTGTCTGAATGTTGAGCTTTAAGCCAACTTTTTCACTCTCCACTTTCACTTTCATCAAGAGGCTTTTTAGTGTCTCTTCACTTTCTGCCATAAGGGTGGTGTCATCTACATATCTGAAGTTATTGATATTTCTCCCAGCAATCTTGATTCCAGCTTGTGTTTCTTCCAGTCCAGCATTTCTCATGATGTACTCTGCATATAAGTTAAATAAGCAGGGTGACAATATACAGCCTTGACGTACTCCTTTTCCTATTTGGAACCAGTCTGTTCCAAGAGTGCCCTAAAAAGTTTCTTGAAATGGTAAAAGTTTTATTTCAAATCCATTATGCACTGATTTCCTATTTAAGTTTATTTTGAAGGAGCTTGGAAACCCAGTTTCTTTTGTGATTATGACACCAAATTCATATACAATAGGAAGTTGATTTTTCAGACATAAGAACACGGATTATTAGAAGCCTTAGTGAAAGTCACTCAATCCTGTCCAACTCTTTGTGACTCCATAAACTGTATCAGTTCAGTTCAGTTCAGTCACTCAGTTGTGTCCACCTATTTGCAACCCCATGGACTGCAGCACTCCATGCCTCCCTGTCCATCACCAACTTGTGGAGCTTCCTCAAACTCATATCCATTGAGTCAGTGATGCCATCCAACCATGTCATCTTCTGTCGTCCCCTTCTCCTCCTGCCTTCAGTCCCAGCATCAGGGTCTCTTCAAATGAGTCAATACTTTGCATCAGATGGCCAAAGTATTGGAGTTTCAGCTTCAGCATCAGTCCTTCCAGTGAATATTCAGGACTCATTTCCTTTAGGATTGACCAGTTTGATCTCCTTTAGTCCAAGAGACTCTCAAGAGTCTTCTCCAACACCACAGTTCAAAAGCATCAATTCTTCAGTGCTCAGCTTTCTTTATAGTCCAGCTCTCACATCCATACGTGAGTACTGGAAAAACCATAGCTTTGACTAGATGGACCTTTGTTGGCAAAGTAATGTCTCTGCTTTTTAATATGCTGGCTAGGTTGATCATAAATTTTCTTCCCAGGAGCAAGCGTCTTTTAATTTCATGGCTGCAATAGCCATCTGCAGTTATTTTGGAGCCCAGAAAAATAAAGTCTGTCACTGTTTCCATTGTTTGCCTACCTAATTGCCATGAAGTGATGGGACCAGATGACATGATCTTAGTTTTCTGAATGTTGAGCTTTAAGCCAACTTTTTCACTCTCCTCTTTTACTTTCATCAAGAAGCTTTTTAGTTCCTCTTCACTTTCTGCCATAAGGGTGGTGTCATCTGCATATATGAGGTTATTAATATTTCTCCTGGCAATCTTGATTCCAGCTTGTGCTTCAGCAAGCCCAGCATTTCTCATGATGTACTCTGCATATAAGTTAAATAAGCAGAGTGAGAATATACAGCCTTGACGTACTCCTTTCCCGATTTGGAACCAGTGTGTTGTTCCATGTCCAGTTCTAACTGTTGCTTCCTGACCTGCATACAGATTTCTCAGGAGGCAAGTCAGGTGGTCCAGTATTCCCATCTCTTTCAGAATTTTCCACAGTTTGTTGTGATCCACACAGTCAGAGGCTTTGGCATAGTCAATAAAGCAGAAGTAGATATTTTTCTGGAACTCTCTTGCTTTTTCGATGATTCAACGGATGTTGGCAATTTGATCTCTGATTCCTCTTTCTTTTGTAAATCCTGCTTGAACATCTGGAAGTTCACGGTTCATGTATTGTTGAAGCCTGGCTTGGAGAATTTTGAGCATTTCTTTGCTAGCGTGTGAGATGAATGCAATTGGGCAGTCATTTGAGCATTCTTTGGCATTGCCTTTCTTTGGGATTGGAATGAAAACTGACTTTTTCCAGTCCCGTGGCCATTGCTGAGTTTTCCAAATTTGCTGGCATATTAAGTGCAGCACTTTCACACATCATCTTTTAGGATTTGAAATAGCTCAACTGTATTCCATCACTTCCACTAGCTTTGTTCATAGTGATGCTTGCTAAGGCCCACTTGACTTTGCATTCCAAGATTTCTGATTATAGGTTGGTGATCACACCATCGTGGTTATCTGGGTCATTAAGATATTTTTTGTATAGTTCTTCTCTGTATTCTTGCCACCTCTTCTTAATATCTTCTGCTTCCATTAGGTCCATATTATTTCTGTCCTTTATTGAGCCCATTTTTGTATGAAATTTTGCCTTGGTATCTCTAATTTTCTTGAGGAGGTCTCTAGTCTTTCCAATTCTATTGTTTTTTTCTATTTCTTTGCATTGATTGCAATTTGATTAAAATTTTGTTTTTAATTTTCCTTTCTTACATCTCCTTGCTATTCTTTGAAACTCTGCATTCAAATGGGTATATCTTTCCTTTTCTCCTATATAGTCTATGGAATTCTCCAGATTAGAATACTGGAGTGGGTAGCCTTTTCCTTCTCCAGGGGATCTTCCCAACCCATCAGTCGAACCTGGGTCTCCCATGTTGCAGGATGATTCTTTACCTTGAAACTCCTTATTTACAGATAAGCAACCCAGGCTTCCTGGGTGGCTCTGTAGTAAAGAATCCGCCTGCCAATGTGGGAGACATGGGTTCGATCCCTGGATCAGGAAGATTCCTTAGAGAAGGATGGTAACCCACACCAGTATTCTTGCCTGGGAAATCCCATGGACAGCGGAGCCTGGCGGGCTACTGGGGTCACAAAGAATCAGACACAGCTTAGTCACTGAGCACACACACCCCATTTTAAGTATGAGAGGCTGTCTCATCTAGATTGTCTAGATATTCAGACCAGAGCCTTAATCTCCTTTTTCAAAGGCTAATTTTTTTTCAAATTTTTCTGTTATCCTGCCACCCACCAAGTAATTGATATAACTTACCTATGTAGGGAGAAATGGACTAGGAGAATCTGAACACTGCTTAACATGTCTTGGCAGTTGGACAGTTCTCGTAGGGAGCATCACGGAAGGTTCTGTTAAATCTTATAGAACTAGAATAAAAGTAGACATGAATTTATGAGTTTTTAGGTTCTAGAAGAATTGTCAAAACAATTTAGAGATGGTAAAATTTATATCTTCTCTTTTAAAAAAACCTCTTACACTTACACTTTGTGCCATGATAAAGGTTCTGAACTAGGGAAAAAAAAAAAAAAAAAGATATGCGTGCTTTCAATGGATAAATGTGGAGGAGAGCTGGTTTGAATATTTAAGCATGCTATTTAAGGTTAAAAAAAATTTGTTATAGAGAATGTCAAAAGCAGAAAGAATCTTAAAGTGAACTTCCATGTACCATTTTTTAGCTTTAACTGTCATCAATATTTTGCCCATCTTGTTTCGTTTAGTATCTCCCAGTTGTTGTTTTTTTTTTTTTAGTATCTTAAAGTAAATCCCAGTTTTGTGTCATTTTACTTGTGAATACTTAAGTTTCTAATAGACAATGAATTTTGTCTTTAATACAACCCCCATATCATTATTAACTTAATAATTCCTTAATATGTACTGTATAACTCATGTGCAAATTCCCCAGAATATCTTATAGGTTGTTTGTTTAAATGAAGATCCAAAGCAGTCCATGTACCATACTTGTGTTTTCAATCAGTCTTTAACCTCTAATTATTCTATTAACTATTTTTGTATTTATTCCCTTTTATATATCGTTTATTTATTGAAGAAACCACATAAATTTAATTTTTCTGTTCAACAAACACATATAAATGAGGAAAACCAGACCCTTCTGCCATTTGTGACTACCATTTATCGAGCATTTATTTACTCCCTTTCAGGATTGAGCTAAGGCTTTAGATATATTTTTTTTTTCAACCCTCTTTAGAAACAAACATTTTTTTCCCACAGCTTGTTAAGCCCATTAGTACAGTGGTTAAAAAATCTGACATAGAAACACAGATCATAAATAGCAGAGGTAGAACTTGTCTCTTCAGTTACTGAATCCATACTCATTATTGCTATATATACTGCCTTCCAAAGAAGTCAGTCATGCTATGTTCTTGGTTTTGCAAACTGGTTACCAAACCTATGTGACAGTTTTTCTTTTCCTTACACAAACGAAATTTCATTCCGAAACAGACATAATGACAGAAGAATGTATAAACTTCGGGGATTCATGAATACAGTCCTTGGGCTGAACTCAGCTTAAGCATCTCTTTTCCTTTTGATAATAAGATGTTGTTAATAAATAATCCTAAAGTCTAGAATGTCTTTAGTAGAGGTGTATGATATGCATTCAGTTTGAAATGAGCTAGGTGTGTCAAAATTTAAGAATTACACTTAATTGACCAGGCAATTGTAAATAGTGGTATGACCTTAGACAAATCACTGAATGTCAGTAAACTGAGTTTTTTCATCTGTGAGATGGCAAAGTTGTATACTAAGGTAACACTGTGCTCTAATGTTCTGGATTTTAAATTAATTGAAGTCAGAGATTTTATAGATCTTTAATACTTGAGTCTTTAAGCTTTCATTATCCTGAATCTTTTTGAAAACTCTGAAGGTTTTCATTTTCCTAAATTATTTTTTAGATGTTTGTTTTAAATACTCTCATTGAATAACATGATAATTGGCTCTGTAGGTGCTTGGAGGCATCATATGTTTTGCCTTATACCTGAGGAATGTGCAATTCTTACAAATACATGCCTTGTCCTGTACCATTCTGGTACAACAAATGATTGAGAGAGACTGAGCTATTATAACAGAACCTTGTTATGGGATCAGTGTCTCCTACTTTGAAAATAAATGACTCAGCCAGACGGCAACATTTATTTTCTCTAAATGACTAGGGATGTAGCAATAGGAGACCATTATCCTGTGACAATATTCTGTTTCATTGACATTATCTCACAAATGTAATTGGTCCATTACTAAATAGAGGTTTTGTTACTGATCAATTTCACGTGCTTTCTAAAACCATTAGGATAATAAATTTGCCATCATAGTAATTTCATTGACAGGATGTTCTTTTTTTCTTCATTTACATTTGTTAAAGGAAAAATATAGATTTAGATTGAAGTTAAACACTACAATTTATAACAGTTTTGACTACTTTTCCATTAAGAGAAATGGAATATTTTGCAGAGTAATCATATTTACATTGAACTGCCAAAGTGACGACTTTATAATTTTCATGATTTTTTTTTGTCTGCTATACTAAACCACATCAAATCATAATTGTTCCTACGCAATTAGTTTACTATCTCAGGTTAATGATTTTATTTGAAATAAATTCCAGATCATTTCTAGGACTTTCCTGTAAATCCACTAAAGTAGCACATCAGTAAAATCAACCCTAACTATTACCAGCGTGTATAATAACACCATCAGTAACAACGTAAACCTTGAGATGTCTTACAGCATAAATGTTTCTAAATGCATGGCTTTTCCCCAAATGTTCTCTAAAAAGTCATCTGTAATCTTGTTAAATTAGAACTCTTCCAGTATCTCTCTGACTTTTACAGTTAAGGTTACGGTATTGATTTTATTTTATAGTCCATGGCTCTCAGATGCTTAACACTAATAAGCCTCTATAGCCAAGCAGTTCTCCCCAGAGGCATGGCGAATAATAGCTATTTACCTATGCCAATATTTAATAAGCATCTAAAATATACTCCAAATCTTGCATAATTGTTCGGTGTTTTTCCTCCTTGAAAATTAGATTTTCTGGCATTACTCAAGACACTTTATCCTTGTCTGTCTGTTAAAATGAAATTGCTTAATGGACAAAAGTATTTTGAAGTGCTTTTAAAAATGAAGTTTTCACTTATTCAGTATTCACTCTTTTAGCATTGTTCCTCATTATTCAAGACTTTTTTTCTTTATGTATCAGGAAGGTGTTTGTGAGCTTCAAAGGGGTTTGAGCTTTAACTTGGCATTGGGTGTTGGTGAAGCTTGGAGACTTTTTTTTTAATAGAGTTGTGATAAACAGAGACTTGTAGAAACATGCTGCTTACAGGCTTGGGTTGGAATATACTATATAGAGAGACTTAAATTATCACAAAAGTTTTCAGACTGCTCAAGGATACAGTATTATACTCAAGTGTAGTTAAGATTGTATAACTCAAATAGTATAAAGTAAGAATTTTCATATATTTAACATGAAGATTACCATATTTTCTGTTTTCTCCTTTGAAAAAGAACTTATTTCTTAAAAAAAAAAAAAAAGATTGACAAATCTAATTGAAGATGATATCTTATCTTCTCTTATAGTAGCTTGCTGATTTTCCAGTTAGAGTGTGGCAAATATATATATATATATTTATAATATTTTAATATATTATATATATAATATATAATATATTTATATATATATATGGAGATACTTAACATGGCAGCTAATTGTTTTTTGAATCATCTGGCATCATCATCAAACTACTGTAGGGAGATTAAGTCCCTAGGTTTTGTCATAACATTGAGAGCTTTTGTTAAATTGGATTGCGTGGGAAGGACTTATTCATATTTGCCACAGAATCACAAAATTTTACATTTAGAAGAGTCCTTAGAAACAGATAGTCAGATATTTCTTTTCACTTGCATTCTCAAAATTCATTATTTCACCTTTAGTCAACTAGATTGCAAGTGCTATATTGAAGCATTTCATTTTGCATTTTTGCAACATCTAATGCCTAAGACCAATGAGGCATTTCCTTCTTAAAGTATAGTGTTTGGCACACTATCAATATCCAATATTGTCCATCCATCCTTGAGAACTATTTAAAATATTCTATGGAGCTACGGGCAGTATTTTTCTCCAAATATGTATTTTACCATTTTTTTATTATAAAAGTAAAAATTATTTGTGGGAGATTTGAAAAACAAACTGTCAATTATAAACAAGAATATAAAAATCACCTATAATTCTGTCATGTATAGATAACTCATGTTAATATTTGGACATATGCAAGTCTATTTTCTATATATATATATTTTATGGATATCCTATATATTCTATTTCAAGTAAATTTTTTGCACTAAATTGGGCTTGTATATGCTGTTTTATAAATTGTTTTCTTTTTTTTTTTTTTGGCCTTTTATTTATAATGTAATAGCATGTTACCATGTCATTCAGGCTTCCCCAGTGGCTCAGCAGTAAAGAATCCAGTTGCAATGCAGGAGACTCAGGAGGCCTTGGTTCAATACAGGTTGGGAAGATCCCCTGGAGGAGGGCATGGCAACCCACTCCAGTATTCTTGCTTGGAGAATCCCATGGTCTGAGGAGCCTGGAGGGCTACAGTCCATAGGGTCACAAAAAGTCAAACATGACTGAAGCGACTGAGCATGGACTCACGCCATGTCATTCAATTTCCGCTTCATAATGATCACAGCATATGTTACCCTTTGGCTATACTACTACCACTACTACTACTACTACTACTACTACTAAGTCACTTCAGTCGTGTCCGACTCTGTGTGACCCCATAGACAGCAGCCCACCAGGCTCCCTGTCCCTGGGATTCTCCAGGCAAGAACACTGGAGTGGGTTGCCATTTCCTTCTCCAGTGCATGAAAGTGAGAAGTGAGAGTGAAGTTGCTCAGTTGTGTCTGACCCTCAGCGACCCCATGGACTGCAGCCTTCCAGGCTCCTCCATCCATGGGATTTTCCCGGCAAGAGTACTGGAGTGGGGTGCCATTGCCTTCTCCGTTGGCTATGCTATGCTAAGTCGCTTCAGTCGTGTCCGACTCTGTGTGACCCCATAGACGGCAGCCCACCAGGCTCCCCCGTCCCTGGGATTCTCCAGGCAAGAACACTGGAGTGGGTTGCCATTTCCTTCTCCAATGCATGAAAGTGAAAAGGGAAAGTGAAGTCGCTCAGTCTTGTTGAACTCTTAGCGACCCCATGGACTGCAGCCCACCAGGCTCCTCCGTCCGTGGGCTTTTCCAGGCAAGAGTACTGAAGTGGGGTGCCATTGCCTTCTCCATACGTTGGCTATACTACATAGTTTTAAAGGTCTGTTTTGCTCATGAATATTTAGATAGTTTCCAACTTTTTATATATAATTAATAAAGATACAGTAAAATGCATTGCATACAAATCTTTGTACTTAAGTCTCATCATTTTGTTCCTGTCTAGCTCTCTTCAGTGGTCCTGTACCTAGTACACTGCCTGGCATTAAGTCACCAAATAGATAGATGCTCAATGAAATGTACTCTTACTGTAGAATTCCTGAGTTAAATATTATGTCCATTTCTAAGGCTTTTGATAAATACTGGCACAGAGTCTGGAAAGATCTTATCAATTTACATTCTCACTAGCAGTGCCTGAGTGGTTTGTTTAACTCCACTGTCATATCCATACTATTTAGACAGAGCACAGGGCTCTATGAGCAATTTTGAAGCATGTCCTCTGACATGTATTTAAAGAACAGTGAATCAATGCCTTATGAGTCTACTCATGCACCTCTTTTTTTCCCCCTCATTTATCTTTCATTTAAGCCATTGGGCATCCAATTACATCTTTGCTTCCTAGGACGCAGGAGAGCCCCCAGCCCATTTCTTTGTGGAGGAAACAGGGAATGTAGAGGGTACCTAATGGAATGTGCACAATCTTCAAGTAAAGACACCTAAGTATTCTCTCTCCTTGTCCTCCAGACACGCTCCCTCTGGGTACTTCCCCACATCTTTACATTTTCTATAGGCGAAACAGGAAAGTAAGGGTCAGTATGGTTCCCCCCAAGGAAATAATAGAAATAAATACATCAGAGCTCTGGGCTTGGTAATTTCAGTGTTTTACATAATGCTTTTTCAGTTATAAGTAACCTCGCCTCTAAGCTTTCCTCCCCGTGATTTACCCCCAGGCAGAAACGGAGAAAGAGAAACCCTGGTCTCTTTGAGAGCTCGGTTGGCAGAGTCATCTTTCCTACCTTCTCCCCGTCCTCTGGGCACAGGGCCCAGGCTGTTTCCTTGTCTTGGGACTGACTCTAGATTTATGGCCTGAAGTAAAAGTATCAGATTTCCAGCTCCTGAACTCGTCCCACACACCAGATTTAGTGGCCTCTCATTTATTATCTCATGTATTATAAATAGCGTTATTATTTTATACAGATGGATCATTTCTTTTTCATGTTGTCACCCAGCTTTCACCCCACCATTTTAATGGAAAGCAGGAATTCCCCAGTTTAGCTCACATTCATATTTCACTCCATTTTATGTTGTTAGACAGACCCTCAGTGTTGAACGTGTTGACCACCTTTGCCTTCTTCCAACAAGGAGTTTGGTCTTTGAACAGATTTTCTATATCGAGTTTGTGTAAATTTTTAAAGATTCTTAAAACTCTAAACCTGTAAAAAAAATAATAAAGGAACTTGGGAAACTATGAGAGGTATTAAGTTAGGAAGACTTGTCAATATAATACAATTTTATCAAATCCCAGTCGCTGGACTCCCTAAGCTGTTTTCCCACAAATGCACTTTTCTTCTTTGATCTGTGTCATGCTTATTCCAAAGGGGCAAAGTTTCATTGCACCTTGAGCTTTCCTCTGCAAAAGAAAAAAAAAAAAAAGGAATCCTGTAACATCTGCTCAGAAGCTTGATAATGTGTAAAATAGAGACATTTTTAACAATGATTATAGCTATTTAAGCACCTAGTAATAAAATATACCTTAATATTAAATACTGGAAAATAACAGATGTTAGCAAAAGGTGATTTGTATCTAGAGGATTCTTTTAGACTTGTTTACAAGTATAGCAGATAAATGAGAAAGACAACTTACTAAGATGTAAAAGGATTGGAATTTTAAAAGATTTTGAGGCAGTTTACTTCTTTGTTAACTAAATGAAATATGTTTTTCTAAATCATAGGAATGTCGCAGTTAATATATTTTAATTTAGTGTTGTGCTATGCTTGAAAAGAGCAGCTTCATAGGCACTCAAGAATTCATGTGTGATCTTACATAATTGACTTCAAATAGTTGTAAACCTGTAAACCATGTCATACAGAGAAGAATAGGATTTTTTTAAAAAAAGAAAATGATACGGTTTCTTGTAGGTGATAGAAATTAGATTTGTAACATTCATCTACTGAAGCATATGGGAATAGATAACATATTGCTCTCCTGTATGTGAAGAAGGAGCAGGTGGCCCAGACAGGCGCGTGTTAAGGTGGCTGTGTGAGCTTGCCCTGGATCACTAGTTGACTTCAGTGAAGTTCTGCTAACAGGTGGCTGACTGATTGGAGTGTCGTGTGACATTTATCCCGGGAGCGACTTGGATGACAGGCTGCTACAGACTGAGGAAGGGGTCTTTGCTTTGATGAAGAAATTGCCAAAACTCATGTCTCATTAGTGTTTCCTAAGGTTCTTTGGAAGTGAACAACAGTTTAATTAAGGGCTGACGTAAACACGTTTCTGCACACTTTCCCTGCAGCATTTTATCACATTAGAATTGATCAAAATTGTTGCCTTGGGCTGACTTGAACAGATATACATCTGGGGCGCCATTTGTGCAAGCTGCCGACGAGTCAAGTGCATACGCTGTGTTTCACAGCAACGCTCTTCCTTTGTAGATGAAATTACCTTGTTGGGAGATGAGTTGATCTAGCCGCTTTATTTGCTTACACCTTTATCTCTTTGAAGTGATACTGTGAAATGAATGACACATCGGGGTTTAGGATGTATGTATGTCAGAGTGCCAACAATATTATAGTATGGCTAGTAAAAATAATGTGATAACATGCTTTTGCAAAATATTTATTTAAAGGTATGCTTAAGTCTAAATGAACCAACCTATATAAGTATTCTCTGTGAACCTTTTCTTACATGGTAACCTTTTATTATGTATTTAACTATACAATTGGTTTCTAAAGCCATAGCTTTAGAATTTAGTCCAATTATAAATGTAAACGTGGGTGTGACACTGAAGAGGAACACGGTCAATGTGAACCTCCTTTAAAAAGCAACAGACTCCTAGCTTTTTGCCATTTAGAAGAATCCTTTCTATAACCCAATATTATCACACTTGAAATTATTTAATAGATTTTTATGGTTGATGTCTGTCTTCTGTGCTGAATTGTGTCACCACCACAAGGAACAAGTGGTCTTGTTTAACATCTTGAACTTTATGCCTTGCACTTTTCCTACACTTCTTAGAAGCTCAGTGACTGATTTGGTTCTTTCTGTTCACTTTACATTCAGTTCTTTCTCATCTGGTGGTGTCTATCCACTCATGATACATTTTAAGATTGACTGTGGTTATTTCACTCATTCTACACTACAGGTTATCATTTGACCAGATAGCTTCTTTCACATGCAAGAGATTCTAAAATAAACTGCCTAGACACAATGTCTGCTCTACCTGTTCTTCCTTCTTTTAATTCTAGATTTAAAAAATTCTTTTTGTGAGTGGCATGATCTCTCCTGCACGTAATTTGTGCCCTTGATAAAATCATCTTCTCTAGGTAGTAAGACATTAGTCAACTTTTTACAAAATGTATGTGTGTGTGTGTATATATACACAGAGAGATGCATACAGATGCATGGTATGGATGTAACAAGTACAAAATAATAATATAATAACAATAACAAAATAATAATGAAATAATGATCAAGTAATATAAGAAACAATCAAAATATCATAAAGGAAGTCTAGACCTCCAAAGTTCTTTAGGAGGGATTACTTAAAAAGAAAATCAGTGAAGTTGGTTCAGTGGATAAAATATTGTTCTGTAAATGGCATAAGAAGACAGAACAACCTAATTTTCTAGCCTGAGGGACTATCATATGCCAGAAAAGGCTCTGAGTTAGCAATACATCCCCCGTGGCCTTTTTCACTTCCAGGACACCATAAACAAAGTAGCGTAGCTAAAGTTTAATGATAAGGAAATATTTATGTAAAAATGTGGTACCATGCTAGATCTTAAAATGAAAAAGATACCATTTGAAGAAGATGATTCCAACTACTCTTTTTATGAAGAACCACAATGAGGAATATTTAAGGAGTATAGAAAGGAAATTCTTGTTTAACCCAATACAAATCAAATAGGCCAAGTTTTGGAAGAGAAAAAAAATAGAGTTTTGGAAAGTTTTCCCTTATGAAATCAATTCATTGGTATATTGCTGCTTTCCAGGTCACATTTAAATTTCTTTGTCTGGTTTCAAGCCTTCATAGTCCTTTGCTTCCCTCACATCTGCCACCAGCAGCTCCGGCCTCCTTCTCACCAGAAGAAAAACCAGATAAACCTTTTTTATCATCTTGCTCTCTCTTCTACTTCTTTATTTCATGTATTATTCAATGTATGCATTAATATGTATGTATTATTATTCAACTTATTACATATTTACATATTATTCAGTTTTATTATTATTCAGCTTATTTTAACATAATCTTTTTATGTATGATACTTCCTGCTTGAGGGACATTAGATTGTGAAAAGCTTGACATTTGTTTTTCTCCACAGAAAGGTCACTTAAGACCATCTTTCCTATGTATCTATTCCTCAAACATTTTTTTTTTCTGTAGAATATGAGAGCACTAAACATGGAAATGATATCATTTTTCAGTTTGGCATGAGGTCTGTCGGACTGCAGACATTAAAATAAAATTAAAATAATCTGAGTTTGATTCATGCTTAAAATGTAATAGCGAGTGACTCTACTTCTCCCAGATAATTGACCTTTATTTTTATTCTCTCTTCAGGGCAGAGAGGTTTTTTCCTCCTTTGTGAAAGAGGAGGGGGCTCATTTTATGTCACCTTAAGTGTAGTGCATTCTACACACTGTACACCAATATATTTTTATTGACTCAGTTCAGTTCAGTTCAGTCGCTCAGTTGTGTCTGACTCTTTGCGACCCCATGAATTGCAGCACGCCAGGCCTCCCTGTCCATCACCAACTCCCGGAGTTCACTCAGACTCATGTCCATCGAGTCAGTGATGCCATCCAAACATCTCATCCTCTGTCGTCCCCTGCTCCTCCTGCCCCCAATCCTTCCCAGCATCAGAGTCTTTTCCAATGAGTCAACTCTTTGCATGAGGTGGCCAAAGTATTGGAGTTTCAGCTTCAGCATCAGTCCTTCCAGTGAACACCCAGGACTGATCTCCTTTAGAATGGACTGGTTGGATCTCCTCGCAGTCCAAGGGACTCTCAAGAGTCTTCTCCAACACCACAGTTCAAAAGCATCAATTCTTCGGTGCTCAGCTTTCTTCACAGTCCAACTCTCACATCCATACATGACCACTGGAAAAACCATAGCCTTGACCAGATGGACCTTTGTTGGCAAAGTAATGTCTCTGCTTTTGAATATGCTATCTAGGTTGATCATAACTTTCCTTCCAAGGAGTAAGCGTCTTTTAATTTCATGGCTGCAGTCACCATCTGCAGTGACTTTGGAGCCCAGAAAAATAAAGTCTGATATGGTTTCCACTGTTTCCCCATCTATTTCCCATGAAGTGATGGGACCAGATGCCGTGATCTTCGTTTTCTGAATGTTGAGCTTAAAGCCAACTTTTTCACTCTCCACTTTCATTTTCATCAAGAGGCTTTTGAGTTCGTCTTCACTTTCTGCCATAAGGGTGGTGTCATCTGCATATCTGAGGTTATTGATATTTCTCCTGGCAATCTTGATTCCAGCTTCTGCTTCCTCCAGCCCAGCATTTCTCATGAGGTACTCTGCATATAATTTAAATAAGCAGGGTGACAACATACAGCCTTGATGTACTCCTTTTCCTATTTGGAACCAGTCTGTTGTTCTATGTACAGTTCTAACTGTTGCTTCCTGACCTGCATACAGGTTTCTCAAGAGGCAGGTCATGTGGTCTGGTATTCTCATGTTTTTCAGAATTTTCCACAGTTTACTGTGATCCACACAGTCAAAGGCTTTGGCATATTCAGTAAAGCAGAAATAGATGTTTTTCTGGAACTCTTTTGCTTTTTTGATGATCCAGAGGATGTTGGCAATTTGATCTCTGGTTCCTCTACCTTTTCTAAAACCAGCTTGAACATCTGGAAGTTCACGGTTCACGTATTTCTGAAGCCTGGCTTGGAGAATTTTGAGCATTACTTTACTAGTGTGTGAGGTGATTAATAAGCCCAATTGATCTCATAGTGGCAAAACAAAGGCAGTTAAGGCTATTTTCTAATACTACCAGTCTTTATCTGTTTCTAAAAAAATAATGAGTAGAAACAGTGGACCTTCACATTCTCTTTTTTGCTTAAGGTAATTTTGTTGTTTAAAAAAGATGGCAGTTTGTGGTCCCTTTTACAATTTGAAGAGTGAATTTTATTATTTCTGGAGTGCTGGCCTTTATAATTCCTCTGTGTGTTTTGAACATGAAGGTATCATTATTCAGTATATGCCTAAAGAAAACTGGAAAAATAAATGGATCTATAATAATTACCCAGTAAAGCAAGTGTATCATTTTGACTAAGAAATTGCAAAGGCTTCATTTCTCAAAAATTACAGAATCACCTATATTGTTGAACTTCTCTGTACAAACACCTCTGATTTATGGGCCCTTTATGAAAAGAGGCTCACATAAATTCACATGGGTTTAATGAAAATCCCGAAATAGTTATAGTAGTTGCAATAGCATTGGTTGATCTTCTCCGGAAATGACATAACCAGAATGACACTCTCTTCTGCTTCCCAAACTATGGTCATATTTAACTGCTTTTAAATGATGTACAGTACATGGTTTATTGCTTGTAATATGGAGTCTTTAGAAATTCATTTATTCAGATTAATTTTATTCAGAATTTATATTGAAGCACAATGTAAACTGTCAATAGAAACTCTTTGTTTCTTTTTCTAAGAGTTAATTTTAAATTAAAAATTTGGAATGGAAACTTACTACATCATCTATCAAGTGAGGGATGGAGAAAGCAGTTCTTTCCACCTCTAACAATCTGTATGTTTGTGATTAACTTATAGCAGGCTAAAACGTATATTTGTGGTGTTGCCTTTCAAAATCACATAGCTCTTAAGTGAAATCAACTATTATTTTTGGCAGTTTTCAAGGTAACTTAGCTGAAATGAGCTTCCTTTGTCTATTTTTTAAATAGTTTTGAAATTTCTCTCTTTTTGGTAACAGTATTAACTTTGTGGTTTCATTAGTAAAATGTGTCTTTCCTTTTTGAGAGAGAGAGTGTAAGGAAATGGTGCACTGACTCATCAAAGTTGTCACAGGTTAGTGACAACCAGTTAGTCACAAATTGTAGCTTAAGGCTACAAATACCCCTGTCATTTTTTCATAGAGTGTGATGTCTGCTATGGTTACAGTAGCATATCTATTCTTTACATGCCAGTGAACTGAAAGCATATATTTAATTTTATCAGATGCCTTTCCCAGAATTTAGGTAAAATTTTTTAAATGATAAAACAATGGTAACTAGTTTCTTGTATCAATAGCACCATACATTTTTTGTCATATTAAAAATTACTAATTAAAAATGCAACTTGTAAATATATTTTATGTGTGATAAAGTCTTGGGTTTTTTTACAATAAAATTTTCTCTTTTTTTAGAGATACAAACTGAAATATTTACAGGTAGAATTATATGATGCCTGAGATTTGCTTCAAAGTAAGACAGGGGGAGTGAGTATAGATGGGATAAAAATGAAATAATTGAATAGTTGAAGAAGTTGGGTGATGAGTGCCAGAGAATTACTATTCTGTCTACCTGGTGTATATTTAAAGTTTTTGATAATGGAAATCTAAATAGCTCATATGATTTTTGGAATATTTCACTCTATAGAAACCTCTATAGAAATCAACCTTACTTAAGATGTTGAGAAAAGGGGTACATATCCTTGCCAACTGGGGTTTCCTCCTGAATCCCCCATTCAAACTAGCTGCATGGTACAACCTCACAGTCACCCAAGACAAAGACCTTCTAAAGTAGTTATTCATTAAATTGGGTCAGTTCTGTTGAAGTATCTATTATTACATTAGCTCTAGATGTACTGTTCTTCCAAGTCTCAATATTTTGGCAGTATAAAGTGTTTGTGGGTTGAATGAATGAATAAATCCCTGAATACCTCTTCTGTCACAGCACTTTTTACGTTGTTTTATGATTCCTTCTTAACCTGTCTATATTCCCTCTCTAGGTATCAAGTTTTACAGAGGCTGAAGCCAAGTCTAGGTCACATCATGTCCCCAGCAACTAGCACAGTGTTGGCCGATATTAGACCTTCAGTAAATATCTATGGAATGACTATATTAATTAATCCTCTCAAGTAGTATCCAGGATGGCTGTCTTTTATTTCAACTAATTCATCTTCCCTGGAGTTTCTAGGGGGATTGCTCTACACAGCACATACGATCCTGTTTTGCTCATCTGTAGTGTTTTCTTATCAGAGTAAATTTTTAGACATTTACACATGAAGTCTGTACCATTCACTGTGCAGGTCCTGCCAGCTGTTCACTTTATCCCTCACCTTTGTACTTGTTGAAGTACAGACTACATGTACTACTTATGTATTTTATGTCTCCCATCTTCAGAACATCTCCTGTTTTGGAAATGTCACCCCCATCCGTGTTTTAAACATGGCACCACTTCCTTAACCTGAGGAAGCTGATGTGATCAATGCCCCTGTACAGTGAGGCTGGAGAAGTAGCATCCAACACCACAGTACCTCTGCTGTCAGCATACTCCCTTCTTCCTGATGTTGGCAAGCATTTTCTTCTTATCCTTTTTCTCTTCACTAAGAGTAAATATCCCTACAGCAGCCATTGCTTTTTAATTTTTTGTAGCATCCTCCCTTCAGCTAGCAAATAGAACTCTGTAAATATTTCCAGAATGAGCAAATTAGGAAATGTCTTTTTTGCTAAACAAATAAAATGTTATTGTTCTTCAGTTGCTAAGTCGTGTTCAACTCTTTGCAACCTCTTGAATTGCAGCATGCCAGGCTCCGTGTCCTTCATTACCTACCTGAATTTGCTCAAACTCATGTCCATTGAGTCAGTGATGCCATCTAACCATCTCATCTTCTGTCGCCCCCTTCTCCTCTTACCCTCAATGAGTTGGTTCTTCCCATCAGATGGCCAAAGGATTGGAGCTTCAGCATCAGTCCTTCCAGTGAATATTCAGGGTTGATTTAGTTTTTCATAAAAAATTTTAAATTACTGATACACTTACCAGCATACTCAAAGATTATTTTTCACTTTCGCACCAGGTTTTTTTCTATTTTCTTCTCTACATAGTCAGTCAATCAAAAGACAAACCCCTGAATTGAATACACTTATGAATGAAATATGAGGTTAGAAAAGACCAAGATGTGAACCAAAGGACCAAGGGATGCTAAGTTCAAGATTCATTTAGTAGTTGGAATAATTCTGATGATACTTTTAATGAAGCTTTGTGTTAGCTTCAGTGGACATTGTTTCTGACCTATTTTAAAACTCTAACATAGCTGGGTCTTTGACTCAGAATGTATTTTGTAAAAGAGCCAGACATACAGAAATCACAAGACATTGGCAAATGAGATCTCTTACTAGGTTGGTATGAAACTTGTAGCTTGAGAATGTCATAAAGCTTGGACTTTCCTCTCTTTCTTTGCAGATATGTCTTCTCCGACTACTATGAAGAAGCCTGAAAAGCCATTGTTCAGCTCTACATCTCCACAAGATTCCTCCCCAAGATTGAGCACTTTTCCCCAGCACCACCATCCCGGAATACCTGGAGTTGCACACAGTGGTGAGGAGTTTCAAGCATAGAGGAGAAACCTCCTTCTTGTTTGCAGAGTCCAAAGTCTTGGGGATGGATCAAGACTATAATCACAAGAAATAAGCAAATATATAGTTATCTTAACAGTAGCTTCCACATTGGTCCTAATTCTATATATTTTACTAAGAGAAAGATGGAATTTCAGATATACAGCTGAGTCTAAAATATTTCTAGCAGCATTGATGTATAGATTCTATTTCCATAGATGTTATTTTCTCTATAGAAATCAATATTTTAACTACTTGTTTGGGAGCAAAATTAATCAGAAAAATAAGAGACATTTTGACAGTTATATATATATAAATCCTTCCTGTGGGCTGGTACACTTGATATTATGTTTAATATCATAATTTAAATAGGAAGAAGAATCCAATATTTCACATTTATACTTTGAAGAATGATTCACATCAAGTGCTCTTTCAAAATTAAAAATGAGATATAATTCATAAGCAATATTGCATACTTTCTTCCTATTGCTCTTAAACCCTAGAGAGGAGTAGACTGACTTTAAGGGGAAGAAAAAATTTTTATATACAAAATAATATGTTTATAATGATACTTTTATTGCTTTAAATATACAGTGAAGTGAAGTCACTCAGTTGTGTCTCTTTGCAACCCCATGGACTGTAGTCTACCAGGCTCCTCTGTCATGGGATTTTCCAGGCAGTAGTCCTGGAGTGGATTGCCATTTCCTTCTCCAAGGCATCTTCCCAACCCAGGGCTCGAACCCAGATCTCCCGCATTGTAGACGGACTGTAGACAGACGCTTTACCGTCTGAGCCACCAGGGTGGCAACTCCTTATTCTTCAAAAAAAAAAAAAAATGAATCCAGGTTTTAAACCTTTATTCAAGGGATATAACAACTGTTTATAATAAAATTCTTACGTTTGGTCTATAACTATATATTGATAGGTATTGTCACTGTACTTAAAAAATGCATAGCCTTCAATGCTATCATTAAGACAACTATAAAACTAAGAGAAGACTATACAAGTCAAATTGGTATATAGTTTTTTTTTTTTTTACATTTATTTATTGGACTGCTAAGATAAGTGAAAAAAATCAGTAACCATTTCATACATTTGTAATGTTGAGTGCAGCAAAATGAACTTCAAAGTCAGATCACCCCTTATGATGTCTGATTAAAGAATTTATATTTCTAACATTTGGAAAAAATTCAACAGTACATTTTTACATAATAAACCCTGGAAGATCCAGACAAGCCCTCCACCTTTGTCTTTTACCCTATGTATGGTATGTTCAGTATGTAACGTATTATGACCTGTAGCACCCTTGTCTGGAGCAACATTTCCTCTCCTTAACAAGTAATGGTATAGTGGGGAGAGAGAGAGACCACAACATCAGCTAGGCATTGAATACAAACAGGATTGAATACATGGAGGAGGATAGATGCCTGGAAGAGGTAGGTTCACAACAAGAGGGAACAAGCTGGGGAGACGGACATTTCGGGCAGAGCAGACAGTGAGTATCAATAAAGTGGAGGTCACTGCAGCAAGGAACTGCTGTTTATTGAGGAATACACAATACCAAAATGTGCCCTGCATAGGGGAGAGATGAGGCCAAGGAAGTGGGACCAAACTGGGTCTTAAAGCACTTGCTGCTGCCGCTAAGTCGCTCCAGTCATGTCTGGCTCTGTACGACCCCATAGATGGCAGCCCACCAGGCTCCTCTGTCCCTGAGATTCTCCAGGCAAGAATACTGGAGTGGGTTGCCATTTCCATCTCCAATGCATGCATGCTAAGTTGCTTCAGTCGTGTCCAACTCTGTGCATATACTGATTGATACTCTTCAAATGTACTTATATAAAGTACAAATTCAACATTGAGGAGATAATGATTATGTAATTACATTCTTTACCCATTTTTAAACTTAACATTTATATTCAAAAACTGAATAATAAATTATGATCTAATGTTGAAAAATTACAGTAATATTAAACATTATCCACATTACATATGTTTTGTACATAATTTCTCTTTATAAAATATGTGATTTATGGGTAAGTTAATATGCCTATATGAAAGTTTGCATATCTGAGAGTAAGAAACTAGAACTCTTGGTTTTAAAAGGAACTTTTTCATTGAAAAAAAGAGTTTCCAGGTTTCAAATATTCATAAGCATTCATACAATGATGGGGTAACTGGGACATTATTATTTACTAATTATTGGCTTCCTTTCTAAATAGTGGAAAATATTTATTTAAAATTGAAGCACACTTCTGTTTTAAATTTTGGTAGAA
Organism: Tragelaphus eurycerus; assembly: GCA_935064755.1. Lineage (NCBI taxonomy): Eukaryota > Metazoa > Chordata > Mammalia > Artiodactyla > Bovidae > Tragelaphus > Tragelaphus eurycerus. The sequence continues at coordinate 2,977,234 of CAKXYN010000015.1, forward strand.
AATGTGTGGGTCTCATGACCTCTAATTACTGCTATGACTTGATCTCGACTTAGGACGCAAGACTTTTTAATCCAAAAATGTGTTCTGGTGGAAGATAACTTTAGAGAAACGTTTTATGAAGTATTAGTTTAACCTATAAAAGAGAATCTTGCCTGGAGAATTCCATTGACAGAGGAGCCTGGCAGGCTACAGTCAGTGGGGTCTGAAAGAGTCAGATGCGACTGAGCAACTGATACTTTCACTTTCATAAAAGAGAAACTTCTTTATTTTAAAATCATTTACGGATCTAGAAAGTGAGATTGTTCATTTCCTAGACTGGACGTTATGTCTGTGTGTACTTAGCAGTCCAGGCATGGAGAATACAAATAAAAGACTAGCTTATTTTAAGAGAGTTTGGTCAAATCAGAAAAAAAATGAGGAGCTGTTGGTTGTTTAGTTTCCTGGGATTCTGCAGGGTCGAGTTGGAGCTGTAAGAACAGTAGCTGATGAGTTAATCTTACCTTTTCTGTCTCTTACAGTCATCTCAACTCGGACTCCACCTCCACCCTCACCGTTGCCATTTCCAACACAAGCTATTCTTCCTCCAGCCCCATCGAGCTACTTCTCTCATCCAACAATCAGATATCCTCCCCACCTGAATCCTCAGGATACTCTGAAGAACTATGTACCTTCTTATGATCCATCCAGTCCGCAAACCAGCCAGGTAAAAATGAGAGAGAACACTATGAGTAGAGCCTAGGGGCGATGGCACAGGTCTAACCCTAAGCCATGAAGCTTACTCAGACAGTGTGTCTGGCAGAACAGCAAGCTTTTGAAATCCATCTTCAGAAAGTTTCTTGGTGACTCACTAGGTTTTTATTGAAAGGTGGCTGAATGACAGGTAGGAAGTTTGTTGCCCCAAAGGGGCACATTTGTGAAGATGTTCTTGGTTTGATGTTTTAGGATTTCCATTGGCTAAAGAGAAAATTAAGGCAGAAAGTCCATTGACAAAAATGTCCTGAGCTGGAGTTCACACCTCTGAAATACCTGGTTTGACACAAAGTGCTCATTTCAGGCAGGAGCGAAGTATGAGCTAAAATAAACACAGGCAAAAGGCCTTACAGTTGTATTTATAGACCAACTATTAGGTATTAAAATAAGCTTTGGTAATGTAAACATTTTCAGTGTTTGATGACTACCTGAATATTCTTTGCACAGACATGACTGTGTTTCATAATGAGTGGCATTACCAGAAGTGTCTTTTTTTTTTTTTTTTATGGTAAACAGTATACAGTGGCTTTAAGGATTATTTGTATAAATGGCATAGCTCTGTGCCTTCTTCATTTCCTTAATATATGATTTCTCCTATGGAGAGGTTGCATCATGGGGATTTGGTACAAGAGGATTTTTTGTTATCAAGTAGACAGTGTACCAAACCTGGCCTATCAATCATCATAATATCCAAGGTCTGTAATGTAATTTCAATCTTAGGGTTTGGTATTTGGCTTTGCTATTTTACCTCCAAGACTCCTGTCTACTTCCAACCACCATTTTTAATGCTCTGAGGGATTTTCATAAGTGTTCTGTCATTAATGCTTTTCATTTACTAAAATGCCAGCAAATAGTGTGTGCATATTAATTGAGACTTAGAAAGATCTGAAAAAAAATCCCTTTGGTGTTAATTGTTAAAATGGAGCAAAATGGTCCCTTCTGAATTTTTTTTTTAATAGCATATTCAGCACTGTTTTGGTTAGTTAAAATTAAATTACTTGTACTTGTTCCTCCATTGACTAGTAATACTAAGTATACCATTCTTGAATTTTGAATTTAAAGTTAAATGATTTGTGTTTCAGAAGAAAATGTTCAAATGGTATAGCACTTTTAATGGCTATAATAATTATTATTAAGTAAAACAGGATCTTGGTATATCAATTTAGAAATAAAATTTGCTGTCAGAGCATAAATGCAGAAGTCTCAGTTCCATAGAGCATTTTGCTAGATTCAGCTGGGAACAGTGCACACAAGGTCTGATTTTAATTTGTGTAGAATTTCCATGAATAACAAAGTCTAATTAAGACATCCATTAAAAGTCCTTAACGTTAAATCAGTGTGGAAAATCTTAGAGTTCCATTGGATTTTTTTTTTTAACTGATGTCTTAATTAGGCACTGTTAGGGGAAAAATTATGCAAATTAAAATCAGGCCTTTAGTGTTCTGCATTTCTTTAATTATTCATTGCTTGTTTTACGTATATTTCACTTTCTTTATAAGTTAAGGGGGCATATTAGGTGATAATCGGCCTATATTGTTCTCAGTTTTTCTTCATATTTTCAAGGTAAAGACCCAGCTTCTGAAAAGCATCTTACTCTCATCTCAATTTAAAAAAAAAAAAAAAAAAAAATCCCTCTCAGAATTTTGTATAATAGGAGCAATGTACTAAGTAGGATAATCCTTTCCTAATGCTGTTCATCTGCAGATAAGTTGTCTTTCTTTTCATATCTACAATATGAAAGTTCATCTATTAACAACCCTAAAAGAGAAGCTTTATAATGTGGCTTCAGCTGTTTGAACCAGTTGAAAACTGAAAAAGAAATAACCTTTCCATTCTTCTGACCCTGATTTTCAGAAAAGTTGTCTGCTTTGGCTTGGGAATTCTTCCTTTGTCACTTTTATTTTTTTTCAAATGAAAGAAACATCTGTTTGTTGGTTTATGTCAGTTCAATTCCAGTAGACGAAGCATGCAGTGTGGGAAAAGTAATATCATATTTGGTGGCAGCATTTTCTTGGCTATTTTTGTCATTTTTCTGTTCTGTGTTCTCAGGTAGGTACTGTCAAACTGTTTTGGTGAAGACAATATAGAGAAAGGCTTTTTACCATCGAATGTACCACCAATGATAAAGCAAGATCACTCTTCTTTCTTGGGGGAGATATACAAAGCAGTTTTTGGCAATAATCACATAACCAGGAGTCGATGACCTGTTCTAGAAACAAATTACTTTTTCACTTTGAAAGGAAAAAAGTAGGCTTTTATTATAAATGGTGGAGTTGTTTTTGCAGCAACATTATACCTGCTTTGATGTTTAACTCCAACTCAAAACCAGTTCATCTGCACTTCCAAATAGGACTCTTGATATTCACCCTTTCGGCTCTAAAAATGGGGGGCAGGCAGGAAATGGTACTTGCTGACCTGTAGTCAACAAGTTGCCTGTTGACTGTTCCTTCCCAGCATCCTCCAAGGCTGCCCTGATTTTGCTTGTTAAGTCGAGCAACTCAGAAGGCTTGTCCTCCCTGCGGCAATTTGGAGATTAATTGCATTGCTGCTGCACTGGGTAGAGTGAGACAGCCGTGCTATTTAATGGAATATTTTAAATAAAATTAGTCTAAATATATAATTCTTTCCTAGGTTTTCACAGAGGGGAAAATCTGGTCAGTTTTCTTGACTTCAGTTAAATACTTAATTTATTCATGAGGAATAGTCAGGATATTCAAAAGTTCATTCTTTATAGAGTAAGTCATGTGGCCTCTGATGCACCCAACCAAGATTTAGTTCATGTCTCTAAGTTCTGATAGTTAAGTGTTCTCAGCTGTTCATCTTTTTCTTTAAAGAATCATTGATGTGTAATTTATATGCAGGCGTTTAGATAAATATTCTGCTTTATTGCTTTCTTTGCCTTTAAAAGTGGTACAGATTGTGAAGACTAAATATTTGTGGAGAATACCCTCATAGCAAGTTGTTATATACATTATGTAGAGGAGAATTCCAATATGAATGTAATTAAGAATAGCGTTCTATCTAAAAAATACATTCCAGTATTTCTTTCAAACAGTGTGCCCTTAGAATGGACACTATTTTTGTACTGGGGCTAAAACTCAGATAATAATATCTTTTCTATCATTGCCCAGGGATTTTTCTCAGTTAACTCGCACAAATGTGAACAATCAATGTTTTATGCAACTCTCTAGGTCTGGCAATGGAAGAGTAAGAATTCAAAGATCAGAGTATATTTAACTGCCCTCTGCTTCCCTTCAGCACATTTTAATTTATATTGGAAATCTTTTATTTATACGTGTACGGTCAGACCTAGTTCAGCTCTTTATATCATTATATAGACCCTGAAATTTTAAAGGTTTTAAGTATCTTTCTACCTGTTTATGTAAGTAAACCATCCCAAGTTGAGTGGAGACCCTAGAATCAAAATTGCTTGATGTGTATGTATGAGTGCACCTGTGTGTGAGCAAGGGCTAAAATTTTTGTGTGCTGAAGAATGGGCCTTGACTATAAATGATGATAATCGTTAAGTTCAGTGTGTTTGGTCTCCTAGAAATTCTTGTCTTTGTTGTCTCAATGATATTATACAGGTAAACATTGTATTCTGAGAGCCAGGATTGTCTCATTGTAGCACATGAAGAGCAAGAAAGAAGGAAACGCTGCTTCTGATTCTTTCTTGCTCAGTGGTAAGCCCAAACTGGCTTACTAGCTGGGTGGTGTAGCCACCAAGTCATGTCTGACTCTTGAGACCCCATGGACTGTATCCCGACAGATTGCTGTGTCAGTAGAATTTTCCAGCCGAGAATACTGAAGTGGATTGCCATTTCCTCCTCCAGGAAATCACTAAGGACTTCTGTTTTAGCCTCAGGCTCAGCATCAAAGTCTCCACTTGAGTTTTCTGTCCTACTCTATGGAGGGCTCAATTCTGCCTGGTTCTGAAGGTGTTGTAGAAATGACTAAACCTATATAAAGTGCCTTGTAGCTGAAGACTTTCTTTTAAATGCTGCTGCTGCTTCTTAGGACTACTAACCATTGATGAGCCTCCCAACTCAGATCTGAGAGGGCTTGTGTGGTGGTTACACACAGCACGCAGGGTCACTCAGTCGAGTGTGCTGAGTGGAGTTGTTGGACGAGATAACTGCCTTTTGGATTGCTTCACCCGGCATTCTGTTTTTGTTTTGTAGCCTAACAGCAGTGGTCAAGTGGTAGGGAAAGTGCCTGGCCATTTCACTCCTGTCTTGGCACCCTCTCCCCATCCCAGTGCAGTGCGACCTGTGACTCTGACCATGACAGATACTAAACCCATCACTACATCCACTGAAGGTGAGGCAGCTTCACCTACAGCAACCAGTAAGTATTTCTGTAGGAAATGAGAAATGTCCATCGAAGGCACCACTGGATATCCGATCCAAGGTGGAAAACACGACAACTTTTCCAGCTACTCAACCAGATGGAGATTTCTCATTTATGTGGAACTAGCCGGCATGATGTAGCCTGGCTCTCATACGCTCTCTCTTATCAAATTTCACTCAGTATTTGAAAAGGGAGAAGCTTATTTGTTTGAGTAAATAGCTATAACAAAAATAGTAAGTCATGCCTGCTTGTTCAAGGTATACATTGAAAATCCACTAAATGACATAACAGTGTACAAGGTTTTTATATCACCCAAAGAGAGATTTGATAAATGTTAGTTGTTGGAGCGTTCCTGTAGAAATCAAGCCCCTTCACAAGGCAGACTGAATCAGGGCCTCTGTAAGATAATTGCATGCTTACCTCACTGTAGGTTGTGTCATTGTGAGCAACAGTCACACAATGTTCAGTGTAGAAAGCATTTCAAAGCTTAGTTTTAGGCACATGTCAACTACCTGCACTTTCATTGTCTGCAACTTTTTTTTTTTTTGATTATTTACTCTATCATGGTGCATCGGGTATTATGCTTTTTAGCATGGCCAGAACATCTGAAATGTCAGAGATTTAGCCGGTGAATTGGCAGTAGCTCATACCAGTAACCCAAGCGATTCCTTTGCTTCTTTGTACAGAGTGCTCAGAAGTACACAAGAAATTATTGCAAAGCTTTTTAATTGGCTTCATCATCCAAGCTGCCAGCTTTCTAAAACTGGAGTTGATGTGCACAGACTGGTAATAAAGTGGAATGGATAAAGTTCTAGTCAGGAGGAATTAGCTTGCTTCTCTTCAATTATTCTTATTTCTTAAATCCAGAGCTTCTATTTGCATTGTTAGAGCAGGAAAATCCCGATGTTCTGAAAATTCTGTGTGAAATTATAGAGATTCAGAGCCACTGGCTCTTTCTTTATTGGCCATTGGCTCTTTCTTTATTGGCCATTGGAAAGATGCTCTTTTTTTGTGTGTGTGGCCCCTGAAAGACTCGGCAAGAACCTTAGAAGAAAAGTGGACAATACTTGGTGTGTACAGTGAATTCAGCATTTCTTTCTCAAAATTCATGAGGCTCCATAGACTAATAAAAACCAGATAAGCTTGTAATCCCCATTAATAATCATTAATGCTTAGTAACTGGTTTGTTGATAGAGCGACCTACGTTAGAGAATACTTCCCTGAATGCACAGAAATGGATGAGACTCAGTCAAGGAAGATTAAGGATCCTTTAGTGCTACAGGTTAGCCATGTACATTACAGTCGCTAAAATACTACATCCAAAGGTCAAACGTGGATGCCTTGGCATCTTTAAGCAAACAAAGTCAGAAGTTTAAATGAAAGCAAATAGAAAACAAAGATTTTTTTTTAAGTAGCTAAAATTTCCAGAAACTTCTGGTACCTACTCTTATATTGTCATTCATAGATAAGATTCAAGGAAAAATCAAATTGAAATGATCACAGCTCCCTTATGGGAATACTGTCAGCCTGTTTGTTAATGAACTGTTTCTTATACTCACATACAGGTTGATCAAAAAGGAATCTGATTTGATTTACAAAATCATAAAATAGTCAAAAGGAGTATCTTGGTTATATAAAGATAGCTTCATCAGTCCATTTTCCATCCTTCATAAAAGTGATATCGTGAGCTGTTTTTCTTTCCTATAAACAAAATTGTAGCTGCTACTCCGCAGGCACCACTGATAATGAAAAATTGGCCATTGAATTCATAAGTCAATAAAATTAAAAAAAATACAGAAGCCAAGGAAACCTCTTTTTCATGGTTGAAAAGAAAGAATAACACACACGTGGTGCCCACTCTGTAAGGGTGAGGTTCTTCAGTGCTCCAGAGATCTGGAGATTGAATGGGGGCCACTGGCTGTTTATGGCTGCCATTGCGTGAGTACTTCATTCAGGAATAAATAAAAGGTGAATTGTGAGCATCTTCACTGTTTTAAAAAGCTGACTTAAAAAAAGCTTCACTGGATCAAAGGAACACGGCAGAATTAAAGTATTGGTTTTTAAAAAGTCTTTTAAAAATTATCATCTGGATTCCTCATCAATCTCGAGGTTTTGAACCAAATATTTTAGCTTTCTTCAGACCTAGAAATGTAACAAAAATGAGGACAGTTTAGTTTTCCTGTTTGTTCTAACGTGGAACAATGGGGTTGCTTCGTGCTTGGAAGATGCATAAGTCCTTTCCTTGTGAAAAGAAGCAAAAGTCTTTAGGACTAGGGAGACATTTTCTTTGGAAAATTCACTCTGCTTCAAAAAGTACCTAAATGAAAAGTACTTGCAAGGTGAGACCATAATAATTTAATGAGTATTCACCTTATGCACTTACTACCTGGTGACCAAGTATTTAAAAGGGGCTGTCAACTCCCTCCCTGGATCAATCACAAAAGATTGACTTTTTGTACTTCTGGAAAAGAAATCTTTTTTTTTTTTTTTCAGAAACATGTTCTATCAAATATAATAAAAGTTCTCCTTCATGTTAATAATATTAACTTTTCTTTTTAGTAAGACTTTTTAGTAAGACATTTTTCATCCTGTATCATCGAGTACATCTGCTTAAATGCCGTCATTTAAAACTTTCACTTTTTCCTAACAGACTTTCAGTCTGATTTTACATGTAGAACCACAGACCATCATTGATTATTCTGTTGCTAGACACCCAATATCTAGTAAAAAGTTACATCTAGGAAAAAGACTCTACTGCTTAGCCAGTCTTTGGTACTCCTGCAAGACTGTAACTAGAGCTTGTATGAGATGCCCACAGCAAAGGATAGGATATGGTTCCTGGATAGATTTGGTGGAGGAGAAGGATAAACCAGTTGACTTGAGGTCAACTATCATTTCTATCACTTGGTATTCGCTCACACAAAAGAGAAGAGAAATAGAGATACACTTTTTTTTTTTTTTTGGTTGCAAGTCCCACTTCTCTGGGTTTCTTTTACGTGGACAAGGTGTTCATTTGATAGTTCACAATTTTTATCTTTGTTTTTGTTCTTCCTTAATCAGCCTACACAGCCTCAGGCACATCTCAAGCCAATCGATATGTGGGACTAAGCCCAAGAGACCCATCCTTCCTACATCAGCAACAGGTGGGCACATTTCACCAGGTGTGATGGTGTAGCCACGCTTTCGCATTGGTGCTTTCTCCATGCTGTCTCTCAGATCTGGACTCAGAATGGGGCTCACGGGACTTCTGAGAAAGAAACTGATCATTTCATTTTCCAAACTATTTTCTCATTTATCTTTTGTTTCTTGTCTCTCTAAGCAGAGTTTCTCAAATTGGCTCAAGACCTTTTCCCTCTCTGTAGCATATATCCATAACATCCATGAAAACAGTTGTTTCAGCTAGAATATTTTTCTCAGTCTTATTGGCTTTTGAGAACTTACCAGCAGCCTATAGCTTTCCAAAATGAAAATTGCCAACTATTTAAAAGGCCATTAGAGTAGAAGAAATACAACACAATTCACAGTTTGTGTTTTCTTTTCCTGTTTTTGAACACTTACATGTTTCTAGTTGTTCTGCTCCTCGTTTTGTTTTTTTTTGGTTCAAGAAGATAAACTATGAAGCTGAAATCTCAGGCAACGCATCCTTCCTATTTTAATAGGTTTAAATTAGTTTACTGATTTCAGATGTGATAAAACACTTTTTTTTGGTTCTGCTTTCGTACATCATTTATGTTTCAAGTAGCATTTTAAATTTCACATCTCATTAATGCTGTAAATTTAATGCAAATGAAGTGTTTATCCAAACTGTGAAAATATACAGCCAGGATTAATGGTAGCTTATAAACAAATTAGCCATAGTCAAAAGCATGGACCATACAAATAAAAACATCCCATGATTCCAGTTATAGGATGACAGAAATAATTCTAAACACTTCCAAATTTAAATGTATTTTATGATGCGTATGTTTGCTGCTCTCAAGTTTTGATAGCAGAGCAGTTTGAAATTAACAGTGTGCAAAATATTACATACTGAAAAATAGTCTATAATGAATCAGAAAGAATTTACTCTTAATTTATAATATACATTGTATGTGCATCTGAATTTTTACAGATGTAACAAGCCTGTACAGGTACTCATGTCAGCTTCTTTTGTTCTAGACCTGTCCACCTAGTTTAATCATGCATATCTGTGCCTCGCGTGGAATTTTCAAATCCTGCCCAGTTGCAGGCGAAGGTGGCAGACTGCTTATATTAAAGGTCACCACATGCAGAGTTCAGAGAAAATCATAAAGATGATAGCTTATTCAAGATACTTGACGTTTTGCCAGGTTTAAAAAAAGCAAAACAAAACAAAAGAGTGAGAACTAACTAAAAACATCTGTACACAGTTAAGAAAATACCAAATAATAATTAGTGGTTTTGCCAGCTATTGGCTTTTCAACATAATTTTCTGAAATGTTGCTTTTTTTCACCTCTAAAATTGCTATAATATGAAATGTGCTATAATTACTAGAATATGGTTCTGTTTGAAAAATGTATATGTTCCTTGTGTTTTTTAAAAAACCGTGCAGGATTTATAAGTTTAGAAACTTATTCTCTTACAAATCATTCCACATATTTTCAGAGATATTCTTATCATGGGATTTGTATTCTTTATGACACATCTCTAGTTTTCAGTTAACTTTTAATTCATAGAATCATGCCTCTATTGTTTAAACCTTTAGCCCCAAACACATTTAGAACATGATAACCACTTTCATGTATTCAGAAGAAATCGTCCCATCCTCCTGTCCTAGCCTAAGGCAGCTTTAATTTTTTAATTTATCACTTTGTGACTATCATTAGAGGCTCTTGTAATTATGATCACAACAATTGATTGTGTAAAAGTTACTTCTCCTTTCACATGTCCAAGGATAAATCAAGAAAATTTTATAAGCATCAGGAGAATATTAGTGAATGCAGATAGAGTTCTGAGCACATAAATTGAAATATATATGAGTTCCAGAACTACAAACTTTTTTCATCAAAGGCCACCACTTGTTATTTAAATAGACAATGTCAAGTGAAGACCTCTTTCAATATAAATATGATTTGATTGGTCAAATGCAATATATATTTATAGAATATATAATGTGTGTTGATCTTTAGAAGAAAAATTATATGTTTCATAATGAAAAACACAGTGTTCAACTTAAATACCATACAAACAGATAATTTGTCCTTTGTATAATGAAAGAATTGGTGCTACTTTTTTGAATTGAAAGAGCGTGATATGCTAATTCATAATAAGCTACAATTTAAGACAAGCAGAAAATGAATATATATGCATATCTTACTGTACATGTATATTACTAAACTAAGGCTCTAGTTAAAAGATTTCATGTAGTTTAATCCTTTCGAATTTTAAAAGAATCCTAGAGATGAAATTTTATGTTTACTGTATAGGAACAGAGGGACAGAAATGGTTTCAATGACTTCAGTAGAGTAAAGGCTATTCTTTCCTACAGCAGAAATGAGATTGATTTACTGTGTCCTTTCATTACTTTGCAAAGATTTAAAAGAGACCACTCTTCTAGCAGCAGGTTTTAAATGCATTTGGTTTAAAGTACTCAGTGATGAATGAAAAGAAAAATCAAGAGGTACATGAAATAAAGGTAATCAATCATTTTATATTAGCTAGGAGAAATTCAAAATTAGAAAGGCAATGGTTTTAGTCTGAGAGGGTTGTTTTAAACATACCCCTTAGCTTTTAATATACATGACCCCTTAAGAATAAATATTGTCACCAGGTACATTCTTCAGTTTATTGGCGACTGTTTTATAAAGATTTATCCTTTTAGGTTATGAAAAGTATTGATGTGCATTGTCGAGTGCTATTTTTTTCTTAGAAAAGAACTTTAATATAGCCTTTATAAATTAGAGTTAACAATAAATTAAAAATTGTTGAATAATTTTGACTATCTTATAAATAATCTTTCCACACAATGACATTAAAGCAGAGCTTTCAGTGTAGTTATTTCTAACGTACAAGGACACTGGCTTCTTAAATTGAATGAAAATATTAAAATTAACCCTGTACTCCACTGGTAAGAGTAATATGTTCATTTTGGCAGATCTGAATACTAAAAGCATATGCTTTTATAACCATTAACTTGGTAAACATGTAGTTGTTATTAATAATTATACATCTCTGTGCTCCTTTTTATAATGATTATTACTGATCAATACTGGTTGCTGACTGCCTTGAAATAGTAGTTTCTTCTGACATAGGAATTTCACTGCTATTATAAATGTGTTATCTCATTTGAATCTGAAAAATAAAATCACACAGTCATAAAGAATATTTCAAAAATATTTCTTTAAGTCAATTGAATATTTCAATTAAAAACAGCCCTCTAGTTAGTTATAATCATTAGCTCATGCAGGCTGATCAGAACTTTGAAATTTTCCTCTATCTCTTAATCTTGAGTGTTGTTCAAGGTCTGAAGCCAGACTCTCTTTGGGATGATTGACTTATTTAATGCATTCACTATTGGCATGGGGGAAATCTTAAAATCAGAACTTCAATTGGAACTTCATTTTTCTTTAACTTTTCTGTTGGAAGATGGTGTCATGGCTTGAAGAACTCATGGGTCTCTGGCAAACTGAACTCTTTAGTCTTTGCTGAAAAATATCTTTTTACCTTTTCAGAAGTGTCAGGGACCTCTTCTCTGGCTTAACTTCATAAAAGTTTAGTAAATGTGGTATTTCCTTTCTGCCTTATACTTCCTAAATACACTGTGCACATTCATTATGATAGGCAATGAAGAAACTACATTTCCCAAGTTTCATCTCCCTAGGAAAATGGTAATTATATAGCAGAGTGTTGGGTATTGCTTAGAAAATACAGAAATTATTGTATTATTGTATAAATCTGGTCTAACAATTTTAGTATTAACAGTGAGTATGAGACCGCTTCCTTGAATTAGCACCGCTTTCTAATCTGATCAGCCTCATAATGAGCTTGCTATATTGCAGGTCTTTCTTCTTTGTGATCCTGGAAAGTTTGGTAATGTAAAAGAATCAGTTAATTTGGTGGTCACTGTTACACTTGAGTGTGAGGTCATTATAAAATTTTAAATCCGTACTATCGTACATCAATACAACATATTTAAAAAACTCTTATTGCAGGTTAGAAATAAAAGTTTGTAGCTAAGAAGCTTCTTGTTTGGAAATAAAGGTTTACTATTGGAACCAGCTACTAGAGTAGAAAATAACCTTTGATATAGATTTGAGATGGAGCAAATGGAAGGTCACTTTTACCTTCCCTGAAACAACAAAGTCAAGTGAGCTCTAGTTTATAAGATACAAGGCTTATTTTCATATCTCAAAATTATAATCTTCTGACTATATATGCTACTTATTATTAGAGCTTATTAATAATGCTACTTATTACTGAGTCAGTGGCCTAATCAGCTTAAGTCCTTGCATTACTTCTTAGTTGCATGGATTTTTCTGGTGCCCTGGCTTCCGCACGTTACAATCTCTTGCATGGCTGTATGATGCTCTTATTTCAGTTTCAATCACTGGGATAGTTTCTATCAAAATATTTTCAACACTTTTCTTGATCTAATTGTGAAACTAGAATTTGAAACGACTTCTTATTATGCTGAAAATTTCTGTTCTATCTTATGGCCTTTAAAGACAATGCCTCTGTAGGATTTTTTTAATTTATCTAAGATATTCATTGAAATCTCTTTATAATATTTGTCCTGACAAATGGCATAGCCAAAGCTAGGTATATGAAAACTTTTGGCAAGGTAGTCTTTTATTAAAGGTAGGCAATTGAAAGGCCACGAGTGGACTATCAACAAACTTTTCAATAAAGTCAGGAAGCAGGCTATCAACACTTGGGCTTTCTTATTGTGTCTGTTATCATAATTGACAGCTTGACGTAAAACCCTATCACATGACTTCTGGGTAGGTATGTAAATGGATAAGAGGTCACTTTTCACATATGCTAGCTGGAAAGGAAACACATTTAGAGGAAGTTTCACTCAAAATAATGACTATGCAAATGTTTAGCTTTTTGGCTAGTTCTTAAATTAAAAAAAAAAAAAAGAAACCTTCCAAAGTCTGCTTTTATCATTCATTGATTCATTCACTTACTGGTTATGAAATGTTAATATCCAGATAAATTATTCTAGATAGCATAAAATTAAAATTATGTTTACTATAATCTTAAATTTTAGTCAACACAATCACAAAGGGAAAATTGTCTTTTCTGAAAATTTTAACTTTAGAACCTTTAAGTAGAATCGGGGGAGGGGGAAGGAAATTATAAAGATTTATAATTATAGACATTTTAGCCTTAAATATTTTTGAGTTGTACATGAAAAACAGGGTAGGAAAAGAACAATGACAAGCAAACTGATATGGTGGGTGGGAAAGGGATTAGGAGTCAGGAGGTGTAGTTTTAGTGTTGACATGGCAGGACATGTCTAGGCTTGGACAAGCCTTGAAACCTTCTGTCCTATGTTCTTATCTTGGAAGGAGAAAATGAAGAGGTTGAACTATAGGATCTCCAAGTTCCCTTGAAACCTTAAATTTTACAGGTGAAAGTAGCCTCCATTTGAAAATAAAAAAGCTTTTCATTTTCTAGTTCTTAGAATTTATTATCAGTAGTGTTTATTTAGCTCATGAACTAGGCATACCCATTTAACTTAATTCTACCATGTTTATTAAATATTCAAGAAGCACAAGCTTCAGAAAATAATATTAGATGTGACTTTAAGATAACAGGATGACCTGGAATATCTTTTTCATTTTTATATGTTTATAAGTTCCACCCATATCACAATTTTATCTTGACCATTTTGCTTGTTCACTAAGACTATACCCTTTTCCTTCAGAGTCATTTTACCTACTCTCTGGGAGATAATTAATAAAATAAAAATCAATCTAAGAGTTTAGAAAAGTATGGAAAGTGGAAAGTATGAATCTTCAAGGATTAATATTTTTAAGCACCCCACCCCAAAAGTACCTCCACACACCAAAAATCTATTTCTTTTTCTTTTTCCGGGGCTATCCAGAAAAATGAAGAAACCTAAAAAAACATAAAATACACCTTTCAAGATTCTGTCTTGAGGGTCCCTGTAAGGTTAGAAAATAAAAAGCGAAAAAATAAATTTGCCTGTGTTGATTATTCTGTTTACAGTTTAATGGTGTACTGGTTCAACTGAGAGCTGTTGTCATCATAAGGGACTGTTAGTACGTGGACCTATTTGCTGAGTCCAGCAGAGTAGAACATTTTCTTACCTTCTTTCTTTTGTTCCCAAAGCTAATTGCAATGCATTTACAAAAGCCCCTGGCAATGGCACCCCACCCCAGTACTTTTGCCTGGAAAATCCCATGGACGGAGGAGCCTGGTAGGCTCCAGTCCCTGGGGTCGCTGAGAGTCGGACACGACTGAGCGACTTCCCTTTCACTTTTCACTTTCATGCATTGGAGAAGGAAATGGCAACCCACTCCAGTGTTCTTGCCTGGAGAATCCCAGGGACGGGGGAGCCTGGTGAGCTTCCGTCTATGGGGTCGCACAGAGTCAGACACGACTGAAGCGACTTAGCAGCAGTAGCAGCAGCTGTTAATAACAATGGAGTGCCTTCATGTGAATAAACAGACTCTTATTCTAAAAACACAGGCAATGTTGATTCTACCTACATGAATATCTGAGTGCTCTGTAGGCTAGGACAAGAGCCAGATCTTAGGTGTTTCCCCTTAGGCGGATTTTTTGAAGGAAGCGAGAGTCCCAGGGATGGGGTCGCATAGAGTCAGACACGACTGAAGCGACTTAGCAGCAGCAGCAGATGGTCTCCATCCTTATTTTTCTGAAACTCATTTGAGTTAGACTTAGAATGAGGTTCTCATTCCAGAGCCTTTAGGGAACTTCATCCTAAGAACATCTGCAGTGAAAACTTTACCTTGCCTTCTTTTTAAGTTGTTTGGACTTCTTCAGCCCCATCTCTTCAGTCATGGTTTTTTTAAAGGAGAATATTAACTTCTTTACCTTACCTTCTGTTTTCTTTTGGAAATCTGGGCATAATTGTTTTAATATAAAATTTTCCTTAATTTTCTAAATAATTTAATTTCATATGTGTGGGTACATATAAATTTCATATGTGTGGTACATATCAAATCTGTGTATTTATGTAAGAATATGCATGCAATCAAATCTGTCAAAGGGTCTATATTGTTACAAATGTAAGAGTTGCTACAAACGTACAACTTCAACTACATTTCTAAACTACTTTGCTCCTGCTGTTTTAATTTGGTTACTATTGGGGGCAGGGGTGGGGGGGGAAGTATCGTCCTATTTTTTGAGGAAAAATTATTGGAAAAATCACTAGGGTATTATTGAAACCTTGCAGAAAAAATTTATGTTAATGAAAGGCATATATTTATGTACCACTTAAAATTAAAAATTTTAATTTAATTAAAAAGTAATTGTTAGCTAAATTACATAACACCAACTCTCTCACAGGACAGAAATTGAGGATTCACCATCCTAAATTCAAATAAGATTATTACCTATCATTTTAAACACTTAAAGCCTAATATAAAATCCATTTTGGTTAGAAATTCTGAATCATACTAACACCAACAATATTTAACTTGTTCCAAAAAGAAGCTGAAATACACTTAATATTAACTTTTCATCAGCTGAGAATCTGTTCAAAA
This sequence comes from Tragelaphus eurycerus, assembly GCA_935064755.1. NCBI lineage: Eukaryota > Metazoa > Chordata > Mammalia > Artiodactyla > Bovidae > Tragelaphus > Tragelaphus eurycerus. The sequence continues at coordinate 2,993,050 of CAKXYN010000015.1, forward strand.
TTTGCTGAGTCAGAATTATCATATTCAAACAAGATTCTTAGAAACTGATTTTGTTAGGAATTAGTGTCATGGAAATTTTCAGTGAATATGCAGTTTTTTAAGTTTATTAAGTATTAATTGAAGGATGCTTTATGCAAAAGGAAGTTAATAAAAGAAAAAAATGAAGAGAAAGGCTCTTCATTAAGTTAGTTACCTGGCTTAAGTAGATTATAACATATAAACAGGAATAAATATTTCTCCTCAGAAATTTTTGGAAATGTTGATAATGCCAGCCCACAATCTAAATAGCTAAATCAATTTAAATTGTATTTTATATTTTCAATAACTGAGGGGAAGTCAACACTAATTAATATCCTACCCATTTCTTTGTCATTTAGGTTATTATTAAATATGTTTGGTGGTTGTTTTTTGTTTATTTAAGCATAATTGTCTGTTTGGAAGAAGATACTTTGTTCTCATGTACCTTAAATATGGTTGAAAGTGAAGAGCTGTAGCGAGGTTTAATCCCTTTGAGGCTACTGCTGGGAAAGAAACATCTAAGACTATGTGATTTTAAGTGTTCAATAGGTGGCCAAAGATAGCCTACTGGACATTTTGTAGGAATAATAAACAGAAACAAGCAAAAAACTAGAAACATGAACATCATAAAACTGATTTACATATGCATTCTTCCAAGGAGACAGTAGTGTTGCCAGTTGTCTGAGAACAAGCCAACCAGTGAGAGATACTTAGGTTCACTTGGCTTGGTGAAGCTAGCTTCTCTTTCTGAAAATGTTTCCAGTGTAATCTGAGAGGCTCGTAGAAACTAACCTGAAATTAATTATTAGCAGAATTATGTAATTCTAAATATACCCCTCTGTTCTTCAGAATATCTAACGGACTCAAAATTAGGACTAGAGCAGGATCTATGAGTGGAGAAGGCTATGGCACCCCACTCCAGTACTCTTGCCTGGAAAATCCCATGGACTGAGGAGCCTGGTAGATTGCAGTCCATGGGGTCGCGAAGAGTCAGACATGACAGAGCGACTTCACTTTCACTTTTCCCTTTCATTCATTGGAGGAGGAAATGGCAACCCACTCCAGTATTCGTGCCTGGAGAATCCCAGGGCCGGGGGAGCCTGGTGTGCTGCCGTCTATGGGGTCGCACAGAGTCTGGACACAACTGAAGCGACTTAGCAGCAGCAGCAGCAGCAGAATCTATGAGTGGTCCTTAAGATAATTGTTATACAAAGTCAAACACCTTCAACTGTTTTCAGATTGTTTTCCTAGTATTGCTTGAAAAGAATGTACTTTGAAGGAGGCAAGTGACTCTTACTGAAAAAAAAATTTTTTCAAATTGCCTAATTACTTTGCATTTCTGATTAAATGCTCCATGTTGAGAACTTTTAAAACATCTCATCATAAAATTTTGTTCCGTTTGATTTAAAATGAATCAAGTATACATTTTCTCCTTTATGCAGGCATTAAGATCCATTTAAAGAATATTTTTCATTATAATTTAATTTCTTTACTGATTTATGGCTTATTTATGAAATGTATACTAAGCAAATTTTACATATCTTTTAACTGTCTACATTAAGTGAACTATTTCAGCTTTTTAACTAATTAATTATTTATGTGATTAATTAAAGTTCTTTAATGTATATAATTACTTTTACCTGAAGTCTCGGTATAATTAAAATACATGTTTGGGGAATTTTAGATGGTATTTTTGAGCCTCAGAGAGCTATAGAAAAATAAGCAAAACCAAATATTCTCAAACTGCAGAATCACTATTATAGTATGTAGAAACTAGTCTTAAAGGGAAAGGTTCTTAATAGCCTTTTTTTTTTTTTTTTTTTTAGCCATACTGTTATCAGAAAGGATTAAAGTAACTTATCATAAGTTTAAAGGGACTTTGGCTCCAATCATCATCTTCTAGAAATTCTTGCTGGAAAGCAGCACGCCAGGTTTAGTGGATTGCTGTGAATAAGTCCTCTTTTCAGTGCGAGATTCAGTTAATTTACAGCATAGCTATCTACAGATTAAAAACCATGATTTTCCAGTGTTTTTGTTCCCCCCAAAGCCAGATAAGTTTACTTTCTTAAGCATAAAAATAAGCAATATATCTTTTCAATAAATCTGCTAGCACTGTGGGGCAGCTGTTAACCAAACAGAGCTGGATAGGGTTACTGGAACAACCTCTGAAGGGCAGAGCTGATGATTTGGAGAGCTGGGAAGAATTTGTTTCAGCTAGTATTCAGTGCATTCCTCACTATTCAAATGTGGTAAAGGATTTCCAATGCCATTACTCTGAGTTTAAAATAAAGTAGAAACTAAATAAAGTATCAACTCTTTATGGAAAAAAAATGCCAGTTTGAGTAAAAATTAGTAAATATCTAAAACTGAATCCCTTGATGCTTCTAAACATAACTTAGGGGAAATGTTTATAAAGTGGGGCCTTTCTCTTCTAAACTGCATGTCTTCTGTGTTTTGCAAACTGCATGCTTAAAGTTATTGATTATTTTACTCAGTGCAGATGATTTGGTATGTTATATATTTTTAAAAGCTTAAAAATTTTTTTCTAAGATATATCTCTCTCTATTGAACATTAACGTTTGCTTTTATTTCAGCTCATCTTGTAATCTAATTAATGTCTAATTGTTATGTTCTAAGCACTTATTTCTCTTGTATGCTTTAATTAATAGAGAAGCATATTGCAATAGCTTTTTCTGAAATATATTCTAGGAATTTTGCTTTTCAGAGTAAGGTTTTATTTGCTTTTTTTTTTTTTTTAAGTTGCCTCTTGGGAAAATAAGGTTAATGCCATGTACAGTACTAGTTTGCATGTGTTCATTTAAATACTAAAAACTGTAGTACTGCTCGATCCATATCTGACTGCTAGGTTTCAATTGACAGCTGAGGATTTGTGACTGGACCATGAATCAAAACGGCAGGCATTTATACCCCAGTACCAGTGAGGATACATTGGGAATTACTTGGCAAAGGTAACATTTTAATTATTTCCAACCCTACACTTACACCTAAAAATTACATGAGCTACAGTGTTTGTTTCTAACTAGCTTTATGGAAAGTATATATTAAAATTTTAGTTGTTTTAGCTATACCATTCCTCTTTCCCTACCCTCTTCTTCCTTATTTCTTATTGAGATATAACTTCAAATTGATAGGAGACTAGAGCAAATAGTAATTAATGATTGGAATTTCTGAGCACTGTCAGATGTTGTCAACAGTATAATATTGGTGAGGGTGGGGCGGGGAGAGGGAGGAGGTTATTTGACACTTAGATTTAGGACCTGAAAATTGAAATCATAGTTTTAGGGAAGACTTTTCAGCTATCTGAGGGTAAAATATTGGCTTTTCCCATTATAGATTTTTCTCATTTTGGCTCTTTTTCTTTACTGCTAACTTTAAGTCATTTTAGAATCATTTACTCCCTTCTCAAAGGAGGAAAGATAAAATAATGTTCGGATTAGTCAATTTAACTGTTTATTAGCAACACTAATGAATTTCGGTGTGTGTATTGGGGGGTGGGGATTGTTGGAATCAACAGCTAGAGAAGGAATTTGGTGTAAAAAAAATTTTAACTTCTGTTTGTACCTTGATGTGACTCACTGAGAATTGATTTGGTTGGCTGAGAGGATCACTCTAAAATTTCATTTTTAAAGTAGTTTTGATAGTGTCTCATTTATTGGTTTTAGAAAGTAGGTTGTGCTAATTCAACTTCTTATGAATTATTTCAGCAAAGAACAAATTGTGTTAAATTGACAAATTAAATGATTAAAATTCATGATATAATCATATGTAATGAGATAAAAATTTATAGAAGACTGAGGTAATCCCATAAGGAGTTCAACAAAAGTAGAGCCAACATAATTTTCCATCTCCTCTCTGATTGTCATCGTCTCTTTACTGAGCATCCCTATGTTAAAAGTACATTCTCTAGTATTGGTTGTAAAAGCATCTTCATATGCCTGATAGGAAAAAAAGAGTAGAGTTTCAAAGAATGAAATGAATAAAATTTCCACTTTTTACTCAGGTAAAAATTAAGAAAATTAGTTAGATTCTGTTTTAAAAGCTTGTTGACTTTTTTAAATTCACTGTCTGAAATGAATGCCACGTGACTTTTCCTCTTTTTAGAGACTAATATAACATCCACTTTAAAATGTATACATTTTTACCTTTTTGATATTTTTTCCATGAAGCTTATATTATTCATACATTTGGAAAAAAATACAATGTATACTTAGAAAGAAAAGATACACTCAGTGAAAGAAGATAAACTATTTATTTATTTAAATAGTCTTTGTTAGTATTTTATAACTTGATTTGACTTGGTAACACAGTGTTTGGATATAATTTTATTTATCCTTACATTCCATGTTCTGTTGGTTGGCTAAATGGCCCATTTCTACATATACCCATTCCTTACTATATTTAGAAAAAATTGCAAGTTAGATGGCAAGTGCCTGTGTTTTTTTAATGTGGATGTAGCTGTGTGAGTTTCCAAATCTGTGGGTTACTGACTGACATTTACTTATCTAAAACTGGGTAGTACTGCTAAAGTACATTAAAGTGAAATGAGGGTATAAATTGCTGGAGACTTAAAATGTAACTGCACCTGGTTCCTAGTAATGTTTCAACTCAAAAACTGTTGTTCCCAAAAAGAAAAGGTGAGTGGACAATGAATCATCACAGAACACAGGGACTGGAGTGAATTAGTATGATGACCAAACTCATTTCTTTTTTTTTTTTTTTTAATTAAATTTTATTTTGCTTAACTTTACAATATTGTATTGCTTTTGCCATTTCTTAAGAGAGCTTTATTCATCTCACACATCAGCTTCTTGGTGAAACGTTGGTGTGGTCATCAGCTTCAGGTCATAATCACTCAGGAAAAAAACCAAGTCATTTAAGATTTTATTTTTTCTCTCCAAAATAATTTTTGGGGATTAGCAGATAATGATATGTAGAATGGCCTTAATGCTTCAAAAAGCTTGACAAGGGTAGTTGGTTTGTTTCTTCCCTTTTTATCATGATTCAGGGGACACATAATTGATTATAGCCGGCGAAACATTCATACATTCAACAGGTATTTATTGAAACTCTGTGGTGGGCAGTCCCAGACACTGCATGACTGATACACACCCTCACCATTCTTAAAATAAGTATCCTACAGTTCAGAATAAATGAACTCAAAGGAGACAGCAGCTTGCTTTGCTTTGTTATACTTATCCAAAATAGGCACAAGTAGAGTCTGTATTTGATCATACAAATAGGCCATGTCTGTGGCACAACATATGCATAATTTATGCATGGTTTATAATATGTGTCTTGCAGTTATTTATGAATAACTATAATAATAAATAAATATATTTATTTATATTTAAAATAAATATTTTTAATAAATAATAAATAAATAAATATAAACTATTTATAATAGTTTTTTTTCTGAAAAAAGATATCAAAAAAAATCAGAAATGTCTGTAATGCTATTACTTTTAAAGTAGACAACAGACATCTAAAATCTTCAGGCCATTCCTACAACTTTCGAAGGATCTGAATAAATTATATCATTTGCCTCTGTCCTAATGGAAGAAAGAAAATATCAGGTTATTTTTGTCGTGGATCCCTGGAGACTTTGCAGTAGCAGAGGACAAGGCAAAGAAAGTGTTTGGTTTTACTTTGATTGCTGTTTGCTGCCATTACCTTCTTGGTATAATCACTGTCCATGGTCGCCTCCTTTTCTGCTTTGTGCCCGTCCTTCTGTAGAGGTGTTTCCATGTCAAAGGCAATTTCTTCCTCGAGACTGAAAATGTAAGTGCCCAGGGAGCTATGCGAGCATAAATCAAAGCTGGAAGATTTCCTCCATCCTCTCCATGCATCCCCCAATCCCGGTGTATAAACATTCCCTTCAGAACTGAAGCTGACTCCTTTGGAAAGTTTTCACAGACTTATTAAGTTGCAACCCTGAAGGTGTTTTGTTGTTTTGACCTTAGAATTTTGAGAGCTGTGTGTGTGTGTGTGTTGCTTGCATCTTGAAAATGTGATTTTTTTTCCCCCTAACTCAAAGGTCAGGTACTGCAGTTAACCCAGAGTGAAATCCCTTGGCAGAGTGATCACTTCTGCATGAGTCCGGAGGGGCTCAGCTCTTAGCAGGGTAATAGGTGATGAGTTGCTTATGCTGTTCATGAGAGTACTGTTGTGTCTATGCTTTGTCCTCTGATGTGGACAAATTACACTGTTACATCTGTGAGTTATGTGGGTATAAACAAATACAGCAGTTAACTCCCTAACTGGCTTGCTTTCTTGAAGCTATAGCCAGAACATAGCTTGTACTATCAAATATGAAAGAGCAATATATTTGAATGAACAAGAAAGCCACAGGACAATCCAAGAATAATATAAACAGAAGTTATTTTAAAACAGTGGAGGGAGTACTTTATGCAAAAGAGAAACTGGATTTATTGTTTCAGTCCCTCTTTTCCCCCTTCACCTCTTTCAAGAAAAGGCAAAGCCACAAGTGAGTGGCTGTATGTGTCTGATGGCTTCTATAAACATAGCAGCAGCCTTCAGATGGCTAAAATAAACATGTGCGTGTTACTGAAGGATATGTTTACACAAACCATTTGCTCAGCCTCTGAAATAATGAATAAATGAAGATTTTACTGAAATAATTGGAGGGATTTTTGTGTTTCTGCTGATGCCATAATTGAATGGCACCGAAGAGACTTTTATCAGCTATTTTCCATGTTACACGTGTTAGCAGTTCCTTTCTATGAGTTGAATACTTCATTCTGTAGTGACTTTACACATGTTTTTGTAAGAAATTGTCGTTTATTACTGCAATTCTAGAGAGTTGCTTGATTTCCCAGGAGAAATTTAGCAGCCAGTAAAGATTATTTGGATCTGATTGGTCAGGAGAAGGAGGGCAAAAAGGAAGGAATAATAACATTCATTTCGTACATTTAAGTCTATTTGCACAACCCTCTCCTCAAACTTGTACCATTTCCATTGCTTCATCCTTGAAACATTTCTTTGTAAAATATGTCCTCAATGCCCTAAGAATGAATATTTAAACAAAATATTTTTCACTATTGTGTTGCAAATTACGTTTGCATGTAAAATATACATATGCATATAACGTGTATGCGTAAATGGTGTGCATGTACATGCACATGTGTGCATGGATATGTGTGTGCGTGTGTGTGTATACATGTGTCATGTACAAACATATGGCATGTGTATGATGCTGGTGGTGTGTGTACTGGCTTTAACACCAAAAACATTTTGGTGTATTGGGATATAGCTGAATAACAATGTTGTGAACTGTTTCAGGTAAACAGTGAAGGGACTTAACGATACATATACATGTATCCATTCTCCCCCAAACCCCTGTACTTGCTTTAGGTAATGTTAAGAGTTAACTTGCATTTCCACATTAGCCGTAGACCATCCCTACAAATTCACCAGCTTAGCATTTCCTGCTTTCAGTTTGTTATCTTGACAGATAACTACAGTACAACAGCTGGGTTGTTCCTGGAGTTCCTGGGGGGAGCTTTATTCTCAGAGTGCTGAATTTCCTTTTCAGCTGTCAGCTCTAACGTGTATTCAAAATGTTCAACTTTTTACACACCATTCTGGGTCCCTAGCACCACTCTGGGACTATGATAGAAATGCTGATAAGGAGGTGGCTGAATGGGAGAATCCGGTTCAAGGAGGGGAATTTGCAAAAGCCAAAACTGCACATGACCATTGTTTGGGAACTAGAGCTGCTAACTAGTGTTGCTCTTTGTATTTGGATATTCTATTTAAAAGAATTACTACTCCGTTTTCATGAAAATTATTTGCACCTATTAGGAACCCGAAAATTAAAGTGTGAGCATTCTTAAAAAATAATCTTGATCTGGTGTTTATACACACGCAGTTATCTGTAATCTGGCTGTTGAAAAATACATTGGGGATTTGTTGCAGTTTTGCCTAACTTTCTCCATTTGTAAAGAAAGATTTGCACAACACAACGTTTCCTTTTTATCTAGGAAACTCTTCAGAAGACTTCCTAAGAAATTAATTGTATTCCAGCCAGACTTGCATGCTGCCATCCCACAGGAAATGGGTCAGCAATCCATTAAGATGCCATTAGATAATCTAATTTGGAACTTAATCTCTAAATTAACCATGCTCCATACTTGAAGCATACTTGAGAGAAAGAAAAAAAGTTTACGTTTGAATCGATAGGGGAGCCGAAGCGTGAAGAAGGCTGTTTGTTTTTTCTGTAGCTGTGGTCACGTCTCAAGCCGTCTGGTAACCAGGAGAAACCAGACATGATGTAATTCCAGATTGAACTTGAACTTCAGGGACTTAGGATAGGGGAACAATGGACCGTAGGAATCAATAATGTCCATTTTCCACATGATTATGTTTGGAGCTTTACGTTAACCTTCATGGGAGAAGCAGCAGGATCTGCAGTGTGACTGAAATGGGATGACCAGAGACAAGATGTCAGAGGAAAGAAAACAACTTTTTCCACGATATTTTCTGAGCAGCACTGCAGATTCCAGCAGGATTAGAAAAGTTCCCGCTCTGCAGTAAACGAGTGGCCTGTTCAGAGCACTCTTTGTTCGCTTAGGTAGGACAAACTTAATCTTACGTTTCCTGTCAGATGATTTTTGGCTGCACTAGGGGAGAGGGAGGAGCATGATGCAGAAAATTCCCAAATGTCAACCTTGCTGATTAACCCTTTGCGATGAAAGAAGTACATTAAACACCTACTTTATTTGAAGATGTTTAATGGAAAGTGCCATATTTACATATATATGAATTCCCCAAGAAATTTAGCTCTGTCACTGGCCAACGCCCCCTTTAATAACTTCCCTTTTTCATTCTCATGTTTGCTAGTGTTATTAGGAAGTATACAGTGTGTTTTTAGTCATATTTACTTAGATGACAAAGTGTATGAATTGAGTAAACAGGACAATAAATGTAATAAGAAACTACAAAAGGAGGAAAAAGGCAAAAATTCAAGATATTGAAGAAGACAAATTTTGAATATTCAGAAATTGTAGAAATTTACAGTTATTCTCTCCTTTGTTAATTTTTGTTCTATGACAGGTTTTTTGTACATGTGAACAGAGTAGCAGGCATAACATAAAAACATGTTCAATTCCTTAGTCATTTGTGATTTTATGCTTCAGAATTCTGATACAAAAAAAAAAAAAGATTCTGTTTTAGAGGTGAAATGGTGCAAATAACACTGATTTTTGCTTTTAAAGAAAAAGCATCTGGGAAAGGATCACATTTTGCTTTTGTGTAAAACTTACATTTCTATTTAATTTAGTATGCCTAGGGTGATTTTCTCTAGTGAAAGACACTATTTGGAGGCACTATTTTTGTAGAGAATTTTGTCTGCAGTTGAAGACTCACATATGCTAATAAGGGGGCAGTAGCACTTGTAACAATAGCCCTGAAAAGGAGCCGGGGACAGAGAGGAATACAGACTAGAGAAAGACGAGGGAAATCCACACACAGGATTCTCTATGGGAGGAGATCAAATCACTAGTTTGAGCCTGATAATTCTGTATTTTTAATTGGCTGAAACCTCCCACAGCTACATAAGTTGTTACATACATATGTGTCTGTATACTGTAATTTATTTACAATCATGATTCTCTACCATTTTCAGTTCTAAAACACGAAAAGTATCTAACATAGTTTGTTTTTTTAAATTTGGCCAGTTTAGGGGAAGAGTGTTTTTCTTACTTATGGCTAAACATTTTAATGAAATAAGTTTTTATTACTCTCAAGTATATTGATTACCTTGTTGAAAGGTCTAGGATTTTGTAAGAGCTGTTTACTAACGGTACAGACATTAGAATGAGCACATTAGACTTTTAGCTGCAGTGGCCGCACACATAAGGACTCTTCTTGTCCTGTGCTGTTCATTAAATCACATATTTCACTGGCATATACCATTATTTCACTTAGAAAATGCTAGTACTCATACATGGTAAATTTAACATGTCATCCAGCATGCCGTGATAACAAAACACATCTGAAACAACTGAATATAAATTAATGAGCTTTGATGGCCTACGGATTTGATATGTTATTTTCCAAAATCGTTGGTCCCCAAAGAGTAGCAATAAAGCAAGCTAGTTACCTACTTAGTTAAGAAACAAATACATTTCTCTTTCATTACTATGAAGTGCTATTGCTTGCAGTTAGAATAATTCCATGAGCCACCTGCAGTTTATGATATTTGGTGTTTCCCAGAGAGCCCACAAGAGTACTTTGCAGTTCAGGTAAGAGCCAGCCAGGGAGCTTTCCAATACAGATTATTACAAATAGTAACAATCATTAGAAATCATCTTGCATGCAAATAGGATCATTCCAATGGTAATAATGATCCTTAAAAAATGGGGAAATAAATCGGAGAAACCCAAGACCTGTGTAAAACACTTTGTATATTTCACTTCTGGTTTTAGCTGCATCAGAAGTGGAATGCAAGCAAGCAGTTTATAGACATGCAGCAACATCTCTATATACATCAAAAAATGCAAATACTGTCCTCAGATGGAAAGAATCTGAATTAGATAAATAAAATACACTTTTTTTGTGTGTTGAAAAGTTGTACTTTTTAGGGAATTCCATTGTGCCTAAATGATATGGACCTTAATTCATAGAACTCTCTTGTGTAATTCAGGGAAATTATGAATTCTTGCTTAGTAATATAAATAATATGTTTCACAAAAGAGGGAGATGAGGTGAAGTGTAATGAGGAAAAATGTAGGACTGCACTGCTAGATTTCAAATTCTGGCTTCTACAACCTAACAGCAGGAGTTGGGCAAGACACAATTTTCCAGCTTCAGTTTCCTCATCTGTAAAATTAGAATAATAATCATACTTTTCTTAATAGATGTATAATGAGATTTGAAAACTTTAAATTAGCTCTAGCATGTAGATCAATGCCTGACAAATAGGACACACTCTATATTTAATGAATACTGCTTTCTTTGCTCTAATACATGAATGAATTCTTAGATATATTATTTTATGTAATAATTGAATAATTTGTAAGTATATGGGTACTTAAATACCACTCCTATATTCCTTCGCCTGGCCTAAGTGGGCATTTTTTTCACAAGACATAGCCTGTAGCATTTCTATTATATTGAAATAAGCTGCCAGTCCAAATGCACACATCCAGGACAGCATGGTTTCTGACTTGATACTTAATTATACTGCTCTTGATTGGTTTTTCCAGCAGATTTTAGCTGTTAATAGGAAAAGTGTTTATTGTGCATTTGGGGAGAGATACTAATACCTGTGTGTTGATGTTATGGAAACAAAATTAGGAACGTTTAGCCAAGGAAATAATAAACTTTCCTTCTTGGGGGTATTTGAAACAGGAACAGTGGAACTAAGGGCAAATCTTGCTTTTAAATGAAAGTATTTATTTTACATATTATCTCATGCTTTCTGGGCCATTGCTTATTTTTATTGCTGTCTATAAGTAATGTGGCTACTGGTACAGTTTAGGTCTGTGTGAGTATATACAGTTCTCAGAGCTTCATTCCTATAATATATTTCTTAAGCTTCTTGAAAGAGTACAATCTCTAAAGCAGATGTGGTAGTCTTATGATTAAATCAGTATGCAAAATCTGAATGGGCGATATGATTAGTCCCCTCAAAAGTATTAGAACACTGGATACTTTGACATTTTATAACATGTTTGACACGTGGGTTGCCTAGCCCATTATCAGATGCGCATTGAAATTTGCCATTCTTCAATTTGAATAATTGAAGGAAGCCTATGTCTTTGGTTCTTTACTCAACTTATGATTCCATATGTGTTTTTTTTTTTTGTACCCTGTGGTTCTTGGGTTGTTACCAAGTTAAAAGCTAAGAACCTAATCCTTTTTGGCCTAGAATACACAGTCACAGAATGCATAACTTTTAAAAAGCACAACCATCGACTTTTGACTTGCCCAAAGGAGTTTTCTCACTTTCATTCTTTGTCTCTTTACTCCTTCTGGATGCATAGACTAACAATTTTATCGTTTGTCCTGGATTTTAAATATATAAAAAGTGTATCATTTTTAAAAAGAGTGGGTATCTTCTTCCTCCTTAATCCTCACCATAAGGTCACTCTAATAGAACTTCAACTAGATTTGTTTTCAAAGGAGATAGATATATCAAATTTCAGAGCTGTTTGATCACCTAGACCAACCACATGTTCTGTGCACAAGTCTGCTGCAATACTAGCCAGGTTATAATCCAGCAGTGTGGGGTGTGGGATATTCATTGTCTCTTGAAGCGAATACGTTTTGCCTTTAGAAAACTGTGTTCAAAAGTTGTTTTCAATGTTTGGTTAATGTCTAACTTCCCAGGGAAGCAATGTAATGTTAAACGGCCATGGGAATCAGATAGATGTTGATCTATCTGATTGAGATCCCATGGATCTCAGATAGATCTGAGATGTTGGTGGGTAACTTTGGGTGAGTTTAAGCCTCAACTTTCTCATCTGTGAAAAGGGGATAATGATGGCAATGTCGATAATTCACTGAGAAGATTATGTGACATAGGATGTGTGAAACACCCAAGATGATATCTTATTTATAGAAGGCCATCAACATGATTATCTTCTGAAGGTTTCTCCCTCTATGCTACTTCTGTCTACTGGAACCACGTGGAAGATATCTATATTTCTTTTCAACTCAACTATCATGTCTTGCCTGTCTCCCTTTACCTGTTTTCAAATGACATAATTTGGTGTATTTTTTCACCAAAGTAATGCCATACAGTTTGTTTCTCATGAATAGTGATACAGGGAAGAAACACAATGCTTCTGAGATAGTCTGATCAGAATAAAATGAAGCCATACCATCACTTACCATTAATGTAATTTGTTTGTTTGCTTCTTCCCTCTGGGGCCCAACCACATTGTATATTTAACCAGAATCATATGAAAATATTATCCGTGAGGTCAGATGTATTGAATTTTTTTAAAGAATTTTTATTTAACTTTTAATTCATTTTTAATGAAATATCGCAATACATACTGAGAGCATATATAGAGTAGGAGTCACTAGCATGAATTCTGCTGTGTGTTATGGTATTGTCAAAATCTTTGGGGCTTTTTTTTTGGTGTCTGATTTTTCCACGAAGTGCTTGTATTCTTTTTTCTTTTACTAATATGGCAGGTATATATATATATATGTATTTTAAAGATGTGCTTTCAGTCATGCTCATCTTCTGTTTACCTTTTTACAAAAAGGTGATTTGGCAATGGAAAATTTAATGAACTCCAAGTATGTGCGTGCTTGAAGATATACTGCTGAAAAGCTTAATTTGACTTTGAATATTTTGAAATCTTTCAATTATATTCTTATCTCTTAATAGAGACACAGATTATTAGATTGAAAATTAAATTCCATATAATTTTCATTCTATTAGGAATTAAAATCAGTAAGCATTTTACATATAACTGGTATATGTACATAAATATGAAAGTGTGTTTATTTTATACATTCTGGTGATTATTGGCATTGACTTATGTAAAGAGAGTTGATATTTAAAAAGCACTGTTACCTTTTTACCCAAAATACTGTACAATTTGAGGCATTGTTTTTTGAAATCAAATGATCTAGGTTATTTTGTTTGATTAAACATTTTTCTTTATTATAATCTTTGAATTAGTTTTACCAGATTTTTTTCAACGGTACTACCAAAAAGTTCTAAAAATATCTGTGCTTATAATTCTGAGTTTAACCTCCAAATTGGCAATAAGAGGCTTCTAAACTCATATATGGGTTCTGCACAGTGTTAATGTCTGAGATTTATTTCTCTCCAAAGACTAATAAACAGTATTGACAAATATATCACACACTGCAATTTTGACATGGTCATAATGTAGGATGGGAGGTTTGTAAGGTTTAAATAAACATCTTAATTGAATTTGTTATTCTGCAGCAAGAGTCCTTTTAGTCACTAGCATCTATTTATTTTTATTGAGGATTTTCCAAAGGTAACAATACATGTCTTTTCTAAAGAACTGAATAAGAAAGCTATTGCAAATTAAACCCTGAATTTTTATCTTTTCTGCCATTAATTGGTAAACTTCTCCATTTAAGAGCCAGATCTATTTTCAAGCATTAAAATACACTTTATTTTCCTAAAGTATGTAGTTTCTAAATGACTTCCTAGAGCCCATTTAATTTGGGACTCATTAATTTTGCGAAGTGATTCGCTTATTGTTGACATTGTCTTTTACAGTCAAGGATTATCCATTTGAGCTAGTCTTTTTGTTTTTCATACATGCTTCCTGGTTTAGGTTAAAAAATAAGGAGATCCATTTTTGTCATTTATTTGTTAAGAAATGATTAGCATCAGCTATGGCCAGTAATGAGGATTGATAAGGTCATTTTCTTTATAGATCTTACCTTTCAGTCAGTAAGATAATCATGCTAAGTCACTTCAGTCGTGTCCGACTCTGTGTGACCCCATAGATGGCAGCCCACCAGGCTCCCCTGTCCCTGGGATTCTCCAGGCAAGAACACTGGAGTGGGTTGCCATTGCCTTCTCCAATGCATGAAAGTGAAAAGTGAAAGTGAAGTCGCTCAGTCGTGTCCGACTCTTAGCGACATGGGCTGCAGCCTACCAGGCTCCTCTGTCCATGGGATTTTCCAGGCAAGAGTACTGGAGTGGGGTACAGATAATTATGATACGAGGTAGTGCTATGTAGTAGTATATAACTAAGTGCAGTAGAACAGTAGAGGGAAAATATTTAATAATGTGTCATGTAACACTCTTCCCAATCAGTGATGCAAAGTGCAGAAATACTTGTTGAAGATGTGTGTGGGAAGAAAGAAATATGTGAAAACAATTAAGTCTGTTAGAAAAAGTTTCAAAAACAACTTTTTATTCTGTAGAATTATGATTTTTCATCTGATGATGACATATCTTTTTAGTGTCAACTTTTGGTTTCAAGTATTATTTGGTTACTCCTGCATACTTAATTTTTGTTAATATGGAACATCTCTCATTTTAAGTCCAGAGATGCCAGTTTTCTTATCATAGGGGGCCAAATTGCAATGTATTCATGAAACTATGTGATTATGAGCAACACTCTTAGAAAATAAATAGTTGGGTGTGATTTGGAATATTTAATTGATTTGCTTATTTATCCAAAAATTATTGCGCACCTATAGTGTACTAAGTACTGTGTTAGATGGAGAACAAAAAGAGAAATGGACTTTGTTTTTATGGAACTCATAGTCTAATCACAAAATCCTTTGAGCATAAAAGGTTACTGTGAAGTTTTTCCTATTAAAATAGTAACTCAGAAGTATGTACCTAGACATGTAGTAATAAGCCTAATTATTTCTTTAAAAGTATCATGAGATTAAAAAAAGTTACATACCAAGTTCTTTTGTTTTAATCCAAGCTTTTTCTTTGTGGGGGTGGGTGGGTAGGGAAATTATTTCTTCAAGTTAATATTCCATAAAGGTTTTTGTACCTTTGGAATTCAAACATGAAAAAAATGAGGATGTCTAGCTTGATAGCTACAGTAGTAGAATCCATCTCACTTCTTGCTTCCAAAAATAAAGAAAAGAATGTAAATTAAATTTAGAGGATCAATTAAATGTAAAACACGGAAGTTGTGTTTCCATGCCAGACCATGATAAAACTGGGTATGGAATCGTCAGTTGGGTGTTTTCTTGGTTCATGATTATTTGTGCAGCTGTTACTTAACTGACATTCACTCCAAGTTGAATATTGAAACTAACAATGCATCTGGTTAGGTATACTCAAAATATATGGTATGGGGTTGTCTGTGATATGTAGGTCTTGTGTTATTTTCCTCTATGTGATATTTGTTTAATGAGGGATTATGCCAGTAGCAGACTCCGGGAATTGGTGATGGACAGGGAAGCCTGGTGTGTTGCAGTCATGGGGTCGCAAAGAGTCAGACACGATTGAGCAACTGAACTGAACTGAACTAAGGCCAGTAGCAATTAGACAACTGTTTTTCAAAATTTTTTGTTTTAAATAGCCCCAAATACAGCATAAGTGAAATTAAAGTCAGTTGGAGATGGGCAAGACTCTCCTCTGCTTACCCCCGGTGGAGCTCCACCCACACCCCTCTCCCAACTCCCAAACTCAGAGCAGCTGGGATATGGAAACATGACTGACAGGGAGGAAAAAGTTTCTGCTGTCAGCTTCAAACTAAGTATTATGCACTGGCCTTCTTGGAAAATATACTTTCTCTTATTGTGAGGGAAAAGGAATCATTTTCATTATGGCGCTCAATTTTGTTCAACCAATAGGCAGGGAAAAAGACTGGAATACATCACAACTGTTGTGAATTAAAACAAGATCAGAATATAACTTGCAAAGTATATCGATACTGTTGTAGATTTGCTCTTCTTGACAGAAAATCATACTATATTCACATTAAAACAGACCAAATATTTTAGGCAGAATATCCTCTCTCAGTCAATTAGAGTTTACCTGTGGATGAGTCTTACTTGAGATATTTTCTGCCTCACCATAGTCTTACCATCTGTAAAAGAAATAGACCGTGTAGTTTATATATGCATAATATGTATAATTTATAAGCACATGTATCTCATATTAGACTCTAATTTGGAAAAGTTATAGTAGTAATTGATGCCTGTGGAATTTATGTCTCTAATATTGTTATAGATTTTAACGTATTTTTTTCTTTTTCTCTTCCCTCCCTCCTGCCCCTCTCCTGCCCCTTTCCTGTCGACAGTCCTGGTACCTGGGCTAGCTTGGTTCCTTTCCAAGTATCAAATAGGACACCCATCCTACCGGCAAATGTCCAAAATTACAGTTTGAACATAATCGGAGAACCTTTCCTTCAAGCAGAAACAAGCAACTGAGGGGAAAAAATGAAATACAACACTAGTTTAAGAATTTTTTTAAAAAAAAGGAAAAGAGGAAGACTGGACAAAACAAACAAAACAAAAAGGGAGAAAGGAAGGAAACTGAAGAAAGAAGATAATAGACCAGCAATCGCAGCACTTACAATCACTAATTCCCTTAAGGTTGAAACTGTAATGACATAAAAAGGGTCGATGATATTTCACTGATGGTAGTTCGCACCCCCTGCAAAGTAGCCTTTGTTACATGAAGTCCGCTGGGAAATAGATGTTCTGTCTCTATGACAATATATTTTAACTGACTTTCTAGATGCCTTAATATTTGCATGATAAGCTAGTTTTATTGGTTTAGTATCTTGTTGTTTACGCATGGAATCACTATTCCTGGTTATCTCACCAACGAAGGCTAGGAGGCGGCATCAGAGGTGCTGGGCGTGACAGAGCCATGAGCCAGCCATTTTATAAGCACTCTGATTTCTAAAAGTTAAAAGAAATATATATGAAATCTCTGTAGCCTTTAGTTATCAGTACAGATTTATTAAATTTTGGCCCTTAACCCAGCCTTTTCCAGTGTGTAACCCAGTTTGAAATCTTAAAAAAAAAAAAAAAGAAAAAAAGAGGAAAAAAAAAAAAAAAAGGAAAAAAAAGAAAAAGAAAAAAAAAAAACAGTTTGAACACAAAAGGCTCTATGGAAGAAATGCCTCTTTGTAGGTGAAGTGTTATCTCTGCATGCAACAGTAAAAATTAATATAATATTTTCCCCACAAAAGAAACACTTAACAGAGGCAAGTGCAATTTATAAATTTATATCTAAAGGGGAATCATGATTATAAGTCCTTCAGCCCTTGGACTCTAAATTGAGGGGATTAAAAAGAATTTAAGAGAATTTTGAATGAATTTATTTTCCCCTCAGTTTTTGAGGGCAGTAAAAAGGCATTAAATCAAGACAAATCATGTGCTTGAGGAAAAAAAAAAAATTAATGAAAACACAGCACTTATGTTGGTTTAGCTGCAGCCTCCTTGGAGGTAGAATTTATTTATTTAAAATTACTGGTTGCATCAAGAACCCATAGGGTGTACAAAAGGTTCTATAAAATCTGCATTCTAGAGACAAAGAGGCAGGCAAATCCATGTCACGAGGGTAAAGCTTACAGTTTACAAACTGGGAATGCCAGGGTGTAGGATGTAAAAACGCACTCTTGAGAAAACAGATGTAATCAGGGTGCTGAATACTTGCATGGTGCTTTCAGACATTAGCCTTGTTCAACAAACTTCTTGTATTGACAGATCTGTAGTGTGCATGGGCAGACACATTTTTGCCTCTATGTCTCTTAAAATTTTAATTAAAAATACTCTTTCCAGTAATCCTAATTTGCACGAAGATATAATGTCCACATTACGTGCCTTGCCTTGAAATCTAAAAAACAAAAAAAAAAAAAAAAACTACAAAAAAAAACACAAAAAAGTGACATCACTACACTTGTTTTGCTGCATTTATTATCATTTTAAATCTTTACCATTTTTATGACAAAATATTTTGTACTCCAGACGAAGAAAAATGTGTGACATCATGGATTTTTTAGACAGTTATACCTTTATCTCACATTTATAAAGCATATCATGGCTGTGTATAGTTGCCGCTTAAAAATTGTAATCGACCAGCAATATTTTCAGTATTTTGGTGTTTTTTCTATTAACCTTTCATGTTTTTCATCTTCCAATTAATATTTGGGGGAGGGGTTTCAAATTTATACGAATTATGCAATACCAAGTTTTGCCTATGTAGGTAGTGCTTTTAGCTGTATTGGTTATTATAGGTAAGTACACAGATTTAAAAAAAAAAAATAATGTATGCTTTTTTTGTTTGTTTGTTTGTTTTAATTGACCAAAGTGGGTACTGCTATTTTTGCAGTGTGATGAGGTCCTTTTGTGTACTGAGAGATGGACAGGGGATTTTTTTTAATATACATATATATATATTCTGGGGTGGGTGGGAGGATTTTTAACACTTTACAGTGTAGCTGTGAAGCAGTGCACCCTGAGATGGGCCTGGGCTGCAAAGCGACTATTCTGCCTACTGTGACAAACTTCAACTTAAACACAGGTTTCCCCCTCTCGAACTCCCCACCTGGGGTGCAAGCTGAACTCATTTCTGGTTTTCATAACAACAGAGTAAGAACAAGTGAACACAACCAGTTCTCCTGGAGGCAGACTTGGCTTAAAACAAATGGTCTTATCTTTCTGTTGTTGTTGTTGGGGGTGGTCGTTTTTCTTGAAAGTTTCGAATCCACAGTGGAGAATGAGCCTGTCTCATATTTGGCAAAGATAGTTGTTGAAAAGTACATTTAGCAGATGTTTCAACTTTGGGGGTTTAACACCTGAGTCTACTTTCTCCTCTAAAATCTGCCATCCTGCTGGAGGGGGTGCTCCCATATCCTTTCCCTACCACTTCTCTTCCCCATTTCATTTTGTGAATGATAGTCTGTGATTTACCTGTGTCTCACTACTTCAAGTGGATGGTAGTGCGCTTGGAAAAAAAAAGATATATTATTTAAATATCCAGAAGATTGAACAGAGAGTTGCTATTATTAAATGTATTTGGACTTCTAACTTTGATTAAAATCAAAGTTCAATTTTTAAAGAACAACAAAAATAAATAAATAAATCTTGTTAAGTTTTCGTTTTACCTGCCCTTTTAAACTGAGAACCGGAGCAGAAGGGAAATAGAGAATTTTAAGAAATGAATTTTCCTGTGGATGCATTAAGCCCATTAGAGGCTGATGGGATTTTTTTTTATTAAGGGATGGTACTTCAAATATATATTGGGTTTAATTTCCCTGGAGGGCTAGAGGGTGAATGGAGGCTGGTTCTACTTTACTTCTCCCAACTGCCCCCCAGTTCCATTGAGGGAATTCATTACTAGAAGGAAACTCTTTTAGAATTAGTGACGCATGGTGGGCTGCCATGAGGAGCCCCCTGACCCCCTTCCCCCAGGCCATGGCCTAATAAAATAAACTGTATATTGTTCTCACAGCATATCATTTAATGATGAAGACTTTAGAACAATGCTTATGGGCCTGAGAATTGTATTTGATTAGCCCATTCAGTTTGATAGCCCCAATGCTGAAAAGCACAGCAGGATCATTGCAGTGCAAGTTCAAAAGTAAGTTCAGTCATTTTTGTGATGACTTGCCCTGGTAGAAAACAGATCATCTCAGCCAAGCTCTTCAGGTCTCCAACCTAATAGGTGAACAAATCCACCTCACAGGACACACAGTATTTTTTTACGAGCAGACTTGCTCTCTTTTTTAAAATTTTTGCCAGTGAATGAGCAGCTCCAGCTGCATAAGTTACACACTGTGGGTATTCCTGCCTGCCTCTTAAATACAAAAACCTAGTTCAAGTGTTGCTTTTTTAAAATCATTTTTTTCCTCCCTTCCCTTTGAGATAAAACTCTTTAAAAAGATCCTACTCTCTATATAATCTCAAATCCATTTTGGCCTCCTTCTCTTTTTACCAGGAAGTATCTTGTGACTAAGGGCCCCCTCTTGCAGGTCTTGCACGCCCCTCCCCTCCCCAGAATTGCAGAGCTACAGGATGGTGAAGGTCACCCAAGGGCATCAGTAGGGGGTGGCGTCTCCAGCCCCTGGCTCCATGGCACTGTTCAACTTTCCTTGCGTTGCTTTGCAGCCCACCCCTCACAGTGCCTCTGAAGTGTTTCCTCTGGAGTAACATGAGCGTTTGAGGGCTTGTCTAAGGAGAAGAAAAGAATAAGGCAGTGAAGGAGACTGTACATAAAGACATGGCAAAAATCGTAATTATAGCAATATAGTTATGGGGTAATGTTCGGGTGGGCAGCTCCATTTAAAAAAAAAAAAAAATATGTGAATGAATCTGTGAAGCTGCGAGTAGCAAGAAGAGCGAAAGGTCTTCTTCACAAACCGCCTACCTTGTAGACAGTAATTTGTACACTGTATAGTTTTGTTAAGAATTTTTTTTTTAAATTAAAATTCCCATGTTTGTAAAGCTAACTTTTTAACAATTATAATGGAACTATATGTTGTTTCCATTTTTAAAGTAAACAAGAATATTCCTTGTTTGGAGACTGGACTTGAGTTAAAACTCTCCAGGCTCTTAAGTTATGTATTAAAAAGAAAAAAAATCTGTCCATGTTAGGAGTTATTTCACAGATTCCTGTGCTTGAAAAGCATAGGATACTAATCCTTTAAAAAGTGTAAATGGAGAAAAGTTATATTTTATGAAGGTTATTTTGTTGTATTTAGTATTGGAAAAGTTGGTTTTCAGAGCATTTCAGAATGTCGGAAGCACCACTGTCTTTTTATTAGTATAAACGGCCTTTAGCAAAAGTTTTTGTGATTGTTACGTGATGGTATTTAAGGTTGTTTCACAGAGCATTCAGGATAGGCAGAAAATGACAAAACAGTGCTATGTCTCACATAACGTGTCCTCAGGGAGCAGAATCTTGGATTTGTGACTTGTAGCTTCATAAGGACTCAACAAAAGAGATTGCACAGGGACATTTCAGCAGTGTGACACCAGGACATATGTTCTTTACCTAGATTCAAACTCTATGTATCGTGTGAAACGATGAAGGCTGCAGAAAGTTATCCCATATTCAGTGTACAGTATTCATTTTTAATGAAACAACTACAATATTGCTGGCAGATAGGCCCCAAGCATGACATTCAATATAGTTTACATGTTCCTGTCAAGGTCTTTGGTTAACATTAACCAGCTGCATGCTTCCTGGACTTTAAAAAATTGGGTTTCTATAGAAAACTTTTTTTTTTTTTTTAATGTGCAGGCTATTCAAGTTCAATAGTAAAAGCTTAAAATTGAATGTTCTACTCCATGCTGAAGGAGCTGAAAGCTGCCTTCTTCATTTTTTGCACTTTCTGGTAGTTCCCCTGTTTTTTTCTAATTCCTTATGAAATTGTGTGGGTGGGGTGGAGCACTGCAGTTGGGGGGTAACATGGACCACTGATTTTTGCCCTTTGACCCTGCACAATGACCTTTGCATCAGCCAAACTCATTGCCATGACAACTCTTTGTACTGTGTCCGTGCCACAGATCTGTTGGTGACATTGTTCATATAGTCAAAGGGGACAAGTTGGAGACGGTCAATTTTTACTTTTTTTTGTTGTTGTTGCAATTCTTTCTTCAATGGTTGTAAGTAGTTTTTGTTTTTTTTTTTAAATAATAAAAGGGTTCACTAGTTAAGACTCTTTAGAAATATCTGTGTGTTGCAATTCAAATGTATGTTGAGATTGTGAAAAGGCTTCAGTGGCACTAGTCTACCAGCACGCCAGCCCCAGCCTCTGATAACTTTTATTGCATGATCAGTACCGGTAATAAATGGTGGCCTGTGTACACAGAAGACAGTGTGAGCTGGTGACACTAAAGCCGGTCTTGTATTACTGTATTTTTGACAGAATGGTTTTGAAAACTGTGCTACAGGGACTGATGTGGCAAATATATCTTTTTATGCAGAAGGAAGTCTTTTTTTTTTTTTTTTCAAGAAGTATGGCTTATTATGCATTCTTCATCGAGGGCATTGAAGTTGCATGGACTGAAAAAAGTTGATGCAAAACGAGAAAGAAACAAACAAAACAAAACAAAAAACCAGCAAAATGTTTACCAAAAAACTCAAACAAATGAGCAGTGCCTGTTCAATTTCACAGTCTCTGTTGAGTTCAGTTGTAAATATGTTTCAAATGACATTTTCTTGGAAAAAAAAATATCTCTACAACATTGTAGAATGTGAGGGGTAACTCCATCCCAGGAATAGGCTTCTCAAAGCTGCAGTAGATTATGTCTTCATCAAGCTGTTAATTTGTGCTTATATCATATAGAACTTTTAGCATCCTGGGAAGAGGTGCCCCCACCTCAATGATATTTCTCTGAGAACAACTTTTGTAGGACTGTGTGTTTCTTTAGATACATTTAGTACAACTGTAGGTGACGAGTAG
Source organism: Tragelaphus eurycerus (assembly GCA_935064755.1). Taxonomy (NCBI): domain Eukaryota; kingdom Metazoa; phylum Chordata; class Mammalia; order Artiodactyla; family Bovidae; genus Tragelaphus; species Tragelaphus eurycerus. The sequence goes on from CAKXYN010000015.1 coordinate 3,015,948, forward strand.
TCAGTTATTGCTTGCTAGCTACACACCAGGGTTGATCCATTTTAAAACTTTTGGCATTTTGTCCTCATGGGCCATAATTACAGAACCTTGTGTTTTAATTAAATTTTTCAAAAAAGAGGCACATGCACAATCTCCGTGTAACAAACCTTTAGCAGTAGGATGTATTATATGACAGTTACTTAATTTCTGGCATTCAGACCGCTGGGATCAGCCTCAGAAGGGGCCAGAATGTTAGCGAAGGTTTTATTGTGCCCGGTTGGAGGATAATGTTCTTTGGGTACTTTTTGTGGGTTGCAAATGAACTCAATTGCCACAAGTTTTAAACTGGTGTAAATCAAGCTTGACTTAATGTGATTGTTACTGTTATATCCAGCCTATACTGCTAGCAGCTGCTCATACTGCAGTCAATTACTGGAAGCAGATATATTTCCTATGCAAAAACTGTTTAAACAATAAAATGAGCTATGCTACAGACTCTGGCCTCATGTTTTATTTTCCTCCTCCGTCTCGTCCCACCACTATTCCTGCACCAGTGTTGGGGTCAGTAGTATTTTGGAAGTGGATCTTGGTCCTTCCATTTGGGAATTTTGTAGCATGGGTTTAATTTCTTAGCGTCTGGGATGGTGACTCTTCCAGTTCGGTACTTCCAGTTTTGCACTGGGCATGGGTGTATCTGTGTAAACCCTTCTTGCAATTCCTAATATGTATACTCTTCACAAGCTCTCTAAACAATGACGGTAAAAATGCAAGTGCAGTTCTAGAATTTCAGCCCCTACTCTCCAAGAAGGCCTTTCAGCAGTGAGGTGAAGATGTAATGTGTGCCCAGGATGACTGGACTGTGGTCTCCTCCACTGAAAAACCACAGGGCCTCAAACACACACATTCAACAGGAGGAGGTAAGTCCTGGGGCCACCCTGTGGCTGTGGGTTTGGTGGTTTTGTGACTACTGGAGAAGAAGAATTCCTTTCTCCCCGTGCCTGAAAAGGAGCAGCATCAAAGGTTTCCAAGGAGCAGAGCTACTTTTCATTGTAAGAGGGGGTTAATGTTCATTATTCACAGGGAGGTGGGACACAAGCTGAAATTGAGGATGGTATCCTAGATCCAGGCTCCTTGAATACAGCATTTCTGAATGGAGTCAGCTGCAGTTCAATAACAGCTAATTGAAAAGGAACCAGCTTAAATGGTTTTGGGATCCATCTGAGTAATGTGCACAAATGAATCAAAACTAATGCAAGCTTGATTGAAAAGAAATAAAATTGCCTGGAATTTGACCATCCCAATTGAAGACTTGCTGAGACAAATCCAATGGCCTGATCCCACCACCTCTAATTTATGGCTCAGGTCTCTTTCATCTCCGCAAATCACGCTGATATAGTGAGTTTATACTGCTGTGGGTGGAGTTGCAGGGAAATCAGTTGACCACGATCTATTAAAAAAACAAAAGGAGAATTCTGGAAGTCTCCATCTTAAGATGGTGATTATTTTAGAAGATTAAGAAATGTCTTAGGAAATAGTTTAAGAATATTATACTTGAAGTAAAATTTTTACCTGTTGAGAGACTTTTTACTCTTATGAATATGTTTGACTTTGTTGGCATCAATCAAGATTTGGGGATGGAAGAGATGGTAGTGAGGAAGTTGTTCAGTTGCTCAGTCATGACTGACTTTGCGACCCCCTGGACTGCACAATGCCAGGCTTCCCTGTCCTTCACTGTCTCCCAGAGTTTGCTCAAACTCATGTCCATTGAGTCAGTGGTGTTATCCAACCATCTCATCCTCTGTTGCCCGCTTCTCCCCCTGCCATCAATCTTTCACAACATCAGAATCCTTTCCAATGAGTTGGCCATTTGCACTCAGATGACCAAAGTATTGGAGCTTCAGCTTAGGCATTGTTCCTTCCAGTGAATATTCAGGTTTGATTTCCTTTAGGACTGACTGGTTTGATCTCGCTGCTGTCCAAGGGACTCTCAATAATTTCCTCCAGCACCACAGTTAGAAAGCATCAATTCATCAAGTGAACTGTGAGGAAGAATACACAATTATTTCAAGTCCCTGCTCTAGAGTTATACTCCCTGTTTCAAATGCTAGAAATGGTCAGTTGTATAGCAAGTTATATAAACTTTCTTCGCCTCGGTTCCCTTATCTGTAAAATTAGATACTACTAAGAGTACCTGTCTCATTAAGCTATTGAGAGGGTAAATGAGATTGTGCATGTAAAGTTCTTACGGTATGTAAGTTCTTATTACTATTATTGTTATCACCATAAGGCTATATATGTCAAAGTAAATGTATTAGTTTGTTTCTTTTAGAGTTTATGTAAGGACATTAATTATTTTCACTGGCTGTTGGGGTGTGTGTGTGTGTGTTGTGATTTCAAAATAATTGAATCGCTACTGGTTGGAGAGCATCACTTCCTTTCCCTTTTAGTTTTAATTCTGTGGCAGCCAGTAAGTCTCTACTGAGACATTATTCAACAGAGTCCTTCCAAGAGACCATTGCTTGAATGGAAACTGCATACCTGTACATGACCTGATCTTAGTTTCTAAAAGTTCCCTTCAGGTGATACCAATTTGCTTTCTTTGTAAATGAAGAAAAACATTGATTTCTTAAGTCTGTTAATTTTCTAAATAGCTTTATTTTATAGGACACACAAGAATTTGCAAGGAATAGGAGTTTTCTCAAATAGAGAAAAGTCGTGAGAACTAAACGGAGAGACGTTGAGAGCAGAGGAAGCCCCAGGCGGGAGTGCAGCGTCTGACTCTCCTCCCTCCTCGGAAAAGCGGACAGCTGGCATCTGTGCTCCACCACATGACACTGCATTCTTTCCTCTCAAGGTGGGGACTGGATAAGGTGGTGAAATCTGCAGTGGACTGGGAGAAACTGGTTAAGCCTGAGATATTCAGCTTTCCAGACTTCATATGGAGGATCCCTCAAAGTCTTCACAGAACATTATAGCTGCTCCCATGAGACAAGAAGTAAATGTTCTGTCTTTCCTTCCACTCCCCACTGTAGAATCCCCCCTTGGTTTTCCCCTCACTCCCTGTTTGCTGCTGCTGCTGCTAAGTCGCTTCAGTCGTGTCCGACTGTGCGACCCCATAGACGGCAGCCCACCAGGCTCCCCCGTCCCTGGGATTCTCCAGGCAAGAACACTGGAGTGGGTTGCCATTTCCTTCTCCAATGCATGAAAGTGAAAAGTGAAAGTGAGGTCGCTCAGTCATGTCCGACTCTTAGCGACCCCATGGACTGCAGCCTACCAGGCTCCTCCATCTGTGGGATTTTCCAGGCAAGAGTACTGGAGTGGGGTGCCATTGCCTTCTCCCACTCCCTGTTTACCCAACCCCAAATGTCCCCATATCATCCTCAGGTGGTCCAAAATTGCTCTTTCTGTCCAAGGTTGGAAACTGATGATGCTCATGGTGTCTCTTATACCAAAATGGTCTTTTCCTCCATGTCAACAAAATGCCCCCCTCTGGAGTACTATGGGGTGTTGGATTTTAATGGGACCAAAGTAGTCCATGTTAAGGGCCTAAAGGAGAGACTGAGGGCAAAATATAGGTGGAAACTTGCATTTTCCAAGTTTTCACCACTGTTATTTTTAACAGATTATTCTCTTTGGTTGGATTGTCTGAGAAGGCTTTGCAGTATGCAGTTTTTTGCTATGAGGGTCAAAAGTGCAGATGGTCACAGTTCGTGGGGGTTGGGGGAGGGCAGGGCAGGTAGCATAACTGTGTCAAGAGGCAGAGATAACAAACGGGGATGGTGGGATTGATGACCTGAAGGGGGTTGCCCACATTTGATAACAACAGCCGGGGATTGTTCTGTCCCCTAAAAGCGCCTTCACCGTCTTCCCCACCCCCCAATAGGGTGACCACAGAATAAACGAGCCCAGGGCTACACTGGATCCATGCCTGCCACCTACACCAGCAGCCCGGTACCCTTCAAGGTACAGAGTGAAAAGAGACTTTTCTCAGAAAGAGAGACTTAGAAGGTGAGTCAGATCCACCCTGCCCTGATCGTGTCTGTTTCTTCCAGTTACTCTTTCTCACATACTCCTCCAGAATCCAAATTCTCTTTGTTAGTACAAAAAGTAAGTGGTTTTACACCTATCCAAGGAACATAAAAGAGGAGTGACACTGATGGAATTTTATCATGATTGCAAATTCAAATTAAATTTTAATATCAGTTTCAGCCCCAAATCCATTTCTACTACAGTTCCTTGTCTAATTTGTAAAAACACAAATACATAAACAAATAACCTAGTGTTTGCCATACTAAACCAAATTATCCAGAATAGTTAAATATCCCCATTTCTTTATTGCCTTATCATTCTCACTTGACTTATTAAATCAGCAACACTGGTTGAATCATGAATAATTAGTTTTTCTGTATCAGAAAGAGTTGATTCCTATTAAAGGATATTCTATACAAAGCTAAATGTAACCTGGAATTTCAGGGATGTGCAGAAGCGAGAGTGCACGGGCATACATGTAGCTTCCATATTAATTTAACTGCGAACTTTTGTGAAACACTGTTGGAGTTGTGTCATAATCTAGCAAAATAATCAGTTCCAAAGTAGTGTTCATAGCATAGATAATCCTGCCTATTTGTACACATAAACATTCTTTTCCATTGCAAAAATTAAAAAAAAAAAAAATTAAGTCAAGGATTGAACCTAATTAATTTTTCTTCATCTTATAGCTGGCATAGGCAGAGGAAAGAAAATTATAGTCTCCTTTGCATCCTTCATTTGGAAGAAAGTCCATACCCAAACTAGAGTATAATTAATGACTTCCAATGAATACAAACATTTTAATGTATGAGGCACATCCTAGGAAAAGCAAGAATCAGATTAAGGAAAAAGTAAAAACATAAACCAAAAAAAAGATGTAAATATCACTTATAGGTCATAAAAGAGGATCACAGAAAATTTTCTTATACATATTCCGTTTTAGATCTGGCTTCATGATAGTCCTGGTTATAGCTAGCCTTTAACTAATTAACTAAATAGAGCAGTGGCATATAGTAAAGATAAAGTAAGCATTCTTAAATGTTCTTCAGTTTTTCTGATATATTTGTAAGTTCCTCACAAATACAACATATATGTACTTTTCAGTTTTTAGAGAAGTTCTGATTTTATCTATTCTTACTCTGATTTGTTTATCTACTCCTATTTTGATTAATCAGCTAAACATATAGCTACATTTAATTCTTATCTCCTTGAAAAACTTTGCATATAAATAAATTCCTTAAGCAGAAAAGACCCAGATTTATTGTAAGGCTTGGGGCAAAAGGTGTAACACTGGCGTGATCTTCCCTTCATGAGAACAGAAACACATTGGATTGGGTAGAGACAATTTTTCTCCTTGGCCTCTTTCCTGGGTAGCTTGAAATCAAAACTGGGTTCTGCTCCAGCTTATGTGTCCTCACTGGGAGCACTTACTAAACTGTGAGTGTGTTACCTGGTGCTCCAGGTTTGGTGGTTTCCCTTCTGATTTCCTGGTTCTGGAGCTCTGTTCCCTCTGGCCACCCCTCCAGTGAGAACTCTCAGGGCGCATTCTCCATCCAGTTTAAAGGAGTTTTGTGTGGAGAAGTAAATCAAATCAATAGCACATGTTGGAAATCACCACGGAGCCACCAATATCAAGATTTCCCCCAGTGACAAAGGTACATAACAGAGGATGACAGAGGGCAGGGAACTTAAGACGGGAACAGTTTTATTGGCATTAACACAAGAGTGGGCATAGTTAACATTCATTGAATGATAATTGAGTCAGGCCCTGGGCTAAATATTTTACTTCTATTATCTTATTTAACCCTTTTAAGACTCATGAAAGGTACGTACTAATCATATTCCTATTTTACTGATGAGTAAACAGAGGCCCAGAGGTGAGGTGACTTATTCAAACAAATAGTGGAAATGATAGATTTAAATATCATTCAATGAGCAGACTTTAATTGCTTAACATGTGTCTTACAATTTGGTCCAGTGAAATCATTTAGTTATCTTCTTTTGAATAGTATAGAACTTGAAGGTTGTAGAATTCTCTTAACCTCAAATCAAAACTAAAACAACTTTAATTGGATTAAAATTGATCATCTCTGTTTTCCAGGATTTATGTGAGAATAGTTTGGTTAATTAATTAATTAACTCAGTGCTGCTGCTGCTGCTAAGTTGCCTCAGTCATGTCTGACTCTGTACGACCCCATAGACGGCAGCCCACCAGGCTCCCCTGTCTCTGGGATTCTCCAGACAAGAACACTAGAGTGGGTTGCCATTTCCTTCTCCAATTAATTAATTAATCAATTTTAATTTCAAAATTGTAAGCCTTTTTAAGTTTTGATGAAGGTGGACATTTGAAACTCAATATTTCATTCAAGATGTTATTCTACCACCATAGTCTTTATTAATGTATCACTGAGCTTATTAAAAAAACAATAGAGTAATCAGATCAGATCAGATCAGTCACTTAGTCATATCCGACTCTTTGCGACCCCATGAATCGCAGCACGCCAGGCCTCCCTGTCCATCACCAACTCCCGGAGGTCACTGAGACTCACATCCATCAAGTCAGTGATGCCATCCAGCCATCTCATCCTCTGTCGTCCCCTTCTCCTCTTACCCCCAATCCCTCCCAGCATCAGAGTCTTCTCCAATGAGTCAACCCTTCGCATGATGTGGCCAAAGTACTAGTGATCATTTATTAAGAACCTGTTACTGTGGTTCAGGGTCTGTTCTAAATATTTTACATACAATAATTTAATTTAATTCTCAGTAATATTCTAGCTGTCAATATCCCCATTTTTCAGATGAAAGAAAGAGGAATTCAGAGATTAAGCAATTTACTCCAGAGTCATGCATCCTTGATGTGGTGGGCCCAAGCGTAGAACCCATGTATGCCTGACTGCAAAAGCCATAATCATTACTGTTGTGTTGTGTCTTTTACATTCAAATAAACCAACAAATAGATAAGATAGTGAAAGAGTAAAACTTTTACAAATTGAATAATTTTTCCCCAAATTATTTATTTTTAATTGAAGAAAACTTGTGTCACAATACTGTGCTGGCCTCTGCCATATATTAGCATGAATCAGCCACAGGTACACATATGTTTGGGGGAAGGCAATGGCACCCCACCCCAGTACTCTTGCCTGGAAAATCCCATGGACGGAGGAGCCTGGTGGGCTCCAATCCATGGGGTCACTAAGAGTCAGACACGACTGAGCGACTTCACTTTCACTTTTCACTTTCATGCATTGGAGAAGGAAATGGCAACCCACTCCAGTGTTCTTGCCTGGAGAATCCCAGGGACAGGGGAGCCTGGTGGGCTGCCGTCTATGGGATCGCACAGAGTCGGACACGACTGAAGCAACTTAGCAGCAGCAGCAGCATACATATGTTCCCACCCCTCTCGGTTGTTACAGAGCCCCACTTGGAGTTCCCTGAGTCATATGGCAAATTCCCATGGTTATCTATATTATACGTGTGTGTGCTTAGTTGCTCAGTCGTGTCCAACTTTTGTGACCCCATCAGTTCAGTTCAGTCGCTCAGTCGTGTCCAACTCTTTGCGACCCCATGAATCGCAGCATGCCAGGCCTCCCTGTCCATCACCAACTCCCGGGGTTCACCCAAACTCATGTCCATCGAGCGACCCCATAGACTGTAACAAATTGAATAATTTTTATTGTCATAAATAAGCATTTTTAAATTGAATCATCTTTGTTATCGTAGTAGCACTGTCACTTCCTGAGAGAAGACTTTCCATAGTGTGGAATTCAGTGTTCGGTGGCTCTGGCTAAGCCCTGGTGCAGGTGGGTTATGGGGTTCCACTCATGATGAGCTCACAGGTCTGAGGATAACCTAAGTGTGCGTGTTTGCTTGTGAAAACCAAACCAAAGTCAGGGGCAGAGTTACGGCGCCTGGCAGTTCTCCTCAGTCTTCACTCTTTAAATGCATTCAGAGGCCAGAGGAGAGCGCAGGTCCTGCTAACGCGGCCTTGGCCCAGAGCTTTTCGAGTACCCCAAACTTGGAAGTTGTTCCTAGAGACGGTGGTGGTTTTCATTTGGCCAGGCAGTCTAATTATGATGCAAGTGGGCTTCCAGGCCTCAACAAGTTTTCTTTCACCTTGGGTGCCCTGAGGAGAAAGGAGGGGCTTGAGGTATGGCCTCATTGTTTGAGCCTGTTGTGCAGGTGCCCTGCTGGAAAACAATGGACTCCATTGATGGTGCGTGGCCCAGCACAGGCCAAAACCGATGTGTATTGCTGTAGGCAGGTATGTGAGTCAACAGTGAGGCAAAACCAGCTGGGGGTCCAAGATTGAAAATGGCCCCTTTCTCCTGACAAAATTCATCACGGCTATGCCGGAGACTACCTCAATATTTTGAAATACCAGTCTGTGAGTTTGGACAGACACTTCAGCTCCAAAGCCCCTGATATTATGGCAGATGCTTCTATTTTCAGAATCTTCCACAAATAGAGAAGTCTCGAATGTGGAAAATTATATGCACTTTATTTTTAAAGAAATTATGTCTAAAGAACTGTCTTTCCTGCAAAAGGGGAAAAAGAACTTAGAAGATTTCTTGGATTTGTTTAAATTTTCTTGTTTACTGGAAGAAATAAACACAGATAAGAGGATAAAATATGTCATGGGAGTTTTAAAGAAACTCATTATTGTGATTTTCAATAAGGAATTATTAAGAGGCTTAATTTCACACTGCTAAGCTGTGCTTTAGGCCTGATTTTTCTAAGCCAAAAGCTTCTAAGCAAAGGGGCACACAGACATGGAAATACATACGTGGAAAAATACAGACATGGAAAATCAGGTAGGAAGAGGCATAGGAATATAGCCCAGCCTTCCCTGAAACATTCATGAGAGAGCAATCATTCATTTATTCATCTTTTAATTTATGAAACACTTATTAATCTTATATAACCTGGCACTATACATATGTTTTTGATCCTTGGGCATTAGTTTTGCAGGTTTCTTGGTTTCCAAGTTGTGGAATAAAATTCACCATTAAGCTGAGGCCGAGATGACTATTTTCATTGTCTCAAAAAACTTTACTGGTAATAACCAGGTGCCAGCACCATGATTTGCACTAGGGACACAAGAGGAAGCAAAACTGGCTTATTCTTTCCTACACTTTCTCTGCTTGGATAGAGCAGGATGTCTATTATCCTTTAACTAGAATATAAGAGCAACTCCAGTGTGATAGAAATAAACACGGTAAAGTATGACAAGTACCTGGCAAAGAGACAAACTTTGTGGGTGAATAAAACTCTTGAAGTCTCAGTATCCTCATCCGTAAAATGGGAACAATAGGAATTAGTAGTTAGTCGCTCAGTCATGTCTGATTCTTTGTGACCCCGTGGACTGTAGCCCCGTGGGCTTCTCTATCCATGAGATTCTCCAGGCAAGAATACTGGAGTCGGTTGCCATTCTCTTTTCCAGGGGATCTTCCCAACCCATGGATGGGACCTGGGTCTCCTCCTTTGCAGGCAGATTCTTTACTGTCTGAGCCACCAGGAGAGATTTAAATGGTTGTTGTGGGGATTAAATAAGATGGACCAGAAAGGGTGCTAGCCATTGTTGTTTCAGTCTTTCTACAGCTATGTTTATGGATGACCTTGTGGAATGAGGCCATATTCAGTGCCCCAGAAGGCTTGTCATGTGGAATTTCAAAGGACATGAAGTAGACTTCAGTTACTTAAAAATCTCATATTCTTGCCTGATTAGCACCATATTCTAACATTTATTTCCCCAGTGCTCCGTCCTCAGCCCCGTTTTCACCTTACAATGTATTCTTTTCCTTCTTTTTGTCTAACAGGGACAAGGAGGGTGGCAAGGAAGGGGTTTCCCCTTTCGATTTGATTCCCAAAGCTACTCTCACTCTGAGTTTCTGCTGAGGGAACCAGCTTGTCTACCTGTGGGAAGATCAGAAAACCAACCCCCAGCCTTGGCTCACCAGCATGGATGTGTGGGCAGCAGCCAAGCTGAGAAACCCATCTGGACATCAGGGCCCCCTGGGGAAAACATGTTTGGCTCTGTTTGTATTGGCTTCCAGAGCAGCCTTCTGACTTGATGTTGTGCTAACTGGGGATTGTGGGAAAGTCCATCTGACCAGCAGCTTCCCGCAGGTGGCTTTTGATTAAGCCGATGGAGAGGCCTGAGAACCAGCATGCAGCCTGGGTCTCCAGGGAGGTCCGTGTCAGTATGGACACCCACCTCCCCTTGCCCAGAGGAGAGAGGTGGAGAGCAGGGAAGGACCAACCCAGTCTCAGAAGCCAATGTCACGTGCTGAAACCAAAAATTCAATTTTCACTGTTTGGTTTAATTTGAACGGTAGTGCTGGCCCTACACTTGGCTGCAATGGGACAAAGGATTTTCTCCAGCTGGGGTCATTGAAGAGGACTCCAGGTCAGCACTGAGTAAAATTTAACTTCTATTTATTTTTCTCCCTTTACTTATAACACTATTGGCCCCAAAACACACTCCCCCACTCCTCCCTATCCATTTCTTTCACCATGTCCTGACCAGGTTTCTGACATGGACGCTCTGAAAGCAGAAATCAGTTCACTGCTTTTGACTTTCTGGCCTTCCCAAGGTTGGATTAAATCTGATAAGAGTCAAATGAGTTTTGTTTGGCGGCAGCCAAAGAAGGAGCAGGTCCTAAGGGGAGAGAACAAAGTGAAGTTTGTGCACGTGACCATACCTTGGCCTCGTCTAGCCTCCTGGGACCTGCACACTCTTTTCCTGTCTCCCTCCTTCCTCGGCGGTTAGTGCTCCGCAGCTTCTGATTCTCTCACATGTGTCAGCTCATCCCTCCCTCTGCCCTGGTCCTGTCCGTTCCTCCTTCCCTTCTCATGGTCAGGAGTTGGCCAGTTTGCAAACCCACAGGTACGAAGGCAGGAATGACTGACTGCCCCACGCTCTCTGCTTTCCCAGTACCTTTGCATTTTCTCATGGATCGAACTTCATGGAATTTCAGGATGGGGATCAGAACTCTGTAAGGGTCAAGATTTACAGACAGACAGTGTGGCCTGGAAAGTTATGAATTACAGAGCCAGGTAGATTTGGGTCTCAGCCATGCGTGTTTTGATCAAGTTGCCTAATCATTCTGAGCGTCAATATTCCCAACAACAGAAGATAGTATCTTTTTTTCAGAAATGATATGTGGCAAGTTTCTAGCTCTGTGCCACCTCGCAGATACTTCATAAATCTTCAGGGTGATTGTGGTTATCAGGCTGCTCCATCTACACCTGAGCTGAATCCTAGATGAGGGATGACTGTGAAAGAGGTCTATTATGGTGGGGAGGCATTATAACCTCTATCTACCTGTTAGTGTTGTGTCCCACGGCTGACTCGGAGGAAATCAAGAAGCCAAAGAAGGATGAGAGAGAAACAAGCAGATATTGATGTTGCCCTGCCTGGAGTACATACCAAGTGATGACAAGCTTGGCCACCAAGGTCGTCAGGGTTTCGTTCACCTGAGGAGACAAGAAGCTCAGGGAATGAAGACACTTGGATAATAGGCAGTATTAGGTACACTCTGCTGAGACTGGTGACCCTGTCTCTGAGGGGTTCCCAAGTGCCCTGGTGACCTCAGCTTTCACAGGCCACCATCTTCTTTTGAGGCCAGTGATTTTCCACCCTAGCTTCCTGTTCGAATCACGTGTGGGAGTGGGCCTGACGAGCTTTAAAAGGACCTCAGGTGAATCTACTGTAATCAGAGCTGAGAATCACTGTTCCAGACCCAGGCTGAGCCTGTCAGGGGTTCTTCTCTGGAGGGAATTTCTTTTGGCAGAGTATTCTCCCCAGATGGATCCCAAATGATCAGAAAAGGTTGATGATAATTATTCATGTTGCTTAATTTGTGTCATGCTTTAAAATCATTTATTTACTTTAAACTTTATATATTCCTTATTCCAACAAGCACCGTCTAATTTGGTATAGTTATCTTGCTTAAGCAAATAGATCCCAGCCTTCCAATTAAAAAGAAAAAAATGCAAGGAAGGAAGGGAGAATCATTACTGCGGCTTATTTCTGGAGTAACATTGAGTCACTTAGGGGTCGTTAAACTTAAGGATGAGTCGAGGGAACCTTCTAGGGTGACTCCTTCATTTCTCTAAACTGGTTGATTAAACAGGAAGCCTCACATGTATTGATGGATACCTCATCTCCTAGGAGTCCTCCTCCATCATCCAAGCTTTTTTTTTTTTTTGAAAAGGCAAACTCTGCAATTGACACGGAGAAGGCAATGGCACCCCACTCTGGTACTTTTGCCTGGAAAATCCCATGGACAGAGGAGCCTGGTAGGCTGCAGTTCATGGGGCCGCTGGAGTCAGACATGACTGAGCGACTTCACTTTCACTTTTCACTATCATGCATTGGAGAAGGAAATGGCAACCCACTCCAGTGTTCTTGCCTGGAGAATCCCAGGGACGGGAAGCCTGGTTGGCTGCCGTCTATGGGGTCGCACAGAGTCAGACATGACTGAAGTGACGCAGCAGCAGCAATTGACACACATGTGATGAGAAACCAGCATACCAGCGGTTGTCCAGGTTTCTACTCTCATTGCCGAGATGTAGCTGTTACATCCCTAGACTTCTAGGAAAATATATTTTATTCTAAAGAGCCACTATGAAACATAGTGTTGGTGTAGTTAAGTGTCAGGGAAAACTGGGGCTGATGGCACTGCTGTTTTAGCTGGAAGGATTACCAGGAAGCTCTGGGTCTCCCCACTGTCAAATATTGACATTTGGTTTTGTGGAAGAGTGGTGTGACCACTCATGTTAGGTTCAAATGAGCATAATTAGGACTGAGGGTGAGATTTAGAAAGAGACACATAAGTACTAAGTATGATGGAGACACTTTTGTCCTCCATGTGGACTGAGCCACACACCAGAGTGTCTCGTTCAAACACCTGAAGGTCAGTGTGGTGAGTACTTTTTTTTTTTCAGTTTAACAGATCTAATGAAGGTCCAGTGGGGAATACATTTGGGAAGACACTCCAAACTTGGCTCTGGAGGCTCCTCTGGCAGGGGGAGGCCACCTCTCAGCTGCCCACACCTTCTGGAGTCCAAATCTCAGTCCAGAGAGGGTCTGGCCTCCCACGCTTGGGCTGTAGAATCACCACCTGGGTGCTGGCTGGGTTCCAGGCCAGCCAAGCTGAGACAGGACAGGTCCTTGTAGCCCAGGCTGGTGCATGGCTGAGTAGCTGGGTTATTAGTTACACCAAAGACTTTCCGCTGGCCAGGCAGAAGGGCTCCATACACTGAAACCAACGCAGGAGGAAGAAGGTAAGAGAATGAATTCAATCTGCTTCTCAAAGTATCTTACATGCTTATGAGAATTTTAGAGGAAGGAGCTTTCATTGTTAAGATGTTTAAGCCACTGTTATCCAAATCAATACGCTCGGGAAACAGACTCAAGGAAGGCAAATCTTTGTCCCAGAGCTTCACAGCAACATTTAAACTGAGGTCTGCCTGACCCTAATTTACTATAACCCTATCCTGATTGTAGTGTTTCTGCTTTGCTCCTATTTTTTTTTTTTTTTTTGTATTTGTTCTTTATGTAACATTTGTATGGTATCTTCAAAAACTCATCAGCATAAATTCAAATCTATATTCAGTATATATTTGGGGCAGTGATCTACCCAGTATTTGGTCTGGGCAGTAGGCAGCTTTTTTAGATTTGCTAGTAGATATGGTATACCATGGAGGGGCCATCCATGAGATGTATTTTCCAAGTGAGTTCATTAAATGAGAGACTCAATAATAGGAAGACTAACATAGGTCTGATTTCAGTATGTCAGGTCTGCTTTATATTAGCTCTTTGTTGAATCGAGGTTCCATTCTTACCCTCTGTGAGCGGAAATTGTCTCTGCACTAACTAGGTAGTTGGGGTGCTGGGGGTGGTGCATACCTGGGTTCTCAGTCCTGCCTAGCAGATCCAGGTCACCTCCAAATTCTGGCCCTCCTGCCTCTCAGCTGATGACTTAGAGCAAGGCATGTATGTATCTTTTCTCATGACCTTTTTCTCATGGGTGGTTGTAATTAAATGAAATAATATGTTAGCACTTCCCTGGTGGCTCAGTGGTAAAGAATCTGCCTGCCAGTGCGGGAGATGCAAGAGACGTGGGTTCGATCCCTGGGTCAGGGAGATCCCCTGGAGGAGGAAATGGCAACCCACTGCAGTATTCTTGTCTAGGAAATCACATGGACAGAGGAGCCTGGTGGGCTGCAGTCCATGGGTTTCTAAAGAGTTGGTGACTAAACAACAAGATGCTAAATGAGATGTTAAGTGTCTTCTGTGGTGCTAATATAGTTTTGTTTCTTCTTGCCTTCCTTCGGAAATACTAACTTAGTTCCCATTCAGCACAGGTCTTGTACTAGCTGCTGAAGTTTCAGCAATAAATCAGACCTGTTTCTTTCTGAACTTAAAACTCAGTGAGAGACAGACTAAAATCAAGTACAAAAACTAACTACACTGTGAAGGGTGCTATAAGAGAAATAGAAGGTGCAGAGACAGACGGTCAGTGTGAGGCACCAACCTAAGAGCAGCCAGTTGCTATTAATTGCATTGTTGCTAAGATTATGGTTCAAGTGAGTTCTTTAAAAAAAAAAAAGACTATAATGTAATTTTCAAATATATACAAAATTAAACTCAATTTCCATTAATGACTGCTGATGTTTGATGGTATTCTCTATTTCTACATCCTCCAGCAACTGGATTATTTTGTCAGAAATATTAGCTATCATATTATGATTGGTAAATATTTAAGTATTTATAAATCTATTTATAAGTGATAAATATAATAAGTAAATGGTTTAGATAATCTTACTATTATAGATAAATCTTTGAGGGCCTTGGAGCTGAAAATCTTGGCTAAGTCTACCTGGTAGACTTTCTCTTCACTGTGTGTAATGCTTACTTGGACCTTGGAAGATCCAAGCTGTTAGATGTTGAAGTAAATCAATATGTGGAAAGTACTTAGAAAAATATCAACACAATATATTTGTTCAGTAATTATTAATTATTAGAGCGGTTAGAGTGTGACCAGAATTGAAAAATTTGTTCAGATTTTTGCTTAGGAACTTTCCTGTCTTAGATATAATGAATTGATAATTCATGATGGCTAATGAAGGTTTCTCATAAACCAAGACCCTAAACTTCACAGGTTTGGTAGTCATTTAAAGAGAGCTACTAAAGAAAGAATGAAACTACTAAAGAAAGTGAATGCAACTTTTTTTGCGTGTAGTATGGCCTTTTGACTTATGTTAGTATTCTGTCATTGAATTTTTGCAAAATATTTTATTTTGTAAATCCAGGAAACATTCAAATAATAATAATAAGCTAAGATCTGTTTTTATTTACTTAATGGAAATCATCACAACCATCTGTCCATGCTCTTTGCCTTGATTGACTGTCTACTATGTATCACACATGCTAAGTCATGTCTGATTCTGTGACCCCATGGACTGCAGCCCACTAGGCTCCTCTGTCCATGGGATTCTCCTGGCAAGAATGCTGGAGTGGGTTGCCATGCCTTCCTCCAGGGGATCTTCCTGACCCAGGGATCGAACCCATGGCTTTGGCAGGAGGGTTCTTTACCACTAGCACCACATGGGAAGCCCTAATATATATATGGAGATTCATATATAAATGTTATTAAGTATTTGGCTCACAGACACACTTAAACAAAATGAATAAACAACACCATGGGGCTTAACAGACCTAGTTAATGCGCAGATGGCAATCAATTCTCTTAGGCCAATTCAATGTGAGCAATGAAGTGGTGAAGTAAAGGCATATGGCCCAACGAAAACATCTCGAAGGAGTTGATACTTGAGTTGGACTTTAAGGACAGGTTATGTTATGCTGTGTGGGGGAACAGGGGAAGGACATTTTAGGTGGTAGTAGGAAGTGATGCAGAACAGTAAAGTGTAGCACTGTCCTTGTATTTTGGGAAGACTGCATTTTCAGGTGACTTCTTCAGTGGATATGTGGGGACATTGGCTGGAAGATGTCCTGTGAGTTTTAAACTCTAAGCATTGTATTAAATATATTTTATTGCTTTCTTAGGGCGTTTGTGGCTATACACTAAAATTTGGACTTTATGCCTTAGGATATTGGGAAAAGCACAGATTTTGGAGAATAAAGGGAGCCATAATTAGGAGCGTAGAGGTGTGATTTGGCACAGTGTATCACCAACGCTTGACTGTCCCTGTGACAGTGGCTCCCCCTGCCCTACTCTGCCCCCCTTGCCACCCCCCACCCCCATATCCCTTGTGAATTTCTCCAGGTTTATTGTTTTCCAAATTAGAATCTTTATATTCTTTGTAATTTCATGAAGATGGATGGTGGCGGGTAGCGGGAGAATCCATGAACTATTTTCAATTTTCCAAAAGCTCAAGGAAATTAAACACTGCCTTACAGGGTTAAAACCAACCTTCTCATCAAAGCTGCCGGACCTTTGCTTCAGTTATGACTCTGCAGTAAAGACATTTGGCCACCGACTTTGGGAAGGTTTTCCTTTCAGAGACCTTACATGGTTCAGGAATTTCAAACATAGGTTTTAGAGGCAGATAGTTTTGAGTGTGAGCATTGGCTCTGTGGCTTCTTCTGGTCTATGTGATGGGTGCCAACTTATTCATCTTTTGAAGCCTTACTCTCCTTGGTTAACTACTAGGATATACTTTACATCTTAATCTCATCATGTAAGTAGAGAGTATGGCCTGCCTGTGGAAATGATGAATACTGCTAGGTAAATTACCACCTTTTGTGTGTCCATCAACATCACTGGGCAAAATTGTTCCTATTTGGGGTCCTCTTTGAGGATCATCTGCTGCCAGGGTTTGATGGTCACACTCTGGACTCCAGCGTGCCCCGGTGTCTGCTGATGGCTTTGTCTGAATGCCTTCAAGACCCGCATTGATCCCCTCCTTTTTGCCCAGTGTCTGGCTGAGAGGATTTCCTGAGCCTGACTGCTTGCCTCTGTCTTGCAAAAGCTGGAGAGAAACACTCTCAGTGCCATTTCCCACCCAGCTCATCAGTCAACTTCAAGACTTCAAACGCCACACTCTGTTTCAGTTTGCTGTTTTCTATACCTGACACATATACAAATGTGTTCAATGCACATTTCCTATGCTTGGGCATGGCTTTGGGGAGCCCTAATGGACGCTCAGTGGTTTCATGCTTTTTAGTCTCTATTGCCTGAAAGAACCAATACAAAGGCCAAACAAAGAGGTGGTAGGTATGGATGTCATTTAATGTTACAGTCATATGGCAAGTCTGAAAATGATTTCAGAGTTAGCAGTGTGCCCTAAATGGCCTGTTCATATAAAATAAGCTCCTCTCGAAAATGGCTTGAAATTTAACTTTGTTTTATTGAGTTGACTCTTAGAAATACAGAATCGTTGACAACTCATATCCAACACTGTTCATTGTACCGTGCTGGGCAAACATAAAGCAATTCTCTTTGGATAACTGCCCACGTACTTTACTGTTCATATATGCTTTCCAAAAGTTTCAGATCTGGAAAAACATAAAAAAGTCAGGAAATCTCACTTGAACAAGCTTTCTTGGGCAGCTTTCTGGCAAATAATGCTTCCTGTTACATAGGAAATACTCTTAAACTTAGCTTCATT
Source organism: Tragelaphus eurycerus (assembly GCA_935064755.1). Classification (NCBI taxonomy): domain Eukaryota; kingdom Metazoa; phylum Chordata; class Mammalia; order Artiodactyla; family Bovidae; genus Tragelaphus; species Tragelaphus eurycerus. Next base: position 3,033,594 of record CAKXYN010000015.1, read on the forward strand.
TATAGTACTTTGGCTGGCCTGCTATTTAAGCTGTGAATTCTCTTTGGTTCCTAGTAACAGAAATGAAAAAATGAGACAATAACAAAAGTGACTTGAGGACATTTAGGGTTTTATTATTCTCTCACATAAAATATATTGGGCGATTGGTACTGGGGTGATATGGCAGCTCCCTGCTGCTGTCAAAGACTGAGGGCCTTCTGGGTTTGTGCTCCACTATCCACAGGGTGCACCTCTTAACTTCATATTGTCAGGATGACTGCTGGAATGCCAGCCATCATGCCGATGCTCCTAAAGGGAAAACTGAATGAGAAAAGGGCAAAATAAGTATGTGAAGTCATGCCTTAAGAGATTTTTCTGGAAGTCCCTCTCTGTCACTTGTACTCACATCCCAACAGTCATAATTCTCTCACCTGACACTCTTTAGCTGCAGGAGAGTTTGATTACATATTCAAATGGGCCTATTTCCACGTTTAATAAAACTAGTGTTTGTTCATAAGGAGAGAATGGTTATTCGGCAGGCAGGTAACAGTCTGTGATACATCTACCTTTAATCATAACTAGACTTTTTACTTATTCTTGGTTGAGAATCATGAGGGAAAGATGGAAAAGTTGATTTCTAACTACAAATAGATATACGTGGTTTTTATAGTGAAGAGCTAATTAAATGCTCCAACCTATGACAATACATTTGAGAAGACTTGCATTGCACTTTCTTTGGTTTCCACTTGTAATCTTAAACCTAAGGAGTCTCCTTGTATTCATTGTTCTCTTGCAATTGTTCAGTGGAAATTTCATGATACATTTATTTTGTTATAATGAAGAAGGACACTTCGGTGAGAAGATACTATATAAACACCTAGTTCCAAGGACATTTTCTAAGATTGTTTTCTTGTTTTCTGATGATGATTGCACTAAATTAGCTGGTAGGAAGGAAGCAAATAATAACACTTTTGAGAACTACAGAAAAGTATAATACAGTGCTTTTCTATTATCTTTATTTTTTATTTTTAATATTTTATAATATATCCTTGTAGTCCACTTACTCTTTTTTTAAAATTTTGTTTTATAGTAGAGTATAATTGATTTACAATGTTGCATTTAGTTTCAGGTATAAAGCGAAATGGTTCAGTTATACATATATCAATTATTTTTCAGATTCTTTTCTCATATTGGTTGTTACAGAATATTGAGTATGTGCTATACAGTAGGTATTTGTTGATTATCTATGTTATATATTAGAGTGTATATTTTTTAATCCACAACTCCTAATTTATCCCTCCCCCACCATGCTTCCACTTTGGTCACAAGTTTGCTTTCAAAGTCTGTGAGTCTATTTGTTCTGTAAATAAGTTCTTTTGTATTATTTATTAAAAGATTTCACATGTAAGTGATATCATATGCTATTTCTTTTTCTCTGTTTGACTTACTTCACTTAGCATGGATAACCTCCAGGTCCATCCATTTTGCTACAAATGGCATTACTACATTCTTTTTAATGGAAGAATAATATTCCATTGTATATATGTATCACATCTTCTTTATCTCTTCCTTTGTGGATGAACATCTAGGTTTCTTCCATGTCCTTTCTATTGTGAACAGTGCTGCAATGAACGTTGAGGGGCATGTATCTTTTTGAATTATGATTTTCTTCAGATATATGCCCAGCAGTAGCTTTGTTATCTTTAATAGTGAGATTATTTCTTCATATAAAACCATAGTGGCTCAGTTGGTAAAGAATCTGCCGGCAATGAGGGAGACCTGGGTTCATTACCTGGGTTGGGAAGATGCCCTGAATAAGAGTATGGCAACCCACTCCAGTCCTCTTGCCTGGAGTATTCCATGGACAGAGGACCCTGGCTACAGTCCATGAGATGACTGAGCAACTAACACTTTCACTTCTTTCAAAAGCAAACAAAATTTGCTGTTGTTCAGTTGCTAAGTCATGTTCAACTCTTTGCAACCCCATGGACTGCAGCATGCCAGGCTTCCCTCTCCTTTACTATCACCCAGAGTTTGCTCAAACTCATATTCATTGAGTTGGTGATGCCATCTTCTGTCACTCCCTTCTCCGCCTGCCCTCAATCTTACCCATTGTCAGAGTCTTTTCCAATGAGTTGGCTCTTTGCATCAGGTGGCCAGAGTATTGGAGCTTCAACTTCAGCATCAATCCTTCCAGTGAATATTCAGGGTTGATTTCCTTTAGGATTGACTGGTTTGATCTCCTTACTGTCCAAGGGACTCTCAAGAGTCTTCTCCAAACCACATTTTCAAAGCATTAATTCTTTGGCGCTCAGCCTTCTTTATGGTTCAACTCTCATTTACATATATGGCTACTGGAAAAACTGTAGTTTTGACTATACGGACCTTTGTCAGAAAAGTAATGTCTCTGCTTTTTAATATGCTGTCGGTTGGTCATAGCTTTTCTTCCTAAGAGCAAGCATCTTTTAATTTCATGGCTTTCTTGACTTTGAAGCCCAAGAAAATAGTCTGTCTCTGTTTCCATTGTTTCCCTATCTATTTGCCATGAAATTAAAAGATGCTTACTCCTTGGAAGGAAAGTTATGACCAACCTAGATAGCATATTCAAAAGCAGAGATATTACTTTGCCAACAAAGGTCCATCTAGTCAAGGCTATGGTTTTTCCAGTGGTTGTGTATGGATGTGAGAGTTGGACTGTGAAGAAAGCTGAGCACCGAAGAATTGATGCTTTTGAACTGTGGTGTTGGAGAAGACTCTTGAGAGTCCCTTGGACTGCAAGGAGATCCAACCAGTCTATTCTGAAGGAGCTCAGCCCTGGGTGTTCTTTGGAAGGAATGATGCTAAAGCTGAAACTCCAATCCTTTGGCCACCTCATGTGAAGAGTTGACTCATTGGAAAAGACTCTGATGCTGGGAGGGATTGGGGGCAGGAGGAGAAGGGGACGACAGAGGATGAGATGGCTGTATGGTATCACTGACTCGATGGACATGAGTTTGAGTGAACTCCGGGAGTTGGTGATGGACAGGGAGGCCTGCTGCTAAGTCGCTTCAGTCGTGTCCAACTCTGTGCGACCCCATGGACGGCAGCCCACCAGGCTTCCCCGTTCCTGGGATTCTCCAGGCAAGAACACTGGAGTGGGTTGCCATTTACTTCTCCAATGCATGATAGGGAAAAGTGAAAGTGAAGTTGCTCAGTCGTGTCTGACTCAGCGACCCCATGGACTGCAGGCATGCTGCAATTCATGGGGTCGCAAAGAGTCGGATATGACTGAGCGACTGAACTGAACTGAATTGATGGGACTGGATGCAATGATCTTAGTTTTTGGGATGATGAGTTAATTTAAGCCAGCTTTCTCAATCTCCTCTTTTACCATAGTCTAAAGACTCTTTAGTTCCTCTCACTTTCTGCCATTAGGGTGGTATCATCTATATATCTGAGGTTGTTGCTATTTCTCCTAGCAATCTTGTTGTTTTAGCTTTATTAAAGAAGATAAAAAGCAGTCTTCCTCTAGTTGAAGCATGAGTCAAGTATCCCCACTATTTATCTCTCCTTCTTGACCCTAGGGCTCTTGGAATGGAATAACAAGGTCTCCAGAGAAAAAATTTTTTAAAAACCTCTGTTTCTCTAGAGTCTTGTCTCCATTCTGCTATTGGCTGGCTCTGTGACCTTGGGCCAATTCCTTTCCTTCTCTGGGTCCTATGTTTTTGAAATAAAGGACAGGGAGGTTGGATTAGCTGATCTTAAAGAGCCCTCCTAGCTGCATGTTCCTATAATTTCCTGGTGACCAACGGGCCAGCTTCTAGTATCAAGTCTGATCTGTTCTTTTCTCACCAAAATGGTTGGTTGCTAAAGCAATCAAATCATTAATATGGACTAGAAAGAAAACCTGGAAGTAAGAATGCTTTTCTCTTAAATATTTTCCTGTTCATAGGGAAACACCTGAAGGAAGGTCATGGTGGACTTTAAATCACATTCAAGCATTTATCTCATTGAGTTCTTTTTTTTTTTAATTTTATTTTTTAACTTTACAATATTGTATTGGTTTTGCCATATATCAACATGAATCTGCCACAGGTATACACGTGTTCCCCATCCTGAACCCTCCTCCCTCCTCCCTCCCCGTACCATCCCTCTGGGTCGTTCCAGTGCACCAGCCCCAGGCATCCAGTATTGTGCATCAAACCTGGACTGGTGACTCGTTTCATATATGATATTATACATGTTTCAATGCCATTCTCCCAAATCATCCCAGTCCAAAAGACTATTCTATACATCAGTGTCTCTTTTGCTGTCTCGTATACAGGGTTATTGTTACCATCTTTCTAAATTCCATATATATGCGTTGGTGTTTTTCTTTCTGGCTTACTTCACTCTGTATAATAGGCTCCAGTTTCATCCACCTCATTAGAACTGATTCAAATGTATTCTTTTTAATGGCTGAGTACTGATTCCAGGGAACATTAATTGACAGGAGCTCATCAAACGCCTCCATACCTACACTGAAACCAAGCACCACACAAGGGCCAACAAGTTCCAGAGCAAGACATACCATGCAAATTCTCCAGCAACACAGGAACACAGCCCTGAGCTCCAATATACAGGCTGCCCAAAGTCACCCCAAAACCATAGACATCTCCTAACTCATTACTGGACACTTCTTTGCACTCCAGAGAGAAGAAATCCAGCTCCACCCACCAGAACACCGACACAAGCTTCCCTAACCAAGATACCTTGACAAGTCACCTGTACAAACCCACCCACAGCGAGGAAATTCCACAATAAAGAGAACTCCACAAACTGTCAGAATACAGAAAGGACACCCCAAACTCAGCATAAGATGAAGAGACAGAGGAATACTCACTGAGTTCTATAGAAGGAAACCAACACCAGTGAAACTGACCATTTCAAAGTATCTATTCCCTGAAAAGAACAGCAATCATTGTTCTTCCATATTTTCTTTCATTTAAATTACATGACATTCATCATAAGAGGTATTATTTCCTCCTTCATCCAGGAAACTGGACCAAACTGGTACTGGATTTGAACTCATATCTTCTCTCCTTAACATTTTCACTGATGGAGTCCCAGCTAATCCTATATTAAAAGGTCAAAATCTCAAACTAGGTAAGGCCTTGGATGTGCCCCAAGGAGCTTTAGTGACTAGCGTTCTTTTTTTTTTTTTTTTCCCAATGTTGTTTCCTTGATAACAGTTGCACTCACTCTTTGCTTTACATTAATCTATGGGAGGGGGTGATTAAAATGCAAATACTCTGGTCTCCTTCCTGCTCCAGAAATCTTCACTTGGCATATCTGGGGTGGATCCCAGGTGTGTGCGTTTTAATTCTCTGCTCAGATTAGTCTTGTCGCCCAGGAATGGTAGAGAACCATTCTCTCCCACAATGGTCTAACCACAGTGTTAGACCTACTGGAGTTAGGGACATTCATGGCCTATCTTCCTAACTAGATGGTAGGCCCTAGTGGACTGGGCACTGAGCATTTTTCATTTTTGTTGTTGTTGTCTGTTTATTTGGTCTGTGGTAGGGGTTAAAAAATATTTGCAGGTTAACAGTAAGAAAAAAAGAAAAGAGGAAGTTTATCTGGAGTTAAGCACAGAACTCCCTCCCACTGGTGAAGAACAGGCTGTCTAATAGCACAAGTAAGAGGAGAAGGGTTCTGTTCCACGGGACAAATTCTCATGAGCATTTCAGGATTCAGATGAGCTGGCCAACTAACAGCCCCTGTCTCGTCCCACCTCCATTCATTCCTTTTCTGCTGATTTATTTTCATCCAAACACTTAACACCTGCTTGTCCTGCCCTGCTCTCCACCCCTACTACCGCTAGTGTTAGTTACTTGAGAGTCAGAATCTGCTCTGCTGCTCACTTCCACACTCCCAGTGCACACAACAGTCCTTGGCACACAATGAAGGGAATGAAGAAAGAATTATGTGATGTCCTGAGTCACAGCAGGAAGGAGTGAGATTGGAGGGGATACAGGCTAGTCTTGAGTATTGCAGGGCTCGTGAGGCAAAATGCTAAGTTACTCCAACACTTAATTAGCTATTTTTATTAAGTGTCCAAGCCTCCTTCATTTAATGGGTGTTTTACTCCTTTTATCTCAAGAAAGATGGCAGAAGTTTGTGTCTTTTGGCTTTGATCACATTATTTCTGGGTTTTGTTACTTAATAAGGCAGAAGTTTAAATTAACATCATTCTCCATTGCCTGTTGAGGGGTTAGCTGTACTGTACTGAATGGGTTTTGGCAATTTTTCAATGGAGGGAAGAAAAGGAAACCTCTTTTTGGGAGTTGTAGTGGGGGAAGGAAAGAAAGCCATTTACCTGAGCCCCTGGGGCTCCATCTGTTTTCCAGAAAAGGTCTGCCGTGAAATCGAGTCACAGGAGCCTTGTGAGGGTGATAGCTCGGGGGCAGGTAGGAGGAGGACTGGGCCAGCTGTAGCCGACAGTCATCACAGAGCCAAAGACGAAGCTTGGAAGGTGAAGTCACAGTCTGTCCTGTGTTCAGGGCCCTCCCATCCTTTACAGTGCAATCAAACACATTGTCAGGCTGAGCAAAAGCCACTTCTGCAGGTCCTCCTTATAATGTGCAGTTGCCTAGGCTCTGATCTGAGGCTCATGCGAACAGGATGTGCATTTACTCTTTTTCCTCCCCATTCACTCACGGCAGGCCTAGTGTGATGGCTTACAGAACACGGTAACACTGGCTTGTTGCACATTTAGATCACTTCAGCCAAAGGTCTGTGCCTGTATTAATTAGCTTCTGCGAAAACATTGCCTTCACTTAAACTGTTTGAATACATCTTGTTGAATCATCGGCTTGACTCAAGTGTTATTAATTCAAGAATCAAAATGTCTTTTGTCCCTATCAGATAAACGTTGCCATAGCAAATGTAGCGTAAACAGATTTGTTCAAGCCACAACAACCTATAGAAGCCCGCAGACAAAGGAGGACCGGTTTCGCCTTCACAGAGGCCCTGGTGCCGCAGTTAATGCCACCCAGTGGCCTAGAACACAGCCACACAAACCTCATACTGATGAGTGGACCCTGGGACCCACTTATCCCACGGAGAAGCCTTTGTCATTGGAGGGTTTTTATCAAATTTGAACAGTCAGTGGAACATCTGGCTTTAATACTGATAGAAGCTGTCGGATTTTGGCTGTTCTCTGGCCTTGCATATTTTCCACTCTCTGTATCAGCGCCTGTTGTCAGTGATTTGATGAAGTTAAATGGACTGCATTTGATTCCTTGAGCACAAGAAAAATTACAGAATAAGTCTGCAGTGAGTTGCTCTGGGTTAGGATCCCAAAACATTTAAGAAGCAAAGAGAATGAAGAAAGCACTTTCCAAGACCTCATCTCAGATGAGCCCACCTTGTTTGCCAAGAATCAAGGAGGGTGCAGTTAAACCATGTGGGTGATGTCACTGAACCAGTACCAAGTTCTGTGGGTTTGATTGCAGCCAGAAAAAGAAAAAGGATGGTGAGAGGGAGGCGCAGGACTGAAATGAGTGTGCAGGGTCTTTTGATGTCAGTCTTCCCCAGAGGACCTTGTCAATCTCACCCACCCTCTGCCAGGCCAGTTGATGTTGTCTGGCACAACTGGCAATCACGGCGCAGAAAATGACAGGACCCAAGTGAAGATGGAGATTGAATTCACACCTCATCACATCCCATAAAGGGCAATTTTTCAAGGTCAGCATTTAGGTGAATTAAAGGAACAGCATTTGGCAGAGGGCCCTCTGCTCACCCCTCGGCAGGCCATCCATCCAGCTGCCACTCTTTGTGTGCAGGGGGAACTCACACACACACACACACACACACCCTGCACTCTAATGAGCACATCTGTGTCCTACGAAGCAGACTGGGGGGTTTGGGTGCAGATCTTATTTGTTAAAAAAATGCCCCCATGATGTCCAAGAGAGGAAAACTGAGATAGAGATTGTAAATACATCGGTGAAGGGAAAATAGGCTCAAAAAGTACCAAATTATCTTCATCTGGGAGTGAGGGAGTTTCATCTGTAATTTACCTATATGTGAATGTGGGACCTGTACCCCAAATACTCCCTCCCTTGCAGCCACACAGGCTGCTGGCTGTTTTCTGATGCAGGACTGACTGTCGCCCATGCAGGAACCATTGTTGTGTTTGGGTCATTGGGCTGTTCTGTAGTGTCCCGGCCCACCAAGCATGGAGCTCACTCAGCCCAACTGCTTCATCTCCAGAAGGAGGCCATTGAGGTCCAGAGAGGCAGAGTGAGTTTCCCATTGTCGAGTAGCTAGCTTGAACCGGAGGTAAAGCTTGTTTCCCTAATTCCTAGCCAGATGCTCTGCTGGCCTCCATCCTGCTTCTGAGATGCAGATAAAACAGCCCTCCTTGTCGCTTCCAACAGGAGGCCTGTTCTGGTCACTGAAATCCTCTGGTTAGGTTCTATTAAGTCAGTTCAATGGTCATTTATGAAATACCCACCACATTCCTGATAACATTCTGTGTTTTGAGGACCCAGGAAGTACAGATCCAGCATGGGATTGTCATGTAAAAGTTTTATCACATACAGTGGTCCTCTTTTTATTCTCATCTTATGGAAGATGAAGCTGAGGGACAGAGAGATAGATAAAAAGTTTGTGTGAGTGCTAAAGAGGGAGAGGCTGGTTCCCAGTGAGGTCCTGGGGAGGACTTAGTGGAGAGGTGCTGAAGTTGTTTCTTAGAGAATGGTTAGGATTCTGATGGGAAGAGCCAGAGAGTGGGGAGCATTTCACGTTGGGAGCATGAGGAATATCATGGGTTCTGGAGACCAACATTAATAGATGTTTGTCATCTTACCAGAAGTCCTAGTCCTTTCTCTTTCTAAGAATGTCTATAAACTCTAGCCCAAAGAAGTGGAGATTTGTTATCCTGGAAATTTCTTCTTGTTCTGTATATTGAACTCCATTTCTAGGCTTTGGAGGAGAAACAAAGCAAGAAAAGCGCAAAACAAACACAAAACTACAGCAAAATAGGCTTAGTGTGCATACTGATGAATAAACTATGCAATTCCAATGCAGGAACACAAGAAAACAATTAAAAATAAGGGAGAAAATTAGGATGAGGGAAAGAAAGTATATAAAAAAAATCAGATGAGATGGGGGCAGTGAAATAAGAAGAAAGTAGAACAGTGGTTTCTAGGGAGTTTAATTCTGAAATCTTAACAGCTTTTGCTTAAATAAAGAACAGAAAATTGGGTCCCCTTCTGCAATCTCACCTATGTCCAACACACACACATGCATACACAATCCACAGTAGCACCTGAATGAACTGCATGTAACACTCCTAGTTCCCAAATTAGAGTGTGTGCTCACTGGTGTCGGAGAAGGCGATGGCAACCCACTCCAGTACTCTTGCCTGGAAAATCCCATGGGTGGAGGAGCCTGGAAGGTTGCCGTCCATGGGGTCGCAAAGAGTCAGACATGATTGAGTGACTTCACTTTCACTTTTCACTTTCATGCATTGGAGAAGGAAATGGCAACCCACTCCAGTGTTCTTGCCTGGAGAATCCCAGGGCCAGGGGAGCCTGGTGGTCTGCCGTCTATGGGGTCGCACAGAGTCAGACACGACTGAAGTGACTTAGCAGCAGCAGCTCACTGGTGTGCTTCAAAGTTTGTTTCTCAACAGCCCTCGGTATGTCGATTGCCTTTCCCTTAGCTATAGTGAATACACTCACCATCACTTCTCCCCACCCCCATGCACACACACACTTGTCCTTTATAAATTTTTCAACTGTGGTTTAAACTGCCACCAGTACTCATGTTCTAGATATTGGCACAAAAACAGAGTATGAAAAAAGTGAGTGAATGAATTCCTCTCTGAAATAACTGAGTACTTTGTGTGTTGTGTGCCATGGGACAATTAGGACATTCCTATGGCATCAAGTTTAAAACTGAAGGTCAGTCCAAATAAAACTCATAATTTTGCAGCCAAAATGTTGGAACAGCAACGTGTTGTGGACTGAAGGTTTGTGGCCCCCCAAAATCCATTTGTTGAAGCCCTAAACCTGGTGAGATGTTATTAGGAGGTAATGAAGAACAATGAGATGAGGTCATGAGGAGGCACCCCCTGAAACCTCACCCCCCTGATGGGATTAGTACTTTTACAAGAATAGAAATAGACACCAGAGCCTTCCCTTCCCCATGTGAGGACACAGCAACCATCTTCAAGCCAGGAAGAGAGCCCTCCCCTGAACCTAACTAGGCTGATACCCTGATCTCAGACTTGCAGCATCCAGAGCTAGGAGAAGGAAATTTCTGTTGTTTAAACCACTCATTCTATAGTATTTTGTTATAGGAGTCTAAGTTAAGATATACTCCATGGTTTTTCATTCTCTTAAGCTCCATAATTCCATAAAAATTTGAAGACTCCCAGCCTTAAATGGCCAGCTGTTACTTCTAAACTCATTGTAGAGAAACATTTTTTTTTTCTCCCCACAGATGACATGGTATCTCATGGGATACCAGGATTCTGATGAAGTCAGTAGATGGTTTTTTTAAATCTTTGGGTACTTTGATAATCCAAAGAATGGAGCCTAAAACTGAGGTCCAGATCTTGGAGCTCCACGTCCAGCTTGGTATAAAAATATTTTTGAATAACTTTTTAGTCCCTTGTCTCTACCTCTCAATATTTTCATCCAAAAACTGGGGATTTGTTCGGCGGCTCAGACGGTAAAGCGTCTGTCTACGATGTGGGAGACCCGGGTTCGATCCCTGGGTTGGGAAGATCCCTTGGAGAAGGAAATGGCAATCCACTCTAGTACTATTGCCTGGAAAACCCCATGGACAGAGGAGCCTGGTAGGCTACAGTCCATGGGGTCGCAAAGAGTCGGACACGACTGAGAGACTTCACGTTCACGTTTCCTTCATACAAAAATTTAGGAAATAGCATGCCTTTCATCCATTCATGAAAGAGATGCTCTATTGTACCCAGAGGCATTTTGTTTTTTTAAAATTTGGTTTGGGAAAGTGGATATTTATATGGAATCATAAAGCTAGTTTGATACTTTTCAGGGAAAAGAAATGTGTGGATTGTAGTTTGGAGTCTATCTGAAAGAGAAATATCTTGGTTATAAATCTATTTTTTTTTTATCAATAGACCAGAGGAAGGGGAAATGGGACTTTAGTTATTAAAATTCCTAATTAAGTTCTTAATGGCAGAAATACCTCAGAATGTTCCATCGTTTCATTTGGCACTAGGCACTCAGACTCTTTTTCAAGCATTAGGTCAAGATATTGGGTTGGACACCAGGAAAATAAACTTCCTTATGAAGGCTCCAAGGCAAAAAACACAGAGAAAAGGCATTCCCCATGGAACTCTGATACAAGGATTTCCTTTAGGAGCTGAGATTTGTGAAAAAATAGGAGTTAGCATATTTTGGTGGTTTATCCACTGAAAAAAGTAAACCAAAGTGAAGTTGTTAAAAAATTATAAAAGAAGTTTTATGTATGGGTAAAGTTCCTAGGATACTCCATGTTTTTGCAAACACTGAAAGTTTGTGAAATCTTTCTGATTTCTGTGCCTCCACAGGGTACCATAATTTAATCTAGTTGGTGGCACCAGACGCTGGTTACCACAGCCAGCCATTATGGGCAGGGGTTCCAAACATATGGCCTGTGCATTGCATCCCATCCTCTTCCCTCCATGAATTATTTTTATACTGGATGCCAACCTAGCAAATGCATGAATCTTCATGCACACTGCCAGCCTGCTACCAGCCAGCCCTCCTCCTTTCCCTCCCCATTGATACCCTCAACCTCCCAGGCCAGAATCCTGTGCTGAGTACCAGGCAAGGGGGCACGCAAGAAAGCGTGGGCTGGTGACACCAGGGGGCTGCCCTTTCTATCTGTAACTGAAACGCGGTGCCCAGCACGCGCCCTGGATCCCCCCAGCCATTGTGTTCAGTTTCCCCAGCACAGCTCTGCTGGGCTGCTGTTAGAGTCGCACAGTGACCTGCAGATCTAAGGGAAAAAACAGATGTCCCAATAAATTTTTGTCAAAACGTAATTACCTCGGGATTAGAAAACCTCGTGGGGGTGGGGAGGGAAAGGAACAGATGTATTACTTTCAAATATGCAATCACTATTCTGCAGAAGTTTAAATAATCAAGAGGATTAAATGATGGCAGTTGAGAGTGTTCCCCTGTTTATTTTGGTCCTCTCCTTTCTTTACCTTCAGCTCCGGACGGTTTGGAAGGCTCTCCTCCTCGCCTTGCACGAATGCTGCTCCAAGCAGGAGGGGGCATGTTGCTCAAAGGATCATCCTGAGTGCTTTTTCATAAATAAATCTCGGCAAATATGACAGGCTGTCTCTCCCTCAGGAACCCAGCCAAGTCTTTTCTTCCTCTCCAGCCGACAAAATATGATAAACTATGAGTTTTCCCAGTAACCATAAAAGATTCTTATTTTTGTGATTTGAACTGCTGGGTGCAGGTCAAGGTAGTATATCAAACAGGAATTCTTGGGGGGAAAATCCTTTTTCTGTTTTCTGTTTGCACATTTTTCAAGTCGGAGGGGGTGCTGGGTGCTGATTGAAGATTCATTGGGTTATTTGTTAGCTGGTTGTCATAAGGCTCTTAAGGTGAGATGTTCATCTCTTTTAAGTATTTGCTTATAGGCCAAAGGGAAGGAGTAGATTGGGGGGAAAACCTGAAGTCCCCAAAGATCCAAGGTTCAAGAAGCCATTGTTGCTTCAGGTTGTTGGACTTTGTCACCATTGGGTAGAGGTTAGGTGAGATATTACTACACTGCTCTCCAGCCTGTCTCAAAATAGCCCAACCTGGAACAGAGGCTAAGGATCCCTTTGTACTCTTGGATTACAGGAATTCAAGTCATATTTTTAAGGCTTTTACCTTTATAGAAAATGGTTTTTGTTTGGTAACATTATAAGTTAATCTTCACAATAATTACCAGTTATCAGGAGTCTACTCATTGCCAAGGTCCATGCTAAGCCCTTTATATCTATGCTCCCTGATCCTCCCAGAGGTGTTGTAAAGGAGGCATTATCACTCTAATGGGGAGACATGGTAATTGAGGCACAAACAAGTCAAATAACCTTTTCACATATTCACAAAGGTAGCAAGTGAGAAAACTCAAGTTTGAATCCATGTGTTAATGTATATAAAGACTTCATCTATCCATTATCATCTTATTCCTTGGGATATATCTATATATCTCACTCATACACATACAGCAACTGAATATGCTCTGAAAATGGAAATAATAGATTGAAAGAGCAACTTGTGCTACAGTATCCTGGCCATGATGTATATACACTTTCTGCATACGGAAGTCGTTTATAATAGGCCTATTTCGCTTCCATTTGCAGATAGTGAAATTATTTGTAAGTTAGATTTATGTGCTCTCACAATTTTAGCCCATTACAGGTAGTCTGGAGCCAACCACACATATTTAGACAAGAAAGAGTTAAAAAGGAAATCCTGCTTGAGGCAGTAAGCAGAGGAGAGTTGAGTCCAGCTGCTTCCGGGGGATATCTGATAGAGGGAGGCAGTCAGGAAACAACCACAGGGAAAAGAATTCTCAGGAATGGGGGTGTCTTCCTGGTTGCCATCAGCCTGGAAGTTATCTTTTCCCACCTAAATCCAGAGAGGCTTGTAAAACTCCAAAGTCCACAGCAGCATGAGGAAAGAGATCTTTTTGTGGAGAGAACTAAGAGAATGCCTTTGCCCTGAAAGAAGTGATATCTTTGGAGGATCCAGAGCCATGTGGATTTGTAAGCTAGCAAATAGAGGAAGCCACAGACATTGTCATTGGAGAGGCTGAGAAATTTGAAATTGGTTCATAGCTCTTATTTTAAGAAAGGATGAATCCAGTATGAGACACTGACACAAAGGCTCTCAAGGGCAAAATCCACCTAATAAGATGAAAAGGAGGAGAGAGGCTCAGACTGGGACAAACACTGTCCTTGACCAAACTTAAGTCAGGTTCCTCTGAGTCTTCTTTTGACTTGACCTGGGGCTCTGTCCTTGATCTGCTTAGTCCAATTTTATTTAGTAAGACTCCTACTGGGCCAGTTGTTCAAAAATCTCCCACACTTGTTATCTGATCATCCTGACCTGCCTTCAGCAAGTATCCTTCTGATTTGGTCTTGCAGTAACCCGCTTAGCCTCTTCATAATCTGTCATCCATTGACCCCACCCTGATCCTTGGCTATAAATCTCCATTTGTCCTTGTTGTACATTAAGCTCCATCTCTCTCCTCTACTGCAAAACCCCTGTTGAAGTAGTACCTTTTGAATAGCCTTCATTACTATTAGGGTCTGAATAATAAATTTATTATTTATTAATACACAAATTTATTAATTACAAGTATTTGGAATTGTAAAGTAGGCAGGAAAATGGAAATGGAAACATTAACCGAACTCAACACATGTAAAAATTGCCTCTACCCAAATGCTATTTGACAATAGAATGCTTCATGTTGATGTCTGAATTGGTCAGTCTCTTACAGCATCCAGCAATAAAATGCATAATACAACATAACCTGATTACAAGGTTAAATTTAAAACTTTGTAAATGATATGAGATTTCATAAAAATGCTGTTGGAAAATCACTTAAAGGACAGCATTTGCACATCTCGTAGTTTTAGATCAGTTAACATTTGAAGAATAGAAAATCACCAAGGAAGGTCATATGACAGGTATGTTGGAGGACAATGACTTATGTGTCAAAAGGTTAAGGAAGCCCTGAGAAATGACTCTCTTTATGATCATTTCATTAAAGTCACGTGTGAAGGGAAGGAGATATTATAATGAGCAGTGATACAATTGTGTCAAAAAATGATGGCCTTAAATTCTAACACTTGATCCTTTTCTTTGTTTTAAAAATTAACAGATTATAACCTAAACTGAGACAAACTTGCCTTCATAGTTTTAAATTTCAGTCAAGTCCTTGTTTTAAATATATTCACTTTAAGTGAATTTTCTACTGTAAATTAACTTTATATAATGAGACTTTCATTTATATTAATTAACCAGATATGGTTCATACTTAAGCATCAACCCTTATCAATTAATCCTTTCTATTGCTTTTATGAAATAATAAGTTAAAATAATTCCATCATGTGTTGTTAAGAAGCATCTGAACAAGAAATTAAATTGACTGCTTCTAGAAGAAGGCTTGAGGTATTTTCAGAGAATTCAGAGGAGAAAAAGATATGGAGATTAAGACAAAGCAAAGATGAAGATATAAAGATATCTTAAATGATTCAGCAAAAGGACTCTCTCTATAAAGTTGAGAAATGGAAAAGGAAAAGTATTTATAAATGTAATAAAAGAAAATTTCCTCAAAAGAGAGCATAATGTTCATCAAGAGAAATTTGATGTTATATGTAACAGGTACTTTAAAAACAATGGATAGATGTCTGTCAAATTCAAAGGGAAAGAATCTTAACGAACTAGACACTGTTGTTCAGATATAAAGATTAATCCAGACATCCTGAAATAGGATCAAACGCAACAGACATGGCACCCATAAGTCTTCCCTGAAAAAAGTAACTGATGAAAAATTACTCCAAACAAGTTGAGTCAAAATAAAGAATTTAGGAATAGACAGACTGTAGTAAAAACTGGTGATAAACACTGCATTCATTTAAATATGAAACTAAGATGAGACAACCAAGAGAACAGCAGTTGCAAAAAGGAATAAGAAAGTCATAAACAGTAACCTAGAAAAAGAAGAAAAGCAACAGAAATTGGACAGTAGAAGTATGGGAAATGAGAGGAAGTAAAAAATGATAAAAATCACTTCAAGTTTTAAAGCAGAGTTAGTTGATATTGCCTAAAGGTGACGCCAGTGGTAAAGAACCTGCTGGCCAATGCAGGATACATAAGAAATGCTGGTTCAATCCCTGGATTGAGAAAATCCTCTGGAGGAGGGCATAGCAACCCACTCCAGTATTCTTGGCCAGAGAATCCCATGGGCAGAGGAGACTGGCAGGCTATAGTCCGTGGGGTTGCAAAGAGTTGGACACAACTAAAGTGACTTAGCAAATGCATGCAGGTAAAATGTGGATACATTGCTATATAAAAAGGTCCCAACTTCTTAATGGTTTCAACGATCTCTCCTGTTTATCTTAGAGGACTCTTAGCAATTAATATCTTTTGTGGTGAAGAAATATTTAATCTGATGGTCTGCAGTTCCTTGGATTTTTTATTTTCCTCTGTGTATTTGGAATAATGTTAGCAGATGGTCCAATCATACTCCTATTGAGAACCACTATTTCGTGCATGAGGACATTTAAGAATACTCCAGGCCCCTGTCTGCTGAGAGGAACATTCAGGTCAGAGATTAATCCAACTCCAATTCACACTGGACAACTACCTCAAACAAACATTTAGTCACAGAAGAATCAGCAAATGCTCAACTACATCCTGCCTGCTGATTTCTGGACAATTCTTTTTTGTGCTATGCTGTGCTTAGTCGCTCAGTCATGTCCAACTCTGCCACCCCATGGACTGTAGCCTGCCAGGCTCCTCTGTCCATGGGGATTCTCCATGCAAGAATATTGGAGTGGGTTGCCATTCTTTTATCCAGGGGATCTTCCCAACCCAGGGATCAAACCCAGGTCTCCTGCACTACAGGTGGGTTCTTTATCATCTGAGCCACTAGGGAGGCCCTTAACCAATAACTAATGAAGTCTAGTATAATCCTAGGATACAAAGAGGAATTTAATCTATAAATTGTGCTGCTGATCCTTTTTACATAAGTCTCTGAGCACATTTCACTAACTATCTGTGAGACCTCTGAAAATACCTTAATGCCTTTTCCCAAAATAATGTTAATGTTACATTTTTCTTAGAGGTAACAAAGCTGAGGGCAGAAGGGCACTTATTTGCATAAATACATTACTCTAGAATGCAAGAGAAGTTTTAAGATTTCAGATTTGGACAATAAAGACAATGCTTTTTCTGTGGGGGAAAAAAAATGCTGAGTCTGCGCTTCCCTTTCTGAGCTCTTTTCAGCAGAACATAGCATGCCTCCGTGCCCCATCCGTCCACTCTACCTGAAGCATAGATTCCTGGTTGATTTAATTTGTTCAAGTCTGATTTTGGGTATTCTCATAAATTTGTACTATGTATAAAAAAAGAAAAGGGAAGACATGCTTTCCCAGTAAACTCTCCCTCCAGAGGCCCTTTATTCAAAGGGGCTTTGGGAGTTTCTTTCCCTAGATTAGAGAGCCTGATACCATGTTTCCCAAAACTATACTCTTTGAGTCTTATTAACTTAGTTTGAGTAAAACGTTTTTTGATTATCAGAAAAAAGTAGCAAGAGTAAATGACAGTGGCATTACTAGGTCCTAAAATGATTGCATATGGGCATGAGATCTAGGTAGCCTTTGAGGACTGTACAACTTGGCACCACTTCTTCCTAACAGATGAAGACCCATTGGTGCTTTATTCATTTGGAAGATGCGTCACAGACCTGACCTGCCTTAAGCTTTTGCGGGTGTGTGGCCTCGGGACAGAGACTCAGGAAGGAAAAGTCTCCATAGTATTCAGGATACAGTGCCACCTATTTCAGAGCACCTCCTAAAGGAAAGAAAATTTATCAGACAAAACTTCCCCTTGGCCAGTGCTTACAAATGTGTCTAGTGGCACATTTCTCACTCAGGTATGATTCATTTTGAAATTTTAAGGGCTGAATTTGATGGCATGAAATAGGTACCATACTGTAAGGGCTGTCTGTACTCTATCTTGCTGTTTCTTGATACTAACACCTTGGTTATTACAACAGTCCAGCCATCTAGATAGTCTTTATTTTTTTTTGAAGGGATATAATTTTTTTTTAATTTTATTTTGCTTAACTTTACAATATTGTATTGCTTTTGCCATACATCAAAATGAATCCGCCACAAGTACACATGTGTTCCCCATCCTGAACCCTCCTCCCTCCTCCCTCCCCAAAGAGGACACTAATAGATGGAGAAATATACCATGTTCATGGATTGGTAGAATCAATATAGTAAGTATACTATACTTTGAGTATACTACCCAAAGCAATTTATAGATTCAATGCAATCCCCATCAAGCTACCAACGGTATTCTTCACAGAGCTAGAACAAATAATTTCTCAATTTGTATGGAAATACAAAAAAACCTCGAATAGCCAAAGCTATCTTGAGAAAGAAGAATGGAACTGGAGGAATCAACCTGCCTGACTTCAGGCTCGACTACAAAGCCACAGTCGTCAAGACAGTATGGTACTGGCACAAAGACAGAAATATAGATCAATGGAACAAAATAGAAAGCCCAGAGATAAATCCACGCACATATGGACACCTTATCTTTGACAAAGGAGGCAAGAATATACAATGGATTAAAGACAATCTCTAGATAGTCTTAAATTTGCACTTTATGAAGCCAATAAAAGGATACATTTAGAGAAGATAGAATCTGTGCTCTGCAATGTCCCTCAGGTAAAAGTTGTTGAGTATGTTCTAGTACCACCAAATAAATAAGATAGACAGCTGATTCTACAGATCATTTCCAGTGCTGTCTCTAGTTTGAATGATTACCTTTAACATCTGTGCGTCCCTTGATGTCCCCTCTCCATATTATCTGTGTTGGAATGTTCTGGCCCTTATTAAAAAGTTGTAATTTTATTTTCTGTATTTGCTCAAGACTTAACATTTTAGGTATACATTTTATGTATAGTCATTTTCAATAATTTTCTACAGAAAGTGAGCCTCTTTGGCAAAGACTTAGTGAAATGCAATAGTACATGGGGAAAGTGTACTTCCCTGCTCACACCCTTGTATTTACGTGGGGCAGTGTGACTAATTCTAGCCAGTTAGGAGTGAGTGGAGAACCCATGTGTTAATGAAATGTCAAGGACCAAGGACTGTGTGTTCAGTTGTGTTCAACTCTTTGTGACCCCATGGACGGTAGCCCGCCAGGGTCCTCTGTCCATGGAATTTTCCAGGTAAGAATAGTGAAGTGGGTTGTCATTTCCTTCTTCAGGGGACCTTCCTGACCCAGGAATCAAACCCATGTCTCTTGTGTCTCCTGCATTAGCAGGCAGATTGTTTTACCAGTGCACCACCTGGATTGTGTCTGTACATCTGTCAGCTTGCTCTTTTGGTACAGCAACTGTGAGGGCATGTGTCGATTGGGGGAGCCAAAAGATTGAAGTGGCGTGGCATCCTGAGCTGACAAATGGAGCTTGGCTGGCCAGGAGAGATGTCCAGATCTGTAGAAAACTCTGCAAAAATAAGAAATAAACCTTTGACTCAAGACATTGACATTTTTGTGGGCTGTTTGTTACCACAGAACAACCTTGCTTGTCCTGACTGATACAAGCTTCTCTCTAACAGACTCTGAAAAATGGTGACCATTTTACTTGTTCACTAAAATTCTCTCTCTGATCTAAGAGTTCTTTGTGTGGGCTCTATCTAGGGGTACTGTTTTCTTTCAGTCATATTTGCTCTCAATTCAGATACATGGGTGTGGGGCAGATTAATAAGAAACTTGTTCAAAATGAGGGAATTCTGTTTTAGAAATCCTGCTGTAAACACACATTTTCATTCAGTTAATCCCCATGGTACTTCCTGTGTAATACCATTCAACACTCCTTAGAGGTACATGACCTTGCGTACTATTACTAAACCCCCTTGTGCTTGATGTCACGTAAGCTTCAAAGATTTGGTTTCTTTGAAGTAATAAGATCATTCTAGATTAATACTAATTTATGAACTATTAGTTTCCTGCACTTTTTAAAAGACCGATATTCAGATATTCATAGATTTCTTCGTGGGCATTCTGAACACTTGAAAATGTGTATATGTGTATCACTTGTTATAGTAAATGGTTATGGCACTTGCTTATGTTGTGTCTCTGCTATGTTATATTCAGAAATGAAGAGTCTAACTATTAACATTACTAAGGAAATGTTTCTGAGCACCATTGTTTTAAAGCAGGTACTTTGTGATTACATGTGAGAGACTACCGTTAACAACAATACGACAGACCCATAACAATTCACTTGTTGTCCAATAGCTCTTTTACATGCATTATTTTGACTGAGTGTGAGCTAAAACTATCTAGATTATTACTTGCAGCATTTAATAGATAAGGAAATTGAAGCTTGGAGTTTAGAAACAATTTCCCTTTGGCAAACTAGATCGTAAAATATGCCTTTAGATTGCGCTGTCCCCGTATTTGCTTTTTGAATTAATACTTTAATAAATTACTTCTTTGGATGTAAGAAAGAACTTGAGAATAGAATTTTTCAAATTGAATATGCAGTTTAGAACTTCTCTATTAGGATCCACTGGTAATTAGTAACTGAATGGAAATGAATTGCAGCCCTGCGTGTTGAGATTTTTGCCTCCTCTCTTCTCTCCTCCATGGTCGCCAGCCCTCACGTGTGTTCCTCCTGCCGGACTGGAGAACCAGCATTGTTTCTCATGTAGAAAACAATGTGCCTCTGTGCTGTGGGGACTTAAATTAATTATTGGACTCGAGTCCCTCTGGGAGGGAGGAATATGAGATGACCACTTGTAAAGTGGCCATTCTAAAAGAGCCATCTCACATTCCCCAAATAAACATTGAATCAAGATATCGTATTAGTATTCTAGGTGGCACCCCACCCCAGTACTCTTGCCTGGAAAATCCCATGGATGGAGGAGCCTGGTGGGCTCCAGTCCATGGGGTCGCTAAGAGTCGGACACGACTGAGCGACTTCACTTTCACTTTTCGCTTTCATGCATTGGAGAAGGAAATGGCAACCCACTCCAGTGTTCTTGCCTGGAGAATCCCAAGGACGGGGGAGCCTGGTGAGCTTCTGTCTATGGGGTCGCACAGAGTCGGACACGACTGAAGCGACTTAGCAGCAGCAGCAGCAGAGTCGGTTGCCCGGCGTCACCGACTCAATGGACGTGAGTTTGAGCAAGCTCCGGGAGATGGTGAGGGACAGGGAAGCCTGGTGTACTGCAAGTCCATGGGGTCGCAAAGAGCTGGAGACGACTGAGTGACTAAACAACAGCAACATTTCTAGAAGAGAGAAGGAACGATCATTTAATCTGAAATATTAAGAATGGTACAGTGGTTTAGGTGATATTTTTGTTTTTGAAACAATTTCAGTGAATAGCAGGTCTATGTCACATGTACTTGATACTCTTTCTTTGATTAGAGACATTTATTACAAGTGAAAATTTGGAGGGTATCTCATATTTAAGAAGAAACAAATTATAGTATAATTCAACAGTATATTTCTGGTTATGTACTCATCAAAGACCTTAGATTTTTTCCAGTTACCGTACTAATGTGCCTCCCACACTTTCTGTTATTCAGGCATCTATATAATACAGGCTTTAAAAAAAAAGATTAATATTATGTGCTGGTTGTAGAGGGATAAAAAGAGATATTTATCTCAAAGCTGTCTGGGTACTTTCTAATACTCTTATCTATGGGAACCAAATCACTGGACTATTATTGAGTTAGACAAGAGATCTGGGTTCTAAACTCATCTCTGTTCCTACCTGACTGGGTGACTTGCACACACAGTCTTTCCAGGCCTCAGTTTCCTCCTCTGTAAAAGGAGAAGTTTCCACTAGATTATCTCTAATGTCTCTCCAGCACCAATATTTTTTATCCTCCAACACTCAGAGAATCTAATGGCAACATCTGGAATTGATTCATGAAGGAAAGCGTAATCATACCATTTGCCCCCACTCCTTTTAGCCTCAAACTACTATAACTTTTCATAGTCACAGAATATCCCTTCTCAGATGATACCATAAATTCAGAAGATTACACTGGGCTTCTCTATAACTTTTCTCTAATGGGCTAAAGGAAATTGCTCCAATTGAATTGGCATGCTTGCAAACAACCAATCTGTGAAATCAGTGGACTTCACATAGTCTAATTTCTTTTAAAAATATAGTTTAAAGAGCCCAGAGCCTACTTTCCCCATTGGCATAATTTCACATGTTTATGTGGCAAAGGAAAATTACTTCTTCCTGGAGTCAAGATGGAGAGTAACTTAAATGTCATAAAGTGAATGTCTTTTAGGTGAGTTGTATAAAAGTTTTTCCTGTAACTTGACAAAGGGTGCATTTTGGCCCAAACTGTGGCAGTTCTTAAAGATAAAGTTTCGATAATTTTTAGAAAATGTATTTTTAAATTTTAAAATAATTGTCTGTTTACTGAAAGTTGCTGAGAATTGTTCAGGGAGACACAAACTTGTCACACAAGTTTCCCATAGATTGTCTGGTATGTTTATAATGAACCTAACAAAAGAGAAAGCATACATACACACAAGAATAGGGAACATAAAAATATAGCAGTAATATGCATTTGATTGTGTTAAATGAAAAATACAAGTGATAGTATTAATACACTGCACCTAATAACTGAAAAATATCTTAAGAACAAATGCTTGATCAAATACTATTTGAGTAACTCACCATTGGTAAACAGTTTTCCTTGCTTGGATAACAAATGAACTCCTTGAAAACTTAGTTGGGTTACAGACTTGTTTTCATTTTTTATTTTTGTGAAAAAATTTTGCCACAGAATATATTCCATGTTAATTAAAAATTTTTCTGACCACCGCTTTTCAGTGATGAGTGCTTATCTAAGAATATCAACATGCATTGTATTCTTTCAGCACAGTGCATGTCCTTGCATAATAAAACCATGCTTTTTGAAAATATATTTTTATTTAAGTATAGTTAATTTACAATGTGTTCATTTCTGCGGTATATCAGAGTGATGCACTTATATATTCTTTTTAATATTCTTTTTCATTATGCTTTACCCCAGGCTATTGAATATAGTTCTCTGTGCTATACAGTAGGACTTTGTTGTTAATCCATTCTGTATATAATAGGTTGCATCTGTTAACCCCAGACTTCCACTCCATCCTTCCCCTGCACCACCCCTTCCCTTGCAACCACAGGTTTGTTTTCCATGCCTGTTAGTCTAAAATCATGCTTTGATATCTAATTTGATAGCAAAATTTTACTGTACCTTAAGAATACAGCAAATTTCATTTTTCTTGTCATAATGAGTATACACAGGTAATAAAGAATTTTAAAATATCAAAAAAGAATAAATTAAAATTAATAAAATCAATAAGGAATAATTTGACAACTTGGGAATTAAAAAATGTCAGAAAGAAAATGTGTAAAACAGAGTTATGTCCCTGAGAATTTAAACTACATCCTGAGTCTATTATGAAGAAATGAAGGAAAAAGCCATCATTTAAAAGTTATGAGAATAATTAGGAACTGTTACTTTAAAATTGGGCTTCCCAGGGTGGTGATAGTGGCAAAGAATCTGCCTGTCAGTGCAGGAGACTCAAGAGACAGGTTCCATTCCTGGGTTGGGAACATCCCCTGCAGTAGGAAATGGCAACCCACTGCAGTGTTCTTGTCCGACACGCTACAGTCCTGTGCTGTGCTTAGTTGCTCAGTCATGCCTGACTCTTTGCAACCCCATGGACTGTAGCCTGCCATGGACAGGCTCCTCTGTCCATGCGATTCTCCAGACAAGAATTCTGGAGTGGGTTGCCATGCCCTCCTCCAGGGAATCTTCCCAACCCAGGGCTTTTTCCCAGGTCTCCTGCATGGCAGGTGGATTCTTTACTGTCTGAGCCACCAGGGAAGCCTGGGAATATTAGAGTGGGTAGCCTATCCCTTCTTCAGGGGAACTTTCTGACCCAGGAATTGAACCAGTGCCTCTTGCATTGCAGTAGATTCTTTACCAACTGAGCTACCAGGGAAGCCCAGGCTACAGTCCATGGAGTCACAAGGAGTTGGACATGACTGAGCACAGGAAGGCACTTTAAAATTATCCAATAAATCACAATGACTGTTCACATAAAGTTTAATAAAGATGCATCATATTGTTAACAGTAGTTTCCTCTGTGATGGTACTAGAGTGAATTTAACATCCTGTGTTACACATTTTTGCATTACTCTAATTTTATTATGAAAAGCAAATATTGCTCTTATTATCAAAAAAATATTCTCTACTAAAAAGAATTCTCTACTAAATTTTTTGCTTTACTAGCTTTGTAACTTGGGTGAATGACACTTCACCCTGCCTTCCACAAAGTTGGCGTCTTGTATAACTACAATACAGTGTCAAAACCAGAAGACTGATATTAGTCTAATCTACAGACCCTATTTGGACTTCACTAGCTATATATGGATTTATTTGTGTTTGAGGTAAGTATATGTATAGTGTCATGAAAATGTATTTTTTAACTAGTTTTTTAAATTGAAGGATAATTGCTTTATAGAATTGTGTTGGTTTCTGCCAAACATCAACATGAATAAGCCATAAGTATATGAAGCAGGGCAAAGGCTAGTAGAGTTTTGCCAAGAGAATGCACTAGTCATAGGAAACACCCTCTTCCAACAACGCAAGAGAAGACTCTACACATGGACATCACCAGATGGTCAACACCAAAATCAGATTGATTGTATTCTTTGCAGCCAAAGATGGAGAAGCTCTATACAGTCAGCAAAAACGAGACTGGGAGCTCACTGTGGCTCAGATCATGAACTCCTTATTGCCAAATTCAGACTGAAATTGAAGAAAGTAGGGAAAACCACTAGACCATTCAGGTATGACCTAAATCAAATTCCTTATGATTATACAGTGGAAGTGAGAAATAGATTTAAGGGCCTAGATCTGATCGATAGAGTGCCTGATGAACTACGGAATGAGATTCGTGACATTGTACAGGAGACAGGGATCAAGACCATCCCCATGAAAAAGAAATGCAAAAAGCAAAATGGCTGTCTGGGGAGGCCTTACAAATAGCTATGACAAGAAGAGAAGCAAAAAGCAAAGGAGAAAAGGAAAGATATAAGCATCTGAATGCAGAGTTCCAAAGAATAGAAAGAAGAGATAAGAAAGCTGTCCTCAGTGATCAATGCAAAGAAATAGAGGAAAACAACAGAATGGGAAAGACTAGAGATCTCTTTAGAAAATTAGAGATACCAAAGGAACATTTCATGCAAAGATGGGCTCGATAAAGGACAGAAATGGTAGGGATCTAACAGAAGCAGAAGATATTAAGGAGAGGTGGCAAGAATACACAGAACTGTACAAAAAAGATCTTCACAACCAAGATAATGACGATGGTGTAATCACTGACCTAGGGCCAGACATCCTGGAATGTGAAGTCAAGTGGGCTTTAGAAAGCACCACTACGAACAAAGCTAGTGGAGGTGATGGAATTCCAGTTGAGCTATTTCAAACCCTAAAAGATGATGCTGTGAAAGTGCTGCACTCACTGTGCCAGCAATTTGGAAAACTCAGCACTGGCCACAAGATGGGAAAAGGTCAGTTTTTATTCCAATCCAAAAGAAAGGCAATGCCAAAGAATGCTCAAACTACTGCACAATTACACTCATCTCTCACGTTAGTAAAGTAATGCTCAAATTCTCCAAGCCAGGCTTCAGCAATACGTGAACCATGAACTTCCAGATGTTCAAGCTGGTTTTAGAAAAGGAGAAGGAACCAGAGATCAAATTGCCAACATCCGCTGGATGATGGAAAAAGCAAGAGAGTTCCAGAAAAACATCTTTTTTATTGACTATGCCAAAGCCTTTGACTGTGTGAATCATAATAAACTGTGGAAAATTCTGAAAGAGATGGGAATACCAGACCACCTGGCCTGCCTCTTGAGAAACCTGTATGCAGGTCAGGAAGCAACAGTTAGAACTGGACATGGAACAACAGACTGGCTCCAAATAGGAAAAGGAGTACATCAAGGCTGTATATTGTCACCCTGCTTATTTCACTTCTATGCAGAGTACATCATGAGAAACGCTGGGCTGGAAGAGGCACAAGCTGGAATCAAGATTGCTGGGAGACATATCAATAACCTCAGATATGCAGATGACATCACTCTTATGGCAGAAAATGAAGAGGAATAAAAAGCCTCTTGATGAAAGTGAAAGAGGAGAGTGAAAAAGTTGGCTTAAAGCTCAACATTCAGAAAACGAAGATCATGGCATCTGGTCCCATCACTTCATGGGAAGTAGATGGGGAAACAGTGGAAACAGTGTCAGACTTTATTTTTCTGGGCTCCAAAATCACTGCAGATGGTGACTGCAGCCATGAAATTAAAAGACGCTTACTCCTTGGAAGGTGAGTTATGACCAACCTAGATAGCATATTCAAAAGCAGAGACATTACTTTGCCAACAAAGGTTCGTCTAGTCAAGGCTATGGTTTTTCCAGTGGTCATGTATGGATGTGAGAGTTGGACTGTGAAGTAGGCTGAGCACCAAAGAATTGATGCTTATGAAGTATGGTGTTGGAGAAGACTCTTGAGAATCCCTTGGACTGCAAGGACATCCAACCAGTCCATCCTAAAGGAGATCAGTCCTGGGTATTCTTTGGAAGGACTGATGGCAAGCTGAAACTCCAGTTCTGGCCACCTTATGCGAAGAGTTGACTCATTGGAAAAGACTTTGATCCTGGGAGGGATTGGGGGCAGGAGGAGAAGGGGACAACAGAGGATGAGATGGCTGGATGACATAACCAAGTCGATGGATATGAGTTTGGGTGAACTCTGGGGGTTGGTGATAGACAGGGAGGCCTGGCGTGCTGCGATTCATGGGGTCTCAAGGAGTTGGACACGACTGAGCGACTGAACTGAACTGATACATATGTTCCTTCCCTCTTGAATCTCCCTCCCATCTTTGTCCCATTCCACCCCTCTAGGTTGTTACAGAGCCCCAGTTCAGTTCCCTGAGTCATATAGAACATTCCCATAGGCTATTTGTTTTACATATGGCAATACAAGTTTCCGTGTTTATCTCTGCATATATCCCACCCTGTCCTTCCTCCTGCTTCTCCCCTGCCCTGTGTCCATAAGTCTGTTCTCTGTGTCTTGTCTCCATTGCTGCCTTGCAAATAATTTCATCAGTACCATCTTTCTAGATTCCATTTATATGTGTTGGTATACAATATTTGTTTTTCTCTTTCTAACTTACTTCACTCTGTATAATAGGCTCTAGGTTCATCCACATCATTAGAACTGACCAAAATGCATTCCTTTTTATGGCTGAGTAATATTCCACTGTATATATGAACCACAGCTTCTTTATCCATTCATCTGTAGATGGACATCTAGGTTGCTTCTCCATTCTAGCTACTGTTAATAGTGCTGCAATGAATGTTGGGGTACATGTATCTTTTTCAATATTGGTTTCCTCAGGGTATATGCATGCCAGTGGGATTGCTGGGTCATATGGGGTTTTATCCCTACGTTTTTAAGAAATCTCCATACTGTCTTCCATAGTGGCTGTATTTTTTAATCAAAAAACTAACCAAATTTTTAATTGAGGCTTATGCAAAAATGAATATATTATTTCCCTAATATCACATCTTCTATAAGAGTTCTATTTCCAATAATTAAATATCTCATACCAGTTCTAACTTTCAGGTGAGAACAACTGGAGAAGTTATGTGAAATTTAGAATACGTACTTTTTAAACAGAAAAAAAATCCTGCCAAAACAGCCAGGATTTGAAGGTCCATGATCCTGTACAGGACTCCCCTGATGGCTTGAGTGGTAAATAATCCACCTGCCAATGGAGGGGATACAGGAGATGTAGGTTCAATCCCTCAGTGGGGAAGATCCCCTGGAAGAGGAAATGTTCTTGCCTTGAAAATCCCATGGACACAGGAGCATGACAGGCTACAGTCCATAGAGTTGCAAACAGTCAGACACAACTGAGCATGCACCAGCCTCAGCCTTTGTCTACTTCCTTCTTAAATATAACTGAAGTAGGCAAGGAAAACAGATTGAAATAAGATTGGTATTTTAGGCAAATTTTCCTCCTTGACTTATAAAATAGTAAGCTGAGAGCCAAAGAAGCTAAACACAGAACATCTCTTAAGAGTCAGAGATGTTGATCAGAGTGTTCAGTCTTCTCTCAGAATCTGGAAGACAAAATTGGAAATTCAAGTTATGAAGGTAGCCAGCAATTAAGGTTTCAAGCCATTCAGAAATCAGAAGTACCAAGGAAGCAAATGGAGTTTTTACTAGTCTCAAGGTGATGCAGAGACAAAATTTGACTTCAGGTTCTGCCAAGGGAGAGAGGTCACTGTTGAATACCCTGAGCTTTCAGTCAGGACACTGTTCCTTTAGCAGAAAGGTCAAATTGGAAATAAGCCAAGACTGAAATACTGAAATCCAACCTTGAATTAACTCTTTTGATCAGACAAAGGTGATGTGCCCTATTCTACCTGCTTGACAGAAGTTACAGATGCATCCAGATTCTCTACAACTTTTAATATTTAATGTTTGGCATTTGAACAAGAATAAACATATGCCATGAAACAAAACCAAATGAAGCTAAGAGTAAAAACAGCCAATAAAAATGGGCCCACAGATGAGCCTAATATTTGAGCAAGCAGACAGAGTTTAAAATAACTATGACTAATATATTCAGAAAAATAGAAGACAGTGTGGATCAT
Source organism: Tragelaphus eurycerus (assembly GCA_935064755.1). Classification (NCBI taxonomy): domain Eukaryota; kingdom Metazoa; phylum Chordata; class Mammalia; order Artiodactyla; family Bovidae; genus Tragelaphus; species Tragelaphus eurycerus. The sequence continues at coordinate 3,062,074 of CAKXYN010000015.1, forward strand.
TTAAACAGTGAAAGTTATAAAGGAAATCAAGTGGAAGTTCCAGAAGCGAAACCTCAGAAACAAATGAAAAGTCAGAAGATAATAACAAGAGGTTGGACACCGCTCCTCTTCATTAAAATGTATAAAAACTTAACCACTAGGAAGAAAAATAATGACTAATACAGACATATATGAGACATCTGAAGAGATAATGTCTGAGAATTTTTCCAAACTGATAGAAAGATAGCAAACCTTAGATTCAAGAAGCATTTTATGCCTTAAGCAGGATCAATGCAAAGAAAAATGCATTAGATACAATCTAGAAAAATTGATGAAAACTAAAGGGAAAAATCTTGATGTCAACCAATAAAAAGATAAATTATCTGCCTAGAAGCAACAACAATAAGTGTGACATTTCAACAGCAAAGATGGAAGCCAAAATGTAATAAATCTTTAAAAAGCTGAAGGAAGAAAACCCTCTACCTAGAATTCTACATCTAGCAAAAATTTCCTTTAGGAGAGAAGGGAAAGTAAAAACAAACTGACAGAAACTTTCAAAAACTCTTGCTGGTAGTCCCATAATGGAATAAATACTTTAAGAGAGAAGACATATAGAAAGTGGAATACAGAAAATAAAGGAGAGTAATTGGCCACCTCATGCGAAGAGTTGACTCATTGGAGAAGACTCTGATGCTGGGAGGGATTGAGGGCAGGAGGAGAAGGGGACAACAGAGGATGAGATGGCTGGATGGCATCACTGACTCGATGGATGTGAGTCTGAGTGACCTCCGGGAGCTGGTGATGAACAGGGAGGCCTGGCGTGCTGCGGTTCATGGGGTCGCGAAGAGTCGGACACGACTGAGCGACTGATCTGATCTGAACAGAAAGAATAAATAGTGAGTAGAATTTTTTAAAATATGTAACATGTAATATAAATAAAAATATCTTTGGGATTTAAAATATGAGAAAAATAAAAATACTTGAATATACAGAAAAGAATGGGTAAATATGATTAAAGTATCTAAAGACCCATCGCTTAGAATGGAATAAGATTACTAATTCTAGATTGCCATACATCTAGGGCACATAATGAAATCTGTCAGAAAATCATTTTTAAAAAGGATAAAAGAATATTTAACCAGAAAGTTAAGACAGAGGGAAATGGAATAATAAAATATTTAATTAATCCAAATGAAGCCAAGAAGGAATAAAAAAGAATACAATAGGTAAGAAAAAAAAATAAAGAAGTTAGATGACAGATTCAAACCCTAAATAAATGGACTCAATTCTAAAAATAAAATTGTGAGACCAATTTCATGTCATTAGTTCTGCTTTTTTAATTCTTTTTAACATAGGTTTTCAAACTTGGATTTCCTTTTGTTTCTAATTTTCAAGAGAATACCCTCTCATCTCTTTGGTCTCTCTGGGATTTCCTATGCTAGGTGAAATCTTCTAATCTGTGAGATAGGACAGGCAAATGAGAGGGGAACAGCATTTGCAGCTGTCTATGACACTTACTGAACTCACATGGAATAAGTCACTTTACCTTGTTAGACTTCCATTCATTCCTTCATCTGAAAAGAAATCTGCTGCAATCAATTTTCTTTTAGACTTTTAGTACTAGGGTTTTTTTAATTGACTCTGTACCTATAACATGGGGCTAAGGTTTATCACAGTCTCTCATATTTTCAAAGCAGTATGAATGTAGTTAGCAAGAAGGACCAGGAAACCTTAATTTGTACATATTGCACTCGGAACATTTATTTTGCATCTTCAATACCAAGATGAACTGTGTGGGAGGAATATGATACAAAGGTGAAAGTGCAGTGGTGAAGAGATCGGTGGATTAGGCTCAGAGGAAGGAGGTTCTAGACCTGACTCTGCTGTTAATTAGCCATGTGTTCAGGGAAGTCACATAAGTTCTTAGGCCATTATGTAAAACTGGAGTGGACACTACTGCTGTCTTCATGCTTTGGGACAATGTTACATGTAGAAATGCTCAATGGAGAATTTGTGTTCTTCAATAACTAAATTCCTTTAGCTGGTCTCCGACTGAGTCACCTTTTAGTATCTAAAAGTCTGTTAACAGCAATATTTTCATTCAGTGACCTTGGCTCTAATGTCATACCATAAGCAATGGAAATAGGATAGGAAAGCACAGATTTAATACTCTTCTAGCTCTGTAATTTTAGACAATTCATTTGATTTTGGCTCACCTGGAAAGTGGGGGTAATAATATTCGTTTTTCAGACCAAGAATGATAATGAATGAGAAAGTACTATATAAACTGTAAAGCATTTTATGGACAAAAAGTGTTATTATAATTGAAGTTTTTTGTAAGTAAACTCAAATCAAGTCTACAGATGTGATTTGAGCAAATAACAGTTAACTAGAGGCAAGAACGAATAATGATTTTTGTTCATCAATGACTGTTTCAGTATCTTGATTCTGACAGTGAGATATGACAAGTCAAGATGGTGGCTAAATGTGCCTTTACTCTTTTGCCTCCGATATCTCCATCTTCGAAAAGAGTTTAGAGCAAATATTTGTTCATTTTCCTCCTCAAGCATTTAGGGCTCCCCCCATATTATATTGCTCTTTGTACTCCACAGTTTGCTTTTTTTTTTTTTTTTTAAAGCCACATGTCTTGCAGATCATTAAAGAGCAGAAAATAAAAACTTACTTTATTCTTTTCAATTGTATATTCTGTAGAATAAAAATGCCATTAATATTATTAAAGATAATATAAAAACCAATTAATTGACAGTTAAATTGCTTTAGGTTCTGCATAATTAAGTGGGCACATTTGTGTAGGAGAGATTTCTAAGAATGCAACTGCTCAAGCAAGTATTATTACAGGTAATTTGGTAAATATTGCCAAATTACCTTTCAAAGGCAGAGTTTAGGTTTTACAGATTGCACTCCCATCAACAAAACATGAAATGCTTCCCCTCTCCTGCTGCCACACCCTCATCAGCACTGCATATTATAAATATTTAAATTTTGGCTTTTGGGGGCTCCAAAATCACTGCAGATGGTGATTGCAGCCATGAAATTAAAAGACGCTTACTCCTTGGAGGGCTTCCCTAGTGGCTCAGACGGTAAAGTGTCTGTCTGCAAATCAGGAGACCTGGGTTCAATACCTGGGTTGGGAAGATCCCCTGGAGAAGGAAATGCAGCCCATTTCAGTATTCTTGCCTGGAAAATCCCATGGACTACAGAGTAAAGGAAAGTTATAACCAACCTAGACAGCATATTGAAAAGCAGAAACATTACTTTGTCAACAAAGGTCCGTCTACTAGTTTTTCCAGTAGTCATGTATGGACGTGAAAGGTGGACTCTAAAGAAAGCAGAGCACAGAAGAATTGATGCTTTTGAACTGTGGTGTTGGAGAAGACTCTTGAGAGTCCCTTGGACTGCGAGGAGATCCAACCAGTCCATCCTAAAGGAGATCAGTCCTGGGTGTTCATTGGAAGGACTGATGTTGAAGCTGAAACTCCAATACTTTGGCCACCTGATGCGAAGAGCTGACTCATTGGAAAAGACCCTGATGCTGGGAAAGATTGAGGGCAGGAGGAGAAGGGGACGACAGAGGATGAGATGGTTGGATGGTATCACGGACTCAATGGACATGAGTTTGGGTAGACTCTGGGAGTTGGTGATGGACCTGGAGGCCTGGTGTGCTACAGTTCATGGGGTTGCAAAGAGTCGGATATGACTGAGCGACTGAACTGATAGGTGGGAAAATAACCCATTGGTTAGTAATGAGGTGGAGTATATTTTTATATATGCCTTGAATATATCCTTGCATTTCTTCTGTGAATTGTCTCCTTATAGCCTTCATCCATTTTCTATTGGTTTATTTGTCTTACGGATTTGTATCATCTATATTTTCTGTATCTTCATCCCTTGTCCTTTATATATGCTACAGATATTTTTCCAATCTGCTACAATATTTTAATTTATTAAAGATATTACTTGCCATTACAAGTTTTAATAATTCATTATTTTTGTTCTTTAAAATATCTAGAAAATGTTCTCTCATGTGCTTTTCTAATGCTTTTATTTTTGTATTAAGCTTTTTTGACAATCTGGAATTTATTTGGGGGTACAATAGGAATTTGGAAAAGAAATTGCAACCCACTCCAGTATTCTTGCCTGGAAAACCCCATGGACAGAGGTGTTTGGTGGGCTACAGTCTTTGGGGTTGCAAAGAGTCAGACACAACTTAGCGACTAAACAGTAACAATAGGAATTAGGAGTATTCATTAATTTCGCCCTAAATAAATGGCCAATAAATACAAAATTATTTCAGCATGATTTTCTTTAATGATTTAGCTTTTCCCCATCATTTTGGAATATAGCATTGTTAATATTAATTTACACTGATACATGGAGAAGGCAGTGGCACCCCACTCCAGTACTCTTGCCTGGAAAATCCCATGGATGGAGGAGCCTGGTAGGCTGCAGTCCATGGGGTCGCTAGGAGTCAGACACAACTGAGCGACTTCACTTTCACTTTTCACTTTGGTGCACTGGAGAGGGAAATGGCAACCCACTCCAGTGTTCTTGCCTGGGGAATCCCAGGGAAGGGGAGCCTGGTGGGCTGCTGTCTATGGGGTCCCACAGAGTCGGACACGATTGAAGTGACTTAGCATAGCATAGCACACTGATACATGGAAATAGACCTGGATCCATCAGCAGAACTCTCTATTCTATTTCACTGATCTAACTGTACAGTCTTGCATTATAATGCCATTTTAATTATGTATCTTTTCCTCTTGATACTTGGAAAAATATTTTTCTAAATTAAATATTTTATCTATTTACTTAGGTAATTTAAAAATTTTACTGTAACCTATCAATTTTGTGAATATATAATTGATTTCCTGATGTTGAACTATCCTTGCATTTCTGAGAAAATTCTATTTCATTTTGTTTTCATATAATAATGGATTACATTTTCTTATTCTTTAATATTTTTTTCCTCTATGTACCTGAGTGAGATTGACCTCGAGTTGAAGTGTACCCTCTCAAGTCTTTATACGTTTCCCTAAATGTCCTCACACATTTAATATAATATTTGTATTAGCTTTTTGTATTGAGCTGAGAAGCTTTCCATCTTCTTCTGATCTGAGAACATTTATCATATATAAGAATTATCTGTCCTTTGAAAGTTAGATAGACCTTACCCATTACTTTGCCTGAGCTAATTGTAATTTTAGAGATAGTTTTTATTTCTTCAGTGTTTATGGTTACATTTTTAGCTGCTATATTTAAAGATATTTGCTTGGTTTTAAGCTTTTTTATGTTTTGTATGTAAACACTTCTTAAGATTTGTTGCTTTCATCGCTTCCCTAGTTAGTATATCTTGGCAAATAGCACACTATGACCATGGCACTTCCATCAGTCATGTCACAAAAAGCAGATTCACTGCAAATAAGTACAATTCAAAACTCAAACTTTTGATTACATTTTATGTTTGGCAGGAACCCTTTATTTTTCCTCTTATAATATCTAATACATATATTTTTCAATGTATATTTAAGACAGAGACTGAAATGTTGCTGACCAAAATCAGGGCTTTCTGATGACCCAGTTAAAGCTGCCTTATCTCAAAGTAGTGACTATCAGGAATGAGAAGCTATAGACAAATATTTAATTACTTGAAAATAATTTCGTGCTTCATCCTTCCTGTTTTTTATTCACAGAAGCAATGGATAGTAGTGACAAAGTAGAAAACACTAAGAAATGCAAAAGGAAGATGATAAGTTAATGTACCCCAAATCCATCACCTGGAGGAAAATGATTTGCTGTATAATCTGCCAGAAATTGTGTTCCAATTTGCCCACAAATATACCAGAAAAAATTGTCCATTTTATACATATGGATGGGTATATGTAACCTGCATTTTTCACTTACCATTGTAAACAGTTTTCCACATCAGTACACACAGATCTGTCTTACACTGGCTACATGGTATTGTGTTGTATGAGTCATTACAATTTAGTCATGCCCCTATTATTACACATTTATATTGTTTTTAATTTTTCACTACTTTAAACAAGCTGTGACAAAAACAATTTGAAACACTCAGTCTTGAATATTTGGTGCTAATTATATAATGAATCTGTCTGAAAGAGAGTACTGTCAGGCTGTGAAGAGCTGTGAGTCTTGAAGTCAGCTGACGTCATTCACTTAATGTTTTATGATCCACTCCTTACATCTAGAACTTTAAGATGAGCTTGAAGTTGGGCAGGCTTGCACTCCGTGCTACTCCTCCAGTTCACCCTCCTACATTCTTTTATTGTATCTGGCATCCTCTGGCCTCATTTTTATATCTTCTTTGTCTGATTATTAATTTAAAGAAAAAAAAGAAAGCAAGAATTTGGCATACTTAAAGCATTAGCAAACAAATAATCAAGTGCTTTCCTTGTGGGGATACTAAGGTGAATAGTGTGGCAGGGAGCTAATATTTCTTGATTACTTTGTGCCAGATTTTTAATATTCATTATTTTACTCAACCTTCACAGTACCTCTTCAAAGATGGTATTGCAGATGAGCAAACTGAGGTACAGAGAGGTCCAGTAGCATAACCAAGATCAAACTGAGTAAGTGACAGGCAGGTTTGGATGCAGGGAACCTCCTTGATATGGATAAAGCACAGTTCTTGCCCACAAGGAATCAACAAAATGGTGCCATACCCTGGAAGTTGTGTGCTAATTGTAATTCATGGGCACGTGTACTTTGGTCCCTTGCCTATTTACCCTTTTCTAGTTTTAAGGAGGAAAGTCAGCTAGTTTACAACAAAGAAATGCTATACTTAAGCAGGACCTCAACTGAAATGATTACAATGAAAATACCTTATGCATGAACAAAACATGCGTGCATGAAAACCTCATGCTGTAGCAGGCAATGCATTCCTGGGAGATGGGCTTTTTCAAGAATTATAAACACAATTAAAAAAAATAAGCCAAGCACATGTGGTCACTAAATATTCAATGATGAGAGTAAGAACAACAAAAAAAGTTTTTTTTTTTAAAAAAACTCGACTCATCTTCCTCTACGGTTTGAAAGGACCAGGGCTAATAAGTAACCTTAGGGTTGTTTAAAAAGGTCAGTTCATTTTAGTGATTTGGCAGCATATTAGTGCATGATGATATTTTCCTTTCAGCAATCATGCCTCAGATAATGTGCTCAAGTACTTAAAAAAAAATCAAGACCTTTAGTTCAGATACCCCTGGATGGGTTTGCTCCCCAGAAAGTCAAAAGCACTCTGTGCTGAGCCCTCCCAGGAAGGGAATGTCTTCAGGCTTTTTCTCCACACCTCTGTCTCTTCATCTCTTCAGATCTTCTGGCTTGAAGGAAATGGTGGTATTTACCTTGAAGAAGAGATGGCTTTTAAGTAAGATAATAGCCCATTCCAGTTCTTCTGAAAAAGCAAAACAAAAGCAAACAAACATGAAACTTTCTTTTAAGATTCTCCAGATCAGAAATAATACCACCAGTGTGAATTATAGTGAGATTTTTTCTTAGAGATAAACATATCAAAATCTATGATACAGCAGAGGGGGCACCAAAATCAGGGTGAGAAGTTTCAATTTCACATCCTCTTAGGAAGCATATGAACTTGCACTAATGTCTTAACCTGTCTGAAAAATCAGGGTGAGAAGTTTCAATTTCACATCCTCTTAGGAAGCATATGAACTTGCACTAATGTCTTAACCTGTCTGAACCTCATGTTGTTTATCCAGGCAGAGGGCAAAATATTTGCCCCACCTACCACTTAGGATTGCTAATGTCAATGAAATGAAATAATATGTGTGAAAACCATCTGTGAAATGTTGAGTGCTCTATAAAATGTGTTATTATGTTATGGTGATATTATTAGCCTCATAATGCCTGATACAACTGAGTACTTGGTTACAACTTGTTTTTGTTGTTTTAGTAACATTCCCATAGCAAATAGCTATAGTTTTGGAGCTCTGTGGGTTCAGGCTGGCATGTTATATGAACCTGTTGAAAAACGATGGCTGATAACTGAAAAAAGGAATGCAAGCAATTTGGGGGCTGCTCACCTCCATCCTGAATTTATGGTTCCCACCCAGCTGGTGAGACTCTGAAGCTGTGACTCTTATGTGTCAACACATAAGGAAAGAAGGAAAGAAAGAGGGTTCCTCCAACTTAGAAACTCTGATTAACATTTAAAAGACAAACATTGCCCTAAAAAATGCAAAGCAGTAATAAGAACAAAGCTCATTTCAGTTGGCCTGTGATTTCCAGAGAACCAGGATGCAATTTCCAAGCAGGATGTATTTGGGGTGTGAGTGTGAGGTTGGAAAGGCCTCTTTCTCAGTCAATGGGCCTGGAGATGTTAGCCCAACCAGATTGGGGTTCCAGGCACAAGCAGAAGCACAGATTCTTAGGTCTGGTGCATGTTCTATCTTTTTCCACACTCTTCACAGTCTACCAAAGGCTTAGCCAGAAACACCTGAAGCAGACTTTTTCCCTGAAGCTGTTTCCAAAATTCCAGAGTCAGAATACAACCTGGTCAGGCAGCAGGTGAGCTCCTGGGCTTGGGCCCAATTAAGGTCCATATACTCAGAAAAGAGTGAGACTGGTGTGGTCCCAGTCAACATGGGCTTCATGCTGCATGTCTGGGACACATAAACACTGCCTTCTTTGCTTCTAAATTACATTCTTAGCCCTTTTGCCCTCTTCCTCTTCCTGCTTCCCACATGTTCCTTTTCTTACACATATATGCTGATCAGAGTCTTACTCCTTTTGTTTCCTCTTTTATTTCTGTTATTTAGTAGAGTCCTAACATTGACTCAGTTAACTGCTTTCTGTTACATTGTCCTCATCTGTGAAATGAAAATAGACTCTTCACTTTGTAGAGGGTTGGTGGTGCTGGAAGTAAAGAACCCATTTGCCAATGCAGGAGACGTAAAAGACGTGGGTTCATGTAAAAGACCTAAAAGACATCAGGAAGATCCCTTTGGAGGAGGGCATGACTACTCACTCCAATATTCTTGCCTGGAGAATCCCATGGACAGAGGTGCCTGGTGGGTTACACTCCATAGGGTCGCAGAGTCGAACATGACTGAAGCAACTTAGCACAGCACAGGGGCAGGAGATTCTATACCTGATGGCTACCTCCTCAACCCTCTCCTGTCCTTTCTTCATCTTACCTTTAAAATCTCTCTCCTTCCCTTGTCCTTTTCCTTGTTCCTTCTTTTTCCCCTTCTCTGCCTCTCTGTTTCTTCCTGCCATACACAGCCATCTCCACTAGCTTAGCTTTATGCTTTCAGGAGGTCACTGTGGGACATTCTGTCTTCTTGCCTAACCCTTGCTCTTCAGCTCTTGGGGCAGGCAGCGTGGCTGTGGCCAGCAGGATTTCTAGAAGCAACGGTATCAAGGTCTTTCTCTTTACCCTCATCCCATGGGTGCTGAACCCCAAGCTATCACAAGTGCAAAATACAGCTTGATGGTCTAAATCTCTTCCCATGCTGACCTATGTCTGGTGGTGTTTCCTATCTTTTTCTCAATGAGAATCAACTGGGATGTTAGTCAATGTCTTGGAAGCCACAAAAATTATTTGATTCTTGACATGTAGCAGGGGTCGTTCCCTTCTGAGAATATAACCCTCAAGGCCTTTCAACCCTTAACGTGAAATCTAGCTGCTGTCCCCTCACAGGTACCTCTCAGTAGCATCTCATGGAAGCTCTAGAATGCTGACCATTTGTGGGTACCATAGTAAAAGTGGGTTGGATTTCACTGAGAGGATTCAGAGAATGTGAGAGGTATTCCCCACCAGGAACAACGTAAGAATGAATTTGAAAGTGAAGTTTCCTAGGTAGAGCTTGGATTACTCAGCCCTGTCATTCATTCTCTGTCTCCACCATGGTTCAGATGCTGAACTGGGCTCCAAGGGTAATGGTGGACAAGATCTTTGTTCCCAGTGGCTCAAGCTAGCTGGAGAGAAAACAAATAAGTGGACAGTCTTTCCGGTTATACTACAGGGAACACCAGGATATCGGGATAATACTGGTGCTGATGGGCATCTTCTCTGCCTGTGTTTCAGATATGTCTAGGATTTAGGGGCTACACTAGTGGTGATAAAAGCTACCCCAACCTGGGACTGCTGGACAGGAAGGACTGCCCAAGGAGAAACAATAGACTTGAATCCAAAGGTGAATGAAGAAAAGATAGATATGAGACAGTATTAGGCAGAGGGGAGAGAGAATATTCTGGCCAGAAAGTTGTTCCCAGACTAGGATGTGTGTAGGGGGTTGGGTAGTTCTGCATGCTGGGTTGCTAGTGTGGAGGCAGAGATTAGCAGGAAGTACAGCTGGAGAAGGAACTGGAGTGCAGGAAGATGTGATTGTCATGCTAATGTATTTGAATATGTTCTTGCAGGCATTAAGGAGCCCTTTTAAGCATGGACTGCAAGAAGATCCAACCAGTCCATTCTGAAGGAGATCAATCTGAATTTTTTAGAAGGAATGATGCTAAAGCTGAAACTCCAGTATTTTGGCCACCCATGGGAGTTGACCTGGAGAAGACCTGATGCTGGGAGGGATTGAGGGCAGGAGGAGAAGGGGACGACAGAGGAGAGATGGCTGGATGGCATCACTGACTCGATGGATGCGAGTCTGAGGACCTCCGGGAGCTGGTGATGGACAGGGAGGCCTGGCGTGCTGCGGTTCATGGGGTCGCAAAGAGTCGGACACGACTGAGCGACTGATCTGATCTGATCTGATCTGATGTATTACTTTTGAAACTTCATTCCTAATGTTAGTGGAATTGAAGGAGAGCAAGACTAGAGATACAGAAACAACAGTCAGGGTGTTGCTTTCTACCCTGGTTGCACATAGAATTGCCTGGGGGCTTAAAAATACTGATACCTCAGTTCCACCCACAGAGACTCTGATATAATTTGTCTGGGATGTAGTCTGGGCTTTGGAAATTTTTAAAAGCTACCCAAGGGATCCTGACTTGCATCCTAAGCTGAGAATCACAGATTTAAGAGGCAGAGGATTGGAGAGGACTGAAAGGCTGTTAGATGTGTCCAGCTTGGACAGGACATTGCTCAGGGCTTCCTGAAAAAACATCTTATATTTTTTTTCTTCTAAAAGTGGTTAGGAGGTTAGTCTTATAGTTGATGGCCAACTATAGGTGGGTTCTCAAATGACTGTGAGGGGAGTAGTGAGCCTTGGAGTTTATCAATACCAAGCCTGAGATGTTCATTGATGGGAAGTAGCAGCATCTCAAGATAAATTGGTGACAACAGGGTGGGGGAGTGGAAATGAGGTAATTTGATTAGAGTATAAGTTATTTTGTGAATTGCTTATGATCCCCTGGAGGAGAGCATGGAAACCCACTCCAGTATTCTTGCCTGTGTAGAATCCCCATGGACAGAGGAGCCTGGCGGGCTCCAGTCCATAGGGTCAGAAAGAGTGGAACACTACTGAAGCGACTTAGCACACAGGCACTTGTAAGCCATAGTTTAAGTGAACTAGCATACACATATAACCACTTAACACCCCCACCTGCCCCCATTTTGTCTAAATTTCACTTCAACTTTCTTCTCAAACTGGACAGAAAACCTCTAATTCAACTGCACTGAAGGTTTTCTATTTAGCCTATCCAAACTATGGCTAATTTTTGAATATCAACAACAGCAGAAAAGAAATGTTGATTTTAAGCTTGAAAAATTGAATTTATTGTATCTTTCTATGCATTATGTTTTTGTGGAGAGCTCAATGCCCTATTGCCCAGACTGCATTTCCCATTTCTATTTAGCCCTCTAAGAATTACTCAGCCCCAGAACACTGAGAACATTCGGGCAAGTCTGAATACCATGGAGTTAACCCCTTTGTGCACAGGAAGGTTCTCTTGACTTCACAGCAGACTTTGCTGGGAGCAAAGTCTTCCTGAGATCCCCAGTGCTGGCTGAGGGGATGTGATATAGGGGTTAAAAGTAGTTTGCAAAAACCACTTGATTTGTTGAAAGAGCCTCCTGAGGAAGAATATGTAAGTCTGAAACGGTTTGCAACATCTGAGAAGGTGGGAGTGCACACTCAGAGGCCCTCGAAATGTCAGATTTGGGCCCAGAATCAGGAGACAGACTCTGCTGGGGTTTCTATGACTCTCGTTAACTGCCTAAGCCTTCCTGTTGACATCTTTGACAGTACCTTTGACAGCAAGTTATTATCTTACCATAAAGTTGGCCCCTCACCCCCTAGTCCTTCTGCCCCCGCCCCCCCCAGTTTCTAAGAAGGTGTGTAATAGTTAATGTGGGGGATCGGAGAGTTAAAAAGCAGATTCTAGAATTTCCTAGGGACTTGACTCTTTCAGGGGTAGGCTGTGGGCAAACTCTCCAAGTTTGGGTTTTTCTGTTTGTTTTTTTTTTTTCCATTTTCACTGGAGTTGAATTAACAACAGCAAGAGATGCCTCCAGGTTTACAGTTGTATGGCTTATTGTGTATATATCCTATAAAGTCAAAAACCATATGGAGAATTCCGCTTTCTTGGCTTTGTGTGTGTGTGTGTGTACCAGGAAGTAGTAAAATGTTTTGAGGTGCTATTAAGTCTTTAAATTACAAAATCAAGATTCCACCTTAAAATTTTTCCATACTGTACGTGGTTGCATAGCCTGGGGTGCTGAGTGCCTGCCAAATATCTATCAGAGAGTGATTTATGATATATGATACGCTCCTCGGCCCAAGTAGAGACTGTCGTTGAAACATGAGAGAGGGGAGTTTTGCTCTCTCGAAACCATGAGGGCTGGTTTCTGTTTGGCTTTTCTGAGGGAATGACCAGAATAAAACGTGCCACATTTTACAGCACCAAAACTTGTGGAAGAAACAAAACACGATTCTGTTAGGGAAAAAACAAAACAAAACCCTTAGTTTCTCTTTGTGGTTTGTTAGGGGTTGTTTTCACTCCAAGTGACTTGCTCTTTGCTCCTTTATTCTTCCACCCTACTCCTCCCCTCGTCCATTGTCGCTAATCTACTGAGTCTTAAAATAAAAAAGGAAGAGCTCTGTACTGGCAATTAAAGTATTTTAAAATGAGATCTCAGCTCCATGTTTTAAATATTTCATGTGCTTTCCATTCTACTCTAACTAAGAATATATTGTGAGTTCTGGTGTTTTCTGTTCTGCAAATGTTTCCTTTGCAGCTGTGAGGAAGTACATCTCCCATATGGCTTTTAGGACACTTTGCAGTTTGCTTAGATAAAGCAATATGGACCAAGAAAAATGAAATAGCAACCGTTTTTCCTTCAGATCAAAATCTTTTGGGTTTCTAAGTGGATATTTGAATTAACAGCAATGTAAAGCACAGTATGATTGCCTTTCTAAAATACTGTTAGATGGGGTATTGCTGCAGGTTTTTTAAATAGCCCATTTATGAATGCTGAAGACTTTTTTGCTGGTGAAATATGCATTGCTTGTTTTCTGACCATAAAAGAAAGCTATGGTCACTGGAAAAAATTTGGACAATACAGAGGGTGCATTTAAGACACTGTACAGCCCCTCACTTGGTTTCCTAAGTTACCTTACATCATTATTACTCTTCAGTATCACTATACAAAACACAATTCCTAAAGGCTTCATAATTTTTGATATGATCATGACGTACTTAGCTCTTTCCTTGTTATGGGACATTTAGGGTATCTCCATTTTTAATGAAAATGTTATTTTAAATAACAATGTCATAAATAAATCTGCACATGGAGCTTTGACCATATTTCCATTTAGGATAGGTATTACACAACTGGCATTACAGATCAAAAATTATTAATGTATTTTAATCACCTTGTTACATATTTTCATATTGGTTTCATACATTGTGCTTTGCTGACATCATATGAAGGTGAGTTTGTGTCAGCCTCATCCTTACATTCTTCAGTACTCTGATGGCTATTTTTTTAACTGAAGTATAATTGACATAATGTTCTATTAGTTTCAGGTGTACTATATTGTGATTAGCCACTTATATTTACTACAAGATGATCACCATAAGTCTATTTACCGTCTTTCATGGTTTAAAATTATCATATTATTGACTCTGTTCTCTATTCTGTATATTATATTCTCATGACATTTCTATTTTTGCAATTGGAAATTTGTGCTTCTTAATCCCCTTCGGCTGTTTTGCTCATCTCCCTATGATCCTCCTCTGTATCTATGAAACTATTTTTGTTCTATTTGATTTTTCTTTTATATTCCATAACTAAGTAAAATCATTTGGTATTTGTCTTTCTCTAATTTTACTAAGAATGCCTTCTAGGTCCACCTATGTTGTTAAAGTGGCAAAATTTCACTCTTTTTATGGTTGTACAATATTCCTATATATATATTACACACATATTTATGTATATATATTTTATAAACTACATATTCTGTGCGTATGTGTGTGTGTGTGTGTATCACATCTTCTTTATCCATTCACCTAGCCATGGGCATTTGGATTGTTTTCATGTCTTGACTGTTATAAATAATGGTGCAGTGAACACAGGAGTGCAGTGTGCTTATATGTTATTAAATTAGCATTTTCTTTAAGAAAATACCCAGATGTAGAATTTTTAGATCCAATGGTAGTTCTATTTTTAATTTTAAAGAACTTCCATACTATTTTCCACAGTGGCTGTACCAATCTATATTCCCTCTCAGAGTGAACAAGTATTCTTTTTCTTCCACATTCTTGTCTTTACAAGTTATTTGTTGCCTTTTTGATAATAGCCATTCTTACAGGAGTAAAGTAGTATATCATTGTGGTTTTGATTTGTATATCCTTCATGATTAGGTAATGGTTAGCATTTTTTCATGTGTCTGTTAGCCATGTCTGTATGTCTTTGAAAAAAATGTCTATTTTAGACTTTAAAAATATTAAGATGTCTGAGTTCTATATATACTGAATATTAACTCTTTATCAAATATATACTTTGCAATTATCTTCTCCCTTTTTGTGCTGTTGCTGGTGTTCTTCACTGTTCAAAACCTTTTAATTTGATGTAGTCCCCTTATTTGTTATGCTTTTCATGCCCTTGTCTAAGGAGACAGATCCAAAAAAATGTTGCTAAGAATGATGTCAAAGAGCTGACAGTCTATGGTTCCTTCTAGGAGTTCTGTGGTTTCAGGAGTTAAACAGTCAAGTCTTTACTCCATTGGAATTAAGTTTATATTTGGTATAAGATAGTGGTCTAGGTTAATTCTTTTGCATATGATTATCCAGTTATCCCAACATCATTTATTGAAGAGATATTTTCCCACTGTATGTTCTTACTTCCTTTATTGTAGATTAACTGATCATATGTGAGTGGGTTTATTTCTGGATTCTCTATTTCATTCCATTGATTTATGTGTCTATTTAGATGCCAGTACCATATTGTTTTGATTGGCAAAGCTTTGTAGTATAGTTTGAAATCAGGAACCTTGATACCTCCAGTTTTGTTTTTCTTAGTGTTGTTTTGGCTATTCAGAATCTTTTTTTGTTTCATACAAATTTTGAAATTATTTGTTCTGGTTCTGTGAAAAAATCATGGAGGAAACGCAAATAAAAAATGCAGTTGATAGGAACTGTATTGACTATATATATATTACTTTGAATAATATTGGCATTTTAACAATCCAAGAGCATGATATATCTTTTCATTTATTTGTGGTATCTTT
Organism: Tragelaphus eurycerus; assembly: GCA_935064755.1. Lineage (NCBI taxonomy): Eukaryota > Metazoa > Chordata > Mammalia > Artiodactyla > Bovidae > Tragelaphus > Tragelaphus eurycerus. Next base: position 3,077,733 of record CAKXYN010000015.1, read on the forward strand.
ATTTTTTTTTCATTAGTATCTTATAGTTTTCAGAATACAGGTGTTTTGTTTACTAGGCTAAATTTACTTCTAGGTATTTTATTCTCTTTGAAGTAGTTGTAAATGGGATTGTTTTCTTAATGTCTCCTTCTGATAGTTCCTTATTGGTGTATTGTAACACAGATTTCTGTATGCTAATTTTGTATCCTGCCAAATTACTGAATTCATTTGTTAGCTCTAATAGGTTTTTCAGTGAAATCTTCAGGGTTTTGTTTATATAATATCATATAATTTGCAAATAGTAACAGTTTTACTTCTTCATTTACAGTTTGGATGACTTTTATTTCTTTTTCTTGTTTAATTGCTATGGTTAAGACTTCCAATACCATGTTGAATAAAAGTGGAAGAACAGGTATCTTTGTCTTGTTTGAGATCTTAGAGGGAAAGCTTTCAGCTTTCACCATTGAGTATGATACTAGTTGTAGGCTTCTCATATATGTACTTCATTATGTTGAGATACATTCTCTCTATGGAGTCTTCAGAGTTTTTATTGTAAGTGTGCATTTAATTTTGTTAAATGCATTTTCTACAGTCATTGAGGTGATCAAATGATTTTCACTCTATATTTTGTTAGGGTAGTGTATTGGTTTGTGAATGTTAAATCATCCTTGCATCCCTGGAATAGGTCCCACGTGATCATTGTATATGATTCTTCTAATGTAGTGTTGAATTTGGCTTGCTACCATTATGTTAAAGATTTTTACATCTATATTCATCAGGGATATTTGGCTGTAATTTTCTTTCTGTAGTGTCCTTGTCTGGCTTTGGAATCGGGATAATGCTGGCCACATACAATAAGTTTAAAAGCTTTCCTTCCTCTTCAATTTCTTGGAATAGTTCAAAGAGTCTAAGTATTAAATTTTTTTTAAATATTTGGTAGAATTCACCTATGAAGCTGTCTGTGGCTGGCCTTTTGTTTGTTGAGAGTTTTTGATTATTAATTAAATTTTTGCCAGTAATTGATACATTTAGATATTTTATTTCTTTCTGATTTAGTTTTGGAAAATTATACATTTCTAGGAATTTAGCCATTTCTTCTAGGTTTTCCAATTTGTTGGCATATAATTGTTCACAGTAGTTTTTATGATCCTTTGCATTTCTAGGGAATCAATTGTAATTTCTCCTTTTTCATTTATGATTTTATTTGGGCTTTTTTTTTTTTTTTTTGATGAGTCTAGCTAAAGCTTTATCAATTTTGTTTACTTTTCAAAGAACCAGCTTTTAGTCTCATGATGTTTTCTATTTTCTTTTTTGTCTCTGTTACTTATTTTCACTTGATCTTTATTATTTCCTTCCTTCTACTAACTTTGGGCTTTATTTGTTTTTCTCTTTTTAGTTCTGTTAGGTGTATAATTGTATTGTTTATTTGAGAGATTTCTGGATTTTGAGGTAGGCCTGTTTTGCTATAAACTGCCCTCTTAAAATTGCTTTTGCTGTGTTTCATAGATTTTGGAAAGTTATATTTCCATTTTCATTTGTCTTAGAAATTTTTAAATTTCACCTTTGATTTCTTTGTTGACCCATTGTTTAGTAGCATGTTATTTAATCTTTTTGTATTTGTGTTTTTTTTTCAATTTTCTTCTTGTACTTCATTCTAGTTTTATACCTTTGATATAAAAAAGATGCTTGATATGATTATAATCTTATTAACTTTATTGAAACTTGTTTTGTGGCTTAAAGACTTCTCCTGGAGAATGTTGTTCTGCTGCTGCTGCTGCTAAGTCGCTTCAGTAGTGTCTGACTCTGTGCGACCCCATAGACGGCAGCCCACTAGGCTCCTCTGTCCCTGGGATTCTCCAGGCAAGAATACTGGAGTGGGTTACCAGTTCCTTTTCCAATGCATGAAAGTGAAAAGTGAAAGTGAAGTCCCTCAGTCGTGCCTGACTCTTAGCAACCCCATGGACTGTAGCCTACCAGGCTCCTCCATCCATGGGATTTTCCAGATAAGAGTACTGGAGTGGGGTGCCATTGCCTTCTCCTGGAGAATGCTGTATGTGCACTCAAAAAGAATGTATATTCTGTGTTTTTGGATAGAATGTTATGTATACATGTTTAAGTCCATCTAATCTGATATGTCATTTAAGGCCATTGTGGTTTTTTTTTAAGCTATATTTCTGTCTAGACAGTCTATCCATTGCTGTAAGTGGGATATTATAATCCCTTACTCCCATTGTATTACTGTCAATTTCTATTTTTATGTCTGTCAATATTTGCTTTATGTATTTAGGTGTTGTTATGTTGGATGCAAAATATTTACAAGTGTTATATCCTCTTATTGAATTGATACCTTTATCATGAAATTCCCATCTTTGTCTCTTTTTGCAGCCTTTGGTTTGAATTATTTTTTGTGGTACAAATATTTCTACTCCAACTTTCTTTTTGCTTCTATGTGAATAGAATATCATTTTCCATCCTTCCGCTTTCAGTCTGTGTGTGTCCTTAGAACTGAAGTGAGTTTCCTATAGACAGCATATATATAAGTCTTGTGTTTTGTTTTGTTTTTTGTTTTTGTTTTGTTTTTTGTTTTCAGCTACTCTGTCTTTTGATTGGAGCATTTAGTTCATTTACATTTAAAGTAATTATTGAGAGGTGTATACTTATTTTACTAATTGTTTTCTTTTTCTTTCTTTATTTGTGTTCTTCTGCGTTCCTTTCTTCTCTTGCTCTCTCTGCTCTCTTCCTTGGTGATTTGATGAGTTTCTTTAGTGTTATGTTTGGGCTCCTTTCTCTTAGGTTATTGTGTTTCTATTATAGTTTTTTGATACGTGGTTACTATGAGATTCATGTGTGACAACCAAAGTATATAGCAGTCTAGTTTCAGCTTATGATCTCTTGAGTTTGAATCCTTGAGTTTAGGATTAAAACACTACATTTTAACTCTCTCCACTCACCTGTTTTACTTTTTTGACACCACATTTTACATTTTTTTTGTATATCCCTTAATTACCATAGTTTTTTCAAATCCTAAAAGATGATGCTGTGAAAGTGCTGCACTCAATATGCCAGCAAATTTGGAAAACTCAACAGTGCCCACAGGACTGCTGTGAAAAGATCAGTTTTCATTCCAATCCCAAAGAAAGGCAATGCCAAAGAATGCTCAAACTACTGCACAATTGCATTCATCTCACATGCTAGTAAAGTAATGCTCAAAATTCTCCAAGCCGGGCTTCAGCAATACATGAACTGTGAACTTCCAGATGTTCAAGCTGGTTTTAGAAAATGCATAGAAACCAGAGATCAAATTGCCAACATCCGCTGGATCATTGAAAAAGCAAGAGAGTTCCAGAAAAGCATCTATTTCTGCTTTATTGACTATGCCAAAGCCTTTGACTGTGGGGATCACAATAAACTGTGGAAAATTCTGAAAGAGATAGGTATACCAGACCACCTGACCTGCCTCTTGAGAAACCTGTACGCAGGTCAGGAAGCAACAGTTAGAACTGGACACGAAACAACAAATAGGAAAAGGAGTACGTCAAGGCTGTATATTGTCATCCTGCTTATTTAACTTATATGCAGAGTACATCATGAGAAGCGCTGTGCTGGAAGAAGCACAGGCTGGAATCAAGATTGCCAGGAGAAATATCAATAACCTCAGATATGCAGATGAAACCGCCCTTATGGCAGAAAGTGAAGAGGAACTGAAAAGCCTCTTGATGAAAGTGAAAGAGGAGAGTGAAAAAATTGGCTTAAAGCTCCAACATTCAGAAAGCTAAGATCATGGTATCTGGTCCCATCACTTAATGGCAAATAGATGGGGAAACAGTGGAAACAGTGACAGACTTAATTTTTTGGGGCTCCAAAATCACTGCAGATGGTGATTTCAGTCCATGAAATTAAAAGACGCTTACTCCTTGGAAGGAAAGTTATGACCAACCTGCATAGCATATTCAAAAGCAGAGACATTACTTTGCCAACAAAGGTCCGTCTAGTCAAGACTATGGTTTTTCCAGTGGTCATGTATAGATGTGAGAGCTGGACTGTGAAGAAGGCTGAGCACCGAAGAATTGATGCTTTTGAACTGTGGTGTTGGAGAAGACTCTTGAGAGTCCCTTGTACTGCAAGGGGATCCAACCAGTCCATTCTAAAGGAGATCAGCCCTGGGTGTTCTTTGGAAGGAATGATGCTAAAGCTGAAACTCCAGTACTTTAGCCACCTCATGCGGAGAGTTGACTCAATGGAAAAGACTCTGATGCTGGGAGGGATTGGGGGCAGGAGAAGGGGACGAAAGAGGATGAGATGGCTGGACGGCATCACTGACTCTATGGACATGAGTTTGGGTGAACTCCAGGAGTTGGTGATGGACAAGGAGGCTTGGCGTGCTGGAATTCATGGGGTCGCAAAGAGTTGGACACGACTGAGTGACTGATCTGAACTGATAGTTGATTTTACCACTTTCCATACTAGTTTTGTAAGTTACTGATCCACTACCTTTAATATATGTTTGCTTTTACCAGTGATATTTCTCTAATATGATTTCCTAATTCTAGTTATGGCCTTTTTCCATTTAAAGAATTCCCTTTAACATTTTTTGTATGGCTGGCAGTGGTGAACTCTTCTAATTTTGCTTGTGTTGGAAACTCCCAATCTTTCCTTCAGTTCTGGTTGATAAACTTGCCAGGTAGAGTTTTCTTGAGCATAAGTTTTTTCTTTTCAGAACTTTTAATATACCATGTCACTCCCTTTTCTGCTGAAAAATCAACTGATAGTCTATGTATATTCTCTTATACATAACCAGTTGTTTTTCTCTTGTTACCTTTAAGATTCTCTTTATCTTCTTTGTATTATTTTATGTATTTTTGATGCACTGGGTCTTTGTTGCTGTGTGTGGGCTTTCCTTTGCTGCAGAGAGTGGGGACTACTCTTCCCTGCTGTTGGAGCTTCTGTTTGTGGTGGCTTCTCTTGTGCAGAGTGGGCTCTAGGAGTGAAGGCTTCCGTAGTTGCGCATACAGGCTCAGTAGTGGCCGCTGGCCCTAGAGCAAGGGCTCGTTAGTTGTCTCACACAGGCTTAGTTACTGGGCCCATGTGGAATCTTCCCAGACCAGGGATTGAACTCATGTTCCCTGCATTGGCAGGTGGATTCTCATCCACTGTACCACCAAGGAAGTGCTCTCCTTATCAACTTTTGACACTTTAATTTTAATACACTGTAATGTGGTTCTCTTTTTGTTTCATTTTGTCTGAAACTCTATGGGCTTCCATTGAAAGTCTATATCCTTTGCCAGATTAAGAAAATTTTCAGCCATAATTTCTCCAAGTTTTATGATGCTTTTCCTCTATCTTTACCTTCTGAGATCTCTGTAATGCAAATGTTAATATGCTTGATATTGTCCCAGAAATACCATAAACTAGCCTCTTTTTTTTTTTTTTTTTTTTTCGGTCCACGCTGCTAGTCTTGCAGGATCTTGGTTCCTTGACCAGGGATTGAACCTGGGCAATGAAAAGCACTGAGTCCTAGCCGGTTGACTGCCAAGGAGTTCCCATATCCTCATTAAATTTTTTTTTTTTTTTAATTTTGTGGGATTTCCATTACGCTGTCTTCCAAAATTCTGACCTATTCTTCTGCATCATCTAATCTGTTGTTGATTCCACCTGGTATATTTTTAATTTCAGTTACTATATTCTGATTGGTACCATCTCTGATTGGTTCCTTTTTCTATTTTCTCTTTATTAAAGTTCTCTCTGTGTTCATCTGTTCTTCTCCTGAGTCCACTGAGCTTCTTTATTACTGTTACTTTGAACTCTTCATCATGTAGATTTCTTATCTCTATTTCACTTAGATGTTTCTTGAAGCTTAGTCCTGTTCCTTTGTTTGGAACATATTCCTTTGTCTCCTCTTTCTCTATAACTCTCTGTATTTGTTTCTATGTACCAGGTAGATCAGCTTTGCCTCTCCCCTTCCTGAAGAAGTGACTTTGTGAAGATGGTTTCCCGTGGGGTTCAGAAGAACAATCCTCCAGATCCCCAGAGTCAGATGCTTCAGGGGTGTCTTCTGTGTGGGTTTCATGTACCCTCATATTGTGGGGATACTGTAGTTGCTGTGGGTGTGATAGTAGGTGGGTTAGACCTATCAACTGCCTGTGGTGCCCAGCCCAACAATTCTGGGTGCAATGGTGGGCAGAGTAGGCTCTCCAGGACTGAAGTTGCTTTGAGGAGCCGCTGATACTAGCTGAGGCTCCTGCTGGCTGTGGTGGGTGCAGTCTCTTTGGGAGGGGTGCTGGCAGGGGAAGAGGTTGGGGGTGGAGTGGATCCTTAGGAGATTGCTTAGACAGAGTGAGTGGTGCTAGCAAGGGAGATGCTTAGCAGTATCAGACCACGCAGGAAAGGGGGGAAAATTTTTTTTAAAGGAACTTATCAAAACTTAAGTTTCTAGAGACAGTTCCCACAGATCCCTACCCCTCAGCCCTCACCATAAAACTAGGCAGTGGATCTTCTTCACATATGGCCCAGGAGCTTTTCAAATTTGCTGCCTCTGCACTGAGACTCAGAGTGAGTGGGTTTGTGCATCTGCTCTTTAAGAGAGGAATTTTGGTTTCCCACAGCCCTTTGGCTCTCCTGGATGTAAACCCCCACTGGTTTTCAAAGCCAAACATCAAGGCTGTGAGGGCATAGCTTCTTGGTGCAGTTACCTAGGACCAGGGTGCTCAGTGACAGATTCAAACCCCTCACTCCGTAGGGAGGACTTAGGTGTTAGTGATATCCCCTCACACTTGAGGGTCACTGCATTGAGTTGTAGATCCTGACTAGACTTTCTTGCCTCTAACTACCTGTCTCAGTGTTTTGTAAAAAATTTGCCATTAGTTTTAGACATGCTGTTCAGTTAATCTTCAGGTCATTTTCAGAGAGAATTTTTCTACATTAAGTTGTGGTTTGTTGTGTCCAGTAGTAGAAGATGAGTTCAGAATCTTTCTACTTTTCCATCTTGATCCTGCCTCTTGATGGTTGTTTCCTTACATCTTTGCCAGTTCAATACATACCAAATGATGCAATTAATTTTAATCAGCATTACTTTAATTATTAAAACAACATTTAATTTTTTCTTGTATATAGTCCACAAATTTCAAGCTTTTAGTGACTTGGTTTAGTAAGCTTTCCCCAAATCCACATTTGGTATATCAGAGATTTTTCTGGAAACTCCTCTCAGACTATACATATAATAATAACCTGAGAATTAGTTATCTCTTAGAGCAGTTGAGTACTGTATGGAAGCCTGGCCAGAACTTGAATAAGTGTTTCCTAAAGCTCCTAAGTCAGTGTAACTAAAGGATCTATCCCAGGTATATCCAATGAGAACTGGTCTTCTGCAAAAACTCTGAAAGCCCTGCTTTGGTGGTAGCATTCCTTGATAGATGTGTGTTAATCTTACAAAAATGAACTGGAGCATAATGGCTTTCTTTTTGTTCTTAATTCTACTATGAACTTGATCCCATTTGACAAGTTCTTGGACTTTGGCTGCTTTAGATAATGTGTTTGGGATCATCTTTCCATGTCTTATCTCAAAACTGCTCTTATTGAAGATCTCTGTGACTTTCTTTAATGTACAAGAATCATTTCTGGGATGTCATTAATATTTGGATGTGAGAGTGAAAGTTGTAGTCGCAGCAACTTTAAAGGCAGTCTTGGGGATGCCTCTCAAGGGAAATTTTCCTTTTTTATTTTCTAAGGTGCCATCTATTGAGCACATACTACATGCCAGGCACTTTTCACACTTGGATCTCATTTAAGTTTCAATACCATCGAATGGAGTTTATATAATGATCCATTTTCACAGGCAAAATAATCTCAGAAAGCTTACATCAATTCCCCAGAGATATAAAGATTAAAAGCAGTAGGTGGTATATACAAAAACATTCCAAAGTCTTGTGTATTAATAATATAGAATCTATAGGAATAGACAGGCCGAGGGATCTCAAGTAAACTATTGAGTGACTCAGGAAGACAACCAGGGGATCGTTTCACTATTAACATATAGGAAAACTCTGTTACCTGCTCTCTAAAGAAATATATTGTTTTAAAATCATTTTTCAAACAATTGATGAGATTCACATGTAATCATTAGTCTCTCAAACATTTGTATTGCAGAAATTCCCAGTGACCTCAGGTTCTTGAATTTATCCTACAGACTTGGTTGAGAATCTTAAATTACTATTCACATATATTTAGCAAATTCTTTTATTTCATGGCTTAACTGCAAGGTATTTACCCTTGGAGCAGTCCAATGTACCCATGAAAACAAGAGTTGATCATTTATGGAAATTGGCCATGGAAATATGCCGAAGGTGTTTTAAGGACATGTTTTTAGTGTCCCCTTTAGGAAACCTGTATTTCCACTTCCCAGGAGCTCAGGATTTTAAAGATCAGGCTTCCTAGCCTCTTCAACCTCTGCAGGCTGAGATAACCTGTTGCTATTTTCAAATATAAATAGACTTTATTAGGCTTTAAAAGAACTGCCCAAGGGTTTCCCCCTTTTTTCATTTTAGTGTTTGGATTGTCAGCGGAAGTCTTGAGCTATGAGACTTGGAAGGCAGTGCCTGCAAACAAACATCCTGTGGACAAAACTGTCGGCCCAGCACTTGGTGTTCCAGGATGATTGACAGGAAACAGGGTGTGCGGTGAGAAGGGAGGACGGACTCTGAGCACGGTGGCTTCCAGTTCTCCCAAACAATAGCTAGGCTTCCCAGGAGCCTCAACACTCCTTTTCCATCTGCCCTGTGGAAGCGTGAATGGTTGACTGTGGTGGGAGTTAGGGAGGACGTGGGTTGGTCAGGAGGTGAAAAGACCCCTGGTATTCAACCTAGCAATTACAAACAGAAAACAGAAACCTTTTGATAATGCTTCTGTTTGAGGGATAGGAACATGTAGAGATGCCAAGATCTGGCATGACAGTGGAATCAAGCAATGACCAAAAAGGAGCCATCTGAAGAAATTATGATCTATCAAAGCCAACACTCATTGCTTAGGGGAGGTAGGCTTGAGGGAGGTAGTGATAAAGAGAGATCAAGGATGGTTAAAGGAAGTGAAATGAAACTCACAATGAAAAGAAGTGAAAGTGAAGTCGCTCAGTCGTGTCTGACTCTTTGAGACTCCATGGACTGTAGCTGACCAGGCTCCTCTGTCCATGGGATTTTCCAGGCAATAGTCCTGGAGTCAATTGCCATTTCCTTCTCCAGAAAGAAAAAAAAGCAAATATTAAACATTTTATTTTCCCACCTTCCTCCCCACTCCCCTACCCCATACAAGGCACTTTGGGAGAAAGGAGAGGAAATGCACATTTTTAAAAGCCCAGCTCTGTGCTAGGATTTTGAGGCAGGTATTATATTAATTTTTCCAAGTGATGAAAGTGAGGCTTAGTGAGTTTAAATAAGGTTTGTTCAATGGGGCAAATTTAGACTATGGAACAGTTGGTGTTTCAGTTCTGTCCTTTGGGCCTCAAAACTCTGTTGCATTTTTCCTCTATCACTTCCTCCCTAAATTTGTCCAGGTTCTGCCCCCTTCCTTCTCTGCTTCAGTTCTAAAGGGAAATATGTAGAAGAAAATTTCTCTAGCTCAGGCTCCCACAGCTTTCAATTTATATCTTCTTTTCTAATTTTCCCAAACCTTTCCTCAAGATCTGGATTATCAGGCCTGTTCATCTCTCTGGGACTTCACTGTGTTCTTACCTCTGCTGCAGTGACTTTGCTTCTTTCTCTGTATCACAATCTTCAGCTCACTCCTGAGAGTCCAGGTCAAATGTCACTTCTATAAAGAGCTCATATAACAGACTTTACCTTACTCCCCGAGGTGGGATCAGTACCTTTTCAATACCATCATCTCACAGCAATTTGTGTCTACTTCTTTTATAATTATTATATGCTATTTTGAGTCTAACTATTCCTGGTTCTTACTAATCCATGAGTAACCCACAAAAGAAAACCTTAAAATGTAGTCTTTTGATAGTTTTACAATGTCCCATTTAGGTAAATATTAGACTTTAATCCTCCTTTCCTTTCCTCTGTCTCTCCCTTTATGTCTGAGAGTTCCTGAGAGTCTATCGTCTCTTTATAGTCAGTAGTTGTCCTTATGGGATTTCATAAATTAAGAAGAAAAAGTGGGCTGCTGCTGCTGCAAGTCACTTCAGTCGTGTCTGACTCTGTGCCACCCCATAGACAGCAGCCCACCAGGCTCTGCCATCCCTGGGATTCTCCAGGCAAGAACACTGGAGTGTATTGCCATTTCCTTCTCCAATGCATGAAAGTGAAAAGTGAAAGTGAAGTCACTCAGTCATGTCCGACTCTTAGCGACCCCATGGACTGCAGCCTACCAGGCTCCTCCGTCCATAGGATTGTCCAGGCAAGAGTACTGGAGTGGGGTGCCATTGCCTTCTCTGAAAAAGTGGGCAGAGACATTAAAAGACTTAGATGGGAAGAAAGTCCCCTGTCAACCCTTTCCTCCATCCTTCCCTTCCTCCCTCTTTGTTTCCTTCCTTCCTTCTTTCCCTTTTTGCTTCCTTCCTTCCTTAAATATTCACAGGTTATCACTTATATTTTTGGTACTGCGTTAGACACTGAGAATATAAGTAAGAACAGAACCCACACTTCTTCTGCCCCTATGGAGCTATAGTCCATTGAGGAGGTAAATGTTATAAATACAACAGTCAAAATATGCAGTTGAGAACTGTGATGAACACTATGGAAAAAAATCTGGCTTTGTAAATATAGTTCAGGTGGGCCTGAGCTAGTCTGGGATTAGTGGGTGTGCTTGGCAGTTTGACATGGACTTGCAGGGAAGGATTTAGATCAATCTGAAAGCATTCGTGTAGTCAGGCAGCTACTAGACACCCATAGGAATTCCTGTTGTTCACAGAAGGCAAAAGGTGAAGGGAACTCCCCTTCCACCAGGGAGAAGAAGGAATGGCGGAGCTTGGTTTTGTCGTGAGACAGTACTCAGTTTTGCTCGCGTGGTAGAATCTCAGAAAAGCCAAGTGACTGAATTTAGAAAGGGGTATACCTTGTATTCTTGCCTGCTAAGTCAGAAAAGCAATACAGCTTTGAAGGCTGCCGCTGAAACGCATAGGTTTTATTTTCCAGATGCATTAAAGGTGCTCATGTCTATATGAAGAAGTCTGCTCTTGTGATACACATACATCTGTATATATATGTACATACATGCACACACACACATATATATCATTTGCTTTGTATTGAACTTCTCCCCTTTACTTTGTAGAAGACTAATTTCCCTTTGTTTCATATATTCCTAGGATTGTTGAGAAATAGGGGAAACGGAGGGTGGTGAGGATGATGGAGGAAAGCAGCAGAGGTGGCAGAACAGGCCACCCAGAACCATCCCATGAATCAAAATCCTTAAGATAATTCACACAAGGTTTCATGGCCTGTAGTCAAGCACATGAACACCTCAGCTGGGGTTCCATGCTCCTTTGCTCTGTGTGTGGGCCTTGCAAATAACTTTTGATATGGGGGGCCTGTGGATAAAGTGTCAAAAGCATACACTGGAGCAGGGATGACATCTCGCCAACACACTAAAAGCCAACATGCTCTTTACCTACATGCTTTGGGGAGTCACGGAGGCTTCAACCACGTATTTACATGCAATGTGAAACTTTATGAGGGATAAGCTGTTTGCCAGATGTCATTTTGCCCATTTCCTTTCCTTCCTTCCTCCCTTTCTCACTCCCTTCCTTCTTTGCTTCCTCCCCTACTTTCTTCCTCTGAAGTGTGATCTTGGAGAAATTTAGAAATCAAGTTAAGAAAGCTGTGTTGTAGTTTATTAGGATTTGAAGTAGTTGGGATACATCTATATTTGTAAGAGTTTGCTGCTGCTGCTAAGTCGCTTCAGTCATGTCCGACTCTGTGCGACCCCATAGACGGCAGCCCACCAGGCTCCCCCGTCCCTGGGATTCTCCAGGCAAGAACACTGGAGTGGGTTGCCATTTCCTTCTCCAATGCATGAAAGTGAGAAGTGAAAGTGAAGTCACTCCGTCGTGTCCGACTCTAGCGACCTGATGGACTGGAGCCTACCAGGCTCCTCCGTCCATGGGACTTTCCAGGCAAGAGTACTGGAGTGGGTTGCTATTGCCTTCTCTGTGTAAGAGTTTAGAGTTTCAATATTTTTGTTGAGAGAACTGTCCAAATTTCCTACCTTAGCATTCAAAACTTCATACACCTGGTTATTAACCAGACACCCAGCCTTATCTACTCTGACTCCCCTGGTCCAGGCAACTGATCTCCTCATTGTTCTTGGAACAATCACGCTCCTTTTGTTTCTTTCTTACATCTTTCTAGAGATGACCACCTCGTGTCCACTCACACGCATTCCCAATTCTTCACTTGCCACTTGTCCTGCATTGGCAGGTGAATTCTTTACCACTGAGCCACCAGAAGAGCCTTCTTTTACCCACTCTAAAAGGCCCCACCTGAGTCTTACCTGCCTCCAACTTGAAAATCTTCCTCTTTGCTTAACTCACAGCACTTCTAGCTCCGTTGACAGTGAATCCTGTGTGGGTCTGTGAAAAAACTTGTTTTGTTGGATGAGATTGTTGTAGATTATTATTTTGTCTTTCTACTTTGCATTTTCTACTGCCTTCTAATCTGGAACTTCTAACCTGGAGCCCTGGAATTTGTCTTTCCTATTTTTGTCCCTCCAGCTGTTTGAAACACTGAATTTTCTAAGCAAATCATATGTCTTTATTAAGTCACTTGTTTATTTAGTAAGAGATCACTTTCATTGTTCAAAGTATCAGATGTAGTGTCAAGGAGGAAAGAACTGAACTGTATTAAAATATCATTTATTAGAATGCTGGAGAAGATGTGGAGAAAAGGGAATTCCTACACTCTGTGTGGGAGTATAAATTGTTACAGCCATTATGGAAAACAGTATGGAAGTTCCTTAAAAAAAATTGGAGTTAGTATATGATCCAGCAATCCTACTCCTTGGTATATATCTGGAAAAGATGTAAGTTATAACTCAAAAAGAAACATGCACCCCAATGTTCATAACTGCACTATATAAAATAGCCAAGACGTGGAAGCAACCTAAGCGTCCATTAACAGATAAAGATGTTACACACACACACACACACACACACACACACACACATACACACACTGGAATATTACTAAGCCATAAAAATGAAATAATGCCATTTGTAGAAACATGGATGGACCTAGAGATTATCATTATAAGACAATGACAAAAATATGATGTCACTTATATGAGAACTCTAAAAAATATTACAAATGAACTTATTTACAAAAAAGAAACAGACTCACAGACATAGAAAAAAACTTAGGGTTACCAAAGGGGAAGAGATGGGAGCAGGATAAGTTGGGAGTATGGGATTAACAGATGCACACTACTACATACAAAATAGATAAACCACTAGGATTACTGTGTACCACAGAGAACTAAACCCAATATCTTGTAATAAACTGTAATAGAAAAGAATTTAAGAGAATATGCATATATATATATTTATATATATATATAAACTTGATCACTTTGCTCTATACCTGAAACTAACACAATACTGTAGATCAACTATACTTCAATTAGAAAACCCATAAATTAGATTTGAATTAAAAAAAAAAAAAGATTCTATTAGGTACATGGCTAAAGTTTCATGATACAACCCTACCCCAAACCTGGTGAATCGATTATATACATTTACACATAAAGACATTTCACTTGAAAATTTTAAGTTGTTTGCTTAGGATCATGCAGAGAATGTATCAAAGCTTGGTTATCTTTTTCTTCCCCACAAAAATGTATTCATTGAAACACTCATGAAACAGATGTTCATTAAGTACCTTCATGATTTAAGCAGCAGAGATGCAATGATGCCTAAAAATCTACCCAACCCTTATTTTCATGGAACTTCCCTGAATGGAAAGCTTCATGTGGAAAACACAGTGTCCTAAATAAATGTAAAGCTGCAGCTATCTTAAATGCCAAGATGGAGATATCCATGCTATTAAAAGAGTGTATCATACAATGTTTATTCTTCTCTGGGAAGGAAGGAAATACGTTCTTGTTGAAATACTTGGACTGGAAGTATAGGGTAAGAGTTAACCAAGAAGAAACATACCCAGTCTGTGACATGAAAGGAGCATGGCAAGTCAGGAAGACTGGAGGGTTTCAGAGCAGCTGGAGTGTGTGTGTGTTTGTGTATGTAGCTGGAGATATAAGCCTTTCTATTTTTTAAAGTTTTTTTGAAGTCTTTATTGAATTTATAGCAATATTGTTTCTGTATTTTTTTATTTTCATGTTTTTTTTTTTTTTTTTTTTTTTGTCCATGAGACATGCGGGATCTTAGCTCACTGCCCAGGAATCAAACCTGTACCCCTGCATTGTAAGGCAAAGTCTTCACCACTCGGCCTCCAGGGAAGTCCCCTTTGTTTATTTTTATGTTTGTCCTAAACACACTGAATTTAATGGAGACTTTTCAGTATGTGAAAGACAAGATCACTGTGGTCTCAGTGTGGAGAGCAGACAGGAGACGGACAAGACTGGGTGAGGGTAAGGCAGGCCAGAGACTGTTGTAAAAGACCTGGCCACAGAGAAAGCAGCTGGCCTAGAGCAGAAATGGTGGTGGGCATAGGATGGAGTAAAGAGGCCAGGCTAGAAAACTATTTAGGTGGTTCAACTGAAAGAACTTGATGGACTGTGTGTCGGGGTGATGAAGAGGAAGGTGACACAGATAACTCTAGAAGTTTTGCCCATAAAGCTTGTTTGATAGGAGGGCTATTATTATACTGGGAACTGTGAAAAATAATCAGATTTAAGTAGACATTTATCACATTGGATTTGGATGTATTTTAAGATGTATTTTGGCTTTCCTGGTGGCTCAGTTGGTAAAGAATCCACCTGCAATGTAGCAGACCCAGGTTTGATCCCTGGGTGGGAAAGATCACCTAGAGAAGGAAATGGCAACCTACTCCAGTATTCTTGCCTGCAGAATTTCATGGACAGAGGAGCCTGGCAGGCTACAGTCCATGAGGTTGCAAAGAATCAGACAAGACTGAGAGTTTGAGCATGACCATAGATATATTTTAGACATCTAAAATGAAATGCAAATTTGGGTAAATATGCCTGGAGTTAAATGAGAGGTCTGTCTGCATAAATAAAATTATGAGTTTATCTAGGCAGAGATGGTTATGAAAGCCCCTGGCATGGATAAAGTGGCCGGAGAACTGCTTGAGTAATGTGGGTGCTGCTGGAGGCACTGAGCACCAACTGAAGATGATACTCAGTTCCTGGTTTAAAGGGACTCTTGGTTTGGCAGTCCGAGCTTGGACTTGTCAGATTCCAAAGTCCACAGTTTTTCACTGACATCATTCACTGAGAAAGCAAAGGCTAAAGTGAGTGGGAATCAATACTGTAATTCTTGACCTTTAAGGGTATTTTTTTTTTAGTTTTGTTTTCTAAGACATGTGGTTTCCTGCCACTGTTTTGGCACATTTATTGTTGAGATTGGAAAACAGTAGTATGTATTATATTTGGCAATTATGCTCATTACCTTACAGGATTTGTGTAAGTTTAGGAGGTGTAAACTTTTTTTTTTTTTTTTACTTTGCAAACAGGAAAACAGAGGCCCAGGCAGAGTCAGGAGAGTTTGAGGTGAGATCACCAGAGGCCCGGATATAAAGATTAGAATCCATGACACGACAACTCCCAAAGCAGTTTCCAGGCCTCTGAAGCATGCTGTCTTGACATGCTTGTGTTTTGATTTTTGTGTGTGTTTTTTTTTCACCCACAAGGCTAGGAAGAATAGCTAGAAAAGGAGTTGGCATTGCTGCCCCTTAGGGACTCCTGACCTGTCCAGCCTGTTGTAGACTAGATCATGAGCGTCAGATTTATTAATAGTATCAGAAACATTTGGGACAGTCATCACATTTGCACCCTAAAAATAGTGAAGGTGAAAAGAGTAAATTACTTCCATTCTAATAACATGTCATTCATGGTAATAGAAATAAACTATAAAAGGGCTAGTTTTACAGAAACTGAAAGGGTAAATTTGAAAAAACAAATATTGAGCTAAAGACTCTTTCAGGGATTAGTGACTCTCCAAAATAATTTGTATTCAAGAGGGATATGGTTTTTTAAAGTTATTAATTCAAAGAAGTAGCACTTCCCTTTGATAAAAGATGCAAACAGTGTAAGAAAATACAAAGAGCAAAGATCTCCACAGCCATACTTCCTCCCAGAGCCCAGCTTCCTCCTCTAGGGTAACAGTTGTTATCTGTATTTTAATTTATTTCTTCACAAATTTTCTTTGTATCTGTCTTTTATATACAAATGGTAGATTGTAGTGCAGTGTTTTGTGCTCCATTTTTTTTCAACTGGGATATAATCCCACATCTGTTCATATCGATCTATCTTGTTCTCTTTGGCTGCAGAATATTCCATTGCAAGCACCCCATAACTTATTGAATAGTCTCCTACCAATCTAATCTTTGGCTGTTAAAAAAGTGTTGAAGAGAATATTCTCATACAAGCTTCTTTATATATATGTATATATAAAGATATATATATATATATGTATATATACATATACCCTTTGACCTAGCTATTATATATTCAGATAACAGTTTGAATAGGCATTAGAAATAGCCATTTAAAGACATTGAACTAATTATTATGGGCTAGCAAAAAATGTATGAGAGTACTTGGTTCCCCCAACCACTTGTAAAATATATTGTTATTTCATTAAAACATGAAATGTTTTTTAAAGATATTGGAGCCCTCTGATTTGTCTCAAGGTTTTGCTTGTACAGGAGTCCAGAGACTTCCAGATTATCCTCTATCAGCCATTCCAAGAGATTTAAGAATTATTCACTGCTCTTTTTGGCAAATGACCCAACCTTCATGAGACATTGAAGGGAGAAGGGAGTTAAGATTTAATGAGTGTTAAGCTGTTACCGGGCTTCCCAGATGGCTTAGCAGGAAAGTATCTATCTGTGATGCAGGAGACACAGGAGATGCAGATTTAATCCCTGGGTTGGGAAGATCCCCTGGAGGAGAAAATGGCAACCCACTCCAGTATTCTTGCCTGAAAAATCCCATGGACAGAGGAGCCTGGCAGGCTATAGTCCAAAGGGTCGCACAGAGTTGTACACAACTGAAGAAACTAAGGATGCAAGCACAAAACTATGTTATCATATTCATTCAACTGATATTTACTGAGTACCTGCCCTGTGATCTGTCTGGAGGCTTGAACTGCATCAGAAACAATGTAGACCTAGACTCCTGACCATTAGGAGCTGCGATTCTGATAGCTTATGATGAACAGTGTCAGATTTGTGATCTCCAAAGAAGATTTAGCTTCTGGACCAGGGACCAGGCTTGATCGCTCAAGAGCTTTTGTGTAGCAGACTTTTATTACAGTGAAAAGAAACAGAGAAAGCTGACATAGACATCAGAAGGGGGATGGAGAGCGCTCCATTCACTAGCCCTAGCAAGGGAGCTATATAATTTTTCAGTTGGTAATTACAGTAAATCTAAAGAATGTCTCACTATTGTAAAGGTCTTACCAGACCCACTCCTACAATATACAATTTAAGATAACAGGATTAGTCAGAAGGTTCTCAAGAAGGAGAAACATGTCTCAAGAAGGAGAAACATGTCCTCCTTGTTGTGATATAATCCTTGGTACAGAATTTAAGCTGAGTTGTTTTGTTGTATAATCATCAGCTGTGGGCTTAAAGAAAAAAATAAGTTTGTGCATTTCTTCTTCTTGAGAACTCCAGACCCCTTCTCTTCCTCAGGGACTCCGGACTTCTTATCAGCTACCTAAGAATTGACTCATTCATTTCCTCTTTTCTTTTAGGAGAATATGGCTGCCAAGGGAAAGGGTCATCATTTTTATTCCATAACTAATTCCTGCTCTTGAGGGGCATCATCCCTAAATTGTTGAGGCAGCATATTCTCCTAACGCTCATAGTGAGGGTCTCTGATCCCAGGGCCCCAAGTAATAGTTGGAGGAGGGTGTGGCACTGGTAGGAGCTTGAACAACCATTTGTAACCTAAAATCTTTCAGATGATTAGAAACAAATCCCATTTTACAGTTACAAATAGAAGGCAAAGTAGTCACTAAACCAAGTCAAGACGTTATCAAAATTGAAAGTCACATTATGTACATAGTTACATCAGGCCATCTTAGGCCATCTTAGGATTGTTAGATGTCATCAGATCAAGAAGTGGCATCGCATAGGATTGTTGCTGACAGTATTTGCAGAGTTGAAGAAAGACCTTTCCTTGAAGCAGAGAAACCCACCATGGCTCTTTTTTTTTTTTTTTTTTGCCTCCTCTTTTCCTCCTCATGTTCTCTACCATAATATACCATTTGTGCCAGCTGTAACAGCTTTTTAAAGACTGATTAGGTCCAAATGCCTATTTTCATAACTTACAGCAGGTATCTGGAGCTGAATGAGTGAGAAATCTATCTTTTAAGGTCATTTCTACCTCTGCATTTTGGGGATCAACATCAGTAAAATTTTGCAGAGTCTCTCATAGTCTTTCTAGGAGTTTCCTTTTATCTCTGTTCTATGTCAGCCAACTTAGCATAGTCTAAAGTCTTAGCATGCACTCACTTGAGTCCTCCAAGAATATATCTGGCAAAGTGGCTTTGTTATGAGAACTACTTGGCTCCCATGGAGAAGGTAATGACAACCCACTCCAGTATTCTTACTTGGAAAATCCCATGGGTGGAGGAGCCCGGTAGGCTGCAGTCCATGGGATCATGAAGAGTCGGACACTACTTCACTTTCACTTTTCACTTTCATGCATTGGAGAAGGAAATGGCAACACACTCCAGTGTTCTTGCCTGGAGAATCCCAGGGATGGGGGAGCCTAGTGGGCTGCCATCTATGGGGTCGCACAGAGTCAGACACGACTGAAGCGACTTAGCAGCAGCAGCAGCAGGTTGGCTTCCAGGAGGAAGGAGGGCTATTTCATGTTCCCTCTTTCCCTTTGTCTCATGTTCAAACTATTCATCTCCAAAAGTAGGAGCTTCTCTAAAACTCAAGTTTCTGAGTCAGGGCTCAGCATCCATCCCAAGATATACATTACATCTCTCTAAGTAAGGTCATAAAATAAAGTTAGTCACATTAAAGCTTCTAGGTACTTTTCTGGATCCTCTAGATAGTCTCAACCACAATTGGAACTGTTTGAAATTCTACTGAGACAGAGGCAACCTCTCCTGGAAAGGTGCTCTGATTCTCAGCCTGTTCAATTGGGAGCCCCAGATACAGGGGCAAAGTAAGAGGATAGGAGGGAGCTGAAGGTCTCATACCCAAATCTGTACCCTTAGGACACAAGTCTGGCATGTCTCACAGAGAGCTAAAGAGCAACACACATGGCGCTTCTACCCATTTCCCTTGTTTTCTACAGAACCGGTCTAGTTGTAAGACAATATCGTAATTAAGAGACCCTTCAACCAGCCATTGTCTGCCATCTTCCAAAGGATACCGTGGCCATTCAGTATCACAGAAGAAGATCAGGTGTGTCTTTTTTTAAACTCTGGGGATCAAGCTTGCCCCAGTTTTTAAAATACATTTTAAAGGGATGTTTCTGGAACTGCTAGTTCCCATCTGTAAGAGAGGAAAAGCGGCATCCACAGCCATGGCTTCTTTTTGCTAGAGGTGTCCCCCCTGCTCTAGATAGGGATGTAGACAGACTTTCCACCCAAGCTTTCCTTCCCTTGGTTGGACTTAGTTTGTCCCTTACCAATGCAGGCACCTTACTTATCCCTCCTGGTTCTACCCTAAGGTGAGGTGGAGATGCACCAGGGGTAGACCTGATGGCATCCCAGATTGATTTCTGGTTCCATACCCCCACCTTTGTTTGACTTGTCCTTTTCCTCTGATGCCACCTGGGGTGGAGCAGAGTCGTTTTCTGGAATGTTTCCCAAGCTAGGACTACTAGGGGAAGCATCCATTGTCCATGATCCTGTGCACATTTCTGAGTACTGTCCTGACTAAAATAGACTTGGTGAGGTATAAAGAGATGAACAACAACCAAGATGTCCCTTCTGAGTGTCACCACGCCAGTATCAGATCTGATCAGATCAGTCGCTCAGTCGTGTCCGACTCTTTGCGACCTCATGAACTGCAGCACGCCAGGCCTCCCTGTCCATCACCAACTCCCGGAGGTCACTCAGACTCACATCCATCGAGTCAGTGATGCCATCCAGCCATCTCATCCTCTGTCATCCCCTTCTCCTCCTACACCCAATCCCTCCCAGCATCAGAGTCTTCTCCAATGAGTCAACTCTTCGCATGAGGTGGCCAAAATACTGGAGTTTCAGCTTTAGCATCATTCCTTCCAAAGAAATCCCAGGGCTGATCTCCTTCAGAATGGACTGGTTGGATCTCCTTGCAGTCCAAGGGACTCTCAAGAGTCTTCTCCAACACCACAGTTCAAAAGCATCAATTCTTTGGCGCTCAGCCTTCTTCACAGTCCAGCTCTCACATCCATACATGACCACAGGAAAGACCATAGCCTTGACTAGACGAACATTTGTTGGCAAAGGGATGTCTCTGCTTTTGAATATGCTATCTAGGTTGGTCATAACTTTCCTTCCAAGGAGTAAGCGTCTTTTAATTTCATGGCTGCAGTCACCATCTGCAGTGATTTGGGAGCCCAGAAAAATTAAGTTTGACACTGTTTCCACTGTTTCTCCATCTATTTCCCATGTAGTGATGGGACCAGATGCCATGATCTTCGTTTTCTGAATGTTGAGCTTTAAGCCAACCTTTTCATGCTCCACTTTCACTTTCATCAAGAGGCTTTTTAGTTCATCTTCACTTTCTGCCATAAGGGTGGTATCATCTGCATATCTGAGGTTATTGATATTTCTCCCGGCAATCTTGATTCCAGCTTGTGTTTCTTCCAGTCCAGCATTTCTCATGATGTACTCTGCATATAAGTTAAATAAACATGGTGACAATATACAGCCTTGACGTACTCCTTTTCCTATTTGGAACCAGTCTGTTGTTCCATGACCAGTTCTAACTGTTGCTTCCTGACCTGCATACAGATTTCCCAAGAGGCAGATCAGGTGGTCTGATATTCCCATCTCTTTCAGAATTTTCCACAGTTTAGCAAAAGAGGTGGTGGAGGGTCGACCAGCCAGGAAAAAGTGATTTTTGTCCTCAAGCTACTAGGGCCAGTCCTTCAAGTTCACTTCCACAGATTCCACAAAAGGAATATCTAGAGAGTTGAGAAAAAAGCCACCAGAGAGCCTCTTTTCTCCTTCTTGAGGACTCCAGACCCCTCTCTCCTCCTGGGGGACCCTGGACTTCTTATCAGCCTACCTAAGAATTGACTCTCTCAATTCTAGCAGCAGCATAAGCCAATAAGGAAAATAGGATAAATGCATCATTAAAGGGTGGCAAGTGTGGAAAACAAAATGTAGACAAAGTAATATATACTAGGAGTACAGGGGTAGAAATAGCAGATGAGGTAGGACGGTCGAGGGTGGGGCCCACTGAGAAGGTGACATTGAAGACTTACAGGTGATGGAAGTTGGCCTAGTGATAGCTTGAGAAGAAATTTCCAGATAGAGTCTGTAGGTAGAGCAGAGGCCCTAGGGTGGGATGTGCCTGGGGACCTCCGGTCTGCCTGGAGCAGAGCAAGTGAGCAGGGAGGGCAGTGCAGATACCATAGGGCCTTGCAGGTCATTCAGAGCATGAAGTGGGAAGCATTGCAAGGTTTTAGTAAAGGAAGGATGTGATCTGACCTAGGTTTTCAGAGTGTGACTCTATAAACTTTGTGTTGAGATAGACTGAAGTTGGAGAGGGCAGAGCAGGGAAACCTATTCAGATCAGATCAGATCAGTCGCTCAGTCGTGTCTGACTCTTTGCGACCCCATTAACCCGCAGCACGCCAGGCCTCCCTGTCCATCACCAGCTCCCGGAGGTCACCCAGACTCACACCCATTGAGTCAGTGATGCCATCCAGCCATCTCATCCTCTGTCGTCCCCTTCTCCTCCTGCCCTCAATCCCTCCCAGCATCAGAGTCTTCTCCAATGAGTCAACTCTTCGCATGAGGTGGCCAAAATACTGGAGTTTCAGCTTTAGCATCATTCCTTCTAAAGAAATTCCAGGATTGATCTCCTTCAGAATGGACTGGTTGGATCTCCTTGCAGTCCAAGGGACTCTCAAGA
Source organism: Tragelaphus eurycerus (assembly GCA_935064755.1). NCBI lineage: Eukaryota > Metazoa > Chordata > Mammalia > Artiodactyla > Bovidae > Tragelaphus > Tragelaphus eurycerus. Next base: position 3,099,935 of record CAKXYN010000015.1, read on the forward strand.
GTCTTCTCCAACACCACAGTTCAAAAGCATCAATTCTTTGGCGCTCAGCCTTCTTCACAGTCCAGCTCTCACATCCATACATGACCACAGGAGAGACCATAGCCTTGACTAGGCGAACATTTGTTGGGAAAATAATGTCTCTGCTTTTGAATATGCTATCTAGGTTGGTCATAACTTTCCTTCAAAGGAGTAAGCGTCTTTTAATTTCATGGCTGCAGTCACCATCTGCAGTGATTTTGGAGCCCAGAAAAATAAAGTCTGACACTGTTTCCATTGTTTCTCCATCTATTTCCCATGTAGTGATGGGACCAGATGCCATGATCTTCGTTTTCTGAATGTTGAGCTTTAAGCCAACCTTTTCACTCTCCACTTTCACTTTCATCAAGAGGCTTTTTAGCCCCTCTTCACTTTCTGCCATAAGAGTGGTGTCATCTGCATATCTAAGGTTATTGATATTTCTCCCAGCAATCTTGATTGCAACTTGTGTTTCTTCCAGTCCAGCATTTCTCATGATGTACTCTGCATATAAGTTAAATAAACAGGGTGACAATATGTAGCCTTGACATATTCCTTTTCCTATTTGGAACCAGTCTGTTGTTCCATGACCAGTTCTAACTGTTGCTTCCTGACCTGCATACAGATTTCTTAAGAGGCAGATCAGGTGGTCTGGTATTCCCATCTCTTTCAGAATTTTCCATAGTTTATTGTGATCTACACAGTCAAAGGCTTTGGCATAGTCAATAAAGCAGAAATAGATGTTTTTCTGGAACTCTCTTGCTTTTTCCATGATCCAGCGGATGTTGGCAATTTGATCTCTGGTTCCTCTGCCTTTTCTAAAACCAGCTTGAACATCAGGAAGTTCACGGTTCACATATTGCTGAAGCCTGGCTTGGAGAATTTTGAGCATTACTTTACTAGCGTGTGAGATGAGTGCAATTGTTCGGTAGTTTGAGCATTCTTTGGCATTGCCTTTCTTTGGGATTGGGATGAAAACTGACCTTTTCCAATCTTGTGGCCACTGCTGAGTTTTCCAAATTTGCTGGCATATTGAGTGCAGCACTTTCACAGCATCATCTTTCAGGACTTGGAATAGCTCCACTGGAATTCCATCACCTCCACTAGCTTTGTTCGTAGGAAACCTATTAGGAGACTGTTGTCTTTAGTATACCCAGGAGAGAAGTGATGGTGGCCTGCAGGTAGCAGTGGGCATATTCTTGATAGAGTTTGCTCATGAAGTGGACAGAATTTTCTTGGGGTTACGGCATTGACTATCAGAGTAAAGAAGAGGTAGGAACTATTCTAGGATTTTTGGTATGGGTTACCATTGATGGATATACCGTGAAGTTCATGAAGAGCGTGTAATTTGGGGAGAAGACTAGAAGTTCTTTTATAATCATGTTGTCCTTGTGATGTCTCTTAGCTAAGTGGTTTATCAAGTAGGAAGATAGATATATGAATCCAGAATTGAGAGGAAGAGGGTGAGGGAGAGAGAGGGAGGCAGAGAGACTCAAGGAAAAGCAAATTGCATATTACATCCTATTTAATACAGTAAGTCTCCTACATATGAATCTTTAAGTAGTGAACTTTCAGACATGTGAACATGCATTCACATGTCTAATCACATAAGTTAGTTCATGTTTCTGGGGTACATTGTCATGCATGTGCATGCTCAATAAGTGGTTGTTTTATGTACTTTCTGTACAGTACTGTTTAGAGTACAGAAATACAGTATCTTGATTTCAAGTCCAGGATATACAGAAGCAAGCATGAAAGCAGTGGTATATAGCCAATTGTGTTAGTTGGGTACCTAGACTAACTTTCTTGGAATTACAAACAAATTGGACTTATGCATGCAGTCTAAGAATAGAACTCATTCATATGTAGGAGAATTGTATTCACAGTAATAGGCGGTGCTATGTTCAGCTGTTAGATGAAGAAGATCTCAGAGTAACTTGCTCTGAATTATCTGAATCCAAAGCCCACCATTGCCCGCAGCATTACCTGGTATTCCTTTATTTGCCACACAGCGTCCATGTACCAGGATTTGTTCAAGGCTGCTTTTCATAAGGAATCAGACCTGTGGCTTATACTTGGAGACACACAGTTGTGGATGAGGGTACTGACAGAGCCATACCATGGATTTGAGGCCCCTAAGGTCTGTGGGCCCTACTAAGTCGATGGCCCCACATGAAGAATGTGGAATTTGACACACAAGTGATTCCCCTTAGCTGGCCTGTTTTGGGTAACATCCTGTTTTTCTCTTCCAACTGTGCTCTATTGACCTCATTAGTGTCATAAAAGTGGCTGCTGCTGCTAAGTCGCTTCAGTTGTGCCTGACTCTGTGCGACCCCACAGATAGCAGACCACTAGGCTCCTCTGTCCCTGGGATTCTCCAGGCAAGAACAATGGAGTGGGTTGCCATTTCCTTCTCCAATGCATGAAAGTCAAAGTGAAGTCGCTCAGTCGTGCCACACTCTTAGTGACCCCATGGACTGCAGCCTACCAGGCTCCTCCATCCATGGGATTTTCCAGGCAAGAGTACTGGAGTGGGGTGCCATTGCCTTCTCTGCATAAAGGTGGAGTCTCACTTTATTTCTGATATCTCAAAATCCTTTAGCCCGCCACTGAGTGATAAAGAATTTTCATTCCATAGAATGAAAACAATTTTCACTCGATAGAAAAAGTTAATTCTGCCTGATGTCCAGGTGTGGGAATAAAAATTTTGTCCTACAGCAACCTCTGTCAGATCACCACTGCCAGGAGACTAGAGAGCAAGAAACTGTGTTCTTAAAATGTAACTAACAGCTATCATTAAAGTTCCAGTATTTTTCTAAAGTGGCTCAATATCACAAGGGATTTAGACTTCTCTGTTGTTGACTTACTGGGGTTTTTAGAAACCAGTGAAAAACTCTTACTAGTGGTTAAGGATTCAGGCTTTGAAATCAGGTATCTCCACCAATTCTTACCTGTCTGACTTGGGGCACTTTACTTTAGTCTCAGTTTCTCCAAAGTTGTAATGGAGGTAACAATGGCATCTGCTTTAAAGTGTTGAAAGATCAAAAGACATAATAAATATAAATTCTTAACACTTTGTCACACAGAGCAGCAATCAAAAAAAAAGTTATTCATTATGGAGGTCCCACAAAAAAATTAAAAATAGAAGTACCATGTGATCCATCAATTCCACTTCTGGGTATTTATCGAAAAGAATTAAATTCAGGATCTCAAAGAGATATTGGTAATTACATGCTCATTGCAATACCAAAGATGTGGAGACAACCTAAATGTCCACTACTGACGAGTAGAAAAGGACAATGTGGTATACACACAGAATGGAATACTGCTCAGCCTTTGACATGAAGCAAATTCTTTACCATCTGAGAACATGGATGGACCTTGAGGACATAATTGTAAGTAAAAGAAACAAGGCAAAGAAAGACAAGTACTGATAATTCTACTGTTATGAGATACCTAAAAGTCAAATTCAAAAAATCATAGACTGAGATGGTGGTTGCCAAGGCGTAGGGGAAGGGGGAAATAGTGGATTATTCATCAGTAGGCATAGGTTTTAGTTACGTAAGATGAATAAATTCTAGAGATCTACTTTATAACATCATACTTACAGTCAACAATAATATTTCATACACTTAAAATTTATTAGGAGGGTATATGTCATGTTAAGTGTTCTTTCAGAATATAAAAGGCAATATGATTAGTAGTATTAAGCTAGTATATATTGATGATAATATATACATATATACAACACGTAGTTTATATTGCCAAATTATTATGCTTAAAATGAATGATTTTTTATCGTATGGAATCAGTCACTTGCTCATTCATGTCTAAATCTTTATAATCCTATGGACTGGTGCCCGCCAGGTTGTTCTGTCCTTGGGATTCTCTAGGCAAGAGTACTGGAGTGGGGTACCAGTTTCTCCTCCAGGGGATCTTCCCGACTCAGGGGTTGAACCCGAGTCTCCTGCGTCTCCTGCATCGGTAGGCTGATTCTTTACCACTGAGCCACCTGGGAAGGCCATAATATAGAATAGTAGCCTGTAAATATTTTCAGCAATAGTGCTTTTTGGGAAATGACATTTTCAAACCGTTCAAATTTATAAAATACATAAATAATATTAAAAGAACTTTAAAGTTTTAGTACCTATGGATTATTAGAAAGTCAGTTGATGAAAAGTATCAACTTGCTTTAATGAATGTAAATACTTCAGCCACAGTTAGATAACAGTGCCAGTCTTACACACACTTCAGCATCCAGCTAACAGCAACATTTTATTTTGATTGCAGTGTATCAAGGAAATCTTAATTCACACAGGAACGTACTTGGTTCAGATTATAACTTAAAAAAACTTACCTTGCAGTTCTCAAGATATGCCTCAAATAAACTGAGCTACAAGCCTGAAAAAGAGCAATAGAAACATTTTGCTTTGAATTTGAATCTTGAATAATTTGAGCAGAGGAACTGCTCACACCCCTTGTTAGTCAAATAGACCCAAGTCTTCTGATGAACACTGAAAATGTTTATTGTTGTTGTTCAGTCACTAAGTCATGTCCGACTCTTTGGAACCCCCATGGACTGTAGCACACCAAATTTCCCCGTCCTTTACTGTCTCCTGTAGTTTGCTCAAATTCATGTCCATTGAGTCAGTGATGCTAGTGTTTATATATAACATATCTGAGGCCTTCCCTACAATCAGGGGTGTTAAAATGTAACTTTGTTTTTCTCTAACTGGACTTTGTCATTTCACACCTCCTATTAGTCCAGGGGGCTTGGTATGTTTCAGGTAATTCAAGGTTTTCTCTCCCCTTCATGAAATTGTAGCTCTATCTCCTGGGTATTTATATAGTGCCCAAGCAGGGTAGGAGAGGGACCTCAAGTCCTCCATTGTCACTCATTCATGCTGATTTCCTCTGAGATCTGAGCATCCTTATCTGGCCCAGGGCTGGTTTCTCTCCCAGGTCACCTGCCTCTAGTCCTGACTGGTCTCTCTAGACTCAGTTCTCATTCCCTTCTCTCTCCTTTCTCCCTGCCCCTCTCCCCCTTTGCCCTTCTCTGGCACATGGGAAACATTTTGTTCAACCAACCACTTCAGGATGATGATAAATGATGGGATGCTTCCATGCCCCTCTGCTAGGTTATTTGTGGCTTACTTTCCTGGTTCTGCCCCTGCTGGATACTTGAGACAATTGAGACCTTAAACTCTCTGGGTCCCAATCAGAAAAGGGACAGCAAGTATCCTCTGCTTTTAGGCATCCTTTTATCTATCTGGAAACTTCTATGGGCATATCATCTTTCAAGATTTAGCCTGAGGTTTGGTGCAGGGATCATGGCCAGCCACACTAGCATGAAACTCAAAACCTCACCTCTGTCTGACTTTTCTCTTCCTTTCTGGATTTCTTTCTTAATGTGAACCCACCTTGGGCAGTTAAGCAATCTCTATGCAAATTTATCTGTGTGAGTAGATATATAGAAAAGTTTAAAGCAGTTCAAGTATATGCACAAAAATAGAAGGAGAAATATCATTTATAAGTCTGGACACATGAAAGCAGTAAATTTGGTATCACATGTTTATGACATGGGTTCTTGGTCTTTAAAGGGTTGATATTTGTAGAGTAATTTACAAAGTGGAATTCTTTCCTGAGCCACAAATACCCTCCTCTCCTCCAATGTCCCTAGCACAGTACCATCACCACCGTTGTCCCAGTTGCTTCAGCCAAAAATCTGTATCATCCTTACTTTCTCTTTGTCCCTCACTTTAAAGGATAGACTTCATTTTTTGTAAAAGTTTTAGGCTCATAGCAGAATTGGGAAGAAGTTGCAAATGCTTTCATATATGGCCTGTGCTTTCCATGTGCTCAGTTACTCAGTCATGTCCAAGTCTTTGTGGCCCCATGGACTATAGCCTGTGATGCTCCTGTGTCCATGGAATTTTCCAAGCAAGAATACTGGAGTGGGTAAGAATGGGTTGCCATTTCCTACTCCAAGGGGGATCTTCCAAACCCCAAGATCAAAGTCACATCTCTTGCATCTCCTGCTTTGGCAGGCAAATTCTTTACCAATAGGACCACCTGGGAAGCCCTGTGTCCTCCAAAGAGTGGTACATTTATTACCATTGATAAACTTGCATTGATGCATCATTACCAACCAGAGGCCATACATTCCATTAGGGTTCATTGAACTGTGTACATTCTATGGTGTTTGATAAATTTAGAATCACATATATCCACCATATGGAGAAGGAAATGGCAACCCACTGCAGTATTCTTGCCTGGAGAATCCCCATGAACAGAGGAGCCTGGCGGGCTACAGTCCATGGGGTCGCCAAGAGTTGGACATGACTAAGCAACTAACACACATATCCACCATAACACGATTCCACCATAATGTAATCATACAGAATAGTTTTGTTTCCCTAAAAATCCTCCTTGCTCTCACTGTTCATCTCGTCATCTCTACTAATCCCAGACAACCACTGATCTTTTTATTGTCTCTGCAGCTTTGCCTTTTCTAAAATTTCATATAGTTGGAATCAAAGAGTATGTAGTCTTTTCAGATTGGCTTCTTTTAGAAATATGCATTTATTGTTCTTCCATGTCTTTTCATGAGTTGATAGATCATTTATTTTTAGTACTGAATAATACTCTGCTGTTTGCATATACCACAGTTCAGTTACCACTACTGAGGGATGCCTTGGCTGAGTCTAAGTTTTGGCAATAAAGAATAAAGCTACCACAAGTATTTGTGTGCAGGTTTTTTTGTGTGGATATAAGTTTCAGCTTCTTTGGGTAAATACCAAAGAGGCACATTATTGGATTTTATGGTAAAAATATACTTAGATTTGTAAGAACCCTCCAAACTGTCTTACGAAGTGACTGTACCATTTTGCATTCCCATCAGAAATGAATGAGAGTTCCCACGGTTCTATAGTCTCATTAGCATTTGCTATTGTCAGTGTTCTGGATTTTGGCCATGCTAATAGTAGTGATACCTAATAGTAGTGATATCTCAGTATTTTAATTTGTATTTCCTTGGTGATGCTGATGTGGAGCATCTTTTCATAAGTTTATTTGCCATCTGTGTATCTTCTTTGATGAGGTGTTCATTAAGGTATTTGGCCCATTTTTTATTTTGGTTTTTCAATTTTTTTATTGTTGATGTCTAAGAGTTCTTTGAAGAAAGCTGAGTACCAAAGAATTGATGCTTTTGAACTGTGGTGTTGGAGAAGACTCTTGAGAGTCCCTTGGACTGCAAGGAGATCCAACCAGTCCATTCTGAAGGAGATCAGCCCTGGGATCTCTTTGGAAGGAATGATGCTAAAGCTGAAACTCCACTACTTTGGCCCCTCATGAGAAGAGTTGACTCATTGGAAAAGACTCTGATTCTGGAAGGGATTGGGGGCAGGAGGAGCAGGGGACGACAGAGAATGAGATGGTTGGATGGCATCACCAACTTGATGGACATGAGTTTGGGTGAACTCCAGGAGTTGGTGATGGACAGGGAGGCCTGGTGTGCTTCAATTCATGGGGTCACAAAGAGTCGGACACGACTGAGCAACTGAACTGAACTGAAGAGTTCTTTGTGTTTTTTTAACGTGATAGTCTTTTATTGGATTTGTCTTTCACAAATATTGTCTCCTAGTCTGTGATTTGTCTTCTTATCCTCTTGACAGTGAAGCAAGGCAGACATTTCACATTTTATTTATTTATTTTGACATTTTACATTTTAATGAAGTCTAACCTCATTTTTTGTTTCTTGGATTGTGCTTTTGTTATTGTATTTAAAATTACTGCTAAATCCAAGGTCATATAGAGATTCTCCTGTGTTATCTTCTAGGAGTTTTATAGTTTTGTGTTTTATATTTATGTCTAAGTGAAGAGGAACTAAAAAGCCTCTTGAGGAAAGTGAAAAAGTTGGCTTAAAGCTCAACATTCAGAAAACGAAGATCATGACATCTGATCCCATCACTTCATGAGAAATAGATGGGGAAACAGTGGAAACAGTGTCAGACTTTATTTTTTGGGCTCCAAAATGACTGCAGATGGTGATTGCAGCCATGAAATTAAAAGACGCTTACTCCTTGGAAGGAAAGTTATGACCAACCTAGATAGCATATTCAAAAGCAGAGACATTACTTTGCCAACAAAGGTCCGTCTAGTCAAGGCTATGGTTTTTCCAGTGGTCATGTATGGATGTGAGAGTTGGACTGTGAAGAAAGCTGAGTGCCGAAGAATTGATGCTTTTGAACTGTGGTGTTGGAGAAGACTCTTGAGAGTCCTTTGGACTGCAAAGAGATCCAACCAGTCCATCCTAAAGGAGATCAGTCCTGGGTGTTCTTTGGAAGGAATGATGCTAAAGCCGAAACTCCAGTACTTTGGCCACCTCATGGGAAGAGTTGACTCATTGGAGAAGACTCTGATGCTGGGAAGGATTGGGGCCAGGAGGAGAAGGGGACAACTGAGGATGAGATGGCTGGATTATATCACCGACATGATGGACATGAGTTTGAGTGAATTCTGGGAGTTGGTAATGGACAGGGAGGCCTGGCATGCTGCAATTCATGGGGTTGCAAAGAGTCGGACACGACTGAGCAACTGAACTGATTGACTGATGATCCATTTGGATTAATGTTTGTAAAGAGTATAAGATCTATGTCTAGATCATTTCTTCTTCTTCTTTTTTTTTTTTTTTTTAACATGAGGGTTTTCCAGCACAATTTGTTGAAAAGACTATCTTAGGTCCATTCTATGGCCCTTGATCCTTTGTCAAAGGTCTGTTGACGGTAATTATGTGCGTATATTCCTGGGTTTTCTATTCTTTCTATTGATCTATGAGTCTGTTCTGTTACCAGTCCCACAGTGTCTTGATTACTGTAGCTTTAGGGCAAATCTTTAGGTTGGTAATGTCAGTCCTCTAAGTTCATTCTTCAATATTAGTTGACTCCTCTGGGTCTTTTGCCTTTCTGTATGAAATTTGAAATTAATTTGTTGAAATCCACAAAATAATGCTGGGATTTTGATTGGGATTACATTGAATCTATAGATCAAGTTGGAAAGAACTGACTTATTGACAATATCGAGTCTGCCAATCTATGAACACATAGCATCTCTCCCTGTAATTTCTTCTTGTTGATTTTGTTCAGAGTTTAGATCAGAGTTTTATCAAAGATCTGTAGTTTTCCTAATACAAATTTCATACATTTTTGGGTAGATTTTTACATACATATTCATATATTTTTGGTGCTAGTGAAAAACATAATTGCACTTTTAAATTCAAATTCCACTTGTTCATTACTGGTACATACAAAAGTGATTGACTTTTTTAGATTATTGGGTTTTGGAGTAAAACAAGATTTTTACTATTAACAAGTTTATTTCTGAGATGTAAAATTCTATCTCCATGTTTTACCTATATTACTATGGTTTTCTTTGCATGAATATACTATGAATATTATGTATTCTTGTATTATGTATTATGTATATTATGCAATATACAGAGAATACTATGTATATTCTTTGCAGCCACAGATGGAGAAGCTCTATACAGTCAGTAAAAACAAGACTGGGAGCTGACTGTGGCTCAGGTCATGAATTCCTTATTGCCAAATTCAGAATGAAATTGAAGACAGTGGAGAAAACCACTAGACCATTCAGGTATGACCTAAATCAAATCCCTTATAGATATACAGTGGAAGTGAGAAATAGATTTAAAGGACTAGATCTGATAGGCAGAGTGCCTGATGAACTATGATGGAGGTTCATGACATTGCACAGGAGACAGGGATCAAGACCATCCCCATGGAAAGGAAATGCAAAAAAGCAAAATGGCTGTCTGGGGAGGCCTTACAAATAGCTGTGGAAAGAAGAGAAGTGAAAAACAAAGGGGAAAAAAAAAAGATATACCCATTTGAATGCAGAGTTCCAAAGAAAAGCAAGGAGAGATAAGAAAGCCTTCCTCAGCGATCAATGCAAAGAAATAGAGGAAAACAATAGAATGGCAAAGACTAGAGATCTCTTCAAGAAAATTAGAGATACCAAGGGAATATTTCATGCAAAGATGGGCTCAATAAAGGAAGGAAATGGTAGGGACCTGGCAGAAGATATTAAGAAGAGGTAGCAAGAATACACAGAAGAACTGTACAAAAAAGATCTTCACGACCCAGATAATCACAATGGTGTGATCACTCACTTAGAGCCAGACATCCTGGAATGTGAAGTCAAGCATCACTATGAACAAAGCTAGTGGAGGTGATGGAATTCCAGTTGAGCTATTTCAAATCCGAATAGATGATGCTGTGAAAGTGCTGCACTCAATATGCCAGCAAATTTGAAAAGCTCAGCAGTGGCCACAGAAATGGAAAAGGTCAGTTTTCATTCCAATCCCAAAGAAAGGCAATGTCAAAAAATGCTCAAACTACTGCACAATTGCACTCATCTCACAGGCTAGTAAAATAATGCTTAAAATTCTCCAAGGCAGGCTTCAGCAATATGTGAACTGTAAACTTCCAGATGTTCAAGCTGGTTTTAGGAGAGGCAGAGGAACCAGAGATCAAATTGCCAACATCTGCTGGATCATCGAAAAAGCAAGAGAATTCCAGGAAAACATCTATTTCTGCTTTATTGACTATGCCAAAGCCTTTGACTGTGTGGATCACAAGAAATTGTGGAAAATTCTGAAAGAAATGGGAATACCAGACCACCTGACCTGTATGCAGGTCAGGAAGCAACAGTTAGAACTGGACACGAAACAACAGACTGGTTCCAAATAGGAAAAGGAGTACGTCAAGGTTGTATATTGTCATCCTGATTATTTGACTTATATGCAGAGTACATCATGAGAAATGCTGGGCTGGAGGAAGCAGAAGCTGGAATCAAGATTGCCGGGAGAAATATCAATAACCTCAGATATGCAGATGACACCACCCATATGGCATAAAGTGAAGAAGAACTAAAGAGCCTCTTGATGAAAGTCAAAGAGGAGAGTGAAAAAGTTGGCTTAAAGCTCAACATTCAGAAAATGAAGATCATGGCATCTGGTCCCATCACTTCATGGGAAATAGATGGGGAAACAGTGGAAACAGTGTCAGACTTTATTTTTCTGGACTCCCAAATCACTGCAGATGGTGACTGCAGCCATGAAATTAAAAGACACTTACTCCTTGGAAGGAAAGTTATGACCAACCTAGACAGCTTGTTAAAAAGCAGAGACATTACTTTGCCAACAAAGGTCCATCTAGTCAAAGCTATGGTTTTTCCAGTAGTCACATATGGATGTGAGAGTTGGATTATAAAGAAAGCTGAGCACCGAAGAATTGATGCTTTTGAACTGTGGTGTTGGAAAAGACTCTTTTGAGAGTCCCTTGGACTGCAAGGAGCACCCATCAGTCCATCTTAATGGAAATCAGTCCTGGTTGTTCATTGGAAAGACTGATGTTGAAGCTGAAACTCCAATATTTTGGCCACCTGATGCCAAGAGCTGACTCATTTGAAAAGACCCTGATGTTGGGAAAGTTTGAAGGCAGTAGGAGAAGGGGACAACAGAGGATGAGATGGTTAGATGGCATCACTGACTCAATGGACATGAGTTTGGGTAAACTCCGGGAGTTGGTGATGGACAGGGAGGCCTAGCGTGCTGCGGTTCATGGGGTTACAAAGAGTCGGACACCACTGAGCCACTGAACTGAAGTATGTTTTTCTTTTCTATTACTCTATTCAATCTTGAGTGCCACAATCAGGCAGATAGAAAATATGAGGACACTTTTCCTAGCATCCGTAGTGGAAACTTTAGCAATAGATAGTAATTATTCAGGTTTGATCTACATTTTTTTTTTTTTTTTGCCATAAATCCACCCACATAGTCCTTTTTACTTTTTAAATTTGTCAAACTTAAAAGTCTTATTTAAAGTCTGTACTCAAGGAAAGTTTTGTTTCCTGATCATTGTATGCTGCTGCTGCTGCTGCTGCTAAATCACGTCCAACTCTGTGCGACCCCATAGATGGCAGCCCACCAGGCTCCCCCGTCTCTGAGATTCTCCAGGCAAGAACATTGGAGTTGGTTGCCATTTCCTTCTCCAATGCATGAAAGTGGAAAGGGAAAGTGAAGTTGCTCTGTCATGCCCGACTCTTAGCGACCCCATGGACTGCAGCCTACCAGGCTCCTCCGTCCATGGAATTTTCCAGGCAAGAGTACTGGAGTTGGTTGCCATAGCCTTCTCTGATCATTGTATAGCTGGATTCTTTTCAGCATTCAGGTTCAAGGGCTATTTGCTGAAAGAGTCTTTTCTGACCACCCCACTGAAATAGTCCCATGGTCAGGTTCCTGCTGCTGTTGCACTACTTCTTCATTCTGTTTTCATTCATACCTTCGTTCCACAAATGTTTATTGAATGCTATGTGTGCTGAGTTGCTTCAGTTGTGTCTGACTCTATGTAATCCTATGGACAGCAGCCTGCCAGGCTCCTCTATCCATGGGGATCTCCAGGCAAGAATACTGGAGTGGGTTGTTATGCCCTCCTTCAGGGCATTTTCCCAATCCAGAAATTGAACCTGCATCCCTTATATCTCCAGTATTGGCAGGCAGGTTAAATCTTGGTATGTACTACATACTATCCCAGGCATTAGTCCAGTAGAACAAAAGAAGGGCTCCATGTGCCTCTGTCTCATGGAGCTTGCATTTTGGTTAAGGAGTTAGACAATGAACAGGTAGATACTAGATATACAGTTTATCAGGTAGAGATAAATGATGTGGAGAAGAATACAGAAAACAAAAATGCAAAATTCTAGGACTGAGAAGAGAGTGTGTAATTTTAAATGGGTGTGGCTAGGGAAGTCCTCACTGAGCAATGACCTAAATCCAGTGAGAGAGAGACTTGCTTTCTGCAGAAGAAGAAATAGAGAAAACCCAAAGTGTAAAGACCCTGAGACAGCAGGCTGCTATAGGTATTAGAACAAAAGCAAGGAGATCTGTGTGACTGGAGTGAAGTGACCAGTGGGGAGAGTCATGGAAGATGAGTTCAGCAAGTTCAGGGGATGAGAGTGGGTAAACTCCTGCAAGTCATCAAACTGTTAGATGCTTGGTCACATCTGACTCTTTGCCATCCCATGGACTGTAGCCTGCCAGGCTTCTCTGTCCATAAAACTCTCCAGGCAAGCATACTGGAGTGGATTGCCATTTCCTTCTCCAGGGGTCTTCTTGACCCAGGGATTGAAACCATGATTCGATCTCCTGCATTTCAGGCAGATTCTTTACTATTTGTGCCACCAGGGAAGCCAGTCATTGAAGGGACGTGGGCTTTTTTCCAAATAAAAGGATCCTTTTAAAAGGATTACTCTGCCTGCTACTGGGCTGAGAATAGACTATAAGAGAAAGATAGTTGAAGAGGACCAATTAGGAAGCTATTGTAAGACCAAGTGAGAGATGCGGGGGACTTGTAAAGGACAAAAGCGGTAGAGGTGAAGGATAGTGGTCATGTGATAGTGGATTTGGATGTGAGATGTGAGCAAAGGGATGAGTCAGAAAAGATGATAAACCACTGGAAGAAGAGTTTGCCCCTGATGAATGGCAAGAAGACTGCAGACAGAACAAGTTTAACTGCAGGATGGGAAAGATCAGGAGTTTGATTTTGTACACATTATAGTAAAGTTTGATGTCAAATGTGCAGTTGGATTCAATCCCTGGATTGGGAAGATCCCATGGAGAAGGGATTGGCAATGCACTCCAATATTCTTTCCTGGGAAATCCCATGGACGGAGGAGACTGGTTGGCTATAGTCCATGGGGTCATAAGAGTTGGGCACAACTGAGTGACTGAGCATGCACACACACAAGCATGCACAGGCAGTTGGGTACCTAACTCTGGAGTTCAACCTAGACGTGTGTGTGTACACATGTGTGTATGAATACAAATGAATATCTGCCTATGGTTTAAAAATTATCTTTTAATTTAATAAATATATATTTTTAATGAATTTAAGTTATATTTTTGCAGAATTTCTCAAGGACAGTTGCAGCAGTTGCATGGTGTGCAATTCAACAAAACTTGAAGCTTTGTTTTAAAACTCAGTCTCTTGTGGATATAAAAAGGTACTACTTGGTACAACCATCATAATCAGTTTTTTGGTGTGTGTTGTAGCGGTACTACAGGGCTTATGGATCTATACTCCAGAGGGTCTTATCTCAATATTTCTATTCTCAGTCGTGAGAATCTATTTCTCAGAAAAGTACCCAGGTTTTTCTCACGTTGTTGAATATGTTGATGTGAACCATCAAAGCTCTTGATGGAACATTTCCAATGGGACAGATCACTCCTCCTGTTTAGGGCCATACTGGCATGACCCCATGAAGGGATTTTGTGTGATGTGCAAGTTATCATGATGTACTTTTTAAAAATAGTGTCACTGACATGTATCCACAAAAATAAATTAACCTTCCTATCTCAACTGACTCACATTTTGGAAAGGGAAACTTCACATGCCTTTGATAGTATGAGCAGCAGGGTTGGGTCAGAATGAGAAAGTCATAGGCCAGCAATGGGATAGCTATGATAGACATTTTAATAGTTTTTTTTTTTTTTTTTTTTTGCAGATCACTGCCAACACATTGAGCATGAACTGAGATTTGTACCAGTCTGGGTTGTGATTCAAGCTCTGTCATTTTACAGATGGGCAGGATGTAACTTCTCCAGACTCAAGTGTTGAGAAATAAGATATAATAGGGAATAATTATAACTGTCCAGTGAGAGGAACTAATAATCTAATGTTTGTCAAAATACTTAGAATAGCACCTGGCATATAGGTAGCTGTCACTGAATGATAATTATTTGTATCAATAACTCTTCCATTTAAATCTAATAATTTGGTCTTTTGCAACACCTAAAATGTATTGAAGAGATTCATTACCTTACTATTTCACACCCAATTATTTTATTTTTAAATATCATTTAAGTAGCAAATGATGCTCATCCAGACCTAAGTCTCAGAATATGATTTCCCAAATTGTGACTTGGACTCAGCAGATTCAGGGAAGGCTTCTTGAGAAAGTCAGCCCCAGTCCAGGTACAAAGACATGCCTTTGAGCTGAGGTGATTTGAGATGATCATTTCTTAACTGATGAGCAGGACTGCTACCCCAGTCTTAAATTTATCCAGGACAGAGCCCTAGTGAGAATGAGCCTCCAGATCATTAAATCTTATAACTGAAACCCTTCCACTGCACTCTTAAACAGTTGACACACACATTTCATCTTTCTTGGCTATTATTTGGACTTATTAAGCATTTCTGTAACACTTTTCCCCCTAAATTGGCTGCATTTCATTAGCAGTTCTTCACATCACCCTGTGTAAAAGGTGAATACAGCAGTTCGTATATTATAGACAAGAAAATTGAGGTCCAAGTAAGTACAGTGTAGTTTGGCCAAGGACACCAGAAAGTTATGCTCTGGAATGAGCAACTAAACCCAGCATGCCTCAGTGTTGAGTCATGGTTGACTTTATCAAGGAGACTGTTCTTCATCGATGATTTGATTCAACACATTCAAAACATACACACACAAACATGCACACACGTGTATCACACACACACACACACACACACACACACACACAAATAATGTCCCCTCCTCCCTAAGAACAAGAAAACACTTCATGATTTCATAGTCATAAAATTGTAACCAGAGTGGTCAATCTAAAATTGAGTCTGATCAACTCACTCTTCTGTGAAAGGCTGGTTCTTATTCTCCATCACTCTGGTATAAAGTCCAGTCTTCTTAATGACATACATGGCCTTCTCACTGTCCTTCCACACCCCTACTGCCAGCCTGTTTACTCATCTTCCCATCGTTACTTTTGTCATGGGGCCAATTTTCAGTTCTTGTACTGTGCCTCTTTCTGTAATATGTAGAAAAGAATCTTCTCCCATCTCCTTTCCTTTCCTTTTATTATCTGTCAGAATTTTTTTTTTTTTTTTTACTTTACAATATTGTATTGGTTCTGCCACACCTCAACATGAATCTGCCATGGGCATACGCATGTTCCCCATCCTGAACCCTGCTCCCACCTCCCTCCCCATACCATCCCTCCGGGTCATCCCAGTGCACCAGCCCCAGGCATCCTATATCGAACCTGGACTGGCGATTCGTTTCTTATGATAATATACATGTTTCAGTGCCATTCCCCCAAATTGTCCCACCCTCTCCCTCTCCCACAGAGTCCAAAAGACTGTTCTATACATCTGTGTCTCTTTTGCTGTCTCTCATACAGGGTTATTGTTACCATCCTTCTAAATTCCATATATATGCGTTCAGATCAGATCAGATCAGTCGCTCAGTCGTGTCCGACTCTTTGCGACCCCATGAACTGCAGCACGCCAGGCCTCCCTGTCCATCACAAGCTCCCGGAGGTCACTCAGACTCGCATCCATCGAGTCAGTGATGCCATCCAGCCATCTCATCCTCTGTCGTCCCCTTCTCCTCCTGCCCTCAATCCCTCCCAGCATCAGAGTCTTCTCCAATGAGTCAACTCTTCGCATGAGGTGGCCAAAATACTGGAGTTTCAGCTTTAGCATCATTCCTTCCAAAGAAATTCCAGGATTGATCTCCTTCAGAATGGACTGGTTGGATCTTCTTGCAGTCCAAGGGACTCTCAAGAGTCTTCTCCAACACCACAGTTCAAAAGCATCAATTCTTCGGCGCTCAGCCTTCTTCACAGTCCAGCTCTCACATCCATACATGACCACAGGAAAGACCATAGCCTTGACTAGGCGAACCTTTGTTGGTAAAGTAATGTCTCTGCTTTTGAATATGCTATCTAGGTTGGTCATAACTTTCCTTCCAAGGAGCAAGCATCTTTTAATTTCATGGCTGCAGTCACCATCTGCAGTGATTTTGGAGCCCAGAAAAATAAAGTCTGACACTGTTTCCACTGTTTCCCCATCTATTTCCCATGCAGTGATGGGACCAGATGCCATGATCTTCGTTTTCTGAATGTTGAGCTTTAAGCCAACCTTTTCACTCTCCACTTTCACTTTCATCAAGAGGCTTTTTAGCCCCTCTTCACTTTCTGCCATAAGAGTGGTGTCATCTGCATATCTGAGGTTATTGATATTTCTCCCGGCAATCTTGATTCCAACTTGTGTTTCTTCCAGTCCAGCATTTCTCATGATGTACTCTGCATATAAGTTAAATAAACATGGTGACAATATGCAGCCTTGACGTACTCCTTTTTCTATTTGGAACCAGTCTGTTGTTCCATGACCAGTTCTAACTGTTGCTTCCTGACCTGCATACAGATTTCTTAAGAGGCAGATCAGGTGGTCTGGTATTCCCATCTCTTTCAGAATTTTCCATAGTTTATTGTGATCCACACAGTCAAAGGCTTTGGCATAGTCAATAAAGCAGAAATAGATGTTTTTCTGGAACTCTCTTGCTTTTTCCATGATCCAGCGGATGGGATAGGCGGGTCATGGTGGAGAGATATGACAGGGTGTGGTCCGCTGGAGAAGGGAATGGCAAACCACTTCAGTATTCTTGCCTTGAGAACCCCATGAACAGTATGAAAAGACAAAATGATAGGATACTGAAAGAGAAACTCCCCAGGTCAGTAGGGGCCCAATATGCTACTGGAGATCAGTGGAGAAATAACTCCAGAAAGAATGAAAGGATGGAGCCAAAACAAAAAGAATACCCAGCTGTGGATGTGTCTGGTGATAGAAGCAAAGTCCGATGCTGTAAAGAGCAATATTGCATAGGAACCTGGAATGTCAGGTCCATGAATCAAGGCAAATTGGAAGTGGTCAAACAAGAGATGGCAAGAGTGAATGTTGACATTCTAGGAATTAGCGAACTAAAATGGACTGGAATGGGTGAATTTAACTCGGATGACCATTATATATACTACTGTGGGCAGGAATCCCTCAGAAGAAATGGAGTGGCCATCATGGTCAACAAAAGAGTCCGAAATGCAGTACTTGGATGCAATCTCAAAAACGATAGAATGATCTCTGTTCGTTTCCAAGGCAAACCATTCAATGTCACAGTAATCCAAGTCTATGCCCCAACCAGTAACGCCGAAGAAGCTGAAGTTGAACAGTTCTATGAAGACCTACAAGACCTTTTAGAACTAACACCCAAAAAAGATGTCCTTTTCATTATAGGGGACTGGAATGCAAAAGTAGGAAGTCAAGAAACACCTGGAGTAACAGGCAAATTTGGCCTTGGAATACGGAATGAAGCAGGGCAAAGACTAACAGAGTTTTGCCAAGAAAATGCACTGGTCATAGCAAATACCCTCTTCCAACAACACAAGAGAAGACTCTATACATGGACATCACCAGATGGTCAATACCGAAATCAGATCGATTATATTCTTTGCAGCCAAAGATGGAGAAGCTCTATACAATCAGCAAAAACAAGACCAGGAGCTGACTGTGGCTCGGACCATGAACTCCTTATTGCCAAATTCAGACTGAAATTGAAGAAGGTAGAGAAAACTACTAGACCATTCAGGTATGACCTAAATCAAATCCCTTATGAGTATACAGTGGAAGTGAGAAATAGATTTAAGGGCCTAGATCTGATAGATAGAGTGCCTGATGAACTATGGAATGAGGTTCGTGACATTGTACAGGAGACAGGGATCAAGACCATCCCCATGGAAAAGAATATATGCGTTAGTATACTGTATTTGTGTTTTTCTTTCTGGCTTACTTCACTCTGAATAATAGGCTCCAGTTTCATCCACCTCATTAGAACTGATTCAAATGTATTTTTTAATGACCGAGTAATGCTCCATTGTATGTATGTACCACAGCTTTCTTATCCATTCTTCTGCTGATGGACATCAAGGTTGCTTCCATGTCCTGGCTATTATAAACAGTGCTGAGATGAACATTGAGGTACACGTGTCTCTTTCAATTCTGGTTTCCTCTGTGTGTATGCCCAGCAGTGGGATTGCTGGGTCATAAGGCAGTTCTATTCCCAGTTTTTTAAGGAATCTCCACACTGTTCTCCATAGTGGCGGTACTAGTTTGCACTCCCACCAACAGTGTAAGAGGGTTCCCTTTTCTCCATACCCTCTCCAGCATTTATTGCTTGTCGACTTTTGGATCACAGCCATTCTGACTGGTGTGAAATGTACCTCACTGTGGTTTTGATTTGCATTTCTCTGATAATGAGTGATGTTGAGTATCTTTTCATGTGTTTGTTAACCATCTGTATGTCTTCTTTGGAGAAATGTCTATTTAGTTCTTTGGCCCATTTTTTGATTGGGTCGTTTATTTTTCTGGAATTGAGCTGCAGGAGTTGCTTGTATATTTTTGAGATTAATTCTTGTCAGTTGCTTCATTTGCTATTATTTTCTCC
Source organism: Tragelaphus eurycerus (assembly GCA_935064755.1). NCBI lineage: Eukaryota > Metazoa > Chordata > Mammalia > Artiodactyla > Bovidae > Tragelaphus > Tragelaphus eurycerus. The sequence continues at coordinate 3,119,303 of CAKXYN010000015.1, forward strand.
CACTCTGAAGGCTGTCTTTTCACCTTGCTTATAGTTTCCTTTATTGTGCAGAAGTTTTTAAGTTTAATTAGGTCCCATTTGTTTATTTTTAATTTTATTTCCAATATTCTGGGAGGTGGGTCATAGAGCATCCTGCTGTGATGTATGTCGGAGTGTTTTGCCTATGTTCTCCTCTAGGAGTTTTATAGTTTCTGGTCTTACGTTTAGATCTTTAATCCATTTTGAGTTTATTTGTGTGTGTGGTGTTAGAAAGCGTTCTAGTTTCATTCTTTTACAAGTGTTTGACCAGTTTTCCCAGCACCACTTGTTAAAGAGATTGTCTTTTCTCCATTGTATATTCTTGCCTCCTTTGTCAAAGATAAGGTATCCATAGGTGCATGGATTTATCTCTAGGCTTTCTATTTTGTTCCATTGATCTATATTTCTGTGTTTGTGCCAGTACCATACTGTCTTGATGACTGTGGCTTTGTAGTAGAGCCTGAAGTCAGGCAGGTTGATTCCTCCAGTTCCATTCTTCTTTCTCAATATTGCTTTGGCTATTTGAGGCTTTTTGTATTTCCATACAAATTGAGAAATTATTTGTTCTAGCTCTGTGAAAAATACCATTGGTAGTTTGATAGGGATTGCATTGAATCTATAGATTTCTTTGGGTAGTATACTCATTTTCACTATATTGATTTTGCCAATCCATGAACATGGTATATTTCTCCATCTATTAGTGTCCTCTTTGATTTCTTTCACCCGTGTTTTATAGTTTTCTATATATAGGTCTTTAGTTTCTTTAGGTAGATATATTCCTAAGTATTTTATTCTTTCACTGCAATGATGAATGGAATTGTTTCCTTAATTTCTCTTTCTATTTTCTCATTATTAGTGCATAGGAATGCAAGGGATTTCTCTGTGTTGATTTTATCCTGCAACTTTACTATATTCTTTGATTAGCTCTAGTAATTTTTGGTGGAGTCTTTAGGGTTTTCTATGTAGAGGATCATGTCATCTGCAAACAGTGAGAGTTTTACTTCTTTTCCAATTTGGATTCCTTTTATTTCTTTTTCTGCTCTCCTTTCCTTTTATTATCTGTCACAATTTTTAAGAAGTCTCCCTACATTTCTCAAGACCAGGTCAGTTGGCCTTCTGTACAGCCCTATTGTACATGATCTTTTTACCACTTATATCACTAAAATTATCTTAGTTCCATCTTTTCCATGACCTTTCTATCCCCCTGAGGACAACTGTTTACCTGCTTCATTGTAGAACCCTATTGCCTAGCATGGTTCATACAAATAGTAGTGATATGATAAATAAGTTTGGATGGTATGAATGAACAATATGCCTTGTGATTTGACATTTTATATCACACAGTATCATAAGGTTACTCCCTTTTGTGTCAGACTCTGGGATAAATGCTAGAGATATAAGAGGTTATGGTCTGAAGCTTTAATGGTGAAATTGCTGGCAACTGCTAAGAGGGAGGGGAGGGGAATGGTGAAACTTACCAGTATAGATGTTCTGGCCTAAGATAACATCCTTTATATCTGTATATGTTGACAGCCTTTGGTCTTTTATAAGTGTAATCAGGGCAACCATATAGTTGTCCAAACTGGTACAGCTCTGAGTGGAAATGGACTCTGTTGAGAATGATATGTTGACAGTAAAAAGTAGGACCACCTCAAATCAAGTGTGTGATCACTCTAGGTGTATAAATTATCCCAATGTGCTGTTCATCTTGAGCTCAGTTCCTGCTTCAACTGAGCCATGTAATGGGCTTAAAGTTGCTGCTGGGTGAGAAATTGCACAGTGGGACTAACTGAAACAGCTAAGAAACTGCAGCAGTCACGTTGCAACAGTTTTCTCTTGAAGCAGCTCTAAACATAGTAGTAGTTCTCTCTCAATGACAGTAGCAGGTGAGAGAGGCAGTTAAGCAGTAGTTCTATTGCTCAGTAAAAGTTTTGGCACCTGGATTTGGACATGAAGAACACTAACTGGGGAGCTGAAAGAGTTCCAGATCAACTGAATTGCTCGGAGCTGCCAAGTTGGCCTGAGAAGTTTTCCTTTGTGAGGGAGATGTGCGTGATAGCTGAGACCACTCCTGAGCTGGAAAATGCAGTTTAAGCATATGTTTAAAAAAGCAATGATTAAAATATTATGTTTTCAAAGCCCTTTTTGTACTCCTGAATCCGTGGCTGTGCCAAACACTTAACTGTGTGGAGGGTGATTATCTTTTGAGAACAGGATGGTAGCTTCCCAGTTGCTGCAGCATAGGTCTGAGTGCCGGCAAGTGTTTAGGAAGTGAAAAAGGGGGACTTGCACATGGGTAATAAAGGTGAAAATCCCTGACACCAAGAAGATGTTGAAATTCTGGTTAGCTCATTAATCTTGTTTTGGCAAATGTCCTATATCAAATGGAGGATGGCATGTTCCCATTACTACATTTATCTTTTATTTCCTGAGAGACTGTCTCCAAATTTATGTCCATCATCTATGCCTGGAGAATGTAATAATTTATAACTAACAAATTTATTGGCAGAATACAGTATTAATTGCATGGTAGTGACCTTGGGTTGGTGTGAAGAATCCTTCTGTAATAACAGAAGAATAGGAAATGGATTTTCTTTTTAAGTATACCATAGAAATAAACATCGGAGAAGGCAATGGCACCCCACTCCAGTACTCTTGTCTGGAAAATCCCATGGATGGAGGAGCCTGGTGGACTGCAGCCCATGGGGTTGCTAAGAGTCGGACATGACTGAGCAACTTCACTTTCCGTTTTCACTTTCATGCATTGGAGAAGGAAATGGCAACCCACTCCAGTGTTCTTGCCTGGAGAATCCCAGGGACAGGGAGCCTGGTGGGCTGCTGTCTATGGGGTCACACAGAGTCTGACATGACTGAAGCGACTTAGCAGCAGCAGCACAGAAACAAACATACATTGAGAGAGGAAAGCAAAATCAAAACAAACCCATGTAAAGTTGGTTGAAGTCAATCAAACCTTGTAATTTTTTTAAAATTTTATTTTATTTTTTAACTTTACAATATTGTATTGGTTTTGCCATATATCGAAATGAATCTGCCACAGGTATACATGTGTTCCCCATCCTGAACCCTCCTCCCCCCTCCCTCCCCATACCATCCCTCTGGGTTGTCCCAGTGCACCAGCCCCAAGCATCCAGTATCCTGCATCGAACCTGGACTGGTGACTCGTTTCATATATGATATTATACATATCTCAATGCCATTCTCCCAAATCATCCCACCCTCTCCCTCTCCCACAGAGTCCAAAAGACTGTTCTATACATCAGTGTCTCTTTTGCTGTCTCGTATACAGGGTTATTGTTACCATCTTTCTAAATTCCATATATATGCATTAGTATACTCTATTGGTGTTTTTCTTTCTGGCTTACTTCACTCTGTATAATAGGCTCCAGTTTCATCCACCTCATTAGAACTGATTCAAATGTATTCTTTTTAATGGCTGAGTAATACTCCATGGTGTATATGTACCACAGCTTTATATCCATTCATCTGCTGATGGACATCTAGGTTGCTTTCATGTCCTGGCTATTATAAACGGTGCTGAGATGAACATTGGGGTACACGTGTCTCTTTCAATTCTGGTTTCCTCGGTGTGTATGTCCAGCAGTTGGATTGCTGGATCATAAGGCAGTTTTATTTCCAGTTTTTTGAGGAATCTCCACACTGTTCTCCATAGTGGCTGTATTAGTTTGCACTCCCACCAACAGTGTAAGAGGGTTCCCTTTTCTCCATACCCTCTCCAGCATTTATTGCTTGTAGACTTTTGGATCACAGCCGTTCTGACTGGTGTGAAATGGTACCTCATAGTGGTTTTGATTTGCATTTCTCTGATAATGAGTGATGTTGAGCATCTTTTCATGTGTTTGTTAGCCATCTGTATGTCTTCTTTGGAGAAATGTCTATTTAGTTCTTTGGCCCACTTTTTGATTGGGTCATTTGTTTTTCTGGAATTGAGCTGTAGGAGTTGCTTGTATATTTTTGAGATTAGTTGTTTGTCAGTTGCTTCATTTGCTCAAACCTTGGAATTTCATCTTCATATCTTATCTTACTTTTTTCTAGTTTTTTATTATTATCTTTTTGTTAAGTCCTGAGTTGGCAACAGGCGCCTTTGTAATTGGTATTCATAATTCCCTAACTCAGACTTCTAGGCCAGCAGTGTAATGATGGTTTAGGACAGGAGAAATAAAAACCAACAGCAAAATAAAACAAAATATATGAAATGGTAGTTGCTATACAAGCCAATCACATCAGCTATATACCATGTACCTTTGGGAAAAACTATACTGTGTGCCAAAAAAGCGCTGTTTGGTGTAAAGAATTATAATTGACAGGATGTCTATGAGCATAATATAATCAGGAAGCAAATTGTGGCTTATATCCTTTCTGACTTTTTATACCCTTGACCAAACAATAGCAGGTCTTTCGTATGTCCAGGAGAACTGAGGGGTTTAGAACAGAAAGTGAAGAAAAATGTCAGGCTCCCAGTGGCATAGAAAAAATCAGCACTGGTTATAAATGTGTTTCTAGAATTAAACAGCCTGGGTTCATATCACAGCTCCATGCATTTGTTGTGACACTTTGGGTAAGACACTTAACTTCTTAGCTTCGATTTTCTTTAAAATAGGAAAAGTAACTATAGCTTTGGTGAGAACTCAGTGAAATGATCCAGAAAATCACTTAGTAAAGTGTTTGACAAATAGTAAGCTTAATAAGGGCTTCCCTGATAGCTCAGTTAGGAAAGAATCTGCCTGCAATGCAGGAGACCTCGGTTCGATGCCTGGGTTGAGAAGATCTGCTGTCGAAGGGATAGGCTACCCACTCCAGTATTCTTGGGCTTCCCTTGTGGTTCAGCAGGTAAAGAATCTGCCTGCAATGTGGAAGACCTGGTTTTGATCCCTGGGTTGGGAAGATCCGCTGGAGAAGGAAATGGCTAGCCATTCCAGTATTTTGGCCTAGAGAATTCCATGGGGTTGCAAAAAGTCAGACATGACTGAGTGACTTTCACAAGCTCATGAAACGTCAATTATAATTGTTCAAAACCCCAGTTATTCAACATTATGGCTATATTTTTCAAAATTTCAGGTTGTGCTTGAATATATGGTTAACACCCCAGGAATGTTTGTATTCGAGTTATATGGTTCACTAAGATCATTCAGGCTTCCCATACTGCATTATTCCTAGGTCAGAGAGATCCTGAAATGTGGTACATCCAGAGAGCCCCATCTTCCCAAAGTGCTTTGGTGGGCACTAGTTCTCCTCCTGAATGGGGGTCTGCCACCACCCCCTCAAGGGAGCAAAAGGGATTGCAGTACCAGGGAGGTAGAGAGAGCCATGGATGATTTTTTTCCCCTCAGGAATGCCTTTCAATCTTGTATATCCTCTGTTGCTCTGTTACTGTGTTTTAAAATATTTTTTTCTTTTTCTGTATTTTTATTCTAAGGCAAAAAATCAATAAAGAGTCTGGGTTACATGTCACGAGGCATGAATATTGGGTTTCCTTTAGAAACCATGTATTTGGATGGTGAATTGGCACCAAGACCTCACACCAGACTCTAAGAACGTCTCGTCCTCTCTTCCAGCCCCATTCTTCTTTTCTCTTTCCAATAACGCTAACCACAAGAATAGTCATCACTGTCTACTCATGTTGCTTCTAGCCGATTTTGCTTCTCCAACCCTTCCAACATGGAATTCTTGTGTTGTATTCTTTTTGTGTGAAATGCAACAAGTGGTATTGCTGGAGTAAGAAGTTAGAAGATTTGGATGAAAATTTTGAAACTTCTAATAATTTGCTGTTACCTGGGTCTTATTATTAACCTTCCTGACTCCCAGCTGTGTGAAGATTGGGGCATGATAAGCTCTCCTCATTTGTTTTACAAGATTGTCATGAGGATACAGTTAAACAGTAAGTGTGCAAGTGCTTTTCAAATATGCATAGTATTTTCAAGGATACTATTTATTGTTAAGTGCATTTATATCATGTTTGAACTTGTTGCAAAATTAAAAACTATTTAAGGCAGATTTGAAGTTACAGTTTCCTTGTGAAATATGTCTAGACTCATCTGGTTCTCTTTCCTATTTTTTTTAAAACTATATTTTACAACAGTTTTATGTTCACAGAAACATGTAACAGAAGGAACAGAGGGGCTGCTTCTATTTTTAATATTAGACTGGAGTATGACAAAAGTTCTGCTAACTTATTGATCCCTTTTTAAAAAGTTGTTCCTTTGCTGCTGCTACTGCTGCTGTTGCCTCAATCGTGTCCGACTCTTGCGACCCCATAAATGGCAGCCCACCAGGCTCCCCCGTCCCTGGGATTCTCCAGGCAAGAACACTGGAGTGGGTTGCCAGTTCCTTCCCTGTTCCTTTGGTAACCTAAGTTTTTATTGAATTTTTGGGTGGTCTGTTTGATCTGTGTAAGTGGAAAAGTAAATAACTGGCCTAGAGACTTCTTATGCTTCCTCTTAGCTATGTAAAGTGTGTGTGTTATTTGCATAGCTGCTGCCACGGAATATTCCTAACCTCTATCCATTTTTGATGACCATGAGAAAATCTTATTTATCATATTGGTAAGGAATGGGAATATACATTGTTCAAGAAATGTGAATCTATTCACTAGAAAGGGGAGTATGGTCAAATTGAAGGTTATCTGTCACTGGAACAAATAGTTATTAAGTGGTGAGGGCATTCATTTTTTTTTGTTTCCCCCCTAAATAGGGGATTCTTCAACAGCATCCTCATATAAAGACTAATGCGATAATGAAAGAGTGATTGAAAACATCAAGGACCATCACAATAAAGCTCTTTACTCTGCGCCAGAGAATGTACTCTGCTTTATAGCTGTTAGCTCATTTAAATATCATAGAAACCCTATGAGGTAGACCTTATGAGACTCATTTAATTGTTAAGGAAACTAAGGTTCAAAGAGATTAAGTAATTTCTTAAAAGAGAGAAGCATCCTGGTTGAACAACTAGGATTTCTCCTCATATTTGCTTTAGCTAGTCCTGAGAAAACTAAGCAGCCTCTTCTACTCACAGTACAGTGAGATATTTTAGTATTCTACATACAAATGGTATATTTATGATGAAAAGAGAATTCCTAGCCAAATGCTCTTCCTCCTTGTTATGAGGAATTGTAACAATGATGATGATAATAGTCTGGTGTCTTGTGCTAAATATTTCCTACATCTTATTGCATTTGAGCTTTGCAATAATTCACTGAGGTAAAATCATCAGCCTTACTTTAGAGATGAGCAACTGAGTCAATGAGGTGAATGGCTTGCCCAAGTCCCTTAAGTATGTCTCTGACTCCCTGGACTGCAGACCTTCTCTCTATATCATAGTGATGTTAACTTACCTGTTTTCTTGAAAGAGTAGTCTTCTCAAGATTAGATCACTGGTGTTCTAAGCACTATCTACCCACTGTAGCATCCTTTTGTCTCTAACTTATTTATGATGGGATGCAATAAACTTGCATTTGGAATGATTCTTTGGGGGTTTTTTTGAGCTATGTTTGAGAACTTTTTCAAAGATTCTGTCTGGACAGTATCTTACGGATCTTTTTCTTCCAAAATCTTGCCCTTTACTTCTGATTCATGCCACAGAAACAGAACATTTGTAAATAAACAAGCAGAAAGTACATCAGAATGACTTTATGCCTGAGTCTCTGATTGCTCAGATGACAACCCAGTTCTATCGCACCATGCATTATGTTTTGAATCATTTCCCTTAACCTAAGTATATCTGGTAACCAAATTATAGTAACATCCCCAAGGCAACCTGAGGTTTGGAAACCAAGTGGGCAGTTCCAAATTCTTAGTGGACCATTCCAAGGCATGCAACCAAGAGCTAAGGTCAGAGCCCATTAGAAGAGGGTGGGGAAAGAGGCTGTGTGGAGAGAGATTCATGGCTTTCCATTGTACTGGAATTTAACTGGAATGAGTGAAGGCAATTTAATTTAAGAATCTCTTCCCCCTGTCACCTCATTAACACCTCCAATGAAAGGCAGCTGTGAGACTGTTAACTCTTTGCTTGCACATTCTTGAAAGTGCTATTGGCTGAGATCTCTTGTCCTTCTGAGAAGATACCCTGCTGTCACCAATCTGGGTATCTGTAGCATTGAAATAAAGGTTTTTCCAAGACTCATATTTATACCCCAATAGCACACCATTCTGTGGAGTGAGACATGCATTTCTGCCAGGTTTTGTATATTTTCAACTACTACTCCATAAGCTGCAGTATGTTGGGTTTTTTTGAAATTTGGCTGCCTCAAATTCTTTTTGGAATTAAATGAGAGCGTATGTGAACATTCATTAAGTTATTAACTCATTCATTTACTTACACTTATTGTGAGTCACATTGGATGAGTGCCTGTTATAGGTCAGGTGACACGTCAATGTCAGGGGTCTAAACATTGTCCCTTCCTTCAAGGAGTGTACTCTTGAATGTGAGTTTCAATCATTATTCCAGTGTCATGTGATAAAATCATGGCAAAAATTACAATGGGAGCATAGAAAGAAGAGGCAGTAAAGCAGAGTCATCTAAGGGAGGTCAGGGAAGATGGAAGAAAAGGTATTGGGTTAGCCAAAATGCTTGTTCTGGTTTCTCCATAACAACTCTCAGAAAAATCCAAATGAAATTTTGACTAACCCAATACTTGTGCTGTTTTGGGCAATAAGTGGGAGTTAGCTATCTGGAGAAGAGCTGAGAGGGAAAAGCAACCTGTGCAGTCAGGAAAGGATGGTTTTGGCATGATGTTAGAGACCAGCTTCGTACGCAGTGTAGTGGATGCTGTAATCCACAGCCCAGATACCTGCTATGGGATGCGGACATCCATTCTCCCAGCTACTGGGAATGTTGATGGCTAAAAAACCCTCAGCTGAACCCCTTTAGGAAATTGCCCTCAACTAATTGCCTCTTCCCCGGGGACAGTATGCATCTAAGACCCACAGGTATAAAGGCCAGTTCCCCTTACTTCAAGATAGATAATTCTGACTGTGTATCCAGTTAGAAGAGCTGAAGAGCTCCCAGTAAGATCTTCTGAAACTTCTGTTGCAACTGTACCACATTTCACCTTCTCCCTGTGATCCTGCTCTCACAGCTGGTGTCCTCTGGCATCTGGTACAAGAGGGACTAAAAAGCTCACACCTGGATGTGACACAGCCTTTCTACTCTCATTGGGAGGACTTAATTTCAGGTCATACCTAGCTACCAAAGATGCTGGAAAATGTCATTTCTAGCTTATGCGCATAGTTTCAACTCCGTCACAGACAAGAGAGAAAACTCGCTTGGTGCACGACGCTTCCAGTACAGGTGAGATATCTGGGGAGGGAAGCAGAAATCATTTCATGTTAAACAGAATGCTAAGCCAAGGTGTTAGAACTTGCTTCTGCAAATCGTGGAGAGCCAGTGAGTAGTGCAGAGATTGGATAGTGAATAATTTACCAGAAGGAATTTTATTGTTAGGTGAGCCAAACAACTATACAACTCTTCCTGTGGCAATATTGTTTTATCATGGTATCTTTAGCAAAGGATAGGATCTCTGGTCTGAACCTAGTTGATGTTTCTGCTCCCTACTTTCTTGTCACCTGAGGAAAAAAATGGACATTGCTTGGTCAGAACAACTGTGGATGAATCGTTCTCAACCTTTCTTTGAAAGAAGAATTGACAATGCAGTTTCCTCCCTCCTTCTCCCCAGAAGCACAGGTGCAGGGCCTAAGGGTGAGATTTAGCAAGTTTAAAAAAAAAATAGAGTGTCATCATCTACTTAGAGATGGAAATGGGATAATGTGGAAGAGAGAGGATTCGTCTTTTGGGTCTAGTCAAGAGATGTGGGTTTGGTCTTGTGCTGATTCTGTCTCTAGATTGATGACTTTTCTCACATCGCTTGGATTCTCTGTCACTCACCTCTAAGTTAAGTGATTTGGTAGAATTAAGAAGTTGCCCTTCAGCTTAAAAACTTAACTGTATTTTGATAGGCTTGAAACCTGAAGTTTGGAACCAGCTGACATTGGAGCTCTAGAAAGGTATGTAGAATTTAATTAAAGTTTCTATCTTAATTTTAGCAAAGTCAATCACTGCCTGACAACAAACAACAGTCTAGTAATCGTTCTGTGATCTCTCATAAACTGAGGAGGTGAGTTTTATTTTTTTTCAGCCAATTCCAGATCCTGAGTCCCCTGAATATTGAGCAGAGGGGAAATTTCAAGAGAAGGTCTCTGGATGGTTCACAGCTGTAAGGCATCTCATATTACAAAGGCTTAGAAAGAGTTCACAGGAGATTGACTAACGTGTTCTTTCCTCATGTCTGCGTGTGTGCTAAGTTGCTTCAATTGTGTCTGACTCTTTTCAACCCCATGGACTGTAGCCTACCAGGCTCCTATGTCCATGGGATTCTCCAGACAGGGATACTGGAGTGGGCTGCCATTTCCTTCTCCAGGGGATCTTCCTGACCCAGGGACTGAACTTGAGTGTCTTATGTCTCCTGCACTGGGAAGCAGGTTCTTTAAAATTAGTGCCACCTGGGAAGCCCCATTCTGATGTCTATGGGAAAGGGATTATGTGGGAAAGGAATTATGAGAGTTGGCATTTAACTTGGGAGCCAACCAGATTGCTCTGGATTGGCCTTGAGCTTGGGCAGCAGAACACACTCTCAGCTGCCTTGGGAGTGACAGACACGTTTCATTGTCTGGGCCCATTTTAGAGAGGAAGTGGTTAGTCTGTGATGGCAGTAGCTTAAGGAGCCAAGGAGAACAGAGGTGAGCAATTCAGGCAGAATGCAATGAACTGAGCTGGAAATTCACTGGAATACCAGGAGTCCCATTGGCCAAAAGAACCATGTGACCTCCTCTGCCCTCACGTGACCATGACACTCATTTCTCCACCTTAAAAAAAAAAAATAGAGTTGCACCTGCTAGAGGTTCAGTCTTAAGTGACTTCAGTCACCCATAGTTGTTGGCTGAAGGGCAAGAATCTTGTATTTGCAATTGGAATCAATGGGTAGCAAGGTGTGCACACAAACCGTCAATGCTTTGATGGCAAATCCTCCCTTTTCAGATAGTTTTGAAAGGCCAATTTACTTAGAAAGTCTTATTTCCCCCAGATTAGCTGTCACGTCAGCACTTCAAATGCTAGCAGGGAGCAAGAATCAGTATCATGTTTGTCTAGAATATGGGAGGTGTCAGACACCTGGGTCTCTGTTCATCCTGGGACACAGTACAGAGGGAACTGGGGCACAATGCAGTTCTTATTCTGAATCTGCATCCATCTGTACTCTGCAGCAGGCAGACAAAAGAGGATTGTTAGCACTTCAAGCTACCTTGACAGAGCCATCCTGCTTGACTCTTTATTAATTGCCCCATCTGCTAAGTGAGCACTCTCTGACACAGGTTGGTCCAGCCCTCTTAAAGCCCTTCGTCTGCTTCCTATTGGTTCCACATGTGTTTGTATTTGTTCTCAGTAGGCAGAGATTCCAGAGAGAAAATGAACCGCTGCAGATCGATTGCAGTATCAGTCATGCAGAAGACGTGGTGCAGCGTGCCATTTGATTTTGATCTAGTTTTAACCCTTGCAAGGCAATGGTCCTGGCTTCTTTGGTTTTGTTGACCTCAGTTTCTGTTTGAAGTCTCAGAGGATAAAGGTAAGACAAAAGGCAGTCTGAGGCTTGGAGATGGCATTTCCCCTTTAAGTTGAAATCTTTTTGTATCTTTCTGAGACAAGGCAATAGAAAAGCCAGAAAGCATTCATGTGGGGTGTGTGTGTGTGTGTAATAATGCTGCTGCAAAAAGATATGCCTTGTTTTTGTAGCCAATGATAACTCCCCACAAAAGTACACTGACAGCACCTTCAGACTCTGTGCCCACACTGACAAAAGACCGACCAGCCCATCTCAACGGTTTACTTAGGCGACCATTCTTAGGCAACCTAGTATGATGTGTCTTTGTCCTTTCCTTTTTTTTTTTTTTGTTTTAAAGAGATTTAATGAGATTGAGTTAAGGATGTAGTGTCTATTTCAGCCTCAGCTCTGCAATTTCCAGATTTAGCCTGGATTATGTTACAGCCCTCATGATACGGAGAGATTTTCCTATGGACAACATGGAGATAGCAGAGAGAAACAGGAAGGGTGTGGTGTCTCCTCACAAGCTTTCTTTATACTGGGGTCTGAGGGTTGCATGGATCTGTGTGTTTACATGGATGTGTGGATGTGTGTATGTGTGTGAGGGAGAGGGAGAAAAGGGAAAAAGAACTGCATGGCAAACAAAGCTTTTGCTCCTTGATGTTGCGCCTTAACTTCTCAGTAAAGATTTTTGAGCTCCCTGCTATTTATTGCGGAGAAAGCAATGGCACCCCACTCCAGTACTCTTGCCTGGAAAATCCCATGGATGGAGGAGCCTGGTGGGCTGCAGTCCATGGGGTCGCTAAGAGTCGGACACGACTGAGCGACTTCACTTTCACTTTTTCGCTTTCATGCATTGGAGAAGGAAATGGCAACCCACTCCAGTTTTCTTGCCTGGAGAATCCCAAGGGCAGGAGAGCCTGGTGGGCTGCCGTCTATGGGGTCACGCAGAGTCGGACACGACTGAAGTGACTTAGCAGCAGCAGCTATTTATTGAAACTCCAGGAACATAAAGATGGAGACCTTGGAGGGAGGGATGAGCCCTTGTCTCACTATACAGTGGAGAACCTGAGGTTTTGGAAGGAATTAGTACTTTCTTTGGAGAAGGCAATGGCACCCCACTCCAGTACTCTTGCCTGGAAAATCCAGTGGACGGAGGAGCCTGGTAGGCTGCAGTCCATGGGGTCGCTAGGAGTCAGACATGACTGAGCGACTGCACTTTCACTTTTCACTTTCATGCATTGGAGAAGGAAATGGCAACCCACTCCAGTGTTCTTGCCTGGAGAATCCCAGGGACGGGGGAGCCTGGTGGGCTGCCGTCTCTGGGGTCTCACAGAGTCAGACACGACTGAAGCGACTTAGCAGCAGCAGTACTTTCTTGTCAACCTCTGAAATCTCATTTTCTGCCCTGTGCCCTGATTTAGATTCTGAGCTCTACTTTGCTGATTGAAGCTAGTCTGTCTGTCCCTCTCCTGTCCTATCTTCCTTGGAAGGGAGAACTGTATCTCTTGGGATTCCTGCTGTCGGAGGCAACAGAAAATAGAGTCAAAACTGGCGTACATAAACAAGGTGTTTTACAAGTTTACAATACATATGGGGTAGGGGTAATACTGGTTTGGGCCATGCCTGCATTGTTAAGTTGCTTCAGTCTTAAGTCACTTCAGTCATGCCAGACTCTTTGTGAACCTATGGACTATAGCTCGCCAGGCTCCTCTGTCCATGGAATTCTCCAGGCAAGAATACTGGAGTGTGTTACCATTTCCTTCTCCATGGCAGCGTTGAGGGACTCAAAGGCCTTAGGAGTTGGTCCATTTCTATCTTTGAATCATCTCTGCTCTTTCTAAGTCTTGCTTCCTTCTCAGACTCCATATGTTGGTATGATGACTGCATTAGTGCCTTCCAATTTCATGTCTGGGTAGAAAGAGAACTTTTTTTTTCTTTCCAGTGCCCTAGAAAATGTCTCACTGGGTCTGGCATGGATTAGTTCATTTGTAAAAACAGGAACCAACCCTGCGGCCAGGGGATGCAGTTCTCTGGTCTGGACTGAAGCTATCATTTTCTTGGAGCTGGAGTAGAAGTCAGTCTTAAGTTCATTAAGGAAAAGAAAAGTTTTTTTTTTTTTTTTTTTCTAAGAGAAAAATGTGAGTGCTGTTATCAAAGGAAGACAGAGCAGAGATGCCTGTCTAAATAACAGTCCAAAGTCTTAGAAGTTTAAAGAACAAAAAGGTAATTTGGTCAATCAGCGGCATTATGTATGTTTGTACATCTGTGTGTAGTATGTATGTATGTATCATTTCTCTTTCTTTCTCTCTGGTGTGTGTATGGGCTTCCCTGGTGGCTCAGATGGTAAAGTGTCTACCTACAGTGCAGGAGACCCGGGTTTGAACTCTGGGTCAGGAAGATCCCCTGGAGCAGGAAACGGCAACCCACTCCAGTATTCATGCCTGGAAAATCCCATGGACTGAGGAGCCTGGTGGGCTACAATCCATGGGGTCACAAAGAGTCGGACATGACTGAGCGACTTCTGTGTGTGTGTGTGTGGTGTGTGTATGTATTCTCTTATGGACACTGGTCAAACATATTGATTTTGAAATCAGATGTCCTGGGTTTAAATCTTAATTCCAACAGTTCATGGACTTTTGGATAAGTTACTTAAAATCTTGGATTGCTTAAAATTTATGCTATAAAGAACTGTGATTGTGTAGAGTCAGTTCAGTCACTCAGTGGTATCCGACCCTTTGAGATGCCATGGACTGCAGCATGCCAGGCTTCCCCGGGCATTAGCATCTCCTGTAGCTTACACAAACTCAGGTCGATTGAGACGGTGATGACACCCAACCATCTCATCCTCGGTTGTCCCCTTCTTCTCCTGCCTTCAATCAATACCAGCATGACGGTCTTCTCCAATGAGTCAGGTCTTTGCATCAGGTGGCCAAAGTATTGGAGTTTCAGCTTCAGCATTAGTCCTGCCAATGAATATTCAGGACTGATTTCCTTTAGGATGAACTGGTTGGATCTCCTTGCAGTCCAAGGGACTGTCAAACGTCTCCTCTGACACCACAGCTCAAAAGCATCAATTCTTTGGTGCTCAGCTTTCTTTATAGTCCAACTCTCACATCCATACATGACTATCGGAAAAACCATAGCCTAGATGAGACAGACATTTGTTGGCAAAGTAACGTCTCTGCTTTTTAATACGCTGTCTATGTTGGTCATAGCTTTTCTTCAAAGGAGCAAGAGTCTTTTAATTTTATGGCTGCAGTCACAATCTGCAGTGATTTTGGAGCTCAAAAATAAATGTCTGTCACTGTTTCCACTGTTTCCCCATCTATTTGCCATGAAGTGATGGGACCAGATGCCATGATCTTCGTCTTCTGAATGTTGAGCTTTAAGCCAACATTTTCATTCTTCACTTTCATCAAGAGGCTCTTTAGTTCTTTGATTTCTGTCATAAGGGTGGTGTCATCTGCATATCTGAGATTATTGATATTTCTTCTGGCAACCTTGATTCCAGCTTGTGCCTCATCCAGCCCAGCATTTTCATGATGTACTCTGCATATAAGTTAAATAAAGAGGGTGATAATATACAGCCTTGATGTACTCCTTTCCTGATTTGGAACCAGTCTGTTGTTCCATGTACAGTTCTAACTGCTGAATCTTGACTTGCATATAGATTTCTCAGGAGGTATTTCAGGTGGTCTGGTATTCCCATTTTTTTCAGAATTTTCCACAGTTTGTTGTGATCCACACAGTCAAAGGCTTCGGCATACTCAATAAAGCAGAAATAGATGTTTTTCTAGACTCTCTTGCTTTTTTGATGATCCAACAGATGTTCGCAATTTGGCCTCTGGTTCCTCTGCCTTTTCTATATGCAGCTTGAACATCTGGAAGTTCACAGTTCATGTACTGTTGAACCGTTGGCTTGGAGAATTTTGAACACTACTTAACTAGCATGTGAGATGAGTGCAATTGTGCAGTAGTTTGAGCATTTTTTGGCATTGCCTTTCTTTGGGATTGGAATGAAAACTGAACTTTTCCAGTTCTGAGGCCACTGCTGAGTTTTCCAAATTTGCTGGCATTTTGAGTACAGCACTCTTGGAGCATCATCTTTTAGGATTTGAAACAGCTCAACCAGAATTCTGTCACCTCCACTAGTTTGTTCTTAGTGATACTTCCTAAGGCACACTGAACTTCACATTCCATGATGTCTGACTCTAGGGTTAGTGATCACACCATCGTGATTTCGGGGGTGTGAAGATCTTTTTGTATAGTTCTTCTGTGTATTCTTTCCACCTCTTCTTAATATCTTCTGCTTATGTTAGCGGAGAAGGCAATGGCACCCCACTCCAGTACTCTTGCCTGGAAAATCCTATGGATGGAGGAGCCTGGTGGGCTGCAGTCCATGGGGTCGCTAAGAGTCGGACACGACTGAGCGACTTCACTTTCACTTTTCACTTTCATGCATAGGAGGAGGAAATGGCAACCCACTCCAGTGTTCTTGCCTGGAGAATCCCAGGGGCAGGAGAGCCTGATGGGCTGACATCTATGGGGTCACGCGGAGTCGGACATGACTGAAGTGACTTAGCAGCAGCAGCAGCTTATGTTGGGTCCAAACCATTTGTGTCCTTTATTGTGCCCATCTTTGCATGAAATGTTCCCTTAGTATCTCTAATTTTCTTAACGAGGTCTGTAGTCTTTTCCATTCTATTGTTTTCCTCTATTTCTTTGCATTGATCACTGAGGAAGGCTTTCTTATCTCTCCTTGCTATTCTCTGGAACTCTGCATTTAAATGGGTATATGCTCAAACAACTGCACAATTGCACTCATCTCACATGCTAGTAAAGTAGTGCTCAAAATTATCCAAGCCAGGCTTTAGCCATACGGGAACTGTGAACTTCCAGATGTTCCAGCTGGTTTTAGAAAGGCAGAGGAACCAGAGATCAAATTGCCAACATCCTTTGGATCATGGAAAAAGCAAGAGAGTTCCAGAAAAACATCTATTTCTGCTTTATTGAGTATGCCAAAGCCTTTGACTGTGTGGATCACAAGAAACTGTGGAAAATTCTGAAAGAGATGGGAATACCAGACCACCTGACCTGCCTCTTGAGAAACCTACATGCAGGTCAAGAAGCAACAGTTAGAACTGGTCATGGAACAACAGACTGGTTCCAAATAGGAAAAGTAGTACGTCAAGGCTGTATATTATCACCCTGCTTATTTAAATTATGTGCAGAGTACATCATGAGAAATGCTGGACTGGAAGAAGTACAAGCTGGAATCAAGATTGCTGGGAAACATATCAATAACCTCAGATATGCAGATGACACCACCCTTATGGCAGAAAGTGAAGAGGAACTAAAAAGCCTCTTGATGAAAGTGAAAGTGGAGAGTAAAAATGTTGGCTTAAAGCTCAACATTCAGAAAACGAAGATCATGGCATCTGGTCCCATCACTTCATGGGAAATAGATGGGGAAACAGTGGAAACAGTGTCAGACTTTATTTTTTGGGGGCTCCAAAATCACTGCAGATGGTGATTGCAGCCATGAAATTAAAAGATACTTACTCCTTGGAAGATGAGTTATGACCAACCTAGGTAGCATATTCAAAAGCAGAGACATTACTTTGCCAACAAAGGTCTGTCTAGTCAAGGCTATGGTCTTTCCTGTGGTCATGTATGGATGTGAAAGCTAGACTGTGAAGAAGGCTGAGCACTGAAGAATTGATGCTTTTGAACTGTGGTGTTGGAGAAGACTCTAGAGAGTCCCTTGGACTGCAAGGAGATCCAACCAGTCCATTCTAAAGAAGATCAGCCCTGGGATTTCTTTGGAAGGTATGATGTTGAAGCTGAAACTCCAGTACTTTGGCCACCTCATGCGAAGAGTTGACTCATTGGAAAAAAACTCTGATGCTGGGAGGGATTGGGGGCGGGAGGAGAAGGGGACGAGGATAAGATGAGAGGATGAGATGGCTGGATGGCATCACCAATTCGATGGATGTGAGTTTGAGTGAACTCTGGGAGTTGGTGATGGACAGGGAGGCCTGGTGTGCTGCAATTCATGGGGTCTCAAAGAGTCGGACATGACTGAGTGACTGTACTGAACTGAATTGATCTTTCTTTTCTCCTTTGCCTTTTGCTTCTCTTCTTTTCACAGCTATTTAGAAGGCCTCATCAGACAAGCATTTTGTCTTTTTGCATTTCTTTTCCTTGCGATGGTCTCGATCCCTGTCCCCTGTACAATGTCATGAACCTCCATCCATAGTTCTTCAGTCACTCTGTCTATCAGATTTAATCCCTTCAATCTATTTGCCACTTCTACTGTATAATCTTAAGCGATTTGATTTAGGTCATACTGAGTGGTCTAGTGGGATTCCCTACTTTCTTCAGTTTAAGTCTGAATTTGGCAATAAGGAGTTCATGGTCTGAGCCACAGTCAGCTCCCAGTCTTGTTTTTGCTGACTGTATAGAACTTCTCCATCTTTGGCTGCAAAGAATATAATCAGTCTGATTTCAGTGTTGACCATCTGGTGATGTCCATGTGTAGAGTCTTCTCTTGTGTTGTTGGAAGAGGGTGTTTGCCATGACCAGTGCATTCTCTTGGTAAAACTCTATTAGCCTTTGCCCTGCTTCATTTTGTACTCCAAGGCCACATTTGCCTGTTTTTCTGGCTATTTCTTTACTTCCTACTTTTGCATTCCAGTCCCCCTATAATGAAAAGGACATCTTTTTTGAGTGTTAGTTCTAGAAGGTGTTGTAGGTCTTCATAGAACCATTCAATTTCAACTTCTTCAGCATACTGGTTGGGTTAAATCAGCATAATTTTTAAAGAAACAGGTAACTACCTTGTTAAAAAAAATTTGTCTATTCTTATTTCTGCCACAAGCAAAAATAGTATTTCATGATAATCAAATAGTTTCTTGAAAACATTTGATGTACTCTCAGCTAGCATCTTGAGAGTTGTCCAAAATTCTACTTTTCTAATTTTTGTGTTTCAGGAGGAGAAACTGGTTTACTTTCCCAGGTACCTCTTTCCCACTGTCAGAGACCCTTCTTGGGCAGATGTTTTGCATAAGTGTAACCCAGAATTACTGTGTATATATGAAAAATGAAATGATTTGTCTTTTCAGTGAAAACATCTTTTACTGTATTAAGCTTATGCACTGCCACAGATATCTATTAGTCCACAATCTTTCACCTTCCCACAAATGTTTCAACAGCTGGGACACAAAGTCTCATTCAGAAATAAATGTGTGCACCACATTTGCAGTCTGAAATTCAATCTTCAAGCATTACTGGATTGGAACAAACATTATAATGCATTGTAATTTTTTTTCACTTAAATAGTAGCCAATAAATTTATACCATAATCTATCCCCAATCCCAAAACATATTCAAAAAGGTTTCAATTAACACCATTTTAACCATTCAGCACCAAAATATTTACCAAACTCTTTAGGTGCCCAAGGCAAGAGCACCACAGTATGTTTATATGTTATTTCCAAACTCCTAAATTATCTCTGGAAGAACTATACAAAAAAGATCTTCATCACACAATGGTGTGATCACTCACCTAGAGCCAGACATCATGGAATGTGAAGTCCGGTGTGCCTTAGGAAGCATCACTAAGAACAAACTAGTGGAGGTGACAGAATTCCGGTTGAGCTATTTCAAATCCTAAAAGATGATGCTGCAAGAGTGCTGCACTCAAAATGCCAGCAAATTTGGAAAACTCAGCAGTGGCCTCAGAACTGGAAAAGTTCAGTTTTCATTCCAATCCCAAAGAAAGGCAATGCCAAAGAATGCTCAAACTACTGCACAATTGCACTCATCTCACATGCTAGTTAAGTAGTGTTCAAAATTCTCCAAGCCAACGGTTCAACAGTACATGAACTGTGAACTTCCAGATGTTCAAGCTGGATGTAGAAAAGGCAGAGGAACCAGAGACCAAATTGCGAACATCTGTTGGATCATCAAAAAAGCGAGAGAGTCTAGAAAAACATCTATTTCTGCTTTATTGAGTATGCCAAAGCCTTTGACTGTGTGGATCACAACAAACTGTGGAAAATTCTGAAAAAAATGGGAATACCAGACCACCTGAAATACCTCCTGAGAAATCTATATGCAAGTCAAGATTCAGCAGTTAGAACTGTACATGGAACAACAGACTGGTTCCAAATCAGGAAAGGAGTACATCAAGGCTGTATATTATCACCCTCTTTATTTAACTTATATGCAGAGTACATCATGAAAATGCTGGGCTGGATGAGGCACAAGCTGGAATCAAGATTGCCAGGAGAATATCAATAACCTCAGATATGCAGATGATACCACCCTTATGACAGAAATTGAAGAAGAACTAAAGAGCCTCTTGATGAAAGTGAAAGAGGAGAGTGAAAATGTTGGCTTAAAGCTCAACATTCAGAAAATGAAGATCATGGCATCTGGTCCCATCACTTTATGTTAAATAGATGGGGAAACAGTGGAAACAGTGACAGACTTATTTTTTTGAGCTCCAAAATCACTGCAGATTGTGACTGCAACCACAAAATTAAAAGATGCTTGTTACTTGGAAGAAAAGCTATGGCAACCTAGACAGCATGTTAAAAAGCCGAGACATTACTTTGCCAACAAATGTCCATTTGTCAAGGCTATGGTTTTTCCAGTGGTCATGTATGGATGTGAGAGTTGGACTATAAAGAAAGCTGAGCACCGAAGAGTTGATGCTTTTGAACTGTGGTGTTGAAGACTCTTGAGAGACCCTTGGACAGCAAGGAGATCCAACCAGTTCATCCTAAAGGAAATCAGTCCTGAATATTCACTGGAAGGACTGATGTTGAAGCTGAAACTCCAATACTGTGGCCACCTGGTGCGAAGAACTGATTCATTTGAAAGACTCTGATGCTGGGAAAGATTGAAGGGTGGAGGAGAAGGGGACAACAGAGGATGAGATGGTTGGATGTCATCACCGACTCAATGGAAATGAGTTTGAGTAAGCTAAGGGATTTGGTGATGGACAAGGAAGTCTGGTGTGCTGCCGTCCATGGAGTCTCTAAGAGTTGAGAATGACTGAGTGACTGAACTGAACCTCATCCCCACTTTATCTTCTTTGGTAACCAAAGTTTGTTTTCCATGTCTGTGAGCCTAGTTGTGTCTTGTAAGTAATTTCATTTCCATCATTGTTTAGATTCCATGTATAAGTGATATCATCTGATATTTGTGTTTCTCTCTGATCCATCTATTGGTGGACATTTAGGTTGTATCCATGTCTTTGCTATTGTAAATTGTGTTGCTATGAGCATTGGGATGCATGTATCTTTTTGAATTAGAACTTTCATCTTTTCTAGATATATGTCAAGGAGTGAAATTGCAGGATCATATGGAAACTCTACTTTTAGTTTTCTAAGGGACCGCCATACTGTTTTCCATAGTGGTTGCACCAATTTATATTTTGCACCTCTTTTTGGAAGGAGAGGTAAAGGCATACTGAAAATAGATGTGCATTCCATATTGAAGCAATTGTGGCCACTGTTTTAAAATGCACCAAAGAAGCCAAACTATCTTCAACAAGCCACTTAGCATGGCTAAAATCTGTTTACCCATCTGAAAAATAGGGATAATAACCACTTCTAGGGTAGAGAAATAAGTAATCAGGTCAGGCCAGTCGCTCAGTCGTGTCCGACTCTTTGCGACCCCATGAATCGCAGCACGCCAGGCCTCCCTGTCCATCACCAGCTCTCGGAGGTCACTCAGACTCACATCCATCGAGTCAGTGATGCCATCCAGCCATCTCATCCTCTGTCGTCCCCTTCTCCTCCTGCCCTCAATCCCTCCCAGCATCAGAGTCTTCTCCAATGAGTCAACTCTTCGCATGAGGTGGCCAAAATACTGGAGTTTCAGCTTTAGCATCATTCCTTCTAAAGAAATTCCAGGATTGATCTCCTTCAGAATGGACTGGTTGGATCTTCTTGCAGTCCAAGGGACTCTCAAGAGTCTTCTCCAACACCACAGTTCAAAAGCATCAATTCTTCGGCGCTCAGCCTTCTTCACAGTCCAGCTCTCACATCCATACATGACCACAGGAAAGACCATAGCCTTGACTAGGCGAACCTTTGTTGGCAAAGTGATGTCTCTGCTTTTGAATATGCTATCTAGGTTGGTCATAACTTTCCTTCCAAGGAGTAAGCGTCTTTTAATTTCATGGCTGCAGTCACCATCTGCAGTGATTTTGGAGCTCCCAAAAATAAAGTCTGACACTGTTTCCCCATCTATTTCCCATGTAGTGATGGGACCAGATGCCATGATCTTCGTTTTCTGAATGTTGAGCTTTAAGCCAACCTTTTCACTCTCCACTTTCACTTTCATCAAGAGGCTTTTTAGTTCCTCTTCACTTTCTGCCATAAGGGTGGTGTCATCTGCATATCTGAGGTTATTGATATTTCTCCCAGCAATCTTGATTCCAACTTGTGTTTCTTCCAGTCCAGCATTTCTCATGATGTACTCTGCATATAAGTTAAATAAACATGGAGACAATATACAGCCTTGACGTACTACTTTTCCTATTTGGAACCAGTCTGTTGTTCCATGACCAGTTCTAACTGTTGCTTCCTGACCTGCATACAGATTTCTCAAGAGGCAGATCAGGTGGTCTGGTATTCCCATCTCTTTCAGAATTTTCCATAGTTTATTGTGATCCACACAGTCAAAGACTTTGGCATAGTCAATAAAGCAGAAATAGATGTTTTTCTGGGAACTCTCTTGCTTTTTCCATGATCCAGCAGATGTTGGCAATTTGATCTCTGGTTCCTCTGCCTTTTCTAAAACCAGCTTGAACATCAGGAAATTCACAGTTCACATATTGCTGAAGCCTGGCTTGGAGAATTTTGAGTATTACTTTACTCGCGTGTGAGATAAGTACAATTGTGCGGTAGTTTGAGCACTCTTTGGCATTGCCTTTCTTTGGGATTGAGATGAAAACTGACCTTTTCTAATCTTGTGGCCACTGCTGAGTTTTCCAAATTGGCTGGCATATTGAGTGCATGGCTTTCACTGCATCATCTTTCAGGATTTGGAATAGCTCCACTGGAATTCCATCACCTCACTAGCTTTGTTTGTAGTAATGCCTTCTAAGGCCCACTTGACTTCACATTCCAGGATGTCTGGCTCTAGGTCAGTGATCACCCCATCGTGATTATCTGTGTCGTGAAGCTGTTTTTTGTACAGTTCTTCTGTGTATTCTTGCCACCTCTTCTTAATATCTTCTGCTTCTGTTAGGTCCATACCATTTCTGTCCTTTATCGAGCCCATCTGTGCATGAAATGTTCCTTTGGTATCTCTGATTTTCTTGAAGAGATCCCTAGTCTTTCCCATTCTGTTGTTTTCCTCTATTTCTTTGCATTGATCGCTGAAGAAGGTTTTCTTATCTCTTCTTGCTATTCTTTGGAACTCTGCATTCAGATGTTTATATCTTTCCTTTTCTCCTTTGCTTTTCACTTCTCTTCTTTTCACAGCTATTTGCAAGGCCTCCCCAGACAGCCATTTTGCTTTTTTGCATTTCTTTTCCATGGGGATGGTCTTGATCCCTGTCTCCTGTACAATGTCACGAACCTCATTCCATAGTTCATCAGGCATTCTATCTATCAGATCTAGGCCCTTAAATCTATTTCTCACTTCCACTGTATAATCATAAGGGATTTGATTTAGGTCATAAATGGTCTAGTGGTTTTCCCTACTTTCTTCAATTTCAGTCTGAATTTGGCAATAAGGAGTTCATGGTCTGAGCCACAGTCAGCTCCTGGTCTTGTTTTTGCTGAATTTATAGAGCTTCTCCATCTTTGGCTGCAAAGAATATAATCAATCTGACTTCGGTGTTGAACATCTGGTGATGTCCATGTATAGAGTCTTTTCTTGTGTTGTTGGAAGAGGGTATTTGCTATGACCAGTGCATTTTCTTGGCAAAATTCTGTTAGTCTTTGCCCTGCTTCATTCCGTTTTCCAAGACCAAATTTGCCTGTTACTCCAGGTGTTTCTTGACTTCCTACTTTTGCATTCCAGTCCCCTATAATGAAAAGGACATCTTTTTTGGGTGTTAGTTCTAAAAGGTCTTGTAGGTCTTCATAGAATAAGGGGCCTATAGATCTTGAGAAATATAAGCCGGAACAAGGAACTAGCCAAAAATGAACTGAAGCCACAATACCCACAACAATATCAGAGAAAGTCCTATATATTTTTTTTACTATTTTTACGATCATTCTTCCTTTCTTTTTTTTTTTAAATTAAAAAAATTTTTTTAAATCCTCTATTACTCCTTTAATTTTCACTTTTATAACCTACTATGCTGCTGCTGCTGCTGCTAAGTCGCTTCAGTCGTGTCCGACTCTGTGCGATCCCATAGAGGGCAGCCCACCAGGCTCCCCTGTCCCTGGGATTCTCCAGGCAAGAACACTGGAGTGGGTTGCCATTTCCTTCCCCAGTGCATGAAAGTGAAAAGTGAAAGTGAAGTCACTCAGTTGTGTCCGACTCTTAGCGACCCCATGGACTGGAGCCTACCAGGATCCTCTGTCCATGGGATTTTCCAGGCAAAAGTACTGGGGTGGGGTGCCATTGCCTTCCCCGGATAACCTACTATAACTTTGTAAAAAAAAAGAAAAAGACCCTTTTTTTTAAAAAAAACCAAACTTCATATATATATTTTTTATAACTTTTGTAACTCTTTTTTTTTCTTTTCTTTAACATTGTATTTTTGAAATTCCAAACTCTACTCTAGATCTTTAATTTATGCTTTCTGGTATTTGTTATCAATTTGTACCTATATCTTCTTTATAATTTTTGTGACTTTGTTTGTTTTTGGTTTTTTTTTTTTTTTTATCTTTTTATATCTTTCTTTTTCTTTTCTTTAACATTGTATTTTTGAAGTTCCAAACTCTACTCTAGATTTTTAACTTTTGCTTTTTGGTACTTGTTATCAATTTTGTACCAATATTTTCTTTATAACTTTTGCGACTTTTTTTTTCTTTTTCTTCTTCTTTTCTTTAACATTGTATTTTTGAAACTCCAAACTCTACTCTAGATTTTTAATTTTAGGTATTTGTTACCAATTTTGACCCAATCTTCAGTTCCCACTTTTTACTAGGGAGCGAGATTACTGGCTTGACTGCTCTCTCCACCTCTGGACTCTCCTTTTTCCCCATCAGGTCGCCTGCGTCTCTTCCCCTAACCCCTCTCTACTCTACCCAACTCTGTGAATTTCTGTATGTTCCAAATGAAGGAAAACACTTAGGGAACTGATTACTGACTGGATCTGTCTCTCTCCTTTTCATTCCCTCCTTTTATCCTCCTGACCACCTCTGTCTCCTTCTTCCCTCTTCTCTTCTTTGTATAACTCCGTGAACATCTCTGAGTGGTCCAGTTGTGGAGTGCACATAAGGAAGTGATTACTGGTTAGCCCGCTCTCTCCTCTATTGATTCCACAACATCTCATTCGGGTAACCTCTAACTCCCTCCTCCCTCTTCTCTTCCCCATATAACTCTGTGAACCTCACGGGGTGACCTTCATGGTGGAGAAACTTTTCATCTTTAACCTAGATGTTTTATCAATCGTGCTGTATAGAAGGAGAAGTTTTGAGACTACTGTAAAAATAAGACTGATAACTGGAAGCAGGAGGCTTAAGTCCAAACCCTGACTCCAGGGAACACTAATTGACAGGAGCTCATCAAATGCCTCCATACCTACACTGAAACCAAGCACCACACAAGGGCCAACGAGTTCCAGGGCAAGACATACCAAGCAAATTCTCCAGCTACACAGGAACACAGCCCTGAACTCCAATATACAGGCTACCCAAAGTTACCCCAAAGCCATAGACATCTCATAACTCATTACTGGACACTCCATTGCACTCCAGAGAGAACAAATCCAGCTCCATCCACCAGAACACCGACACAAGCTTCCCTAACCAAGAAACCTTGACAAGCCACCTGTACAAACCCACACACAGTGAGGAAACACCACAATAAAGAAAACTCCACAAACTGCCAGAATACAGTAAGGACAACCCAAACTCAGCAATTAAAACAAGATCAAGAGACAGAAGAATATCCAGCAGGTAAAGGAACAGGATAAATGCCCACCAAACCAAACAAAAGATGAAGAAATAGCGAATCTACTTGATAAAGAATTCCAAATAATGATAGTGAAATTAATCCAAAATTTGGAAATCAAAATGGAATCACAGATAAATAGCCTGGCGAAAAGCATTGAGAAGATGCAAGAAAGATTTAACAAGGACCTAGAAGAAATAAAAAAGAATCAATATATAATGAATAATGCAATAAATGAGATCTAAAACACTCAGATCAGTCGCTCAGTCGTGTCCGACTCTATGCGACCCCATGAACCGCAGCACGCCAGGCCTCCTTGTCCATCACCAGCTCCCGGAGGTCACCCAGACTCATACCCATCGAGTCAGTGATGCCATCCAGCCATCTCATCCTCTGTCGTCCCCTTCTCCTCCTGCCCTCAATCCCTCCCAGCATCAGAGTCTTCTCCAATGAGTCAACTCTTCGCATGAGGTGGCCAAAATACTGGAGTTTCAGCTTTAGCATCATTCCTTCCAAAGAAATCCCAGGGCTGATCTCCTTCAGAATGGACTGGTTGGATCTCCTTGCAGTCCAAGGGACTCTCAAGAGTCTTCTCCAACACCACAGTTCAAAAGCATCAATTCTTCGGCGCTCAGCCTTCTTCACGGTCCAGCTCTCACATCCATACATGACCACAGGAAAGACCATAGCCTTGACTAGGCGAACCTTTGTTGGCAAAGTGATGTCCCTGCTTTTGAATATGCTATCTAGGTTGGTCATAACTTTCCTTCCAAGGAGTAAGCGTCTTTTAATTTCATGGCTGCAGTCACCATCTGCAGTGATTTTGGAGCCCAGAAAAATAAAGTCTGACACTGTTTCCACTGTTTCCCCATCTATTTCCCATGTAGTGATGGGACCGGATGCCATGATCTTCGTTTTCTGAATGTTGAGCTTTAAGCCAACCTTTTCACTCTCCACTTTCACTTTCATCAAGAGGCTTTTTAGTTCCTCTTCACTTTCTGCTATAAGGGTGGTATCATCTGTATATCTGAGGTTATTAATATTTCTCCCGGCAATCTTGATTCCAGCTTGTGTTTCTTCCAGTCCAGCATTTCTCATGATGTACTCTGCACATAAGTTAAATAAACATGGTGACAATATACAGCCTTGACGTACTACTTTTCCTATTTGGAACCAGTCTGTTGTTCCATGACCAGTTCTAACTGTTGCTTCCTGACCTGCATACAGATTTCTCAAGAGGCAGATCAGGTGGTCTGGTATTCCCATTTCTCTCAGAATTTTCCACAGTTTATTGTGATCCACACAGTCAAAGGCTTTGGCATAGTCAATAAAGCATTAGGGCAGAAATAAATGCAAAAGAAACAACAGAGACCATAGCAAAAATCAACAAAGTCAAAAGCTGGTTCTTCGAAAGGATAAATAAAATTGACCAACCATTAGCCAGACTCATCAAGAAACAAAGGAGAAAAATCAAATCAATAAAATTAGAAATGAAAGTGGAGAGATCACAACAGACAACACAGAAATACAAAGGATCATAAGAGACTACTATCAGCAATTATATGGCAATAAAATGGACAATGTGGAAGAAATGGACAAATTCTTAGAAAAGTACAACTTTCCAAAACTGGATCAGGAAGAAATAGAAAATCTTAACAGACCCATCACAAGCACAGAAATTGAAACTGTAATCAGAAATCTTCTAGCAAACAAAAGCCCAGGTCCAGATGGCTTCACAGCTGAATTCTACCAAAAATTTAGAGAAGAGCGAACACCTATCCTACTCAAACTCTTCCAGAAAGTTGCAGAGGAAGGTAAACTTCCAAACTCATTCTATCAGGCCACCATCACCCTAATACCAAAACCTGACAAAGATCCCACAAAAAAAGAAAACTACAGGCCAATATCACTGATGAACATAGATGCAAAAATCCTTAACAAAATTCTAGCAATCAGAATCCAACAACACATTAAAAAGATCATATACCATGACCAAGTGGGCTTTATCCCAGGAATGCAAGGATTCTTCAATATCTGCAAATCAATCAATGTAATACACCACATTAACAAATTGAAAAATAAAAACCATATGATTATCTCAATAGATGCAGAGAAAGCCTTTGACAAAGTTCAACATCCATTTATGATAAAAACTCTCCAGAAAGCAGGAATAGAAGGAACATACCTCAACATAATAAAAGCTATATATGGCAAACCCACAGCAAACATTATCCTCAATGGTGAAAAATTGAAAGCATTTCCTCTAAAGTTAGGAACAAGACAAGGATGCCCACTTTCACCATTACTATTCAACATAGTTTTGGAAGTTTTGGCCATAGCAATCAGAGTAGAAAAAGAAATAAAAGGAATTCAAACTGCAAAAGAAGAAATAAAACTCTCACTGTTTGCAGATGACATGGTCCTCTACATAGAAAACCCTAAAGACTCCACCAGAAAATTACTAGAACTAATCAATGAATATAGTAAAGTTGCAGGATATAAAATCAACACACAGAAATCCCTTGCATTCCTGTACACTAATAATGAGAAAATAGAGAAATTAAGGAAACAATTCCATTCACCATTGCAATGAAAAGAATAAAATACTTAGGAATATATCTACCTAAAGAAAATAAAGACCTATATATAGAAAACTATAAAACACTGGTGAAAGAAATCAAAGAGGACACTAATAGATGGAGAAATATACCATGTTCATGGATTGGCAAAATCAATATAGTGAAAATGAGTATACTACCCAAAGCAATTTATAGATTCAATGCAATCCCCATCAAGCTACCAACGGTATTTTTCACAGAGCTTGAGCAAATAATTTCACAGTTTTATGGAAATACAAAAAACCTCGAATAGCCAAAGCTATCTTGAGAAAGAAGAATGGAACTGGAGGAATCAACCTGCCTGACTTAAGGCTCTACTACAAAGCCACAGTCATCAAGACAGTATGGTACTGGCACAAAGACAGAAATATAGATCAATGGAACAAAATAGAAAGCCTAGAGATAAATCCACGCACATATGGACACCTTATCTTTGACAAAGGAGGCAAGAATATACAATGGATTAAAGACAATCTCTTTAATGAGTGGTGCTGGGAAAACTGGTCAAACACTTGTAAAAGAATGAAACTAGAGCACTTTCTAACACCATACACAAAAATAAACTCAAAATGGATTAAAGATCTAAATGTAAGACCAGAAACCATAAAACTCCTAGAGGAAAATATAGGCAAAACACTCTCCGACATACATCACAGCAGGATCCTCTATGACCCACCTCCCAGAATACTGGAAATAAAATCAAAAATAAGCAAATGGGACCTAATTAAACTTAAAAGCTTCTGCACAACAAAGGAAACTATAAGCAAGGTGAAAAGACAGCCTTCAGAAAGGGAGAAAATAATAGCAAATGAAGCAACAGACAAACAACTAATCTCAAAAATATACAAGCAACTCCTACAGCTCAATTCCAGAAAAGTAAATGACCCAATCAAAAAATGGGCCAAAGAACTAAATAGACATTTTTCTAAAGAAGACATACAGATGGCTAACAAACACATGAAAAGATGCTCAACATCACTCATTATCAGAGAAATGCAAATCAAAACCACTATGAGGTACCATTTCACACCAGTCAGAATGGCTGTGATCCAAAAGTCTACAAGCAATAAATGCTGGAGAGGGTGTGGAGAAAAGGGAACCCTCCTACACTGTTGGTGGGAATGCAAACTAGTACAGCCACTATGGAGAACAGTATGGAGATTCCTCAAAAAACTGGGAATAGAACTGCCTTATGATCCAGCAATCCCACTACTGGGCATACACACTGAGAAAACCAGAACTGAAAGAGACACGTGTACCCCAATGTTCATCTCAGCACTGTTTATAATAGCCAGGACATGGAAGCAACCTAGATGTCCATCATCAGATGAATGGATAAGAAAGCTGTGGTACATATACACAATGGAGTATTACTCAGCCATTAAAAAGAATACATTTGAATCAGTTCTAATGAGGTAGATGAAACTGGAGCCTATTATACAGAGTGAAGTAAGCCAGAAAGAAAAACACCAATGCAGTATACTAACGCATATATATGGAATTTAGAAAGATGGTAACAATAACCCTGTTTATTAGACAGCAAAAGAGACACTGATGTATAGAACAGTCTTTTGGACTCTGGGAGAGGGAGAGAGTGGGATGATTTGGGAGAATGGCATTGAGATATGTATAATATCATATTTGAAATGAGTCGCCAATCCAGGTTCGATGCCTGATACCGGATGCCTGGGGCTGGTGCACTGGGATGACCCAAAGGGATGGTATGGGGTGGGAGGAGGGAGGAGGGTTCAGGATGGGGAACACATGTATACCTGTGGCAGATTCATTTCGATGTATGGCAAAACCAATACAATATTGTAAGTTAAATAAAATAAAATATAAAAAATAAAATAAAATAAAATTTCAAAAAAAAAAAGTGCCTAGAGCAATGGTATTTAGTCAATATTGATTCTACCTCCAAAGTTCTCCCCAATTCTATCATACATCCTATTGACTATGCAACATGGCAATTCCTGCAAATCTCTTCATGATCCTCTGAAACTCCCACTGGTGTTCCCACCCAATGCTTCTGCTCTTTCCTTTATTTGAAACTTTTTCTCTTCACTGCTTAATCTATAAAACTTTATTCATACTCCAGGATATCAAGTCCCATTCCTTCATCACTCCTGGACTTCTCTGGCCATCATGACTGCTTGATTTTCTAAATTCTGGCAGCCCTTGTGGTTTATGCCATTACGTAACCATTTGTTTATAAGGGCTTCCCTGGTGGCTTAGGTGGTAAAGCGTCTGCCTGCAATGCGGGAAACCCGAGTTTGATCCCTGGATCGGGAAGATCCCCTGGAGAAGGGAATGGCAACCCACTCCAGTATTCTTGCCTGGAGAATTCATGGACAGAGGAGCCTGGTGGGCTACAGTCCACGGGGTCACAAAGAGTCAGTTATAGATTCCTGTGACCTTTGCCTAGCGTTATGGAGTTTCTGGACTTCCCTGATGGCTCAGGTGTTAAACAATCTGCCTGGATGCAGGAAACCCAGGATAGACCCCTGGGTTGGGAAGAACCCCTGGAGAAGGGAATGGCTACTCTCTTCAGCATTTTCACCTGGAGAATTCCATAGACAGGAGAGCCTGGCAGGCTACAGTCCATTGGGCCGCAAAGAGTTGGATGCACCTGAACAACTAACACTTCTACTTCATGAAATTATTTGATGTTAATATTCTCTAATTTGTGAACTTCATGTCACCAGCTATGCTGTAAATCCTTAAAAGATGGAGACAGTAGGACAGAATGGTGAAATAACAAAAGATTTGAAAGATTGGCCACATGGCCTCAGCCATTTTAATCCTTAATGCTTACTAGCTCAGTGGACATGAGCAAGTCACTTAACTTTTCTGAACCTTAATTTCAGAATCATTAAAATGATAATATATATGCTTAGTATTGTTGTTATTTGATCAGATAAGATTTATAGAGGAACATTCTTTTAAGTATTGTAAAGTATCACGTAAGTATTTGGCCTGTTGTTATATGTTTAATGAGTATTCATTAAATAAATACTGCACACACAGGAAACATAAGAAACTAGATCTTTTGAGTTTATTTGTGCAGGAACATGGATGTTCTTTTAATTTACCCCCCAAAAGGAATCTAAAATACCAGGGTTTTGGCGAAATCAACTTGATGGGTTCCAGTTGAATGACTCTACCATGTCCAATTACAATTCTAGTTTTTAATATCGTTCAGCAAGAGAAAAGACATGAGTGGTGGTTCAGTATTATTCTAAAATAGTTTCTGTTACAAAGTTTCTTTTAGAGGAAACATTTTGGAGGAGCCTACATTTTGGTCAGCTGTTTCAGCTATGGATTGTTAATATGGTTGCAATTGAGTTAACTTTCAAGCACATCATGGAGAAACTTATTTTACTCACACCCTACATGAAAAGTGTTCCATCCCAGCTCTAATGCTAATAGATTAAGTCCATCAGAGCAAGGTTAGAATTGCAAGATTGAAACTTGTCAGGCTCCATGCAAACCTCCAAAGAGCCGCCTGTTTACATTAGATTTAAATATTTCTAGGGAGAGAGAGCTATGAACTTTCCATGTCTATCACATTTATCTTTAAGAAGATCATCTTGTTGCACACCAAACTCTCACTGCCAAGTGAGACTTGTTTTGTTTTGTCCTAGATGGGGATATTGAGCAGCTGGTCCATGTCATTTTTATGACAAGTTTCATACACTTGAATTCAGTTAATAGGTTGCCTCTCTTATTTTCCTTCATTCCAGCTTTCTTAACCTTCCTAGAGAGTTTTGTTTTTCTTTCCAAAAATCATTTTTATTACCATTTTCAGGGCTCAGAGAATTCAGGCCTCAAACTGGACAGAAAAATAAAGTAATTCTTGAGTTTCTGGCCAGTGTTTGTAATGACATTATTTCTTGTGTTCTTTGTATATGTGTTTGACACTGGTGGTAATATGTCTGGACGTCGTATATTTTACTGTTGATTCAAATTCATGTCATGGACTGTAGCATATTTCTTTCTTTGAAAAAGATAGTTCTTCAGTTTTTTTGTTTACATATTTTGGAATTTATAAATAAGCACATGAGAAAAAAAAATTACACACACTCCATCTATTTAGGAATAGCATGCCCCAGGTTAGATGCTGGCTTCATGACTTCTAGGGCACAAAAGGTTGGTTTTCTCATTCCTCTCTGTCAGGTTTGGCCTCTTCCTGCTGCAGGCCTTTATCTATAGCAGACTTGCTATGATCCAAGGTAGACAATTGTGGCCCTTGGCAGTTATGGCAAAACCAATACAATATTGTAAAGTTAAAAAAATTAAAGAAAAGAAAAGAAAAATAATTGTGTATTATCAAGAACAAAAAGACACTAAATTAATTCTGCAAATGGTGGAAAATTAATATTATCTTTATAGAGGGATTTTGTAAATATTAAATATACACGTACATATAATTTTTAGAAATATGTCCGAACATAGTAAGGACTGAATAAATGTTAACTGTTATTATTTCAGTTATAATAGCTATTTTTCTTACTGCTTTTATTGTACTCTTTGTCATTATCATGATTAAATGCTCCTATAGACTGAGCCTAGCTCTGAGGCCTGGGAAACTCTCTAGAATCTTTTGGTTTGGTAGGAATGACGGATAAGAAATTTTATGATTTAAGTCTCCAGCAGATCTAAACCAGAATGAAATAAAACACACAAATAGTTCTTTGACCTGTATTAGCTTCTTAGTTTCCCTAAAATACCTGCCTCCAGGCTCAACTACACATTAAGTTTTTGGTCACTCTCTGCTCTCCTACAGTTATTTATCCACTTCTTATTTCATTATCTCATTCATTATTTTGTCAGCACTGAATATTTCCAGAAAATAAAGATGCTGTTCAGGGCCCCGTTTATTCAATATCATTTATTACCATTTTTTTTGTATGCATTCATTCAAGAAGGAGGTTCTTCCCTTATTGGCCCACTTTTGATGGTTATAATTAAGAATTGGTCCCATGACACTCACAGAATTTGCAATATACCATTTTCTTTTTTATGATAACAAACCAATCGTCAGCCTCATCAAAACAGTGAAATAAATCAATCAAGCTGGTTGTTAACTTTGAAACAGTATTTACATTGTCATCTTTGATTTGACATCCCTTCAATTTCTCCCATGTGACTTGGTAGGTCTCTTTTGAGAATTTTCTTTATTTCACACAGCTTCTATTCTTAGAGACATTTGAAATTTTACACAGATAGATGGCAATGTGGTATGCTCTACTCTCTATCCTTCTTCAATTTTGTCAGCTATCACATAGTAAAAATTAGGGGATTTTGTTAATGGAAGAAGGGTCTTGATCTTTAGGGAAGTACTTGAAGAACTGAAAGGGAATCTACATGTATTTGGTGGTAAACTCTTCTTCCTCTCACTCTCCCTCACTCACTTTTTTCCCTTGGGTTGTGTCTTTGATTTTATGTTTATGAAGTGGAGAGTGACTGGGACAGGGAGTGCAGTGGGAAGTTATGGAATGGGATGATATATGCACACATATATATGTGTATAGACATATATATTATTCTATTGATCTCTACTAATTTATAGAAGATAATATCTGGAGCCACACTTTGCAAATGAGAAAGCTTAGATGGAGGAGGATGATTAACTTGTCAATGTCACCCAGCTACTGGGTGCAAGATCGGAAGGCAAACCACATGTGTCTTACTGCTTCAGATGCTGGCTTCTCCAAGAAGCAAAGCCCAGATCTTAACAGAGAGTCCCATTGCTGGCTTTGTCTGCTGTGGTGGCTTGTGCACAGAAGGTGTTGAGAAAATGTGCCTGAAGTAGCTTTGAAGAAAGAATAGGGACAAGAATGTTTTAAAAGCTATCCGTTGATGAGGAGTCCTGGGAATTGAGAAATCCAATACCATGGGTGGGAAAGTCCAAACCAATTACATCTGTGAGTGTTAAAAACATGTTGTGTGCTTTCTTTCTCTGCTGAAGGAGAAGGCTGTTTACATTATGGGGGACTGTTCCGGTCTGTACCAAAGAGCTTGTTAAGGGTGACAGACAGGTTTGTGGCACGAATGTGCACTCCAAATTAGATGAATGGTGAAATTATGAAGCAATCAAATGGCAAAGCTTTTAGCAGACTGCAGTACATTGCCCTGTTTTGCTACCCCTAGGCCTGTTAGCATAAAAGAGGCTATAAAGATAAAGTGCACAATATTATTCAAGTCTCCGAGTTCAACAAACACAGGCCGCTGGCACTTGATGACGAGCATCCTCAGGATGACTCAAAGCTGCTTCACGCCCCCAAGGGCTGATTCAGAACCACCTCTCCCCTCACTAGGACAATATTTGGGGGTCTAGTGTGAATTAGCGGGGAAGGCAATGGCACCCCACCCCAGTACTTTTGCCTGGAAAATCCCATGGACGGAGGAGCCTGGTGGGCTCCAGTCCATGGGGTCTCTAGGAGTCGGACACGACTGAGCGACTTCACTTTCACTTTTCACTTTCATGCATTGGAGAAGGCAATGGCAACCCACTCCAGTGTTCTTGCCTGGAGAATCCCAGGGACAGGGGAGCCTGGTGAGCTTCCGTCTATGGGGTCGCACAGAGTCGGACACGACTGAAGCGACTTAGCAGCAGCAGTGTGAATTAGGAAGAAGAAAGAGAAACACCTTGTTCATTTTGACTTCCCTCCTTCTCTCCTTCTTTCACAGTGGTCGGGGAAGGAGAGTTGGGTAGGCTAAACCTACCCTTGGCATGAAGGAGTGAATGATGAGGGCTTTGGGTCTCAGTCTACTGGCTTCTCTACATCAAGAAGGGAAAGGAAAGTGCCTATCCCATTGCAGGGTGGGGGCTGCTCCTTAAGGGGAAAGAGATGAGACTCCAAAAGGAGACCCAAAGGACTATTGGTCCAAACCTCTCATGTTAGATGTGAGATGCACAGATGGTAGGTGACTTGTCGGAGGCTGCCCAGCTTGTCCATTTCACTGCTGTTTCCCCACAAACATTTTAGGATGGGGGTGGGAGGATGATATTTATATATCTTCTCCAATGGGATGTAGCTCAGAAGCCCAAAATGTCACAGCATGGCATGCATGCTTAGTCATGTACAACTCTTTGCAGCTCCATCAACTGTAGCCCACCAGGCTTCTCTGTTCATGGAATTTTCCAGGCAAGAATACTGGAATGAGTTGCTGTTTTCCTACTCCAGGGATTGAATCCACATATCTTGTATCTCCTGCATTGGCAGCCAGATTCTTTACCTCTGGCACCAACTGGGAAGCCCAATATGAGGAAGTTACAAAGCTACTTTGGTTGAAGGAGGACATAAGAATAAGGTGGCGGGTGGGGTCCTGGAATCCTATCCTCTCAGCCTCTCTTCACCCCCTTGTCTTAGAAGATAGGCTTTAGAAGCCCCAGGATTCTGGGGAAAACTTCAGCACCAGAATATTTGATGTTTTGTTTTCCCCCCTTTCCTGCCAATCCACTAAAAGTTATTTATTTAATTTTTCCCTGACTCTTCTCATCTTACCCAATGCAAACACTTTTCCCATTATGAATTCCACCTTTGCAGGGGCTGGTGCCACAATTACGGCTAAGCAGCCTTTGCTGACCTTGATCTTGTTATCCTGACCTGACAGCCAGAAATGGAGGCTTTGAGAGGTTAAGTGACAGCTAGGATGTGGTAGAGCTGGAATCTGACACCAGAGCTCTCTGATCCTGAACCCACGCTTGTGTCTTAATCATGCCAGTCTGCTTCCAGAACAGAGGGCTGGGCTGTAGTTTTGCAAGTTGTCTGCCCTGTATCTTCGGATGTTTTTTTCTCCAGGAGGGGAAATGATGATAGTAGTCTAGATGAGATCTAGAGCCCTTTCTGCTCGAAAGTTCTGCAGTTCAGTATGGATTATAGTTTAAGCTAATAGTTCACTTAAAAGGAAGGGAGACTGTCCTCCCCAAAATGTTTGGACATTGAGATTCTGGATGCAATGGCCCACATCTAGGAGTTTTTGCTTGATTGTCCTTTTTACAGATTGTTTTTAATATAAAATCATGTGGAGGACCCTTTGTTCTTTACTAATCTGTTTGTATGCTTCTATCTCTCCCATGGCCAACCACATTCTACATTTGGTCTGTGACTGTGAGGGATCTGTTTTATAGGGCTTATTAGAAACAACAGTCAAATAGTTCTATGTGGTGCCAAGTCTTGCTGATGTAGGTCTTGCTGATGTAGGAGGCCCACCAATTTGCAGTAGCATGTAGCATGGTTAACAGTGGAGCCATCTTCATGAACCCATCTGTACGGGATGATGGCTGGTTCCTGACACCATACTTTCCTGGGACAAAGTGAATACTTCTGTCCAGTGGGCAGATGTTTGGTCCACAGAATGGCAAGCTCTATTAGAGTTAGTGAGCTCTTCTTTTTTTTTTGGTGAAGTCCCCTTCCCCCATTCCACTGTCTCCATTTCATAAATCTGCTTTTAGAATATGCTTTGGAATTTGATAAGCACAGTGGAAGTGTGGGAGGAGATGGGGTTTAGGGCCTACTTCCCTCCCTCACCCATTATGAACAAGAATGTTGATTACTGTCTGACTTAGCTGTTTGCTCTCAAGACATAGGCATTCATCATTTATAGAACTGTGTGATTTGTCCAGCAGAAAGAAACAAAACCAAACCCCACTGCTATTTTTAGAGGTGTTTTGTTGTTGTTGTTGGGGGGTGGTGGGCTGGGAGTAGGAAATGAAAGAACTCTGCAAGTAAGCCTGCCCAGCCAGGAAGACTCTCTGTGAGCTTTCCAAGTCGGTCCGCTGAAGTAGGAATTTGAAAGGCCCACCACAAATTGCTTTTCACTTCAACCAGAATGCTTATTATGATGCCCTGGCTCCATTCTGCTCTCCTCTGACTTATACATAAATTCAGTTACCCTGTATTTTAATTATATGTGTAGAGCAAATTTTATGTTCTCTGACAACTCATAAACTTCCCAGAGATCCCCCCAAACCATATTGTTCTTAAAATAGCCTTTGCCTCCTATCTTGGACCAAACGATACTCTCTCGACCCAGCCCTGGCTGGTATAAGTGCATTCAGGAACCTGGCAGGCACGTTCTCCTAAGCCACAGTGTAGTCTGAGTTAAGCTTGTCCCTGGTTGTGGAGCCCTATTCCTAAAACACACCATATGTGGCTCATGTGGTCAGTAACAGGCCCAAGGTGGATTTCAGTGGCATCCTTTGAGCCCGCAGGTACTCATGTTTGAATCAAAACCTCAAATGTCAGGGTGGCATTTATTTTTGCTTATTAGCTGTGAAGAAAAAAACACAGGATTTCACATGCTTCCACCCCCAAGATATCTTTTCCTGCTCTTTGCCGTCTCTTTGTGGTTGCAAAGCCACAGGATGTAACTTGTGTAATTACCTGAGACTGTGATTTCAGCAGACCTGAAAGTCTAGCTGCAGTTGTAAATGTCACACAGAACTTCACACTGAGAAACTATGTAAAGAGACATAGCATATCTTATAGTGATTAGACTGTACAATGACTCCTACCCCCCCCCTTTTTTTGCACAAAATTATTTGACTGTTATGGGAAGCAATATAATAAAGACATAAATCAGCCTCTGGCCACATCACAACTGCTTAAGTCTTCCTCCTGCTCTCTAAAAATACAGAAAAGAACATCATCCCTCTAGCAGATTGTTGATAAATCAGACACTAGCAATAATATTTCTGGTGACATGGCCATAAAATATGCGTCCTGAATGCTTTCCTTCCTGAAATTTCACTAATTGTAACATAATTCACCAACACAATGTTTTTCTAAAATTCGCATAAACAGACCAGCTCAAAAGGCTGTTTTAATAAAGGAGTAATATCACAAGCCTGTATTTTTTTAGAAAGCAAACATTATTGACCCAGCTGAGTGTCATTGGTGGGTAAAGGGCCAGAGTTCTGGACTGCAGGGTTCTGAAGTGTTTCCTTAATTCACTGTGGCTCTCTGGGGGATGAACTTGTGATGTACATCTCAGACAACCCAAGGATCATAATGAAATAGTTTTAAACTGGTGGTGAATCTTGGAATTTATCCTTATGTCACTACACAATTGGATAGAAAGAGAAAAGTCCAGCAGATCCTTTTTATCTTTGGTGTTCCTGGAGGCCAGATCACCATGAACAAATGTTTTGTAACCTCCTCCCCTTCACTCCAAAATCCATGACTTTGACAACTTGTTTAAATTTCGTGACGAGTTTGTGAATATTTTTAAATTCCTCAGTCTTCAATAGTAATTCTCACTGATGAAATTACTTTTTCCTTTGGAAAGAGGAATTCAGAACAAAAACAGATGTTTAAAAATTCATGTGTTTGACAATAGTTTTTCTTTAAAATAACAATAAAGCCCATAGGTCAATGTCAGGGAAGCTCATATCAGTGGTTCTGATGAGAAACACTTGGATATTTCTCGGATGGTGTATCTTAGCAGTAGAAGGGCTGATGACACCTGAAGATGAGTTGAGTTATGGCCCGTGGATAAGTAACTGGTTAGCCAGTTTTCTTTTGCTCTGAGATTTGTTGAAAAGTCTCAGTTAAATGAGCCTGAAGGTTTCCAGGTATGCATGTGAGGTATGTGGAGATTGCTCACTGTCCAGAGAGCCACAGACTGGAGCCCCTATGTCAGCAAAGCATCAGCTCCTGCAATGTCCTTCGCTGGAAATTCTGGGTCAGGGCCTAGAGTTGTTCAGAAGTCTTTTCCTCTTGTGGTTGCTTGGTTTCTAATTTTGGTTTCTAATTGTACCAGCCATGTTACCACAAGACCACAGATGTAAGGTGGCAATCGGATAAAAAGAAATGTCTGTCCATTAATCCCCTTCTTGTTAGATTAAATGACTACACTCTACATTAACTGTGAATTTTGAACCTGGAAAAGTATTTATATGCCATGTAGCTTATTTCCTCGGATTCTCCTCCATACTGCTCTTTAATCTAAACATCCAAATGTCATTGATGAGAAATAATCCAAAGAATCAAAATTATATATTCAAGTTAAAGGAAGTTATTTTTATTTTAATTTTTTTCTATTTAGCCAGAAAAAAGAGAGGTCAAGCTTGGTTCATATGAAAAAGCATTTGGAGCTAGAAAGTACCATTCAGGTAATTTTTCAAGGTGTAGGTTTCTTCACATACAGAAAGAAGACTAGAGAAAATCTTCTAGTGCTAATATTCTGTGATTGGTTGGAGCTTGAGAAAATCAAATGGAATTTTGCAAGAGGAGCAAAAGAATGCAAGTATGAGGGATAACTGTGCTGAAGTAAGAAATTGTAATGTGCGAGAATGATCAGAGACCTGAAAACAGAGCCTCGAGTTGAGTTTTTCAAAAAGACATGAAACTCATGGGAAGTAGCACTGGTTCTTTTCCTCAGAAAATGGTAGGGGAAGTTATAAAGATATTTAAGAAATGAACTGAAGACATGAAATAAAGATTGAAGTATAAACTTGACCAATGGAGATTAAGAATTTTTTTAACTCCTAAGTATAGAGAAATATCAATAACCTCAGATATGCAGATGACACCACCCTTATGGCAGAAAGTGAAGAAGAACTAAAAAGCCTCTTGATGAAAGTGAAAGTGGAGAGTGAAAAAGTTGGCTTAAAGCTCAACATTCAGAAAACGAAGATCATGGCATCTGGTCCCATCACTTCATGGGATAGATGGGGAAACGGTGGAAACAGTGTCAGACTTTATTTTTCTGGGCTCCAAAATCACTGCAGATGGTGACTGCAGCCATGAAATTAAAAGACGCTTACTTCTTGGAAGGAAAGTTATGACCAACCTAGATAGCATATTCAAAATCAGAGGCATTACTTTTCCAGCAAAGGTCCATCTAGTCAAGGCTATGTTTTTTCCTGTGGTCATGTATGAATGTGAGAGTTGGACTGTGAAGAAAGCTGAGTGTCGAAGAAGTGATGCTTTTGAACTGTGGTGTTGGAGAAGACTCTTGAGAGTCCCTTGGACTGCAAGGAGATCCAACCAGTCCATTCTGAAGGAGATCAGCCCTGGGATTTCTTTGGAAGGAATGATGCTAAAGCTGAAACTCCAGTACTTTGGCCACCTCATGTGAAGAGTTTACTCATTGGAAAAGACTCATGCTGGGAGGGATTGGGGGCAGGAGGAGAAGGGGACGACAGAGGATGAGATGGCTGGATGGCATCACTGACTTGATGGACGTGAGTCTGAGTGAACTCCGGGAGTTGGTGATGGACAGGGAGGCCTGGCGTGCTGCGATTCATGGGGTCGCAAAGAGTCGGACATGACTGAGCGACTGAACTGAACTGAACTGATAGATGGGCTTCCAGGATGGTTCTGTGATAAAGAATCCACGTGCCAGTGCATCAGACACAGGTTTGATCCCTGGGTCAGGAAGATCCCCTGGAGAAGGAAATGGCAGCCCACTTCAGTATTCTTTCCTGGAGAAGCCCATGGACAGAGAAGACTGGTAGGCTCCAGTCCATGGGATCGCTAAGAGTCGGACACGACTGAGCGACTTCACTTCCACTTTTCACTTTCATGCATTGGAGAAGGAAATGGCAACCACTCCAGTATTCTTGCCTGGAGAATCCCGGGGACGGAGGAGCCTGGTGGGCTGCCGTCTATGGGATCGCACAGAGTTGGACACGACTCAAGCGACTTAGCAGCAGCAGCAGCATGGTCCAATTCAGATGTAATTGAAGACTAGGAGGAAATTTCTTAGTTACTTGAATGATGATGAAATGTTTGATCTTTGAGAATAAATTGGTCAAATTGTTTATAAAATTTATAAAAAGAGATATATGTGTTAATTTTCATGATTCCCCACCTAATAATAGATGCCTAATACATTGCATCCATTTCCTTCCACATCTAGTCACACACCATGGCTCTGTGTGTACTGTGGAACCAGTGAAGTCAGAGAATAAAGCAAAATATGGATGAATACTACTAACCCAGTGATCAACAGGAAGGAAGCTAAAAACACTCCAGTTAAATTGTGACAAAACCCAAATACTTGGTTGTCTTTACTCATGAAACAAATTTGCCAAAATATAATTTACCCTCTTCTTCCCCTGTTCCTTACATGTCTAATGAAATATTTTGATATAAGCTTAGAATGGGCTGATATGTATCACCTGACAAATGTCACTTTATACAAATCTTATCTTGATCTTGATAATTTTGCATGAATGAAGATGTTGGTCATCTGGTTATACAGTCTCTATGCTCTGAGCTTTATTTATGTTAGTTTCTTTACTATTCACAGTGATTTGCTAGATAGATATCCTTTCCATTTTATTGATGAAGAAACAGAGGTTCAGAGAATTAGTGTAACTTGCCCAAGATTACTCAGTCAATAGAGTTTGGAATAAAATGTACACGACGCCAAAACATTTAGACTTTCCAAGTTATTCATTGGAGCTCAAGGAATTCAGGAAAGACTGTGAATATAAGATCAACCGTTTTCAAGGTGTTGGAGACATTTTCAAGCAAATCATTAACTCGTCCCCAAGCCACTTTTTAGGAAGCTGTTTATAGTTACATACCCAAGAAATGGTTTTCTTCTCCTAAAGTCATTTCTTCAGTGATCTCATGCCAACAAAGCCATACAAATGAGTATGACCCTGTTCTCTTAGACCCATGCTCTGAAATGTTTTGAATCCATCAATTATTGCATATATGTCCATAAAATATGTAGAAGAGGAAACAATTAAAACATATAACAGTTACTTTCTTAACCTGTGGTCAAATCAGCAACATCACCACCACCACAAAACCTCTCAAAATTGGAGTTAGAATCCTCAGAGGAATGGTTTGCAACCTTTTTGTTCTAAGTAAGGAAGCAGGTATTTAAAGTACACTGCATATAAATTGCACTTTCTCACGGAAGTTGTGTACCCAGAGGCTGACAAGCAGGGATCTGAGGAAATAATAGATTGAGAGCTACTGAAATGTGAATGAGCTTCAAAGGCATTCTGCTTTCTTTTGTGAGGCTATGCTTTTGCTGAGATAGCCCCTTCCTTTGCCGATAAACTTAGGAAAGAGGAAGAAACAGACATACTCTCTTTCTGACTTCACAGCCTGACTTAGAACCATAAGGACTTCAAGCTGGAAGGAATTCTTCCAGTCAACTCCTTCATGTTAGAGATAAGGCCTAGAGAGGGAAAGCAGCTTTCCCAAAGTGACAGAGTTAGTGGAAGAGCTGGGGCAAGAAGCTGGAACTAATGAAGGCTCGGTTCACTGTGTTTTTGGATGAGCTTCGTGCTATGAATCCAAGGGAGAGGAGGCTTAGGCAGAGAGGGGGAGTCATCTGTGATTTGAAGGCCGATCTAAAGCAGATGCAAGTGAAATAACAAGTTTCTAACAAGTTTCAGTGCCACTAAATAAGAAGAGGCAAAGTCACTAACTTACAAATAGAAATTTATAAGCATTGACTAAATTTGACCTTAAGGCAGTCGTGCCTTGCCATTTTCCAACATCCCAAGAACATGCTCACACATGTCCACACACAGGCACAAACAGCTCCACTTCAGACTCCTCTATGTGAGAAGATGACCTGGAGTCACACAGCAGGAAATGTAGATAAGATTTTCTAATAAATATTGCTTTTTTTTTTTTTTAAAGAGTAAAAAATACTTTGATGTCATCAGTCATTTTGCAGAAAAAATTTAAATGATTCATAAATAAAAGTCTTTGCCTACAAATTAGAACTCCGTCACAGGTTAATCGTCCCCTGGAGGTTGGAAATACAAACTCTTTATCTTCTCAGAAGGCAGTCTTGCTTCCTGATTCCCACAGTACTCCTTTCTTCCTGGGCACATGGGAGGATGAACTCTCTACCCTAGGAAGTTAGTCTTGGCCATCATAAAGCTTGCCCAGGATGATGCAGTGAGAAAACTGTGTCACTACCGGACTCCTTAAGAGTCAATGTGTAAGTTTCCGTCATCCCCTCTTCCTGTTACACGGACCGATGGCTGCTTCACTAGCCCAAGACCCATCAAACTGACATGCCACAGAACAGAGCATCAGTCATCCTGGGACAGACACAGAGTGTGAACAAGAAGTAATGTTTTGTGGTTTACAGCATGTGGATTTGGGGTTATTTGTCACCATAGCACAATAGAGGCAATTTTGACTAGTGGAGCATTGTTTGGCTAATAGGCTCACACTTTTTGAAAATAATATATTTCATGTATTTGACCAATGGAGACTTGCACATATCTGTTGAAAAATGGGGAGAGGTCAAGAGTTGGTTCCCTCACAGTGCCCCCCAAAATTGCGTAATCATAGTACCTTTTTCCCTTTTCATAGTGCTTTAATATTTAAAGCACTTTCTTGGAATAATTCTTCAACATACATCTCATACATCTGTGAGATGCTCAGATCTTTTTTTTCAGATAAAGAAACACATTTCTAGAGTTTAAATCTCATACTTATGACTAGAAAGATGCAAAAGATCTATATTTTCCATTCACTATAGAATTCTGCCTCTGGTGTTCAAGTGGGTTGAGAAATTTTTTTTCAGTTTGTTCTCTTTGCAGGATGGTACAGGTTTGGGG
Source organism: Tragelaphus eurycerus (assembly GCA_935064755.1). Classification (NCBI taxonomy): domain Eukaryota; kingdom Metazoa; phylum Chordata; class Mammalia; order Artiodactyla; family Bovidae; genus Tragelaphus; species Tragelaphus eurycerus. Next base: position 3,163,221 of record CAKXYN010000015.1, read on the forward strand.
GATATAGACAAGAACAAATATATTGTGTCTTGGAATAGGTGACACATTTTATGTAACTCATTTTATATATCTGCTGAGTGTGCACCATAATGCTTAGTATATGGTAGGGCAAGTAACTATTGCTATGGTTTCCCTTTTAATTCCCATATCCGTTTCCTCCCCATGGTATTCCCTATATCACCACCTCACTTCTGCCCTGCATCAAGCGTGTATGAAATTCCTTATTGAGTGTACAAAGACTGGTATCCCACAATGAAAATAAATATACCCTGGGTCATTATCTGAATGGTTTTTACCCTCCTCCCCCTCCCCAGTTCATTTATTGAAATCTTAATGGCCAATACAATAGTATTAGGAGGTGGAGTCTTTTGGGAAGTGATTAGTGAACAAGATTAATGCCCTAATAAAGAGGTCTGAGATAACTTCCTTGCCCTTTTATCAAGTAAGTGTATATCTAAAGTGCATTTGAATCTGGAAATGATGACTGTGGTAGGCAGTTGCTAAGATGGGCCCAATGACCCCTCCAGTACTCATACCCTTGTGTGTGAGCTGGATTTGTTGACTTGCTTCTAACACATAAAATATGGCAGAAATGATAGAATGTCATTTTCAATAATAGTTATGAAATGACCTTGGCTTTTGCCTTGGGGTAACTCTCCCCTCTCAGACCACCAGCTGCCATGTCATGAGGACACTCAGATAGCTTATGGAGAGGCCACCGTAGCAAGAACCTGAAGTCTGGCAACAGACACATACGTGAGCTTCGAGGCAGATTCTTCAGCCTCAGCTGGACCTGACATGACTGAGGCCCTAACCAATAGCCTAGATGTAAGCTTCTGAGAAAACTTGAGCCAGAGGTACTCAAGTTGTGCCTAGAATCTTGCCCCACAGACACGAGGAGGCTGAGTGTTGTTTTAAGCTACTAAGTGTTTGGGTAATTTGTAATGCAGCAGTTCTTAAAACTAAAACCTATTTTGGTGACCAATACCTCAGTCAAGGCAGGACAAGCTCTAGAAAGGAAGTTGCCTGAAAGGGGGGTGGAGGTGCACACAGGACAATGTTTGTCCCTTTTTTACTTTCATTAGATACTTTTTTCATCCTGATCTTTCAGGAGGAAAGATATACAGATATAAGATTATATTTGAATACACAAACACTGAGAGCTGAACTAACATTGTCCAGCTTTGCACTTGACAAAATTGAAAACCAAGATCTGGAGAGGAGGTCTTAACTTGTTTCATCCCATGTCACAAAATCAATTCCATGTCACGTCCTGGATGGAAATCCAGTCTGGCCAATAGCTAGTCCACTGCCCATTCAGTACTGCCCAGCTGCTTCCCTCACCGTCAGAGAAGAAATGGACAGGGCTTCCCAGATGGCTCAAATGGTAAAGAACCCACCTGCCAGGGCAGGAGACTCAAGAGATGGAGGTTTGACCCCTGGGACGGGAAGATCCCCTAGAAGAAGAAATGGCAAGCCACTCCAGTATTCTTGCCTGGGAGATCCTGTGGACAGAGCCTAGCAGGCTACAGTCCATAGAGTTTCAAAAAGTGGACACAACTTAGCGACTGAGAACACACAGAGCATGTTGAAATTCCACAAAGTACTCTTAAAAGCCAACTTGGTTTCTCATTTTAATAAAAGCCCAAAACAGACGTTTAAAGCCTTTTTCAATAGTTTGTATAAAATATAGTTATTCATTCACACAATATCTTTTTTCTGACCACTTACTCTGTGGCAGGTGCTGTGTTCAATTCTGGAGTTGTTATAATGGCAAAAGCATTTCTTGGAAATTCCAAAAGCAGTGGCACATGAACCTTGTTTCCTTTACCAATGGTGCTTTCTTCTGTCATCATCAATAAATACACTTGTTCTCATAGACATAAATCATTGAAAGACTCAATTATTCATTCTCAGTATAGATCTAAAGCTTTAAATATTCCTTTAGAGGGTTGATTGTAGTCCTAGTCTCAGTTTGGGCAAGAAAGCCTTTTGACAGTGCTTCCAGACAAGGCAGTGTCCACATTTGCATGTTCTCCTTCTTGAATGGGGAGGATACCCTGGGTTCATGGCCCCCACATGCCTGGGGAGAAAGAATGCTCTGCCTAACTGCTGTGGCTTCACTTGACTCATTAGGCACCAAGTAAATTCTTAAGAAGAAGAAGGAAGGTAAACTCCTCACTGACTCATGGTGTGAGTCACAATGTACTGGGGGTGGGTATCTGGAGTCCAAAATCCCTGAAACATTGGTTTTTCGGGGACTGATGTTTGCTAGTGAAGTGGCATTGGGCAAGACACTTAATGTTAAGCTACCTATTCATGTACAAAATATTAAGGATCATAATAATTATGCCTCTTGACTCTGGGAAGTGCTTTATAAGCTATGAAATAATCTACGCTACTTCCGTTATTCCCTGTCTCTGAGATCCCTGACAGCAAAGTGCTGGTGATCCTTTTTAAACCTTTCATAGCTGTAGGACTGCACCTAACAATTAGTAGGTATTCACTAGTTATTGTTGAAAAACTACTGCAATATTTAATAATAATGATAATCTCTGACCACCTATCTTCTTGTATCTGACGTTGTCCTAAACACTTTACTTTATTGAATTTTGATTCCTTAGAGTGACTCCATATGGTAAATATTATTCCCCTATTATACAGGTGAGCACACTGAGGCACAGTCACAGAGTAAGTGGCAGAGATGGAATTAAAACCCACACTGAGTGGCTAACTGCCAAAATTTTTTGCCTCTCTGTAAGAACTGTGTATTGATTTACTGTTTCTCATTAGGAGAAATATAGGCAGAAATTAAACCAATAGTTCTTATGTTTTCTTAAAAAAATAGGTACTTTTTAATTTTTTATTTTAATTTTATTTCTTTATTGTTGATTGCTGGATCTTCATTGCTGCACGTGGGCTTTCTCTAGTTGCAGAGAGCAGGGTCTGCTCACTAGTTGTGGTGAGTGGGCTCCTCATTGCCATGGCTTCTCTTGTTGGGGAGCATGGGTTCTAGTAGCTGTGGCGTGTGGGCTCAGCAATGATTCCTGGGCTCCAGAGCACAGGCTCAATAGTTGTGGTATACAGGGCTAAGCTGCTCTGTGGCATGTAGGCTATTTCTGGATCAGATATAGAACCTATGCTTCCTGCATTGGCAGGTGGATTCTTTACCACTGAGCCACCAGGGAAACTCTGGGTACTTCTTTTAAATGAGTTTTTATCCAATATCAAACAAACAAAAACACTTCCCCCCAAAAAACCTCAAACCTCCCTCCCCCAAATCACATTAATCCATGTAAAATCATACTGAATCCTCTTCAGCCTTCCTTTCAGGTGGATGAGCCCTGGATGGTTGCTTATTTAGGATGCTGGTGTGAAGTTGAGGGCTCTTTGTCTGGGAGAATATCTGAGAGACAAGAAGAGACAAGTTGTGAGTTGTCAGCCATGCTTAAAAATTATCAATATTTATGCAAACCAATGGGTTTTAGTTGAATCTCTTGGCTGAAGCCTGCCTATCTTCTGTCAGAGTGAGCTTATAATGACAGGAAATGAATAAATGAAAAGACTAGAAAGGCCTACAGAATAGGCAACGGGCAGAACATTTCTGAAAAATTGGTAAAGAAGGGGAAAGGGAGATGAAAAAACTAGCTTTTCTTGAATGCAATTTCTGCTAGATCTACATAAACTTATTTAAGCTTCAACCCAGTGAGTTAGGCAGGGCTAAACACATCTAGCAGATAAGGAAGCTGAAGCTCAAAGAAGTTAAGCAGTGTTTCCAAGAAGCACTCTTAAGTGAGATTCAAAAGCAGATTTCACCTACCTGCTCCAAATCCTGTGGATTTTTCATTCTGCTGCAGATATATTCTACCTCTATTGCTGGTAGCCTTGCCTGATTGTTATAACTAAACTGCAGAACTGGTTGTAAGGAGCTACTGGTAAATCAGAAGACAACAACAAAATGGCCAAGAAAATGTTGCTATTATGTTGGGGAGGGGGAAGAAAGAGCAACACATGGGCTGGAAGAAAGAAGGAAAGACCCATGGATCTCACAAACTCTGTGAGTCAGAGAAAAGCTTTTAAGCTTTTGCTAAAGTATAGAAAGAAGAAATGAGTACTCCTAAAGCGTGAATTTTTCAGAGTATAGGTTTCTGATTATAATAATCCTATTAAGAAGCAGAGGAAAGCTCCAGGAAACCTAGATAGCCCTTCTCCAAAGATAGCTCCTTGTCCTTTCCCCTTTGTCCTTCCCACTTAACTCCCTTTCTTTTACTCGGGGTCACTGGTTTGGGACCTTTCTGCTCTCTCTGGACCATGAATTAGTCTTTGAGTTTTTACCCCATCCGTTAAGCAGTGATCTGGCTAAGATCAAATTGCCCAAGATGTTTGGATCAGCATCACAAATGTTGATCCAGAGCTGGGACGCGGACCTGGGTGAGGTTGTCAGTGCTCTGTGGTGGAGCGAGAAAAACTGTGATGAGCCAGTGAGCTATTCACAGCTAAACATATTCAATACCGACCATTTTTTATTCTGAGATAATGTTATTCTTCCATGTTTAATGTTTAGGTGGTTTTTGTTTTATGAAATGTTGGTGAGATCAGTTCAGTTGACTTCAGTCCAGTCGTTCAGTCGTGTCCGACTCTTTGCGACCCCATGAACCACAGCACGCCAGGCCTCCCTGTCCATCACCAACTCCAGGAATCCACCCAAATCCATGTCCATCGAGTCAGTGATGCCATCCAATCATCTCATCCTCTGTCATCCCCTTCACCTGCCTTCAATCTTTCCCAGCACCAGGGTCTTTTCAAATGAGTCAGCTCTTTGCATCAGGTGGCCAAATTATTGAAGTTTCAGCTTCAACATCAGTCCTTCCAATGAACACCCAGGACTGATCTCCTTTAGGACGGACTGGTTGGATCTCCTTGCAGTCCAAGGGACTCGCAAGAGTCTTCTCTAGCACCACAGTTCAAAAGCATCAATTCTTCTGTGCTCAGCTTTCTTTACAGTCCAACTCTCACATCCATACATGACCACTGGAAAAACCATAGCCTTGACTAGATGGACCTTTGTTGGCAAAGTAATGTCTCTGCTTTTGAATATGCTATCTAGGTTGGTCATAACTTTCCTTCCAAGGAGTAAGCGTCTTTTAATTTCATGGCAGCAGTCACCATCTGCAGTGATTTTGGAGCCCAAAGAAATAAAGTCTGACACTGTTTCCACTGTTTCCCCATCTATTTCCCATGAAGTGATGGGACTGGATGCCATGATCTTCGTTTTCTGAATGTTGAGCTTTAAGCCAACCTTTTCACTCTTCACTTTCACTTTCATCAAGAGGCTTTTTAGTTCCTCTTCACTTCTGCCATAAGGGTGGTGTCATCTGCATATCTAAGGTTATTGATATTTCTCCCAGCAAACTTGATTCCAGCCTGTGCTTCCTCCAGCCCAGCATTTCTCATGAGGTACTCTGCCTTTAAGTTAAATAAGCAGGGTGACAATATACAGCCTTGACATACTCCTTTTCCTATTTGGAGCCATTCTGTTGTTCCATGTCCAGTTCTAACTGTTGTTTCCTGATCTGCATACAGGTTTCTCAAGAGGCAGGCCAGGTTGTCTGGTATTCCCATCTCTTTCAGAATTTTCCACAGTTTATTGTGATCTACACAGTCAAAGGCTTTGGCATAGTCAATAAAGCAGAAATAGATGTTTTTCTGGAATTCTCTTGCTTTTTTGATGATCCAGCGGATGTTGACAATTTGATCTCTGGTTTCTCTGCCTTTCCTAAAACCAACTTGAACACCTGGAAGTTCATTGTTCAAGTATTGCTGAAGCCTGGCTTGGAGTATTTTAAGCATTTACTTTACTAGCGTGTAAGATGAGTGCAATTGTGTGGTAGTTTGAGCATTCTTTGGCACTGCCTTTCTTTGGGATTGGAATGAAAACTGACCTTTTCCAGTCCTGTGGCCACTGCTGAGTTTTCCAGGTTTGCTGGCATATTGAGTGCAGCACTTTCACAGTGTCATCTTTCAGGATTTGAAATAGCTCAACTGGAATTCCATCAGATCCACTGGTTAGATCAGATTATTCCATATTAAAAAAAAATCTCAATGAGTTTTGAAATCCTTTCTTAGTCAATTTCAGGCACCCATTTGTCTGACCCATTTGTAAGAGTCTGGAGATAGAAACTGATGAAAACTCAGAAAAGTATCTTAGTGAGGGAGCAACTGGCATGTTTGATATACGAGTCATAAATTGTTTAGAGATTAAATTAACAGTTATAAATTACTATACAAGCAACAGAGATTTACTGTACACCTCCCAGAACTGTATTCAATGCCTTGTAATAAACTGAAGGAGATCAACCCTGGGATTTCTTTGGAAGGACTGATGCTAAAGCTGAAACTCCAGTACTTTGGCCACCTCATGCAAAGAGTTGACTCATTGGAGAAGACGCTGATGCTGGGAGGGATTGAGGGCAGGAGGAGAAGGGGACAACAGAGGATGAGATGGCTGGATGGCATCACTGACTTGATGGACGTGAGTCTGAGTGAACTCCGGGAGTTGGTAATGGACAGGGAGGCCTGGCGTGCTGCGATTCATGGGGTTGCAAAGAGTCGGACACGACTGAGTGACTGATCTGATCTGATCTGAATAACCTGTAATGGAAGTAATTGAAATGTATATATATATATATATATATATATATAAAACTAAATCACTTTTCTGTACACCTTAAACTGACACAATATTGTACATCAATTATATTTCAATTTTTTAAAAATTAAAGTAAAAATTTTAAAGATTTAATTAGATTATTGTAGTGTGTATATATATATATATATATATATATATATATAAACATCCTACTCTAGCATCTGGTGTATTGGTATTTGAGCAAATACTTAGGAAGTCTTATTTTTCTCCTTTAACTCTCTGGTCTTTGAGGTAGATCTGTGCATTATATAACTTTTAGCCTTCCTGGCCCTGACCTACTAAATGTCAGTTCAAACTCCCAGTTTCAGCTTTGATGACAAAAAGATCCTCACACTTTGGTCAACCTTCCCAACGGATGGTATCATCATCAAAATGAGAATTACTGAAGGCCCAGTAAGGATAGCCTAGAACACCTTATAATGACTTAACACTCTCCTCCACTCCCACTATAAACGCACAAACACATGTAGATACAGATGGTATCACCCAATTTGGGTCATCATACATGGACTATAATACCATACTTAAACCAGGTAATACCCATGACACCCTTAAAATTAGAGTGAACATGCTATTTGGAAAGTATTTTTCTCATAAAATGTTTATAAATGAATCTAAGCTTTGTCACCATTTAATGTTATAGCTAGCCCATGGTCTTTGTTTCAGGAATTGCTTCTGCTTTGAGTCCTACCATGATAGAATCAATTTCCTCTGTGCTGCGTTCCAGAGGAAGGTATATACTGGAATGAGCCAATGTTTGTGAAATATCTCTTACAGAGTCTGGCCCATGTCGCTGGTAACTAGATGAATGACCACTGCTCAATTACAGTATCAAATGTGTTTAATTGAATTCAGTATCAAATGTATTCTACTGCGGAATATCCACGTGGATGCACGAGAGAAGTTCAGACTCATTTATGTACCACTCGCCTGTAAACCCCCAAATCCACATCCAATATCAAGAAGGTAACTTTACCTCCTTTCCACACAGTTCTCTAGTTGAATGTCTTATTTTACCTTTACACACTAAAATTGACTCTATTTTGAACCAGTTTTGCCTGTGCCTGAGATCATGTTGAAAGAAGAAAGTGTATATTAATTTCCTTTTTCTTGAACCCTGTGAGAGTTGATCCTTTCCATGCCTGAGCCTAAATACTTTTCACCTGGTTTCTTTTCTGAGTTTAGGACAGGGATGAGCATGGAGAAGGTGAGGACCTGCACCTTTTTTTTCTCCTTCTGCCCCAAAGTCTATACACATATTCATGAGATTGGTTCAGAGACCTTAGATCAGATGATCCATTGGTTCAGAGATCTTAGTACACACAGAATAGGCATGAAATAACTCAGAGTTTAGGCACTGTCGAGAGTCCAGCTGCTCGGGGACTCAGTGATCTAAGAAGAAAGAAGAAGAAGAAAATCTATAGTTACTGTGCTCAGCCCTGTACTCGGTACTTTTAGTACATTATCTCATTCTCTCTCCAAAGAACTCTGGGGTGTTATTATGAGAAACTAGAGGAGGGGGAAGCCAAAGCCTAGCCTTTGTTGACCACAATACAACTAGCTCTTGTTGTCAATGCCTTTATATAAATTCACAGCTCTCTGAGACAATTACATGATTGTCTTTTTGCAGATGTGGAAATGGAAACTCAGAGGGGTTAAATATCTCATGCAGGATCCCCAAGTGAGAAATGACTAAGGAGAGATTTTGAACCCTGTTTGCTGACTTGTGCATTTTTACTGGGTGTTTTGGATGTTTACCTCTTGCTCATGGTTTTTTTTTTTTTTTGGTATTTGCTAGTATATTATTCCATATATATATGTATATATTATATTTACTAGTATATTATTCCATATAAAGTTTCTAACAGGATAGATCCCCCCTTTTATATTAGAGCATAGTTTACTAACAATTTTGTGTTAGTTTCATGTGTTCAGCAATATGATTCTGTTATACATATATATGTATACATTCTTTATCAAATTCTTTTCCCATTTAGATTATTATGGAATATTGAGCAGTCCATGCCCTGTGCTATACAGTAGGTTCTGTTGGTTATCTATTTTAGATATAGCAGTGTGTGCATGTCAATATGAAACTCCCAATCTAATCTCCCCCCGCCCATTCCTCCCTCCTTGTAACCATAAGATCGTTTTCTAAGTGCCTGAGTCTGTGTTTTATAAATAAATTCATTTGCATTATTATTTTTTAGATTCCATGTATAACCAATATCATATTTGTCTATGTCTGACTTACTTCACTTAGTATGATAATCTCCAAGTCCATTCATGTTGCTGTAAAAGGCATCATTTCATTTTTTTTAATGTCTGGATAATGTTCCATTGTGTGTGTGTGTGTGTGTGTGTGTGTGTATATATATATATATATCACATCTTCTTTATCCATTCCTCTATTGATGGATATTTAAGTTACTTCTATGTCTTGGCAACTGTAAACAGCACTGCAGTGAACACTGGGGAGCATGTGTCCTTTTGAACACTTTTTTCTGTATATATGCCCAGGAGTGGAATTGGAAAGGGCAATGGCACCCCACTCCAGTACTCTTGCCTGGAAGGTCCCACGGATGGAGGAGCCTGGTAGGCTGCAGTCCATGGGGTTGCTAGGAGTCGGACATGACTGAGCGACTTCACTTTCTCTTTTCACTTTCATGCATTGGAGAAGGAAATGGCAACCCACTCCAGTGCTCTTGCCTGGAGAATCCCAGGGACGGGGAGGCCTGGTGGGCTGCCGTCTATGGGGTCACACAGAGTCGGACACGACTGAAGTGACTTAGCATAGCATAGCATGGTAGCTATAATTTTAGTTCCTTAAGGAACCTCCACACTATCTTGCTCATTTTTAAAGAAATATGTTTTCACCTGATGCTGTTTGCTTTTCATTAAATGGTATCCTTATAGTTATCAGTGTACATCCTCTATTCCTTAGAATACATTTACGGGCCTGCTTGGCCAATATGGGTTTTTGTGCTTTGGCATGCATTTGAAACCAATTTACCTAAGTCTCCACTTCTTGGTATAAACCTAAAAGGAATTTTTTCCCCTAGTTTTCCAACTGTGTTGTGTTGAAAAAATTGTACTTTCTAAAGGTGGCATCTCTCTTAATGCCATCTTGAACAGATCCTACCAATTTCAGCTTCTTTTGTCATTTGGGAAATCTCATCCTGACATTTATTTACTTTTAAACTTTAGTCTCAAACTTGCTTTGAAACATTTCCTGTCCTCCCCCACCCCACTCCAGAATAAGTGGGTCCATTTATGGTTGAGTGGATATAGTTATAATGAGGATGGAAGGAGATGAAGGGATGCCAGAGTTTTTTTACACCCCCCATGCCTACCAAGGTGATCATACATCTTGGTTGTCCAAGACTAGTTTCAGTTTGTACCTATTTAACAGTGTATGCCTATTAATAGAAACTTCCTTCCATCTCAAATTTACCCTGCTTGTGTGACAAATTATAAGACCACCCAAGCTCTTTCTCTTCTCTGTTCTGCCCATCTGTTGTCAGAGTGTGGAGATGGGACAGGAAGGCAGACATTGACATCTCCTTGGTGAGGCTGGTTGATCAGATTCCATCTGTGGACTCTTTGCTACAGATATCCAAGTGCTTGTGCACTGGTGGGTGAAGTGTGTGCCTCTTCCAAGGACCTGCAGAAGCTTCCCACTCCAGGTTCCCTGATTTGGGAGCTTTGATTCCAGCCTGTTTTCCTCTACATCAAATCAGATTTTGTCTCCTACAATGCACTGCATGATAGCTTCTGGTAAAGCATTCCTCTCCAATTAGGAAGAAGTAGTGTACAACATTTTTGTGATGAGGCAGGAGGAATTAACCCGTGTTTGCCAATGCTACCCTCCCACAGAAATTCAGCTTCTCTTAGCCCTCAGCCTTCCTTCCATAGTGACTGGTGTGGAAGGAGAGAGGGGGGTCATATGCAGGGCTGCCTCTGATGTGGTGCCTCTTGGTAAATCTTAGGGAAGTGGCTGCCTCTAATTCTTTGAAAGTAGAATGTGGGGAATTTACCTGTCATGTGCTCAAACTGCACATTAGCTAAAACCTAGAGAGACAGGTAAAGTCTTCCTTTACCTTGATATGTGTTACTAACAAATACCAGCTTTCATGCGTATGGCAGCATCAGTTGTATTGGTAGCACCAGCCATGCTGCAGTGGTGAAGTCCAGTGGGAAGTGGTACACTGCTAGTTCCATTTTTGTTCTCGACTCACCTTTTAAAATTTTGCTTTCCTCTATTTAATGATTTTAGTTACAATTTAGAAATGGTGTGGCTCCTTCCTTCCTAGTAGTCTTGTCATCAAAAGACTCTTTTTTTTTTAAAATTTGAAAATTAAAATGTTATTTATTTAATTAAAAAGTTGAAGTACAGTTGTTTTACAATATTGTGTTAGTTTCTGGTATATATTTCCCTGTTGTATACCATCTGACCTTGTTGTTTATCTATTTCATACATACATCAGATCAGATCAGATCAGTCGCTCAGTCGTGTCCGACTCTTTGCGACCCCATGAACTGCAGCACACCAGGCCTCACTATCCATCACCAGCCCTCAGAGGTCACTCAGACTCACATTCATTGAGTCAGTGATGCCATCCAGCCATCTCATCCTCTGTCGTCCCCTTCTCCTCCTGCCCCCAATCCCTCCCAGAATCAGAATCTTCTCCAATGAGTCAACTCTTTGCATGAGGTGGCCAAAATACTGGAGTTTCAGCTTTAGCATCATTCCTTCCAAAGAAATCCCAGGGCTGATCTCCTTCAGAATGGACTGGTTGGATCTCCTTGCAGTCCAAGGGACTCTCAAGAGTCTTCTCCAACACCACAGTTCAAAAGCATCAATTCTTCAGCGCTCAGCCTTCTTCACAGTCCAGCTCTCACATCCATACATGACCACAGGAAAGACCATAGCCTTGACTAGGCGAATCTTTGTTGGCAAAGTGATGTCTCTGCTTTTGAATATGCTATCTAGGTTGGTCATAACTTTCCTTCCAAGGAGTAAGGGTCTTTTAATTTCATGGCTGCAGTCACCATCTGCAGTGATCTGACCTTGTTGTTTATCTATTTCATACATACATAGTAGAGTATATCTATAAAACTCTTAATTTATCAACCCCCTTCCTCTCTGGTAGCCATAAGTTTGTTTTCTGTGTCTGTGAGTCTGCTTCTTTTCTAAGTAGTTCATTTATATCCTATTTCAGATTTCACATATAAGTATCATGTGATATTTGTCTTTGTCTGACGTTATTTAGTATGATAATCCATCCATGTTGCTGCAAATGGCATCATTTTGTTATTTTTTATGGTTGAATAATATACCATTGTATATCTACACCTCATTTGCTTTACCTCTTCATTTGCCAGTGGACACTTAGGTTGTATCCATGTTTTGGCTATTGTAAACAGTGCAGCTATGAATGTAGGGGTGCGTATATCTTTTTGAATTCGTTTTCAGTTTTTCTGAATATACACTCAGGAGTGGGATCATATAGCATTTTTAAGGAATTCCATACTGTTCTCCATAAATGGCTTCATGGCTTCACCAATTTACATTCTAACCAACAGAGCAGAGTTCTCTTTCCTCCTGACCCTCCCCAGCATTTATTATTAGTAGAATTTTTGATGATAGTCATCCTGACCATTGTTAGATGATACCTTATTGTATTTTTGATTTGCATTTCTCTAATAAACAGCAATGTTGAATATCTCTTCCATGTATCTGTTAGCCATCTGTATGTAAAAAGACATTTTCTTTTCTTGACAAGCCACTTCAGACAATTAAAAATATAGCTTAAGAAAACAGAAAAAAAAAAAAAGAGTAGATCTAAGGGCTTCTGCTTTTCCTTAAATACCATCAGTCAACACGGCCAGCTTTCTTTTCCCTATGATTTCTCTAAAACAAGAGTAAAAGTTCCTCAAATGGCAGGAGCCCTGTCTTATCTGTCTTGGCATTTCTGGTGGCTAACACATTGTCTGACACCTTAGAGCTATTAAAAAATAATTTCCCCAGTTACTTTTTTATTTGTACCATCCACCAGGGCCTAGCACAATATTGTGTATATATTAAGTGCTGAGCAGTTTTATTATTGTTGAAATACTGTGGAGTCCATTTGCCTCTTTTAGATTGCTTTAAAAAAGAAAGAGTTCATTTAGAGAATGAAACACATTTCTCACAAGTTTGCTTTCTTTGCACTAATGCCAGAACATTATCATGGGAAGAGCCTTGAACAGGGCTCAGAAAATGGTCTTCACACCTCAGTCCCTTTTAGAGACCCCCTCGGATGCCAGTGTTTCTGTCTAAAGCAGCCATTGGAAACTTTCTTTTTATTAATTCTTCAGCGCATGCCCCTTCCTTTGTTAGCACTGTTCCCCCCACTTCCCCCATCCCCAATTCCTGCAGGACTCCCAGGTGGGAGTGGCCTGGTCAGGAGTCAGGCTCAAGGCTTCAACTGGACTCATAAATGTGGAAATAACAAAATGTGTTCCCTGAAGCTTTGCAGCGTTGTCAGGAAATGGGCTGCTTGCATGCTGCACCTCCACGGATCTGGAAATTCTGCCCAGCTTGGGTTGACTCCAGAAAAAAAAGTTTAAAAGTGTTCAGGGAAGAGAGGAATTAAAGTGGGCCATTAGCTGGAGACACCAGTACTTCTGCTGAGTCTGTGTCTTGGCCGGCTCCTTGGAAGGCAGCGATGCTGGTTGGGGTGGAGAGAGAGAGAGAGAGAGACTGTGTGTGTGTGTGTTATGGACTGTGGCAGCAACATTTGCATTTCTAAGGATTGGGGCTTTGCACAAACTTTTCTTCCTGCATTTTTCCTATCCTAGATGTCCGCGTGCCATCTTTGGGAAGGAGTTGAGGATAAGTATTGTTTCTGGTTGGAAGACAGCAAGGCACAGAGAGGAATAAACTTGGAACGCCTTCACGAGTAGATGTTAGCTCTTAACTGGCTTAGCATTAGCCTGGCCTAGGATTTCAATAAATGTGTGGAATAAGTGTCTGAGTAAAAGTGATTTCTCTAATGGTTCCTAGTGTCAAAGGCAAGGCCTGAGGGCAGCTTTAAGTCCCTTTGGGTACCCTGAGCTCCACAGATGATCTCGGAGGCATGGATGATGGAACATGGCACCGATTTTCCTCGATTATGTTGCTGACACAACCCCTTCCTCAGATTCTAAAATCAGGAAGGACTGCTCTGATCTTTGCAAAGGTCAAAATTGAGTTTTCAGGTCAGATAATGGAGCTATTATCTGAGGAAGATGGAGTTTTTGTTGGTGAAACATAAATTTAAAATTGTTTTCCATCTTGGTGGCTGTTGCTGTTCTCCTCGCCACCAGGGCTGTGTGACCCAGAAGGGAGGGTGTAAGTACCAGTGGCCTGGAAGTCTGGTGACCTCTACCCTTTGCCTTAATTTAGGCCCTAAGGAAATGAGTTCAAAAGGCCAACTAGTTACCTGGCAGAAGCACTGTCGGTTCTAGACAGTTGGTGTTGTTTCTGCTAGCTGCTTCTCAGGAATTCCACAAATTGATGGAATTTGACCATCAATCCAGTGGAAAAAAAAAAAGAAGCAACTAGGGCTTCGGCCTTAGGGTAAATGCATTTCATTATATTTTTCCATGATACAGTTTGGGAAGGATTTGGGGAGGGGGATGGTTTTTCCACTGTCCAAAGGAGCTTCCACTGTGAGAGTCTCTTGACCCACATTTCTTGTGTTCAGATCCTGGCTCTGTCACTTACAAACTATGTGACCTTGAGCAAGTTACTGATCCCTGGGAGTCTCAGCTTCCTCAAATGGAAAAGTGGGGATGATAATAAAACTTAAGTCACAGGTCTGTTATGTGGCTGTAATGAATTAATGCATGCAAAATTCTTAAAATGGACTTCCCTGGTGGCTCAGTGGTAAAGAATCTGCGTGTAATGTAGGAGATGCGGGTTCAGTCCCTGGGTCAGGAAGATCCCCTGGAGAAGGAAATGGCAACCCACTCTCGTACTCTTGCCTGAGAAATCCCATGGACAGAGGAGTCTGGTGGGCTACAGTCCATGTGGTCACAAATAGTTGACTTAGTGATTGAACAACAACAACACAGTTCTTAAAACAGTGTATATGTGCTAGCTAAGTTTATTGTCATTTTGGTGAAGCACCATCAATCACAAAACTTGACATGGGGGCCAAAATAGGTATTTTTCAAAATTGATACTTTTGTAGAGAGTCCTGTATGGAGGCTGGAAAATGAACTAGTTGAACTCTCCAGGTTTTCTTAGCAATAATAGGCGCCTGTGAAAATGCTGATTTCAATCTTTGTTACCTTCACAACTAGTTATTGAACTGGTCTTGGCTCTCATATTCCAGGTTCTTTATAGAGCAAACTGTACTAGTGCTCCATATAATCTCCAGGCAATTTGAGTACATTGGTTAATGTTTTTGAAATCTTCAAGTGAAAGGCTCAAAGTGTCTTTTCAAGAATGCATCTCTGTGCATCTCTTCTGCTTTGAGCGCCAGTTATGAAACTGAAGCTGGGATTAAACTGTAGAATGTCAGCAAATGGTTTGGAGTCTTCTGGAGTAAATTCTTGCACTGTAAGCACTTGTCTCTAAATTATTTTTTAGAAAGGTGGGAGGGAGTTGGCTCACATCACCCAGGCAAGGCAATTTTCCATGAACACTGTTATCCCAATGCATGACAGGAAACTTATTGAAAAGTTAGTGGGTTGGAGAAAAACAGTAGCTAGCTCGACAGAGTGTCAAGAGAAGACAGGGAAAGAATGAAGAGGGCACAACATTACCCAGAGAGCAACATTACTTAACGTTGCTCTGTGTAAGGAGGACTCTCTGTGAACTCATGGCTGGGAATGTTTAGTGTCTAGAGGGGAGCTCACGTACATGCACACACACCCACAGGCAGGCGCACACACATCTGGCACTTGAATTGCAGATAACCTAACCCGATATTCACCTTGGCATGGCTACAGAAGTAATATTTTTACCAGGATGATCTGTTGTTAAATAATTCCTCCACTGCCTTAGTCATGCTTTACTTTAACTTGAGACAGACAGGTCTTCTTTCTTTTAAACTCATTTGAATGTGCACAGCTTTCTGATTTGATCTAGGAACAGAGAATACTATCACTTCTGAATGCCAGAGTTATTCATGTACTCATAGAATGTAAAAGCAACCAAATGCCCATATCAAAGAACTATATTTAGCAAAATAGATAGGTCTATCTTTTATGAGTTCCATTGAATCACCAGAATTGGTCATCACAGAATCACTTATAGAAACAGAATTAGAAAACAGTGGTCAAGTCAGCATATTGCTTTGGACAGGTAATAACATTATTCAGCCAAATCAATGATTTACTGAAGAAAATAGGAGTTACAATACATCTGATTTTGCTATTTTATCCTTACTTTTATTAGAATTTCTTTTGAAGACGTGTAAGTAATTTGGTATTTGTCCATTGGATTTCAATAAACAGTGACATAATGATGAATTTTTTGAGGGCCTATGTCTCAAGCATTATATTTAGTGTGATTTAGCTACAGTGTTAAAGCAGTGGTTCTCAAAGTGAGTGACCTTGATGTATTAGCATCACTTGGAAACTTGTTAGAAATTAAAATTCTTTAAAAAAAAACTTATTGAAATATAATTTAAAACATTGTTTTAATTTCTTTTACAGAGCAAAGTGATTCAGTTATACGTATTATATATTATTTTTCATATTACTTTCTAAATGTTTATTACAATGGTTATTGAATATACTTCAGTGTACTCTTAATATATAGTAGGACTTCATTTATAATTCATTTTATATATAATAGTTTGTATCTGCTAATCCCAAACTCCCAGTTCATCCCTCCCTATCACCATCCACCCTCCAACCTTGCCAACCATAAGTGTGCTCTCTGTATCTGTGAGTGTGTCTGTGTTTCCCAGATAAGTTCATTTGTGTCATATTTTAGATTCTACATATAAGTGCTGTCATATGGTATTTGTCTTTCTCTTTCTGACTTATTTCACTTAGTATGATAATGGCTAGGGCCAGCCATGTTGCTGTAATTGGCATTATTTCATCTTTTATGACTGAGTAGAGTCAGACACGACTGAGTGCCTTCACTTTCACTCTTCACTTTCATGCACTGGAGAAGGAAATGGCAACCCACTCCAGTGTTCTTGCCTGGAGAATCCCAGGGACGGGGGAGCCTGGTGGGCTGCCGTCTCTGGGGTCGCACAGAGTCGGACACGACTGAGGGGGCTTAGCAGCAGCAGCAGCAGCAGTATTCCATTATAGGTATATGTGTGTACACACACACACATCACATCATCTTTATCCATTCATGTCAATGGATATTTATTTAGGTTATTTCCATGTCTTGTCTATTGTAAACAGTGTTGCTATGACTATAAGGGTACATCTATCTTTTTGAATTAGAGTTTTGTCCAGATACATGCCCAGGAATGGGATTGTAGGACCTTATGGGAACTCTATTTTTAGTTTTTTAAGGAACCTTCATACTCTTTTCCAAGGTGGCTGTACCAATTTACATTCCTAGCAACAGTGTAGGAGGGTTCCATTTTCTTCACACCATCTCCAACACTTTTTTATTTATAGACTTTTTAATGATGGCCATTCTGACTGGTGTGAGGTGATACCTTATTGTAGTTTTGATTTGCATTTCTCTCATAATTAATGATGATATTGAGCATCTTTTCATATGCCTAATGGCCATCTGTATGTCTTCTTTGGAGAACTGTCTATTTAGATTTTCTGCTCATTTTTTATTGGGTGGATTGATTTTTTGTCATTTAGCTGCATGAGCTTATTTTATATTTTGGATTTTAAGCCTTTGTCGGGTACATCATTTACATATGTTTTCTCCCAGTCTGTAGGCTGTGTTTTCATTTTGTTTATGGTTTCCTTTGCTGTGCAAAACCTAATAAGGTTGACTAGTTTTCATTTTGAAATTTTTGCTGTGGTAGTAATACAAATTCTCAGGCCTCAGATATACTGAATAAGATACTCTGGGGAGGAGGCCTGGTAATGTGCATTTTAATAAGCCCCCCTGGGTGGTTCTGATACATGCTCATATTTAAGAATTAGTGAGGTAGTTAAGATAACTAATTACTGAACAGTAGGTAGATAACTACTCTAACTACTGATCTTGAGTTAAGTTAGCTTGTTATAACAAAGAGATTTAACAGGTATATCATCTAATTTAAGTCTTGCCAAAACTAATGAAGAATGATTCTCATACTCACTACATAACTGAGAGTTATTGTTCAGTAGCTAAGGTGTATCCAACTCTTTCAGACTCCCTGGACTACAGCACAGCAGGCTTCCCTGTTCTTCGTTGTCTCCCAGAGTTTGCTCAAACTCATGTCCATTGAGTTGATGATACCACCCAACCAAGTCATCCTCTGTCACCCACTTCTCTTCCTGTCCTCAATCTTTCCAAGTATCAGGGTCTTTTCCAATGAGTCAGCTCTTTGCAACAGGTGGCCAAAGTATTGGAGCTTCTGAGAGAACTAAGAGATTAAATTCATATGGCTAGATTCCATTCCAAGCCAATATTTCTTCATTCTTTTCACTAGTCTGTGAGACCAACAACTGTATCCTTCTACAAAGACAAATTTATTTAAAAATGATTTACAGAATTTTAGATCTATAGGTAATCCAGACAGAGAACTAGATATATTATTTGTCTTTGTTCTACAGAATCTGTTTCTTTCATTAATTTGCCACATGAACTGAACAAATAACTTAGAATCTTACTTCCCTCATTTGAAATAGGATAATAATGGTTCGTCTCACCATGTGTCTGGTGAGAACAAAGGAGATGACTTCCAGGGGACTTGGAGCTCCTCAGATAATACTATGTCATTTAGTTGTATTTTACTAAGTATATAACAACATGAAAAGTTGCATAAAAATGAGATTTCCTCACTAAAGCATCTTTGAATATGCCAGAGAAGGCTCAATATAAAATATTACAACCCCTAATTGGAGCAAAAATAACATTTTTTGATGCAAACCATATCCTCCAATACAGTATGTTTTGCCAAGGAGCAATAGGAGAATTCTCTGGAAATCATGCATCATAGAACAAATGCTTCAATGGGAAAAGAAAGGATCAAGGATTATACATTTCAGAGGCACAGCAGCAAAATTACTATTATTACTGTGAATACAGGAATTTCAATAATATAGGTGCATTTTGGCTTAAGTATATGATTATAACACCTTAGCATCCCCTGACTGTATCCAATATTTGATACACTGAGTTTTTCCTAAAAACAAAGCCTTCATTTCCCAAACATAAGTAGCACGTTTCTTAATCAGGCTTTCTTTTACGTATTTTTAATCAACTTTTTAAAAAAAATTTTGTTACACACACTAAAGTCCCAAATTTTCAAACTAGACACTAAGCTATAAGTACAATGATTTCTTTTTCTACTTCCATATTAGTTTGCAAAAGAGCATAATTTTAAATAATTAGGTTACTTTTTAAATCAATTGGATTAAAACAACTTCAGTTCAATTGCTCAGTTGTGACTGACTCTTTGCAACCCCATGAATTTCAGCACGTCAGGCCTCTCTGTCCATTACCAGCTCCTGGAATTCAGTCAAACTCACATAAATGGAGTCGGTGATTCCATCCAGCCATCTCATCCTCTGTTGTCCCCTTCTCCTCTTGCCCTCAATCCCTCCAGCTTCAGAGTCTTTTCCAATGAGTCAACTCTTCACATGAGGTGGCCAAAGTATTGGAGTTTCAGCTTTAGCATCATTCCTTCCAAAGAAATCCCAGGGCTGATCTCCTTCAGAATGGACTGGTTGGATCTCCTTGCAGTCCAAGGGACTCTCAAGAGTCTTCTCCAACACATAGTTCAAAAGCATCAATTCTTCGGCGCTCAGCCTTCTTCACAGTCCAACTCTCACATCCATACATGACTACTGGAAAAACCATAGCCTTGGCTAGACAGGCCTTTGTTGGCAAAGTAATGTCTCTGCCTTTGACTCTGCCTCTAGATTGCTCATAACTTTTCTTCCAAGGAGTAAGGGTCTTTTAATTTCATGGCTGCAGTCACCATATGCAGTGATTTTGGACCCCAGAAAAAGAAAGTCTGACACTGTTTCCACTGTTTCCCCATCTATTTCCCATGAAGTGCTGGGACCAGATGCCATGATCTTAGTTTTCTGAATGTTGAGCTTTAAGCCAACTCTTTCACTCTCCACTTTCACTTTCATCAAGAGGCTTTTCAGTTCCTCTTCACTTTCTGCCATAAGGGTGGTGTCATCTGCATATCTGAGGTTATTGATATTTCTCCTGGCAATCTTGATTCCTGCTTGTGCTTCTTCCAGCCCAGTATTTCTCATGATGTACTCTGCATATAAGTTAAATAAGCATGGTGACAATATACAGCCTTGATGTACTCCTTTTCCTATTTGGAACCAGTCTGTTTTTCCATGAACAGTTCTAACTGTTGCTTCCTGACCTGTATACAGGTTTCTCAAGAAGCACGTCAGGTGGTCTGGTATTCCCATCTCTTTCAGAATTTTCCACAGTTTATTGTAATCCATACAGTCAAAGGCTATGGCATAGTCAATAAAGCAGAAATAGATGTTTTTCTGGAATTCTCTTGCTTTTTTGATGATCCAGCGGATGTTGGCAATTTGATCTCTGGTTCCTCTGCCTTTCCTAAAACCAGTTTGAACATCTGGAACTTCACGGTTCATGTATTGCTGAAGCCTGGCTTGGAGAATTTTGAGCATTACTTTACTAGCATCTTAGATCAGATCAGTCGCTCAGTCGTGTCCGACTCTTTGTGACCCCATGAATCGCAGCATGTTAGATGAGTGCAATTGTGCAGTAGTTTGAGCATTCTTTGGCATTTCCTTTCTTTATGATTGGAATGAAAACTGAGCTTTTCCAGTCCTGTGGCCGCTGCTGAGTTTTCCAAATTTGTTGGCATATTGAGTACAGCACTTTCACAGCATCATTTTTCAGAATTTGGAATAGCTCAACTAGAATTCCATCACCTCCACTAGCTTTGATTGTAGTGATGCTTTCTAAGGCCCATTTGACTTTACGTTCCAGGATGTCTGGCTTTAGGTTGAGTGATGACACCATAGTGATTATCTGGGTCGTGAAGCTCTTTTTTGTGCAGTTCTTCTGTGTATTCTTGCCACCTCTTCTTAATATCTTCTGCTTCTGTTAGGTCCATACCGTTTCTGTCCTTTATTGAGCCCATCTTTGCATGAAATGTTCCCTTGGTATCTCTAATTTTCTTGAAGAGATCTCTGAACAGCTTAGGTGTATGAAATATGTTGCCAGAAAAAAAGATACCAAAATAAGTTTATGGTTAGAATCATTAAGAGTCACACACCTATGTTTTAAGACTTAGAATTGTTGTTTGTTGGTGTTTAGTCAATAAGTCATGTCTGACTCTTTGTGACTCAATGAACTGTAGCCCACAAGGCTCCTCTGTCCACGGAATTCTCCAGGCTAGAATACTGGAGTAGGTTGCCATTTCCTCCTCCAGGGAATCTTCCCAACCCAAGGATCAAACTCAAGTTTCCTGCTTGGCAGGGCAATTCTTTACCACTGAGCCAAAAGTTACATATAGGGATAAATTTTTGGATTTTTCAAACTTCAGAAAGTGAAAACATGGACTCACATTTCTTGAAGCTCACTAATTAAAGCAGCATAGCTTTTTAAAAAATGTTATTTTATTTTTTAACTTTATAATATTGTATTGGTTTTGGCATATATCAAAATGAATCTGCCACAGGTATACATGTGTTCCCCATCCTGATCCCTCCTCCCTTCTCCCTCCCCATACCATCCCTCTGGGTCATCCCAGTGCACCAGCCCCAAGCATCCAGTATCCTGCATCGAACCTGGACTGGCGACTTGTTTCATATATGATATTATACATGTTTCAATGCCATTCTCCCAAATCATCCCACCCTCTCCCTCTCCCACAGAGTCCAAAAGACTGTTCTATACACGAGTGTCTCCTTTGCTGTCTCGTATACAGGGTTATTGTTGCCATCTATATGTGTTAGTCGGGGAAGGCAATGGCACCCCGACTAACTTTTCCAGTACTTTTGCCTGGAAAATCCCATGGACGGAGGATCCTGGTAGGCTCCAGTCCATGGGGTCGCTAAGAGTCTGACACGACTGAGTGACTTCACTTTCACTTTTCACTTTCCTACATTGGAGAAGGAAATGGCAACCCACTCCAGTGTTCTTGCCTGGAGAATCCCAGGGACGGGGGAGCCTGGTGGGCTTCCGTCTATGGGGTCGCACAGAGTCGGACACGACTGAAGCGACTTAGCAGTAGCAGCAGCATATGTGTTAGTATACTGTATTGGTGTTTTTCTTTCTGGCTTACTTCACTTTGTATAATAGGCTCCAGTTTCATCCACCTCATTAGAACTGATTCAAATGTATTCTTTTTAATGGCTGAGTAATACTCCATGGTGTATATGTACCATAGCTTTCTTATCCATTCATCTGATGATGGACATCTAGGTTGCTTCCATGTCTTGGCTATTATAAACAGTGCTGCGATGAACATTGGGGTACATGTGTCTCTTTCGATTCTGGTTTTCTGTGTTTATGCCCAGCAATGGGATTGCTGGATCATAAGGCAGTTCTATTTCCAGTCTTTTAAGGAATCTCCACACTGTTCTCCATAGTGGCTGTACTAGTTTGCATTCCCACCAACAGTGTAAGAGGGTTCCCTTTTCTCCACACCCTCTCCAGCATTTATTGCTTGTAGACTTTGGATCGCAGCCATTAACTTGATTTCAATGTACAGTAGAGAGCAGGGAAACACTGGGGCATAGAAGTTGCAAACCCAAATGCTTATAGAGGCCAGCAAGCTAAGTGTGCCATGTGGACTTGACATGTTTTGAGGTATGGTAGGGACAGTGGCAAAGCCAAGGGAGTTTGTAGGGGACCTTACATCTCAGCTCTAGTTGATTGTTGCCACATGCAACATATGTCTTAAGAGAGCTAGAGATATGATTTTCTATGTGACATGTACTAATTTTCAAATGTTAATTCCCAGGCTTTTATAACAGTATGGTTACTGATGTGCAAACCAAATGAAGCTCGTTTGTGGGCTAGGTTTGGCTCAAATACTGCCAGTTCATACCCTCAGGTGTAACAGGGGGGGGGTGTGTGTGTGTGTGTGTGTGTGTGTGTGTGTGTGTGTGCAGGCAGGCAAGATAGGGTGGCACCAGTGATGGGGTTATATTTAATGCATTGATTAAATATGTACATAGGTAGTTTTGAACAGCTGGAAGCTGGTGTGATGTAGTCTTGAACTTTACTTTTATTTTAGGAAGGGTTGTGCTGGGTGTTAGTTGCTTAGTCAAGTCTAACTCTTTGTGACCATGGACTGTAGCCCAACAGGCTCCTCTGTCCATGGAATTCTCCAGGCAAGAATACTGGAGTGGGTTGCCACATCCCTCTTCAGGGGAACTTTCTGACCCAGGGATCAAGTCCATGTCTCCTGCATTGTAAGGGTGGGCACATTTAAATCCCAACTCAACACTCATGATATATTCTCATGGAGTCATAAAAATAGGTGAATTGAACCATTCTTTATTATTTTGACTGATTAATTAGGGTCATGTCAGTTGCTAGGGTATAACCACAAAAAAACCCTCCAAAGCTTAACCGAAGTTTAATACATTTAAATTGGTTTCGAGTTAGGTTGGTAACAACTGTAGGCGCAAACACAAGTTTGTATTTGTAATTGGGTTGTCCAGTAGACATCCTTAGGGCATGACTTCACCATAAGATATTGAAATAGGGACAAAATGCCCTTTTAATTTTCATTCCACTGAGGAGACCCACATAATTTAGTCGTGGCAGTGTTCTGCTACTTGTGGTTGGTGCGGTTCCTTTTGCTCATAAAAATAAAAACCATTTCACATCATCTCGATTGTCTCGTAAATGTAAATCAAAGCCGGGTGGGGGCGGGGGAGCTATAAAACAAAACAAATACAAATACCCACTTGATGGGCTAAGAAATAATGGACTGGGATTACTCCTTAACATACTTAAGTATAGTACTTTGCATAACAGATATACCTCTCCTTAGTCAATAGATGGATTCTTAAAAAGTTGCTTATAAAGCAATTGTGCAAAATGAAATCTTATATTTCAAATGCATTAGATAAGTTTGTTATTTAAAGGAAAGCTAGCATGAATCTTTTTGGAAAGCAAAAAAAAAAAAGTCTGTTTTTAAAATGAAATCTCAATTCTAATATATCTTGGCTCCAAATTCATGGAGCCCCTGAGTGTATTACTTCAACTGCTGTACTCATCCTACTTTCTTCTCTAGGGCATTATACCTGAAGACCTCAAAAGCCTTTGTGAGTAATGTGTTTTGAGTGTTGCTTTTACATTCAAGTTAGATTTCTATATCCATGGGTACTTGAATCAAATATAGAAATGCTTAATAAGTTTGCAAACAAATAAATTTGCAGTCAGAGGAGAGGCTATATCTGAGTCAAAGTTGTTGCATTTGTACATATGAGGCAGGGCTCTATGGATTCTGATAAGATGGTCTGTAATCCCTATTTTATACTATGTAGAATTTAAAAGGTTAGACCAAGAGGTCATGCCTACCTCTACATTTGGTTCCTGCTGCTTGAAATTAAGTTCATACCATGATAAGTAGATGTAAACTCAGCCCATAGCACCATCTCTTTAAAAATTCACATGCAAACAAAGGATGCGTAGGTATGGAAGACAGGAGGGTGGAATGTCGATAAGGGGTGGGTTTGCATTGTAGCAGTTCAGTTCAGTTCAGTTCAGTTGCTCAGTCATGTCAGACTCTTTGCGACCCCATGAATCGCAGCACGCCAGGCCTCCCTGTCCATCACCAACTCCCGGAGTTTACCCAAACTCAGTCCATCGAGTCAGTGATGCCATCCAGCCATCTCATCCTGTTGTCCCCTTCTCCACCTGCCCCCAGTCCCTCCCAGCATCAGGGTCTTTTAAAATGAGTCAACTCTTCACATGAGGTAGCTAAAGTATTGGAGT
The DNA here is from genome assembly GCA_935064755.1 of Tragelaphus eurycerus. NCBI lineage: Eukaryota > Metazoa > Chordata > Mammalia > Artiodactyla > Bovidae > Tragelaphus > Tragelaphus eurycerus. Next base: position 3,188,006 of record CAKXYN010000015.1, read on the forward strand.
TTCAGCTTCAGCATCAGTCCTTCCAATGAACACCCAGGACTAATCTCCTTTAGGATGGACTGGTTGGATCTCCTTGCAGTCCAAGGGACTCTCAAGAGTCTTCTCCAACACCACAGTTCAAAAGCATCAATTCTTTGGCACTCAGCTTTCTTTATAGTCCAACTCTCACATCCATACATGACCACTGGAAAAACCATAGCCTTGACTAGACAGACCTTTGTTGGCAAAGTAATGTCTCTTCTTGTGAATATGCTATCTAGGTTGGTCATAACTTTCCTTAGCAGTAGTGTCAATATGAACATTAAATGTGACCATGCTGAAAATGGGCAAACACCTCCACCACTGGGGAATTTAAATGTACTCTGTGAAATCTTTCAGCCTTGAGTGATCTTCATAGCTGTTCTTATCCTTTCCTCTGCTTCTTCTTTTTATTAATTCTTCTTCAGAAAAAATCTGCTAGTGCAGAGTATTTTCCTTTGTTACCTTAACACCAGCCAGGTGTTTGGATTTCACTTTTCCATCCAAGTAGTTCATCAAGGTATTTTTCAAAAGAAAGACAATTTCCTCTTTGGAATTTTTCAAATAATAGAACTTTCACCCCCACATCAAAAGAAACAAGAGACTCCTACCTCAAATTAGCTGAGTATAATGAAGAAAACCTTAGAAATGATGATTAGATCAGGGAGAATCTCCTAGATCCTAAGTATAGGAAAAGTGGCCTGGTAAAGATAAGAGGAAAAACTGGAAAGTGGCCAAGTCAGTTGATCTCTGGTCTTTCCTTGCTCTCACTGAGGCTACATGCCTCTCGTATCACATTATCTATTCACCCTTTCCCATTTCTCTTTAAACAGGCTAGGTCTGCTTCTTTATGTGAATAGCTACTCCACAGCTCCCAAATTCATAGAAGCTAGTTCCAGACACCATCTCAGATTTCCCAACATCCTCTGTGCCCTTCCAAATTCCCTGGTGAGAGAATCTGATTGACAGCCTTGACTCCCATGCCCATCAGCCATGGAGGGAATGGGGGATAAAAAAACTCAAGGTTCATGTGGTAAAAATAAAGGCTGTGTGTGCTTAACATTGAGAGTGGAAAAGGGACAGATTTTAGAGAACAGGGTGAGCTGGGTTCACTCTTTATATAGCAGTCAATAGCAGATATTATCTGTAGATATTTGTAGATAATATTAAATATGGTATTGCTATAAGGTATCCCAGTAAGTCCAGAGCATGAAGGCATGATGAGAGGTCTTGAAAGTAAAAGAAGAAAAATGAGAGAAAAAACAACCTTGATTCCAACCAGTAGGTCATGTAAAGGTAGAGCATCTTGAAAGGAAACAAATTGAAAATAAGTTCAAAAGGCAATATGGTTTTTAGACAAGAAGGTATATTGCAGACATGAATTAAGCCAATTTTACCTGTGAGAGACTGAGGGAATAGCTTCTCTTCTATGCACTGAGTGTCCTGGGAGATGAGGGCTCAAGAGGGACTAACACGGATGTCAGAAGCGTGAAAAGTCATGGGGGAAGAGGCCAAGCGGAGGCAGAAGGCTTAAGGAAGCTTCCTTGATGACTTTTACCTTTTCCTGCCAGCTCTCTGTAAAACCAGAAGAGGAAATAAGCCCTGGTTAGAAAGCAAAGAGGAACTAAAGGGCCTCTTGATGTAGGTGAAAGAGGTGAGTGAAAATGTTGGCTTACAACTCAACATTCAAGACACAAAGATCACGGCATCTGGTTCCATCACTTCATGTCAAATATATGGGTACTGTGACAGACTGTATTATCTGGAAACTGTGACAGACGTTATTATCTTGGGCTCCAAAATCACAGTGGACGGTGACTGATGCCATGAAATTAAAACATGCTTGCTCCTTAGCTATGACAAGCCTAGACAGCATATTAAAAAGGGAAGACATTACTCTGTTGACAAAGGTCTGTCTAGTCAAAGCTATGGTTTTTCCAGTATTCATGTATGGATATGAGAGTTGGACCATAAAGAAGGCTGAGCACTGAAGAATTAATGCTTTTGAACTGTGGTGTTGGGGAAGACTCATCAGAGTCCCTTGAACTATAAGGGGATAAAACCAGTCAATACTAAAGAAAATCAACCCTGAGTATTCATTGGAAGGACTGATGCTGAAGCTGAAGCTCCAATACTTTGGCTACCTGATGTGAAGAGCCAACTTATTGGAAAAGTTCTGATGCTGGGAAAGATAGAAGGCAGGATGAGAAGGGATTGACAGAGGACAAGATGTTTGGAGGGCAACATTGACTCAATGGACATGAGTCTGAGAAAACTCTGGGAGATGCTGAAGGACAGGGAAGCCTGGGGTGCTGCAATCCATGGGGGTAGCAAAGAGTCAGACACAACTGAGTGACTGGATGACAAGAAATAAACATTTTGTTAGTATTTAACCATTTAACAAATGACCATAAATTATGATGTATCATCGAGTTACCAATGGGAGATATTCTCTTTTGGGTAAATGGGAGCCAGGAGAAGCTAGGACAGATTCACGAACTCTTACACAAGCTCCTCCTTTCTTCTGTTGTTGCTGCTGTTTAGTCACTCAGTTGTGTCTTTGTAACCACAGGGACTGTAGCATACCGGGCTGCTCTGTCCACTGGATTTCCTGGGAAAGAATACTGGAGTAGGTTGCCAGTTTTTTCTCCAGGAGGTCTTCTGCACCCAGTGATCGAACCAGCATCCCCTGTTTTGGCAGGCAGCTTCTTTATCACTGAGCCATCAGAGAATGCCATAGATGGCATTCAGTTCAGTTCAGTTGCTCAGTTGTGTCTGACTCTTTGCTATCCCATGAACCATTGCACCCCAGGCCTCCCTGTCCATCACCAACTCCTGGAGTTTACCCAAACTCATGTCCATTGAGCAGTGATGCCATCCAACCATCTCATCCTCTGTTGTCCCCTTATCCTCCTGCCCTCAATCTTTCCCAGCATCAGGGTCTTTTCCAATGAGTCAGCTCTTCACATCAGGTGGCCAAAATATTGGAGTTTCAGCTTCAGCATCAGTCCTTCCAATGAACAGTAAAGATTGATCTCCTTTAGGATGGACTGGTTGGATCTCCTTGCAGTTCAAGGGATTCTCAAGAGTCTTCTCCAACACCACAGTTCAAAAGCATCAATTCTTCGGCGCTCAGACTTCTTCACAGTCCAACTCTCACATCCACACATGACTACTGGAAAAACCATAGCCTTGACTAGATGGACATTTGTTGGCAAAGTAATGTCTCTGCTTTTTAATATGCTGTCTAGGTTGGTCATAACTTTCCTTCCCAGGAGTAAGCGTCTTTTAATTTCATGACAACAATCACAATTTATAGTAATTTTGGAGACCATGACATTAAAGTCAGCCACTGTTTCCACTGTTTTCCCATTTATTTGCCATGAAGTGATGGGACCAGATGCCATGATCTAAGTTTTCTGAATATTGAGCTTTAAACCAACTTTTTCACTCTCCTCTTTCACTTACGTCAAGAGGCTCTTTAGTTCTTCTTCACTTTCTGCTATAAGGATGGTGTCATCTGCATCAGATCAGATCAGATCAGATCAGTTGCTCAGTCGTGTCCAACTCTTTGCAACCCCATGAATTGCAGCACGCCAGGCCTCCCTGTCCATCACCAACTCCCAGAGTTCACTCAGACTCACATCCATCGAGTCAGTGATGCCATCCAGCCATTTCATCCTCTGTCGTCCCCTTCTCCTTCTGCCCCCAATCCCTCCCAGCATCAGAGTCTTCTCCAATGAGTCACCTCTTCGCATGAGGTGGCCAAAATATTGGAGTTTCAGCTTTAGCATCATTCCTTCCAAAGAAATCCCAGGGTTGATCTCCTTCAGAATGGACTGGTTGGATCTCCTTGCAGTCCAAGGGACTCTTGAGAGTCTTCTCCAACACCACAGTTCAAAAGCATCAATTTTTCGGCGCTCAGCCTTCTTCACAGTCCAACTCTCACATCCATACATGACCACAGGAAAGACCATAGCCTTGACTAGGCGAACCTTTGTTGGCAAAGTAATGTCTCTGCTTTTGAATATGCTATCTAGGTTGGTCATAACTTTGCATACCTGAGGTTATTGATATTTTTCCCAGCAATCATGATTCCAGATTGTGCTTCTTCTAGCCCAGCATTTCTCATGAGGTACTCTGCATATAAGTTAAACAAGAGGGTAACAGTATACAGCCTTGACATACTCCTTTTCATATTTGCAATCAGTCTGTTGTTCTACATCCTTTTCTAACTGCTGCTTCCTGACCTGCATATAGGTTTTTCAAGAGGCAGGTCAAGTGGTCTGGGATTCCCATCTCTTTCAGAATTTTCCACAGTTTATTGTGACCCACACAGTCAAAGGCTTTGGCATAGTCAATAAAGCAGAAATAGATGCTTTTCTGGAACTCTCTTGCTTTTTCCATGATCCATCGGAGGTTGACAATTTGATCTCTGGTTCCTCTTCCTTTTCTAAAACCAGCTTGAACATCTGGAAGTTCATGGTTCTCATATTGCTGAAGCCTGGCTTGGAGAATTTTGAGCATTACTTTATTAATGTGTGAGATGAGTGCAATTCTGTGGCAGTTTGAGCTTTCTTTGGCATTGCCTTTCTTTGGGATTAGAATGAAAACTGACCTTTTCCAGTCCTGTGGCCAATGCTGAATTTTCCAAATTTGCTGACATATTGCCTGCAGTACTTCCACAGCATCATCTATTAGGACTTGAAATAGCTCACCTGGAATTCAGTTGTTTTTGAGATTGCATCCAAGTACTGCATTTTGGATCTTTCGTTGACTATGATGGCTACTCCATTTCTTTTAAGGGATTCCTGCCCACAGTAGTAGATATAATGGTCATCTGAGTTAAATTCACCCATTCCAGTCCATCTTAGTTCACTGATTCCTAGAATGTTGACATTCACTCTTGCCATCTCCTATTTGATCACTTCCAATTTGCCTTGATTCATGGACCTAACATTCCAGGTTCCTATGCAGTATTTCTCTTTATAGCATTGGACCTTGCTTCTATCACCAGTTACATCCACAACTGGGTGTAGTTTTTGCTTTGTTTCCATTGTTTCATTCTTTCTGGAGTTATTTCTCCATTGATCTCCAGTAGTATATTGGGTACCTATAGACCTGGGGAGTTCCTCTTTCAGTAGTCTATCATTTTGCCTTTTCACACTGTTCATGGGGTTCTCAAGGCAAGAATACTGAAGTGGTTTGCCATTTGCTTCTCCAGTGGACCACATTCTGTCAGACCTCTCCACCATGACTTCTCCATCTTGGGTGGCCCCACATGGCATGGCTTAGTTTCATTGAGTGAGACAAGCTGTGGTCCATGTGATCAGATTTGCTAGTTGTCTGTGATTGTGGTTTCAGTCTGTCTGCCCTCTGATGCCCTCTCCAACCGCCTACTGTCTTACTTGGGTTTCTCTTACCTTGGACATGGGGTATCTCTTCACGGCTGGTCCAGTAAAATACAGCCGCTGCTCCTTACCTTGGATGTGGGGTAGCTCCTGTTGGCCACCGTCCTTGAGCTTGGGTGTGGGGTAGCTACGCCTGGCCACTCCTTGGACATGGGGTAGCTCCTGTGCCTTTCTGCAGCTGCCACTCCTGTGCTGTTGCACAGGCACCACTCCTATCATGGTAATCTAAGTCTATGCCCCAACAAGTAAAGCTGAAGAAGCTGAAGTTGAACAGTTCTGTGAAGACCTAAAAGACCTTTCAGAACTAATACCCCCAAAAGATGTCCTTTTCATTATAAAGGACTGGAATGAAAAAATAGGAAGTCAAGAAACACCTGGAGTAACAGGCAAATTTGGCCTTGGAGTACAGAATGAAGCAGGGCAAAGGCTAATAGACTTTTGCCAAGAGAACTCACTGGTCATAGCAAACACCCTCTTCCAACAACACAAGAGAAGACTCTACACATGGACATCACCAGATGGTCAACACCGAAATCAGATTGATTATGTTCTTTGCAGCCAAATATGGAGAAGTTCTATACAGTCAGCAAAAACAAGACCAGGAGCTGACTGTGGCTCAGATCATGAACTCTTTATTGCCAAATTCAGACTTAAATTGAAAAAAGTGGGGAACAATGCTACACCATTTAGGTATGAACTAAATCAAATCCCTTATGATTATACAGTGTAAGTAAGAAATAGATTTAAGGGCCTAGATCTGATAGACAGAGTACCTGATGAACTATGGATGGAGGTTCTTTTTTTTTTTTTTGGATGGAGGTTCTTGACATTGTTCAGGAGACAGGGATCAAGACCATCCCCAAGAAAAAGAAATACAAAAAAGCAAAATGACTGTCTGGGGAGGCCTTACAAGTAGCTGTGAAAAGAAGAGAAGTGAAAAGCAAAGGAGAAAAGGAAAGATATACCCATTTGAATGCAGATATCCAAAGAATAGCAAGGAGAGGTAAGAAAGCCTTCCCCAGCAATCAATGCAAAGAAATAGAAGAAATAGAATAGGAAAGACTAGAGATCTCTTCAAGAAAATGAGAGATACCAAGGGAACATTTCATGCAAAGATGGGCTCAATAAAAGAAATGGTATGGACCTAACAGAAGCAGAAGATATTAAGAAGAGGTGGCAAGAATACATGGAAGAACTATAAAAAAAAGATCTTCACGACCCAGGTATCCACGATGGTGTGATCACTGACCTAGAGCCAGACATCCTGGAATGTGAAGTCAAGTGGGCCTTAGAAAGCATCACTACGAACAAAGCTAGTGGAGGTGATGGAATTCTAGTTGAGCTATTTCAAATCCTGAAAGATGTTTTTGTGAAAGTGCTGCACTCAATATGCTAGCATATTTGGAAAACTCAGCAGTGGCCACAGGACTGGAAAAGATCAGTTTTCATCTCAATCCCAAACAAAGGCAATGTTAAAGAATGCTCAAACTACTGCACAAATGGACTCATGTCAGTTCAGTTCAGTCACTCAGTCGTGTCTGACTCTTTGCGACCCCATGAATCGCAGCACGTCAGGCCTCCCTGTCCATCACCAACTCTTGAAGTTCACCCAAACTCCTGTCCATCGAGTCAGTGATGCCATCCAGCCATCTCATCCTCTGTCATCCCCTTCTCTTTCTGCCCCCAATCCCTCCCAGAATCAGGGTCTTTTTCAATGAGTCAACTCTTCTCATGAGGTGGCCAAAGTATTGAAGTTTCAGCTTTAGCATCAGTCTTTCCAATGAATACCCAGGACTGATCTCTTTTAGAATGGACTGGTTGGATATCCTTGCAGTCCAAGGAACTCTCAAGAGTCTCTTCCAACACCACAGTTCAAAAGCATCAATTCTTCTGTGCTCAGCTTTCTTCATAGTCCAACTTTCACATCTATACATGACCACTGGAAAAACCATAGCCTTGGATAGATGGACCTTTGTTGGCAAGGTAATATCTCTGCTTTTGAATATGCTATCTAAAGTAATGTTCAAAATTCTTGACACTAGGCTTCAGCAATACTTGAACCATGAACTTCCAGATGTTCAAGCTGGTTTTAGAAAAGGCAAAGACACCAAAGATCAAATTGCCAACATCCCATGGATAATCAAAATGCAAAAATTTCCAGAAAAACATCCATTTCTGCAATATTGACTATGCCAAAGCCTTTGACTGTGTGGATCACAAGAAACTGGAAAATTCTGAAAGAGATGGGAATCCCAGACCACCTGACCTGCCTCTTGAAAAACCTGTATGCAGGCCAGGAAGCAGCAGTTAGAACTGGACGTGGAACAACAGACTGGTTCCAAATAGGAAAAGGAGTATGTCAAGGCTATATATTGTTTCCCTGCTTATTTAATTTATATGCAGAGTGCATCATGAGAAATGCTGGGCTGGAATCAAGATTGCCAGGAGAAATATCAGTAACCTCAGGTATGCAGATGATACCACCCTTATGGCAGAAAGTGAAGAAGAACTAAAAAGCCTCTTGATGAAGGTGAAAGAGGAGAGTGAAAAAGTTGGTTTAAGCTCAACATTCAGAAAACTAAGATCATGGCATCCGGTCCCATCACTTCATGGCAAATAGATGGGGAAACAGTGACAAACTTTAATTTTTTGGGCTCCAAAATCACTGTAGATGGTGATTGCAGCCATGAAATTAAAAGATGCTTACTCCTTGGAAGGAAAGTTATGACCAACCTAGACAGCACATTAAAAAGCAGAGATATTACTTTGTCAGCAAAGATCCATCTAATCAAGGCTATGATTTTTCCAGTAGTCATGTATCAATGTGAAAGTTGGACTATAAAGAAAGCTGAGTGCAGAAGTATTGATGCTTTTGAACTGTGATGTTGGAGAAGACTCTTGAGAGTCCCTTGGACTTCAAGGGATCCAATCTGTCCATCCTAAAGGAAATCAGTCCTGCATGTTCATTGGAAGGACTGTTGTTTAAGCTGAAAGTCCAGTATTTTGGCCACCTGATATGAAGAGCTGACTCATTTGAAAAGAGCCTGATGTTGGGAAAGATTGAAGACAGGAGGAGAAGGGAACAACAAAGGATCAGATGGTTAAGTGGCATCACTGACTCAACAGACATGAGTTTGGTTAAACTGCAGGGGTTGGTGATGGACAGGGAGGCCTGGTGTGCTGGGATTCATGGGGTTCGAAGAGTTGTACATGACTGAGTGACTGAACTGAAGTGAACTGAACCTGGAATTCCATCCCTTCCACCAGCTTTGTTCGTAGTGATACTTCCAAAGCCCACTTGACTACATATTCCAGGATGTCTGGCTCTAGGTGAGTGATCACACCATCATGATTATCTGGGTTGTGAAGATCTGTTTTGTACAGTTCTGTGTATTTTTGCCACTTATTAATATCTTCTGCTTCTGTTAGGACCATACCATTTCTGTCCTTTATTCAGCCCATCTTTGCATGAAATATTCCCTTGGTATCTCTCATTTTCTTGAAGAGATCTCTAATCTTTCCTAGTCTATTGTTTTCTTCTATTTCTTTGCATTGATTGCTGAGGAGGGCTTTCTTATCTCTCCTTGCTATTCTTTGGAACTCTGCATTCAAATGGTTATATCTTTCCTTTTCGATTCTCTTCTTTTCACAGCTATTTGTAAGGCCTCCTCAGACAGACATTTTACTTTTTTGTATTTCTTTTTCTTGAGGGTCATCTTGATCCCTGCCTTCTGTACAATGTCATTAACCTCCACCCCTCTTTTTACAAATAGAGCCGTGCATCTTGAGCTCCAAATTTTGGAGGCAAAATATATCAAATTTTTCCTTGAATATTGTTTTAGTAATGTCAAAAATTTGCTAACAAACCCCATTTCACTTTTATAGCACATTGGCTGGTGAACACTAAAAAAATAATGCAGATCTCATCTTACTCCACTAGGGATTCAACCTGGCCTATTTGAATTTGAATGTTCTCTGGGCTCAGGTCACATAAAGATATTATCATCACCTCATTGTTCAAAGCACCTGGCTAGGGAACCTGGAGTGTGAACAATTGCTGAATGACAAATGCTGTAAGCACCAGCCTGCCTTGCCTAATTATACAGCTGTCATGGTGCACTGGGCAATTTTTCTTTCCAGTATCTCCTCCCCTCTGCCCGGCTTCAAACCACATAGTAAAGAGAAGAATCCACAGAGTCTGCATTAGGGTTTTTGGAGAGACCACAATGGATTCATAGTATCAGGCTGCAGGAGATGCAGAAGCCATTTCTAGAGTGTGGTTGACTCATATGTTGCACTTGGGTTGTCCTATGTGTCAGACAAAGGTGCTGTTCATCAGGGCCATGTGTATAGAGGACTTTGACTCAGGCTCCCTGGATCATTTGCTCTGTGTTTCAGTTCCTAGCTTTGTCCTGTACCTCTTTAAAGTGGCAGAAAGCAGATTGTGACTCTACATGGTTTGTCACAGAGCTGAGGTGGTGGGGGGTGGGAGGGGTGGGGCAAAGTTGAAAGTTCAAGTCCTAAACTTTCTAAGATATTGTCGGACCAGTAAAGCACTAGGCACTGTGGCAAGAGTGCCTGGAAGTATAAACCAAGGGCAGGGGAAGGACTTTCTTTAGAGATGACTTTAACCTATATTATGAAACTTGATTATTTGCTTTCATTGGGAACCACTGTAAACCTCCTGTGATGCTGAAAGCGTAATCATAGAAAGAAAAGTTCCTACCACCATGGGCAGTATAAAAAGGCCTTGCAGATAGGCAACACTATATGGTTCAAGTTGATGGGAATCTGTGGATTCTGGCCGAAAAATGGCCAGAGATTAGTAAACAGACTACATTTTCTGTACCTCGTTTATTTCCATTTAACTGTGTATTGGTTCTTGCCTGCCTGTTGGCACTTATCTTAGAAAGCTAGTGGCAGAAGATGGGACTGGTGATATTATTCGTCTCCTGACATGGGTTTTAAAGTATTCCTCAGGTGATCAGTTTTAGGATTCAGAATAGTATTAACCATGTATTCTATTTTCTTCTATTTTCTTATGATCCGTTAACTACACTCTACATACTAGACAAGCTTCATAAACACTTGCTAGTTAGCACATGACAAAATGTTTTATTAAAGTCATGATATCAACAAACATGTATGTGTGTGTGTATAATTTCCATTTACTCAATTCTTCAGTTAATATGTATTTACTAGGCATCTACTTGTGCTAGGATTTTTGCTCAAATCTGGAATGTATTAAGTTGTAAGAAATTATTACAATATTGAATTTGACAGAAATTATGTAATGTAATAATCTAAATATATATTGACCAAACTATGATCGCTTATTCCAACATTATACTTATTTAGGAGTTACCATTTTGTTCTTGCATGAATATACCCAAATTCAATTATGCAGAGACTCAGAGAATGAAAACTTAGTTTTATTGTGGAAACAATACATTTTCCCTCCCTTCTTTCTGCTTCTCTTTATATTATCTGATTTTAATCTGTGGTTTATTCTCCTAACTTATCAAAGACTATGAATACTCACATACCTTTTTCCTTGAATTTTTTTTTAATACAATACACTTAATTTCCTTAAAACCACCATTTTTCATTTCAAGTCTAATGAACTTTTATGACTCCAGTGTTTTTGAAAAGTTTCTCTGGAAGCTCAGTGAAGCTATACGGGTAAACCCAAGCCTACAAGATGTAAGCAGAATTGGGTGCTGCTTAGCAGGTATATTTTAAAGGGAACATTCACAAAATTCCTTGTTTCTTCCTCCATTCTCCTGCTTGGAACACAGCTTTGATGTGTGGAGTCCTAGCAGCCATTTTGAATCATGAGTAGAAGCGCCACTTCCTAGGAATGATGGCATAAAAATGAGATTAAAAGAGCAATTGTGTCAGCTGAGATGCCTATCTCCTGACTTCTTCATGTGAGGGAGGAAACTTGTGTTATCTTGTTTCAGTAACCTTGTTTTGGGTTTCCTGTCACTCAATTGAATCTAATTATAACAGATGCTTCAGTTCAGTTCAGTTCAGTTGCTCAGTTGTGACGACTCTTTGCGACCCCATGATCCGCAGCACACCAGGCCTCGCAGTCCATCACCAACGCCCAGAATTTACACAAACTCATGTCCATCAAGTTGGTGAAGCCATCCAGCCATCTCAACCTCTGTCATCCCCTTCTCTCCTGCCCCAAATCCCTCCCAGCATGAGTCTTTTCCAATGAGTCAACACTTCGCATGAAGTGGCCAAAATATTGGAGTTTCTTCTTCAACATCAGTCCTTCCAATGAATACCCAGGACTGGTCTCCTTTAGGATGGACTGGTTGGATGTCCTTGCAGTCCAAGGGACTCTCAAGAGTCTTCTCCATCCCACAGTTCAACAGCATCAATTCTTCTGTGCTCAGCTTTCTTCACAGTCCAACTCTCACATCCATATATGACCCCTGGAAAAACCATAGCCTTGACAAGACAGACCTTTGTTGGCAAAGTAACGTCTCTGCTTTTTAATATGCTGTCTAGGTTGGTCATAACTTTCCAAGGAGTAAACATCTTTTAATTTCATGGCTGCAATCACCATCTACAGTGATTTTGAAGCCCCCCAAAATAAAGTCTGACACTGTTTCCACTGCTTCCCCATCTATTTGCCATGAAGTGATGGGACCAGATGCCATGATCTTTGTTTTCTGAATGTTGAGCTTTAAGCCAACTTTTTCACTCTCCTCTTTCACTTTCATCAAGAGGTTTTTTTAGTTCATCTTCACTTTCTGCTATAAGGGTAGTGTCATCTGCATATCTGAGGTTATTGATATTTCTCCTGGCAATCTTAATTCCAGCTTGTGCTTCTTCTAGCCCAGCGTTTCTCATGATGTAATCTGCATATAAGTTAAATAAGCAGGGTAACAATATACCACCTTGACGTACTCCTTTTCCTATTTGTAACCAGTCTGTTGTTCCATGTCCAGTTCTAACTGTTGCTTCCTGCATATAGGACCTGCATACAGGTTCCTCAAGAGGCAGGTCAGGTGGTCTGTATGCCCATCTCTTTCAGAATTTTCCACAGTTTCTTGTGATCCACACAGTCAAAGGCTTTGGCATAGTCAATAAAGCAGAAATAGATGTTTTCTGGAACTCTCTTGCTTTGTCGATGATCCAGTGAATGTTGGCAATCTGATCTCTGGCTCCTCTGCCTTTTCTAAAACCAGCTTGAACATCTGGAAGTTCATGGTTCAAATATTGCTGAAGCCTGGCTTGGAGAATTTTGAGTATTACTTTACTAGTGTGTGGCATGAGTCCAGTTGTGCGGTAGTTTGACCATTCTTTGGCATGGCCTTTTCTGGGGATTGGAATGAAAACAGACCTTTTCCAGTCCTGTGGCCACTGCTGAGTTTTCCAAATTTGCTGGCATATTGAGTGCATGACTTTCACAGCATCATCTTTCAGGATTTGAAACAGCTCAACTGGAATTCCTTCACCTCCACTAGTTTTGTTCAAAGTGATGCTTTCTAAGGCCCACTTGACTTCACATTCCAGGATGTCTGGTTCTAGGTCAGTGATCACACCATCATGATTATCTGGGTCGTGAAGATCTTTTTTGTATAGTTCTTCTATGTATTCTTGCTATCTCTTCTTAATATCTTCTGCTTTTGTTAGGTCCATACCATTTCTGTCCTTTATTCAGCCCATCTTTGCATGAAATGTTCCCTTGGTATCTCTCATTTTCTTGAAGAGATCTCTAGTCTTTCCCATTCTGTTGTTTTCCTCTATTTCTTTGCATTGATCGCTGAGGAAGGCTTTCTTATCTCTCCTTGCTATCCTTTGGAACTCTGCATTCAAATGGGTATATCTTTCCTTTTCTCCTTTGCTTTTCACTTCTCTTCTTTTCACAGCTATTTGTAAGGCCTCCTCAGACAGCCATTTTGCTTTTTTGCATTTCTTTTCCATGGGGATGGTCTTGATCCCTGTCTCCTGTACAATGTTACAAACCTCCATGCATAGTTCATCAGGCACTCTATCTATCAGATCTAGGCCCTTAAATCTATTTCTCACTTCCACTGTATAACTATAAGGGATTTGATTTAGGTCATACCTGAATGTTCTAGTGGTTTTCTCTATTTTCTTCAACTTAAGTCTGAATTTGGCAATAAAGAGTTAATGATCTGAGCCATAGTGAGCTCCTGGTTTTGTTTTTGGTGACTATATAGAGCTTTTCCAGATTTGGCTGCAAAGAACATAATCAATCTGATTTTGATGCTGACCATCTGGTGATGTCCACATGTAGAGTCTTCTCTTGTGTTGTTGGAAGAGGGTGTTTTTATGACCAGTGCATTTTCTTGGCAAAACTCTATTAGTCTTTGCTCTGCTTCATTCTGTACTCCAAGGCCAAATTTGCCTGTTACTCCAGGTGTTTCTTGACTTCCTACTTTTGCATTCCAGTCCCCTATAATGAAAAGGACATCTTTTTGGGGTGTTAGTTCTAAAAGGTCTTGTAGGTCTTCATAGTACCATTCAACCTCAGCTTCTTCAGCATTACCTGTGGGGGAAAAGGTTTGGATTATTGTGATATTTAATGGTTTGCCTTGGAAATGAACAGAGATCATTCTGTTGTTTTTGAGATTGCATCTAATTACTGCATTTTGGACTCTTTTGTTGACTATGATGGCTATTCCATTTCTTCTGAGGGATTCCTGCCCACAGTAGTAGATATAATGGTCATCTGAGTTAAATTCACCCATTCCAGTCCATTTTAGTTTGCTGATTCCTAGAATGTTGATGTTCACTCTTGCCATCTCCTGTTTGACCACTTCCAATTTGCCTTGATTCATGGACCTAAAATTCCAGGTTCCTATGCAATATTGCTCTTTACAGCATCGGACCTTGCTTCTATCATCAGTCACATCCACAACTGGGTGTTGTTTTTGCTTTGTTTCCATTGCTTCATTCTTTCTGGAGTTACTTCTCCACTGATCTCCCATAGCATATTGAGCACCTACCGACCCTGGGGAGTTCCTCTTTCAGTATTCTATCATTTTGCCTTTTCATACTGTTCATGGGGTTCTCAAGGCAAGAATACTGAAGGGGTTTGCCATTCTTTACTCTAGTGGACCGCATTCTGTCAGACCTCTCCACCGTGACCTGCCCGTCTTGGGTGGCCCTCACGGCATGGCTTAGTTTCCTTGAGTTTTACTGTCTCCTAATTTATGCTACTGTTGTTGTTTAGACGCTTAGTCGTGTCTGACTTTTTTGTGACCTCATAGACTGTAGCCCACCAGGCTCCTCTCTCCATGGGATTTCCAGGCAAGAATAATGGAGTTTGTTGCCATTTCTCTCTCCAGGGGATCTTCCCAACCAAGAGATTAAACCCACATCTTCTGCATTGGCAGGCATATTCTTTACTGCTGAGCCACCCGAGAAGCCCATATTTATGCTGACATTAATATTTAAAGTTTTAATATTTTAAATGTAAAAAAAGTCATGAAAACAATGTTCCTCAGCACTGACAGCTGGAGATAGAGTTATTCAAATGCCGGAAACCATGAGAAATTCTTAGTGGATTTAATGGAGGTTAAATAAAAAGGATCCCCCCACCCCAAGGTAGAATACTAACTGCAGTGGAGTTTTGTGGGTTTGTGAAAAACAAAAACAAGAAATCTTGGACCTTAGGGACAATGGTAGAATTTGGCAAAAACCGACTGGAGACAGAGAAGGCCGTAAGATGATGAAGAAAGCAGCAACTGGGGTCAGCAGAATTGAGGTGAGAGTTTTGGGTGGCTGGATGAACTGAGCAGAAGTTTCTAGAAGCACCAGTGGCAGCTGCTCTGGAAAAGTCATTTCCTGAAAATGAAGTGATCTTAATTGATGCAGCAGGACGCTTAATGGGGAAATCTGACCTACAGATTCATGAATGTGAGTTGTCATTGTTCATTTGGTCTATCATGTCTGACTCTGCAACCTCATGGACTGCAACATGTTAGGCTTCCCTGTCCTTAACTATCTCTCATAGTTGGCTCCAACTCATGTCCATTGAGTCAATGATGCCATCCAACAATCTCATCCTCTGTCTCCCCCTTCTCCTTTTGCCTTCCGTCTTTCCCAGCATCAGAGTCTTTTCCAGTGAGTCAGCTCTTCACTGGAGGTGGCCAAGTACTGGAGTTTGAACTTCGGCATTAGTCGTTCCAAGGAATATTCACGGTTGACTTCCTTTAGGATTGACTGGTTTGATTTCCTTGCTGTCCAAGAGACTGTCAAGTGGTAGTTATATTAAAATGCCAGCTTTTGCAAGTGTAGTAGTTCTAGAGAAGCAGCTTCCTGAGAGAGTGTGTTTCTTCCCTGATGTGGTGTGAGCTGCTGGTAAGAATCGAGCTGGGATCTTCAGGGCACTGGATGCAGAGGGCTGACATAAATGGTAAAGGAACTCTCCTTGAACAGTCAGGGAGATTATTCCTGTTCCTGGAAGGATGTAGCCTCGCAGCTGGTCTAATCTTGGAATAGCAGCCTTACCAGGAACTCAGGTTGAAACCCTTTATCCGACCTCTGTCACTATGACCTTCAAGCCCATCACCTGGAAGTCTGAAATGTATCCTCTAACTGAAGCCGAGACAAATCCTCCACCCTATTTCTGAGGGAAATACCAGCCCTGGATAGGCTTCTTATATTTCAATATGAGAAACTAGAGGGAAAAATGGATCCTGTAAATAATTTTGAATCATAAAGAAATGAGCATATAGTTTAAATAATCTGAATTTTAAATCTGAATGATCTGAATCAAATATTTTGAGTGTGTTCTTTTTAGCATTCCTTTATTGTAAATTTAAATTTTTGTCTAAGTAATGTATTTAGTGATAGTTTAAAGATTTATAATTCCCCTCTCCTTTCCTCATTGCCAATTCTCCTTCCTCTAAGACAAGCGCCTATAACTCTTACTAGCTGCCTCCAAATGTAACCACCACATTATGCTGTTCATTTTTAAGGTTTAGATATTATTTCCTATTGTTGGATATAAGTTCTTTCCCCCACATCTCTCACTGCAATCATAGCAGCGCTTTATTAACCAGTATTCACACTATTCTGAGTATGTAAATAATGTTCACAGTGGAGCCACTTTTGTATCATTTGTATTATTTTCTTTTTTGTACAACTTTTTGTTTCAGCTAGAGGTAATAATTACCTTCTTTCCATTTGTTTGCTTAGCATCTCTCTGTCTATGACTAAGTTATCCCTAAACTCTCCAAATAAAAAGTAAATCTCCTTATTTTAGGCAAGCAGTTTTGGCACAGGCCTTCTGGTCACTCCATTCTCCTGTCCCCATCTAGGTTCCTTGTACAGTTGTCATCCTGGGCTCTCCCTCTACCATTTTTCTGGATTTCCCATAGTTTCTAACTGTATGAGACTTCCAGTTTCTTAATTTCCGTTTCTATCTTTCATGGTTTATGTCTGTGTTTTGATGGAGCATACTCACAAATGACTTCTTGCAAAGAACAAGAGAGAGCATTTTTTTTGAGGCCCAGAGAGTCTGAAACTGTCTTTATTTGGCTTCAACGAATGATTTATAATTTGGCTGGAATGAAGGTTCTGACTTGGAAATAATTGCCGACAGAATTTGGAAGACCCAGTGCGTGTGTGCTCAGACCTTGCTCCTTTATCATTTATCTCCGGATGTTGCTAAGTCAAATGCCATTCTCACTCACTATTCTTCTAAAGCAACCTGCTATTTTTGTGTGGGACCTTTTGGCTCTTCTCTTTCTTCCCAGTGTCCTGAATTTCACAAACATATTTCACATCATGCATCTATTCTTTATAGGACACTTGGACTTTCATAATCTAGAAACCCATTTTCTTTAAAGAGGGAACCTTGTATGGTATAGTTTCTTTGATAATTACTTGCTCTTTATAAGTTAAAAATTTCCTCTTTCTGAAATTCCTATTATTTTGATGTTGGACCTCTGGGATCCCTTGTCTGATTGTACTAATTTTTTTCTTCCTATTTCTCATATTTTCTTGCGTGCTTACTTTACTTTCTGGAGATTTTCTCAGCTATCTCATTATCTTCCTCCCTGCTCCCCCCCCCCACCTTTTTAAAAAAACATTTTAAGTTAATTGTTCTCTGAAAATTCCCTTCTAAATGGTAACGTGTTCTTATTTCATGATGCAGAGATCTTCTCTGATTAGAGAATAGTAATACTGCTTTTTAAATTTGAAAATCTTTTCCTGCTTGCTGCATTGTCTTTATTTCCTCCCAGTATATTTTATTTATTTATTTTGGCAGATCTTTCCTGTTAGATGCTTTTCTCAAATAGGCGGTGAACTTAAGCCATATATTCACATTTGAAGTGAGGAGGCCTGTAGGCTGGTGGCCTCCAAGTGTCACTATATGAAGCTGTTTTGGGGGGAATCATTTCTGTGAGGAAGCCCCCAGGTTCTTGCCTGGATGTTGGAGGTTTCATAGCTTAACACGTATTGTTTGCTCTTTGCTTGGATCCTCAACCCTTTTCTCAGCATGGTATCTCATGTTCACCTTCAGCTATGCCTGAGGGCTCAGGATATGGTTCTGGCTGATTTTCTTTCTCCAGGGACATAATCTCCTCTAGGAGCATCCTTTAGGGTAGGATAAGGTTCTTGGCTGAGTATATGGAGTGTCAGAGCACATCTGTGGCAGAGATGTTCAAGTATTTCTTCTGTTTTTAATTTTACCTTACAATTCTGCTTTTTGCAATACCTGGATGAATCAATTTATGAGACTCTCTAGGGTTGAGGGGTACAAAATTATGTTGTTGGTTCATTTTGTTCTTTTCCCGAAGTCTTAGGTTTTAGCTTTTTTAATTCACTGTACACACAGTTAGGATCGTACTATTTATACAGAAAAGCATATTTTAAAAATTAGTAAAGGAAAGGGAAATACATTATATAAACAGTTTTTTTGATCTTGCATCTATTAGTAAAACATGGGTTCAATAAAACAAAATCTGCAAGATGAGATGATAGTACAATAGATTTGAAACTGGAGCTGGTTTGAAAGATGAGCAGAAACTTGAAATGAGTTACAAGAAAAAAATAGCTAAAGTAAACATTTAAGAACAGCATTAAAAAAGGCAATAAATTTAACTTAAAATAAATTTAATTTAAAGGCAGTGTAAATTTAACCAAAATTATTGAATATAATAATTTCCCTGGTGGCTCAGCCAGTAAAGAATCTGCCTGGAATATAGGAGACCTGGGTTCAATATCTGGGTCAGGAAAATCCCTTGAGAAGGGAATGGATGCTAGATATATACTATGCTAGATAAAAATCTTCCAGGATTCTGAGATAATGACCAAGAAATAAGAGATGAAGTAAGTAATTTGAAGGGTGTATTACCGAGATCCCACTTGTAGAAAGTGTTACTGAAGGGGATGTCAGAATGAGTAGAAAGGAAGAAAGAATTAAAAAACTAAATAACACTTGGCTAGGCTAGTGAGTACAGCTCTGATTTTGCAAACTGTATGAACTCAACAAATCCCAGGAAATATTAATGAAAATAGCTCAACAAATAAATGTATTCTGATCAAAGTCTTAAACTTAGAGATAAAAAACAAAACAAAACAAAGAATAATCTGATATGCATCTAGAAAGACAAGACTGGTCATCTACGTATGTAAGAAAAAAAAGCCAAGACATCCAGCCTCAGATTTTTCTTCTGAAGTAAAAAGCATCATAGACTATGAAGTGATTTTCTAAGAGTTTTAAAGGGGAGAAAAGGTTGTAACAGAAGATTTCTATGGCATAGCTAGCTTTTATTCACATACAAAAGTAACAGAAACACTTTATTGGCTGTACAATGGCTCACTCCCAAGGCATAAATTACATGTGCACAAAGTTTCCTAACAACTACGAGATGAATCAGTTCAGTTCAGTCACTCAGTCACTCACTCTTTGCAACCCCATGAACCGCAGCACGCCAGGCCTCCCTGTCCATCACCAACTCCTGGAGTTTACCCAGACTCATGTCCATTGAGTCGGTGATGTCATCTAACCATTTCATCCTCTGTCGTCCCCTTCTCCTCCTGCCTTCAATCTTTCCCCACATGAGGGTCTTTTTAAATGAGTCAGCTCTTCACATCAAGTGGCCAAAATACTGAAGTTTCAGCTTCAACATCAGTCCTTCCAATGAACACCCAGGACTGATTTCCTAGGGTGGACTGGTTGGATCTCCTTACAGCAGACACAAACTCAAGAATAAGGAAGTAATGAAATACAGAAAGAAGAGAGCTATTATCATGAAAAATATTGACCTTAAGTGGTAAATTAAGTAAACAATAAAATGCTAATAATTCTTAAAATACATGTATTTTAAAGTAAGAGTGACTCTTTTGAAAGCAAGAAACTAGACCTCAAACACTGGATTATACCACAAAAAGTGGTAGGAAGAACTGAAAGTTGTCACTTTCTCATCTAAGGAATCTATCTAAAGTTAATAATTAGAGGAAAATATATTTTTATGCACAGTTGAAAAATGTGCAAGTGCTAGGTTAATTTCCTTATAATATTGAGAATGGGGAGAGGGAGAGACATAACCTGGATAAAATACAAAGCAAACAAAATATCAAGGGAGAATTGAAAACACAGAAAGTATCAAAAGTGACAGAGCACAAAACTTGTATGGAAACATGTGCTATAATGGAAAACTCTGCTTTGTCTCCAGACAGCATATCTTTCTGGATTGTTTAATTCTAGCCTTGCATTTTCTTTGTGTTATTTTACAACTTTAAGTTGTAGCTAACTAATTAATTAGCAAAGCAAATTAATTCTTGTCTATAAGCATGCAAATTCTGTCCTGACCTGGACGGTCAAACTACTTTTCTAGGTCTCCCCCTCTCCCCACAAAGCATTACTTTGCCTCCATTTATACATTCATGTCAATATCTCTGACCCATAATGTCTGTTCTTCCTTCAGATCCTCTTTTGAACTGGTCATGACTATGTCTGGGTCCCTCATGAGTTAAATAATATCTTTAACTCCTGTTCCTTTCTCTGTTCCCCTGGGAGTCAGGATTGAACTTGTTTGGAAATTCTTCTTTTGGTGAAACTAATTATTTCAGATTAGTATATACTGAACAGTATCTTGGGCAAGTCAGACAGAAAAAACAGAGTGGGTAATATTGCTATATGACTGACAAGAATTGATGGCAACTAATAATAAACAGTTTGGGTTTCCGTGTGACTCAGATGGTAAAGAATTTTCCTGTAATGCAGGAGACCCAGGTACAATCCCTAGGTCAGAAATATCTCCTGGAGAAAGGAATGGCTACCCACTCCAGAGTTCTCAACTAGAGAATTCCATGGACAGAGGAGCCTGGTGGGCTGATGTCCATGGGGTCACAAGGGGTCGGACACAACTGAGGAACTAACACTTTCACTTTTTTCAATAATAAATAGTAAAAAGAAAGTCAATGTAAGTATTTGAATTTTCAATCTGCAGTGAATTTATAATGAGTTCTAAATATATTATTAAAATAGATAATGCAGAAAATGTCAAAAAGCAAGGAGAACTGATGAGGTATAATAGTAGTATGAATCTCTGTTATACCTCTCCTTTGTACTTGAGACATGAAACGGGCAGAATAAATAAATATCCAAGTAATACTATTGACAATATTAATTTATTGGTCATATATGGAACTTTGCCTTCTATAAATGGGTAATGACATAGCCTTGAAGTTTTCCCTCTGCTAAAGGAACTTTGCAGTCTCAGAAAGTTTGATGGAACCAGAAGAACAGAACCCACTAATTTCATTGAAAAATATATATACTTAACTGACAACCTCGTCATACCCTGAGTCTTACTATGTGCTCAAATATTATCTTTAAATTTCTCAGCTTGGCCCTCATTGAAGCCATCTTAATGACTGATAGATTGATAAATAAATCCAAGAGATGTTTCTATGAAAAAAAAAAAAAAAGAAATTAGTTCAGTTCAGTTCAGTTGTTCAGTCGTGTCTGACCCTTTGTAACCCCATGAACCACAGCACACTAGGCCTCCCTTTCCATCATCAACTCCCGGAGTTTACCCAAACTCATGTCCATTAAGTCAGTGATGCCATCTAACCATCTCATCCTCTGTCGTCCCCTTCTCCTACTGCCTTCAATCTTTCCCAACATCAAGGTCTTTTCAAATGAGTCAGATCTTTGCATCAGGTGGCCAAAATATTAGAGTTTCAGCTTCAGCATCAGTCCTTCCAATGAACACCCAGGACTAATTTCCTTTAAGATGGATTGATTGGGTTTCCTTGCAGTCCAAGGGACTCTCAAGAGTCTTCTCCAACACCACAGTTCAAAAGCATCAATTCTTCTGCGCTCAGCTTTCTTTATAGTCCAACTCTCACATCCATACATGACTACTGGAAAAACCATAGCCTTGACTAGATGGACCTTTGTTGATAAAGTAATGTCTCTGCTTTTTAATATGCCATCTAGGTTGGTCATAACTTTCCTTCCAAGGAGTAATCATCTTTTAATTTCATGGCTGCAATCACCATCTGCAGTGACTTTGGAGCCCCAAAAAGTAAAGTCAGCCACTGTTTCCACAGTTTCCCCATCTAAAATAGATAACCCCTAGATAATACAATAAAAAGAAAAATAGAAAATAAAATGACCTTGTGTATATTTATTTCTTGTTTAATTTGAAATGAAGAATGCAGATGGTAGCTAGACTTATCCTGGTGATCATTTTGCAGTGTATAGAATTATAAAATCACTATGTTGTATAACAGGAACTAACACAATGTTGTAGGTTAATTATGTTTCCAAAAATAAACAGAATCAAACACATAGAAAAAGAGATCAGATTGACTGTTACTAGAGGCATTGGTTGGGAGGGGGTGAAATTTGACAAGAAAAGTAAAGAACATGATATATATACAATGATTTATGCCAAAGAAGCTTTATTAGAGCAGTAGTTTTAAGTTATAAAACTGACATAATCAAAATGTTCAACAGATTATTATACTATATTTTTATTTATTTAATCACATCTTATCCTGCCATTAAGAAAAATATTGTAGAGAAATAATTAGTAACATGGAAAATATCCACAATAGGTCATTAAGTGAAAATATATAACTGAAAAGTACAGGGTATAATTTTATATTTGTAAAAGGTATAAATATGTGTATAAAATATATGAGAAAATATATACCAAAATATTACAAATCTATTTTTTCTGAATAGAGATTGAAAATTTGTTTTCTTTACATTCAATTGTATTTCTAATTTTAAACTGTAAAGACAGATGATGAAAATGTCTAAACTTGATACCCCATTAGTCATGTCCTCTGTTTTCTCCTTGCTCCACTTTCCTTTCCTTAGGAGTTTGTCCAGGTCACTCATGAGTGAGTGAGTGGGCACCTTGGCATCTCTTGTCAGGTAACAGCTGATGAGGCCAGAAGTACACATTTGCCCCAAGCTGGGCTCATTAGACCCTCTCTCCTGAGAATTTCAGATTGGAAGAACCAGTCAGCTGGGCTTCCCTGGTGGCTCAGATGGTAAAGAATCTGCCTGTGATGCAGGAGACTTGGGTTTGATCCCTGGGTTGGGAAGATCCCCTGGAGGAGGGATGGATACCCACCCCAGTATTCTTGCCTGGAGAATCCCATGGACAGAGGAACCTGGCAGGCTACAGTCCATGGGGTCTTAAAGAATCAGAAATGACTGAACTACTAACACACCCTTGCAGTCAGTTAACTGTGAGAAGAAGGAAAATAGAAAAAGAAATAGAAAAAGCTGGGGAGCTGGGAGCTGTCATTGGAGTGCAGCTATTCAGCAGTCATTAGCACTGAGCAAGCAGGCGATTTGGTCTGCAAAAAGAATACTTGACAACAAAAACAATGGATGCCATTTATTGTGTGTTCATCATGTGACAGGTGTTCTTGTAAGTAAGCACCCTCTGTGAAGCAAGTCATTCACAGGCAAGTCAAACCCTTGAGGTAGATTTTTCTTTACTACCATTTTTCTCATTTTATATAGGAAGAAACTAAGGCAGAGAGAGATGAGATGAATTGAAGAAGGATACAGAGGTCAGAGAGATGAATGACCACACGATCTCAGGAAAACAGGGAGGAGAAGCATGGCTCCCCTGGGCCTCTGTGGTTTGCAGGTCCTAGTTCTCGTTCCTTGTGGGACCCAGTTTTATTCCCCAGCATCTGGTTCCAAGAAATACCTCTGATTCCTTAAGCTATACTACTTGTCCTTTACAAGCCTGAATGGATAACAGCCTCATGTTGCTGCTGCTAAGTCGCTTCAGTTGTATCCGACTCTGTGCGACCCCATAGACAGCAGCCCACCAGGCTCCCCGTCCCTGGGATTCTTCAGGGAAGAACACTGGAGTGGGTTGCCATTTCCTTCTCCAATGCATGAAAGTGAAAAGTGAAAGTGAAGTCGCTCAGTCATATCCGACTCGTAGCGACCCCATGGACTGCAGCCTACCAGGCCCCTCCATCCATGGGATTTTCCAGGCAAGAGTACTGGAGTGGGGTGCCATTGCCTTCTCCGAACAGCCTCATGAGATCTACTTAACTGTGGCTAAGAGGGAATGGATGCTGTGGGTGATTACATATAAAGTGTCTTTGACATGTTTGAATTTTTTTTTTTTTTCATTTTACTTTTCAATACAGCCAAAAACTGGGAATAAGCTCTGTACGATCAGTGGCATCTGTTCTCTCAACTCACAAATAATTATAAGGAGTATTCAGAATATGCCCATTAAGGATAAGGTACTCATTGAAAAACAGTACTTGACAGATTAAATCTCTAGCTACTCTTTTTCTTCCCTACCTGATGCATAGTTACGTCAATGTTTATACACAATTTTAGGGAGAGCTAACATATTTTAGAGTGGTTACCAACTTCCAGAGCTGCTTCTTTTAAAAATTGCATTTTCTTTTTTTTTTCCTTTTAAAAAAAATCTTTTTTTTTCTTTTTTTTTTGTTTACTTTACAATATTGTATTGGTTACATGCATCCGCCAGGGGTGTACACATGTTCCCCATCCTGAACCCCTGTCCCACCTCCCTCCCCATACCATCCCTCTGGGTCATCCCAGTGCACCAGCCCCAAGCTTCCTGTATCCTGCATCGAACCTGGACTGGCGATTCATTTCTTATATGATATTATACATGTTTTAATGCCATTCTCCCAAATCATCCCCCTCCTCCCTCTCCCACCGAGTCCAAAAGACTGTTCTATACATCTGTGTCTTGGTGCAATGTTGAATTAACTTCATCTAACCAGAATGATAATAAACATTTTACTATATCCATCTTCTAGACTAGCTTTGTCAGTTTATGGATACAAGGCAATTGGTGGTGGTCAAAAGAGCATTACTAGGAAAGGAATACAAAGATGCCTCATAAATGACTTTTAATGGCATCAAAAATACTTTTGTCGTTCTTTAGTCACTAAGTCATGTTTGACTCTTTTGCAACCCTATGGACTCTAGACTGCCAAGCTCCTCTGTCCATGGGATTTTTCAGGCAAGAATACTGAAATGAGTTGCCATTTCCTTTTCCAGGAGATCTTCCTGACCCAGGGACCAAACCCACGTCTCTTGCATCTCCTGCACTGGCAGGCATATTCTTTACCAGTGAACCACATGGGAAGACCCATTATAAGTTGTGAAAACTGGATAAGAAAGTTGTTTCTTTGAGATCAACACTTGGACTCTTCTCCCTAGATTTTATGATATACTGGGCTGTGAAGTTTTTTTTTTTTTTTTTTTTAAATGCAGGATTTTAATTCTGGAGATAATTTGTGTTTGAGAGTGGTGAAATTATTGAAAAATTATTGAAAAATGATTAATATTTGCCTTGGAGAATTGGGTAGTGTTTCTTTCCCTTATTTTGGTATAAAAATGGCCTGTAAACAGCTAGATGGCTATTCTTACCTAGAGGACTCAAAGCATATTTAGTGGCAAAATAGTCAGATGAAAACGGAAGCTTTCAGTTAATCATCTGGATGTTTTGTCTACATGAGGATAAAATTTGTGGATGTTTCCAAATGTTTGAAAAAAATATTTGGGAACATCCAGATGTTTGACCTAGTGCAGTTCAAACATCCAGTTGTTGGACCAAAGTTTCCCAACCGCATGTTTTGGCATCAAGTAGACCCAGCCATAGTTATAGGAATTTAAAATTGCTACCGAGTGTCACGGAAAATTATTTGGGGGAAAAACATAGTGCACTGCAATGTGAAGGTTCTAGATGAACATAATCATTAAGAGTGGGAAGAATAGAGGAGGGGATTATACTACTGACAAATCAGGATGTATCACTGTTAAGTGTTAGCCACTCAGTCGTGCCCGACTCTTTGCAACCCCATGGACTGTAGCCCGCCAGGCTCCTCTGTCCATGGAATTCTCCAGGCAAGAATACTGGAGTGGGTTGCCATCCCCTTCTCCAGGGGATCTTCCCGACTCAGGGACGGAACCCAGGTCTCCCACAGCCAGGTTGCATCATTACTAAATTGTCAGAAATAATGTTCTCTTGTGGAGGGTCTAATAATTAGGAATAATAAATATAAGCTGGCGGCCCTTAATGATTAAAAGGAAGCCAGTAGCACTTGTAGTGTTTACAAAACTTGAAAGATGTGGAAAGGGACATCCCCTGCTTTGAAATGAGTTGAAAATTCTAAGCTTCATGGAAAGAAGCTAGAAGAGTTTAGTTTTCTCCACTTATTTTATTGGGCTCAGACTAATGTGACCCTGAAGTGTCTCCAATTACAATGTTCTAAACTTGTGGGAATCAGCCTAATAAAAATACTGTAAAGAAATATAGCTCATCCTGCAGCTGTGGGCCGGCTGTGTAGATTACCATGGTGCAGGAGTAAGGGTCGGTCTCCAAAAAGCAGATTCCATTTTCTGCACGGCAGTAACATGAACTTGAATGGAGGCGTTAAATAAGAAGACAATGTTTGGATTCTGATTAAGATCCTAAAATCTGATTTTTAGCCAACTTGTTATTGGCGAAGAACAGCAATGCCATAAATAAAATAGCCACAGATGGGTCTGGATATCTGTTATGAGCAACCATCAAGAAAATGCTTTTATTTTAATTGATTGATACTGAACAAAAGTAGTATTCAGCCAAAACCTTACTGCTAGTCCTGTTGTAATTATTTTTTTAACCAGTTCACCACTGCATTCCAGGGGAATGTTAAGACCTCCTATGGAGGTGCCTGGTACAATGTCCGCACCTGATATGTATTTGGCTTTGCATACCATGCCTGAAATTGTTCAAGAAATTAATCTCTTTTTTAGTTACAAAAGCATAGCTTGTTAGAAAGTAACCTAGATGTGATATGTGTTTCTTTTTTCAAGCTAACATATGTCAGAGAACCTGGGGTTGGGTTAAATTCAGGAATAATATGGGCTGTCCTTGTTTGTAGGATGGGAGTGACTGTTTGAAAACCAATGCTGACTTTCCAAGGAATTGATCCAGAGAATCGAAGAGGAATTGCTTTTCTGAAGAATTAGATTCTGGCTTAATTTGAGAAAGTATCTCAAAAAACTCTTCATACTATATATATATATATATAACACACACACACACACACACACACACACACACACACGTGTGTGTGTGCCTATCTATATGGGCTTCCCTGATAGCTCAGCTAGTAGGGTCAGGAAGATCCCCTGGAGAAGGGATAGGCTATCCACTCCAGTGTTCTTGGGCTTCCCTGGTAGCTTAGTTGATAAAGAATCCACCTACAGTGAGGGAGACTGGGATTCAGTCCCTGGGTTGGGAAGATCCCCTGGAGAAGGGAATGGCCACCCACTCCAGTATTCTGGCCTGGAGAATTCCATGGACAGAGGAGTTTGGGAGGCTTGGCAGTTCATGGGTCGCAAAGAATCAGACATGACTGAGTGACTTTCACTTCATTTCACACACACACACACACACACACACACACACACACACACACATACATATATGCATATACACACATGGGCTACATCATTGTAATGCTCTCCATTATTTATATGCCAATGATAACATCCAACATTGTTTAATTTTAACAGAAACAGGAAACATGACTTTGGTTCTGATAATGCTTTCATGGGAGGTGGAGGAAGAAATACAACGAGTAGACAAATTTTTTGGTACCAAGTGAGATGCTAGCCATGATTTTTTCCTCTGATGAGAACGATGCTTTATACCTTTACATGCCAACTAACTGGAAAAATATTCCTACAATACTGTATCTAGATTTGTTATAAGAGAACTTGAAATGATGAGGATCAGTGAGAGACCATGGGCATTATTGGGAATGCATATTATAGTGGATAAGGGCAAACTAGAGGCAAGTAGCTTGGGGGAGAACCTGGGTTTTAGCTCTTCTGGCTGTTGGACCTCATAAGCGCTTTAAGCCTCAGTTTTCTAATCTGCAAAATGGGGATGATAATAGGAGTCCTAGTTCCTAGGTTTACAGCAAAGATTTTAAAAAGGGAGTACAAGTAAAGCTCTTAGATCAATGCCACATATGCAAATACCTTCTGAAGCCGAAGTACACAAACCCAAGATGATTGAATCAAAAGGTGTGTGAATCTCTGAGATGGGAATAATGGGAACAGAAGAAGCTATATAATAAGATGTTATGATCAGAAATAAAATGAGACATGTTTTGACACTTAATGACATTCTAAAAAATTGGGTGGCAGCGAGATGCACACATGTGTCTGTAGAAAATGTGGTGAGGAGGTGGGGGGAGGGTTGGGCAAGGGAGATCAATCTCACAGCTTTCAATTAGCAGCCCGTGGGCGGGAGAGAAGACTGAAGTTCACAGGGAAGGAACTGGCTGATATTATTATTATTTTTTGATGCAGCATTCCAGAAAACATAATCAATGGCATCCGTCCAGTTCCCATTTAGTAACCAAAGAAGTAGCTGCAGCTGTTTTTTGTGCCTGGTGGTGCCAGTTTGATGGTGTATAATCATATTTGCATAAAGATAAAAAGGAAGGTGTTATAGAACACAGTTAAGCCTATGGTTTCACCATGAATTAAAGGTAATTTCAGACTAATTAGGTATAATTTGTTAAGGAATTCTTCCCAGCAATGATGACTCTGATTTTGTAATTACAGGACAATGCTTACTG
Source organism: Tragelaphus eurycerus (assembly GCA_935064755.1). NCBI lineage: Eukaryota > Metazoa > Chordata > Mammalia > Artiodactyla > Bovidae > Tragelaphus > Tragelaphus eurycerus. The sequence goes on from CAKXYN010000015.1 coordinate 3,216,559, forward strand.
TGGCTTTCAAGGCAGGGGAAAGCACACCCGAGGGGGTCATGTCCCACACTAGGAGGATCTAATAGTGCCACAAAAGACAGGTGTTTTGTCAGATTTCAGCCACACACTTTCACACCTGCAACGCATTAGCCACAGCAGCAACATTAATGAAGGCCAGGTGCCTGCTTTCTAGCTCAAATGAGAAACTGGCAGGAAGTTTGCTGTTTGCTACCTGAGGTCTACCTTGGTCTCTGAAAGCCGGCCTTCGGGGTGACGGAGACGCTGAGCAGGGTGAGTAGGCTTTGGGGTGACTTGGCCCTGGGCCCTCTTCTCCTGAGTGGGAGGACAGATGTATTGCAACGTTGACCTTCGTGGGGTGGTGGGCAAGACTCTTATAGCATGAAGGGTCCTCTGGCTTTCTGAGCTGCTACCCTTTTTGTGTGGAATTCAGCCTCTAATGGCCCTGAAAAGAACTGAGCTGCACAATCTACAGAATGGATTTCTGGAAAGTGCAGTGTTATCAGCTGCTACCAGGGAAAGTTTGATTATAGTTGCTTGAGTCTTTTCAGACTTGAAGTTTTGCCATTCTATCCGGAAATGAGTAATGGAGGCCTTGAGTGAGCGTTTTCATTTTAATAAAACACACGGTTTTCATTGTGTGTGGCTATGTCGTTGTAACGCTCTCTGCTATGAAATATAAAATCTTTGTGTCCCTCCCTTAAACAAATCCCTTAGCAGCAGAGAATTCCCCTGCTCTTTTTCTCTACTTTCCTTTGTTTCGTGACTTTTAGCTGCCGTTGTTTGCTCCTTGTATTGTCCAGCAGTTAAGTGAAAAGTTAATATTGTCTCAAAAAAAACACACAGAAACCACACACTCGAATTGAAAGTGGAGAAAAGAATGGGCAAGGTCTGGGTTCTCAGCAGCAGGAATATAATTATCAGACTCATTACAAGTGACTTCTGTCTGGTGAGAGTCCTCTAACAAAACAGCCTCTTTATCTTGGGAGATGGAAGGGTGGACAAATATCAAAATGTTTAATGCTGTATTTAAACCAGCACTAATTAAGCTGGAAAAGAATGGAATCGTAGACTTTTAGAGCAGCAGATGTAAATCTTGGACTGGGAAGGACCTCTCAACGCTGGAGTTTTTTAACTCTTAAATCCCTGAAGTGAATGCATTGTCATCTGGGCCAAACCTGCAGAACCTATCTATTGAAGTGACCCGCTAGGAACCCAGATCCAAATCATTCTTTCCCACTAAATTTTGCAGTGTTTTTCAAGGTGCATTCCGAGTGAACTTGAGAGAAATTTTAAAGAGGCACTCCAGAGGTACCAGTATGGCTGGATGGGGAGGTGTTTTGAGAAATTCAGGACTCTGATTTTCCCTCTCTCCCACATTCTCCTAACCCACAAGGAAAACAGTTTTATTTTCTAATTTATGAATTGGAAAATTTTATTTCTTAGAGCAGTTTTAGATCAAAGCGAAGTTTTAGAGAAGTTTTAAATCAAAGAGACGGTATAGAGATTTCCCATGTACCCCCTGCCCCACAACATATTAGACTCTCCCATTATCAACATCACCCCCTGCCCCGTGTGGTCCATTTCTTACAACTGGTGAACCTATACTGACGCATCATAATCATCTAAACTCCATAGTTTACGTTAAGGTTCACTCTGGGTGTTGTGCATTCTATGGGTGTGAACAGATACATAAAGACATGAGTCCACCATTCACCATTATAGTATCATACAGAGAAGTTTCTCCACCCTAAAAATCCACTGTGCTCTGCCTATTCAACCCCTGCCGACCAGTCCCTGGAAACCATTGATTATTTTACTGTCTCTGTAGTTTCGCTTTTTCTGTAATGTCATACATTAGTTGGAATTATACCATATATCATCTTTCAGATTGGCTACTTTCACTTTTAGTATGAATTTAAGGTTCCTCTGCATCTCTTAATGAATTGCTAGCTTTTTTCTTTTTTTTTCTTTTTAGCACTAAATACTTTTCCATTGTGTTGTCTAGATGTACCACAGTTTACCCAGTCTATGAAGGACAGCCTGGTTGCCTCCAAATTTGGGCAGTTATGAATAAACTCAGTATAAACATCCATGTCTAAGGTTTCCTGTGGACATAAGTTTCAACTCCTTTGGGTAAACACAAAGGAGCACAATTACACCACTTTAAGCTTTTGTTGATGGTGCTCTGCAATTTTTAGCAGTATTTGAAAAGTGAATATCATCAAAAAGCCCCCCACCAAATTCATAAACAGATTGGTGATTAAGATAGATGGCAGTGGGTGGTGGGTGATGAAATGAAGGTGGTTTAAGAAAAAGATATATTTTTTTGTATCTTCACCAGCATTGAGAGTTCCGTATTTTCACTAGCATTTGGTATTGTCATTTTATTTCCTTACTGAGTTATCTCTGACTTTGGGTGCAGCGTTTTATAGGAGTGGTGAACCAGAACATCCTTGCCGTGTTCCTTTTGATTTCTTTTATTGATTTGTCATTCATTAAAGACTTCATATGAAGAACGGTGGTAGCTGCCACAAACTTGCTTGAAACTCTTCTCTTATGGCAGAAACCCACTGTTATCTGAACTCAAGCATTCAAGCAAATCCAAATGCTTTTGGAGGACTATGTTGGCCATACATGCAGATTGTTCTGAGAGCCGCTTCTGGGCAGAGGTGTTGAGGTTTCTCATAAAGCAACAAATAATGTTTTTGGTGCTTTTAGCAAGCCTAATCTAAAGCAAATGAGTGTCTTTTCCATGAATGCTTATGGTAGTTTAGACTAGAGGTACTCAGCCTAGAGCTCAATTTCAAACTAACCTCTTCTCCAAACTTAACAGAAGTCTCAAATTGATGTTTAAGAGATTGTCTCACACCTTGCTGATTAATGTGTGGTGTATGGATCTGTAAGAGTGATCTAATGTGGGAGCTTGTTAGAAACGAGGAATCTCACACCCTAACGCTGATGTGCTGAGTCAACTTACTTGTGTATTAAATTTTGCCCAGAGCTGGTCTATGAAATTCTGTGACCATGTGTTCCTCTAGATCAGACATTTTTAATTTGGGACTCTCTTGATCCACAAGTCTGTGTCAAGCTTATAAACTCCCTGCTATTGAAGGCAAAATTGAATCTGTGTGAGGGCATATGTGTTTGTGTTTACAACCATAATCCATTTTTTGGTGGGAAGGTTTCATACACTTTCAACTTTTCAAAATATTACAAACTATTTGCAAAGAAAGAATTACTACAAGTACTTGGCAAGTACTACTCCTATGCTAAGTCAGAACTCTAGACTTAGAAATGCTGCCATAAAATTATAGTTGAACTGAATTTTTGCAGCTGCTGCTGAATATAGGTAAAGTGAAATAATTTTTGTATCGTTAGCAATTGCTTTTTCAAATTTGTCCAAGTGTGGTCCAATATCACTTCTTAGAGTTTTAGGGCAATAAAATGAGTTCCTGATTAAATATACTTTTTTTTTTAATCAGAAAATGAATGCTGTACAAATCAGTATCCCAGTGCTGTCCCTCCATTTTATTTACTACTAATGCTGCAAGTTGGGATGACATAAGTAGGGTACTCATTTAACAAAACTCTCCAAAGGCATAAATGCGGGGGCAGATCTATGATACAGTTAATGAATATCACACAGAGGTGGTAACAGTTGAACTGTGCTGGGAGGATAAGAAGAATCCCTTTTCAGGCATGAAAAACTGGAAGGATGTTATGAATTCAGAGACCTATGAACTAAATGACAAACCTATTGTGGGTTCTCTATTTTGCTATTCTCTATTCTGCATCAAGTACAGAGCCAGGTGACAGCAGCTTGGCTTGCCAAAGGGACAAGCCAATTTAACAAATTCTGAATGCCAACTATGCGGTAATGTGGAAATGTAATTAAGAAAAGAGAAGTCATAAGTCAGTCTGTCTGGGTTCCCATTTCACTTCCACCACACAAAGCTATGGGACCTCTGGCAAATTTCTTCTTCTTTCTTTTTCCTGGCAAGTTTCTTTATCTCCTCATGCCTCAGTGTTTCTCACATATAAACTAGGGATAATAATGATGCCTAACTTATAGGGCTGTGATAAGGGTTACTTCGGTTAATGTATGCAAGTCCTTAAAACAGTGACTAGCACTTACTAAGCACTCAATAGAGATTCTGACTGTGTACCAGACACTTTTTCAGGCTCTGAGAAAATGGTGAAGAAAAACACTATTCCAGCCCTAATGAGTCTTATCAGCAAAATTAGGCATTAAATACTTAGTTTTACAATTATTTACTTTGTCTTGGAATATGTACTATGAATGGAGAAGTACCAGGTGGCTTTAGGAGGACCTGTTACTTACTCTAATGAGTTTAGGTTCAGGATGTAGTTGAAATGGAGAGACATGCAGATCCAGTGGGCAGTTGTGCCTGAATCCAGCATCCAGATCCAGCCCAGCCAGTGTGGGGTGAAGGGAATGATGAGATAGACAGGGCCTGCATCACAGAGCCTTGTGACAGGTTTTAGCCTTGAAGGACTGTAAAATGTCCAAAAGTTAAAACCTAAAATCAAGGATGTGAGATGATTGTGTTTTCATTTTGGGTGAACCATTCAAACAGGCATGTGGGAAATGCGTCAAAAATGAAATGAGTGAATATTAGATACTATTCATATTTTATATACTAATACTTTCCTCTATAGGACTGTTCCTATTTATTTCAGAAGGAAATTCACTTATGCTTATTAAGACAAAGGTTCTATACTTCTCTGTAGATACTTTAAAAGTATTTTGAAATCCTTTGAGGTGTTTGGGGTGGGGCTAGATAGACTCTTGCTTTTGCTTTCCTAAGAAAGAATACAAAATGCAATATAAGCTGATGGTTGATATATACAAACTTTGTCACCGCCCCCCCCCCCCACCACCACTTAAACTGTATAGGTGGTGACGGAGAACAACTAACACCAGAAAACTTGGCTCTTGTTTCCCCTTGCAAGTGCAAGAAGTAAAGAGTCCATAGATCCAGAACTCCTAATTGCTTGTTCTTTATAGAGATTTCCCACATTTAATCTTAATTCAAGCCTTCATCTTCTTTATCTCATTCTGGAGGGGATGGCATGATGACAATTGTTATTTCACCCCCAAAGAAAGACTACAGTTAGAATTAAAAAGGGGCTCAAACTTATCAAGTAGTTTGTAATATTTGGAGTAATAAAGTGATAATCACAAGTGATTGTCAAAGGGGCTACCATTCATTGACCACCTACAAGATGCTTCCCAGGTGGTGCAGTTGTAAAGAATCTGCCTGCCAATGCAGGCGAGGCAAGAGATGTAGGTTCAATCCCTCAGTCAGGAAGATCCGTTGGAGGAGGAAATGGTTCCTACTCTAGTATTTTTGTCTGGAGAATTCCATGGATGGAGGGCCCAGGCATACTGCAGTCCATAGGGGTTGCAAAGAGTTGGACAAAACTGAGTGACAGGGCATGCACACACCCTAGGTGCTACATCCATCTTCTGAGTATTATTATTCCCCATTCCCTAAGAAGTCAAGGCAATATATTGTTAATGTTGGCTCTGATCCTAAAGCAGCACCGACCTCTTGATTTCACATGATTCTCCCGGCTTGGTTCCACCCTACCCCCAAGAATCCCATGCCTCTCTGTTTCCACCTAGAACTGTCTGTCCTTAAATATTGTCTGTCTTCACTTTTTCTCCTCCAAACCATTTTCTTCTGCCCTTTATTCTGTACCCTTGGGCCGTTTTCCTTAAGGTGATGGCCAAGGAATCAGAGAAAGGAATGCAATACTGAATGTGAGTGTTCTTTTTCCTGTTGCCTATGGATCACCTGGGGATACAGTGAAGGAACCCCAGGGTGTGCCTCTCAGAGACAGGCAACCCAGCACCTGGGGAGGCACAGGAGGGAAACAAGGTTTTTCAGACCCCATAAGACGAAGCCCTGGGTGTGGCAGCAACTGATCGATATGCAGAATTGCCCATTGCTCGGCCATCTTTTTTTTTCCTTAAGCAAATAAGATGTGGGCCTTAGGCTCTTGGCCCTCTCCCAGCCCTAGTTTGTAGCCCTGAAGTCCTGAGCTGAATTGTGCCATCTCTCAGTGACGCTTAATTGTTTTTAATTATCCCTCCACTGAAGCTGAACCATCCTTCACCCAGGTCACAGCACAGAACATGGCTCATAAGTTTTACGAGCCACCTCGTGTATCCTGTCCATGTGTGCAGCCACCTTTCCTGACAGTGAGCCATCCATCAGGCAGGTCCCCCTGTCCTGACAAGGTCTGGATGCTCAGAGCTGGGACGGGCTGTGATCTGTGTTAGTATGTTGACCACCATTATACTGAGAAGTCGAGGACTGGGCTGGAGACTTGAATTTCATATCTATAGATAGTTGTATGATTTGTGAATTTGAGCTTTGAAATGGTCTTTTTTTCCCCCACAGGGATGGGGGAGCCTGATGGGCTGCTGTCTATGGGGTTACACAGAGTCGGACACGACTGAAGTGACTTAGCGTGGTCATCAGATTTGACAAACTATAGGGGTTTGGGATTTCCTAAGTCCAGTTGTTTCTCCACTAACCTATGAGTTCTCATTCTGAGATTTTAGTGAGATCCTGGGCGCAGGTCCAAGTCCTCACTTGAACACCATAAATACTTAGGGAATAAATGAAAAGCGCAGTGTTTAGGGGCAGCTTGCTTAGAGAGGGTCATTACTAACAAGTGGATTTGCACTTTGATGTGAACTCTAAAATGTGACACAAATGAACCTATCTACAAAATAAAAACAGACTCACAGACATAAAGAACAGACTTGTGGTTGCCGAGTCATGGGCGTGGGGCGGGATGGATTAGGAATTTGGGGTTAGCAGATATAAACTATTACATATAGAATGGATCAACTGCAAAGTCCCACCGTATAGCATAGGGAACTATATTCAGTATCCTGTAATAAACCACAATGGAAAAGGAAAAAAAAACAAACAAAAACCCAACTGGGTTTGGCAAAAACCTGTAAGATCCAAAATGTACTTCCCGTTGACCCTACTGGTGGCTCAGATGATAAAGAATTTGCCTGCAATGCAGGAGACCCAAGTTTGATCTGTGGGTTGGAAGGCAATGCCTACCCACTCCAGTATTCTTGCTGGAGAATCCCATGCACAGAGGAGTCTGGTGGGCTACAGTCCATGGAGTCACAAAGAATCTAATACGACTGAACAGCTATCACTTTGACCCTTCTCAGAATCTGAAATCTCTCCCTTTCTTTCTCAGTCTATAAAGCTTGGTCTGATCAGATCGGATCAGTCGTTCAGTCGTGTCCAACTCTTTGAGACCCCATGAATCACAGCGTGCCAGGCCTCCCTGTCCATCACCAACTCCTGGAGGTCACTGAGACTCACATCCATCGAGTCAGTGATGCCATCCAGCCATCTCATCCTCTGTCATCCCCTTCTCTTCTTGCCCTCAATCCCTCCCAGCATCAGAGTCTTCTCCAATGAGTCAACTCTTCGCATGAGGTGGCCAAAGTACTGGAGTTTCAGCTTTAGCATCATTCCTTCCAAAGAAATCCCAGGGCTGATCTCCTTTCAGAATGGACTGGTTGGATCTCCTTGCAGTCCAAGGGACTCTCAAGAGTCTTCTTCAACACCACAGTTCAAAAGCATCAATTCTTCGGTGCTCAGCCTTCTTCACAGTCCAGCTCTCACATCCATACATGACCACAGGAAAAACCATAGCCTTCACTAGGTGAACCTTTGTTGGCAAAGTAATGTCTCTACTTTTGAATATGATCTAGGTTGGTCATAACTTTCCTTCCAAGGAGTAAGCGTCTTTTAATTTCATGGCTGCAGTCACCATCTATAGTGATTTTGGAGCCCCCCAAAATAAAGTCTGCCACTGTTTCCACTGTTTCCCCATCTATTTCCCATGAAGTGATGGGACCGGATGCCATGATCTTCGTTTTCTGAATGTTGAGCTTTAAGCCAAGCTTTTCACTCTCCACTTTCACTTTCATCAAGAGGCTTTTTAGTTCCTCTTCACTTTCTGCCATAAGAGTCGTGTCATCTGCATATCTGAGGTTATTGATATTTCTCCCAGCAATCTTGATTCCAGCTTGTGTTTCATCCAGTCCAGCGTTTCTCATGATGTACTCTGCATATAAGTTAAATAAATAGGGTGACAATATACAGCCTTGACGTACTCCTTTTCCTATTTGGAACCAGTCTGTTGTTCCATGTCCAGTTCTAACTGTTGCTTCCTGCTGCTGCTAAGTCGCTTCAGTCGTGTCCGACTCTGTGCAACCCCATAGACGGAAGCTTACCAGGCTCCCCTGTCCCTGGGATTCTCCAGGCAAGAATACTGGAGTGGGTTGCCATTTCCTTCTCCAATGCATGAAAGTGAAAAGTGAAAGTGAAGTCTCTCAGTCATGTCCGACTCCTAGCGACCCCATGGACTGGAGCCCACCAGGATCCTCTGTCTGTGGGATTCTCCAGGCAAAAGTACTGGGGTGGGGTGCCATTGCCTTCCCCGGTTGCTTCCTGACCTGCATACAAATTTCTCAAGAGGCAGATCAGGTGGTCTTGTATTCCCATCTCTTTCAGAACTTTCCACAGTTTATTGTGATCCACACAGTCAAAGGCTTTGGCATAGTCAATAAAGCAGAAATAGATGTTTTTCTGGAACTCTCTTGCTTTTTCCATGATCCAGCAGATGTTGGAAATTTGATCTCTGGTTCCTCTTCCTTTTCTAAAACCAGCTTGAACATCAAGAAGTTCACAGTTCACATATTGCTGAAGCCTGGCTTAGAGAATTTTGAGCATTACTTTACTAGCGTGTGAGATGAGTGCAATTGTACGGTAGTTTGAGCATTTTTTGGCATTGCCTTTCTTTGGGACTGGAATGAAAACTGATCTTTTCCAGTCCTGTGGCCACTGCTGAGTTTTCCAAATTTGTTGGCATATTGAGTGCAGCACTTTCACAGCATCATCTTTCAGGATTTGGAATAGCTCAACTGGAATTCCATCACCTCCACTAGCTTTGTTCATGGTGATGCTTTCTAAGGCCCACTTGACTTCACATTCCAGGATGTCTGGCTCTAGGTCAGTGATCATACCATTGTGATTATCTGGGTCATGAAGCTCTTTTTTGTACAGTTCTTCTGTGTATTCTTGCCACCTCTTCTTAATATCTTCTGCTTCTGTTAGGTCCATACCATTTCTGTCCTTTATCGAGGTAGAGGGTTACTAGTCAGAGGAGCTAAGTGGCTTACTTCTGAGAATTTGGACTTTTCTTTTCTCCTTTAGACTGACCATGAAGGCATCCAAGATTATGGAGCTGTTATTTGAGGATGCTAGGTAAAGACCTAGCTGATGGACAACCCTCACCTCAAGTTGACTAGATAAACTGGTTAACTCAAGTAGCCTGAGATAAAAATAGTGATTCCCAAAGAGAGGTATAAAGCAAGATGGCTTTTGGAGGTCACTAGATGAATGCATTTTTATTCTAATCTAGTATTTATTTTAATATTCCCTTCTATTCCTTGCAAGTGATACTAGTTTCCAGTTAGTAAGGATGAAAAGTTCCTATTAAAAATGCATGAATTTAAGTTAAAAATCAGGTCAGTAAAATAAAACAAATAATAAAAATATGATATCCATGACAACCGATCAAAAATCTTGAAGGATGGTACATGAATTACTGAATTTCTGGACACATGGAGATGTGAGGGGCTAATAAGAGCTATGAGAAGGTGCCCTAGGGAGCTGTAGGTGGCAGAGCACCCAGTGGTGTGGGATGGGAATGAAGGACAGCACAAGTGACTGAGACCAGCAAGCCTGCTCTCTCTTGGAATAGGACTAAGGTAGGAGGGGAGGGCGGAGAAGGCAATGGCACCCCACTCCAGTACTCCTGCCTGGAAAATCCCATGGGCGGAGGAGCCTGGTAGGCTGCAGTCCATGGGATCGTGAAGAGTCAGACAGGACTGAGTGACTTCACTTTCACGCTTTGGAGAAGGAAATGGCAATCCACTCCAGTGTTCTTACCTGGAGAATCCCAGGGACGGGGGAACCTGGTGGGCTGCCATTGATGGGGTCACACAGAGTCAGACACGACTGAAGTGACCTAGCAGCAGTAGCAGCAGAAGGGGAGAGGAGCCTGGTGAGGCGGGCCTGGTGTAATGAGAGAAACCTCCAGTATCCTGAGATCTAACTCCCCTGGAACTGGATCTCCAGCCCTGGGATTTCTCCAGCTGCCTGCTACCCAACCCTCGCCTCCACTTTAACTGCCTCTTGTTCATTTCCACCAGAGGTAGAGATTCCTCAAGGCTTTGAGAGCTTCAAATAAAATGATTTGGATGCCCAAATTGGTCCACAGCAACTGTCATATTCCCTGGAAATTAGGCTTATTCTCACTTGCTTCCTTTGTCCTTTCAAATGTCACTGGAAGAGGAAGGGGACTTGGCAGAAGGATGTATTTGGTTTTGGCAGCAGCACCCAAAATCCATGGTTCGCCTGACTGTACAAACTGTGGGAGTGTCCAGTCACTCTGAACCCACATGCATCTGTGGGAGCCAGGGTGGGAGGGTATGGGTATGGGCATGGATATGTGTGTTTGTGTAAAGGGTGAAAAAGAATCTTTGCTGGAATAAAGAAAGGAATGCAATGGGGGATCAGCTCAATAGCCAACCTGAGGGAGTTGGGGAAGGGAGAACTGCAGGACTCCCTTCCAAACCAGTAAATGCAAATTGCAGCAGGAGCCTGACCTTTTACTGTAACCGATGTCAGCTGCACGTTGTAACCTCATGCCATTAATTATAACTCAGCATACTTCGGGTGGGCTCCCCTACTGGCCTTGGGTCGCTCTCCCGTCCTCCCCACCTCCTCCCTCCTCATCCCCACCCCCACTGAAAGGCTCAGGTTGCAGGCTGCACTCAGAGATGAAATGTGATAAATAATGAGTTTTATAAAGCCAGAGTCTATCCTGTACATTTGAATTTTTTTTTTTTTCATGAAAGAGATTTTCTTGTATTGGAGCCTGAGATAACATGAGAGGGCCCATTCCCTGCCCTCCCATCCCCACAATTTAGGAAAAACTTAGATGTACAGACTCCACAGCAAAAAAAAAAAAAGGAAAACATTCATCAAGTGAGGCTGGAATGTAATAAAGCATCACTCATCTTCCCTTTGGAAAAAGTTTGCAAGTATTTTGTTGCATGATTGGGAGCTTGGAAAGGAGTAACTTAAAAGTAGATCTAAAAATTACAATCTGGAGTCTGTGCACAGGTCAGGAAAGAAATTTGTATCACATGTCTAAGAAGAATTTTTAAATTCTGGACTCATCTTTCTGTTTCCTTTTTTGGTGAGTTTATTAGAAAAGCAGTGTTCATTTTGTATGAGAATCTTCCTTTTTCTAGATCAAGCATGAAAAACTACAGACATTTCATACAGACAGTGGTGGCTGCGTGGGCTGTGACATGTGAGACCCAGAGGTCCCTTTGCTTAAGGAAGCCTTCCGCTTGGTTTAATGCTCTGCTCTTACCATACTGAAACTCTTGATAATTTTAAACAAATGGCTCCATGTGTCAGCTTGAACATTATATTATTATAATATATAAAATATATATATGAATATTATATTATTCAGCCACTCCTGAAGAGGAGCATTGGAAAGCAAAGCATATAAATGGTAGGTGGAGCTAGTACAAAACTTTGAAAATAGGTTGATGTCTCTTAGGCCAAGATTTTTTCAGGAAATAGTTGTATTTTGAATAAAATATGTATTGAGGCTTATCTTCCCCTGAAAAATCTAAAGATGCACAATTAACTGAGCCATTTTTCACATTCTGAATAATTAGCCAGAGGGCACCAGATTTTCTCTATTTTGCTTTGCTTAATTGGTCTAAAGCTTTTTAAATATTTTCCTATTTTAGTTCATCAGTTCATTTATTACATAAACATTTAATATGATGAGGATGGTATTTTAAAATTGCCATAGAAATGGCAAAGAATGAAACACAGCCATACCCATAAAAATGTTTCTCTCTAGAGATATCAAAACATTAAAAAAATCCCCAACAACAACAAAACACATAACAATAACTTGAAAGAATAAATGCATTAATTGCGCTATATAACAGTGTTCTGGGAGAGCAGGATAAGTCTGACTGGGAGGGTGAGGAGAGGCAGGGCAAATAAATTGTCCTATCTAATTTCAACTTATAGAGAATGGGCCAAAGAATATTCTGAGGGCATAGAATGACTTCAAGTGGGGATAGAGAAGAATTGTGGGTAAATTCAAGCAGCATTGGCTAGAGCCAAGGGCCTACTGTTTGACATATAGGAGGAAGATACCACTGAAAATTAGGCTAAGGCCAGCCAGCTGTTGTGTGGACCATTTGTTTAGTGACAAGTGCTTGTGGAACCAGGGCAATGGGAGGGATGCTCGTAGAGGTCAGCTACCTTTATACAGAGAAAAAAATGTATGATACAAACTATAAATCTAGACTTATCAGGTTATTGAGATAATGAGCCAAGAAATGCCATGCAGGGAAATTGAAAGTCCCAAAACAGAATTACGGTGCCTTCCGTAATTGTGGAGGTCAGTTCTCAGAGTGACCTTACTGGGAGGTGAAGAAGGAAGAAGAACTTCATCATTCCTTCATAGTCATTCAATTTAGGACTTTCCACTGTGAACAAACTTGAGAAATGTCTTTAAACATCAGTTGATGGGCTGCTTTTCTGTTTCTTGGAAATAATATTCTACCTTCCATTCATGGTCATGACAGGAATATAAAAAACAAAAAACTGCTTATAGTTATAAAAAGAGCAATGTACAAACTGTATATACATTACATTTATGTATCTTGCACATAAAATAGAAGGATGGAAAGGTGGATGGATTGAAGCTGGTATGAAGCAGACCAAAATTTTAGTCATGACATTATCTTTGCAAGCTGAGGTTATAGGTATTTATAAATCTTGCTTTAAAAAAAATTGGACATTATTTGACCATTTGTTTCAGGAAAATAATAATTCACTGGGTACATTTTGATGGTGGGATTTCAAGTAGTAAAAATCTCATTTTAAATTTTGGATATAGAATTTACTATTGCTCCAGAATTACTTGGAAAAGAATGTAAAGAGTTCTGTTTTTCTTATGAAACATAGTCAGGGAGATGAATTACTTTTCCATGCCATGAACTCGGCTAAAAAAAGAGATGCAATATCAGCGGTGACATGACTGCTCATTTGGGGATGGTCCATTCAACCGACATGAACAATTTCCTGTGTTGTGTCTTGGGCCAAAAAGCTATTGAAAGAATATGATCTCAAGAATGTAATATCTTCTGTGAAATGTCAACTATTGACAATATATTCAGCAGGCTTATATATTGATTTGAATTTAGTCCAGGGTCACATACTGAACTCTTGATACTTTTAATTGCATTACCTTAGTTTCTAGTTCCTAACCTATGGTTTCTAGTTGATTGGTTATTTTGATAAACATCTATGTATTGGACCAAATCATATGGTATTATGGGTAGTTCAACTTTTAAAAACTTCTTAGTAAATTCTTTTGACGGGTAATCATGAATTGTTTACATTCTGCCTTATTGGCTTACAATTTTCTCAGTACATTCACATATTCTGAAATATTTAAGAGTAAGTTGGGGACATTTTGCCGTCTTAACCTCTAAGTACTATAGTTTTTATTTCTTGGAACAAGGACATTCTCTTATAAAACCACAGTACTATTATAAAATTAGAAAATTTAGCACTGATACAGTGTGATTATTTAATTCACAGTCCAAATTCATTCTGTTGTCCCTTGTCTCAATTTCTTTTTCAGCAAACTTTTCCTGGCATAGGATCCAATCCAGAGTCATGCTCTATTTATATTTCTGTAGTCTAATTTGGAGTGGTTATTTAGCCTTTCTTTGTCTTCCTTGACCTTGTCGTATTTTAAGAGTTCAGGCCAGTTGTTTTGAAGAATAACCCAATTTGGGTGTGTCTGATATTCCCTTATGATTAGATCCAGTTTATGCTTTTTGTAAGAGATACCACAGAAGTGATATTTTGTCCTACTCAGTACATCCTATCAGTTGCCAGGTGATGTCAGTTTGTCCTCGTGTCAGTGATGTTACTTTTAATCCTTGACTAAGGTGGAATCATGTTTCTCTACAGCTATCATTTTACCTTTATAATTAGGAATTTGTGGAATGATGCTTCAAGACCATGTAAATATCTTGGTCCTCATCAAACTTCACTCATGCATTGATGATTTTCTAACCCTACTATTTTGCATTCCTTTATTGGTTGACATTGAAACCATAAGAAACAGTTTCCCTTCTCCATGTGTTTATTCATTAATTTACTAGTATTAGCTTCATATTCACTAAGTTTTGATCTTTACAATGGCTGTTTTATGAGGTTCAACTTGATACTTATTGCTATGCTTTTAGAATTGGAGGCATGCCATGCATGTATCTTTATATCCAGTTATATTTGCAATATCCAAAAGTATTTGCCTATTTTATGAATATACATATATGTTTATTGATAGTTTAAAATTATTACACTCACTCTCACCTGGTGACTGTCAGTCAACAATTTCGCTTATCAGTTCAGAAATTTCTACCTATTCTCTTTACCTGCAATAAAGTATTTTACTCAGCCTATTTGAAACAGCTGCAAGACCTCAGTTTAGTCTTTGTTTTAGACAGTGTGAGTTGTAGATACATAGATATGATCAATGTCTTTACTGTCCATTTGAATATTTTGTTTTCATAAAGTCTCTGCTCTACTTTTAAAACTTAGTTGATTTGATAACCAAGATTTTAGGGAAGTTAGAAATAATTTGAGCTCATCTAGAAATAAATGCATAAAACAAACTTCTCCTTCAGTCAGTTTACCTGCACATTTATATTCAGTTCAGTTCAGTCGCTCAGTCGTGTCTGACTCTTTGTGACCCCATGAATCACAGCACGCCAGGCCTCCCTGTCCATCACCAACTCCTAGAGTTTACCCAAACTCATGTCCATTGACTCGGTGATGCCATCCAGCTATCTCATCCTCTGAAGTCTCTTTCTCCTCTTGCCCCCAATTCCTCCCAGCATCAGGGTCTTTTCCAATGAGTCAACTCTTTGCATGAGGTGAAAGTACTGGAGTTTCAGCTTTAGCATCTTTCCTTCAAAAGAAATCCCAGGGCTGATCTCTTTTAGGATGGACTGGTTTGATCTCCTTGCAGTCCAAGGGACTCTCAAGAGTCTTCTCCAGCACGACAGTTCAAAAGCATCAATTCTTTGGTGCTCAGATTTTTTCACAGTCCAACTCTCACATCCATACATGACCACTGGAAAAACCACAGTCTTGAGAGTCCCTTGGACTGCAAGGAGATCCAATCAGTCCATTCTAAAGGAGATCAGCCCTGGGTGTTCTTTGGAAGCAATGATGCTAAAGCTGAAACTCCAGTACTTTGGCCACCTCATGCGAAGAGTTGACTCATTGGAAAAGACTCTGATGCTGGGAGGGATTGGGGGCAGGAGGAAAAGAGGATGACAGAGGATGAGATGACTGGATGGTATCACCAACTCCATGATCGTGAGTTTGAGTGAACTCTGGGAGATGGTGACGGACAGGGAGGCCTGGTGTGCTGCGATTCATGGGGTCACAAAGAGTAGGACACGACAGAGACTGAACTGATTAGATGGACCTTTGTTGGCAAAGTAATATCTCTGCTTTTTAATATGCTCTCTAGGTTGGTCATAACTTTCCTTCCAAGGAGTAAGCGTCTTTTAATTTCATGGCTCCAACCACCATCTGGAGTGGTTTTGGAGCCCCCACCCCCAAAATAAAGTCTCTCACTTTATGCAGTGTTTCCCCATCTATTTCCCATGAAGTGATGGGACTGGATGCCATGATCTTCGTTTTCTGAAGCTTTAAGCCAACTTTTTCACTATCCTCTTTCACCTTCATCAAGAGGCTTTTCAGTTCCTCTTTACTTTCTGCCATAAGGGCGGTGTCATCTGCATATCTGAGGTTATTGATATTTCTCCCAGCAATCTTGATTTCAGCTTGTGTTTCTTCCAGTCCAGCATTTCTAATGATGTACTCTGCATATAAGTTAAATAAGCAGGGTGACAATATACAGCCTTGATGTACTCCTTTTCCTATTTGGAACCAATCTGTTGTTCCATGTCCAGTTCTAACTGTTTCTTCTTGACCTGCATACAGGTTTCTCAAGAGGCAGATCAGGTGGTCTGGTATTCCCATCTCTTTGAGAATTTTCCACAGTTTATTGTGATCCACACATTTATATTAGATCATAGCAGTGTTCAAAATACTACTATACATAATTATTCAGAAGCATTGTCATCAAATCAAATGAATTGGCTTTAAAGCTTTTGTTCTCCTGTCTACAAGCTAAGTTATTTAAAAAGTTAGAAGACTTTTTGAAGACTGTTTTGAAGATGCTACATGTGGTCTTTTAAAAACTTTTTTTCAGATTTGCATCTCCCGGATAGTGGGGTTTATATATTTAAAGGAGGAAAGCAAAGTCAAGACAGTTTCACATGTATTAGCTAAAAGGCAGGCTAGTTTCATGACACATCTGTGAAAGGTGGGGTGTGAATCATTATCCATCATTTGTCACTTTCCTATGAAAGAATGTGCTGTACGAAATGGTCTAGCCAGAAAAGATCGACATACAAGGGCACTTGTGGTGGGATCCCTTGAATGGAAGAATGAAGCAAAAAGGGGGAGGTTCAGAATCGGGAGAGGCAAGAGGCAAGATGGGAAGGAGCAACGCATCTTGATGAATGAATTAGAAGGTGGTTCTAATTCTGCCTGTGGGAACCTTAACCTAAAATGAAATGCTATGTAAGTACTTTACCATCTTCAGGGGTGTGTTAGTGCCGTTTAAAAAGACTGACCCAAACTGGACCCTCAAGGACCTCTGAGTCTCAGTTTCCAAAATGTAAAAGAAAGAAAATTCCTATTTACAAAGTTGTTGTCTAGACTCTGGACCTGGTGCCTATTAGGCACTCAAAAGCATTTCCTTCAGCCCTACCCTTGTTGCTGTCAGTAACAACCTACATGGTTTTCTAACTTGCTGTGCTTCCTGACATGGCTTATGCCATAGTTCTACTAACAGATGTTTGAGTCTGTCTGCTGGTCCCATTATTGCTTATCCTGGCTGAAGGTGGTTTGCACAGGAAGCAGTGGCTTGTGTCCAGGAGAGAAACTGTTAAAGGACAGCAGTGGCATTAGGCAGGAACCTGGATGAGTAGCTTGAGTGGTAGCAGTTTGGCCACAACCCCACAAATGAGGAAGATCTCATTGTTGGAAGATCCTTGGAAGATGAAAAAAAATTCTTTGTAAACTTGTTTTCAACAGTAGAGTGGGAAGAGAAGAAGGTTGAAAGGTAGAGCATAGTATGATGGAGGAAAAGTCTTAGAATTGGTGGGGGCAGTTACTAGAAGTAATGAACTAGACGATAGAATCAGTGGAGAGAAAGAATAATGGAACCTCTCTGAGAAAGAAGGCGTTGGTGCAGAAATTAATATATCCCAGTTCAACTGCTCAATTCCTTGCTGAACTTTAGTTAACAGCAGATCTTCTGGGTTAAGCTATTTTGTTCAAATAGCCACATTTTCTAAAAATCTAATTTTGATATAAGGCGAAAGGCTTCAGTCCTAACATGACAAACAAAGCCAGATCTCATCTATCAGACTTTTGGATATTAAGCTTTTCTGTGGCAGGGAAATTTATTTCACACACATACTATTTTGCATCTGAGTTTTGCCTGATTTTCTCTGAAATAAAAATTTTAAAAAATTTGCCTATGGTGGAAAAAAATTGTTCAAATTGCAAGATTATTGGAGCCATTCTTAAAGTGAGATTTATAGGGAAAAACATGTTGGGAGCAGAAGGACTAGATTTTGGTCCTTGGGCAGTTACTAATTAGCTGTGAAACTGAAAATGTCCTCTCCTTTTGTTAAATAAATGTGATAACCACAGTGTTGAAGTGCCTTTCAGATTTGAGAGTGGAAGATGCTAGGCTTCTGCCCTGACCTCAGTGAGGAGCCATAGAGTACTGTGATAATTATACTAACATTGGGAGCAAGCGGGCTAGAGAGCTCTGCTCTCTTTGATGTCATCTGATCAAATTGGGCATTCTATTGTTGGGAGTGTTTGGAATAAAATTATTATTTTCTTAAGTAGTTTTATTTTCCTTTTCAGGTGGATTTATAGCAGTTAGAGGCATTATCAAACATCTGAAAAATACATTGTGTAGATTTGAGAGCTCATGCACACAATTGCACCCTCATTTGCTCCCTTAAACACTTTCTCCATATTCTGCCTATGTGCCATAGGGAAATTGGAAAATGTCATTAGAATGACTCAGAAATAGGGGCCTTGGCTAGTCAAGTAATTTATAGCCTCTCTAAAGTTTTTAAAGTATATGCTTTTTTTGATATTTCCAATAAACGTTATGAAATGTATAAATTAGAATCCCAGATCTTAAAGACTTCATTATATCTTCCTTTCCAATTGCCTTTTGAACAAATGGTAAAAAAAAAAAAAAAAATCATCACTGGAAAGCTATGAATCTTCAAAAAGTCTGTGTTTAGAGATTATCGTTTTGCAATACACACTTAACATCATTTCATCTTTTCACTTGCTACATTATACTACTTCTTAGATCTCCTTTGGGTTTAAACCTATTTAACCTTTTGGTTTGGAAATGATAACTGAATGAAGCAACCACATTCCTCTTTTTCTTTTGAACATGATTTTTATTCTTGTGATATCAATCTTTCTTCCTTCTGTGCAATAACTTAAGTTGTGTAATGTGGAAAGAACTAGCTAGGAGATTCAAAGACTTCTGGTTTTAATGCACTATGCTCTCTATTGTTAAGCAAATCATTTAAGTTCTGTCAACTATTATCTCCAACGTGGTGTGATGGAATAAGATAAAATGCATAGTTCCTTCTCCTCTGACATTCTTTGATTTTACTAGTCTTTGGCTATGGACAAATTGAACTGAGTTTCATACTCAATAAGACAGTTTAATCAGTATGAAAGGCAGTCTGGATAATTAATCTCCACAATGCCTTTATGCTCAACAGCATGGTGAAAATTCTCTTCCTCTTTGGTTTAGCTGCATAATTTCTTGAATTCTATCAAGAACAACTGAATTCTATCCAGAACAACTTTACAGTAGAATTTCAAATTTCAATTTCCACAAAATCTCATTGTCATTCTACTTCATTCACTTCTAATCCTGATCTCAGATCCTTTTTTTTTCTTCATCTAACAATCTTCTGGGTCTATGAACTCCTATGGAATTGGCCACAACCTTAACAATAAACATGCCCATTCCATTGAGAGTATTGGTTTGGTTTTGGTTCCTGTTTTTATTGCATGCTAAATGTGTGCACTGAGTTCATTCATGGGACTCATGTGGAAGACTCTATGACTACTTTTAAACCAGCTGTTTCTTTTCCTTCATCTCTTTAAACCATGGGGGAATTGCTTGGAATATCAAATTTATTTCCCGGCAATTCCTGGCATGGGACAACACTGAAATAGAGCATGCATTCAACTTTCCTAGATGAGGGGAATAAGAACAAATAACAAAACTTTGATATCACTGTGAGTGATTTTTTTTTTTTTTAGGTATATAATTCTGTGGCGTTAGGTATATTCACATTGTGTAACCATCACTTTAATTTCCTGGACTTTTCCATCTTCCCAAACTAAATTTTATACCCATTAAACAATAACCTCCCATTCCTCTGTCCCCTCAACCCCTGGAAACCACCCTTCTGTTTGTGGTCTCCATGAATTTGACTGCTCTAGGTACATCTTATATAAGTGAAATCATACTTTGTCCTTTTGTGAGTGGCTTTATTTCACTTAGTAGGTCTTCAAGCTTCAGCCACATTTTAGCATGTGTCAGAATTTCATTTTTTAAAGTCTGTTGTATGGTTGTACCACATTTTGTCTGTCCATTTATTTGTTCATGGATTGGATTGTTTTCTTCTTTAATTACTATACCTTAATTATTTATTAGGTTGTTATGAATAATGATGTGCTGAACACTGGTATGCAAATACTGTTCAAGTCCCTGCTTTCAGGTCTTTTTGGGTATACACCCAGCATAGAATTGTTGGATCATATGGTAATTCTACGATTGAAAATTTTAAGGAACTTGCATACTGTTTTCTACAAAGGCCATACCATTGTACATTCCCACCAGCAACACATGAGTTTATGATTATTGTTCTTTCTTCCATTCCCCTTTTGTTCTTCCTCCATGTCTCCCTTTCCTCCCCACTTTCTTCTATCTCAACCGAAGCTTACTAGTTACTCACCACTGAATTTAGGAAGTTGAATTACTTTATTAGTACAACTCAGTGATAAGTTATTCCTGAAGATGGTCAGGAAGGTAAGGTGAACCCCAGATTTTGAGAAAACAGTGGAATCAGTCCATACCTATTATGATTTTATGTGCCCAGGAACTTAGTCTCAGACTGTATCAATAGTGTCAACACAAAAGCTAAAAATAGACCTACCATATGACCCTGCAATCACAGTCCTGGGCATATATTCAAAGAAAAACATGATCCATCTGAAAGCATATATACATCCCAATGCTCACTGTGGCATTGTTTACAATAGCCAAGACATGGAAACCATCTAAATGTCCACCAACAGAGGAATGGATAAAGAAAATGTGGTACATATACACAATGGAATGTTACTTAGCCATTAAAAAAAGTCAAATAATGCCATTTGTAGCAAAATGGATGGACATAGAGAGTGTCATACTGAGTAAAGTCAGACAGAGAAGGAGAAATATTGTACGACATTCCTTTTGAGGAATCTAAAAAGAAATTATATAAATGAACTTACTTTCAAAGCAGAAACAGACTCACAGACTTTGGGAATGAGCTTCTGGTTGTGGGGGTGAAGGATGGGGGTGAGGTTAGGGAGTTTGGGATGCAAGTGTACACACTGCTATATTTAAAATGGATAACCACCAAGGACCAATTCTGTAGTACATGGAACTCTGCTTAATGTTATGTGGCAGCCTGGATGGGACAGGAGTTTGGGGTAGAATGCTGCTGCTGCTGCTAAGTCGCTTCAGAGGTGTCCGACTCTGTGCGATCCCATAGACGGCAGCCCACCAGGCTCCTCTGTCCCTGGGATTCTCCAGGCAAGAATACTGGAGTGGGTTGCCATTTCCTTCTCCTGGGGTAGAATAGATACATGCATATGTATGGCTGAGTCCCTTTGCTGTTCACTTGAAACTATCACAACACTGTTAATCAGCTGTACCTAAATACAAAAAATAAATTTTCAAAAACAATGTCAATACACAAAGATGGAGACCAGTTTGTAAGAAGCTTTAGTAAGGCTATAAAATAGTTTCTTTTACAACCTGAATGTTTAAGGGATAGTTATGTCCCAGATCCTTTTCAAAATCTGCTAGCAATGAATTTTGTTGTGTATATAATATTTCTTCTCAACAATTGATAACCCAGGAAAGCAAACTCTTTGAAAGTGAGGACTCAAGGGAGGAGTTTACAATCACCAACTTTAACAACAACAAAAAAAATTCATCAAAATCTTAAATGATCTCAGGATGTTGAACTTAAAGGAGACTTCAAAGACATCTAATTCAACCCATTCATTTAAAAGTGGGAAAGAGTTAGTCGCTCAGTCATGTCCAACTCTTTGAGAGCCCATGGACAGGCTCCTGCCAGGCTCCTCTGTCCATGGAATTTTCCAGGCAAGAATACTGGAGTGGATTGCCATTTCTTTTTCTAGGGGAATCTTCCCAACCCAGGGCTTGAACTTAGGTCTCCTGCATTGCAGGCAGATTCTTTACCATCTGAGCCACCAGGGAAGCCCTATTCATTTAAAACACAGAGAAACTGAGACCCAGAACGGGTGTAGTGATAAGAGCTCAAATTTAAGACTTTATACACTGTCTATTGTGGTTTTTTTTTCCTACCAAAATATCTAAGTTGAATTCTTAAGACTTCTGATATAAACTATCCTTAATACCAATGGACACCTAAAACGTACAGTTTAATTGAAACTCCAGTGTCCTCCCTTTATAAAGGCATACATGGAGAAATCAAAGTATAAACTTATAGCTAGTACAAACACATACAAAAATATATTTAATTTTCTCAAATTATATTGGTGTTGATAATGTCAATTGGTACTGATATTTTTGTAATCTTTATCAAATATATTGATATCATGCTGATGAAGCTATATCATGGGACCCTTCTGGATCAGTCAAAGTACAAATGTAGTGATGATTCTGGACTTTTCTTTGCATGGGAATTTCAGTGAGTGCCAGCCCACAGAAACAAACTGTGTCATAGGATCAGACTTCTAAAAAATCAAGTTGCAAGTTGCAGTGTTATGAAGATAAGGAATAGTTTTAGCCTGAGCAATGGAGATAGTTAAGTTGATGAGGGTTATCGGGTTAAATTGCTGCTTTAAATGTGATTGATTCCAAGGGCTAAGCAAGCCAGCAATAATGAGCTTTTGCCTATGGATAGTGTCTTTAATTCTTTCTTGTTTGTTGGAAGCATGATACCCTATTCAGTGAATACATTAAATTAGCAATAGCTGAGCAAGTGGATAAAGGAAGTACGTATCTAACTAAATATTTGAAATAAGAGTGAAATGCATTATTGAAAATATTGACAGCTTATTTAAAAGTCTGTAAGTGATTATAATAAAGCCAGTAATTTTTTATTAAAATTCAGCCTCCTCAAGACAGAGACATTACTGGTGTTTGTTTGGCAATGCTAAAAGGAATTGAAGAAACCCAGAAAGAACATCTAATATCTCTAATAATACTAGCTTCACATCCTATCTAGATTTGTTCTTAGATGGAGAATATTTTAAATTAAAAGCATGTTCAGGGCATTTGTGTGGTATTATCAATTAAAAAGGTAAATAAAAGATGTTTATATCATAATTCAAACAAAAAATGTCTCAAGACTGAGACCACTTCTTTTTTAATGACATAGATATTCCTCAGCGCAATCTCCATATGTAAGTTTTTTCAATTATAAAAGAAGGATGACGATACTCAAATAGTTTCCTCATGAGAATAACGTATGAGCCCTATCATAAGTTATGAGTTCACCAGCATAAACTTCAGTCCTCTCTTTTGGATGTTTTAATAAATGATGCTAAAAATGCAACACAATAATTAGTCAAGATTATAACACATTTGCTATCCAGAAAGTGTCAGCCTTGTAAATAACATTCTGTTCAGGGATTTTCTTGGTTTGTTCTTATGTCTACTCTTCTATTTTTTGCTTCTTTTTTTTTATGTTGTTTTCACCATCTTTTACTAGCATTAATCCAAGAGATTTAGCCTGGGTTAATATCTGCTAAAAACAAAGAGGATTAACAGATAAACCGAGCCTTGTCTCATTTGCCCACACATTATTGGCATTTGAACTATGATAGCCATGTTACAAATATCTTTTGGAGTATCTCAAGTTTTAACACACGTCAAATATCTCTGATTATTAATTACTCTGTTGATAGTATCCATAACAGAGTGTGAATTATAGTTATTTAATATAAAAGCATTTTCAGTTTTATACTGTCCCTTCTCCAGCTTTATTAAGATATGATTGACAGATAAAAATTGTATAAATTTATACAACATGATTTTTAAAAAGTTTGTGAAATGGTTTGATTAACACAATCAAGTTAATACATCCATCATCTCACAGACTTAGCTTTTTTGTATTTTGTATCACACAATCAACTCTCAGTGAATTTCAGATATACATACAATATTATCAACTATAATCACCACATTTTTGTTTAAAACCCTGAAGCTTATTCATCTTGTAACTTATGGTCCCTGTTTTGTATTTTGTGTACTTCCCACAGTCAGCTTTGATTAGAGTGATTGTGTTAAAATTTGAGTTTCGTTAAGTCACCATTTAAAGCATATTTGGTTAACATTGTTGATACGAACAGTAAAGCAGTCAATCTCTGCTAATTCAAGTCCATGTAAATGAAATGAAGTGAAAGTCTCTCAGTTGTGTCCAACTCTTTGCAACCCCATGGACTATAGAGTCCATGGAATTCTCCAGGCCAGAATACTGGAGTGGGTAGCCTTTCCCTTCTCCACGGAATCTTCCCCAAAATTACATTCTTGGGAAAGTAGAAACTATGGACCATTTGCTTGACCCTTTTAAATACTAAGGAAGAAATGAAGACAATCTGAAGTTATCCTTAAAATATTTTTTTAAAAAATCCTCAAAGGGTAGACATATAAACCTCTCTGTAGCCTAGAACTATGAATATGTTATTAACATATTTGGTTTCTATTATCTCAAATACACACTGATACCATTAGATCAGATCAGATCAGTCGCTCAGTTGTGTCTGACTCTTTGCGACCCCATGAATCACAGCACGCCAGGCCTCCCTGTCCATCACCAACACCCGGAGGTCACTCAGACTCACATCCATCGAGTCAGTGATGCCATCCAGCCATCTCATCCTCTGTCGTCCCCTTCTCCTCCTGCCCCCAATCCCTCCCAGCATCAGAGTCTTCTCCAGTGAGTCAACTCTTCACATGAGGTGGCCAAAGTACTGGAGTTTCAGCTTTAGCATCATTCCTTCCAAAGAAATCCCAGGGCTGATCTCCTTCAGAATGGACTGGTTGGATCTCCTTGCAGTCCAAGGGACTCTCAAGAGTCTTCTCCAACACCACAGTTCAAAAGCATCAATTCTTCGGCGCTCAGCCTTCTTCACAGTCCAGCTCTCACATCCATACATGACCACAGGAAAGACTATAGCCTTGACTAGGTGAACCTTTGTCAGCAAAGTAATGTCTCTGCTTTTGAATATGCTATCTAGGTTGGTCATAACTTTCCTTCCAAGGAGTAAGCGTCTTTTAATTTCATGGCTGCAGTCACCATCTGCAGTGATTTTGGAGCCCAGAAAAAGAAAGTCTGACACTGTTTCCACTGTTTCCCCATCTATTTCCCATGAAGTGATGGGACCGGATGCCATGATCTTCGTTTTCTGAATGTTGAGCTTTAAGCCAACCTTTTCACTCTCCACTTTCACTTTCATCAAGAGGCTTTTTAGCCCCTCTTCACTTTCTGCCATAAGGGTGGTGTCATCTGCATATCTGAGGTTATTGATATTTCTCCCAGCAATCTTGATTCCAACTTGTGTTTCTTCCAGTCCAGCATTTCTCATGATGTACTCTGCATAGAAGTTAAATAAACATGGTGACAATATACAGCCTTGACGTACTCTTTTTCCCATTTGGAACCAGTCCGTTGTTCCATGTCCAGTTCTAACTGTTGTTTCCTGACCTGCATACAAATTTCTCAAGAGGCAGATCAGGTGATCTGGTATTCCCATCTCTTTCAGAACTTTCCACAGTTTATTGTGATCTACACAGTCAAAGGCTTTGGCATAGTCAATAAAGCAGAAATAGATGTTTTTCTGGAACTCTCTTGCTTTTTCCATGATCCAGCAGATGTTGGCAATTTGATCTCTGGTTCCTCTGCCTTTTCTAAAACCAGCTTGAACATCAGGAAGTTCATGGTTCACATATTGCTGAAGCCTGGCTTGGAGAATTTTGAGCATTACTTTACTAGCGTGTGAGATGAGTGCAGTTGGGCGGTAGTTGGAGCATTCTTTGGCATTGCCTTTCTTTGGGATTGGAATGAAAACTGACCTTTTCCAGTCCTGTGGCCACTGCTGAGTTTTCCAGATTTGCTGGCATATTGAGTGCAGCACTTTCACAGCATCATCTTTCAGAATTTGGAATAGCTCCACTGAAATTCCATCACCTCCACTAGCTTTGTTCGTAGTGATGCTTTCTAAGGCCCACTTGGCTTCACATTCCAGGATGTCTGGCTCTAGGTCAGTGACCACACCATCATGATTATCTGGGTCGTGAAGATCTTTTTTGTGCAGTTCTTCTGTGTATTCTTGCCACCTCTTCTTAATATCTTCTGCTTCTGTTAGGTCCATACCATTTCTGTCCTTTATCGAGCCCATCTTTGCATGAAATGTTCCTTTGGTATCTGTAATTTTCTTGAAGAGATCTCTAGTCTTTCCCATTCTGTTGTTTTCTTCTATTTCTTTGCATTGATTGCTGAAGAAGGCTTTCTTATCTCTTCTCGCTGTTCTTTGGAACTCTGCATTCAGATGTTTATATCTTTCCTTTTCTCCTTTGCTTTTCGCTTCTCTTCTTTTCACAGCTATTTGATACCATTATAGTTCAATAAATCAAATTTAAGATTGAAATTTTTTTTATTTCTGTATTCATAGCTAAACTTGTAAAACTTTTAAAATTTTCTTTCAAAATTTCTACTATGGACTATTAAAATCTTTTTTAAAGGAAATGCTCCATGTTCAGTTTTTATTAGATATTGTGATTATATATAATCTCTTCATTTAAAAATATTTTAAGATTTTGTTCAGTGTTTTTAAAATAAAAATTTTATATTTTTAAAGCCAAGCATATCATTCAAGGAAAGGACTAGGTCACAATTTTAGAGAGCTACACTCACTGAATGTAGGTAGAATCTGGAGGCATTACATTAGAAAAGTCCATAGTAGTATTGGCAATAGGTAGTTTTGACATAGTAGTTTTGACTAGGTCATAGACATAGAATATATATATATATATATATATATATATATATATATATATAAGATCTGATGCTATGGATTAATTTAGAAGATTTAATAAAGAAAAATAAGTCTCTCATTTACAGAATCCCTTTAAGATTGCCAAAACTACTGTGGACTTTTCTAATGTAATGCCTCTAGATACTACCTTCAGTGACTGTAGCTCTCTAAAATTATATGGTGAAGGAAATAGAAGGATTTTCCTCCAATATGCTTTTTAAAGTTCTACAGAAACTTCAGTATGAGGAGGCAAAGTGAAATGTCTAGCTTTTTTTTTTTTTTTTTTGCTTTTACTGGGTGTTACTTTTCCTTGGCATTCTCTTATCTATACTTGGCTAGCATTCCTGAACTTCTTAACTATAAAATCTGAATTTCCAAACTGCTTATTCATTCTCTTGGTTTCTTTGTTTTTAGTATTGGTTTTTTTATTTTTACCATGAACCTATTTTACCTGCTTTGAACTGAAAGCAACACATTCTTATTGTTTAATTTTATTTGGGTTCATACCGTTCTCATCCTTCATTCCTTACTCTCAAGTGTTCTTGCCACATTTTTGTGTTTCCACTTATCACATATCAGGGTTCACTGTATTCAGAAAAAACAAACTCTCAAAAAGTCAGTTGTTTGAAAAGTAGGGGAGAATCATTTTTTCTCTTTTAAAACTCTTAAAGACCTATTGAGGCTTGTATTATTCAGAGCTGTTTCAGATCCTTTGAGGACATTGTTTAACCACATCCCACTTATTATACTCTTCCCCAAGCAGGAAGCCATACAGGAGCCCTCATAGGAGGAGTTGAAATGTTATTGTAGCAAGATGGGATGATATTCCTCATCATGGCTGGCGTGTCTTGGCAAGGAGTATTTTATTTATTTTATTTTTGCACTTTTCTTCACTGTAAATATACTGAGTACCAAATGTGGATCTTAGGCTGGAATGTAGTAAGTACAAATCATGTTTTTTATTTGGGGTCAGAGCTCTCCCCATCTTTAGAGAAAAAGGAAAGCAGTGTTGTCAAGACAGGACATCTTTTCAACACTGCTATAAAACTGTACATTCATCCATCCATCCATTCCCAGAATGTGTCAGACTCTATTGCAGGCATGGTGATGGAGAGAGATTTAAGACACGGCTCTTGTTCTGAAGAATCTTCTTAACAAACTGGAAAGATAGGCATGTGAAAGTACAATGCAAAGTGCCCATGAAGTGGTGCACCCAAGATGTCGTGGGAGTGTATTTCCATCCACCCAGTTTTGTGAAATGCCCCAGAGAGTTCTTAACATATAATTTCATGTAGTAATTGCCTTGTGTAACCTCTAGTTTGAAGAAGATGATTTATGATCTTTTAAATCCTTTATTTCAAAGTGCAGGGCAAGCCGCACAGATGTGAGGGTTTGGGCATTGGGTCTGTGGCGTTGGGTGCTGGGTAGACAGTGGATGCCCTTATTCCCATTTATGCCTGTGGCCATCAGAGTTAGCAGCCTGTGTTGACCTTGGCTTAACTTCTGGGTCTGTGGCCCTTAGGCAAACCCCAGGTCGGTAAGCCTTATTTTCAGGGTTTCAGATGATCACGAAGATGGTGATGTGTCACTGCAGAGGCAGTTGTAGCTGGAGATGCCTCTCTTTCTCCATTACCAGGGCCACACTGCTCATTTCTCTTGCCACTGTTTAGTTAAGGGGCTCACCTCCTCTGAGCTTGACACCTCTGTGCTCTTCGCACCAACTTGCCCTGAGTGAGAATTTCTTACCAAAGGTCTTCTAAGAAGCAGGTTGAGTATTTATAGATGTGAAGACCTGTGGCTTGGGCTAAAATTCTGTGTTTCAGAGAAAAGCAGCACCAAAGAAAGACTAAACTTTTCTCTGAGGGGACTTTCTCTGTGACTTTTCAAAAAATAACTAGATTGGCACAATCATCATGACTGGCTCCCTCATCTAAGAGGCTGAATTTTGACTAAATACATTCACTTCATTTTGCTGAATGGTAAGAATGTTCAAGTTAGATCTCATCTTCACATTGTGTGAAGAACCATTAAGAAAACTCTCTTCCACCCCTCAGCCCTGCTTGTCATCTCTCCTCCCTTTTTAAGAAAGTCCAGTGTCCACGAGAGGTTATTGAGGGACAGTGTTGTCAATGAATAGGAGCAGTGAAGTTCCAGAGAAAACTGAAGAGAGAAAATAGTTGACCATTTGTTTTGGTTGATAGAAATGTACTTTGACTCATCTGACTTTATTTCTTCTCGCTCTCAGGGATTAAAAGTCTAGAATGTTTTGCAGAGTCCAGCGTCTCACAAGCAAACGGAACTACTTTCCCTCTCATCCTTCAATTTCTTCAAAAGATAAGCATCGTGAGGTCTAAAATGATTATCTGGGAGAAAATGAAGGAAATTTTATTATAAAATAAGCATTCAAAGTTAAACTGAACATGAGTTTTCTTCTGGTCCAAGGGTAGCGTCTGCTTGTGTGTTAAGTCACTTTAGTCATATCCAACTCTGTGCAACCCCAAGGACTGTAGCCCTCCAGTCTCCTCTGTCCTTGGTATTCTCCAGGCAAGAATACTGGAGTGGGTTGCCATGCACTCCTTCAGGGGGTCTTCCCTATCCAGAGATTGAACCTGTGTCTCTTATGTCTACCTGCATTGGCAGGTGGGTTCTTTACCATTAGCGTCACCTGGGAAGCTCAGCCTCTGGTTATGAAATCCTTTTATGGAAGGTCTGGCAGGGTTGTGCACTCTAGTACTTAGAATAGCTCTTAGATGTTCAGTTCAGTTCAGTCACTCGATCGTGACCAGCTCTTTGTGACCCAATGAACTGTAGCACGCCAGGCCTCCCGGTCCATCACCAACTCCCGGAGTCCACCCAAACCCATGTCCATTGAGTCCACGATGCCTTCCAACCATCTCATCCTCTTCTGTCCCCTTCTCATCTTACCCTCAATCCCTCCCAGCATCAGGATCTTTTCAAACTTCGCATTAGGTGGCCAAAATATTGGAGTTTCAGCTTCAACATCTGTCCTTCCAATGAACACCCAGGACTGATCTCCTTTAGGATGGACTGGTTGGATCTCCTTGCAGTCCAAGGGACTCTCAAGTGTCTTCTCCAACACCACAGTTCAAAAGCATCAATTCTTCAGGGCTCAGCTTTCTTCACAGTCCAACTCTCACATCCACACATGACCACTGGAAAAACCATAGCCTTGACTAGACGAACCTTTGTTGGCAAAGAAACGTCTCTGCTTTTTACTATGGTGTCTAGGTTGGTCATAACTTTCCTTCCAAGGAGTAAGCGTCTTTTAATTTCATGGCTGCAATCACCATCTGCAGTGATTTTGAAGCCCAGAAAAATAAAGTCAGCCACTGTTTCCACTGTTTCCCCATGTATTTGCCATGAAGTGATGGGACCGGATGCCATGATCTTAGTTTTCTGAATGTTGAGCTTTAAGCCAACTTTTTCACTATCCTCTTTCACTTTCATCAGGAGGCTCTTTAGTTCTTCTTCACTTTCTGCCATAAGGTTGGTATCATCTGCATATCTGAGGTTATTGATATTCCTCCTGGCAATCTTGATTCCACCTTGTGATTCCTCCAGCCCTGAATTTCTCATGATGTACTCTGCATATAAGTTAAATAATCAGGGTGACAATATACAGCCTTGACATACTCCTTTTCCTATTTGAAAGCAGTCTGTTGTACCATGTCCAACTTATATGAACAGGTCCACATTTGTCTACAATAGAAGCACTTCCCCCCCCCCCAATTACTACCATCTACCTTTTGAGAAACTCTGTTTCCTATTTAATGGGATTAATCTTACCTCATCTTCGTTATCCTAGTAATATATGGAACTGAACCACAAGCCATAGCTGATTGTCAAGTTTTGACCAGTGAACATGGCCCTTTCATGCGCATAGTGTTAATACCTTCTGAACTCTGAACTAATCCATTTAGGCTCAGAGTAATGCACCAGACGTGTCACAGAAAAGTTCAGCATGGCTAATGGTACTCCACATCCTCCTGAAAGGCGAGATGATGGTAGTCTCTGCAAGGATGTGCACCTTCTCCAAGTATTCCTATTGCTGTAGTACCATACATGTGGGCTGGCTTATTTATGTCCAGCCAATAGCTGTTGAAACACATACACATGCACACACACTTTTTTGAAAACAAGAGTCCATTAAATAATAGGGAGCAAGAGAAACTGCCCATAATTTGCAAGGCATCTTCTTTCACAGTTAAGTTAGTACCTCTAATTCTTATGTGGAACTATGCTGGTTCTTTTCATTCATCTACTTGCTTTTGTAGCCATTCCTTTAAATACACAGTGACCTCTCCAGAAACTTGAAATTCATGCATCTCAAGGGCACCATTTATCATTTTAGCCAGGGCCCATCCACCACTCCAGTTCCTGAGCAATAGGGAAGAGGGAGACAGGTCATTCCTCAGGTGATGCTTTCATTCATTCAGTATGAGTCACTGCTGTTAGAAGTTGCAACTCAAAAAATAATGTGTCCTGTGTATCTTCTGCTTCCCCATTTATTTAATCTATTCTTTTCTGTACTATGAGAAAGTAGGCTGATGTTTGACTCTGTCTCTAATGAGAGCATTTGGCCCCATATGAAT
Organism: Tragelaphus eurycerus; assembly: GCA_935064755.1. Taxonomy (NCBI): domain Eukaryota; kingdom Metazoa; phylum Chordata; class Mammalia; order Artiodactyla; family Bovidae; genus Tragelaphus; species Tragelaphus eurycerus. The sequence continues at coordinate 3,247,874 of CAKXYN010000015.1, forward strand.
GGCCATTCAGTTATCAGGTAAAGACAAGTCCTGATGTCCCAGCCTTACTTGTTTGAGAGCAGAAGGAAATTTCATATTATTTGGGAAACAACATTTGGTAGAACACAACTAGACTTGGAGTCTTAAGTTATCTCTTTGGGTTTTCATCTTGCTAATTGCCAGCTGGGGAAAGCTTGGTCAAGAACCTGGACCACATCAATCTGAGTTTCCTGACTCAGTGTGAGGAATAATGAGAGAATAGTAATAGCTAAAATGTGTTGAGCATCTCCTGCTTATATATTTGAACTTGCTGAAAACTCACTCAATCCTATTAGATAGGTACTTTTAGAATTCCCATTGAGTGGATGAGGCTATACATTTATCTCATTTAATGAGGCACAATCATAGTTTAGTTGGTAAAGAATACACCTGAAATGCAGGATACCCTGATTTTTAGGGTCTCCTGAAAACCAGGATACCCACTCCAGTATTCTTGGGCTTCCCTGGTGGCTCAGCTGGTAAAGAATTTGCCTGCAGTGTAGGAGACGTGGGTTCAATCCCTGGGTTAGGAAGATCCTCTGGAGAAGGGACAGGCTTCAGTATTCTAGGCTAGAGAATTCCATGAACTGTACAGTCCATGGGTCGCATACAGTCGGATACTACTGAATGACTTTCACTTTCAGAGGATGGAGTAACTTGCTCAGAATCATACAGGTATGAGTGAAAGATCCAGGATTTGACTTCTGCATGTCTAGATTGGGAATCAAGAATTTCATCACTGTGTTTTGAATAATAGACATTGTATAGTAAGACAACACAAGGTATAAAACAAATACTAACTCATGGTATGGATTCTAGTTTGATTGCTAACACTAAGAAAGTGAAGAAGGTAATCTCACCTTCAGGCCACCCTGTGTCTCTATTTCCTGGACTAAGGACCTAGGAATTTTCTCCTGTATCAATTTGAAAATTGGAGATGCTTTCAAAGGCAGGTATGAACTATTGAGAAACTCTCAATTTCCAGTGTGAGCCTTTGTGACCTAGGGGAAATTTGACTGCCTGACCTTGTCCTTGGTGCTCAGTTATCAAATGTTCCCAGGGTCTCTTCCCAGCAGACTTCGATGGTTCAGCTCCCTCAAAAATGCCCTTTCGGCCCCTTCTCTCTCAGAGCCAAATTTTCTCAGAAACTTGTCTTCTGACTCGTTCTCTCCGACTCTGAAGTCTTACCTATTTATTTGCTTGCTGATATCATGTCAAGGCCACATACTTAGGATCCTAAGTTGGGTAGACCAAACTTGGGCTCACAGGATAATTTGTTAGGTGAGTTCTCCCAGGCCACTCAAAAGAGTGTACTAGAGGTCTTTTGGGACAACTAGTGGAAAGAACACAAGATATGGAGGCAGACTTCGGTTCAGATTCTATTTCTTCCTGGCTCTGTACCCCAAGACAAATGATTTCATGTCACTGACTTTCAATTTCCTTATCTCTAAAGTAGGGATGTGTCTTCCTAGGTGGCTCAGTGGTAAAGATCTGCCTGCAATGCAGGGGAGGCAGGTTCCATCCCTGGGTCAGGATGATCCCCTGGAGAAGGGAATGGCAACCCACTCCAGTATCCTTGCCTGGGAAATCCTATCTATAGAGGAGCCAGGCAGGCTACAGTCAATGGGGTCACAAGAGTCAGACACGACTTAGCAACTAAAAACAACAATGAAATAGTGATGATAATAACTGTAGCTCAAATATACTGAGTGTGTGTCAGTATTTGTGGGAACTGAGCTATGCATGTAGATCATCTCACATTTTTTATGATAGCATCCTTATACGGTAGGTTTAGTAGTCATTGTGGGTCAGGCCTGAGTCTTTGAGAGGAGAAACAAATTAGCTACAGTCTGACAGCCAATAAATGTTGAAGCTGGACTTCAAGGTCTGGTGGGAGAGCTTATGTTCTTATCTTTCCCTCACTACTTACTGCCCTCTTCATATTATATGCACTAATAGCATCTTAAAATACTTGTGCAATTTAATGAAATAATGTATATTATGTCTCTAGCATAGAGTCAAGTACATTTTCTTAAGAAATAGCAGACGTCGTTCCTCTACGCCTTTCCCAGGGGCCCCTCGGTGATGGGAAAATCAGCTTTGGCAGGCAAGACAGGGGAGCTATTTTTGGCTTGGTGAGTGGGGCTGGAGGGGAGGAGAGCCGGGAGATTTCTGCATCTCAAATCAAACCAGGCTGGCAGCTTTCAACTCTTTCTATACATAGGCCTAGCTGGCCAGCCTTGTTGGTTATGTCTTTCTTTAGAATCTTGTGTCCTTTTTTGAACCTTGTAATCTGAGAAAGAGTGAACAACTGGAGGACAAATGAAAAAGATTAATGGATTAAAACATATTTGTAAAAAATTCCTATAGGAATTGGGGCTACTTAGCCCAGAGAAGAGAAGATGGGGGATAGAATTCTTTGACTATGTAAAGGATTATATTATTGATCATGGCAACATGTGTGTGTCTCAAGGTGAGAGGTTGGGCCTGATGACAGCCACATCCTTTCAAAATCTAAAATTTCACATCTATGAAAATGAAGAATGGAACATACTCTAAGGATTTGTGGACAGTGGAAACCTGATAAGAACTTTTTTGTCTTTTGGCTCTTTAGGTATGTTACTGGTCTTTCCTTCTTCTAGTGTTTGCATCCTGTCTAAGTGGGAAAGAGTCATCTGTATTGTGTGTCCCAAAATACAGCTTTTTGAACCATTCATTGATGTGAAAATAATTCTGTGATTGTTTTTATAATAAGGCATGCTGGTGCTGCTGCTAATTCGCTTCAGTTGTGTCCAACTCTGTGCGACCCCATAGACTGCAGCCCACCAGGCTCCCCCATCCCTGGGATTCTTTAGGCAAGAACACTGGAGTGGGTTGCTGTTTCCTTGTCCAATGCATGAAAGTAAAAAGTGAAGTCTCTCAGTCATATCCAACCCTCAGCGACCCCATGGACTGCAGCCTGCCAGGCTCCTCTCCATCCATGGGATTTTCCAGGCAAGAGTACTGGAGTGGGGTGCCATTGCCTTCTCTGAATAAGACATAGTTTTCCCTTTTTAAAAAAATATAAGTATATATTTTGTATTCTGTGAATAATGATTGCACATGAAGCCATTTTAGCCACTTATACCTTTGTGTCAAAGAATTTAACAACTCTGTTTAGCTGAATAAGCATAAGTTTAAAAAAAAATGAAATAAAAATATACCAAGAGCATTACTTCAGTAAAACCAAAGGGATTAGAAAAATACAGAAAACTTGGGTGACTAAGTGGCAATATGAGGGCAATGGTACCATTCAGAAGAGGAGATGAAGGGAGTTCAGGGGCAGTTAGGAGACTAAAACATGGCAATGATGCTTTTTCATGGTTTATCAGTCATACCAAGCAATGAGACAGATGCTGGAAGCACAAAGGTTAATAAGACATGGTCCTATTTGACAGTAAATTAAGGTAGCATTGGATGCTATAACAGACTAAATTTATATGCATAATTGTTCAAATGCAAAATTGTTGCCTGTTATTATATTGGTTTCTGATAGATGAGCCTGGTCAGTGAAAAGCTCTTCTCTATGTCTTCCTTGAAGGACCAAGTCTCCTTCAAACTTACATCTCCACCATCTACTGAAACCTTGTTTTCTCTGACGTTCAGCTAATAGATGAGGGAAGCGAGAACCTCTAGTGACGTGGGATTCATTTCACTTTAGGGCTTTCCTGGTGTCCCAAATGGTAAAGAATCTGCCAGCAAAGCAGGATAGAGATCGGGGTTCAATCCTGGGTCAGGAAGATCCCCTGGAGAAGAGAATGGCAACCCATTCCAGTATTCTTGCCTGGGAAACCCAATGGATAGAGGAGCCTGGCAGGCTACAGTTCACAGGGTAGCAAAGAGTCAGTCATGACTGAGCGACTAACAGTTTCACTTTACTTTGGCTGATGTCTCATTTTGACAATCAGTTACCTGGCCACAGCTAAGTGCAAGTGTGACTGGGAGATGTATTCTAAGCTTGGCCATAAAGAAAAGGAAATAAAGTTTTGGTGAGTAGCTAGTATTCTAACCAACCTAGAACTAATTGCGTGAAAAGAGTTGTTAGTATTCACATGAAATTTGCTTGTTCTACCATGCCAATTCTGCACAGAAAAAACTCCTTGAGTTCAGTGCAAGGACATTATATATATGATTTAACTTCCCAATAGATTTACAAATGACAGGTTTCTATCCATCACTCTTCCCTTCTCCTTTGTTTTACTCACCTTGCTTGCCTTCTATGAGTTGGGACTACTCTGTCTCCTACGTGTACTCTGGGCTAGGAGGAAGCCTGTTGCCTGTTTTAGTATGGCCCTTGAAGTAAGAATGGCTTTTATATTTTTGAATGGTTGAAAAAATCCAAAGAAGAATAATATATTGTAACCTTTAAGATAACCTTAAAAAAACCTTAGTTTTTAAGATTACCTTAAAAATTACACGAAATTAAATTTAAGCATCCATAAAGTCTCCCTGAAACACAGCTGTGCTCCTTCTTTATGAATCGTCTATGGTGATGGCACCCCACTCCAGCACTCTTGCCTGGAAAATCCCGTGGATGGAGGAGCCTGGTGGGCTGCAGTCCATGGGGTCGCTAAGAGTCGGACATGACTGAGCAACTTCACTTTGACTTTTCACTTTCATGCCTTGGAGAAGGAAATGGCAACCCACTCCAGTGTTCTTGCCTGGAGAATCCCAAGGATGGGGGAGCCTGGTGGGCTGCCCTCTATAGGGTCGCACAGAGTTGGACACAACTGAAGCGACTTAGCAGCAGTAGCAGCAGCATGGCTACTTCTGTCTATCACTACAGAGTTAAGTAGTGATTGGAACCCATCTTTACTGTCTGGTCAGTCACAGAAACAGTTTGCAGACCACTAGTCTAGCTCAAAATATAATAGAGAGTCCCTTTTGTGAGACAGAGGTGTGACAAATAAGCTCTGGGGTGCTAGAAACATAGTAGAAAAGGGGACAAGACCAGGTAAGTTAATACCAGGCTCTTGACCTCTCATACCAGTAATGAGACAGATAAGAGAAAGATGATCAGAGTTCAGAGAAGAGACTAATATTATATCCAAGGCCCACTCCTAATAATTCATTTTTATGTTGGTCCTCCTTCACTTTATATTTGTGTACCTGCTCAATTACCTTAGACTGCTAGGTTTCATCTTTGTATCTTCTCCAATGTATACAACAGAGCCTATGCTCAAAGTGTCCTCAGAAAATATTGAGTGAATGAACGGAGGGAGTCTGGGCTATTGCTCATTTGCATGGCACTTTTGTGCTAATTGAGAAAAAATGGAATTTGGGCCTACGCAGCCCCATGGGCAAATGACTTGACAAAAAGGTAATCTGGATTTCCCCACCTTTTGCCCTCCAGTCTAGCACCTTGTACAGGACAGTACTTGCACAGAGAAGTACGGTGCCCTTGAATGCAGTAACATGCACATTTCTGTTGGGCAAGACCTTCAGTGCACAGACAACTGATCGAGATTCTGATTGACACTATTCTATACACGTGGCATCTATTCTGCCTGAATGGCTCCAAAGTAGAGCAATGCAAGGTCATTGTTAGGCTGCTTGCCTCCAGCCAAGCAAGCTGCTGTAGAGAAAGATAACTCCTCAATATCCACATACTGATTAACTTTTTAGCTTAAATGATGACCAAATACCCTCTTTAGAGGAAAAGGTTATATGGCATACAAATAGTTCCTGCCAAATACTAGAGTTGTGTAGAAATCAGAGCCTATATGAATACCTTGGTGCTATTCTATTTGGATGCATGCCACAAAAAATAACCTGAAGTAATGCTGAAAAAGTATCAATAAATCATCTATTTAGCTTGACACTGCAATGTACCAATTTCTTTCCTTTGTAAGCTTAAGTGCTCTTCAAAGCCAGACAACTTTAAAGCCCTAATTTGAAATGTATCCTCATGTAGGCCTAAAGGATGACCGAAAACTAGTTCTAACAAAAGATTAGGTCAATTTCTGCTGGACCGAAATAACTGACGTTTCAGTGATCCCAATGCAATAACCCTGAACCTAACAGGATTTTGGAAAGACTTACATGAATTTTTATAGTATATTATTTCTTCCCACATATGTCCAAACTGCTTGTCATTCCACTGACTCCTCTACCCACCCCCTTTTCCTCCTTTCTCTCCTCTATTATCCTTCATTTGTACCCATGTTACTCTAACGAGCTAGTTTTTATACTCTGGGTATGTTATTAAGCCCTTGATAGTGACCCCAGAATGAAGAGCTTGGTGATTAGTTGGCCACAGCATTATGTAGGAGAGAAAAAAGGATTCCCTGGTGTGAAAGAAACTTAGAACATATGAGCTTAAACAAAAGACCTTTCATATCCTAATGACCACTCTAAGGTGTGGGAACATATGCAGTGTACAGTGTCAAACAAGCTTCAGAACCTCTTTTGGTGGAAGAACAATGTTCTGGAGACCACACTTCACTGTATGGGGTTGGGTTTGTTTATCCCCTATTTTTTCAGAGCCAGGAGAAAGCAACGTGTCAGAGACAAAACTGTGTCAGGAAAAAATTAACAATGGTTATTTACTCAAACTTGCATCAAGGGAACTCATTTGCAGTCACTTTTGTTTCAGCAGATCTCATAGAAAGGTGTTATAAAGGAGAGTGCCTTTTACAGGCTCAAAAGAAGTGCAGCGGTAGTCTTTGGTTGGCAAGAATTCTCCTTGAGTAGGATTTTGTAAGTGGAAAAAGCTTTCTAATTGGGCTTCAGGTCTGTTTGGCCTTTCATGGTTGACTACGAGGGGCAAGTAAGCAGTGGGGGCCATCGTAAGAGAGGGAAAACAAGTGGAGGGGACCAGTGGGGTGCTTTGCCATTAAACTTCTATATTATTTATTATAACAGTCAGCTTCTGAGATGTGACAAGGGATCAGATGACTTGATACTGAGTCCAAGTTAAAGAAAATGCTTCCACGTGGCAGGCACTCTACTAATTCCCTGATGTTACCTTTCCCTGAGCTCCTGTTCTGCATTTAATGACACCAGACTTCCGGGGAGACGTTATCTTGTGCATCCACACACGAGATGATATTGAACAGCTGTCTAAGTTTATGACAAGGAGGACTCAGTATTCAGTCTCTAGTCCATCTGGCCTGAAACATCTTCCTAATATGCCAACTTGTTTCTTCTATTGAATCCTGGTGAATTTAGAATCTACAGGATTTGACATTATTATATCTTCCAAATGTCACCAGAACAGTGAACTCCAAAGGAAGGCCAAATTTTGGTTATGCGGAAATATTGCTGAATCAATAATTGCTTGTGGCAGATGAGTTCTTAATTTTTTTTTTTTTTTCCTTTTTGCCACACTAGTCTTTTTGGAAAGAGGTTTGTGTGTGGTTTGTTGTTGTTGTGATATTTATTGTGGCAGTATTTGAACTAAATTGTTCCTTAGGCCTTTGAAGTTTCTCACTAAATATTTCATGAAGGATTGAGGTAACAATTGAAATAGGGAAAAAGAAGTTGGATTGTTCTTTGCTTGGCTTCCAAGGTTATTAATGACTGAGTTCAACACCACTTTTCCAACCATCCTCTGCATCTTCCCCTCTCTTCTACAACTTGTACCTTCTTCTTCAGAAAAGGCATCTACCTTTACCTTACAGAAAATTTGTTCTCATTTCTATTCTGTTCCTACACTATCTCTACTTCCTTTATTTCATCTTGGCCTTCTCCATCATTCAGACCTCAGCTCAAGCCTTTATGAAGGCATTGTGAAGTAGTGAACAGAACTGTGGCTCAGACCATGAGTTCCTTATTGCCAAATTCAGACTTAAATTGAAGAGAGTAGGGAAAACCACTAGACCATTCAGGTATGATCTAAATCAAATCTCTTATGATTATACAGTGGAAGTGAGAAATAGATTTAAGGGCCTAGATCTGATAGATAGAGTGCCTGATGAACTATGGACTGAGGTTTGTGACATTGTACAGGAGGCAGGGATCAAGACCATCCCCATGGAAAAGAAATGCAAAAAAGCAAAATGGCTGTCTGGGGAGGCCTTACAAATAGCTGTGAAAAGAAGAGAAGTGAAAAGCAAAGGAGAAAAGGAAAGATACAAACATCTGAATGCAGAGTTCCAAAGAATAGCAAGAAGAGATAAGAAAGCCTTCTTCAGCGATCAATGCAAAGAAACAGAGGAAAACAACAGAATGGGAAAGACTAGGGATCTCTTCAAGAAAATCAGAGATACCAAAGGAACATTTCATCCAAAGATGGGCACAATAAAGGACAGAAATGGTATGGACCTAACGGAAGCAGAAGATATTAAGGAGAGATGGCAAGAATACACAGAAGAACTGTACAAAAAAGATCTTCATGACCCAGATAATCATGATGGTGTGATCACTGACCTAGAGCCAGACATCCTGGAATGAGAAGTCAAGTGGGCCTTAGAAAGCATCACTACAAACAAAGCTAGTGGAGGTGATGGAATTCCAGTTGAGCTATTCCAAATCCTGAAAGATGATGCTGTCAAAGTGCTGCACTCAATATGCCAGCAAATCTGGAAAACTCAGCAGTGGCCACAGGACTGGAAAAGGTCAGTTTTCATCCCAATCCCAAAGAAAGGCAATGCCAAAGAAAGCTCCAACTATCGCACAATTGCACTCATCTCACACACTAGTAAAGTAATGCTCAAAATTCTTCAAGCCAGGCTTCAGCAATATGAGAACCATGAAATTCCTGATGTTCAAGCTGGTTTTAGAAAAGGCAGAGGAACCAGAGACCAAATTGCCAACATCCGCTGGATCATGGAAAAAGCAAGAGAGTTCCAGAAAAATATCTATTTCTGCTTTATTGACTATGCCAAAGCCTTTGACTGTGTGGATCACAACAAACTGTGGAAAATTCTGAAAGAGATGGGAATACCAGACCACCTGATCTGCCTCTTGAGAAATTTGTATGCAGGTCAGGAAGCAACAGTTAGAACTGGACATGGAACAACAGACTGGTTCCAAATAGGAAAAGGAGTATGTCAAGGCTGTATATTGTCACCCTGTTTATTTAACTTCTATGCAGAGTACATCATGAGAAACGCTGGACTGGAAGAAACACAAGTTGGAATCAAGATTGCTGGGAGAAATATCAATAACCTCAGATATGCAGATGACACCACCCTTATGGCAGAAAGTGAAGAGGGGCTAAAAAGCCTCTTGATGAAAGTGAAAGTGGAGAGTGAAAAGGTTGGCTTAAAGCTCAACATTCAGAAAACGAAGATCATGGCATCTGGTCCCATCACTTCATGGGAAATAGATGGGGAAACAGTGGAAACAGTGTCAGACTTTCTTTTTCTGGGCTCCAAAATCACTGCAGATGGTGACTGCAGCCATGAAATTAAAAGATACTTACCCCTTGGAAGGAAAGTTATGACCAACCTAGATCGCATATTCAAAAGCAGAGACATTACTTTGCCGACAAAGGTTCGTCTAGTCAAGGCTATGGTTTTTCCTATGTTCATGTATGGATGTGAGAGCTGGACTGTGAAGAAGGCTGAGCACCGAAGAATTGATGCTTTTGAAGTGTGGTGTTGGAGAAGACTCTTGAGAGTCCCTTGGACTGCAAGGAGATCCAACCAGTCCATTCTGAAGGAGATCAGCCCTGGGATTTCTTTGGAAGGAATGATGCTAAAGTTGAAACTCCAGTACTTTGGCCACCTCATATGAAGAGTTGACTCATTGGAGAAGACTCTGATGCTGGGACGGTTTGGGGGCAGAAGGAGAAAGGGACGGCAGAGGATGAGATGGCTGGATGGCATCACTGACTCGACGGATGTGAGTCTGAGTGACCTCCGGGAGTTGGTGATGGACAGGGAGGCCTGGCGTGCTGCGATTCGTGGGGTCACAAAGATTTGGACACGACTGAGCGACTGATCTGATCTGATGTGAACAGAATAAAAAAAAGCTAGCCCTTTTACAGAGGAGCATCTTTTTGATTATGGAAAATTCCATACATAAAAGTAGAGCGTATTACATACTTGTCATAAATAATGGTCACTAAGCTTTAGTGTTTATAAACATTTTGCATGTCTTGATGAATCTATTTGTTCCTACCGCAGTTGTCTCCCTTTCCTGCTAGTACAATGATGAATAGAAGCAGTCAGAGGACAGTCTTGGCTATTTCTTCATCTTGGAGGAGAATTATTCAATATTTATTTTTAGTTACACTGATCATAGGGTTTTGCTGATACTATTATATCAACTTGAGAAATATTTCCTCTTCCTAGTTTTGAGAGTTATTAAGGCTATGGTTTTTCCACTAGTCATGTATGGATATGAGAGTTGGACTGTGAAGAAAGCTGAGCGCTGAAGAATTAATTCTTTTGAACTCTGGTGTTGGAGAAAACTCTTGAGAGTCCCTTGGACTGCAAGGAGATCCAACCAGTCCATCCTAAAGGAGATTAGTCCTGGGTGTTCATTGGGAGGACTGATGCTAAAGCTGACACTCCAGTACTTTGGCCACCTCATGCTAAGGGTTGACTCATTGGAAAAGACTCTGATGCTGGGAGGAATTGGGGGCAGGAGGAGAAGGGGATGACAGAGGATGAGATGTCTGGATGGCATCACCGACTCGATGGACGTGAGTCTGGGTGACCTCCGGGAGTTGGTGATGGACAGGGAGGCCTGGCATGCTGCGATTCATGGGATCTCAAAGAGTCCGACACGACTGAGCGACTGAACTGAACTGAATGTTGCCTGGCATTGAATTTTGGCAAACGCTTTATGTACATCTATAAAGAGATCATATAACTTTTTGTTTGTTTTTTAGTCTGTTAAGTGTATATTTTATTGATAAAGTGCAGACTCATCTCTCTTTCTTTGGACATACCCTACGTGGGCATCAGGTAATACCCCTTTTGTATATTGCTGGGTTTGATGCTAAGGATTTTTGTATAAGTTACTTAACTTATACAAAAATGTTAATCCTTAACATTACTAAGGATTTTTGTATAAGTTACATTCCATTAGATGTTTTACTGTATTATAATTTTTAAATCAGCTTTTGGTATCAGGATAATAATATGGATACTACAGTAAGTTAGTATTCCCCAAAGCTGTTTTCTGAAATAATTTTTATAAGATTAGTATTATTTCTTCCTCAAATCTTTGAAATAATTCACTGGCAAAACTATTCTGACTTGAAATTTCCTTGAGAAGTTTAGGAAAAAATATAAATTCAATTTCCTTGCCAGATATAAATGCATTTATTCATATTAGGCAATAATATACCCATATTTTTCCTGCTTCTTAATTGTCCGTTTTAGAATGTTGTGATTTTAAGGAAAATTATCTGTTTAAATTGTCAAGTCTTGGCATAAAATCATTTTCTTGTGCTCACCAAATTAGTAAGTTGTAGATGAGCAAAGTAACTCATATCTTTGGAACTCATGTCCAGTGTTTTATCTACTATTCTACTGTATGACACAAATGATTGCTTAATTAACTTGGTTAATATTTGTTGATCTCCTACCATGTATGCAAATTTTGCTATGCTATGGAAATGCTGATGATTATGACGACATCTTCTGGCCTCAGAAATCCCATAATCTGATATAAATGAGAAGAATTTTTAAAATAAAATACGGGTTTTCTGATACAAATTGAAAAGTCTACAATAAATTGATTATCCCAGAAGAGAAAGTGATTGATTAACTCTGAGAATAGAAGGATCAGGAAAGGGTTTATAGAGAGGGCAATATTTGTACTAGGCCTTAAACGAATTGCAGGAATATCTCAGGCAGTGGAAAGTGAACATATAAAGGAACAATGTATGAAGGGAAAGATGGTGGTGGAAAGTGAGTTTATAAAGGAATCAAAGTCTGAAAGGGCAAGCTGTGCCCAAGGAAGAATGACCAATCTGGGCCAGTGGAGCTGTACTCAGAGTTGAAGAGGCAGATGGAGGTCAGATTTTGAAGAGTCTAGTCTCATAGGTTGCCCCACAGTTAATACTTGGGAAGCTGGTGGGATTCTTCAAGTAGAGAAGTCACATAATCAAAATAAGAAGATGGATAAAACTGGCAGTCCCTCTCAAAAATGAGTATGGAACCAGGGATGTTTGTTAAAATGAAGATTCCTGAGTCCAGTCCCAGACTTACTGAAGAGTCTCCCTGGGAGCAGGCCAGGAAATATGTAGGTTGTGCCTCTCAGATGAGTCTTGATAGACACTGAGATTAGAAAATGAGTTGGAGGAGAGCACTGACTTTCAAACCATCCTATAGGAGAGGTTCTACTGAACTTTCTTCAAACAAAGTATCTCCTTTTTGATTTCTCTATTGAACATTCACATAAGATTTTAGGTTGACCAAGAATTTCCACAGCTAAAAACAGTTGGTAAGTCATTTGGAAGGTAAATCATTTGGCAGTGCTTTCTAAGTGCCTCTGAAGAGTGCGGCGGGGAATGGAGAAAACAGGGATGGATTCAGACATCACTTCTAAGGCAAAATTAACAAAACTTGAAGAAGGCCTACAGAGAGTGAAGAGGCAGAGTGACTCTATTACTCCCAGTAACATTACTCCAAATATTATTCCTAGAAATATTACTGGGTTGAAGTCTCTAGAGCCAATATTTGTGTTGATTTTTCACTTTTTGATTTCTACCAACTCAACAATGATGGCAAAAAAGCACTATGTATAAATTATAAGATCCTTATATGTTTCCAGGTTGCCAGTTTATTCACCATAAGCCACTTGCTTAGTGGGTTAATCCTCAGACTGACTGTTTATCAGGCAGTATTACCACCTCTCGTTTTAAGGATCCTAGGTTTGCTTTAAAAGTAAATGTCTCTTTAAACTAGAGAATGGGTAGGCCTGAACTAGAAAACTATGTTGTTATAATGATTCAGTGCCAAAAATTCTACTCTTTTCTGGGACAGGGAGCCAAATATATAGCTCTGTTCTTGAGCAGGAAGAATTCATAATCAAAATAAAATAATAAAAAACCTTAGAGTTTAAAGTAAATAATTTTAAAAGTTTGGAAAGGAGACTGTTTTCATGATCTTCAAGTCTTGTCATTTTGTTTTGTTTGTTTACTTGTTATTTTTAAAGCAAGTGAACAGCTGGCTTAAGTTTGGCCTGCTGACCAGAATAGAGCAAGTTGGACCCTTATCATTTTGGCTCACTTACAGCTCAGAGGTTCCTAACAGCACCAACGGGATAAAAGAGGATCACAGGGACTTGCAATACTGGATTGTGACAAATAAGTGACCCCTTGAGAAAATCAATAAAATATCTATCTGCTAATTTATATGAACAGGAGGAGCCATGCAAAATACACTGAGCTTTACTAATGCAAAATTAAGTAGATGGACTTATTTCTTTGGCATTAGTGAAATAGACTCCTCTGGCCAGAACATCCTATATCATTAAAACCTTCATGACAGAGGAGAAGAAATAAAAATCTGCTCTTATATGTATCTATCAATTATCCTAAACAACACTGTTGATTAAATTTCTTATCAAAATATAAGCTTAGTGCAAATGCCTAGAAGGTAGTAATGGGATCACCTCAACTTGATTCTTTCAGATGAATTTAAATGTACCAATACTTTAGGTCTCTGAATAAAAGAGCAATCAAGAAATCAGATGTTACCACATCACAGAGACAAGGTTTAGTCAGATAAGTTCCCTCCACATATGCCCTATGAAGGGAATCAGAGTACAACTCTGCTTCTTCGTAGAGATGTGATACTGGCAAAATTTCTGAATTTAGTCTTAGTTTCCTAATCTGTAAAATAGAGTCAAAGCATTCTCTGAAGAATAAAGATGTTATAAATTATAAGAGACAAAATACATGGCCTCTTTAACATTCAACAAATTTGTTTCTTAATGTTAGTTTCAGATTGCCAAGATGGGTGACCTAGAAGCTGAACATGGAAATGTTTTCCCTTGTTCTAGTATGAAGACTGATTCAACTATTCTTTTGAAATAATATTTCCCCAGGTCTGCAGGTTTTATGGTTTCTTGGTTCTTTCTTCCAAATAATTTATGGAAAACTAAATTAGAACAATAACGATTGCCAAGAAATGTGAGAGCTTTACAATCTATAAAGCACTTTCATAGACCTTGTCTTTTTGGATCTTCACACAGTATTTTAAGGCGATACTTTTATCTCCCAGTTTATAACACTGACACCAAGGCTCAGAGTGATAGTAACTTATGTAAGATCATATAACAAATTCTGAGTCCAAGGCACTCGAGTTTTCTAACTCAATATAAAATGTGTTTCTCTTATGTATCTTTTCAGATTTAAGTTCTAGGTAGCCATGAAACTTGTCATCCAAATTGGGGTTTGTTTGGGAGTGAAAGGAGGAGCTATTAAAAATTGTAAGGACCACAGAGATAAACTGGGACTGTTAAGCAAACAGGAATGTGGGTCCTCCTTGATGAAGTTCAAATTTCATTAGACTGGATGGCCTCTCAATCAGCTTTATTTTTAGACTAACATCAGCAGATTAAAAGTAGTACTTTTAAACTGAAACTTAGAGAAAAGGGTTCTAGGAAAGGAAAGTAAATAGAAAAATATTTACTTTTTGGTCATAGGACCAGAGAACACAAAATAATTATCGAATTTCAAATTGCATTTCATCCCCTTGTGGAAGAGACATATTTTGTCATTTACCCTTCCTTAGTCAGATTCCCTGGTATATAATTTGGGTCAGTGGTGAAAATATCCACAGAAGCAAAGTGTCACACTCTATATTAACAAAATCACTGAATACACATTGAAAGACTTTGTAAAACTGTAATAAGCAGAATTTCAAAGCAACCTTAATAAGCAGGGTTTTAAAGCAGCCTGTGTTTGTTTAGCCAGTACGTAAGGATCCAGAGCCGGTGGCATCACCTACTTGATGAACATGAATTTAAGCAAGCTTTGGGAGTTGTGATGGACAGGGAAGCCTGGTGTGCTGCAGTTCATGGGTTCACAAAGAATCAGACACAACTGAGTGAGTGAACTGAAGGGTCCAGAGAAACTACCTACAGGGATCTTTAAAGATTAAAGATTAATTGTATTTCTCTACTTTTCTTTATTAGCAATGAGCCAAAGAAATATGGAGAATCTATAATATCACAATAGAACATATAAGGATAATGAAGGATTTCCTAAGAATCCTTCTCAATGAAAGACTCATGAGCTGAGAGTGATGTCAGTTGCCTACGGATGCTGCTGGGGGCCTCTTACCTCCTTTCCTCCCTTTTTCTTCCATTCCTTGCTTCCTTCTTTCCTTCCCCTCTTTTCTTTTCTTCTTCCTTCCTCGGTGTTTTTCCTTCTTTTCTCCTAGAGCCTAAAACTGTAGTTGGTACTTACTAGGAGTCTGATGATACATACTAATTGATCTATTCCTGAATTTTTTTTTTTTTTTTAAAGCAGCTGACCAGTTCTATAGTCTTTCAAAAATTATCCCTAGGGCCCTCAAATTTAGATCATCCTTCCCAGCAGGATGGGTAGCACAGCATAGGTCATGAAGGCATATCGGGTCTCTTACTGAGGTCATGAAGAGCCACTGAGTGTCGTCTGACAATCACCAGGCACCTCATCAAGGGAGAGCCAAGGCACAGATGACCTGTTATTTCTTGGCTATTGGGAAATTTCTAGTCTTCATGAAAACAGAATGTACTGCTTGATCGAAAAAGTTTGTTCTGCTTTTTCTCTAATGTTTTATGGAAAAATCCAAATGAACTTTTTGGCCAACCCAACACATCTCTTCAATAAAAGGGATTTTATGCCATGGGGGGCATGGAGAGAAGGGTGCAAAGTGTTTCTAAACTTAAAAAAGAAAGAAGGAAAAATAGAAATAAGTAGCTGAGAAAGCTACATATTCCACTTTATCTGTCTCTTTCCCCCTTCAGTGACCTGACCAAACTGAATGGAAGGGATCAGACAGGTAATGTACCTAACGGAGCATCAGCTTTCCTTGAGTTTTTGAATTCTCGTTCCACATTTCCTCCTTGTGTAACCTTGGTAGATGACTTAAACCATCTGTGAAATGAGCATAGCAAGTCTTCCTCTCAAGGTGTTCTTCTGGGGATTAGATGAGGGGACACAAATAAGACCCCAGAATAGAGATTTGCACATAGTAAAAATTTAAAAAAAATGACATCATTCATTTTAAAAGGAGATCATTTTTCTTTTGGTGTTCATGCAGTTCCTAAGAGTCATGCCTCATATCTAGGCAAGCCATGTTGCTCCTTGGGGTAATATTCTTGTAGACATGGTCCCAAAGAAGCCTAAACCCCAAATGCTTACCCCATGTACTCACCAGAGCCCAAAAAGTCTTCAGCAGGGAACAAAATCTCTCACTCCTCAAATTACTGCTGCTGCTGCTGCTAAGCTGCTTCAGTCATGTCCGACTCTGTGCGACCCCATGATTGCAGCCTACCAGGCTCCTCCATTCATGGGATTTTCCAGGCAAGAGTACTAGAGTGCGTGCCATTGCCTTCTCCGTCAAATGCCTAAAGAGGGAACTATTCAGACTCTGGTCTGAGTCCAAAAAGGACTTAAGAAACAACAATTGTGATTCAAAAGCCAGAGGGTCTAGGTGTTTCCTGGGAGTGAGAACAAAAGTCAGAAGGCAAGAGGGAGAATGCAAAAAGGATCACATCCCATGGTACTGAGACAAAGCTGAACCTCCTCAAAATTTCACTTACATCTACCTACATCAGGTATTTCATTCACCTAAAGCACAAGAAAGTGTGAGAAGGAAAACTAATGGCAGCTCACAGGGTATTTTCAGGACAAAGAAGATTCCCAGGGCTGCAGATTTCCCAAGTGACACCTGGGGATAAGTTGGTGTAGGTGAATGAATATTCCATTGTTGTTTTGAGGAGTTCTTTGTAAGTAGCTTGCTTCAGGTATGAAGGTGACGTCAGTCAGGAAAAAACCCAAGTGAATCCTAAGACTTACTGCTCCAATTAAGCAGGAAGACACGTTAGAGCATGAAAGATTGGGTAATAATTCATACCTGTTGTGCTTCAATAGTAACTCTGAGCCTAAATGCAGCTCACCCCCACTTAAGCATGAATTCTTTTTACACAATAGCTCAAGGCCTTGAATATTTAATTGCATTTTTTTTTTTCTTCAAGAAGATGACTTACAAGGAAATGGTGAAAAATAATCTCCCTGGAAGAAAAAGTTCATACATCATGAAAAATAAATCTGGGCAAATTGAGTTATGAAAGATCTATTCCAGTATGAACCGAAGCTTTGAAGTCCTTTTCCTGTTCAAAAACAAAAAACTCAACTTCCCAGATGATACATTTACAGCACAATAGGCTTTTGGGTATCACAGGAGCCTGCAGTCAATCTGGGCTTCCAGGTCATCCTGGGTTTAAACCTCACTTACTGTCACTCTCCCTTCAAAGTTCCTGGCACTTTTGTGCAGAGGAGGAGCTTTCAGAGGCTTTAAAAAATGTGTTGCTTTGGGGGAGGAAGTACCTTGCTTTTTCAGTTCACAGCAGCTGGCTGGTTTGTGTGTAAGCTATGCCCAGGTTCTTTCTAAGAAAGGATTCTTGGAATAAGGGCCTGGAAGGCCACGCTCTACTGACCAGGAGGTAGGATTCTGTAAAGGCTGTGAGTGTGGAGTTTGGAATCTGATGGTCTGGGTTCAAACCCAGTTCTGCTAATTCCTTAGCAGGATGACCTTACTTACTCTTTGAGACTGAACTTCCTCAACTGTAAAGAAAAGAACATTATCTGGTAGCCAGTGGAAAGTAGAATGGGGAAATGCAAATAAAGTGCACAGTATGTTGTGGAGAGTAAAATGAACTATCAAGGAGAGGTAACTAGTAGGGTTAATTCTCTGACATCTTGGACTGTAAAATATTTGAAGTTCTTTTGCCCAACAGTTGAACTGAACTACAATTAGAAGAGATTTCCTCATTTGTGTGAAAACAAAAAAACGTGAAGGTCTTCTAATGGCAAGGGTACAAGCTATCTGGGCACTAAGAGGAAACTGTGGTTATCTGTCCTCAAATAGCGTGACTCTAGTGGAGGAGATATGACTTGTACCTGAATAACAATAATACCAAGTAGAAAGTGGGGTTATCAGAAACTGTGGGTAAAGTAATACAGTAAGTTCCCTACATACGTTCCCTTCACACTGTGAACTTTGGAAGATGTGAACATGTGTTCCATCAACATCAGGTATGGCTGAAATTGCTGCTGGCCCGTGTCTTCTGTTGCTAACTATCCCTCAGCTCTACCCTACTACCTCTCTCTCCTTCAGCCAGCAACTCTTCTTACCTGTTCATTCAGTGCTAGCCACTGTATGCCAGCTATTGTACTGTACTACTGCACTTTTCAGATTAACAGTAAAGATGTTTATTTTTTTGTGTTTTTTAATGTATTATAAGTCTATTATAGTACAGTACTCTATAGCCAACTGTGTTAGTTGGGTACCTAGGCTAACTTTGTTGGACTTATGAACAAATTGAACTTACAAATGTGCTCAGAGTGGAACTTGTTCACAGGTAGGGGACTTACTGAAGGAAGTCAGAGAAGACTTTGCAGATATGGACCCTGTGGTATGTGTCTCTGTGATCTTAATATTTTTACATTGCTGCTGCTGCTGCTAAGTCACTTCAGTCGTGTCCGACTCTGTGCGACCCCATAGACAGCAGCCCACCAGGCTCCCCCGTCCCTGGGATTCTCCAGGCAAGAACACTGGCGTGGGTTGCCATTTCCTTCTCCAATGCATGAGAGTGAAAAGTGAAAGTGAAGTCGCTCAGTCGTGTCTGACTCTAGCGACCCCATGGACTGCAGCCTACTAGGCTCCTCCATCCATGGGGTTTTCTAGGCAAAAGTACTGGAGTGGGGTGCCATTGCCTTCTCCAATTTTTACATTAGGGCTCATATAATTCTATTGACTTGAAAATTTCAGGTGGAACGGATCCACATTATACAGCACAAAAATTCTGGACATATCTTGAGAGTGTTCAAGTTCAACATGTATTCTCTGATTACAGTAACCTAGGGTCATAAAACCAGTATCCATTTAATATGAGAATCAAGTTGGCTTTCCCCAGAGGGACAGTTGGCTGTCTACCCAGTGGTCTGTGCAGTCACATACTTTTACAAACTTCCCTAGTTAGAAAAGAAGGGAAGGGAAGTAGAAGAAGCAAGAGGGGAAGCAGTGCTAATCTTTTGTTTGTAGAAATTCTGCATTCTGACAAGAAAATCTGCTCCTGTTCTTAGGGAATATGGTCTTGGGTCCTGTTCCTGGTGGGAACAGTGAGATCCAGTGTCTTGTTCTTTCTCCTCTTTTTCTACTTCTCTCTTCATCCTTTCTCTCATTACTTGCCATGCTACTCATTCTTTTGTTCATTCATACATCCAGTTTCTAGTCTTAGAACCAAGGTGACAGCTGAGGTAAGATGAATAAAGTAAGATTCTTTGTTCTAATCATCTTAGGGAGGATGGCCAGGAACTGCTTTCTCACAGAATCTAGGAAATGGAGTTTCTATGTAAAATGCCTTGAAAAGCTGACTTTTCTTCTCTTCTATTTCTACACATCCACACCTATAATTTTATGTGGGGCTTCTTCATACTTCTAGCTCTTGATGCTAAGTAAGCAGCTGTGCTTATATCTAAAAGTATTTTAAAATTTCAGGATCAAAAGTATTCTTTCTGATGGTGTTGGGCAGAAGAAGGAAAGGAGGGCTGAGTTGGGAAAAACTGGTTGTAAACATACTTTGAAACAATAACACAGAAGTAAAATTTGGTCTAGTTGTAGAAGGGAAGAATAAATGCAGTTTTCCATCTGTTCTCTACTCAGAGAGGCGTCTAATCATGGCTGATTTTTTATATAGGGGGACCCCTATTGACATGGTATATTGTGAGAGAATTTGAAGAGTATGAAAAAGGCTCCAGTCCAAAATGATTTCTTCCTTTGATCTCTGAAACCTCAAAAAATAAACAATTCTTGTCTTAATTACTGCCCCCTAATTGGTCAATTTTCTTTTTTTTTTTTTTTTTTTTGAAAATGATACTCCTCTAAGCAGGATGAGAAATCAATCCCAAAATCTTGAGAAAATTCTTAAAATTGCTTTCCTCCAGAGTTGAGAAAGATGTCCAAACTCTGAACTCTGAATGTAACAAATTGGAGTTTTGCTCTTTGTACATATGAGCTAATCCCATCCATGTGACTATGTGTAACTAGGAGAGTACAGCCTATTGGATTAAATTGCACAGATATGATGTCGGGTCATGTCCTCGATGAAAAGTAAAAAGGAAAAGGAACACTTAACTGAAGAATAGTAGAACCTAAACATGTTCATGTAAAACATATAGACAATTGTACCAGTTCATTTTTTGGCCTCTGATTATCAGGATAACTGCCTCATTTGTCTCTTTCACTTTACATGTGGGGAGATGGTATTGGATTATAACGAGGATTGTTATGGTCTGAAGGCACTGGCACCCCATTCCAGTACTCTTGCCTGGAAAACCCCATGGACGGAGGAGCCTGGTGGGCTGTAGTCCATGGGGTCGCAAAGAGTCGGACACGACTGAGCGACTTCCCTTCACTTTCACTTTAAACCACTAATACAGAGCTTGTCCAGTTTTGCAAGTTAGATTAGTTGACAAGAGGCAGAAAGTTAGAATATATTTGCATTCATTGGTTCAGTGGAATTTCTTGCTGAAGTATGTTGTACCATATTATCTTGTCACTATTTTGTAACTGACATATGCCCAATTGCCTTATATACTTGAGAAGCAACTGTCGTTTTATCTTGAAGAACAATTAAGTCCTCTGAAGGCTAAATGTTTCCAAGGAAGAAAAAAAAAAAAGCCAGACTACAGTTTAATTTATTGAAAGTTATTTATAATTTAGTACTTACTGTCCTGAAAATGCCTGTCCCCTTGGAAATATGATTCAGATGCCCTGAACTAAGGAAACATTTTCCTTTTTCCTGTGTAAAATATGAAACAAAAGACAACTGAAAAACACTTCATTAAAACAGTTCCTTTGTCCTTTTGACAATGAAAATTGAAGAGAGACATGCCAGTTTGGCTATGTGGGTGGTCCTCTTTCTATGCTAACCTTAACATGACCTCACAAAAATCACTGAGTTATTTGATGGTTCTAAAGATTTAAAAAATATGTGTTGAAAGGCAATAGTAGCATGCACTGAGGGATTTCAAAATGCCATCTATTAAAAACGAGGTTCCAAGAGCAAAATGATTTGCCCAAGAACCTCTGCTCTGCAAGACAAGAACACAATCTCGTGTTCTTGTCTATTTTCCCAGGTGGGCAAGCCTTTCTGTGGTCAGGTCATATTCCCTGTTCACGTGGTCCTGCCTTTGAAGGCCCCCACAGGCCAGTTTTGCCACCAGTTGCATGTAATTGGTCTAAGTTGATGTATGTATGATGCATATCAGATGAACTTAAAATATATTCTCTACAGGAGAGGGGGTTTGCAGGGGGGTTCAGTAATTCTAGAACATTCCTCATCTCATAACATCCTGAACTTCATAGTGCAGCACAAAGGAGTATTTGATTGTCTGAAGAAAATTAAAAATCAGATACTGTGCTTTGTTTCTTTTCTTTTTCTTCTGTTTTTAATGTTTTATACTCCTTTTATATTTTAATTTCCTAGGATTGCCTGAGGAAGGTCAGACTAGTTACCAGGAAAACTGCTTTCCGATTAATTTCTTTTGCCAGCCAGACAATTTAGGTTAACAGTCTTGAAAAATGAAAGCATGAACCATGTATTTTGCCTTTGGTTAATATTTTCTGTTAAATGAAATTTGACATTTTACCTCTAACTCTATTTAAAATGATGCCATCCAAAAATATCATGTGTCCCAAACTATCAAAAAAGTCAATCTCTTTTTGTGCTATTATAAAGTAGTTTGGTTGTAGAACCAAAAATAATAAGCCAAAGCATTTGTATTTCAGGTGATACATTCCTGCTAAGTAGCATATAGGGAACTTACAAAGATGTCCTTGTGAAGTCTTAAGAAATGTATCCTTACTGAAATGTCACCAGATTTAAAAATAATAAAACTATTCCATAACTGTCTTGTGAAATGGAGTTACTATAATATGTACTTTTTAGCACATTGCACACCTTTTGTTATTCAACTTGATGTGAATCATGCTTGCAGAATGTTTGGCAATACTTCGAATTTAAGTTCCCAAATGAGTATTCAACTTAGATTAATTAAGACTGTTATTTCATGGAGTATAAATACAACTGCTTATTAAAACATATTTATTGAGGGCAAACAATTATGTAATAGAAACCAGCTACAGAATATAATAATATGACTGATGAAAAAGGCAATTGATTACAAATGACATAATTACTGAGGGTTAAAAGTGATGCAATTGATATGACTTGTTATTTCTCAGGTAGGCTTTAATAAGCATTTTGATAATTATTTAATGTGCAATAACTCACTTATTACATCCAAACAAAGAGTTACTTTCCAACTTGGTACATGTGGCATTAACAGGGCTTAAGGGAGTTGAGAAACTTATAACGTTACCCTTAGTTAGGATTGAGGAAGAACATTGACAAAGAATGTTAATTAAGTGTTACTGATTATATTTTATTTTAGGAAATGGAAAAAAAAAAACCAAGGTCTTTGATTGGAGCCTTTTGCCAACACTCTGACAAATGAGGAGTCCCACACATGACAGGGCCCCTTGGTTTGCATGGGGGAGGATCTCAGACTGCCATTTGATTTTTCTGTGACTTGCTCTTTCCTAAGGAATTCCCTAAGAAATTATTTCATTACCATTGTCACTCCTGAGGGGGTTTACCAGAGATTAGTAGCTTTGTTTTAACTCTGGCATAAAATGAATATTTCCCCCCAACTTCCCTCCAGTTCCTTAGTTTCCACAGTAATATGATATGCACAGCAGTACTGAAGACGGGGAGAGATTCAAAGAGGCACAATCAGTAATTTATGACCTCAGTTTTAGGCTATGGAAATAAGAAATATGTTATAAAGTTAAAATAGTGTGTATGGAATTAAGCCTTTCCCAAGGGTTTGCAGGCCCAGGGATAGGAGTTGGAGTGAGAAAGGGCAAAACATTATGAAGATAATTTTCTTTTCTATTTGGTGGATCAGAATCCATTATCAATAAATATTTTTCAAGACATACAGCAATTTGCTTTCTTCAAGCAAAATGTTTCTTTTTTTCTCAAACCTAGTTGTGAACACTATTCTCCAACATTCCAGGGTTTTTGGAACAGTTCTTGGCAGAGGACTCTTACCCGTTCTAAATATTACTTACTGCTCTTTTCCTAAAGAATATGTGGGAAAGATTGGCTTATATCCAATGGTGGGGGGAAATTGTACATATGATTATGTGTATGTTTGTGTTCCTAGAGGATATTTGTAAAATGCTTTCATCTAGGAGTTTTTTTCTTTAAGATTGTCACGCTATCTCTGCTATAGTTTGACAATATGGATGGATGGTCCTGAATCTTAGAATTGACCAAATAATTCAGAGGCATCTCAAAATGGCCCTTTACTGGATATTAGGATGCCCTTCCAGATGTTCGCTGGATTTAGAAAAGGCAGAGGAACCAGAAACCAAATTGCCAGCAGCCGTTGGATCATAGAAAAAGCAAGACAATTCCAGAAAAACATCTACTTCCTCTTCATTGACTATGCTAAAGCCGTTGACTGTGTGGATCACAATAAACTGTGGAAAATTCTTTAAGAGATGGGAATACCAGACCACCTTACCTGCCTCCTGAGAAACCAGTATGCAGGTCAGGAAGCAACAGTTAGAACCTGACATGAAACAGCAGACTGGTTCCAAATCAGGAAAGGAGTGCGTCAAGGCTGTATTTTGTCACCCTGCTTATTTAACTTATATGCAAAATGCATCATGTGAAATGCCGGGCTGGATGAAGCACAAGCCAGAATCAAGATGGCTGGGAGACATATCAATGACCTCAGATATATAGATGACACCACCCATATAGCAGAAAGTGAAGAGAAACTAAAGAGCCTCTTGTTGAAGGTGAAAGAGGAGAGTGAAAAAGCTGGCTTACAACTCAATATTAAAAAAACTAAGATCATGGCATCTGGTCTCATCATTTCATAGAAAATAGATAGGCAAACAATGGAAACAGTGACAGACTTTATTTTGGGGGGCTCTAAAATCACTGCAGATGGTGATTGCAGCCATGAAATTAACAGACCCTTGCTCCTTGGACGGAGAAGGCAATGGCACCCCACTCCAGTACTTTTGCCAAGAAAATCCCATGGATGGAGGAGCCTGGTAGGCTGCAGTCCATGGGGTCGCTAGAGTCGGACACGACTGAGCGACTTCCCTTTCACTTTTCACTTTCCTGCATTGGAGAAGGAAATGGCAACCCACTTCAGTGTTCTTGCCTGGAGAATCCCAGGGACAGGAAAGCCTGGTGGGCTGCCGTCTATGGAGTCACACAGAGTCGGACACGACTGGCTATGACCAACCTAGACAGCATATTAAAAAGCAGAGCTATTACTTTGCTGAAAAAGATCCGTCTAATCAAAGCTATGGTTTTTGTAGTAGTCATATATGGATGTGAGAGTTGGACCAGATAGAAGGCTGAGCATCAATGAATTGATGCTTTTGAACTTTGGTGTTGGAGAAGACTCTCGAGAATCCCTTAGGCTGCAAAGAGATCCAAGCAGGCTATCCTAAAGATAATCAATCCTGAATATTCATTGGAAGGATTGATGCTAAAGCTGAAGCCTCAATACTTTGGCCACCTGATGCAAATAACTCATTGTATAAGACTTTGATGCTGGGAAAGATTGAAGGCAATAGGAGAATGGGATGACAGAGGATGAGATGGTTGATGCATCACCGATTCAATAGACATGAGTTTGAACAAGCTCTGGGAGATGGTGAAGGACAGGGAAGCCTGGGGTGCTGCAGTCCATGGAGTCGCAAAGAGTCAGACACCACTGAGCAACTGAACAGCAACAATGATGGCCGCAGCTTTTATCCTTTGAAGGGTGTTATGCAGCACAAATGTAAGCTTGATAAAGTAGGATGTGTGTGTGTGTGTGTGTGTGTTTGTGTGTGTGTGTAGAAATCCTGTGCTCTTTTGTGTCACTTCTCTGTGGCTGTCCTCACCTATAAGTGTTAACAGCTTCAGAGGTATTGGATTCAGATCACCAAAATCATTCCCTTACTCCCTCTTGCTTTCACACATACATGTGTGCCCATGTGGACTCATTCACTTAAGAGTTAACTGTTAATTGAGTCTACCCTTCTTTCATACTCAGTTCATAATTTTAAAAAGTATCCATTTGGTGTTGTATTCCCTCTGGGCTCTAAGGACAGAAAAACACTGCAATGGTTGTGGGCACTGACTTTGGGTCCAACAGCACTGGGTTGGGGCCTCTATTTTAAATCTTGTGTTTTTACCATCTTGGCAAACCTGTTTAAATGCTGTAAGACACAGAGGCCAGAATACTGCAGTGGGTAACCAGTCCCTTCTCCAGGGGATCTTCCCAACCCAGGGATCAAACCCAGGTCTCCCGCATTGCAGGCAGATTCTTTACCAGCTGAGCCACAAGGGGAGCCCAAGACTACTGGAGTGGGTAGCCTATACCTTCTCCAGAAGATCTTGCCGAGAGTATTCTTGTCTACAACTCACAGTTATTATAGACAATAAATTAGGTGATTTATGTAAAGCATTTATTTAGCACAGTGCCATCCATAGAGTAAGTGTCCCATAAATTGTAGAACAGTTGTTGCTGTTGTTACTGAAGAAGAAGCCACTTCATATAATCACTGACTATCATCGGATCTATATCTAGGTGTGATAAGCTAGGTCAGCTTCCTCTTTCTCATCAGGGTCAAGGCTTTTAAGAGCTATTTTCTTCCTTGATATGCATATCCACCTCTGACTTCACAGGTTCAACTCAATTTTGTTAGCTCTCTCCAGGGCACCTTGCTAGTGCAATGGGCTATAGAGTGAGGAATAACCTACTCCATCTTTTTTTTTTTTTTTTAACTTTATCCATATGTGAAAAATCTTCACTCTTCAAGATTTTCCTTGTTCATATGACAAATAGCTTGCTCTGAAAGTTGTAGGAGGGAAAAGTAAAGCTGGGCAAAAAGTGGAGAGGGAAAGGGGTTGACAACAGAATTTATCAGGGGCTGTCTTGCTGCTGCTGCTGCTGCTGTCACTTCAGTTGTGTCCGACTCCGTGTGACTCTATAGACGGCAGCCCACCAGGCTCCTCTGTCCCTGGAATTCTCCAGGCAAGAACACTGGAGTGGGTTGCCATTTCCTTCTCCAATGCATGAAAGTGAAAAGTGAAAGTGAAGTCGCTCAGTCGTGTCCGACCCTTAGCGATCCCATGGACTGCAGCCTACCAGGCCCCTCCATCCATGGGATTTTCCAGGCAAGAGTACTGGAGTGGGGTGCCACTGCCTCCTCCAAGGGGCTGTCTTACTCATCTTTTAATCCTCACTGTATTTCCTTTGCCTGGGGCATGGGCATTTAATACGCTTTAGCTAATTTGAACACTGATCTGAGTGAACACTTCTCAAAATATGCCAGACCATTGCCCTCTGAATTGGTTTGTAAGACTTCCAGCATAGAAGGATACATACCTAGGTCTTCAGTGTGACTGCAGGAGTAGCTGAAAGCAGGGCCATTCTCATTTCTCTCTGCTCTATAGCATCACATCATAGAAACTGTGCATTTATAGGTAACTTATTAAAAAATTGTAACTCATTGGTTTCACATCAACATAAGGAGAATGGAAGTTTTGTCTTCTATTCCCTTTAAAGCAAGTTAGGTACTTATCATAGTATCAATTTATATGTGTGTCAAACCCAATCTGCCAATTCTTCCCATCCCGCTTTCCCCTTTGGGATCTATATATTTGTTCTCTCTGTCTCTATTTCTGCTTTGCAAATAAGATCACCTATACCACTTTTCTAGATTCTGCATATATGGTTAATATATGATATCTGCTTTTCCCTTTCTGACTTCACTCTGTGTGGCACTCTCTAGGTCTATCCACATCTTTACAAATGACCCAATTTCTTCATATATAAAACAGATAACTAATGAAAACATACTATATGGCCCAGGGAACTCTACTTAAGGCACTGTGGTGAACTGAATGGGAAGGAAGTCCAAAAGAAAGGGAACATATGTACATGTATGGATGATTAATTTTGCTGTACGGTAGAAACTACAACATTGGAAAGCAGCTATACTCCAGTAAAATTTAACTTTATAAAACAAGTGATCTTGACTTTGGATTACATACTTCAGGAGTTCTGTGAGTCCCATGAAAGTATTGCCAAAAATTTGGGTGTGTGTGCATTTTGTGGGGGAAAGGAATTAGTTTTAAATCAGATTCTCAGGGGGGTAATCTGCCTTTAAATTACCACTGAAATTTACAAACTATTCATTGAAGGCAGGTACAAAGAGAAGTGCTCAATTACAGTGAAAGAACCCCATCCATGCGAGTTTATCTCAACTGCTCATGCTTAAATTCCAGGTGTGGGAAGCTACTGAATTTTTCTGTCAATATATATAATTTTTGAAATATGGCCTATGGGTGAATATTACATACTTGAACCAACTGGAAGGATTTGATATAAATTAGAAATAAGACAGAGTGGGGCTATGATGCAGGTCTCTAGAACGAAATTATATTTTGGTGATAAGGAAGATCTGAAATCAGAAAAAATGTGTTATAGATTGATGAGGCAAAAAGCTGGCCTCAACTTAAGAAGGATGTTTGTGGGTTATTCACCTGGTCCTGTCTCTCCTGTAGGCATAACCAAGAACTCTGCACTCTTTAAAAATGTGATTCACTCTTAAGAAACTTCAGGATATTAAAAACTACTAGAGGCAGAGTGGGAGGGCTTACAGAAAGAGCACACCAGCAAATGATGTTAGGAACAACATTTTTATTTCTCAGCTTTCACACTAGGGGCTTTCCTCATCACTCTGATATTGACAGATGGGAGAACCTGTATTTCACTCAGACAACTTTCACAGATATAGCTCAGGTCTATGTCTGCTTGCTTTACAGAAAATATTAATATGTGTTTTGCAAATAAGCTGTGTGAGTGCCTATAAAATCTATTTCCCCCCTAATGGGAAAAAAAATACGGCAAGTGTGGCTCAGTGGAAGGTGTGTAATTCTTAGAATAGAAAAGAGATAGGTCTGAGTACCAATTTCACTGCTTAACAGCTGGGTGGAACTGAAAGAGAGAGATTCTTGCCAAACCTCAATTGCTCCACTTGTAAATCAGGGATATTAATACTTAATTCTGGAGCTGTTGTAAGGTTTGGTGGTTCATGTCTAGCTTCATGAATAGTAGGCAGCTAATAAATGGCAACTATTATTATCTTTAATAGGAAAAGTATTATTAATAATTTATTTGTATGCCATTAGGCAATGAAGAGTTTCTTATAAGTAAATTTTAGGGAACAGAAACTTTTCTTTTGAAATGTTACATTTTTGGCTACTTGCTAAAATATTTATCTTGTAACTTTCCCTTCTTTGAGAGTATAGGAATGTCACATTTTATCTTTTCTCAGTACAATTCAGTCACTCAGTTGTGTCCGACTCTTTGCGACCCCATGAACCACAGCACGCCAGGCCTCCCTGTCCATCACCAACTCCTGGAGTCCACCCAAACCCATGTCCATCGAGTCGGTGATGCCATCCAACCATCTCATTCTCTGCTGTCCCCTTCTCCTCCTGCCCTCAATCTTTCCCAGCATCAGGGTATTTTCAAATCAGTCAGCTCCTTGCATCACGTGGCCAAAGTATTGGAGTTTCAGCTTCAACATCAGTCCTTCCAATGAATACCCAGGACTGATCTCCTTTAGAATGGACTGGTTGGATCTCCTTGTAGTCCAAGGGACTCTCAAGAGTCTTGTCCAACACCACAGTTCAAAAGCATCAATTCTTTGGTGCTCAGCCTTATTTATAGCCCAACTCTCACATCCATACATGAGCACTGGAAAAAACCATAGCCTTGACTAGACGAATCTTTGCTGGCAAAGTAATGTCTCTGCTTTTTAATATGCCATCTAGGTTGGTCATAACTTTCCTTCCTAGGAGTAAGTGTCTTTTAATTTCATGGCTGCAGTCACCATCTGCAGTGATTTTGGAGCCACTGTTTCCACTGTTTCTCCATCTATTTGTCATGAAGTGATGGGACCAGATGCCATGATCTTTGTTTTCTGAATGTTGAGCTTTAAGCCAACTTTTTCACTCTCCTCTTTCACTTTCATCAAAAGGCTCATTAGTTCTTCTTTACTTTCTGCCATAAGGGTAGTGTCATGTGCATACCTGAGGTTATTGATATTTCTCCTGGCAATCTTGATTCCAGCTTGTGCTTCATCCAGCCCAGCATTTCTCATGATGTACTCTGCATAGAAGTTAAATAAGCAGGGTGACAATATACAGCCTTGATGTACTGCCTTTCCTATTTGGATCCAGCCTGCTATTCTATGTCCAGTTCTAACTGTTGCTTCCTGATCTGCATACAGGTTTCTCAAGAGGCAGGTCAGGTGGTCTTGTATTCCCATCTCTTTCAGAATTTATTATATCTACTACTGTGGGCAGGAATCCCTTAGAAGAAATAGAGTAGCCATCATAGTCAACAAGAGTCTGAACTGCAGTACTTGGATGCAATCTCAAAAATGACAGAATGATTTCTGTTCATTTCCAAGGGAAACCATTCAATATGATGGTAATCCAAGTCTACGCCCCAACCAGTAATGCTGAAGAAGTTGAAGTTGAACAGTTCTTTGAAGACCTACAAGACCTTCTAGAAATAACACCCCCAAAAAAGATGTCCTTTTCATTCTAGGGGTCTGGAATGCAAAAGTAGGAAGTCAAGAAACACCTGGAGTAACAGGCAAATTTGGCCTTGGTGTACAGAATGAAGCAGGGCAAATGCTAATAGAGTTCTGCCAAGAGAACGCACTGGTCATAGCAAACACCCTCTTCCAACAACACAAGACACTACACACGGACATCACCAGATGGTCGACATCAAAATCAGATTGATTATATTATTTGCAGCCAAAGATGAAGAAGCTCTATACAGTCAGCAAAAACAAGACCGGGAGCTGACTGTGGTTCAGATCATGAACTCCTTATTGTCAAATACAGACTGAAATTAAAGAAAATGGAGAAAACCACTAGACCATTCAGGTATGATCTAAATCAAATCCCTATGACTATACATTGTAGGTGAGAAATAAATGTAGGACTAGATCTAATAGAGTGCCCGATGAACTATGGATGGAGGTTTGTGACATTGTACAGGAGACAGGGATCAATACCATGCCCAAGAAAAAGAAATGCAAAAAAGCAAAATGGCTGTCTGAGGAGGCCTTATAAATAGCTGTGAAAAGAAGGGAAGTGAAAAGCAAAGGAGAAAAGGAAAGATATAAGCATCTGAGTGCAGAGTTCCAAAGAATGGCAAGGAGACATAAGAAAGACTTCCTCAGCGATCAATGCAAAGAAATAGAGGAAAACAATAGAATGGGAAAGACTAGAGATCTCTTCAAGAAAATTAAAGATACCAAGGGAACATTTAATGCAAAGATGGGCTCGATAAAGGACAGAAATGGTATGGACCTAACAGAAGCAGAAGATATTAAGAAGAGGTGGCAAGAATACACAGAAGACTGAACAAAAAAGATCTTCATGATCCAGATAATCACGATGGTGTGATCACTGACCTAGAGCCAGACATCCTGGAATGTAAAGTCAAGTGGGCCTTAGAAAGCATCACTACGAACAAAGCTAGTAGAGGTGATGGCATTCCAGTTGAGCTCTTTCAAATCCTGAAAGATGATGCTGTGAAAGTGCTGCACTCAATATGCCAGCAAATTTGGAAAACTCAGCAGTGGCCACAGGACTGGAAAAGGTCAGTTTTCATTCCAATCTCAAAGAAAGGCAATGCCAAAGAATGTTCAAACTACTGCACAATTGCACTCAACACACACTAGCAAAATAATGCTTAAAATTCTCCAAGCCAGGCTTCAGCAATATGTGAACCATGAAGTTCCAGATGTTCAAGCTGGTTTTCGAAAAGGCGGAGGAACCAGAGATTAAATTGCCAACATCCGCTGGATCATGGAAAAAGCAAGAGAGTTCCAGAAAAACATCTATTTCTGCTTTATTGACTATGCCAAAGCCTTTGACTGTGTGGATCACAATAAACTATGGAAATCTTTTCTCAGGATTGTGTCATTTCTGAGACCATCAATGATGTAGTATTGTATTCTACTGTAACAGGAATACTTGCTTCCGGATTTTTCAAATTCTAGAAAAGTGACATGAGAGAAAAACAAACAAACAAAAAATCAACATGGAGATGGGAAAGTGACTAAAGAACAGTCATTCTTCTTAAGGTACAACCACTGAGTTGAATAAAGACAGAGAGCACCAAGTTCCAGTTGTACCTGCAGTGTTTGGTGACTTCCCCTTGGTTTCTTCCTCTGTAAGACTCACCTCATGGGGTCAGTTTACTGGGGTCAGTTTAACCGGGAAATGAAAATCCACCTGGTTAACTAGAATGTTCTATACAAATGCAGAGGACTGTAGCAATCACATTTTAAGAAAATTCAGAATAAAGACCAAGAAGCAAACATAAATAAGCAGTTCCTCTCTCTACTCTTCATATATTCCATTCCTAGATCAGCTTTTAAAATATTGGGATATAAGTGACATATAACATCATATCAGTTTCAGGTGTACAATATAATGATTCGGTATGTGTATATATTGTGTAATAATCAGCATGATAAGTCTATTTAATATCCTTCACACGTGTGGCTATAGAATTTTTTCCCTCATAGTAAACACTTTTAGTATCTATCCTCTTAGCAACATTCAGGTACACAGTACACAGTGATCAATTACAGTTGCAATGTCTACGTTACATCCCCAGGACTTAGTGATTTCATAACAAACCCGTTATAATAGCTGTCTTTTTGAGAGCACTTCAACTTGGTTTGAAATTATTATTCTCACAGAAAAGCCATGCAGAATTTAACTCCATAGCTAAGGAACTTAGTTGAGGAATAAAAAGATTCGGCAACTCAAATAGATTACTTTTGTTGATGAAATTGTCTTAGGGTGGTCTCTTTTGGGTAATTGGATAGGCCTCTTGGTTAACCCAGAGTTTGCCACTATGCTCTTTATAACCCAGATCAGATCAGTCACTCAGTCATGTCAGACTCTCTGCGACCCCATGAATCACAGCACGCCAGGCCTCCCTGTCCATCACCAACTCCTGGAGGTCACTCAGACTCACATCCATCGAGTCAGTGATGCCATCCAGCCATCTCATCCTCTGTCGTCCCCTTCTCCTCTTGCCCTCAATCCCTCCCAGCATCAGAGTCTTCTCCAATGAGTCAACTCTTCGCATGAGGTGGCCAAAATACTGGAGTTTCAGCTTTAGCATCATTCCTTCCAAAGAAATCCCAGGGCTGATCTCCTTCACAATGAACTGGTTGGATCTCCTTGCAGTCCAAGGGACTCTCAAGAGTCTTCTCCAACACCACAGTTCAAAAGCATCAATTCTTCGCGCTCAGCCTTCTTCACAGTCTAGCTCTCACATCCATACATGACCACAGGAAAAACCATAGCCTTGACTAGACGGACCTTTGTTGGCAAAGTAATGTCTCTGCTTTTGAATATGTGATCTAGGTTGGTCATAACTTTCCCTCCAAGGAGTAAGCGTCTTTTAATTTCATGGCTGCAGTCACCATCTGCAGTGATTTTGGAGCCCAGAAAAAGAAAGTCTGACACTGTTTCCACTGTTTCCCCATTTATTTCCCATGAAGTGATGGGACTGGATGCCATGATCTTCGTTTTCTGAATGTTGAGCTTTAAGCCAACCTTTTCACTCTCCACTTTCACTTTCATCAAGAGGCTTTTTAGTTCCTCTTCACTTTCTGCCATAAGGGTTCCAAATAGGAAAAGGAGTACACCAAGGCTGTATATTGTCACCCTGTTTATTTAACTTATATGCAGAGTACATCATGAGAAACGCTGGACTGGAAGAAACACAAGTTGGAATTAAGATTGCTGGGAGAAATATCAATCACCTCAGATATGCAGATGACACCACCCTTTATAACCCAGTGCACACTAATTCCCCATAAAGAGTTGGAAGTCTACAGGATCACAACTGAATATCATCTAATACAGCAGTGGTCAATCTCTCTTCCTCAGCATTGGAAGGTTCCACAGGAATGATTCAGTAGCATATGATTAGTTGAAAGATCTCAAGAAAATAGCCAAGAACGTGTTCACAGAAGTCATGACTACAAGAACAGAGAAAGTCCTGACCTTACTTCACTACTAGCAACACCACCAGTATCTTGAAATATTGAGATTTTATGTAAGAATTCATTCGAAAAGAAGATTTTCTTTTCTTCAAAACTTCTGAGAAGCTAAATGGGAAGTGCTTTACCCAGCAAGCTTTTGATCTGGAGAAGCTGGGAAAATTACCACAATAACATCTAAACCCAATACCTGAACTCACCATGCATCCTTCTCCCTCGTTTCTGCTTAACTAAATGAGCTCAGATACTAACTCCTAAAGAAACTTTCTCTGACCATTCCTAAACCTAACAGATTTTCTTTTTCTCAAAACTTGTTTGCTTTATTGTGTTTATCAGGATAGGCTGATGCTATAACAAACAAGTCTCCCTGTCTTATCACATTGGAAAGATGGTTCCACCTTGAGGCAAGGTCCAGCACCGATGTTCTTGCCAGGTGGCTCTATAAAGTTGCATTCTTCCACAAGGAGGGATGATCCTTCTACCACCACATCACCTAGGCTACCTCAGAGGCTGCTGATGGACTTTCTCCAGTTAGCGCAGGAAGTGTTAGTGTAAGAACTTCACCGGGCATTTGAGGAATCAGGCTTGGAATTGGCATAAATGACCTGATCCCACATTCTGTTGGCCATAACTAGTCACGTTGTCCCATGGAAATACAAAGCCTTGTTACAGTCTTAGTCTCGGACCTACACCAACGTAACTTTGTCATCCTTAGGTTACTTTGTGCCTTGCAAAGCCACTCTGCAGGAAGATGAAACTGTGACTGGAGTGTGCATGCAAATTTTATGGATGAAATTTGGGAGAAACACAATTTTCATCCATATTCCACTGACAAGAGTCAGTGATATGGCCATACCTCCCTGCCAGGGTCAATGGGAAATTTAGTTTCTAGCTAAATAGCTACAGTTCAACTTAGTTACTATGGAAGATGTTGGTGACAACCATCAGACTTCCTATACAGAGAAAAGGATGTTTTGTTTCACATGCAAATTCTTCAAAATAGGGATTGTTGTTCCCCATTTCTGAAATTTAAAGGCTATATAATGGAACACCCATACTAGATCTTAACACTGGTGTTTGCACCTACTTCTTACCAGCTCCAGGGCCCACTTTTCTTTTATCAGATGCTGTGTATTGTCCAGAGTAGGATGTCTGTAAATACAGCAGGGTGATGCCTTGTGCCAGGGCCATCTCATTCTTTTTCTTATGTCTTCTTTAATTGCTTCCTCTGCCATTTTTCAAATGTAGTTGTATGTGAAGAGTGACTGTAGTTGGACATTTAACGTAGTGCTCTTATGTACTTGGAACAGATCACATTGTGGTAAGGTAAAGATGAGAGGTGAGAAGTTCAAACCAGACACCTTCTTATCTCCCAACACATTCTATTTTTATTTTGTGTTACAGCTGACTTTTTTTCTCATTGTGGTTGGCTGGAATGCTGACCAAGTGTCTACTAAAGGTCCAACCCTTTGGAGAAAGTGATGATATCTCAAAGAGAAAGAGAGAATTCATCTCTCTTCCACTTGAATGTGGAATTCACAGTGGGAGCCGAGACAGTGCTAAGGCAGGGGACACCAAGCCATCCCACTGTGTTCTTGGTTCTGATGGGTCCCTCTGGTGATGGATTCTTCTGTTTTCAGAGTTGGGTTTTGGTTTTGCTTCTTCTGGGTTCCTTTCCTCTAGGAAGATACTATGGAAAATGCTATCATAAATTATAAAACCTTGCCCATTCAGATCAGATCAGTCGCTCAGTCGTGTCCGACTCTTTGCGACCCCATGAACCGCAGCACGCCAGGCCTCCCTGTCCATCACCAGCTCCCGGAGGTCACTCAGACTCGCATCCATCGAGTCAGTGATGCCATCCAGCCATCTCATCCTCTGTCGTCCCCTTCTCCTCCTGCCCTCAATCCCTCCCAGCATCAGAATTTTCTCCAATGAGTCAACTCTTCGCATGAGATGGCCAAAATACTGGAGTTTCAGCTTTAGCATCATTCCTTCTAAAGAAATTCCAGGATTGATCTCCTTCAGAATGGACTGGTTGGATCTTCTCGCAGTCCAAGGGACTCTCAAGAGTCTTCTCCAACACCACAGTTCAAAAGCATCAATTCTTCGGCGCTCAGCCTTCTTCACAGTCCAGCTCTCACATCCATACATGACCACAGGAAAGACCATAGCCTTGACTAGGCGAACCTTTGTTGGCAAAGTGATGTCTCTGCTTTTGAATATGCGATCTAGGTTGGTCATAACTTTCCTTCCAAGGAGCAAGCGTCTTTTAATTTCATGGCTGCAGTCACCATCTGCAGTGATTTTGGAGCCCAGAAAAACAAAGTCTGACACTGTTTCCACTGTTTCCCCATCTATTTCCCATGCAGTGATGGGACCAGATGCCATGATCTTCGTTTTCTGAATGTTGAGCTTTAAGCCAACCTTTTCACTCTCCACTTTCACTTTCATCAAGAGGCTTTTTAGCCCCTCTTCACTTTCTGCCATAAGAGTCGTGTCATCTGCATATCTGAGGTTATTGATATTTCTCCCGGCAATCTTGATTCCAACTTGTGTTTCTTCCAGTCCAGCATTTCTCATGATGTACTCTGCATATAAGTTAAATAAACATGGTGACAATATGCAGCCTTGACGTACTCCTTTTCCTATTTGGAACCAGTCTGTTGTTCCATGACCAGTTCTAACTGTTGCTTCCTGACCTGCATACAGATTTCTTAAGAGGCAGATCAGGTGGTCTGGTATTCCCATCTCTTTCAGAATTTTCCATAGTTTATTGTGATCCACACAGTCAAAGGCTTTGGCATAGTCAATAAAGAAGAAATAGATGTTTTTCTGGAATTCTCTTGCTTTTTCCATGATCCAGCGGATGTTGGCAATTTGATCTCTGGTTCCTCTGCCTTTTCTAAAACCAGCTTGAACATCAGGAAGTTCACGGTTCACATATTGCTGCAACCTGGCTTGGAGAATTTTGAGCATTACTTTACTAGTGTGTGAGATGAGTGCAATTGTGCGGTAGTTTGAGCACTCCTTGGCATTGCCTTTCTTTGGGATTGGGATGAAAACTGACCTTTTCCAATCTTGTGGCCACTGCTGAGTTTTCCAAATTTGCTGGCATATTGAGTGTAGTACTTTCACAGCATCATCATTCAGGACTTGGAATAGCTCCACTGGAATTCCATCACCTCCACTAGCTTTGTTCGTAGTGATGCTTTCTAAGGCCCATTTGACTTCACATTCCAAGATGTCTGGCTCTAGGTCAGTGATCACATCATCATGATTATCTGGGTCTTGAAGCTCTTTTTTGTACAGTTCTTCTGTGTATTCTTGCCGCCTCTTGTTAATATCTTCTGCTTCTGTTAGGTCCACACCATCTCTGTCCTTTATTGTGCCCATCTTTGCATGAAATGTTCCTTTGGTATCTCTGATTTTCTTGAAGAGATCCCTAGTCTTTCCCATTCTGTTGTTTTCCTCTATTTCTTTGCACTGATCACTGAAGAAGGCTTTCTTATCTCTTCTTGCTATTCTTTGGAACTCCGCATTTAGATGTTTATATCTTTCCTTTTCTCCTTTGCTTTTCGCTTCTCTTCTTTTCACAGCTATTTGTAAGGCCTCCCCAGACAGCCATTTTGCTTTTTTGCATTTCTTTTCCATGGGGATGGTCTTGATCCCTGTCTCCTGTACAATGTCACGAACCTCATTCCATAGTTCATCAGGCACTCTATCTATCAGATCTAGGCCCTTAAATCTATTTCTCACTTCCACTGTATAATCATAAGGGATTTGATTTAGGTCATACCTGAATGGTCTAGTAGTTTTCTCTACTCTCTTCAATTTCAGTCTGAATTTGGCAATAAGGAGTTCATGGTCCGAGCCACAGTCAGCTCCTGGTCTTGTTTTTGCTGATTGTATAGAGCTTCTCCATCTTTGGCTGCAAAGAATATAATCAATCTGATTTCGGTGTTGACCATCTGGTGATGTCCATGTATAGAGTCTTCTCTTGTGTTGTTGGAAGAGGGTATTTGCTATGACCAGTGCATTTTCTTGGCAAAACTCTATTAGTCTTTGCCCTGCTTCATTCCGTATTCCAAGGCCAAATTTGCCTGTTACTCCAGGTGTTTCTTGACTTCCTACTTTTGCATTCCAGTCCCCTATAATGAAAAGGACATCTTTTTTGGGTGTTAGTTCTAAAAGGTCTTGTAGGTCTTCATAGAACCTTTCAACTTCAGCTTCTTCGGCGTTACTGGTTGGGGCATAGACTTGGATTACTGTGACATTGAATGGTTTGCCTTGGAAACGAACAGAGATCATTCTATCGTTTTTCAGATTGCATCCAAGTACTGCATTTCGGACTCTTTTGTTGACCATGATGGCCACTCCATTTCTTCTGAGGGATTCCTGCCCACAGTAGTAGATATAATGGTCATCCGAGTTAAATTCACCCATTCCAGTCCATTTTAGTTCGCTAATTCCTAGAATGTCAACATTCACTCTTGCCATCTCTTGTTTGACCACTTCCAATTTGCCTTGATTCATGGACCTGACATTCCAGGTTCCTATGCAATACTAACACCCAAAAAAGATGTCCTTTTCATTATAGGGGACTGGAATGCAAAAGTAGGAAGTCAAGAAACACCTGGAGTAACAGGCAAATTTGGCCTTGGAATACAGAATGAAGCAGGGCAAAGACTAATAGAGTTTTGCCAAGAAAATGCACTGGTCATAGCAAATACCCTCTTCCAACAACACAAGAGAAGACTCTATACATGGACATCACCAGATGGTCAACACCGAAATCAGATCGATTATATTCTTTGCAGCCAAAGATGGAGAAGCTCTATACAATCAGCAAAAACAAGACCAGGAGCTGACTGTGGCTCGGACCATGAACTCCTTATTGCCAAATTCAGACTGAAATTGAAGAAAGTAGGGAAAACTACTAGACCATTCAGGTATGACCTAAATCAAATCCCTTATGATTATACAGTGGAAGTGAGAAATAGATTTAAGGGCCTAGATCTGATAGATAGAGTGCCTGATGAACTATGGAATGAGGTTCGTGACATTGTACAGGAGACAGGGATCAAGACCATCCCCATGGAAAAGAAATGCAAAAAAGCAAAATGGCTGTCTGGGGAGGCCTTACAAATAGCTGTGAAAAGAAGAGAAGCGAAAAGCAAAGGAGAAAAGGAAAGATATAAACATCTGAATGCAGAGTTCCAAAGAATAGCAAGAAGAGATAAGAAAGCCTTCTTCAGCGATCAATGCAAAGAAATAGAGGAAAACAACAGAATGGGAAAGACTAGGGATCTCTTCAAGAAAATCAGAGATACCAAAGAAACATTTCATGCAAAGATGGGCACGATAAAGGACAGAGATGGTGTGGACCTAACAGAAGCAGAAGATATTAAGAAGAGGTGGCAAGAATACACAGAAGAACTGTACAAAAAAGAGCTTCAAGACCCAGATAATCATGATGATGTGATCACTGACCTAGAGCCAGACATCTTGGAATGTGAAGTCAAATGGGCCTTAGAAAGCATCACTACGAACAAAGCTAGTGGAGGTGATGGAATTCCAGTGGAGCTATTCCAAGTCCTGAATGATGATGCTGTGAAAGTACTACACTCAATATGCCAGCAAATTTGGAAAACTCAGCAGTGGCCACAAGATTGGAAAAGGTCAGTTTTCATCCCAATCCCAAAGAAAGGCAATGCCAAGGAGTGCTCAAACTACCGCACAATTGCACTCATCTCACACGCTAGTAAAGTAATGCTCAAAATTCTCCAAGCCAGGTTGCAGCAATATGTGAACCGTGAACTTCCTGATGTTCAAGCTGGTTTTAGAAAAGGCAGAGGAACCAGAGATCAAATTGCCAACATCCGCTGGATCATGGAAAAAGCAAGAGTGTTCCAGAAAAACATCTATTTCTGCTTTATTGACTATGCCAAAGCCTTTGACTGTGTGGATCACAATAAACTATGGAAAATTCTGAAAGAGATGGGAATACCAGACCACCTGATCTGCCTCTTAAGAAATCTGTATGCAGGTCAGGAAGCAACAATTAGAACTGGTCATGGAACAACAGACTGGTTCCAAATAGGAAAAGGAGTACGTCAAGGCTGCATATTGTCACCATGTTTATTTAACTTATATGCAGAGTACATCATGAGAAATGCTGGACTGGAAGAAACACAAGTTGGAATCAAGATTGCCGGGAGAAATATCAATAACCTCAGATATGCAGATGACACGACTCTTATGGCAGAAAGTGAAGAGGGGCTAAAAAGCCTCTTGATGAAAGTGAAAGTGGAGAGTGAAAAGGTTGGCTTAAAGCTCAACATTCAGAAAACGAAGATCATGGCATCTGGTCCCATCACTGCATGGGAAATAGATGGGGAAACAGTGGAAACAGTGTCAGACTTTGTTTTTCTGGGCTCCAAAATCACTGCAGATGGTGACTGCAGCCATGAAATTAAAAGACGCTTGCTCCTTGGAAGGAAAGTTATGACCAACCTAGATCGCATATTCAAAAGCAGAGACATCACTTTGCCAACAAAGGTTCGCCTAGTCAAGGCTATGGTCTTTCCTGTGGTCATGTATGGATGTGAGAGCTGGACTGTGAAGAAGGCTGAGCGCCGAAGAATTGATGCTTTTGAACTGTGGTGTTGGAGAAGACTCTTGAGAGTCCCTTGGACTGCGAGAAGATCCAACCAGTCCATTCTGAAGGAGATCAATCCTGGAATTTCTTTAGAAGGAATGATGCTAAAGCTGAAACTCCAGTATTTTGGCCACCTCATGCGAAGAGTTGACTCATTGGAGAAGACTCTGATGCTGGGAGGGATTGAGGGCAGGAGGAGAAGGGGACGACAGAGGATGAGATGGCTGGATGGCATCACTGACTCGATGGATGCGAGTCTGAGAGACCTCCGGGAGCTGGTGATGGACAGGGAGGCCTGGCGTGCTGCGGTTCATGGGGTCGCAAAGAGTCGGACACGACTGAGCGACTGATCTGATCTGATCTGATCTGATGCAATACTGCTCTTACAGCATCGTACTTTGCTTCTATCACCAGACACATCCACAGCTGGGTATTCTTTTTGTTTTGGTTCCATCCTTTCATTCTTTCTGGAGTTATTTCTCCACTGATTTCCAGTAGCATATTGGGCCCCTACTGACCTGAGGAGTTTCTCTTTCAGTATCCTATCATTTTGTCTTTTCATACTGTTCATGGGGTTCTCAAGTCAAGAATACTGAAGTGGTTTGCCATTCCCTTCTCCAGCGGACCACACCCTGTCATATCTCTCCACCATGACCCGCCCATCCCAGGTTGCCCCTCGGGTATGGCTTAATCTCATTGAGTTAGACAAGGGTGTGGTCCTTGTGTGATTAGATTGACTAGTTATCTGTGAGAATGGTTTTAGTGTATTTGCCCTCTGATGCCCTCTTTCAAGACCTACTGTTTTACTTGGGTTTTCTCAACCTTGCCCATTAGGGGATGAGATTAATAAGTGATGTTGGGAGGATTTGCAAGCCTAGGGTTATAATTCCCTCAAAGAGTTAATGTTTTATGTGTTCAGTCACTCAGTCATGTGTGACTCTTTGCGGTCCCGTGGACCTTAGCCTAGCTAGGCTCCTCTGCTCATTGAATTTTCCAGGCAAAAATACTTGATTGGGAAGCCATTTCCTACCCCAGGGAATCTTCCTGACTCAGCGATCAAACCCATGTCTCTTATGTCTCCTGCATTGGCATGCAGATTCTTTACAACTAATGCCACCTGGGAAGTCAATGTTTTATAGATGGTACAATAGCAATGCAGAGAGGAACAAGAACCTCTCTCTAAACCTCTTCTATCTCTCCAACACACTCTCTCTCTCTCTTTCTGGGTCACCCTCATCGACCAGTTGTATGTCTCTGACCAATCATTCAACCTTTCTAAGCTTCAGTGTCCTCATGTGTAACACTGAGTTGCCATTTGTATTTATCCCATAGTTATTTTGATATTTTGATAATGAAGTTTGGTAATATATGGAAATTGCTTCATCTATTTAATACATTTTAACAGTATTATTTTTTACTTTAATTCAAAATGTCCAAAATCTTCTCTAATGTACACCATTTCAGACAACTGAAAAGCTGAGTGGGTTTTTATGTTTCATTTTTAATGTCCACAGAAAAGAAAGAAAAAGTCTGTAACTAATCATTTTGCTTTTTTTGTTTTTAAATTTTAAATTTAGGGTCACTGCGTTGCCTGATTCAAGACATATTTATCCAGATTTCATCAGAATGTATGTAACTATCACAACTGTCTGACTCTTATTCCTGAAGTTAGCCAATTAGACACTGTTGCATACATAAGTGTCTGGTAATGCAGTGGTTTTGCTAAATTCCACAATGTTAGAATAATATTGCCAGTATTTTGAGTCTGGCTAGAAGAAGAAGAGGGGCTCATAGGCTTTCCATGTAGGGGGCTTTTGCTAGAGCCTAAATACCACCAATAATTAGGCAGAATATAGTAGAGAAAAGCCAAGACTCTAAAATAATTTTGTTTAGAAATCCCCCATATGCAAGTCCCTATGTCTATTGGAAGTAATAGAGATTTATTCTTTTTGAGATCAAGTTTCCCCTAATGCGATGTAGTACACTGTTGGAGAAGATTGGGAGGCTTTGCAATTCATAACAATGTTCTTTCTAGAGGCCTGAAGGGTGTTGACAATGGAAAGTTTTTCAGCATGACTAATACGCTCTATGAATAAACTAGATCCTTAAGTTGTCCTCTGAAGGCCTGAAATCGTAACTAAAACCTCTTTTAGTGAAGTTAATCTCGGTTTTTCTTAAGGGTTATATGGAAATCTAATTCTTAAGTCTGATTTGGGATCCAGGTTCAACTAAAATGCACTGGAAAATATCTAGGTCCTCTGGTCCTTTCCCAAGAGCTTTTACATCCCCTTGTCTCATTGAGTTGTCACCGGTTAGCCTCTCTGATCGGAGAAGGCGATGGCACCCCACTCCAGTACTTTTGCCTGGAAAATCCCACGGACGGAGGAGCCTGGTAGGCTGCAGTCCGTGGGGTCGCTAAGAGTCGGACATGACTGAGCGACTTCACTTTCTCTTTTCACTCTCATGCATTGGAGAAGGAAATGGCAACCCGCTCCAGTGTTCTTGCCTGGAGAATCCCAGGGACGGGGAAGCCTGGTGGGCTGCCGTCTGTGGGGTCACACAGAGTCGGACACGACTGAAGTGACTTAGCATAGCATAGCATAGCCTCTCTGATCAGACGGGTATACCTGTGTGTCATTTACTTTGCAAACAGAGACATAGTTCCCTTCTTGGTCATCCTTTGTTTGTATATCAACTTGAAAAATCACACATTATTTTTGCTGACCTGGACCTCACAGGGAAAAATCACCTCATGCACGTTCAAAAACCATTTCAATGAGCAGAGGCACTTTAGTCAGGACTGCCATGCTGAGAGTGCCTTTCATGAGAGGTGGTTCTCCAATACTAAAGGTATGTGTGAAACAGAATGAGAATTCACAACGGAGACGACTACATACTTGGCTTATTTTCCTTCTTACGTGATTCGAAAATAGTCTTTAGCTAAGTAAATG
The DNA here is from genome assembly GCA_935064755.1 of Tragelaphus eurycerus. Taxonomy (NCBI): domain Eukaryota; kingdom Metazoa; phylum Chordata; class Mammalia; order Artiodactyla; family Bovidae; genus Tragelaphus; species Tragelaphus eurycerus. The sequence continues at coordinate 3,290,869 of CAKXYN010000015.1, forward strand.
GGAGCAAAAGGAAAGAAAGCCTAGGCTGTCATAGCTGTTACTCTGGGGAGGAAAGCACGGAGAGCTGATGGTGTTACCGGATCAGCAGAAACTCCGCAGGTTTGTCAACGGGAGGATCCTGTCCTGTCTCGGCTTGTTTTGGAGCTAGGACTAGAGCTGATAGTCTTAACCCTGGGTAATTTATGTAGCTTCAGAAAGAAAGGTTGTCAGGGCCCACACGATGAAGAAAGAAGGGGGTGAAAAAAAAAAAAAAAGCAAACGAGACTGGGGACATGTCTAAACTTCCTCCAACAGCACTGTCACCCTTCTTGTCAGGTAGGAAGGAAAAAAAAAACAGATTAAAGCAAGTTCTTTGTTTCCAAATTCCAGGCTTGCAAGCGATGTATTATGATACTCATTTCAAAATATGGTTACATCTTGAAAGCATTTTTGTTAGAAAGGCATATTATCTTTAACAATGAGGCCGGGGGAGTTGGGAGGAGGGAGGTTGGTGCGTTACAGTAGACTCTTAAAATACCTTAGCAGATCTAACTTTATATACATCTTTTTACATTAGCATTCAAAAATCCTTGGCAGGAACAATAGGAATGGTTCAAAGTTCAATTCATAATCATAAGCAGACTTCTCCCCACTTCCTTCTCCCCTCACTGCTCCAGTTTTTGTGAGTGTATTTGGAAGGGGTGGAGAGAAGTGAAAGAGGGTCAAATTTAAACATCTTTCCCCCCTCTCTTCCTCAGGATGAGCTCTAATTTCATAATAGGATCATTTTATACTCAGCGTTGACTACTCTGGTTCGGGTTCAGGATGATAATCGTAGAAAATAAAAAAAGTAACGTTTTAAAAGCTCCGTCTGCTAAAGAAAGGCACAGCGCGGCTTTAGTAAAAGCATATGTTGCTAGCGGAACTTCACGACCGCATTCAAACCAGGTTCTTGCCAGATCACGTTATGTTTCTAAAGCTCCTTATTTAAATTTCCCAAGCGGGGTTCAGATGGCGTGTTCTGTGTTTTTGCTCTATAGTATTGAGGGAGGTCCTACGAAACCTTTCCCCTTAAGAACCGACTTTTTCTTTTCTAAATAAAAGTCCTAATTAAACCTAGTTACATTTGTGGGATACAGGACTCCACGCCAGTGACAACAGGGAAAAAAAACATCTGCTCTTGGCACAGTTGTGGGTCCTGATAATCACGGCCCGTGGAGTGACGAGGCGAGGAACAGGGCCTGCAGCCACGCCTGCCAGCCCTCGCTGTGTTCGTAGGAGAAGCGGGATCCCATGATGGTCAGTTACCGGACCCTGAAACACCAGCTCGCCAAGTCCCGGTCTCAAGGAAAGGTTGCCTTCACATCACCCCAGGCCAGTGTATTCTTTCATTCAAAAGATGAAACAGAGAAGTCACTATCTTGGAGATGCTTACCTATTGTTGGAATACATTTCAGTGCTTTACAAAACCTGGGCCAGGAATTCACCCTAATTGAGTGTCGTCAGTGTATCCATAATGCTTGCTCTCACATTCGTAGACCTTTACTCCAAAGCCTTCTGTTCTGCTTAGAAAACCTGATTCTGTTTGCGTCTTTTAAGGTTCTGTTGAATTGTTGTTGATGAGGTTGAGAGTTCTCTCTGGGCCCCTCTGGGTTCTTCACAACTTAATTATCATATCTATGCCTACAAAAAAATAAAATAATTAATCTACCCCCACTTTCATCCCCCAGGCTTTGGTTGTTGCCTGGTACTAAGCTTTAGTTATTGTGATATGGAGATCTTTCTGAGTCTCTGAGTCTAAAATACCAAGCACAAGCAGGGAAAGAATTAGTTCCTGTGAAGGACGCATTCCCTAATGGGCCCTACTGAACACTTAAAGCACTGCAATTTTGACTGCCAATAGCCATATGGGTCTGCCCAGGATAAACATCTATCCCCTGAAATAATGGAATCATAACTCAGCATTTTGCTCAGAAAACAAAAGGATTTATTGAGAGTAACAGAATTATGGATGACGCAAAATATGGTTTACTGAAACATAATTCTACAGGGTCCATTGTAAATTCTATTCTGTGAGGTCCTGATATTTATTTCTAATGTCTACCCCACCCCCTCCAGCTTCTCTCTCAACCTCTCTCCCTCTCCCCTCCTTTTGCCTTCCACCTTACCTCTGAACTAGGAATTTTTTTTTTCAAAACTCATACAAGGTAAAATGATAGTGTTTTCTTTTTTCCTTCTTGTCTAGATCTCTCTTCTTCCTTATTTAGGATCTACTAATCTCCAAAATTGGAGAAGGCAATGGCACCCCGCTCCAGTACTCTTGCCTGGAAAATCCCATGGACGGAGGAGCCTGGTGGGCTGCAGTCCATGGGATCGCTAAGAGTTGGACACGACTGAGCGACTTCACTTTCACTTTTCACTTTCCTGCATTGGAGAAGGAAATGGCAACCCACTCCAGTGTTCTTGCCTGGAGAATCCCAGGGACGGGGGAGCCTGGTGGGCTGCCGTCTATGGGGTCACACAGAGTCGGACATGACTGAAGTGACTTAGCAAATCTCCTAAATACTTTACCTGATTCGTATTCTCTGCTATATCCACTGGGCTTTCACATACTGTCCAAGTTGCACTTAAAATAGGTACATTTTTTTTTTTTTTCCTGACAAGCAGAATGATGTTGTGGTTATTAACACAGACTGTGTAGGTTCAAATCTTGGCTCTGTGATTTTGGGCAATTTACTTAACTTCTCTGCAAAATGGGGATAGAAATTATCCCTAATACCTAGTAAAGAGAATTAAAAGTGTTAGTATATTTCAAATACTCAGAAGTGCATGTGGCTATGAAAGTCGCTATATTTTGATACTGGCTATTTTTATTCAACTGCATCCCTCTGCAGAATCTCTGGCTGATTTTTCTATCTGCACAGGCTGAAGTTGTTTGTCTTTCTCTGCTGGGAGTGTTCTCTTTTCTTCTCTTTGGTTCTGGCCAAAGGAATAGTCCTGCCCCATGTCATAGCAATGGAAGGAGATGTGTGCTAGGTCCCTTTTATTGAGAAGAGTGGTATCCAGATTTGAGTTCAAGGTGAACTCCTTCTCCCTTCTCAGTCTTAAGACTGATTTTTTTTTTTTCCTGCTGAATTACTAGTAAACAGTTTTCCAGCAATTGTAGCCTTACCCCTTTCTCCTGAGGTAAGTTGTACTTGAATAAAACAATGCACATATGTGCAAGTATGTTTATTTCAAATATTCATTCCCTGAGCATTTACTTTATAACCACTCCTCCATCTTTGTCTTTTTAGACTCAAATATTTCTCTGTCACTTTTAGTATAACAAGAAGTATTGGAAGAATGTTTTATCAAGTTAAAAAAGTTGTAAAGTGTCAGACTAAGAACCAGCCCCCGCTGAACTGTATGTGACACTGATGTGGCCTCTTATGAATTATGTAATTATGTACAGTTTAAGCATTGCAGTATGCAGCTATGCTGCTACTGCTGCTAAGTCGCTTCAGTCGTGTCCGACTCTGTGAGACCCCATAGACAGCTGTCCCTGGGATTCTCCAGGCAAGAATACTGGAGTGGGCTGCCATTTCCTTCTCCAATGCATGAAAGTGAAAAGTGAAAGTGAAGTCGCTCAGTCGTGTCCGACCCTCAGCGACCCCATGGACTGGAGCTTACCACGCTCCTCTGTCCACGGGATTTTCCAGGCAAGAGTACTGGGGTGGGGTGCCATTGCCTTCCCCGATGCAGCTATAATTAGTACATAATCTGAATAAAATGTTGTTATTGATAAAGTGTCAAGCATCTAAAAATTCATGTTATCACAAACAAGAGACCGAATAACCTTTGATTTTGCTATGCATTCATAACTTGTCAGAACATAATAAATGGATTCATCTAAAGGAAATAAATTAATCTAAAAATATGAATTCATCTTCTTCACAAAATCATACATATTTTACCTAGTATTCTGTGATATTTTAGGTATTTAAAAATTTATTTTTAAGAGACATTGCATGCTAAAGGCTAAGAGAAAGGGCTCTGGAATCAGATTTGCTGGGTTAGACAAGCTGGCTGCCTATCAGCATTGGATATTTATGCCAATTACTTAACATTTTAAACCTCAGTTTTCCCATCTGTAGAATGGGATTCGTAATAGTACCAACTCCCATAGGTTGTTTTGAGTATTAAGTAAAATAATGCTTGTAGTTGTGCTTGCTATATAAATACAAGAAATAATAGCTGTTACGAAGTATGAGCAACACTGTCCTTCATCTTTGAACTTCTGATTTGTCTTTCAGTCTAATAAATGTTAAAAATGTTGTCTAACGTCTCTTCTTCATGTCTCTTTGATTTGTTTTCCAACATCAGAGTATAAACAAAGTTCCAGTATGTTTCCATTTCACTGTCATCTTTTGAGGTTTATTTTACATCTATCTCTAAATTTTTATTCTTAAGTGCATGCTTAAAGAATCATGAATGCTCAAGGGTGATGTGCGTGCTCAGTTATAGACAACATTCAGCTCCATATCCCATCCTCCTCTTGTGTAGAGTTTAAGATGTTGTAAGACAAAACAATTTAGCAAGACCATAGTTCAAGTTCAAAACATGACACATTAGGTAGGTGAACATAAAGTTATCCACATGTGGATACTTGAGAGGGTGAGACCAGCCCTATTTGTAATAATGTTGGAATAATAGTTGTATATCCTAGGACTGTTTGAACCAATGGGGGCCAATGGTCATCCTATGAATTTGTCTTTATCTAGTTTTGTATAACAAATCACCCTGAAATCTCCTGCCAGAAATCAGTAACTATTTTGTTACAGTTTTCTGGGCCAGTAATTCAGAAATAGCATAGGTGGTCAGCTCATCACTGTTTCATGATGACTAGGACCGTAGATGGAATGGCTAGAGATCTTGGGAAAACCTGACTGGGCCATATGTCAGAGACCTCAGTCCTGGTTGTGAGCTGGCTTCCTCAGTTGCTCTCCACATGGGCTTTGCTGTGACTAAAATGGTGTAACTGTAGGGAATCAAAAATGAAAAGAACTAAAGAAAACTATGGAGGTGTAGAGATCTTGGCAAAGGGAAGTCCAGGCTTACATATATCAGGAGGCACCTGACAGAGCCTCTCCCAAAGCATGTAACACATTGTCATTAGTGATTTTTAAGTAGACTGAACATTGAATAAGACTAGTATTGAATCATATATTTGGAAAAAAATAATTCACTTTGGAGCCTTTTGACAGTTCATGAAAGGGGAAAATCTGTCTGCTTCTGGTATGTCTTCAGCATCAGTATAACCCTTGATGACTTCGGCAAGCCAAGCAGACAGGAAACCCAATTCCTTTGATGGGAAGCATAGTTTTGCAAGAGCCGAACAACACAGTTTTGTTTCCACTGTAACATTTTTCTTCTATTACCTTCTAGTTATGACAAGTAATAGTTAAAAAAAAATTCATTTGTGACATAAGTCTTTGTTTTCAAACAAACGTAGACTAGTGATGGTCGCACAACCATAGAAGTGGGGTGGGGTAGGGGCGGAAGTGTCTGCTGTGTGATGTTTTGATTAGGCCAGAAAGAAGCGGGGTGGGGCTGGGGGCAGAAGTGTCTGAAATTTTGGTGGGGGCAGAAGAAGGGCAGTGGGAGTTGGGGCAGAAGTGTCTGCTGTCTGATGTTTTGATGAGGCCAGGGAGCTGGATATATTTGGAGGAGGTTGATTTGGAGTGTATTTGTCCTGTATCCAGATTCATAACAGCCAGAGGGTAGAGATACCCAACCCTGAGAGGATGTTCCCAGAAATAAGCTTTGAAGATGGAGCATGGAGGATCCTAGAGCAGATTGTGGATTCCAACCTCACCCTGGGATCAACAAAGTCCAGGATAAGGGAAGAGAGTGGAAGACCACTTTGGGTCCTACCTTCCCTTTCAAGTCCCTGAAACAGGTCACTGGGGCCACTCTAGGTGAACTGACATGTTTACATGGGGTGGAAGAAGAAGTGTTAAACCAGATAATAATTCATGACTGCAAATGGAAAATTTTAATAACCAAGAGTGCCAGAGAAATTTTGAAACCTGTACAGGATGTGATTCAGGCATCTGTTGGCAGGATTGAGAGATTTGATATAGCACAGTGGGCAGTGATTTCTGAAAAATAAAATGAGTGTGCTTTTACCCCACTTAGCTGAGACAATTAAACTACTTTGCTCTCATTTAAAAACAGGAAAAAAAACCCCAACAAAACAAAAGAAATATATATCAGCAAAAAATAGGGGCCAATATTAAAATATTAAATAAAAAATACTAAGCCTGTAATAGAATAGGCAAAATCGTACTGGTGGTTCAAGCATCATTAAAATTAGGGGAACATTAAAATGCAAACAATGAGAGAATTTCTACCATGATGCCTAAAATGAATGAATGCTAGTTATTTTTAGTGGTCTAAAGCTTTCTCAGTTCTACTGAAAGCTAAAGAACTTCTCTGGTAGAGAGGGAGGAGTCTTGACTTGTTGCTAGTTACTGTCACTAATAAGTTCCACTTTCTGATTACCAGAGAATCAGTGGCTGTAGAATTGTATTGTGAACTTAGAGCATCTCTGGATCTCGAGGCTGTCCTGCCAAATGACGAGTTCATGTGTGCCAGGGAGGGCACCAAACATTGAGTGAGATGGAGTCCCCAGGAAAAATACCCGCAGTACAGTGATTCCATGGTTTTGGTCCCTGACTGTTTTTGTTCTGACTGTGTCAATTCTGTCCTCTATTCCCCCCCCCCCTTTTTTTTTTATTGCTCCGGAGTGTTCTTTTGTTTAATTGTTAAGCCGAGAGCTGACTGCTCTCAGGAATAGCCTCCCCCATTTGGCCAGGTAAACACATCTTCTGGCAAAGATGTTTTTGTGTGTACTCAGGTGTTGTTTTTGGGCCTTGGAAAAAAATGCCTCCCAGAAAATGATGTTTTGGGGCATTGGAAATTAACATTTGTGATGAGAATTAAAAGCAGAATTTTAAGAACAAGTTCTTTGTGCATATATGTGCTATGCAATTGTTTTTTCCAAGAACTAGTTGTTCAGGAGAAGAGCCTGGATTTCTCTTAGGACAGAATTGAGTTCAAGTTCTGTCTCTCCTATGTTCTAAGAAGTTGACCTTAGATACATTATGTAACATCTAGGTTTATCATCTGTCACTGAGGGATAATGACTTTTGCCTCTTTGGTTGATAGAAACTCACAATGAAACAGCATATATGCAGCACACTGCCTAGTGCCTCCAGCATGGTTTATGCTCAAGGAACATTAGTGACCTTCCCTGTTCTCTGTTATAATAAAATCAACCTAATCAGAAAAGAAATACAGGAATATATACTAATAGCTATAAGTGTATAAAGCATTACTACTATAATTATAACCGATATAATAAACATGGGTTATATATAAAAATAACATGTATATTTCCCGTATTTATTATATATATATGTACATATAGCCCCAAAATATCTTTGTTTTTATATAGATCCCTATATTTTTAAACTGATACATATCTGTTTATATTTGTTTTTTCAGGTAACAGATGAGTGGTTTATTACTGTTTAACTTAGTGGGGTAAAAACATGCTACAGCTTTTCTTTTTAGAAATCACTGCCCATTGTGCTATGTCAGATCTCCTTCTGTGGACAGTTTACTGAATCACATCTGGGGCAGATTTCAAAATGTCTCTCATATATATACATGTCGCTCAGTCATGTCTGACTCTTTGCAACTCCATGGACTATACAGTCCATGGAATTCTCCAGCCCAGAATATTAGACTGGATAGCCATTCTTTCTCTAGGGCATCTTCCCAACCAAGGGATCAAACCCAGATCTCTCACATTGCAGGCAGATTCTTTACCAATTGAGCCACCAGGGATGCCCATATATATGCATATATATACATACAAGTATATGCATGTATATACACAAATATATGTGTATATGTAGATATGTGTATATATATGTGTGTGTGTGTGTGTATCCCCAAATATAAGCAATCAGATATGCAATGTCAATTGTAAATACTGGAAGTAATGAGAAAGCCATCTGCCTGAATTCCTATCAAATTAGGAATAAAAATTCAGTCCACTTCAGCAACTCAGAAATAAAATGAAGCCAATCAAAGGCAGAAGAAAAGAACAATGTGTATGCAGATGAGTCTAAAACTTTACTCCCTCAACATGTACCTTTGGAAGACTACATTGCCTTTAAGAATGTCAGTGCATTAGTAATTTTAGAGCACGATAACTCCTGAAATTTTGTCTAAAAGTCTTAGGCTTTCTCCTAAGTCTGTCCTGCAAATCTTTTTTCTTCCTCTTACTTCCTCCCAAATCCTCAGTGACTTAGACAGCTGCAAGGCCTTCCTCCCACTCCCCCATTCAACATAGATGGCCTTGTCCTTGGAGACCTCCCCAGCTCCCTGAAGCTGCCTCTGTCCAAGAACTTAGGTGGTTGGACTGAAAGTAGCAGAAAGTAGTCAATAATTAGAAAAACAGATTTTCAGCCAAACTGAGTAACTGGAGCTTGGAATTTCATATCTGAGATATTGGTTTCACTAATTAATTAGCACAAAAGTAATGGTCTGTGGGGGAACATAGCTTTATAAGCTCTTGGCTGGGACTGTTAGAAATGAACAATGTACACAGGAAAATGTTAATAGTTGAGGAGAAAGGCATTTTAACCAAGTTTTATAGTATGTGGTTTAGGGTCCTCAGGGCAAACATATGCATTACACATCTAACCCCACACTGAGAGAATAATCCCTAATGTTGGTTCCTCTGCTTGTCCTATTAAAAATTCCCCAAAACATAAAGGCTGCCAATTGCAGACTGAGAATAAATGACTCGTGATTCCTTCTGAAACTGCATCCAAGATCCATGCTCTCAGTGCTGCACACGGAATCACTGGGGGAGGGCGGTCTCTGTCCTCAGGGGTGCTAGAAAAGCCCAATGCATTGATCCAACCCTATTTATTTCAGGTAGGGAACCCTAAGGCCACTTTCTATCAGAGGTTGTTAGAGTAGGGATTTCCTGTTAAAGAATGTCAGTCCCTGGGTTTGCTTTTTGTATAATGCAGTCAGAGCATGAACTTGGAACCCCTAATGGGGGAATGTTGGAATGCTCTGCATTCTGTGAGATGCCACCTCTTGTAGAATTTCACACTGGCTTTCAGCAACAGGGGAGCCTTCAGCCAGCCCTCAACACTGGCCATCTTTGCAGATGACTTAATGCAGTGTTAGTGGTTCTGGGATTCATGTGAACAGGCAATCTCCTCTAACCTTAAAGATTATGTAGTTAAATTCTCATGTGAAACATTATCATGTAAAGGGGTATGGGATGGAGATGTAGGAGAAGGCATGAAACAATATAGAATTATTTCAAATCGAATTTTTCATTGTTGATTTAAAAAAAAACACTTTTGTTCTGAGGTCAGAAAACTTAGCATGGGATCTTGGCTGTCAGCTACATGATCTTGGATAATTCCTTTAGCTTTCCTGGGCTTTGACTTTTCCGTCTATAAAACGGAACTGACAGTCCCTGTCCAGACCACATGGTAGTGAGGCTCAAGGGGAGGCCATGTTATAAAATGCTGTGCACATATCACCTCTTGCTTATTATTTTAAGGGTTTGGGTATGCAAATACTTAACAGTGGTCAAATGTCACAGGCCTCAATACTCATTCAAATTCTCAGGTGACCTCTGGTCCCTGGTTAGTATGAATTGTGCACATCTTCAGGAATTCTGAACACCTGCCCTGTGTTTTAAGTAGGTTTTAATAATTATACACAGTTGAACTAGATCTTAGTAATTATATGGTATCAGAGATGGTAAAATGAAGAGGACAAGTTGAGTCTGAGGCTTACTTCCTAATAATTTTTACCTCTTTATTAAAACTTGTGGCCCAAATGCTGACCCATCACAGCAGTCTTATGGGGACCTTGTTTTTTAAGTCACTTTTGGACGGTCTCCATTACTCATCCAAGCTCTTGGTATTATTGTCTATGACCTCTAGGTTACATGCCTATGTCCTCCTGATGGCCTCTATTCTCCAGGGCATGAATATTTAGACATGTACTAGAAGCTCCTTAGTCAAATAATTCAACCTACAGACAGAATTGTATGTTTTATTTTTGGCTGCTTCCCCCCACCCCAACCCCAGGCTTGTGTTTGCCTGCAAACAGTGATATCTGAGTATGTGTGTAGAGGAGTGGTCTGCATTTCAGAAAGTAAACAGTTATGCACAGATAGACACTTCAGGCAATTTCTTTTGAATGCTTTTTGAGAGGCTATGGCCTTACAAATACTGTCTGATATTTTCATTGATTCTAAATTGGTCATAGAAAGTCTCATTCCATGAAAGCACTATTCTAGTTCTAACTCCCTGCAGTGTGATACTGTCCCTTTAACTTATAAACCCAGCCGATTGTCCCCCTTTGCCCTTTTTTATGTGTGGCAAAGGAAAGTGTGATTCAGCTGTATATCATACGATAATAACTTTGATGCTGCAGCCTTGGAACTTTCCCTGGGATGTAGGTGAGAGGCTGACACTGTTACCTGTGTACTCTTCTCTGTTTGCAATGAGAACAGATCTGTTGGATAAAAGTGTTTCTTTCTTTTTTTTCCCTACAAAATTCCTTGGTAGAGTATTGTTCTAAGTAACTGAGGATTTGATCCTCAACAATGAAATCTGCTGTCATATTTTATTTATGATGGAGGTTCAACATTAGTAATTGTTGTTTAGTCTCTATCGTGTCCAACTGTTTGTGACCCCATGGACTGTAGCACTCCAGGCTTCCCTGTCCTTCACAATCTCCCGGAGTTTGCTCAAACTCATGTCCTTTGAGTCGGTGATGCCATCCAACCTAATAATATACAGGTAGTAACTAATAGGACTAATAATATAGGACTTAATTTTTCCAGCAGTTGCAAGGTGTCAGGCAGTTGTATTAGAGCTGGACTGTGAAGAAGGCTGAGCGCCGAAGAATTGATGCTTTTGAATTGTGGTGTTGGAGAAGACTCTTGAGAGTCCCTTGGACTGCAAGAAGATCCAACCAGTCCATTCTGAAGGAGATCAATCCTGGAATTTCTTTGGAAGGAATGATGCTAAAGCTGAAACTCCAGTATTTTGGCCACCTCATGCATAGAGTTGACTCATTGGAGAAGACTCTGATGCTGGGAGGGATTGAGGGCAGGAGGAGAAGGGGACGACAGAGGATGAGATGGCTGGATGGCATCACTGACTCGATGGGTATGAGTCTGGGTGACCTCCGGGAGCTGGTGATAGACAGGGAGGCCTGGCGTGCTGCGGTTCATGGGGTCGCAAAGAGTCGGACACGACTGAGCGACTGATCTGATCTGATCTCTTAACAAATGGGAATTTAGAAAGTCTTCATTGTTTGAAAGCTGTTGACTCCAAGTGACTGTGATGAGAAAAAAAAAAAAAAAAAACGGAGAGACATTCTTGGTGTCTCACTGGAGGTTGTAAATATAGGTGGGGAGTTTTGTGTGTTGGGGGTAAGGAAATAGAACAAGCAGAAGATGGTGTACTTGAGATAAAATTGTAAGTTACATGGAAGTTCCTTACCCTGATCTATCTCACATATTATTATGGTAAAGATATTTACCATAATTATTATTTACCACGATTATTATTATTTTTGGTAAAGATAAAGCACAGGGAATAGGACATGAACACCATACCTATTGTTGGAATATATGGAGAGGTAAGGGGATGTGATAGCCTGTGTCATGGTGGGCTAAAGGCACGAAGATGGCCAGTCTGGAGTACAGAGTATAGTTCTTCATTTGAGTTGGATTAATGGCATTGGATAAGGCTGGATAAGGGAAAATAAAATGCAGTTGTACTGAGTAAAGACCTTTATTTTCAGTCTATCACAAACAGAATATAAGGCAAAGGAGACTGGTGCAGTTTTATGGGTACATTCAAGAACGAAATGATGCAATAGACCTTTGACATCGCTGCAATCTTTCCCTTCTGTTCCAAATTGCAAATGAGTGAGTCTTGAGGGAATATTATTCTGAGAAACAGATAAAAAAGGCTTAGTCACCATCACCTGAGAAGGGCTGAGGGCACAACCATATAGCCATGCAGTAGTTTGCCAACTCAGCCTTGTAGTCATCTGGGCGACTTCTACAAAATTTTCAGATATCTGGTTCTCACTCTAAATAATTCCTGATTCTATGGACCTAATGCGAGGCCTATGATTTTGTAAAGCTCTAGAAACTATAACAAGGAATATACTTTGGGAACTAGTTTTCTAATTAAGGTAAAGTCTTAAACCGGGGTTCTGGATACTTGGTGTCTACTGCCAGATTCACCAAACTAGAATCAGTAGAACTGCCCACAGTAATAACAAAATGGGTTCTTCTATTTCTCATGGGACATTTTGTGAAACTCTGTAATCATGTGTGTGAAGAATAGGCTATGTGAAAGTAACTATTTAAGCTCTGTTTGCACTATAGAATTAAGCAATTGGTCTCAAATTTTGTAAATAAAAAGATGTATAACGTTTTTTTCCTCAGGTCTAGTGCAACAAGAAAAAATAGGGAAATCACAGTCTTAGAACTGAATCGGTGATATCTGCAATCTCTATGTTTAAAAAAAAGATAATCTGAGAATGATGTGGAACTCTTAGGAATTAGAAATACAATAGCTTAAATAAAAAACTCATTGAAATATTTGAATATGTGTGTTATTTGGAAACAAAACAGACATAATGAGAAAAAGAGTAATGAAATTAGAGGATGAATTGAATATAAATTTTGCCAAAAGGGTAAGAAATATGAAGAAGAATAATGCCAAAAAAGGAAAATAAGAAAAGCAAATGCAAATATTTGCCAATTGAAGGGGCTTACTGAGTACTCATCCCAATGCACACTGAAAACAACACAAGCATCTAAAAATTTCCAAAGAATAGAGAGTAGATTCACACATAAGATGAATGAGGAATCAGATTGCTAGGAGAAGGATGACTGACTTCCTAACAGTGTTATTGGAAGACAAGACAATGGTACCACTGACATTTTGAAGTAAGTGATCTTCAATTTATAATGTTTTGCTCATAAAAACTGCAAATCAAATATAATGGTAGATTAAGGTGTTTTAAGACATGCCAGGACTCAAACATTTTCAGTCCAGCATAGTTTTTATAAGTTACTGGAGGGTGTTTTCCACTAAATCAAGAAAAAAAAAAAAAAAAAACAACAACCCAGAAGTAGGATTCAATACAGCTCATCAGAAGGGGAGGAAATTTGAAAGGGAAGTTACAAAATAATAGGGGTCAAAGTCTAAAGAGCAATATATGTAGACTGGAGCTGGTGGATGGAAAACCCAAGTAGGATTACCTACGTAAAAAACAAAAAAATGAAAATGATAAATTATCTAAGGACTTTATCAAAGCTTTTGGTAGTTAGGGGGAAATTTAACTAGAAAGTTGAATAGATACATAGAAGTTTTTTTAAATGAGGAAATTGTTAATCCCAGGCAAAAACAAAGTGGTATAGCCATAGTCTACATGATTGAGCACTAAACAATTGTCATATGATCTCACAATGAAAATGCTGTGATATAACTATAAGGGGGAGGAGAAGAGAGAGTACAAACTTATTTATTAAAATAGGACTAAAAAATCTAAATGTTGATTTTGATGAATCAAGGTATGTGAGTAAATACATGTGGTTCTAGAGAAATAGAGACATATTTTTAAAGATATAAGTTTAAAAGTTAAAAGTGGTTACCTCTAGGGAGAAGGATATGGAATATAAGAAATAGAGGGGCTAAGTGCCTTTTTACAAGACTATTAGTACAATTTGACTTTTCAAATTGCATATATGCATCTTTTCATCAAAATCATGATTTACTTAAAACATAAATCAGGGTTGAAAAAGATTTAAAAATATATCATGGCTACAAAAAATAAATGCTGGAGAGGATGTGGAGAAAAGGGAACCATCACATACTTTTGGTGGAAATATAAATAGCTACAACCACTAAGGAGAACAGTGTGGAGTTACCTTAAAGAACTAAAAATAGAACTACTATATGATACAGCAATCTCACTCCAGCCATATATCTGGAGAAAATCATAATTCAAAAGGATACATGTCCCCAATGGTCACTGCAGCACTATTTACAATAGCCAAGGCATGGAAGCAACCAAAATGTTCAGTGACAGAAGAATGGATAAAGAAGATGTGATACATATGTACAACGGACTATTACTCAGCCATGAAAAAGAATAAAATAATGACATTTACAGCCACATGGACAGACCTAGATATTATCATACTAAGTGAAGTACGTCAGAGAAAGACAAATATTATATGGTATCACTCATGTGGAATCTAATTTTTTAAAAAAGGTAAAAATGAACGTATTTGCAGAATATAAGCAGAATTACAGATATTGAAAACAAACTTATGGTTACCAAATAGGAAACATAGGGAAAGGGGATAAATCAAGATCTTGGGATGAACAGACAGACACTACTACACATTAATATAAAGTAGGTAACCAATAAGAACTTATTCTATAGCACAGGGAACTCTACCCAATATTTTGCGATAACCTATGTGAGGAAAGAATCTAAAAAATAAATGCATGTATGTATAACTGAATCATTTTGCTATATACACCTGAACTAACAAAACATTATAAATCAATTATACTCAAAATTAAGATATTAAAATAATTAATTTTAAAAATACCTCAAGGAAGTCTACCAATATTCCACCCTGCTTTATCAGCTTGGGCACAGGTTAGATGTGAATATAGAAGTTCCCTTTTCCACTCTCCTTTACCCTTTTGTAAGACTAGTCCAAAGAGGGGAGACCTGAGGCTTACTCCAACTTCCCGTTTCCCAGAGGAAATTTTTGCTAAGGTTATTTGTCCCCCTGCAAATGTCACCAACTTCATATGTTTGGAATCATCACCTCTTAAAATGCAGACATTCATGAGATTCAGTTCAAAGATTCCGATTCATGAGATCTGGGATGTGTTGATGCATCATTTTTTTCAAGCATGTGAGATGAATGTGATACAGGTCATCAAGGGGTCCACTTAGTGAAAACTTGCATACAGGTACTGGGATATAAAACGTTAATACTTCCAGAAATACATATTCACTTATGTATTCACTTTTAACATTCAACCAGTATTTATTTCAGCTCATTTTAGCTTCAGACAATATACTAGGAATTGTCAAGGAGATGATGCATACTCTCAAGAAATTCATAATTTAGTCAAAAACGGTAGGGTAAATCCTGTCTCCTGTGACTGGATCCCTGAGGTTGGTGTGAAAGAAATACGGGAGCAGAGAGAGTCTTCCACCTACTAAACTACCTCAGTCTAAAGTCAGCTATGACAATAGTCACAACTCCTTCATTATGAAGAACTAACTTGGGAATCACACAGACCTGGTTTGAGCCCCAAATCTTCCCATTCCTAGAATGTCACAAAACCTTAGGGGAATCTGACACTTGGATGCCATAACACCTTATCCTGAAAATGTAGATAATTTGGAACCAATCATATGTTGAAGACAGAGCCAGATCCACAGTAGGTCCTCAGTTCAGTTTAGTTCATTTGCTCACTAGTGTCCGACTCTTTGCAACCCCATGAATTGCAGCACGCCAGTTCTCCCTGTCCATTACCTACTCCCAGAGTTCACCCAAACACATGTCCACTGAGTCGGTGATGCCATCCAGCCATCTCATCCTCTGTCATCCCCTTCTCCTGCCCCTAATCCCTCCCAGCATCAGAGTCTTTACCAATGAGTCAACTCTTCGCTTGAGGTGGCCAAGGTATTGGAGTTTCAGCTTTAGCATCAGTCCTTCCAAAGAACACCCAGGACTGATCTCTTTAGAATGGACTAGTTGGATCTCCTTGCAGTCCATGGGACTCTCAAGAGTCTTCTCCAACACCACAGTTCAAAATTATCAATTCTTCAGGGCTCAGCTTTCTTCACAGTCCAACTCTCACATCCATACATGACCACAGGAAAAACCATAGCCTTCACTAGACGGACGTTTGTTGGCAAAGTAATGTCTCTGCTTTTGAATATGCTATTTAGGTTGGCCATAACTTTCCTTCCAAGGAGTAAGTATCTTTTAATTTCATGGCTGCAATCACCATATACAGTCATTTTGGAGCCCAGAAAAAGAAAGTCTGACACTGTTTCCACTGTTTCCCCATCTATTCCCATGAAGTGATAGGACCAGATGCCATGATCTTCGTTTTCTGAATGTTGAGTTTAAGCCAACTTTTTCACTCTCTTCTTTTACTTTCATAAAGAGGCTTTTTAGTTCCTCTTCAGTTTCTGCCATAAGGGTGGTGTCATCTGCATATCTGAGGTTATTGATATTTCTTCAGGCAGTCTTGATTCCAGCTTGTGCTTCTTCCAGTCCAGCATTTCTCATGATGTACTCTGCATATAAGTTAAATAAGCAGGGTGACAATATACAGCCTTGACGTACTCCTTTTCCTATTTGGAACCAGTCTGTTGTTCCATGTCCACTTCTAACTGTTGCTTCCTGACCTGCATATAGGTTTCTCAAGAGACAGGTCAGTTGGTCTGGTATTCCCATCTCTCAGAATTTTCCACAATTTATTGTGATCCACACAGTCAAAGGCTTTGGCATAGTCAATAAAGCAGAAATAGATGTTTTTTTCTGGAACTCTCTTGCTTTTTTGATGATCCAGAGGATGTTGGCAATTTGATCTCTGGTTCCTCTGCCTTTTCTAAAACCAGCTTGAACATCTGGAAGTTCACGGTTCACGTATTGCTGAAGCCTGGCTTGGAGAATTTTGAACATTACTTTACTAGCGTGTGAGATGAGTGCAATTGGGCGGTAGTTTGAGCACTCTTTGGCATTGCCTTTCTTTGGGATTGGGATGAAAACTGACCTTTTCCAGTCCTGTGACCACTGCTGTGTTTTCTAAATTTGCTGGCATATTGAGTGCAACACTTTCAGAGCATCATCTTCCAGGATTTGAAAGAGCTCAACTGGAATTCCATCACCTCCACTAGCTTTGTTCGTAGTGATGCTTTCTAAGTCCCACTTGACTTCACATTCCAGGATGTCTGGCTCTAGGTCAGTGATCACACCATAGTGATTATCTGGGTCGTGAAGATCTTTTTTGTACAGTTCTTCTATGTATTCCTGCCATCTCTTCCTAATATCTTCTGCTTCTGTTAGGTCCATACCATTTCTGTCCTTTATCGAGTCCATATTTGCATGAAATATTCCCTTGGTATCTCTAATTTTCTTGAAGAGATCTCTAGTCTTTCCAATTCTGTTTTTTTCCTCTATTTCTTTGCATTGATCGCTGAGGAAGTCTTTCTTATCTCTCCTTGCTATCCTTTGGAACTCTGCATTCAGATGCTTATATCTTTCCTTTTCTCCTTTGCTTTTCACTTCTCTTCTTTTCACAGCTATTTGTAAGCCCTCCTCAGACAGCCATTTTGCTTTTTTGCATTTCTTTTCCATGAGGATGGTCTTGATCCCTGTCTCCCGTACAATGTCACGAACCTCATTCCATAGTTCATCAGGCACTCCATCAGTTCTAGTCCCTTAAATCTATTTCTCACTTCCACTGTATAATCATCAGGGATTTTATTCAGGGTCATACCTGAATGGTCTGGTGGTTTTCTCCACTTTCTTCAATTTCAGTCTGAATTTGGCAATAAGGAGTTCATGATCTGAGCCACAGTCAGCTCCTCGTCTTGTTTTTGCTGACTATATAGAGCTTCACTGTCTTTGGCTGCAAAGAATATAATCAATCTGATTTCTGTGTTGACCATGTGGTGATGTCCATGTGTAGAGTCTTCTCTTGTGTTGTTGGAAGAGGGTGTTTGCTATGACCAGCACGTTCTCTTGGCAAAACTCTAATACCTTTTGCCCTGCTTTATTCCGTATTCCAAGGCCAAATTTGCCTGTTACCCCAGGTGTTTCTTGACTTCCTACTTTTGCATTCAAGTCCCCTATAATGAAAAGGACATCTTTTTTGGGCTTCAGTTCTAGAAGGTCTTGGAGGTCTTCATAGAACCATTCAACTTCAGCTTCTTCAGCATTATTCATTGGGCCATAGGCTTGGATTACTCTGATATTGAATGGTTTGCCTTGGAAATGAACAGAGATCATTCTGTCACTTTTTTTTCAATTATTTTATTTTATTTTTTATCTTTTCAATATTGTATTGTTTTGCCATATATCAAAATGAATCCACCACGGGTATACATGTGTTCCCCATCCTGAACCCTCCTCCCTCCTCCCTCCCCATACCATCCCTCTGGGTCATCCCAGTGCACCAGCCCCAAGCATCCAGTATCCTGCATCAAACCTGGACTGGCGACTCATTTCATATATGATATTATACATGTTTCAATGCCATTCTCCCAAATCATCCCACCCTCTCCCTCTCCCACAGAGTCCAAAATACTGTTCTGTACATCAGTGTCTCTTTTGCTGTCTCATATACAGGGTTATTGTTACCATCTTTCTAACTTCCATATATATGCGTTAGTATACTGTATTGGTATTTTTATTTCTGGCTTACTTCACTCTGTATAATAGGCTCAAGTTTCATCCACCTCATTAGAACTGATTCAAATGTATTCTTTTTAATGGCTGAGTAATACCCCATTGTGTATATGTACCACTGCTTTCTTATCCATTCATCTGCTGATGGACATCTAGGTTGCTCCCATGTCCTGGCTATTATAAACAGTGCTGTGATGAACATTGGGGTACACATGTCTCTTTCAATTCTGGTTTCCTCAGTGTGTATGCCCAGCAGTGGGATTGCTGGATCATAAGGCAATTCTATTTCCAGTTTTTTAAGGAATCTCCACACTGTTCTCCATAGTGGCTGTACTAGTTTGCATTCCCACCAACAGTGTAGGAGGGTTCCCTTTCCTCCACACCCTCTCCAGCATGTCTTGCTTGTAGACTTTTGGATCGCAGACATTCTGACTGGCATGAAATGGTACCTCATAGTGGTTTTGATTTGCATTTCTCTGATAATGAGTGATGTTGAGCATCTTTTCATGTGTTTGTTAGCCATCTGTATGTCTTTTTTGGAAAAATGTCTACCTAGTTCTTTGGCCCATTTTTTGATTGGGTCATTTATTTTTCTGGAATTGAGCTGTAGGAGTTGTTTGTATATTTTTGAGATTAGTTGTTTGTTGCTTCATTTGCTATTATTTTCTCCCATTCTGAAGGCTGTCTTTTCACCTTGCTTATAGTTTCTTTTGTTGTTCAGAAGCTTTTTAAGTTTGATTAGGTCCCATTTGTTTATTTTTGCTTTTATTTCCAATATTCTGGGAGGTGGGTCATAGAGGATCCTGCTGTGATGTATGTCGGAGAGTGTTTTACCTATGTTCTCCTCTAGGAGTTTTATGGTTTCTGGTCTTACATTTAGATCTTTAATCCATTTTGAGTTTATTTTTGTGTATGGTGTTAGAAAGTGCTCTAGTTTCATTCTTTTACAAGTGTTTGACCAGTTTTCCCAGCACCACTTGTTAAAGAGATTGTCTTTCATCCATTGTATATTCTTGCCTCCTTTGTCAAAGATAAGGTGTCCATATGTGCGTGGATTTATCTCTGGGCTTTCTATTTTGTTCCATTGATCTATATTTCTGTCTTTGTGCCAGTACCATACTGTCTTGATGATTGTGGCTTTGTAGTAGAGGCAGGTTGATTCCTCCAGTTCCATTTTTCTTTCTCAAGATTGCTTTGGCTATTTGAGGCCCGCTACATATGTTGTCTACAAGAGACCCACCTCAAAACAGGGGACACATACAGACTGAAAGTGAAGGGCTAGAAAAAGATTTTCCATGCAAATAGAGACCAAAATAAAGCAGGAGTAGCAATACTCATATCAGATAAAATAGACTTTAAAACAAAGGCTGTGAAAAGAGACAAAGTAGGTCACTACATAATGATCAAAGGATCAATCCAAGAAGAAGATATAACAATTATAAATATATATGCACCCAACATAGGAGCACCACAATATGTAAGACAAATGCTAACAAGTATGAAAGGAGAAATTAACAATAACACAATAATAGTGGGAGACTTTAATACCCCACTCACACTTATGGATAGATCAACTAAACATAAAAATTAACAAGGAAACACAAACTTTAAATGCTACAATAGACCAGTTGGACGTAATTGATATCTATAGGTCATTTCATCCCAAAACAATGAATTTCACCTTTTTCTCAAGAGCACACAGAACCTTCTCCAGGATAGATCACATCCTGGGCCATAAATCTAGCCTTGGTAAATTCAAAAAAATTGAAATCATCCCAAGCATCTTTTCTGACCACAATGCAGTAAGATTAGATCTCAATTACAGGATAAATACTATTAAAAATTCCAACATATGGAGGCTGAACAACACGCTGCTGAATAACCAACAAATGACAGAAGAAATAAAAAAAGAAATCAAAATTTGCATAGAAACAAATGAAAATGAAAACACAACAACCCAAAACCTGTGGGACACTGTAAAAGCAGTCCTAAGGGGAAAGTTCGTAGCAATACAGGCATACCTCAAGAAACAAGAAAAAAAGTCAAATAAATAACCTAACTCTGCACCTAAAACAACTAGAAAAGGAAGAAATGAATTACCCCAGGGTTAGTAGAAGGAACGAAATCTTACAAATTATGGCAGAAATAAATGCAAAAGAAACAAAAGAGACCATAGCAAAAATCAACAAAGCCAAAAGCTGGTTCTTTGAAAGGATAAATAAAATCGACAAACCATTAGCCAGACTCATCAAGAAACTAAGGGAGAAAAATCAAATCAATAAAATTAGAAATGAAAATGGAGAGATCACAACAGACAACACAGAAATACAAAGGATCATAAGAGACTACTATCAGCAATTATATGGCAATAAAATGGACAACGTGGAAGAAATGGACAAATTCTTAGAAAAGTACAACTTTCCAAAACTGGACCAGGAAGAAATAAAAAATCTTAACAGACCCATCACAAGCATGGAAATTGAAACTGTAATCAGAAATCTCCCAGCAAACAAAAGCCCAGGTCCAGACGGCTTCACAGCTGAATTCTACCAAAAATTTAGAGAAGAGCTAACACCTATCCTACTCAAACTCTTCCAGAAAATTGCAGAAGAAGGTCAACTTCCAAACTCATTCTATGAGGCCACCATTCTGTCACTTTTGACATTGCATCCAAGTACTGCATTTTGGACTCTCTTGTTGACCATGATGGCTACTCCATTTCTTCTAAGGGATTCCTGCCCACAGTAGTAGATATAATGGTCATCTGAGTTAAATTCACACATTCCAGTCCATTTTAGTCCTCAGCAAATGTCAATTCCCTTGTACTTTTCTGTTTCACTTCTGATTGGGACCAAGTCATTCTGTTTTGTGGCTGGACTGGCAGTAGTTTAAGATGTTTAAAAGCACTGGGTTCTATTTAAATCTCCAGTCCTGACTCTTATTCTGTGTACATGTGTTTGGTACATTGGTGAGTATTTGACATTACTGAGGTGCAGATTCTTCATTTTTAATATGGAGATAACTGTCATTCTGAGGGTTTGTTTAGACAAAGTGTTTGAATTACCTACAACAATCACATGCACTTAAAAAATGTCAGACCTGAATAGTACACATGTTTTTCCACCCTTTAAAAGGAATTAGAGAGAGAAAGAAGTGTGTGTGTGTGTGTGTGTGTGTGTGTGTAAGTGTAAAAGCACAAACTCACAAATCAGTACACCTCTGAAACTCAGAGTCTTGCAGACGGAGACCCAGGTCATGGCAAAAAGCAGAATTCATTGTTTAGGATTCAAGTTCAAGGTACAGTGGACCAGGGCCATTTCTCACCTTTCTTGCAATGAGCAGCCTTTCCCTTTCTCAGTTCAGTTCAATTCACTTTAGTCTCTCAGTCATGTCCAACTGTTCACGACCCCATGGGCTGTAGCATGCCAGGCTTCCCCATTCATCCCCAACTCGAGAGCTTGCTCAAATTCATGTCCGTTGAGTCCGTGATGCCATCCAACCATCTCATCCTCTGTTGTCCCGTTCTCCTCTTGCCTTCAGTCTTTCCCAGCATCAGGGTCTTTTCCAATGAGTCAGCTCTTCACATCAGGTGGCCAAAATATTGGAGCTTCAGCTTCATCATCAGTCCTTCCAATGAATATTCAGAGTTGATTTCCTTGGATTGACTGATTTGATCTTCTCTCAAGAGACTTATCCAACACCACAGTTCAAAAACACTAATTCTTTGGTGCTCAACTTTCTTTATAGTCCAACTCACATCCATACATGACTACTGGAAAAACCATAGCTTTGACTATATAGGCCTTTGTCAGAAAAGTAATATCTCTGTTTTTTAATATGCTGTCTAGGTTGGTCATAGCTTTTTTCCCAAGAAGCAAGTATCTTTTAATTTCATGGCTGCAGTCACCATCTGCAGTGATTTTCAGGTAGTCATTCATTTTGTATGTTTTTAACTAAGACTCTGATGCTTCCAGCTTGGTTATTAGGCTAAATGCTATAAAGAACATGATTGAAGAATAGAATTTCAGTCCAAACAAGATTATAGCCCAATCTTTTCATATTTCAGTGGGAAGTTTGAACAAGGATAAGGTTTTCTGAGTGCTTTCCAGGGTTAGATAAAAGCTGTTGAAGTAGGGAATGACATGGAAATTTGTAGTAGGCAGTCCAAACAGGAAAACCAATCTACACTGATCTACCTGAGAGAAGAATGGGAAGAGTGGGTTGGCCTACACCCTTTTCCCTAGCCCCAGCCTCTCTGAGAGGAGCTCCTGGCTGTGAGCATGTTCTGTGGAGGAAGAGGACAGGATGCTTGGGGGTCAGCCTGCACTGTATGTTGGTCCGAAGTTGAAGAACTTAGAAGATATGGGACCAAAGCCATGCTGGTGGACTAGGGGCCTGGGCAGAAGACTCATTCCCTGTTTTCACACACACACACACACAGGCACAGGCCTCTTTCTCACAAAGACTTGGGTCTGGCTGCAGCTGCCTGCTGCCTGGGAGGTATACTTGGCTCTGTAAATCTCCAAGGGGGCCAGGGTGGGCCTCAGATGAGAGAAGAAGGGAATCTGGCGGCTTCAGGCTGGCAAAGCAGACTGCGGTTCCCTTCCAGGTCAGTCCAATGTTAAATACTCTGTACCACAGGAGTTTGTTCAGTCTGACCACAGAAGGGAAGGAAGCCGACGTTCAAAGCCAAAACCATATTCAGGAAAAAAGACTGGATACATAGAGATGTGTAAAGAGGAGGCAAGACAGCCTGCTAGAAAGAGTTGGGATTTTACTTTCAGGTGACTCCTGGCTCTGACTTACCATCACGTCAAAAAGCTGTCCAAGTCACCTGAGCTTCCCTGAGTTTCCTTCTCTAAAAACTGATAGCTGATGATGCCTGTTTTGCAAGTGACTATGGATAGAATGCTCAGTGCAAATCCAGTACCAATGAGCCCGGCATGAAAACAAGTGTGTGGATGAGAATATGCATTATAAAAGATAGTGGAATTGGGCTCTTTTTCTATCAAGTGTTTTTTTTTTCCAGCAGTGCTCACAATGTTGTATTACTGGAGTCAAGCTAAAATCAGAGGGGCTTGGAAGGTGGGAGAGAGGCAAGAAAAGAGAAAGTGGAGTGATCCAATTAGTTATAAACTGCAGACTTCTTATTGTTCCCCAGTTGGCTGAGGTTCTTGCAACCTGAACTGTGTGTTCTCATTATTGTCTCTCATATGCCTGGCATGGAATTGCCAGTGGGTACGTGTTAACTGACTTACAGAGTAAATGGGTGAACAAATAACCTTACTCAACCTACTCTTGTTGTTGCTAATAATTACGTGGGTGTCATCAGACCACAGGGCACACAAGCAGAAGAGAAACTAACTGTAGTGTTATGTTGGAGGATCTAAACATCAAAGACTTGAGATACGCAATATTAACTATAAAAACCCTGTCCTTGACACGAGGCTTAGACTCCCAGCTGGCCATGGCTCTGGGGCATGGATTTAACCTCTGTGTGCCTCAGTTGCCTAAGCTATATCATGGGGGTAAGTACAGCACCCGCCTCATAGGTTGTTGCGAGGAATAAGTAAATTACTCTCTGAAGTGCATAGAATGGTGTCTGGTGTGTAGTAAGTGCTGAATAATTGTTACCTGTTATTTTAAACTTTTGAGCATGGCATTCTGTGTATTATTCACCCATACTATAACACTTACACATTTTTTCCAGGTATCCCTAAAAATATTAAAGCTGTAAAGCAATAAGTCAAAGTAATAAATTTCTTAGTAAAAACTTACATATAAATTAATGAGCAGACCTCAAACTGCCACATTTCTAGGTCTGATACACGTTCATGAAGCCAGCTGGAAAATGATACCTGGCCCCTGATTATCAGAGAAAATTCAATCCCCAAATTAAATTATCCTAGTTTTCCCCACCACAGAGTGTAATGGTAGATAGGAAGGTAGTTTATCTTTGTTTTCTTTCAATTTGATTGCAGTCTTCTTCTGGAGTTTTTTCTGGCTCTCCTCTGTGGTGAGTCCCAAGGACTAGTTTTGGGTCACAGCTCCAAACCAAATTCTCCAAATTCAACAGAGGGAAAATGTATAGTTTGATGCTTAAAAATAAAATAAATCTGTTTGCTTTTATTCAATGGAGACAGCATTTGGGCACTCAATGGGGAGAAACAGTGTGTACAAATTAAACTGTGGGGAATTATATTGTGTGGCATGTTTGGACTTGGAGAGATGGTTGGTGTGACTGGGACACATGGACAGGAGGCCAGGTTCATCTCTGAAAGGACTTCGGATACTTCCGTGACCCCAACTACACAAAGGAGAAAAGGGTACGGGCTCCTCAGGACATCTATTCCAGGATTTGCTTGGAATGCAGTTTAGATAGAGAAGTGGAGTGGCTGGCCAGAACCTGGAACTCTACTCATTCTTGAGAGGAAACAGGTGGGGTGGGATGATGCCTTAATCAAGCGGAGCCCAAAGCCACCAGGTAGAGGAGGCTCATAGTTCTCTGAAGTGAAATCTGTGCCACCAGCCTTGAAGAGAGGTCTGGTGTCAGACTTTTAAGGGAAAAGATATGTTTTTCTCTTTGTGCAAATACTTGGCTCAAAGCTCATTACCTTCTTGGTGCAGCTTATACACACCCAGAGATTCAGTCTCCAGACCTGGCTGGCTTCATCCCCATGGCCATTAAGAAAGAAGATTCCTTACAGGTTTTGAAAATATCCTCTCATCACTAATGTTTGAAAGTGCACAACTATGGGTGCATTTATTAATTTCTTTGGTTTAAAGAGTTTTAATACAAAACTTAAGGGTAATCTAACCAACCTCCACATCTGACTGCAATTCCCCACTAGCAGGAAGCTGTTGGTTTCTTGGAACATGCACGGGCTATGGAATCAAAGTAAGCTGGCTTGGAAACCCAGTTACACCCCTAACTGGTTCTTTCTTTTGGTTCTTAATCTCTCTGAGACTCTGTTTCCTAATGGGTAAAGGAGAATAGTAATAGCCTATTTAGGTTTTTTTTTTTTTTGGTTTGTGTGTGTGTGTGTCTGTGAAGATGAGATATTTTTATGTAGCACAGGAAGAACCTAGCAGAATACCTGGTACATAGTAACCAGTCAATAATTAACTAGAACTTTGAGATCAAGTGAAGTGTTTCATTGTATGCATATTTCATAATCTCCTTTTTGATATTTTTGGGGTCCATAAATTTTCCATGGAACCATTGGAGAGAAACTCCTTGGAACTCCTTTCCAGACTGGCATGGAGCCTTGGCTGGTTACCATCACCTCTCCTTAAGAACCACCCTGATCTCTGGGCTCAGCCTGTGGAAAGTCTGCAGTGAACAGAGCAGAGATCCTGGGGAGAATGGGCAGTGTTTCACTGACATCTTAAGTTGCATGCTGGGAAAATGAGAAAATAACTGTGTATTCCTGGCTTCTCCCTCAGACTGTCAGCCACCCTCCCCCAATGCTTCTATTTAGAAACTTTATTCATTGTCTTCTGGTTTCTTATCATGTCTGGTTTTCACCACCTGGCTATTGATGTGCACATCTGAACAATTATTTGTATGTTAATGATCTCCAGGACCCTGGTGGCTAGTAATTAAATATTGCTAACTGTAGGATTGTGTGACACCTCCATGTCTGGTGAAAAGATCTGGGAACAACACTGCTCCACATGCTCTCATACCTGTCCCTGGCCCTAGATTCTGCTGACTTTGTCCTGGGTTAGAAATGTCAGGTTACCTGACATGCCCCTGGAGTTCTTTTAGTAAGGATTGGTTTGCTTGAGGGAAAAACTGGCCATGATCTGGAATGTTTTTGTTAAAGGTATTTTCTATATAGTTCAGGCATGCCCTTATTTGGAGGGAGGCTGAGATATATATACATATATTTCAGAAATCATTTTATTCCCCCAGCTTCAAACCTCTCTTCTCTGTTTCCTTAAAAACTTTCCAAAGATAAATTCATGAGAACCCATCTTCAAGAGATGTTTTTTTTTGTCTATGATTTACAAAATATATTCAAACAGGTGTAGAACTAGTGTGGGATTTAGACTCAGACCACAGTTTAAATCCTAGGTCTCCTCTAAATAATTACATGAATTTGAGCACACTATCTAAAAGTTCTGAACCTCTGTTCCTTTGATTAGCACTCCAATTTGAAACACAAATGTGTGGTTAAACTATTAAATACACATAAATAAAGCAGATAGCAAGAGACTTTAAATGCTATGCTATGCTATGCTAAGTCACTTCAGTCTTGTCCGACTCTGTGTGACCCCATAGATGGCAGCCCACCAGGCTCCCCCGTCCCTGGGATTCTCCAGGCAAGAACACTGGAGTGGGTTGCCATTTCCTTCTCCAATGCATGAAAGTGAAAAGTGAAAATGAAGTCGCTTAGTTGTGTCCAACTCTTAGCGATCCCATGGACTGCAGCCTACCAGGCTCCTCCGTCCATGGGATTTTCCAGACAAGAGTACTGGAGTGGGATGCCATTGCCTTCTCTGAGACTTTAAATAGTAGCTCCTTGTCTTCTTTATTGTTTCCTTTATTGATTCATTCTATTTTTGTTTTTGATCTTTATAGGAGATCACAATATTGATTTGCAATATTGTGTTTTTGCTGTATCTCAAAGTGAATCAGTTATACATCTACATATATCCATTCTTTTTCAGACTCTTTTCCCATATAGGTCCTTAGAGAGTATTGAGTAGCATTCCCTGCACTATAGAGTAGGTTTCTATTATCTATTTTATGTATGTGCTTGCTATTAGTCACTCAGTTGTGTCTGACTCTTTGCATCCCCATAGACTGTAGCTGGCCAGGCTCCTCTGTCCATGGAGATTTCCAGGCAAGAATATTGGAGTTGAGTGGGTTGCCGGTTCCTCCTCCAGGGGATCTTCCCAACCCAGGGACCAAACCCGTGTCTCCTGCATTGGCAGGCAGATTCTTTACCACTGAGCCATCTGGGAAGTTTAAATATAGTAGTGTGTATATGTCAATGATTCATCTTAGTTTTGTAAAATACACACACACATGTATACCAGTTAACATGAAGCAATTAAACAAAATATCTCAGAGAATCAAGAACTCTGTCTGAAAGCTACTTTCTTCCTAGCAAAGGGCAAATAGATCTATAGAGTGTCCTCTGTTGGAAGAAGGAGCATTTGTTTCCTATCATTTCTGGGTTTCACCACTTTGCCAAGTCCAATACTAGCAGAAATTAATGCAATGGCAAACAGAAAGGATTACAGCAATAACAATTACACAATGCACTTTGTGTAATTCAAAGCTGAATTCTGAGTCTTGCAGATGTAGCCTAGAGGTCAGTGAGCCTTGTTGCCAAAACTGCCTTCATAAGACTTGGGAATAATCATCTGCTATTCCCTGAAGAACATGACTGCAGGATTGAGGGTCGTTACTGTTGACTGTGACTTTGGACCATCTGAGGAGTACAATCACCTTCTCCATTTAAATGCAGGAAGAAATGTGGGTTAGGGGTGAGTACTATTATTCAATTTCAGTCTCATTGGTTAGAATTCATAGGCACATACAAGGTTAATTACTGAAAGTCTAACCTAATTTCAGAGAAATGTTATACTATTGGAGAAACAAAGATTATAGATCTAACCCACACAATTTTCTATCTCAAAGGATATCTCCCAAAGCCATAGGTCTTTGCAAGGAGATTATGATGGCTTTCTGGGAGTTTCCTATACTCCCAACCAGGCTCTTCTGCCTTATGGTTTGTGCTCACATTCCACATGCCCACTTTGCAAGGCTCTCACTCTGACTATTCTAACAGTTCCCTAGAGAAATTACCTCTTCTTCCATAGCACAAAGTTTTTCCCCTTTTTGAGTACCCTGGGCTTTAGCCAGGGGGAATTACTTCTTGCTGTCCTCCAAAGTGGGAGCAGAACAAAGAAGGGTGGACTTCAGTCCTGTAAGTGAGTGTAAGAGTGAAGTGAGTGAAGTCACTCGGTCACATCCGACTCTTTGCAAACCTGTGGACTGCAGCCTACCAGGCTCCTCTGTCCATGGGATTCTTCAGGCAAGAATACTGGAGTGGGTGGCCATTTCCTTCTCCAGGGGATCTTCCTGATCCAGGGTTCAAACCCGGGTCTCCCGCATTGCAGGCAGACGCTTCCCCTCTGAGCCACCAAGGAAACCAACTGAGGGTAAGTTCAGTTCAGTTCAGTTCAGTTGCTCAGTCATGTCCAACTCTTAGTGACCCCATGGACTGCAGCATGCCAGGCCTTCCTGTCCATCACCAATTCTAACTCATGTCCATTGAGTCAGTGATGCCATCCAACCATCTCATCCTCTGTGGTCCCCTTCTCCTCTCGCCTTCAGTCTTTCACTGCATCAGGGTCTTTTCAAATGAGTCAGTTCTTTGCAGCAAGTGGCCAAAGTATTGTAGTGAGGGAAGCATGGATACAAATTCAAGTTTCTCTTCAAACTTTCCAACAGGTACATGCTGACTTCCTTACTAGTGGAGCTATCAAATATTTTCTCAAAGGTAAATAATTTTTTTTCTGTAAGTCAAGACCCTCTATATTGATAAAATAATATTTCTTCTCTTATCAAAGCACAGGACTTGTTCTTTGAAACAGCGATCTTCATCTTTTGCCTGGAATGGTGTGTGTTTGTCCCGTCTGACCTTGAGTCAGTATGATCTGACATTACAATGATAAATTAGTTTGATGAATACTCTCCCTGTTTAATCAAGGTTTGGAACCAGTTTCTGTTAATTTTTTTTTAAAATTAAATTTTATCTTGCTTAACTTTACAATATTGTATTGCTTTTGCCATACATCAAGATGGATCCGCCACAAGTATACATGTGTTCCCCATCCTGAACCCTCCTCCCTCCTCCCTCCCCATACCATCCCCCTGGATCGTCCCAGTGGACCAGTCCCAGGCATCCATTATCAGGCATCGTACCTGGACTGGCGACTCATTTCAGATATGATATTATACATATTTCAATGCTATTCTCCCAAATCATCCCACCCTCTCCCGTTCCCAGAGTCCAAAAGTCTGTTCTATACATCAGTGTCTTTTTTGCTGTCTCGTAAACAGGGTTATTGTTACCATCTTTCTAAATTCCATATATATGCGTTAGTATACTGTATTTGTGTTTTTGTTTCTGGCTCACTTCACTCTGTATAATAGGCTCCAGTTCCATCCACCTCATTAGAACTGATTCAAATGCATTCTTTTTAATGGCTGAGTAATACTCCGTTGCGTATATGTACCACAGCTTTCTTATCCATTCATCTGTGGATGGACATCTAGGTTGCTTCCAAGTCCTGGCTATTGTAAAGAGTGCAGCTATGAACATTGGGGTACACGTGTCTCTTTCAATTCTGGTTTTCTCAGTGTGCATGCCCAGTAGTGGGATTGCTGGATCATAAGGCAGTTCTATTCCCAGTTTTTTGAGAAATCTCCATACTGTTCTCCAAAGTGGCTGTACTAGTTTGAATTCCCACCAACAGTGTAAGAGGGTTCCCTTTTCTCCACACGCTCTCCAGCATTTATTGCTTGTGGACTTTTGGATCGCAGCCATTCTGACTGGCATGAAATGGTACCTATAGTGGTTTTGATTTACATTTCTCTGATAATGAGTGATGTTGAGCATCTTTTCATGTGTTTGTTAGCCATCTGTATGTCTTTTTTGGAAAAATGTCTACCTAGTTCTTTGGCCCATTTTTTGATTGGGTCATTTATTTTTCTGGAAGTGAGCTGTAGGAGTTGCTTGTATATTTTTGAGATTAGTTGTTTGTCTGTTGCTTCATTTGCTATTATTTTCTCCCATTCTGAAGGCTGTCTTTTCACCTTGCTTATAGTTTCCTTTGTTGTGCAGAAGCTTTTTAAGTTTAATTAGGTCCCATTTGTTTATTTTTGCTTTTATTTCCAATATTCTGGGAGGTGGGTCATAGAGGATCCTGTTGTGATGAATGTCAGAGTGTTTTGCCTGTTTTCCTCTAGGAGTTTTATGGTTTCTGGTCTTACAGTTAGCTCTTTAATCCATTTTGAGTTTATTTTTGTGTATGGTGTTAGAAAGTGTTCTGGTTTCATTCTTTTACAAGTGTTTGACCAGTTTTCCCAGCACCACTCGTTAAAGAGATTGTCTTTAATCCATTGTATATTCTTGCCTCCTTTGTCAAAGATAAGGTGACCATATGTGCGTGGATTTATCTCTGGGCTTTCTATTTTGTTCCATTGATCTATATTTCTGTCTTTGTGCCAGTACCATACTGTCTTGATGACTGTGGCTTTGTAGCAGAGCCTGAAGTCAGGCAGGTTGATTCCTCCAGTTCCGTTCTTCTTTCTCAAGATAGCTTTGTCTATTCGAGGTTTTTTGTATTTCTATACAAATTGAGAAATTATTTGTTCTAGTTCTGTGAAGAATACCGTTGGTAGCTTGATGGGGATTGCATTGAATCTATAAATTGCTTTGGGTAGTATACTCATTTTCACTATATTGATTCTACTGATCCATGAACATGGTATATTTCTCCATCTATTAGTGTCCTCTTTGATTTCTTTCACCAATGTTTTATAGTTTTCTATATATAGGTCTTTAGTTTCTAAAGTATTTTATTCTTTAATTGCAATGGTGAATGGAATTGTTTCCTTAGTTTCTCTTTCTATTTTCTCATTATTAGTGTACAGGAATGCAAGGGATTTCTGTGTGTTGATTTTATATCCTGCAACTTTACTATATTCATTGATTAGTTCTAGTAATTTTCTGGTGGAGTCTTTAGGGTTTTCTACGTAGAGGATCATGTCATCTGCAAACAGTGAGAGTTTTACTTCTTCTTTTCCAATTTGGATTCC
Source organism: Tragelaphus eurycerus (assembly GCA_935064755.1). Taxonomy (NCBI): domain Eukaryota; kingdom Metazoa; phylum Chordata; class Mammalia; order Artiodactyla; family Bovidae; genus Tragelaphus; species Tragelaphus eurycerus. The sequence continues at coordinate 3,322,272 of CAKXYN010000015.1, forward strand.
TTTTATTTCTTTTTCTGCTCTGATTGCTGTGGCCAAAACTTCCAAAACTATGTTGAATAGTAATGGTGAAAGTGGGCATCCTTGTCTTGTTCCTGACTTTAGAGGAAATGCCTTCAATTTTTCACCATTGAGGATAATGTTTGCTGTGGGTTTGTCATATATAGCTTTTATTATGTTGAGGTATGTGCCTCCTATTCCTGCTTTCTGGAGAGTTTTTATCATAAATGGATGTTGAACTTTGTCAAAGGCTTTCTCTGCATCTATTGAGATAATCATATGGTTTTTATTTTTCAATTTGTTAATGTGGTGTATTATGTTGATTGATTTGCGGATATTGAAGAATCCTTGCATTCCTGCGATAAAGCCCACTTGGTCATGGTGTATGATCTTTTTAATGTGTTGTTGGATTCTGATTGCTAGAATTTTGTTAAGGATTTTTGCATCTATGTTCATCAGTGATATTGGCCTGTAGTTTTCTTTTTTTGTGGCATCTTTGTCCGGTTTTGGTATTAGGGTGATGGTGGCCTCATAGAATGAGTTTGGAAGTTTGCCACCTTCTGCAATTTTCTGGAACAGTTTGAGTAGGATAGGTGTTAGCTCTTCTCTAAATTTTTGGTAGAATTCAGCTGTGAAGCCGTCTGGACCTGGGCTTTTGTTTGCTGGGAGATTTCTGATTACAGTTTCAATTTCCGTGCTTGTGATGGGTCTGTTAAGATTTTCTATTTCTTCCTGATCCAGTTTTGGAAAGTTGTACTTTTCTAAGAATTTGTCCATTTCTTCCACGTTGTCCATTTTATTGCCATATAATTGCTGATAGTAGTCTCTTATGATCCTTTGTATTTCTGTGTTGTCTGTTGTGATCTCTCCATTTTCATTTCTAATTTTATTGATTTGATTTATCTCCCTTTGTTTCTTGATGAGTCTGGCTAATGGTTTGTTATTTTATTTACCCTTTCAAAGAACCAGCTTTTGGCTTTGTTGATTTTTGCTATGGTCTCTTTTGTTTCTTTTGCATTTATTTCTGCCCTAATTTTTAAGATTTCTTTCCTTCTACTAACCTTGGGGTGCTTCATTTCTTCCTTTTCCAGTTGCTTTAGGTGTAGAGTTAGGTTATTTATTTGGCTTTTTTCTTGTTTCTTGAGGTATGCCTGTATTGCTATGAACTTTCCCCTTAGGACTGCTTTTACAGTGTCCCACAGGTTTTGGGTTGTTGTGTTTTCATTTTCATTCGTTTCTATGCAGATTTTGATTTCTTTTTTGATTTCTTCTGTGATTTGTTGGTTATTCAGGAGCGTGTTATTTAGCCTCCATATGTTGGAATTTTTAATAGTTTTTCTCCTGTTATTGAGATCTAATCTTACTGCATTGTGGTCAGAAAAGACGCTTGGAATGATTTCAATTTTTCTGAACTTACCAAGGCTAGATTTATGGCCCAGGATGTGGTCTATCCTGAGAAGGTTCCGTGTGCGCTTGAGAAAAAGGTGAAATTCATTGTTTTGGGATGAAATGTCCTATAGATATCAATTAGGTCTAACTGGTCTATTGTATCGTTTAAAGTTTGTGTTTCCTTGTTAATTTTCTGTTTAGTTGATCTATCCATTGGTGTGAGTGGGATATTAAAGTCTCCCACTATTATTGTGTTATTGTTGATTTCTCCTTTTATACTTGTTAGTATTTGTCTTACATATTGCAGTGCTCCTATGTTGGGTGCATATGTATTTATAATTGTTTATATCTTCTTCTTGGATTGATCCTTTGATCATTATGTAGTGACCTTCTTTGTCTCTTTTCACAGCGTTTGTTTTAAAGTTTATTTTATCTGATATGAGTATTGCTACTCCTGCTTTCTTTTGGTCCCTATTTGCATGGAAAATCTTTTTCTAGCCCTTCACTTTCAGTCTGTATGTGTCCCCTGTTTTGAGGTGGGTCTCTTGTAGACAACATATGTAGGGGTCTTGTTTTTGTATCCATTCAGCCAGTCTCTGTCTTTTGGTTGGGGCATTCAACCCATTTACATTTAAGGTAATTATTGATAAATATGATCCCGTTGCCATTTACTTTGTTGTTTTGGGTTCGTATTTATATATCCTTTTTGTGTTTCCTGTCTAGAGAATGTCCTTTAGTATTTGTTGGAGAGCTAGTTCGGTGGTGCTGAATTCTCTCAGCTTTTGCTTGTCTGTAAAGATTTTGATTTCTCCTTCATATTCGAGTGAGATCCTTGCTGGGTACAATAATCTGGGCTGTAGGTTATTTTCTTTCATCACTTTAAGTATGTCTTGCCATTCCCTCCTGGCTTGGAGAGTCTCTATTGAAAGATCAGCTGTTATCCTTATGGGAATTCCCTTGTGTGTTATTTGTTGTTTTTCCCTTGCTGGTTTTAATATTTGTTCTTTGTGTTTGATCTTTGTCAGTTTGATTAATATGTGTCTTGTCATACTGTGGTGTTGTCGCCTACTCCATTCTCAATTTCCAATACAATGTTAACTTTTGATTAGATATGTTACCTCTTAGACAAAATATTGATTGGTTCCAGAGAGCTAGTACAGATCAGAAGGGATGTAGACTTGTAGGTCAAAGATGATTAACATATAACATAAAATACAAACTATCAAATATTTTCGAGACGGGCTGCTGGAGCTCAGGAGGATGGACTGAGGCAAGTTCTGGAGGAGATGAAAGCTTCATACACGCAAAACCTACCTGATGTGTAAGTTGAGTATCTCTGAGAGCCTTCCACAGAAGTATGTGGATTGTGTATCTGGAGCTGCTGGTCAAAGAGGAAAAGAAGACATTAAACGGACAAGTGGAAGACACCTGCTGTACCCTGGAGAGACCCGCAGTTCCCATCTGCCTCTTCCCACCGCTGCCTGCCTCCGTGAGCCTGGCTGATAAGGTGGGAACACCTACCCTGGGGCGACAGGGACGCATTGGCCGAGCTGTGCAGGAACCCTGCTCCGAGGCACAGAGGGCTTCAGACCCTCAGCCTCCGGAGCAATTGCTAGGGAAAAGCAGAGGAGCAAAACATGGTTTGTGTGAAGGCGTTTGACACACAGTTGGAGATAACGGGGTGACCGGCGAGACATATAAAAACGGCCCCCCCCGGCCGCGACCGGCGCGCCATCTAAGAGCGACCTCGCCTGCCCGCGACCGGCGCGCCATCTAAGAGCGACCTCGCCTGCCCGCGACCGGCTGCGTCGCGCACTAAGAGCGCCCTGCCGGCTGCGTCGCGCACTAAGAGCGCGGCCGAGAAGAGCTACCCCACGACCGAGGTCAGGAAGGGCGGCGGTGAGGAGAGACCCCTCGTCCAAGGTAAGGTGCGATGGCTGTGCTTCGCTGGCCGGGAGCAGCCAGGAGCAGCCGGGATGAGATACCCCACGCCCAAGGTAAGAGAAACCCAAGTAAGACAGTAGGTCTTGAAAGAGGGCATCAGAGGGCAAATACACTAAAACCATTCTCACAGATAACTAGTCAATCTAATCACACAAGGACCACACCCTTGTCTGACTCAATGAGATTAAGCCATGCCCGAGGGGCAACCTGGGATGGGCGGGTCATGGTGGAGAGATATGACAGGGTGTGGTCCGCTGGAGAAGGGAATGGCAAACCACTTCAGTATTCTTGCCTTGAGAACCCCATGAACAGTATGAAAAGACAAAATGATAGGATACTGAAAGAGAAACTCCCCAGGTCAGTAGGGGCCCAATATGCTACTGGAGATCAGTGGAGAAATAACTCCAGAAAGAATGAAAGGATGGAGCCAAAACAAAAAGAATACCCAGCTGTGGATGTGTCTGGTGATAGAAGCAAAGTCCGATGCTGTAAAGAGCAATATTGCATAGGAACCTGGAATGTCAGGTCCATGAATCAAGGCAAATTGGAAGTGGTCAAACAAGAGATGGCAAGAGTGAATGTTGACATTCTAGGAATTAACGAACTAAAATGGACTGGAATGGGTGAATTTAACTCAGAGGACCATTATATCTACTACTGTGGGCAGGAATCCCTCAGAAGAAATGGAGTGGCCATCATGGTCAACAAAAGAGTCCGAAATGCAGTACTTGGATGCAATCTGAAAAACGATAGAATGATCTCTGTTCGTTTCCAAGGCAAACCATTCAATGTCACAGTAATCCAAGTCTATGCCCCAACCAGTAACGCCGAAGAAGCTGAAGTTGAACAGTTCTATGAAGACCTACAAGACCTTTTAGAACTAACACCCAAAAAAGATGTCCTTTTCATTATAGGGGACTGGAATGCAAAAGTAGGAAGTCAAGAAACACCTGGAGTAACAGGCAAATTTGGCCTTGGAATACGGAATGAAGCAGGGCAAAGACTAATAGAGTTTTGCCAAGAAAATGCACTGGTCATAGCAAATACCCTCTTCCAACAACACAAGAGAAGACTCTATACATGGACATCACCAGATGGTCAACACCGAAATCAGATCGATTATATTCTTTGCAGCCAAAGATGGAGAAGCTCTATACAATCAGCAAAAACAAGACCAGGAGCTGACTGTGGCTCGGACCATCAACTCCTTATTGCCAAATTCAGACTGAAATTGAAGAAAGTAGAGAAAACTACTGGACCATTCAGGTATGACCTAAATCAAATCCCTTATGAGTATACAGTGGAAGTGAGAAATAGATTTAAGGGCCTAGATCTGATAGATAGAGTGCCTGATGAACTATGGAATGAGGTTCGTGACATTGTCCAGGAGACAGGGATCAAGACCATCCCCATGGAAAAGAAATGCAAAAAGGCAAAATGGCTGTCTGGGGAGGCCTTACAAATAGCTGTGAAAAGAAGAGAAGCGAAAAGCAAAGGAGAAAAGGAAAGATATAAACATTTAAATGCAGAGTTCCAAAGAATAGCAAGAAGAGATAAGAAAGCCTTCTTCAGTGATCAATGCAAAGAAATAGAGGAAAACAACAGAATGGGAAAGACTAGGGATCTCTTCAAGAAAATCAGAGATACCAAAGGAACATTTCATGCAAAGATGGGCACAATAAAGGACAGAGATGGTGTGGACCTAACAGAAGCAGAAGATATTAAGAAGAGGTGGCAAGAATACACAGAAGAACTGTACAAAAAAGAGCTTCAAGACCCAGATAATCATGATGATGTGATCACTGACCTAGAGCCAGACATCTTGGAATGTGAAGTCAAATGGGCCTTAGAAAGCATCACTACGAACAAAGCTAGTGGAGGTGATGGAATTCCAGTGGAGCTATTCCAAGTCCTGAATGATGATGCTGTGAAAGTACTACACTCAATATGCCAGCAAATTTGGAAAACTCAGCAGTGGCCACAAGATTGGAAAAGGTCAGTTTTCATCCCAATCCCAAAGAAAGGCAATGCCAAGGAGTGCTCAAACTACCGCACAATTGCACTCATTTCACATGCTAGTAAAGTAATGCTCAAAATTCTCCAAGCCAGGCTTCAGCAATATGTGAACCGTGAACTTCCTGATGTTCAAGCTGGTTTTAGAAAAGGCAGAGGAACCAGAGATCAAATTGCCAACATCCGCTGGATCATGGAAAAAGCAAGAGAATTCCAGAAAAACATCTATTTCTGCTTTATTGACTATGCCAAAGCCTTTGACTGTGTGGATCACAATAAACTATGGAAAATTCTGAAAGAGATGGGAATACCAGACCACCTGATCTGCCTCTTAAGAAATCTGTATGCAGGTCAGGAAGCAACAGTTAGAACTGGTCATGGAACAACAGACTGGTTCCAAATAGGAAAAGGAGTACGTCAAGGCTGCATATTGTCACCCTGTTTATTTAACTTATATGCAGAGTACATCATGAGAAATGCTGGACTGGAAGAAACACAAGTTGGAATCAAGATTGCCGGGAGAAATATCAATAACCTCAGATATGCAGATGACAGGACTCTTATGGCAGAAAGTGAAGAGGGGCTAAAAAGCCTCTTGATGAAAGTGAAAGTGGAGAGTGAAAAGGTTGGCTTAAAGCTCAACATTCAGAAAACGAAGATCATGGCATCTGGTCCCATCACTGCATGGGAAATAGATGGGGAAACAGTGGAAACAGTGTCAGACTTTGTTTTTCTGGGCTCCAAAATCACTGCAGATGGTGACTGCAGCCATGAAATTAAAAGACGCTTGCTCCTTGGAAGGAAAGTTATGACCAACCTAGATAGCATATTCAAAAGCAGAGACATTACTTTACCAACAAAGGTTCACCTAGTCAAGGCTATGGTCTTTCCTGTGGTCATGTATGGATGTGAGAGCTGGACTGTGAAGAAGGCTGAGCGCCGAAGAATTGATGCTTTTGAACTGTGGTGTTGGAGAAGACTCTTGAGAGTCCCTTGGACTGCAAGAAGATCCAACCAGTCCATTCTGAAGGAGATCACTCCTGGAATTTCTTTGGAAGGAATGATGCTAAAGCTGAAACTCCAGTATTTTGGCCATCTCATGCGAAGAGTTGACTCATTGGAGAAGACTCTGATGCTGGGAGGGATTGAGGGCAGGAGGAGAAGGGGACGACAGAGGATGAGATGGCTGGATGGCATCACTGACTCGATGGATGCGAGTCTGGGTGACCTCCGGGAGCTGGTGATGGACAGGGAGGCCTGGCGTGCTGCGGTTCATGGGGTCGCAAAGAGTCGGACACGACTGAGCGACTGATCTGATCTGATCTGATCAAATATTTTCAGTGTACTATTATCATATCTGTACTATTCAAGAAAAATCAGCAAGTTGATTTTGGCCAAAGATCTAAGAGAGACTAATTCTTATTCTGGAGTATAAGATATGGTAGCACTTTTGATCGGGCAAATCTTTTTGGTGGAATTTCATTGTCAGCCCTGAGGGTTTAGAAATGATGGTAAGTAAGGATCTTTAATTACAGCTCAGTCTTGAGTTTCAGAACTAAGATATGAGATGGACTGATTCCAATTAAGAGTTTAACCAATACTTTAGAAAGATGAGATTGATAGTTAAGGACAGATTCTCATTGTATTGATGACTTTATGATTTTTTTTTCCATGTATACACATACATTTAAGCACTAAGTAGCTATTTGGAGGAGAAGGAAATGGCAACCCACTCCAGTATTCTTGCCTGGAGAATCCCACGGATGGGGGCGCCTGGTGGGCTGCCATCTGTGGGGTCACACAGAGTTGGAGATGACTGAAGAGATTTAGCAGCAGCAGCAGCAGCAGCAAAGCACTCAAATTGGGTTGGCCAGACCTCAGTTCAAACCCCAATCTTGCCATTTACTAGTTACACTGGGTATTTTAGTCATTGAAGCTTTTTTTTTTTTTTTTTAAACATATCAACAATGGGGATAACACTGAGATTTTTATAAAGGTTTAGTAAAACAATGTACACAAAGTACTCACTACAGTGAGTGCCATGCTATGTTTAGAGTAAATGGCAAGTACATCTATACTTTCAGTAAGTCAAACATACAGTTAATTCAATAGAATGGGGTCAGTCATTCACAAGAACACATTTAATGTCTCAAACTGAAGGAAATAAGCTTTGCAGTTATTCTTAAGGAGAGATTCCAGAGTCAGATGGATCCTTCTGACAATTATATCTCAGATCATGATGTCTGGAGCGGGAAGACCAAGTCATGGGTCTCTTATTGAGAACTAAGCTTAAATGGGTTTTGTCAATTTTGGTTACACTTTATCTAAAAACAGTCTCTAAAATTTTTCAGAACACTGAATGTAGGTCAGTAACATGAGACAATCCTCTCTTGGGTCTCTTGTGTTTCTGCATGTTTTGCATGTAGAGGCACTGATTGCCTTGACTCTAAACCCTGTTTACAAAGATGTTTGTATAGTGAGCAGTCTTAGAAGATACAGTAGCTCACTGCTGAGTGAGGGGCACATTTCCTTATAGTTCAGTATAATAACCATGACATTCCCTCGAGACCATGCCTAGAGGGCAGGCATGCCTACCGCCTATTATAAAACAGGGAGTTCCCTGAGATCAGGGTTCCTTTTCTGTAATACAGCCCACCGGGCCCGTCTAAGTCATTCTGTGATATTTGAGGTTCAGGAGAACTGTTACAGATATATTGTTTTTGACATTGATGTATGCTACAAGTAACACAGTTCTTTGTTTATGACTCAGAGTGAATCTTGTGTATTCTGCCAGTATTCCTAAAATTGTGGCAGGCTAATTTGTTAGCTTGCCAGTAGAGTGAAATCTCAGATCCTTCACGATTTTTGACAAGTAATAATGAAGTCAACTACTCATTTTCCCAAGGTGAATACCCAAGTGCTTTATCTTTCTACAAAGTGCTTTAGATACACCATTCTGTAAAGTTTTTTTCTAATATTAAAAGGTCATCCCACATTAGTCACCATGAATGGGACTAATCCATGAGATGCATGAATACAAGACTTACTGGGCAGGACTCCTCTACCGCCTAACTCAAATCTATGTGGCTGTTATTCGAGTCACCTTTGTAGGTTACTGGGCTTTTGCTCTACAAATTATAACATTACGATTTCAAATGAAACCGAAATGACCAGAAAGAATTTATGAAACTTCCAAATGCATATTTTTATGAAGGCAAGGATAATAAATTGGAAGAAAGTGTCAAAGCACAGTTGATCCCAAGAAACTCTTTAGCTAATGAGGAAGGGGTAGAAGCTGTGGCTTGATCTTGAGATTAACACAGAAGGTTGAAATATGGGTGCTGTTACTAATGCCACAGAGGGGGAAATTTTTTTCTGAAGAAAAGTAAATGGGAGCAGGGAATAGCTATAGAATTATGAGATTCAATTTTATAATGATATTTGGTAATGTAGAAGGCCGAAAAAACTAGCTTGTACCCTGTACTGTATATAACTTCTGCAATCATTTCCTGCTGTGCTTTGTAGAACAATTAGGCCTATATTTTCTCTGAGCACACAAATATCTTTCCACTATTAACTGTTTCACTACATTCTATGTACAGAAGCCAGTACTTGTGAATGTTTTTCTGGTAGACTGTTATTTACATTCAATTGTTACATTTTTGATGGTTTCAGATGGTATGGACATCTTAAAGCACTATGACATCCTAATGTAACTACCAAGGTGGAAAAAATGAACAGTAGCAAGGAGGCGTAACATAAGCAAGGAGTTCCATATGAAGACCATTTTCCCTGAAAGTGGAAAAAATATTTGCTTGGGGTCTAGCTCAATATTGCTTAGCAGTATGGCTGTATTTTACAAAGTTTTCAACATCGTTCTGAAGGGTTTTTCTCAGATCAAAATAATGTGAAGATCCTTCCCATGTCCTTCAAGGATCCTCACCTCCACAGCAAAGGTTGCCTGAACTGAAGACAAATAAATGATTCTAATTAGAGCTCTAGGGAGACTGAAAAGCAATTGTCTGAAATTATTACTCAACTTCATGAGCTCATTAATGGGCATCTCTCTGTCTGCATGATTGGAGAAAGAGCAGCAAGTTCATTTTGTCCAAGCAGGCCTAGACCTGAGAGACTTCATATTCTATAATAGAACATTACCTATTATTCCAATTAGGCATGCTTGAGTTCAAGCAACAGACCTACTCTGAGTAACATCAGAAACAAAAGAAATGAATTTATTGAAGGCTGTGGGACTGTGGATTCAAGAAAAAGCTCAAGACTAAGACCAGTCCTTGGAATGGATAAGAAGCATGGAAGCTTTTGGGATCTAATGGCACAACTCGTGGAGAAACTCTTCCAAGTCAAAATGTCAAGGTGTCAGGATAAAAGAGAGCTAGCCATTTGAACATCCTCATAACATTCTTTGTAACATTCTTGTAACACTTTGCTTAGGATTCAGATTTCAAGGAAAGAACCTGGTTGGTTTAACTTGAGTCAAAGACATATTTGTTCACAGGTAGTATGCAAGAAGTTGAAAGCCTCACAAGGCTACAGTCAGTGGAAGGTTCATTCCTCCCAAAAGCTGTCAGGAAGATGGCACCAGGGACATGAAGAAGGGATGCTGGGCAGGCAGCAACAGCAGGTACTCATCTCATCTAGGAAGATATAATGCAAAGAGGAATTAAAGAGCCCCTTGATGAAAGTGAAAAAGGAGGGCGAAAAAGCTGATTTAAAACTCAGCATTCAAAAAACTAAGATCATGGCATCCTGTCTCATCACTTCATGGCAAATAGATGGGGAAACAATGGAAACAGTGACAGACTTTTTTTCCATGTCCCTGGTACCATCTTCCTAACAGCTTTTGGGAGGAATGAACCTCCCTTCTTCTTGGGAAGCCAGGGAGAGCTCACGGGCCTTCTTTGTGACTTCTTCATAGTAAATAAAGCTTTGGTAAGTCATCTATGCAGAAGAGGCAGATTAAAATCAAGGTTCTACCTTCTTCAAATGGCGACAGGAAGATTACTTGAGTTCTTACAAAGTGAATGAACAAAGCCCGTTTACATGACCAAACAGAGGTTTACAAAGTAAGCCTAAAACTTGTTTGAAATAGCAGAGTGAAATTTACTTAGCCAAAGGGCATGGATTATGCAATTTAAAATTTTGGTTTGGTTTTCTTTATTTTTTAGAGGATTTAAAATTCTGGACCATCTTGAGATCTAACATCTTCCATGATACTATTCTTTTTTTTTTTTTTTTTTCATGCCAGTAAGGTTGAATCAACATTAGGAGTTCGGCAAAGTGTGTTTATTCTTTTAAAAGCATCCAGTATATGATCATTCCAGAGAATGTGGAAAAACATTCCCAAGTGCTATTTTTTAGTGTGAAGAATGAAAAATTAGCTTCATCCTCTTGCTACTCGGTTGCTTTCTCCATATAATAGGTGTTAACCAAGGACAAGGGACTTCATCAGTGGTGCAGTGGTAAAAATTTGCCTGCCAATGCAAAAGACATGGGTTCGATCACTAGGTGGGGAAGATCCCCTGAAGAAGGAAATGGCAACCCACTGCAGTATTCTTGCCTGGAGAATTCCATGGACGGAGGAGCCTGGCGGGTTGCAGTCCATGGGGTCACAAAGAGTTGGAGGTAACTGAGTGTCTGAGTACAGACAGGCACAACCAAGGACAAAGTTTTCCTCAATTACATGAACAGTTGATGGTGAAGTGTGGCACAGGGTTGGCTCCTAAACTGAGGGAGGGGACCTCGTTGCTCTCTGGGGCTGCACAAACTCACTCATTCAATGAGGGGATAAGTATTTGTGGAAAGTGGGGTGACCATGTAGCCAATTGCTGCTTCATCCCATTGGATGCCAGCTCCATGCCTGGAGAGGCAGCCTCCTCTGCTCTGCGCTTGCACCAGCCATGCCTCTCATAGATGAATTTAGTCATCTCAATAGTGGCAGGAGCAGGGAGTCTTGGAACTTAATGACATTCCAGTTTGGAGGAAAGGTCATAGCATTAGGTGACTCTAAGGCAGCATGACCTCCTCTCCCCTGAAGGTTGCCTTGTTCCGTCCTTGATGTCACCTCTGTTGCCCACTCGTGCCCTGCCATCACCCAGAGGAGAGAGGAGGAAGAGTTCTCCTCTGTACCAGAGGACTGGAATTCTCTTTCTGGTCCCTTTGTCCTTCTGCATGCCCACCCTCACTCACTTAGCAGAGCCCCTGGCTGCTGAAGAGCATTGCTATTTTTACTTCTCTGTGAGGGGCTCTCAGGTTACAGATTATATACCAGTGAGGTAAGTTACAGGTATGTAGACTCATGTTTCTAATTTAGCTTGGAACTGGTTTCAAACATTAAACAGCCTCTCTCCTGGGCTCTCCCTGTTTCTGCTCTCTTCCCATCTTTGGCATCTCACTGTATCCTCATGCTGAGGGTCACTTTCCTTTCCAGCTGGATCACCCAACTTTCAGGCTTCTTAAATGCAAGAATCAAGGAGACTTAGATTTCACCTAAGCTTAACTCCTCTATCAATCCTGCATGAACTCAGCTGTAGCAATGCTATTTAAATGCATATGCTTATAATAGGTAAATGTTTGTAAGATATTTGAGACATTTTCATTTTTCTTCACACATATTGTCACAGATAAACCTTGCAACAGCCCAGCAAAGTTAGGATTACTTTAATTACCTACACTTGGCAAATGAGAAAATTGGGACTCCGGGAGGTTAATGACTTGACTGAGAGTTCACAGTCAAGACGAAGTACAGAAGTGATGGGTGAATAAGAAACAAACCTTGGTTTGTAGCTACTTCCCTAAAAATAGCAGAGTCTGGAGATGTGGAATACTTCTTTCCTTACTTTCTATTTCTTTTCCTGGACCCTAGACCAGTCTTTTAGCGTTCAGGTTGAAATGACTGTCCCTGAAGCCACTTGGTTTGATCTCCATTAATTTCCAAGGCAAACCATTCAATATGACAGTAATCCAAGTCTATACCCCAACCACGAATGCTGGAGAAGCTGAATGGTTATATGAAGGCCTACCAAACCTTCTAGAACTAACACCCCCAAAAGATGCCCTTTTCATCACAGGGGACTAAAATGCAAAAGTAGGAAGTCAAGAGATACCTAAAGTAACAGGCATGTTTGGTCTTGGAGTACAAAGTGAAGCAGGTCAAAGGCTAAGAGTTTTGCTAAGAGACCCTGACTCTGCTATGACTCTAAGGTCATAGCAAATACCCTCTTCCAACAACACAAGAGATGACTCTGGATATCACCAGATGGTCTATATCAAAATCAGATTAATTCTTTCTTTGCAGCCAAAGATAGAGAAGCTCTATACAGTCAGCAATAACAAGACCAGGAGTGGACTGTGGTGCAGATCATGAATTCCTTATTGCCAAATTCAGACTTAAATTGAAGAAAGTAGGCAAAACCACTCAGCCATTCAGGTATGACCTGAATCAAAACCCTTACAATTTTACAGTGGAAGTGACAAATAGATTCAAGGGATTTGATATGATAGAAAGAGAGTCTGAAGAACTATGGATGGAAGTTCATGACACTGTACAGGAGGCAGAGATCAAAACCATCCCCAAGAAAGAAGAAATGCAAAAAGGCAAAATGGTTGTCTTAGAAGGCCTTACAAATAGCTGAAAAAAAAAAAAGAGAGAAGAGAAAAACAAAGGAGAAACAGATGTACCTCTGAATGCAGAATTCCAAAAAATAGCAAAGAAAGCTAAGAAAGCCTTGCTAAGTGAACAATGCAAAGAAATAGAGGAAAACAATAGGATGGGGAAGATTAGAGATTGCGACAAGAAAATTAGAGATATTTTCAAGGGAATATTTCATGCAAAGATGCACACAAGAAAGGACAGAAATGATATGGACTTAACAGAAGCAGAAGATATTAAGAAGAGGTGGCAAGAATACACAGAAATACTATACAAAAAAGATCTTTATGACCCAGATAACCACGAGAGTGTGATCCCTCATGTAGAGCCAGACATCTTGGAGTGTGAAGTCAAGTAGATCTTAGGAAGCCTCACATGAACAAACCTAGTGGAGGTGATGGAATTCCAGCTGAGCTATTTCAAATCCTAAAAGATGATGCTGTGAAAGTGCTGCACTCAATATGCCAGCAAATTTGGAAAACTCAGCAGTGGCCACAGGATTGGAAAATGTCAGTTTTAATTTCAGTCTCAAAGAAGGGAAATGACAAACAGTGTTCAAACTACCACATATTTGCACTTGTTTCACATGCTAGCAAGTTAATGCTAAAAATCTTCAATAGTTAGTTTTCAGTAGTACAAGTTTGTCTTCAATAGTACAAGAACTGAGAACTTCCAGATGTACAAGCTGGATTTAGAAAGGGTAGAGGCACCAGAGATCAAACTTCTAACATCCACTGGCTCATCAAAAAAGCAAGAGAATTCCAGAAAAACATCTACTTTTGCTTCATTGACTACATTAAAGCCTTTGACTGTGTGGATGATGACAAACTGTGGAAAATTTTGAAAGAGATGGGAATAAGAGACCATCTTACCTGCCTCCTGATAAATCTGTATGCAGGTCAAGAAGAAGCAGTTAGAACCAGACATGGAACAACGGAATAGTTCAAAATTGGGCAATTAGTACATCAAGGCTGTATGTTGTCACCCTGTTTATTTAACTCACATGGAGACTACATCATCCTGGGCTGGATGAAGCACAAGCTGGAATCGAGATTGCAGGAGAAATATCAATAACCTCAGATATGTAGATGACACCACACTTAATGGCAGAAAGTGAAGAAGAACTAAAGAGCCTCTTGATGAAAGTGAAAGAGGAGAGTAAAAAAGCTGGCTTAAAGCTTAACATTCAAAAAGCAAAGAATACGGCATCTGGTCCCATCATTTCATGGCAAAAAGATGGGGAAACAATGGAAACAGTGACAGACTTTATTTTCTTGGGCTCAATAATCACTGCAGATGGTGGCTGCAGCCATAAAATTAAAAGATGCTTGCTGCTTGGAAGAAAAGTTATGACCAACCTAGACAGCATATTGAAAAGCAGAGACATTACTTTGCTAACAAAGGTTGGTCTAGTCAAAGCTATGGTTTTTCCAGTAGTCATGTTTGGATATGAGAGCTGGACAATAAAAAGACTGAACACCAAAGAATTGATGCTTTTGAACTGTGGTGTTGGCAAAGACTCTTGAGAGTCATTTGGATTGCAAGGAGATCAGACAATCCTAAATATAATCAATCCTGAATATTCGTTGGAAGGACTGATGCTGAAGCTGAAACTCCAGTACTTTGGCCATCTGATGCAAAGAGCTGACTCATCAAAAAAGACCTTGATGCTGGGAAAGATTGAAGGCAGGAGGAGATAGAGATGACAGAGGATGAGATGGTTGGATGGTATCACGGACTCAATGGACATGAATTTGAGCAAGCTCTGGGAGGTGGTGAAGGACAGGGAGGCTGGGTGTGCTGCACTCCATGGGATCGCAAAGAGTTGGATATGACTGAGTGACTAAAACTGAACTGAAGCCACTTGTGTGACAAGCATGTTGTATACTGTATTAAGGATTTGAAACTAGTGTGAATTTTAATTAGAATATTAGGGCTGAGAGGACACCAACGTTAGATTGAAATAAATAGGGATTGCTAAGAATCAGAACCCAAATGTCCATTTTTTCCTTAAAAATGTGTGCATGTACTCAGTTAGCATTTAAACAATATTTTCAAATTAGCTTCAATAAAGACATTGCAGGGACTTCAAGGTACTTATATGGCACTGTGCCTATCTTTAAGGAGTTTATAACAGAGGAAGTAAAAAGAAAAGCTTTGAAAATAAAGCAAAGCTATTTGCAATCAGATTTTGGCTCTATGCCTGGCAACTCAAAAAGATTCCTTGAGAGGAGAGATTTCCAACTTGAGCATTTAATTTTGAACTGTGACCATTTTATTTTAAATTGTGCTGTTTGGTATCATTTTAGATGAGTCTGTCTGTGTACCCACCTGTTTCATACACATGTGTATATTCATGCATGTACACCCAGTGTGTTATTCATGCTGTAAGTCAGTTGTCCTGCCTGTTTTGAGTTCATAGATTATAAAATTGTCAGTTGCTTAAAGGCAGGAATAATATATCTGATTATTTTAAATTCTATTTATTTATTTATGTTTATTTTGGCTGCACCTGGTGTTCATTGCTACATGCAGGGTTTCTCTAGTTTCTCTAGTTGTGGTTCAGTTCAGTTCAGTTGCTCAGTCATGGCCAACTCTTTGGGACCCCATGAGTCGCAGCACTCCAGGCCTCCCTGTCCATCACCAACTCCTGGAGTCTACCCAAACTCATGTGCATCGAGTCAGTGATGCCATCCAGCCATCTCATCCTCTATCATCCCCTTCTCCTCCTGCCCCCTATCCCTCCCAGCATCAGAGTCTTTTCCAATGAGTCAGCTCTTCACATGAGGTGGCCAAAATATTGGAGTTTCAGCCTCAGCATCAGTCCTTCCAGTGAACACTCAGGACAAAGGTTATTCTTTATTGTGGTTCATGGGCTCTAATTGAGTTGGCTTCTCTTGTTGCAGAGCACAGTCTCTAGGCGCATGGGCTTCAATAGTTGCAGCATGTGGACTCAGTAGTTCTGGCTAGCAGGATCTAGAGCACAGGCTCAGTGGTCGTGGTGCTCAGGCTTAGTTGCTCTGTGACATGTGGAATCTTCCTGAATCAGGGATCAAACCCATTTCCTCTACATTGGCAGGTAGATTATCAACCACTGGACCACCAGGGAAGTACAATACTGATTATTTTATCTAATTATTTATTCATTTATTTATTTTTGCTATTCTCATAATATTCAGAATAGACAGCACGTGGCATAGTAGAGAGAACATGAAATTTATGCGTAGCTTGGACAAGTTTCATACTTTGACTCATTTCCTTTTCTGTAACATGGGAATAATACTATAAATCTATAGGTTTATTGAGAGCATTACATGGGATAATTTTTATAAAGCAGCTGCAACAGTGTCCCACTGATGGTATTCAATGAAGACCTGCATATATGGTTAATATAATATATACATATATTCCCTATGTCAATTATATTTGTCTGTTTATGTGGCTAACTACCAAACCTGCCTTCTTATATTAGCCCTGTCATGTAAGCACTGAGTCAGTTTTTTTCAGATGAATGAGGCAAGACATAATAATGATGAGTTATAATGATATTTGTTATTAATAACTTTCTCATACCAGTCAAGGTGGTCCTTGGTGGAAAGTAATGTGTCCTATGTTTGAGAGTGGCTGAAGATGTGGAGAAGGAAATGGCAACCCACTCCAGTATTCTTGCCTAGAGAATTCCAAGGACAGAAGAGCCTGGTGGGCTGCTGTCCATGGGGTCGCACAGAGTCGGACACGACTGAAGCGACTTAGCGTGCGTGTGTGTGTGCAGATGTGATAAACCACTTCCCAGTACCAAAATAAAGGAAGCCAGAATGGAAAAACCAGGCCTAAAATGCTATTGAATTTCACATGATTCTGTCAACTTTCTCTTTGTGAACTATCTGAAAATTGAAAGGAATTTTTAAGTAGAAATAATTTTAGTTTGTATTCCTTTTATGTTCCATTTTAACATGGCATCATTTTGATGAACTCCCCATCCAGATGGAGTCATTCATTTCTAGCAAAGAGAAAGGATGGGTTGGGCTCATACTCAGTCATCCATTCATTGTTTTTTCCCTTATAACACAAAATCAAATAGTTAAAGAATTAGAGGATTTTAGTGTTGATATTGTCTGATTTGATAAACTTCCCTTGTATGTATTTTCTTAGTTTTTGATTTGTGTGTGTGTGTGTGTGTGTGGTATAGTTTATTTTTACTAATATTGCCTCACTGTAAATGTGAAGTTTGATATTGGCCATTGTGGACATTTGTCTCATCAGTATCACAATCAAGTGTCTTCCGTGGCTTTATCTTACATCTTTTGAAGTCAATTGTCTTTCTCAACCCCTGGGAATAGGTAACCACTGATCAGCACTATATCACCTTGGTCTCTGGCTTATTTCACTTAGCAGTTTATGTTGGTGCATGTACCTATAGTTCTTTTTTATTGCTGAATCTATTCCATTCTAAGGATATGCTACATTTTCTTTATGTACCAGTTGAATGACATTTGTATTGTTTTTAGTCTTTGATTATTTATAATTCCACTATGAACAGACATGTACAGGAATTATCCTGGCATATATGTTCATTTGTTTTAGGTAAATATTTGTGATGAGAGCTATTAGGATATAAGGTTAATATATATTTAACTGTATAAGACACTGCCAAACTGTCTTTCAAGAATGCTCTCTCACTGTGCATGTGGAACCAGCATGTTATGAGAATCCTAGTTGCTCTATATCCTTGTCAACACTTGGAATTGTCTGTCTTTTTAGTTTTTATATTTCTAATGAGTGAATATTGGTATTTCATCATGGTTTGAATTTGTGTTTCTATAATGTCTAGTGATGTTAAGTATCTTTTCAAGAATTAAATGGTTATTTTTTGTGGGAAAGTATGTTCAAATCTTCTGCACATTAAAAAATAAAAAACATTCATAGGTATCATCAGATCAGATCAGATCAGTCGCTCAGTCGTGTCTGACTCTTTGTGACCCCATGAATCGCAGCACGCCAGGCCTCCCTGTCCATCACCAACTCCCAAAGTTCACACAGACTCATGTCCATCGAGTCAGTGATGCCATCCAGCCATCTCATCCTCTGTTGTCCCCTTCTCCTCCTGTCCCCAATCCCTCCCAGCATCAGAGTCTTCTCCAATGAGTCAACTCTTCGCACGAGGTGGCCAAAGTACTGGAGTTTCAGCTTTAGCATCATTCCTTCCAAAGAAATCCCAGGGCTGATCTCCTTCACAATGGACTGGTTGGATCTCCTTGCAGTCCAAGGGACTCTCAAGAGTCTTCTCCAACAACACAGTTCAAAAGCATCAGCTGAGCATCGGTGCTCAGCCTTCTTCACAGTCCAGCTCTCACATCCATACATGACCACAGGAAAGACCATAGCCTTGACTAGGCGAACCTTTGTTGGCAAAGTAATGTCTCTGCTTTTGAATATGCTATCTAGGTTGGTCATAACTTTCCTTCCAAGGAGTAAGCGTCTTTTAATTTCATGGCTGCAATCACCATCTGCAGTGATTTTGGATCCCCCCAAAATAAAGTCTGACACTGTTTCCACTGTTTCCCCATCTATTTCCCATGCAGTGATGGGACCAGATGCCATGATCTTCGTTTTCTGAATGTTTCAGCCAACCTTTTCACTCTCCACTTTCACTTTCATCAAGAGGCTTTTTAGTTCCTCTTCACTTTCTGCCATAAGGGTGGTATCATCTGCATATCTGAGGTTATTGATATTTCTCCCAGCAATCTTGATTCCAACTTGTGTTTCTTCCAGTCCAGCTTTTCTCATGATGTACTCTGCATAGAAGTTAAATAAACAGGGTGACAATATACAGTACTCCTTGACGTACTCCTTTTCCTATTTGGAACCAATCTGTTGTTCCATGTCCAGTTCTAACTGTTGCTTCCTGACCTGCATACAAATTTCTCAAGAGGCAGATCAGGTGGTCTGGTATTCCCATCTCTTTCAGAATTTTCCACAGTTTATTGTGATCTACACATTCAAAGGCTTTGGCATAGTCAATAAAGCAGAAATAGATGTTTTTCTGGAACTCTCTTGCTTTTTCCATGATCCAGGGGATGTTGGCAATTTGGTCTCTGGTTCCTCTGCCTTTTCTAAAACCAGCTTGAACATCAGGAAGTTCACAGTTCACATATTGCTTGAAGCCTGGCTTGGAGAATTTTGAGCATTACTTTACTAGCGTGTGAGATGAGTGCAATTGTGCGGTAGTTTGAGCATTCTTTGGCATTGCCTTTCTTTGGGATTGGGATGAAAACTGACCTTTTCCAATCCTGTCCATAGGTGTCATAGAGTTGTCTTATTATTGAATCATGTGTTCTGTGTATACTCTAGATACAAACTTATGTTGTGTACATGTTTACAAGTATCTTTCCCGAATATAAGTCTCACCTTTTGTTTTCTTAACCTTGTTTTACAAAGAGCACAATTTTGAATTTGAAAGTTCATTCAATCATTTTTATTTTTTTTTATAGTTTGTACCCTCTGTGTTCTAAGAAATTCTTATCTCACCCAACATCATAAAGATCTTCTCCTGTCTTTTTTTCCCTTTAGAAACTTTGATTTTAGTTCTTGTATTTAGGTCTCTGGTCCATCTCAAGTTACTTTTTTAAGTGCTATAAAAATAAAATGCTTCATTTTCATTTATTCCCTCATGGAAAAACATTTTTTTTTTTTTGGAAAATCATCCTTTCCTCATAGAATTACCTTGGTAACTGTTAAAAATCAGTTAACTGCATAAGTCTGAGTCTGCTTTGTGATTCTGTACTATTAGCCTAAGAATATAGATCCATAAGGACATAGATCAGTACCATACTGCTTTCATCAGTGTAGTTTTATAGGAAATTCTGAAGTCAGATAGTATGAGGATTCCAAATTTGCTTTTCTTTTAAAGATTTGCCCATTCTAGTTCTTTTGACTTTCCATATATGTATCTGTATAGTTTAGAACCAGCTTCTCAGTTTATTCCAAGAGACTTGCCAGGATAATTGGAATGTGCAGTCCATTAAAATGTAAGTAATTATTGACATTAGTAGGCTTCTGTCTACATTTTTCTATTTAATTTTCTGTTGGTTTCATTTCTAATTTGTTTCTCTTTTTCTTCTTTCCATATTGTTAAGGATTATTTGAATAAATTTTAGAATTTCTGTTTATGTTTTTCAGAGCTTTATTAACTCTATGATCTTAATATTCTGGTTGTAACTTTGTACTATAAAGAAGTTACCATTTGGGAAGAAAATTATTTCAAAATAAATATGTTGTTTTAAAAACTATACTATCAATATCTGAATATATTTCAGAATTAAATGAAATATTTAAAATATATATACCTGACAAAGGATTTGCATACAACATTTATAAAGAACTCCTACAACTCTATAATAAAACAACAATTAACCTAATAATAAACTAGCAAACCATTTGTTCTTTGCTTACTTAAAGTGGACTTATGCTAGTTTCAAGAAAAAAATATAGCAATTCAATATTTTTGTATATTGCAAAATGATGACCTAATTAAGGTTAGTTACTATCTGCCACCATAAAAAGTTGTTACAATATAATTGGCTGTATTTCCTATGTGTGCACTGCATCTCTTTGACTTATTTTATAAGTCCATGTATCTTAATGTTACTCAACTATTTAACTCATCCTGCTACCTCCTCTGGCAGCCACCAATTTTTTCTCTGTATGAGTCTGTTTTGTTGTTCATTTATCTTTGAGTATATACATGTAAGTGAGATAGTACAATATTTGTCTTTCTCTATCTAACTTATTTCACTGAGAATAAACCCTATAGATGCATATAAGTTGACACAAATGACAAGATTTCATTCTTTTTAATGGCTGAGTAATACTCCATTATATATATATGTGTTTGTGTGTGTTGGACTGCAAGGAGATCCAACCAGTCCATTCTGAAAGAGATCAGCCCTGGGATTTCTTTGGAAGGAATGATGCTAAAGCTGAAACTCCAGTATTTTGGCCGCCTCATGCAAAGAGTTGACTCATTGGAAAAGACTCTGATGCTGGGAGGGATTGGGGGCAGGAGGAGAAGGGGACGACAGAGGATGAGATGGCTGGATGGCATCACTGACTCGATGGATGTGAGTCTGAGTGACCTCCGAGAGCTGGTGATAGACAGGGAGGCCTGGCGTGCTGCGATTCATTGGGTCGCAAAGAGTCGGACACGACTGAGTGACTGATCTGATCTGATGGTATTTGTGTATACATCTCATATCTCGTTTATCCATTCATCTGTTGGTGGACCCTTAGGTTGCTTCTATATCTTGTACTTGGAATGGGAAAGTAGTCCTGTTTGTTCTTTTGTACATAGCCATGCAGTTTTTCCAACACTGTTTATTGAAGAGGATGTTTTTCCCCCAGTATATATTCTTGCTTCCTTTGTCATAGATTAATTGACCATATAAGTGTTGGTTTGCTTTTGGGTTCTCTATTCTGCCTCATTGATCTCTGTGTCTGTTTTTATTTCAGTACTATACTATTTGGATAACTGTAGCTTTGAAGTATAGGTTGAAATCAGGAAGCACGATACCTCCAGCTTTGTCCTCATTTTAAAGACTATCTTGGCTATTCTGATTCTTTATGTTTGTTTGTTTCCATACAAATTTTGGGATTATTTATTCCAGTTCTGTGAAAAATGCTATTGATATTTTGATAGGGTTTGCATTGAATCTGTAGATAGCTTTGGGGTAATATTGTCATCTGAACAATATTCATTCTGCCTCCATGAGCACTGTATATCTTTTATTTTAATTTCTCAAGATAAATAAAAATAAACATCTACAGTAAGACTTGCATTAAAATGTTCATAGACACTTCACTCATCAGATCCCAAATTGGATAGAGTCCAGGTATACATCAAGAATGAGTAAACAAACTGCAGCAAATCTATAACTTGGGATAGTACTCATCAATAAAAAGGAGCAAACTACTCGTGTACAACATTGATGAATCTCAAAAATAAGGCTTAACCAAAAAGTACCTACTTTAGGATTCTATTTATATGACAGTCTAGGACAGATAAAACTGTGCTATGGTAGAACAAAAAATTAAGACAATGTCTATAGGTGATAGGTGGGAATAAATTGGGATGGGGCACGAGGGAATTTTCTTCAGAGATGGTAATGTTTGGATGTTGGCAATTTGGTCTCTGGTTCCTCTGCCTTTTCTAAAACCAGCTTGAACATCTGGAAGTTCACAGTTCACATATTGCTGAAGCCTGGCTTGGAGAATTTTGAGCGTTACTTTACTAGCGTGTGAGATGAGTGCAATTTTGTGGTAGGTTGAGCATTCTTTGGCATTGCTTTTCTTTGGGATTGGAATGAAAACTGACCTTTTCCAGTCCTGTGGCCAGTGCTGAGTTTTCCAAATTTGTTGGCATATTGAGTGCAGCACTTTCACAGCATCATCTTTCAGGATTTGGAATAGCTCAACTGGAATTCCATCATCTCCACTAGCTGGTTTTAGAAAAGGCAGAGGAACCAGAGATCAAATTGCCAACATCCGCTGGATCATGGAAAAAGCAAGAGAGTTCCGGAAAAAACATCTATTTCTGCTTTATTGACTATGCCAAAGCCTTTGACTGTGTGGATCACAATAAACTGTGGAAAATTCTAAAAGAGTTGGGAATACCAGATCACCTGACCTGCCTCTTGAGAAACCTACATGCTGGTTAGGAAGCAACAGTTAGAACTGGACATGGAACAACAAACTGGTTCCAAATAGGAAAAGGAGTACATCAAGGCTGTATATTGTCACCCTGCTTATTGAACTTATATGCAGAGTACATCATGATAAATGCTGGGTTGGAAGAGGCACAAGCTGGAATCAAGATTGCCGGGAGAAATATCAATAACCTCAGATATGCAGATGACACCACTGTAATGGCAGAAAATGAAGAAGAACTAAAAAGCTTCTTGATGAAGGTGAAAGAGGAGAGTGAAAAAGTTGGCTTAAACTCAACATTCAGAAAACAAAGATCATGGCATCCAGTCCCATCACTTCATGGGAAATAGATGGGGAAACAGTGGAAACAGTGGCAGACTTTATTTCTTTGGGCTCCAAAATCACTGCAGATGGTGACTGCAGCCATGAAATTAAAAGAGGCTTACTCCTTGGAAGAAAAGTTATGACCAACCTAGATAGCATATTGAAAAGCAGAGAGATTATTTTGCCAACAAAGGTTCATCTAGTCAAGGCTATGGTTTTTCCTGTGGTCATGTATGGATGTGAGAGTTGGATGTGAAGAAAGCTGATCGCCAAAGAATTGATGCTTTTGAACTGTGTTGTTGGAGAAGACTCTTGAGAGTCCCTTGGACTGCAAGGAGATCCATCCAGTCCATTCTGAAGGAGATCAGCCCTGGTATTTCTTTGGAAGGAATGATGCTAAAGCTGAAACTCCAGTATTTTGGCCACCTCATGTGAAGAGTTGACTCATTGGAAAAGGCTCTGATGCTGGGAGGGATTGGGGCCAGGAGGAGAAGGGGATGACAGAGGATGAGATGACAGGGAATGAGATGTCAGATGGATCACTGACTCGATGCACATGAGTCTGTGTGAACTTCGGGAGTTTGTGATGGACAGGGAGGCCTGGCGTGCTGCGATTCATGGGGTAGCAAAGAGTCAGACATGACTGAGAAACTGAACTGAATGTTTCTATCTTAAGAGTGTTTTGAATTGCTTGGTTACATACTAATTGTCAAAATTATTGATTAATACTTAAGATTTATTCATTTCATTATGTGTAAATTTTACCTCCGAAGTTATAAATAACTCTACACCAATAAATAATGTGTTAGCATATCATATATTTGATATTAAGGAATTGCTAAACTTAACATTTTGTTTCAGCTTTTTCTGAATAACAACCACAAATATCAGTGGTACACAGTAATAGGCATTCCTTTCTTGATCACATCTCTGTGAGTTGTCTGAGGTAGCTCTGCTTCAGGCTGTAAATTTACAATTGTTGGGGTGGCTCCAAGCTTTGCGTAGGCTTCAAAATTTCTCTACATGTTTCTTATCCTCCATGAACCAGTGGTTATCAGTGACATGTTCTTCTTATTCAAAAAACTAGAACATGTGAGGAGAAGCCCGAATATGCAAGACTATTTCAATATTGGTTTGACTTATGTCCACTAACATCTCTTTGATGAAAATAATTCACATAGCCCAACTGAAATTCAAGGAGTGGGGAAATACATGAGGCCAAGGCAAGTGTGTGGATGAATAGTTCTAATAAGGAGATGTACGTGAGGAATTATAACTATACTTTGACCTACCAAGCTGAATTATGCTGCAGTCCATGGGGTCACAAAGAGTCAGACATGACTGAGTGACTGAACTGAACTGAAGATGAATTATAAGATTATGACATGGTGTTATAGATATTCTAAGAGGTTTAGTCTTGGAGACACATACTGAAATATTTATGAGTTTAGTGATATGATGTCTGGAATTTGCCTATAATCTGAAGTAGGAGAAGTAACTGGAGGTATGAAGAAAAAATGTCAGTGATTGAAGCTAGGTGTATGAGTACAATGGGGTTCATTATGTCATTCTTTCTACTTCTGTATATGTTTGAACATTTCCATGTAAATGTTTAAAAAATAGGCCAAAGGAAATTATGTGCTAACTTTTTCCTTTTCTATATGAGGAAACTAAGATCCTGGGAGGGTATGTTACTTGTTCTGTAATGAGACAATTAGTGATTAGCAGAATGGAGCTAGGGCCCAAGCCAATCCTTTCTACTTAACGTGGCTTTTAGTCATTTATCTGGTATTTCCTTAAATATTTATTTAATACTTGTCTCTGTGTAATGTGTTGTAGATAAGAAGTAAGGATTTGTCTTCTCTCAAATACCCCAGTCTAGTGAGTCAATATACATTTAAACAGAATGCAATGATGGGGATGCTAAAATGCTACAGTGGCAGTATACACAAAACTCATGAAAATATTAGAAAAGGCATCCCTAAATGTGTTTGAGGAAATTAGAAAAGTCCTCATAGATGAGGTAAGGTCTAGACTGAGACTTGCAGGACTAGTTTGATAAGCCAGAGATTGCATGATAGGTGGTGGAAGCAACACGTGCAAAGGCGTTGAGGTGTAAGAGTGCATGGCATTTGGGCACTTTGGGGAAATTCTATGTGACTCAGTGTAATTAGAAGTTGACTGCAGTGTGTGTGTGTATTGAAGTGTTCTGGAAAGAGAAGGTAGGAGAGATGAAGTAGGCTTACAAGCTATGCAAAAAGTTGAGATTTAATTCTGTGGGTTAGTGTTACCTTGCTTAATTATAAGACACCACCCCCTCTCCCCGCCACCGCCCCTGTGCTCTCATTAAAATACAGGCCCCTAAGTCCTGACTGTGATCTAATGACTCAGAATCTCTGAAAGACTAGTTTGGAAAACAGGGTTATGGGAGCTACTGAAGAATTTTAAGCCAAGGAATGATGTGATCAGATCTGCATGTTAGAAAGACCACCCCGGCAGCAGCATAGAGGTTAGACAGGTGAAATGTAGGTACACAAAGCTAGAGGCAGAAAGGGAGTTAAGTGGTTACTGCAAGAGCCCATGGAAGGTGTGATGAGAGCAACAACAGTGATCGAGCAGAGAGCAAGTTAAGGAGCTGGGAGTGGTAGGTTCCAACAAACAACTGCCTCTAGAGAGGAGGAGAGGAGGATTCTTCTTTATTTTATTTATTTATTTTTATTTTGCTTAACTTTACAATATTGTATTGCTTTTACCATACATTGAGATGGATCTGCCACCAGTATATACGTGCTCCCCATCCTGAACCCTCCTCCCTCCCCCCTCCCCATACCATCCCTCTGGATCATCCCAGTGCGCCAGCCCCAGGCATCTGTTATCGGGCATTGTACCTGGACTGGCGACTCGTTTCAGATATGATATTATACATATTTCAGTGCTATTCCCCCAAATCATCCTGCCCTCTCCCGGTCCCAGAGTCCAAAAGTCTGTTCTATACATCAGTGTTTCTTTTGCTGTAAACAGGGTTATTGTTACCATCTTTCTAAATTCCATATATATGCGTTAGTATACTGTATTTGTGTTTATCTTTCTGGCTTACTTCACTCTGTATAATAGGCTCCAGTTCCATCCACCTCCTTAGAACTGATTCAAATGTATTCTTTTTAATGGCTGAGTAATACTCCATTGTGTATACGTACCACAGCTTTCTTATCCATTCATCTGTGGATGGGCATCTAGGTTGCTTCCACGTCCTGGCTATTGTAAACAGTGCTGCTATGAACATTGGGGTACACAATTTCAATTCTGGTTTTCTCAGTGTGTATGCCCAGTAGTGGGATTGCTGGATCATAAGGCAGTTCTATTCCCAGTTTTTTGAGGAATCTCCACACTATTCTCCATAGTGGCTGTACTAGTTTGCATTCCCACCAACAGTGTAAGAGGGTTCCCTTTTCTCTGCACCCTCTCCAGCATTTATTGCTTGTGGACTTTTGGATCACAGCCATTCTGACTGGTGTGCAATGGTACCTCATAGTGGTTTTGATTTGCATTTCTCTGATAATGAGTGATGTTGAGCATCTTTTCATGTGTTTGTTAGCCATCTGTATGTCTTCTTTGGAGAAATGTCTATTTAGTTCTTTGGCCCATTTTTTGATTGGGTCGTTTATTTTTCTGGAATTGAGCTGTAGGAGTTGCTTGTATATTTTTGAGATTAGTTGTTTGTCTGTTGCTTCATTTGCTATTATTTTCTCCCATTCTGAAGGCTGTCTTTTCACCTTGCTTATAGTTTCTTTTGTTGTGCAGAAGCTTTTTAAGTTTGATTAGGTCCCATTTGTTTATTTTTGCTTTTATTTCCAATATTCTGGGAGGTGGGTCTTAGAGGATCCTGCTGTGATGTATGTCGGAGAGTGTTTTACCTATGTTCTCCTCTAGGAGTTTTATGGTTTCTGGTCTTACATTTAGCTCTTTAATCCATTTTGAATTTATTTTTGTGTATGGTGTTAGAAAGTGTTCTAGTTTCATTCTTTTACAAGTGTTCGACCAGTTTTCCCAGCACCACTTGTTGAAGAGATTGTCTTTAATCCATTGTACATTCTTGCCTCCTTTGTCAAAGATAAGGTGACCATATGTGCGTGGATTTATCTCTGGGCTTTCTATTTTGTTCCATTGATCTATATTTCTGTCTTTGTGCCAAGGAGGATTCTTCTTTAAATGTCTACCTGGCTGAGGTAGTAGGTTAACGTTACTGTTCACTTGTAGACAAGAGAGTTCAGGATAAATAATGAGTCTGCTTTGGGTCTTGGACAGCTTATTATGAGACATACAAAAAGGGTGCAGAGTGCAGGTTTGAGCTCAAGAGAAAAATCAACTAGTGATAGAGATTTAGAAAATGTCAATATGAAAGTTTAAAGTATAGGTATGTATTCAGATAGATCATGCAGTTTGAGAATTAAAGAAGTCAGAGCCCAGGAAAGCAGCAGCATTTTAGAGAGAGACAGAAACAGGACCTAGATGACAGGTTAGGCGAAGAGAGTTAATGTTAAGGAAATCAGGCAGAAGAAGGTGGGCAAATGAGGCAGGAATGAGGATGGAGATAGACTCACTGGGTTTGGGAAAACAGAGGTGATTGCTGACCTTTGCCTAGAAGTATCTGTGGAGTGTTGAAAGCCAAGACTGTGGATTTGAATTGAGTACTTAGTGGGAAGAATGAATTTACCTAGAATGAATGTAGTAAATTTTCTAGAAGATTTGACAGTGATACTCCTTTAATTTGAGTAGAAAATAGGCATTTTGGGGCAAGAGAGGTGCAGAATTAAGTATTTTGCTATTTCTTTCTCTGGTAAGACATGTGCTTCTTGACAGGTGTGAAATATTGGAAATAACTGATAGGAATACTTTGTAGTCCTTTTGTTAAAAATTCATTAGCTAGTCATTCATTGTTAATTTATGGCATAGATTTAATAATTTTGAGTAAATTTTAATGAAAATGTCCAGATGTGACTACAGTGTATTTGAAAGAATGCATATTAATTTGATTCATTGAGCAATTAGGTACCTTTGGTGAGCATCTCCTCTTGTTTTGGTGACATTTATAAATGTTTGTGTGCATCAACAGAGTTACTTTCAGGTATGACTGTGTCAATTTTAAAACTAATGACATATTTGAAATTCATCAGATCTTTCCCAACTTTTCAAAATAAAAACTTGGAGAGGATATTTGATTGACAGCTAAATGTAAAATTTGAGACAAGTTGTCAGGAAAACCGTACGTTAATCGTTAATTTTTTTCCTCAGTGATTTGATTTTTTTTCCTTCAATAGCTCTTAGGGGTCTGAGACAAGCTTTTAGAACACATATCTCTTTACCTAGAAATACTGTTCTATATGTTACGTTTATATCATAATTCAAGCCCTCTTTTTTTTTTTTTTTTTTTTAACTGCATGTTCGATTACATACTGCATTCTATTTTAGCTAAATTTAGGGCATGTTTCTTCAATCTCATGTGACTTTAAGCAAGATTGAAAAAGGCAAATTTGTTATTAAATTCTGTTCAAAAACTTGTTGACACCACCACCTCCGCCTTTCTCTCCCATATTCGTCTGTGAATTTGAGAACATACTTAGGCTGACAAGAATCACAGTCAGTAAATGAAATGCAGATGAGTTTTAGCTCTGCTGTTGTCAAGACTTTAGTTTGGGTAAAGGAAAGCTTTTAGGTAAGGGCCTGGAGAACTTGACCCTAAATGAAATCTGATGGGCTTGAATGAGAAAGGAGAGAATGCTACTGCTCTGGTAACTACTGCTATAGTTGATGGGTTGGTAAGGCCAGAAAGGTGGTGGTGAGGGGAGGGAACTGACAAAGAATGGGTCTAGGATGGAGTGTTAATAAAATTAATGAAAGTTTCTATTTTCTACAGTACGGAAAATGGAGTCATCTGTACATATCTAGAAATAAATGATAAAAGAGGAGAAACATTTTCTCAAATAAATAGTTAATCTTAGAAAAAAACAAAAACAGAAGGCCCTAAATCACATACAAAAAAATGTGACACCAGACTGGTAAGCAGACACTAAATCTATGTGTCCAAAGGACATTAGCAGATCTTGGTAACCAAAAGTTTTGTCTTTTATGAGGACTACGGAGACAGAGTGGGCCTTGGGCTGAATGGTTAGAAGTTGAGATGAAGACCCTTTACAGTAATGTGGGGATCCTTGAAGAGCTCATTGAGTGTAGCAGTAGGTTTAGACATCTCTGCTGGCAAAGACAGGTGACAATTAGTCTGTCCTGGTCAGGGATCTTGACGGTAGGAAAAAAGCTTCTCACTCCACTGGCATGATCTTTACATTGCTGTTAAGCCATGACATTAATGTAAAGAGGTCCTCAGTTTCAGTGCCCTTATACATCTAGGGAAAACAAACATATATCTTTTCTGAACATTTGAACCTTTAACTCAGAATGGCAAAAACTACTCCAGATAGAGTTTTGTTTGTCAACAGAAAAAAGTAAATTTTGTTTGTCAACAAAATTGACCAACAAAAATTATAAAACACAAATGGAAACAAGCTATGATGAACAAAGTCAACAGAATCAATGACTATCAGTAGTAGACACCCAAGATTTCAGATACGAGAACTATTAAAGAATGTTATGTATATATATGCAGAACATGTTGATAGAAATAGAAACTAGAGTTAAAAACACAGAACAAATCAAGATATTATAAAAACCAAATGTCACCAAATAATAATAGGCATATTTGGAAGATAAAAATAAATATATGTAGGTATAAATGAAAAACTAACACCAAAATGAAAAATTCAATGGAGAGATTACACAGTAAATAGGGTAAAGGTAAAGAGAAAATTGGTGAACTGGAAATTGCTTCTGAATAAATGACCCATAGTAATGCACAGAGAGGGAAGAAAAGGATAGAAAAATGACAAAGGATTAGAGATGAAGAGAATAGAAGGTCCAAACAAAATTTAGAGTGAAAGAACAGAGAGAATAGAGGAGGGATAATATTCAAAGAGGTAATGGTTGAAAGCTTTTTAAGAATCGATGAAAGATACAAATCTTCAAATTCAGGGAGGTAAATGGATTCTTAACAGAGTAAATACAAATATAGATCACCAGAGAGGAAGAACTACTTGAAATAATTTAGAGAGATAGAATAAAATATATATAAAGAGTAATTAGACTGAAATCAGGCATTTGAGTTGCAAAAACAGAAACAGTATTAAATCTGTTACAGTAATTAGATCAGAAACAGTAATTAGATCTTGAAAACTCTGATAGTTAAAACCTAGTCCAAACTTAATTATCATTAACAGATTGAATATATATGTTTTGGGCAAAGAAAAATTGAGCATTTACTACCAACATATATTCACCAACCGGTCCATTCTGAAGGAGATCAGCCCTGGGATTTCTTTGGAAGGAATAATGCTGAGGCTGAAACTCCAGTACTTTGGCCACCTCATGCGAAGAGTTGACTCATTGGAGAAGACTCTGATGCTGGGAGGGATTGAGAGCAGGAGGAGAAGGGGACAACAGAGGATGAGATGGCTGAATGGCATCACTGACTTGATGAATGTGAGTCTGAGTGATCTCCGAGAGCTGGTGATGGATAGGGAGGCCTGGCGTGCTGCAGTTCATGGGGTCGCAAAGAGTCGGACACGACTGAGCGACTGATCTGATCTGATCTGATATTCACCAAGGGGACATTTGAGAGATATATGGCAAATTACAGGAAGACAGAAACTGAACCTGCCATAAAGGACAGAAATGCAAAATAGAATAAGGAGCAAGTAGGTAAATCACAGGAATAAATGTAACAAAATATTGACTGGAAAAAATAAACCCAACTACTTTATATTAGTGACTAGTTGTGAAATTAAAGAAAAACAAGTTAGAATTAAAATATGAAGTATAATAAAATGCAAGATAAAAAGAAATGATCAGAGTGAAAGTATTCTGTGAAATATTGTTTGGGAAGAGGAACCTAAGATAAGTAACTTTAGATTCTGTTATATAAGATGCATATTTAGATTTTAAGTTAACTGCTAAGATAATAGAAATTTATAATACAATGTCATTCAAAATCAGGCTCAAGATGAGGGGAAAACAGCATATAAAAACAGGCTGAATAAAAACTGTAAGATGAGAAAGTCAAACTTCTTAATCATAATAAATGTAATGAGACAGACTTTTTTTTTTTCACAGTTCATAAGAACCGTATGAAAAAAAAAAGACTAATGTATACCCAAAATTTAAAAAAAAAAATAGGAGAATTACAAAAAGGTAATTCAACAATAAAACTGGAAGAATTTGAGACATGTGTTTTAAATATTAGTAGGTAAAACAGAAAAAAGTTTTAAGGGTATATTTATAGACAATTTGAAAAAACATAAATGAGGAACTTGATCTAATAAGCACATATAAAACAATTGAGGAATAAATGTTTCTAATCACATAGAAAATACTTTATGAAAATTGATCCTACACTTGGCCACAAGACATGTTTCAACAAATTTTGGAAAACTGGCATTATCATATTTAATTCAAGATTGTTTTCTGACATTACTAATTTAAGTAGCCCTATGTGTCAAAAATTTAACAGCCCACCTCAACAAATAAACCTTGGGGAAAAAGAACAAATGAAAATGACAATTAGAAAATTCTTAGAACTCAATGAGAAAAACATGCATAACCAACATGTTCAGTTCAGTTCAGTCACTCAGTCGTGTCTGACTCTTTGCGACCCCATGAATTGCAGACCTCCAGCCCTTCCTGTACATCACGAACTCCCAGAGTTTAGTCAAACTCATGTCCATCGAGTTGTGATGCCATCCAGCCATATCATGCTCTGGCGTCCCTTCTCCTCCTGCCCCCAATCCCTCCCAGCATCAGGGTCTTTTCCAAAGAGTCAACTCTTCACATGAGGTGGCCAAAGTATTCGAGTTTCAGCTTTAGCATCAGTCCTTCCAATGAACACCCAGGACTGATCTCCTTTGGAACGGACTGGTTGGCTCTCCTTGCAGTCCAAGGGACTCTCAAGAGTCTTCTCCAACACCACAGTTCAAAAGCATCAGTTCTTCAGTGCTCAGCTTTTTTCACAGTCCCACTCTCACATCCATACATGACCACTGGAAAAGACAATAGCCTTGACTAGATGGACCTTTGTTGGCTAAGTAATGTCTCTTCTTCTCAATATGCTATCTAGGTTGGTCATAACTTTCCTTCCAAGGAGTAAGTGTCTTATAATTTCATAGCTGCAGTCACCTCACCATCTGCAGTGATTTTGGAGCCCAAAAATAAAGTCTGACACAGTTTCCACTGTTTCTCCATCTATTTCCCATGAAGTGATGGGACCAGATATCATGATCTTCGTTTTCTGAATGTTGAGCTTTAAGCCAACTTTTTCACTCTTCACTTTCAATTTCATCAAGAGGCTTTTCAGTTCCTCTTCACTTTCTGCCATAAGGGTGGTGTCATCTGCATATCAAAGGTTATTGATATTTCTCCCAGCAATCTTGATTCCAGCTTGTGTATCTTGGTTTTCTGAATGTTGAGACTTAGGCCAACTTTTTCACTCTCCTCTTTCACTTTCATAAAGAGGCTTTTTAGTTCCTCTTCACTTTCTGCCATAAGAGTGGTGTCATCTGCATATCTGAGGTTATTGATATTTCTCCAGACAATCTTGATTCTAGCTTGTGTTTCTTCCAGCCCAGTGTTTCTCATGATGTACTCTACATGTAAGTTAAATAAGCAGGGTGACAATATACAGCCTTGATGCACTCCTTTTCCTATTTGGAACCAGTCTGTTGTTCCATGTCCAGTTCTAACTGTTGCTTCCTGACCTATATATAGGTTTCTCAAGAGGCAGGTCAGGTGGTCTGTTATTCCCATGTCTTGAAGAATTTTTCACAGTTTATTGTGAGCTACACAGTCAAAGGCTTTGGCATAGTCAATAAAGCAGAAATAGATGTTTTTCTGGAAATCTCTTGCTTTTTTGATGATCCAGCAAATGTTGGCAATTTGATATCTGGTTTCTCTGCCTTTTCTAAATCCAACTTGGACATCTGAAAGTTCACGGTTCATGTATTGCTGAAGCCTAGCTTGGAGAATTTTGAGAACTGAGCACTTTACTAGCGTGTGAGATAAGTCCAGTTGTGCAGTAGTTTAGCATTTTTTGGCATTGCCTTTCTTTGGGATTGGAATGAAAACTGATCTTTTCCAGTCCTGTGGCCACTGCTGAGTTTTTCAAATTTGCTAGTATAGTGAGTGCAGCACTTTCACAGCATGTCTTTTAGGATTTGAAATAGCTCAACTGGAATTCCATCACCTCCACTAGCTTTGTTCGTAGTGATGCTTTCTAAGGCCCACTTGACTTCACATTCCAGGATGTCTGGCTCTAAGTGAGTGATCACACCATTGTGATTATCTGGGTCATGAAGATCTTTTTTGTCCAGTTCTTCTGTGTATTCTTGCTACCTCTTCTTAATATCTTCTGCTTCTGTTAGGTCCCTACCATTTCAGTCTTTTATTGAGCCCATCTTTGCATGAAATATTCCCTTGTTATCTCTATTTTCTTGAAGAGATCCCTAGTCTTTCCCATTCTGTTGTTTTCCTCTATTTCTTTGCATTGATTGCTGATGAAGGCTTTCTTATCTCTCCTTATTATTCTTTGGAACTCTGCATTCAGATGCTTATATCTTTCCTTTTCTCCTTTGCTTTTGACTTCTCTTCTTTTCACAGCTATTTGTAAGGCCTCTCCACACAGCCATTTTGCTTTTTTGCATTTCTTCTTCTTGGAGATGATCTCCATCCCTGTCTCCTGTACAATGTCACAAACCTCCATTCATAGCTCATCAGGCACTCTATCTATCAGATCTAGGCCCTTAAATCTATTTCTCACTTCCACTGTATAATCATAAGGGATTTGTTTTAGGTCATACTTGAATGGTCTAGTGGTTTTCCCTACTTTCTTCGATTTAAGTCTGAATTTGGCAATAAGGAGTTCATGATCTGAGCCACAGTCAGCTCCTCGTCTTGTTTGTGCTGACTGTATAGAGCTTCTCCATCTTTGGCTGCAAAGAATATAATCGATCTGATTTCGGTGTTGACCATCTGGTGATGTCCATGTGTAGAGTCTTCTCTTGTGTTGTTGGAAGTGGGTGTTTGCTATGACCAGTGCATTTTCTTGGCAAAACTCTATTAGCCTTTGCCCTGCTTCATTCCGTATTCCAAGGCCAAATTTGCCTGTTACTCCAGGTGTTTCTTGACTTCCTACTTTTGCATTCCAGTCCCCTATAATGAAAAGGACATCTTTTTTGGGTGTTAGTTCTAAAAGGTCTTGTAGGTCTTCATAGAACCGTTCAACTTCAGCTTCTTCAGCGTTACTGGTTGGGGCATAGGCTTGGATTACCATGACATTTAATGGTTTGCCTTGGAAATGAACAGAGGTCATTCTGTTGTTTTTGAGATTGCATCCAAGTACTGCATTTCGGACTCTTTTGTTGACCATGATGGCTAGTCCATTTCTTCTAAGGGATTCCTGCCCACAATAGTAAATATATGGTCATCTGTGTTAAATTTGCCCATTCTAGTCCATTTTAGTTCACTGATTCCTAGAATGTTGATATTCACTCTTGCCATCTCCTGTTTGACCACTTCCAATTTGCCTTGATTCATAGACCTAACATTCCAGGTTTCTATGCAATATTGCTCTTTACAGCATGGGCTTCTTGAGGCAAGAATACTGAGTGGTTTGCTATTCCCTTCTCCAATGGACCACATTATGTGAGACCTCTCCACCATGACCCGCCCATCTTGGGTGTCCCCTCAAGGCATGGCTTAGTTTCTTTGAGTTAGACAAGGCTGTGGTCCATGTGATCAGATTGACTAGTTTTCTGTGATTAGAGTTTCAGTGTCTGCCCTCTGATGCCCTCTTGCAACACCTACCATCTTACTTGGGTTTCTCTTCCCTTGGACGTGGGGTATCTCTTCACGGCTACTCCAGCAAAGTGCAGCCACTGCTCCTTACCTTGGACAAAGGGTATCTCTTCAAGGCCACCCCTCATGACCTTGAACGTGGAATAGTTCCTCTTGCTTCTCTTGTGCCCGCACAGCTGTGGCTCCTTGGATGTGGGGTTGCTCTTCTCAGCCGCTGCCCCTGACCTTGGTCGTGGGGTAGCTCCTCTCGGCCAGGCTTCTATAGGGTACATCAAATTATTACACTGAAGGAAACAAACTCATTTAGGAAAAAAGAAATGCTAAAAATTAGTGACATGTGAATGCAGCCTAATAAATGAGATAAAGAATAACAAAATTATCACAAAGCAAGATGAATCAAATAATAAAAGCAGAAATTAATTTTAGAAGATATGATAGGTAAAATCAATAAATCAACAGAGTCAATTTTTGGAAAATCTAGGATAGCTCTGTCAAGACTGAAAGAAATGAGAAATAAGAAATGTTAAGTTCAAGAAGAAAAACTAGCACAAAAAAAGAAAAACTAGCACAAAAAATTTCAAGTAATTATTAATACGCTTAAAATTTTTATGGTGATGTTCTGAAATTTTAGATGAAATGGTCCCATCAGTTGAGATCAGTTGCACAGTTGTGTCCAACTCTTTGTGACCCCACAGACTGCAGCACACAAGGCTTTCCTGTTTATTACCAACTCCCAGAGCTTGCTCAAACTCATGCCCATTGAGTCCGTGATGCCATCCTATCATCATCTTCTGTTGTCCCCCTTCTCTTCCCATCTAAAATCTTTCCCAGCATCAGGGTCTTTTCCAATGAGACTGTTCTTTGCATCAGGTGGTCAAAGTATTGGAGTTTTGGCTTAGTATCAGTCCTTCCAATGAATATTCAGGACTGATTTCCTTTAGGATTGACTGGTTTGATCTCCTTGCAGTCCAAGGGACTCTCAAGAGTCTTTGCCAACACCACAGTTCTAAAGCATCAATTATTTGGCACTCAGCTTTCTTTATAGTCCAATTCTCACATCCATACATGACTACTGGAAAAACCATAACTTTGACTAGACAGACCTTTGTTGGCAAAGTAATATCTTTGCTTTTTAGTATGCTGTCTAAATTGGTCATAGCTTTTCTTCCAAAGATCAAGTGTCTTTTAATTTCATGGCTGCAGTCACCATCTTCAGTGATTTTTGAGCCCAAGAATTTAAAGTCTGTCACAGTTTCCATTATGTCCCCATCTATTTGCCATGGAGTGATGGGACTGGATGCCATGATGTTAGTTTTTTGAATGTTGAGTTTTAAGCCAGCTTTTTCACTCTGCTGTTTCACTTTCATCAAGAGGCTCTTTAGTTCTTCACTTTCTGACATCAGGGTGGTGTCATTTGCATATTTGCGGTTATTGATATTTCTCCTGGCAATCTTGATTCTGGCTTAAGCTTCCTTCAGCCTAGCATTTCACATGATATAGGGCTTTCCTGGTGGCTCAGATGGTAAAGTGTCTGTCTGCAATGTGGGAGACCTGAGTTCGATTCCTGGGTCAGGAAAATCCCCTGGAGAAGGAAATGGCAACCCACTCCAGTACCCTTGCCTTGAAAATCCCACGGATGGAGGAAGCTGTAGGCTACAGTCCATGGAGTTGCAAAGAGTTGGACAAACTGAGCGACTTCAGTTTTAATTTCACTTTTCACTCTGCATTTGTGAAATAAGCAGGGTAATAATATACAGCCTTGATGGACTCCTTTCCCAGTTTGGAACCAGTCTGTTGTTCCATGTAGTTCTAACTGTTGCTTCTTGACCTGTATACAGATATCTCAGGAGGAAGGTAAGGTGGTCTGATATTCCCATCTGTTTAAGAATTTTCCACAGTTTGTTGTATCCACACAGTCAAGGCTTTGATGTAGTCAATAAAGCAGAAATAAAAGTTTTTCTGGAACTCTCTTGCTTTTTTAATTATCCACTGGACATTGGCAATTTGATCTCTGGTTCCTCTGCCCTTAATCCAATTTGAACATCTGTAATTTCTTGGTTCACCTACTTCTGAAGCCTGGCTTGGAGAATTTTGACCATTACTTTGCTAGTGGGTGAGATGAGTGCAGTTGTGTGGTAGTTTGAACATTCTTTGGCATTACCTTTCATTGGTATTAGAATGACAACTGACCTTTTCAGTCCTGTGGCCACTGCTGAGTTTTCCAAATTTGTTGACATATTGAGTGCAGCACTTTAACAGCATCATCTTTTAAGATTTGAAAGATCTCAACTGGAATTCCATCACCTCCACTAGATTTGTTCATAGTGATGCTTCCTAAGGCCTACTTGACTTCACATTCCAGGATGTCTGGCTCTAGGTGAGTGATCATAAAATTTTTATGCTAATGTTCTGAAATTTTAGATAAAATGGCCCCATAGAAAGAATATTGAAGAAGTACCTGAATAAACATATAATCATTAATATAACTGAATCAGTTAATATACATAATGGCATATACAAAAGCATATAGAAACTGAAGAGTTTTAGGAATGAGCTCTCAGAATATTTATGAAACAGATAATTCGAAGCTTTTACAAATAATTTAAATAATGGAAACATACGGAAACCTCTCCAACTCACTTTATATTTAAGCCTAATATGATCTTGACAATCTAGAAGGTTACTCTGGAAGCAATATGAAAATCAAATCTCTATAGTGTAGACTGAGAGACTCCTTCCTTTTTCTGATCAGGGTTTGGATGGCAACAAAATTTCCATCCTTTGAATGTGGACAGTATAAAATACAGGAAGATTTAAGGTAAGGGTAATTAGACTGCAGTTTCAGTATAAAGAGATTTTATTTTCTAAGCACCAAAATGGGCAAAATAGATATTTTTTGACCTGATAAGTAAGAAACAATTAGCAATAAAACTAGTAAATTTATTATATGTTAAACTACTGACAGTTTACCACTGAGTTGAGATAAGAGAGCCCCTGGGAAGAGGGAATTTACCTTTTCGGGTAATGTACTGTGAATCAGTTTTCTTGACTCAGCACTATATACATTTATCTTTAAAACCTTTAATAAGGGTTTGAAGTTGGTGTTGTCATAATTTTTCACATTGAGGAAAGGAGGCTTTGAGTTGTAAACTAATAACTAGTGGAGCCACTTATCTTAGCCATAGGCTATTTCATACAATGTCACGAACCTCATTCCATAGCTCATCAGGCACTCTATCTATCAGATCTAGGCCCTTAATTCTATTTCTCACTTCCACTGTATAATCATAAGGGATTTGTTTTAGGTCATACCTGAATGGTCTAGTGGTTTTCCCTACTTTCTTCGATTTAAGTCTGAATTTGGCAATAAGGAGTTCATGATCTGAGCCACAGTCAGCTCCTGGTCTTGTTTTTGCTGACTGTATAGAGCTTCTCCATTTTTGGCTGCAAAGAATATAATCAATCTGATTTTGGTGTTGACCATCTGGTGATGTCCATGTATAGAGTCTTCTCTTGTGTTGTTGGAAGAGGGTGTTTGTTATGACCAGTGCATTTTCTTGGCAAAACTCTGTTAGTCTTTGCCCTGCTTCATTCTGTACTCCAAGGCCAAATTTGCCTGTTATTCCAGGTGTTTCTTGACTTCCTACTTTTGCATTCCAGTCCCCTATAATGAAAAGGACATCTTTTTTGGGTGTTAGTTCTAAAAGGTCTTGTAGGTCTTCATAGAACTGTTCAACTTCAGCTTCTTCAGCATTACTGGTTGGGGCATAGACTTGGATTACTGTGACATTGAATGGTTTGCCTTGGAAACGAACAGAGATCATTCTGTCATTTTTGAGATTGCATCCAAGTACTGCATTTCAGACTCTTTTGTTGACCATGATGGCCACTCCATTTCTTCTGAGGGATTCCTGCCTGCAGTAGTAGATATAATGGTCATCTGAGTTAAATTCACCCATTCCAGTCCATTTTAGTTTGCTGATTCCTAGAATGTTGACATTCACTTTTGCCATCTCCTGCTTGACCACTTCCAATTTGCCTTGATTCATGGACCTAACATTCCAGGTTTCTATGCAATATTGCTCTTTATAGCATTGGATCTTGCTTCTATCACCAGTCACATCCACACCTGGTATTTTTTTTTTTTTTTTTGCTTAGGCTCCATCCTTTCATTCTTTCTGGAGTTATTTCTCCACTGATCTCCAGTATCGTATTGGGCACCTACTGATGTGGGGAATTTCTCTTTCAGTATCTTATCATTTTGCCTTTTCATACTGTTCATGGGGTTCTCAAGGCAAGAATACTGAAGTGGTTTGCCATTCCCTTCTCCAGTGGACCACATCCTATCAGATCTCTCCACCATGACCCGCCCATCTTGGGTTGCCCCATGGACATGGCTTAGTTTCATTGAGTTAGACAAGACTGTGGTCCTAGTGTGATTATGAGGTTCATGACATTGTACAGGAGACAGGGATCAAGACCATCCCCATGGAAAAGAAATGCAAAAAAGCAAAATGGCTGTCTGGGGAGGCCTTACAAATAGCTGTGAAAGGAAGAGAAGCAAAAAGCAAAGGAGAAAAGGAAATATATAAACATCTGAATGCAGAGTTCCAAAGAATAGCAAGAAGAGATAAGAAAGCCTTCTTCAGCGATCAATGCAAAGAAATAGAGGAAAACAACAGAATGGGAAAGACTAGGGATCTCTTCAAGAAATTCAGAGATATCAAAGGAACATTTCATACAAAGATGGGCTTGATAAAGGACAGAAATGGTATGGACCTAACAGAAGCAGAAGATATTAAGAAGAGGTGGCAAGAATACACAGAAGAACTGTACAAAAAAGATCTTCACGACCCAGATAATCACGATGGTGTGATCACTGACTAGAGCTGGACATCCTGGAATGTGAAGTCAAGTGGGCCTTAGGAAGCATCACTACAAACAAAGCTAGTGGAGGTGATGGAATTTCAGTGGAGCTATTCCAAATCCTGAAAGATGATGCTGTGAAAGTGCTGCACTCAATATGCCAGCAAATTTGGAAAACTCAGCAGTGGCCACAAGATTGGAAAAGGTCAGTTTTCATCCCAGTCCCAAAGAAAGGCAATGCCAAAGAATGCTCAAACTACCGCCCAATTGCACTCATCTCACACGCTAGTAAAGTAATGCTCAAAATTCTCCAAGCCAGGCTTCAGTAATATGTAAACCGTGAACTTCCTGATGTTCAAGCTGGTTTTAGAAAAGGCAGAGGAACCAGAGATCAAATTGCCAACATCCGCTGGATCATCAAAAAAGCAAGAGAGTTCCAGAAAAAAACATCTGTTTCTGCTTTATTGACTATACCAAAGCCTTTGACTGTGTAGATCACAATAAACTGTGGAAAATTCTGAAAGAAATGGTTATACCAGACCACCTGATCTGCCTCTTGAGAAATCTGTATGCAGGTCAGGAAGCAACAGGTAGAACTGGACGTGAAACAACAGACTGGTTCCAAATAGGAAAAGGAGTACGTCAAGGCTGTATATTGTCACTCTGTTTATTTAACTTCAATGCAGAGTACATCATGAGAAATGCTGGACTGGAAGAAACACAAGTTGCAATGAAGATTGCTGGGAAAAATATCAATAACCTCAGATATGCAGATGACACCACCCTTATGGCAGAAAGTGAAGAGGAACTCAAAAGCCTCTTGATGAAAGTGAAAGTGGAGAGTGAAAAGGTTGGCTTAAAGCTCAACATTCAGAAAACGAAGATCATGGCATCTGGTCCCATCACTTCATGGGAAATAGATGGAGAAACAGTGGAAACAGTGTCAGACTTTCTTTTTCTGGGCTCCAAAATCACTGCAGATGGTGACTGCAGCCTTGAAATTAAAAGACACTTACTCCTTGGAAGGAAAGTTATGACCAACCTAGATAGCATATTCAAAAGCAGAGACATTACTTTGCCAACAAAGTTCGCCTAGTCAAGTCTATGGTCTTTCCTGTGGTTGTGTATGGATGTGAGAGCTGGACTGTGAAGAAGGCTGAGTGCCGAAGAATTGATGCTTTTGAAGTGTGGTGTTGGAGAAGACTCTTGAGAGTCCCTTGGACTGCAAGAAGATCCAACCAGTCCATTCTGAAGGAGATCAGCCCTGGGATTTCTTTGGAAGGAATGATGCTAAAGCTGAAACTCCAGTATTTTGGCCACCTCATGCGAAGAGTTGACTCATTGGAGAAGACTCTGATGCTGGGAGGGATTGGGGTCAGGAGGAGAAGGGGACGACAGAGGATAAGATGGCTGAATGGCATCACTGACTCGATGAATGTGAGTCTGAGTGACCTCCAGGTGTTGGTGATGGACAGGGAGGCCTGGCGTGCTGCGATTCATGGGATCGCAAAGAGTCGGACATGACTGAGCGACTGATCTGATCTGATCTGATCTGATTCACTGGTATCTCCTGTCTGCGGGTTGACAAGACTCTACTCTGGGGAAATTGATGAAGTACTAAATTTGTCCCTACAGGAATGTAGGAGAGGCAGTTAGGATTAGGGTTAGGGTTAGTTGGAGAGAGTTTGCAGACATTCAGGTTTCTTGCATAAGCTTGTGCATTTTCTGTGCAGCACAGACCTGCCTGGCAAGATGGCAGCAGGTTGGAGGTTGGCTGGTGGTGCTGAAATTCAGCACATGCAATTTTCCCTAAGGAATGGATGCTGGGAGAGGTTCTTTGTAATACCTTCACCTCATGGATGTATTCGCTTCCCAAATTCCCCCCACCTTTAAGGGACTCATCTTTTCAGCCAGTTAATCTGCCTGAAGAAGATACCCTTTTTCCATGAAATCTAGTTTCTTACTGATGCAGTGCTGCTAGCATCTTTTTCATTCCTATATTTCCAGTAAGTTTCTCCTTATTTCAAGCCCTCCACTGTTCATTTCT
Source organism: Tragelaphus eurycerus (assembly GCA_935064755.1). NCBI lineage: Eukaryota > Metazoa > Chordata > Mammalia > Artiodactyla > Bovidae > Tragelaphus > Tragelaphus eurycerus. The sequence goes on from CAKXYN010000015.1 coordinate 3,364,175, forward strand.
GGATTCAACGACCTCTAGAGCTATAGGTCCCTGTGCCTTTTGAAGATGGTCTGGCACAAATCATGTTGGTTCTCAGCTTTCTCTAGTGCCAGCCTGGAAATAGGCTTGCTTATCTTGGCTAACTATGGGATTACTGGACCACCTGATTTCCAGATCCAAAATTTGTTTGCTATATCTGCTTTCTTATTCTCTCTGTATCTGAGGGTTTGTCTTTTAAAGAATTCCTTGAGTGAAGTTTTAATGGAGTTTCAGATGAAGCAAACTGAGATGCATATTTCAGCCCCTCATCTTAACATGGAAGCCTCTGAGATCTCTATTAAAATATATGATCATTGGTTTTTATTATTTCTTTAAAAACATATTTGTTCTAAAGGAAAAATTGTGAGGAGGCAGCCACTAGGTTAGTAATGCTCCAGGGATGAGTGTTGGGTTAGAAGAAGCACCCTCATATCTTCTCCATGTTGACACTCAGCTGTAGGTTCTATGGCACGTGAGTTCCTGGTCCAGACCTAGGCAGGCCCAGAAGTACCCAGAGTGCTCCATTGCCTTCAGGTAGGAGGGTCTAGAATGGGTTGGGTTATTCCAAACTTGGTGTATGTGGGCAGTGCCAAACTTAAACTCTAGCAAGAGAGCTCCTTGCCTTGGTCCAATGTCACACTCCCCTGTAGCCCTTCTCTGGCCATGTCTGTGGGATTGAGGCTCTGTCTGCATGCCTAACAGTAGCCTGTGTCACCTACACTTCAGACCAGACCCCAGGATTTCCATCCTAAGTGGCCCCAAGCCTATATCATGGATTCGTGTGGTTCTCTTCCCTGGATGTCTCCTCCTGGGGATGTTTCCCACTGCTGGGTATGAATAGAGAAGTAGCTAAGAGAGAAGTGACTGTAGGGGATATGACTAATGCTTGAACATATGAGCTGCTGCTGCTGCTAAGTCGCATCAGTCATGTCCAACTCTGTGTGACCCCATAGACAGCAGCCCACCAGGCTCCCCCGTCCCTGGGATTCTCCAGGCAAGAACACTGGAGTGGGTTGCCATTTCCTTCTCCAGTGCATGAAAGTGAAAAGTGAAAGTGAAGTCGCTCAGTCGTGTCTGACTCTTAGCAACTCCATGGACTGTAGCCTACCAGGTTCCTCTGTCCATGGGATTTTCCAGGCAAGAGTACTGGGGTGGGATGCCATTGCCTTCTCCAGAATATATGAGCTAGGTGTCAGCAAATGATCACGTGAGACCTACTGCCATGCCAGACAGAGCTTGGGTGAGAAGACACGGAGGTAGACTAGGAACAAAGGGCCTAGGGTCATGCCATCATGTCCCAGGGTAGAATTCTAAGGAGACTGAGAATTCCTCATTGAAGCCTGATCTTCTAAGTTCTTCTTTGTTTTTAAACTTAATTTTTTTAAAAAATTTTAATTTATATTGGAATATAGTTGATTAACAATGTTGGATAGGTTTCAGCTATACAGCAAAGTAATTCAGTTATACATAAACCTATCTCTATTATTTTTCAAATTATATTCCCTTTTATGATAGGTTATTACAGAATATTGAGCAGAGTTCCCAGTGCTATCCAGTAGGTCCTTGTTGGCTATCTGTCTTAAATATAGCAGTGTGTATATGTCAGTCCCAAACTTCTAATATATTTCTCTGGATTTTATATTTTGAAGGTGAAAGGAGAGAATCTATTGTATTAACCAGCTAGCTCTTACCTTGAATTTTAAGTTTTGTTTCTATTGTATATAGACCTCGGTTTGGCTCTGGACCCCTACTGGAGTGAGTAGGGCTATATATGGGATAATATCCTAGGCAAACCTGCATCCACAGAGATGATACATCCATCTTCCCACAATTAATTCCAAGAGACCTGTATCTGTGAAACTGCCCTTGTACATCTTGGTTTGAGTTCCATTCCTCTTCTGAGAAGGAACATGCCTCTAACACTGAGTTGGGAGTCTTGACAACCTGATTCTGATTGACCCCTCTCCTAGCAGCCTGGCTCCTGTCTCCTCCCCTCCTAGCTCTGGCTGGTTTACATTTATAGTCTTCCCTGGAATCAGAATGCTAGGACTTCACTAATTCTCATGATAGCAGCACAGCCATTTTGGTTGTTTCTGCAGTATGGATTATGGGTCAGGTACTGCCCCATATCCTTATACACACGATTTCTACTCCTTCACAGAAACCCTGGTGTGATATTTATTATACCTATATTAAATAGATATTATACCTATAATAAATAGATTTTATTTATAGATAGGGAACCTGAGGCCCAGCGATGTGAGTTAACATGTTCAAGGCTGCACAGGAGGTAACTAGGATTTTGAACTCAAATATCTCTGACTCCAAATTCTTTATGACACTGCTAGGAGATTTGAACTCTGTGTGACATCCACCAGCAATGGATACCCCCAAAGAGTAGTGACAGCCTCGACAGAGGCCTGATGCTGCTACTGGATAAATGCACATCGCACATTCAGCCTCTGGCCATTGTCCTTGGGAACCAATCTGATGCCAGAGTTAGACCGCTTACCCACTGTCTTGCCTTCTTGGTTGGTCTTTCTTCCCTTCTGACCCAAAGCTAAGCTTCTGTCACGTCTTGTAGTATCTACACATGATTCATTTGTTGGCTACAATTGAAAATTACCTTCTGTTTGGGCCTGAAGTTCACCAAAGAAATGCAGTCATTTTCCAGGGAGCTCTGTTACTCCCAGCCAGAGAAACACATCAGATGTACTGCATACACTAGAACTTGAAATCCAAAAAGACCCCTAAAGGTCAGTTAAAATAAACCTGTTCCAAAAACCTACAAAACTTTGTACTAATTTCTTTAAAAAAAAAAAAAACAAAAAAAACCCTTACTAGTATTTCATAAACTTTTTACAGCCCATCTGCAGTTGTGAAACTCAGTGTCAGACTGAAAGCAAATGAGTTTAACAGAGGTGAATGATGTCAGTTTACCCCTGAGAATTATTTATAATTCAGTAAAAAGTTTAGCAGTCAAGATTAACCTAGCTGATTAGAAAATTATGTTAATGAAGGAAAAAGTCAGGGATTTGATAACTCTTTGGGTCAATTGATTTTTCTTACATTGACGATCTTAGGTAGAACTTCTGGAAGTGGCCAACCTGACTTTTATTTCTTTCTTTCAAACAGTTATACACCAGCTGTGGGAAAAGTGGAGAATAGGTCAGGACCAGAGCAGTAAATTCATTCATGCCTTGCTAATTGTAAATCAAAGCTCTTATTTATTGCTTGCTTTCTTTCTTCATTGACTTATTCCCTAAACATATATTGAGCTGCTTTTTTTGTTCGTTTAGTAGGACTTCATATCATGATACATAATTCTCACAACTTCCTTATCTCACAACAACCTCAATCCCCAATTTAATATTTCTGTGCTAAATTGCTTCAGTCATGTCCAACTCTTTGCAACCCCATGGACTGTAGCCCACCAGACTCCTCTGTCCATGGGATTCTCCAGGCAAGAATACTGGAGTGGGTTGCCATGCCCTTCTCTAGGGGATCTTCTTGACCCAGGGATCAAAGCTGTGTCTCCTATAGCTCCTGCATTGTGGGCAGATTCCTTACTGCTGAGCCACCAGGGAAGCCTCAACATCAAATCAAAATTCAAACCTATGGCTGATTCATGTTGGTGTTTGGCAGAAACCAACACAATTTTGTAAAGCAGTTATCCATCAATTAAAAAATAAAGAACAAACCAAAAAAAGAAAAAAAAAAAAAAGACTTCAAACCTAGAGCTTCTGAGTCTATCTTCAGAATTCTTTCCCCTATAATATGGCAGTTGGCTAGAGGTGACCACTAAGACTTAATTAATTTATAGAAGATTTTAATTCACAAAATACAAGTGATTGTGGTTATTGTGCTGATAGTTTTTTTTATTAAATTTACCAAAACTGAGATTTTTAGAAATGTTTGATATGTCAACATATCACCTTCCCAGGTAGTGCCAGTGGCGAAGAACCCTCTTGCCAATGCAGGAGACATAAGAGACACCAGTTTCATCCCTGGGTTGGGATGATCCCCCTGGAGAAGGGAATGGCAACCCACTCCAGTATTCTGGCCTGGAGAATTCCATGGACAGAGGAGTCTGGTAGGCTACAGTCTGTGGTGTTGCAGAGACTAAGACATGACTGAAGTGACTTACCACAAAGGTAAAGAAGGGAAACCTGAATTTCCTAAAGAATTGTTAATAAAATAGTATTCTAGTTTAGTCTGTAAACTTCCATCAAAATGTATTCCTCAACTTGGTAGAAGAGATTATAACTTTATCATCTTGAAATGGTAAAAAAAAATTTTTTTTACAGCTTTTTAGCTCAAAGAACAGCTTTACTCTTTATTTTAATGATAATTATACAAGTAAAGATCAACTTTTGTAAGTAAAATCCTCATTTATCTAATCAAATACCTTAATCAATTTTCTTCAGAGCCATTAAGCAACTTCCAAAATTTACTTTTATTTTAATAAAATTACTTTTACTGTGATAATGTTCAAGTATATTTTTCAAGGATAAGGCAGATGTCAAATTTTATCAGATATAGCTTTTGTTATTGAATTTTGCTTTTGTTTTTCTTAACAGTTATTATCTTGACCTAATTTAATATTGCAAGTTTAAAGGAAATTTTGACCCCCTAGAAGTAGTAATATATTTTATTCCTTGAACCAAACACCGGATTCTAAAGTTCCTAGTAAAAAGCAACAATAACCAGGAAAATGCCAAATAAGACACACAATGAGAAGGGACTAGCCCTATCAGATATTAAAATCTGTTATAATTTACCATAATTATAATAGTATAGTCCTGGAATATGAATGTTGCAGGAAGGGGAACCCCTTCCAGGGCTCAAAAGTGGGCTGTTGTCTAACACTTGGAAATGAATGTCCGAGGAGACACATGTGTTGACAAAGCGAGAGATTTTATTGGGAAAGGGCACCTGGGTGGAGAGCAGTAGGGTAAGGGAACCAAGGAGAACAGCTCTGCCGTGTGGCAGTCTCCAGTTTTATGGTGACGAGATTAGTTTAGCCAACCTAATTGGCAATTAGTCTTTAGCCAATCATTCTGACTCAGAATCCTTCCTGGTGGTGCCAGGATGGATGCCAGAGAGAAGGATTCTGGGAGGTGGTCGGACATGTGGTATCTCCTTTTGACCTTTCCTGAACTCCTCCATTTGATGGTGGCTTATGAGTTCCCTGTTCCTTACCAGGACATCCTGTTGTAAAACAACTCAGGCAAATGGTTACTATGGCACCTGGCCAGGGCGGGTGGTTTCAGTCAGTATGCTTCCCCTAACACAAATATAGATCAATCAATAAGGGAAACACAAAATCCAGAAACTCAAACTCATAAAATAGTGTATAATACAAATGGCACTTAAAATTCTGGGGCAACTGATAAATAGTGCTGAAGTAGTCAATTCATAAAAAAGGAAATTCATATGACTCTTAAACATATGACAAAATGACCAACCTCACTTATGATAAGAGAAATGCATATTAAAACTGTAATATTTTTTTTTCTACAAACCTTGCAAACATGAAAATATTGGCAATGGTTTTGGAAATCAACACTCTCATACACTGGGGATAACATAACTTGGGGTAACTTCCATGGGCAATTTGTCCAAATTGATCAAAATTTGAGATGACCACACCCTTTGGCATAGCGATTCTATTTCTTGATTCATATTAGAATTGCATCTTTGGAACTTGTACAAGCACTTATTTATAGTTGCTATTTCCAGTAAAGAAGTGTAAATGGCTAGAGTCAATGGGTAAGTGAGATAATTTTTTTCTATATATGTTTTGTCTTCTCAGTTTTATACCATATTCATATATTACCAATTCAAAAATAACATTTGAACCAAAAAATGATTCTTCTGTTTAAAGTTTTTAGTAAAATATTGATTTTTCCATGTAATATTTCAGTTTTACATTTTATTTCTATTTTTCCTATAAAGTCCTTTTCTTTTTTTTTTTAGGTCAGGTTTCGTGGTTTTCAAAATTCCAACAAATTTTACCAAGTGTAGTTTTGGCCATTGCCATTTTTGTTTTGTGATGGTTATTATTAGCTGTGAATTGAGCTAAAAGGCTTTTTAGTTTATTTCTTGGTTAATCTGTAATAAAATTAAGAATAATTCCTCTCTTGTATGTTACTAACATTCATTGTCATTATCAAAATGAGAGCAAAAAAAAATAAAGAAAGAATATCTTGAGCTTCAAAATGTCGAGGTCAACATTTCCCATTGAAGTGAAAACTTGCCTTTTAAGATAGCCTTGAATGTTACTATGAAAGTCATCTAAATGATTCCTTTCTTTTCAGAGACTTTTACATAACAATTTTCCTTTATGTTCTGTGTATAAAAGGAAGTCTTGGCAGAGATGAAGACAGCTCAGGAAGTAATATAATGAACAAACTATCACTTCTTTAATTAAGGTATATTAGTGCTTGCAAGCCTCAGAAATCTGGCAGCACCCTCTGTCTCTGGATAAACCAGATCCTAAATGTAGTGGTCCAAGTAGGAGACTAATTTTAAGCCCCCACTTCAACCTCCAAGATGAGAGTGGTCTTTATTCCTAACATTTGACAAGAACATCAATGATTAGAAAGGTCAATATAAATAATCAAATAGACATTTACGAAGATTAATTGAATTGGGCATTCCCCCCCCCCCCAGTTTTTATAGATCTAATAATCCAGAATAGGATTGATATAATTCATTATGTCCCAGGAAAATTAGGGAAATGGACCTACACAAAGAATTGTTTCATTTAGCAAGCGTTTATTGAGTGTCTACTTTATACCAGGCTTGGGCTATGTGCTCAGTCACTCAATCATGTCCAACTCTTTGGGACCCTATAGACTATACCCTACCAGGCTCCTCTGTCCATGGAATTTTCCAAGCAACAATACAGGAGCCAGTTGCCATTTCCTAGCCCAGGGGATCTTCCCAACCCACGTCTCTGACTTCCCCTACATTGGCAAGCAGATTCTTTGCCCCTGCACCACCTGGGGAACAGGCATTGAATTTACAAACAAAATAAGACAAGTCTCTGCTCATCAGGGGACCCTGGCATTTATTTAATCCCTGCATTTTTCCTTTTGCATTGCCAGGTAGGTGTACGAATGCATATGTGATTATTAGTTAGATCTTTCACATAGAGCCCTGAGACAATTAAAGACTTGAGAGTTTCAAAGACCCGCTTAAAACTATCTTTTTTAACCCAGTAAACGGTAAAGTTCACTCTTTCAGGATACTCTGTATCCTGTCCCATTGAGATGTTAATTGATGGCTAATTGCTCTGCATTATCTATAATCCGCTACAAACATTTTTAATGGCACACTCTTTGTTATAATTTAGGGTCAGTGACTGCCGTCTCTTTGTACTCTTGAATGGTTCTTCCTCAGCCTACAAAGTGTTTGGCTGGCATGCAGGGACCTGAGGAAGCTTAGCAGAAACGTGGTCCTGTGAAACATAATCCTGCTACACCCTGAACTGGATAGATGGCTCTGTCATGCCAGTACGCATGCACACAAGGGCTGGTGAGTGGAAGACTCTCAGCCAGAACCCTGAAAGGCACTACCATACGCACAGCCAGTTCTGCCAAAGGAGAAACCACCTGCCAAGGGCATACGTGGGAGTGGCTATGAAAATCCTGTTTTCCTTCTATCAGAGTTTGCTCTTGAGCACTGGAGTAGAAAGGCAGTGAGTAAACCTTTCCCTGCCTAATGGGGTATCTGTTTTGAGTTCAAGATGTTTCTGTATCAGAGAGAAATATCAATAGCTTATTTTCAAGGCACTCTAAAACAAAAGTTTAAAAATCGTTTTTTTGTTTTTTTTTTTTAAATGACTGTGGCTTATGTTGACCTGATAACAGGAACACTGTGATGGATAGAGGTATGGAAAATTGTTAGGCATTAAACCAAAATGAGGGCTTGCTTCAGATGTTCCCATTGCTCCATATAGATTCTCAAGGAATGTTGGGGATAACTGGACTGTTGTTAGTCAACATAGAAAACAAAGTTAGGTCATTTATAAATCTGGAATAGTTTTAGTTAGCTTGGCATTGATCACATCTTAAATCATCTCTCCAAATCCCCATACTTTTCTTTTATGATTAAAAACAGAGTAGATTTCTTGCAGAATTATCTGCAATTTAAAAATTGTTCTCTAAACAGAAAACTATTTAGGAGTACTAGTTCCCTTAGCAATGTGTGACCTTTCTAACTATATCTCTTATCTCATGCAGCCTTCCACTATCTTCTGCTAAAACCAGGCCATTGCTCTGTTTCAGGTTAAAGACTGACCTCAATTCTTTCCCAGATTTACTAGCTGGAGCATAATCTTGTTAAGAACAGTTTTGTCCTTATCTTTTAAGAATACTCTTGGTATGGATGCTCTTGACCAGATCAGTGCCTGCATATGCCAGCTTCTGAGAATGTTCACTATCCACTTAGAGCTGTCCCTTCTCTGTAGAATCCCCCTTGGCTAATGGGAGCCTCTGGACTATGGAGGATATACCCACACACCACTTACAGCCAATGGCTAGAAAAGTCAGCCCTTCTCTCAAGGTAGGGCCAATTCTGAAGTTAAATTCATGCTTCAGAGCTTGTCACAGGTTTGGGGTAAAGTCAGACTCCAGCCTAATTTACTGATTTTTGCAATACAGTTATTAAAATATCAGACTTGTTTCAGTTCAAAGCATTGTACCTTACGGTTAGACTTGCAAGACTCCTAGAAGGTGAATTCAGAGGAGTAGGGTGTGATTGGTTCTTGACCTTTTTCCCTTCCCATCTCAAGCTGTTATGATGATGAGGGAGTTAGGAAGATAAGGGTAAGTGAGGGGAATTCACTCTTGATTGGCAGCATATTGGAGATAGCAAGCTCGCCATTCTTGCCTTGTTGGCAGATGCCTACCTGGGTCTATCTTCTGGGTATTGGTAACCAGCTTCCAGTTATGCAGTGTGGTGTCTTCGGTGGTCTTGGATGTCCAGCCAGAAGTCTCAGGGAGCTGATGTTGTGTGAGCAGCTCTTGGTGGGCTTTCTGTACCCTCCTTACACCAGCCCATCATGATCAGTATGAGCCGCTAGTGGTGCCTACTCCTCATCTGGTGAGCTTGGCTTAGTCTATAGGAAACTTGCCTCACTCTGAGTGAAACTGGCAGGAAGTGGAGAGCAACCTTAACATCTTCTGACTACCACCTCTGTCTGAAGCTCTAACAGTCAAATGCAGCAAAAGATGATAACATTCTTCCAATCCCAATAATGCTTTCAGTACACTGACTGATTCTCTGGGGGACATCTGGCTTGGTTGGGAAGGAAAGAAAGAAGCCAAACTGTACCCCACCCATCCCATTTGTACAGAAGACAGAGTAAATGCTGATTCACAAACTTTTTCCCAAAAGATGGTTCCTCTTCCACTCTCTACCCACTTCATAGGAGGTTGCTTTACTGATTCTTCTCAAAGTCCTCATTCTTAGAAAGTTGTACTTCAGTGATGTCAAGTATCATTGTTGTTCAGCTAAATCGTCTCCAGTTGGTAACTCCATTAGGAAGGGGTCTCCATGCATACAGCAACCTCATGTTACCAACCTCTTAACTGGTACCCATGATAGAACTTTTTGTCCTTCCCATACATCCTTTCTATTATTTCTAAGTTCAGCAGCTCTCTATGGTCAAGAAAAATCTCCTTAGACTGGTCTCTAAAGTCTTTGATAACACTGACCCAAAACAATTGTAGTTTTGGCTCCTACCATGAGCTCACCCAATGATAAGGGCCTATTCAAAGAAGTTTTATGCTATCACATCTCTGGGGTGTTTCTCATACTGTACTTTCCATCTGCAATATCCTTTAAGTTTGACTGAAAAAAATCTCTATTCATTCTTTAGATCATCTTCAACCTGTCCTCTTCTCCATAATGTCCTACCCCTTCCTTCAGTAGGAATTAATGCTTTCCATGCCATTCACATTAGACTTTACTTCTCTGGTTCTGCCTTATTATGCTGAGAAATTGTAAGAAATTGTAAAGCGAATGTGTACCTTATTCACCACATTTTCACCACGAACCTGGCAAAGTACCTTGAACCTAGTAAACATTCAATGATTTAGTGAGACTGAAATGATAGTTAAGGTAGAGTCAGACTATGGAAAAAGGCTTGAGTGAGTGAGGTTGCTCAGTCATGTCCAACTCTTTGCGATCCTATGGACTGTAACCTACCAGGCTCCTCTGTCCATGGGATTTTCCAGGCAAGAGTCCTGGAGTGGATTGCCATTTCCTTCCCAAAAGGCTTAACTGACCTCAAATAGTAGTTCAGCTGATGGTATCCATCAAAGAGTTAGGGCAAGAACCAAACATTTCCTGGAGTTCTTTATTTTTGTGATTTAATTAAAAAATATCCTCATATTGCAATAGCTTAGGAACATATAACACAAAGCAAACCACAAACATAATAGTGAGAAATCCAACTCACAAGTAATGATTGGCCAGTAGGGCACTCTCTGCTTGTCAATATCTGGGGGACAAACTAAAACCATGTTTGCTGGATCTAAAACCAACCGAGTCTGAAAGAAGATCAAGTGTGGAGGTGCCCAAAGATGAGTCTGTCCCCCAAAATTAGCAGGATGCCAGATGCCAGGATTCATTAGGCCGGAGGTGGGATGGAGGAGAAAATGAACTGATCAGGGCCAAATCCTGGTAGGGGAATGAAGTCCATATGGACATCAATTGGCAGCTTGTGCATCCTGCATAGTGCAGCCATGTGGCTGGTGCCATCACACATCTGAGCATCTGGGCTGTGACAAAGCATAACTTCTGGATAAACTTCGTCTTCACAGGCAGCCTTAGGCAGAGGGCTTTAAGGAGGGCTCAGGAAGCTCTGAGCAACACTTGAAGACTTGGGATAAAGTGAAAAACCTGAATTTATACGAATAAAGGCTTAGATGTTCCTTAAACAGCTCCCTTCACATGCCTGAACCCTATAAACAATGAGACTGGCATGAATATATGGTGCTCTAACTATATTTGGAAGATTGTCTTGACATACTTATATATAATCTGGCTTGCCAAACTTTCAAGAGCCAGATCTAACAATGTACATGCGTTACCCAGTCTATAAATACAAACTACATATATTTTTAGCCACCTCCCCCCATTTCCCTCCCCCATCAGATGTGCACACACTTGTCCTGACGTGACCACACATTGCTAACTCATTTCTACCTGCAAGCAGGCATACACACTTGCAGATACACACATCTTCATCAAACCTTGGGATCAAACACACTTTCCTTCTCTTCCTAGCCTACCCTGAAACAGACAGCTGTTTTAGGTCATTCTCTGACCCACCAGCTACAATCTAGGTGGAACAGCTGTGGTCAGAAACTTGGCCAGGACACTCTGCCAAGGCAGCGTTAAAGGTGCCTGAGTGAACAGCTAGTGAGTATCACTGTGGAATGTAGGTGGAGCCAGAGAAGAAGAAGCACAGCTAATGCCACTTCAAGAAGAAGGTGGGAAGCTCAGCTCCTTTCCCAGGGAGCTGACCAAAGACAGCTGTGCACTGCTGATGCCCAAAAAATGAGAAGGCGGAGCTTAGTTTCAGAAGCAGCTGCTGCTGTGGTCTGGAGGGCACTGCCAGGTCACTCCCCAGAGTGTGAGCCTTGGTCCAATGCCTATGTGAAATGGTAGGAGGTGGCTGACTCTCCTAGCCCTTTGGGAAGGACTCTGGTCAAATGGCTTTGGCTCAGTTGGTTGAAATGCTTTATGAGAACCACAGTGTGATCATACATGTGAGTGTACTGATTTCACAACGCAAGCGTATGTTTACTCATGGTACTTAGAGACTGCTGCCTCTGGGATAACTTTAAAGATCTCTGCCCCGTAGGAGAGGCTGAGAGTTAGCAGGGGTCAGCTAAACACCCCCAGATTCCTTAACTTACACCCTTTCCTGCCTGTGAAGCTCATGCTCCAGTCATCATCAAGAAGCCAGATGTCTCTTTTAGTCTAGATCCTGATTCACTCTGCATTCATCGTTGTCTTCTTGCTCCAGATGACTTACTTCAGGTCAAAGGAGGCCACAGGGCCCATGGACTTCCAGCCGTTCAGAAACATTTGATGTTTGGGAGCCACCAGATAAGGGTGCAGTAAGGTCCAGGCTTCCTATTTAAACACCAACTATAGTTCCAAGAAATAAGTCATGATCTTTAATGCAAAGGTCTGCCAAGATTGTTCTAATGTCTCAATCAACTGCTAGTTTCTACCACTTTCAGATCCCCATCATAGCTTTTCACTGTCCTACTCCCCACTTCCTACCTGACTTGTACCCTTCTGCAGCTTCTCTGATAGTCACACAGGCCTCCGTGAAGCTGCCCTGTGCAGAACAGTGTTCCCAAAGTCGGTTTTCGTTCATTGCACTGATGTGACTGTGCAGAGACTCATGGTTATAAAAAACCCAGGCTTAGCAAATAATGACAAGCCAACTGTTGGGTAGATTCATTCATACGTGGCACATATACCCCAAATTTTGAGTTTCCTTCATCCAGTCCTGCTTTCTAGTTCACTTGCTCCTTGTCTTTGATTTAGTCACAAGAATTAGCCATATTTTTGATTTCACTCTTTCTTGGCTGTCTTCTCAGCAACAGCTGCCTTCTCAATTTGACTTCAGTCTCTACATCCACTGTGGATAAATTCATAAGCTGAATCCATCTGCCCCCAGCAGCTGCAAATCCTTTTCTCCCACCATGTGATTCCCTCCTTGGACAGAAAAATAAGGCAACAAAGCCTAAAACGTATTGGAATTGAAAAAGTACTTCTGTTCTTCAGTGGCTGCTATCTGAATGAAAGAATTCATTCTAAAGTGTGAATGACCACTAGATTACCAGTCAAATTAATTAACTCTGAAAGATGTATTTCAGAAGGAGGGGACTATTTTTCTGATCTGTTCTAGAATTAGAAAACACTTTTACAGGTCCTCAATTTCTAAGGAATTTGCCTGACATATCTCTTGTCTTCTGACATCAATGCTTTTATTTCTTTGCTCCCTCCATAGGACACCTATCCTTCTAAGGAATGATACTGTAACCCTCCAGATATCTACTACTTGGTCTCTTCCTGAGAATGAAACCTAATCCTAGGAGTATGGTCTCCCCCTCTAGCCTGCCCTCCTATATCCTTCACTTGTCAATGAATTAGTTTGTTGGGAAGTGTGATGAAATGGTCTCACCTTCTCTCAAACACAGATGGCCTGGTTCCTACAGTCTGTGTTTGCTCATAGAACAAGGTAATTTGCTCAAAATTACCAAAGTTTATAGGAAATATTTGTCATTGGACCCTGTCCCTTTCTGCATAAGCCCATAAGTAAAGAATGTAAGGAAACATTATTCACATTCCTTTGTTGGAAATCTGAAGTACTTATGAAAATTATCTTGGTTTACACTCCATCCTGCTTGTGCTCAGTCATTAAGTCATGTTCGACTCTTTGTGACCCTATGGGCTGTAGCCCACCTGGCTCCTCAGTCCAGAAGAGTCTCCAGGCAAGAATACTGGAGTGGGTTGCCATTTCTTCCTCCAGGGAACCTTCCTGACCTAGGGATCAAATCCAAGTTTCCTGCTTGGCAGGAGGATTCTTTACCACTGCACGACCAGGGAGGCCTAATAACGTTTAACTGTCACCTTGACCCCATAAGATGACAATTACTTGCCGTCTTTTGTGGTTGAAGACCCTGCAGTTTAGATATGTTAAATAATTCACCTGAAGTCATGTAGTCAGCACATAACTGTCTCAGGGTTCTGATCAAAGTCTAATTCCACATTTTGTGTTCCTTCCACTCAACCAATCTGGCCAAGAATGACATGCTGTGATGAATAAATCTTGATGTTTTTCTCCCCTCAAATTTGAAGGCTATCTCAGTGACTAATGGGGACTTTGTTCCTTATTCACAACATTCCTCGTGGATTATAAAGTAAGGACCCTTGAGACTGGCGTGACCTCATTATGACCGACCAGCTGGCTCACCTCAGCCCTCAGCTTTTTCCTGCTGGTCACCACTACGTCAGACAAATGCGTCTTATCTGCCACAATCATTACTATGTCTACATTTCCCACAAATTGAAGATGTCACTTGCGCTTCTTTTTTGTTTCAAGGGACTAATATTTTAGCTGATAAGAGTCGAGCTTAAGAAAACTTGAAAGGAAACGTAGAGTTTGCTCCTGGCCTGTGGATGGAGCATAAGCTTGGGATGTGCAGCTGGGAAAATGTGCTTGTCCCTGAACTACAGATTCCCGATCTGTGAATTTGGGAGGCTCAATTATGAGTACTGTGACGGTTGTGACTTAGTGGCAGCTGATATCATCTGCCAGCTTTGCATATATTCCTCTTCATTTTCTAAGGCAAACCACAGATGTTCTATCCCTTGTGATCACACCTGCAGACCTAAAACCAGTTTTTTTTTTTTTTTTTTTAAAAAAAAAAAAAAACACATACACACAAAAAACAATGGGAGAGCAGATGTTTTAAAACTGGAAATTACGTGATCAGATAGGGGGGAAAAAAAAAACCAAAACAAAAACAAAAGTATTCCACTATTCCTTTATATATTCAAATGCCAGAAAGTAAGTTCTCTTGTTGTTTGATATGAAAGACCAGCAGTCTTGTCTTTTTCTGTTTCACCTAATCCAGAGAGCAATTTTGACACTTTATTTACATAAAAGATGATAGGTTTTATTCTAGCCCTGAGATTCAACTCACTTTTAATAAATTTTGACCCACTGGTATAAAATAAAGGCTTTTAAGTCACATGAGGGCACCACATTTGCTGATGCAAAAATGCTTTCATCTGATAGAAAAGTTAATTAAGCAATAAGAGATTATGTGACATGAATTATTATGTAATAACTCACACCTTTGGTGTGGCTAGGTGTAAACCAGAAGGCTAACGACCCCTTCAGCATCTAGGCATGAATTATGCTATAATAACTCAAGCTTTGAGGTTTCCATTGTAGTGGGGTGGTGGGTCTGTGGGAGTAAGGGGAGAAAACCAAGGACAAAAATTGATTTCTAACAAACAAGAGAGGATAACACAGGGTCATTTTTTTTTTAGAATTACATATGTAGCCATTAAAGATATTAGTGACAAGAATTTGGGGGTGAAGTTCACTGGGATTCTTTCAGTCCTTTTTCAAAGCTTTGAGAAGACACCATAAACTTTTAACTTAGGGCTGGGTACACCATACTGGGGAAAATGCTTTACCAGAAGTACAGGCACTTGGACATTCCTCAAGTGAGATGGAGTCTTTCTGACAAAAGGGGGAAAATAAGTTATCTCTTTACAACTTCTGAAATTTTATATTCTGCCGTCTGATTTTGGGGAAAAAACTATCCTAAGAATCAGCCCTCATGGGTCATGAGAAGCATGAATCCAGTTACCCGGAGTCTCCTGCATCAGAAAAACACCCCTTGCTTCTCTGTTGTTGTTGTTCAGTAGTTAAGTCGTGTCTGACTCTGCGACTCCTTGAACTGCAGCACGCTAGGCTTCCCTGTCCTTCACTATCTCCTGGAGTTTGCTCAGACTCATGTCCATTGAGTCAGTGATGCCATCCAAACACCTCGTCCTCTGTTGCCCCCTTCTCCTCTTGTCCTCAGTCTTTCCCAACATTAGGGTCTTTTCCAACGAGCTCTTCGCATCAAGTGGCCAAAGTATTGGGGCCTCAGCATCAGTCCTTCCAGTGAGTATTCAGAGTTGATCTCTTTTAGGATTGACTGGTACCATATCAAACTGAGGTTGCCTTTTGGTTCAGAAATAAGGTGCTGAAACAGGCTTGATATTCCACAGCTTCAGTTTGATCTAAAGAAATAAAGAGAAACAGTGCAAAAATCACAGCATATTCACATAGAATGAGTGCATTTGATAGCACACATGAAAAAGAAGGCATAAAATTAGGTCCCCAGAGAGATTCTCCTAACCTTTTTCCCCCTTTCATGTGTATATCTACTTAATGAATGATGGTATACCTAACAAGTCCCAATGTGTTCTTGTTAATCCCACAGCTGGATAACTTGAGAACCAATCAGATTGCTCAGTTAAAAATCCATTTTTATCAGAAAACATCTAGAAAGGAAGGAGCAGCATTTTCCTCCCTTTGAGTGTCAACACGTAGAGCTGATGGAGATTGACAAGAAGGTGTCCTGTCCAGCCCCATTCCACTCAAGCTGCACATAAAACAGCTTTCCTGCTTCCCTCTTGTTCACCTCCTTCAACCTCCAGCCACAGCCTGCACAGAGATGAGCAGTTCAGCAAATCTGCGACTTCAGATCTTACAAGTTTGCTGGTAAAATTCCAAAATTCATAGTCAGACCATGCCTCCCTCCATACGACTAACATATGGTATTAACAAATTTTATCAACACTGTATAAAGGGAACAGCTTCAGAATGTGTTTCTGTTATTCTTACAGTTACTCTGTTGCCTTTCAGCATGGCACTGATATTGCCTCTCTTTGGTCCTGTTTGAAAGGCTGATTTTAACATTAATTTCTTCTCTTAAAAGGCTTCATTGTGAAATTCTTACTTTGTTTGCTGAGTTGCAATTTGGTCTCTTTGTTCCCATTTATCTAATAAAGATTTATAATGTATTTGTTAACAGACTCCATGGTGGCAAGATTGATTTCAATGAACAAAGATGATCTAGAGTAGGGGTCGCAAACTTTGTCTGTAAGGAGCCAAATAGCAAGGATTTTTGGCTTTGTAGAGCTTCTTGACTGTGGCTCAGATCATAAGCTCCTGACTGCAAAATTCAGGATTAAAATGAAGAAAGTAGGGAAAACCATTTAGCCATTCAGGTATGACCTAAATCAAATCCCTTATGATTATACATTGGAGGTGAAGAATAATTCAAGAAATTAGATCTGATAGACAGAGTGCCTGAAGAACTTTGGGTGAAGGTTCATAACATCATACAGGAGGCAGTGGACAAATCCATCACAAAGAAAAAGAAATGCAAGAAAGCAAAGTAATTATCCAAGGAGGCTTTACAAATAGCCAAGGAAAGAAGAGAAGAAAAAAGGAAGGATATACCCAACTAAATGAAGAGTTCCAAAGAAGAGCAAGGAGAGATAAGAAGGCCTTCTTAAATGAACAATGTGAAGAAATAAAGGAAAACAATAGAATGGGAAAGACTAGAGATCTATTCAAGAAAATTGGAGATATCAAAGGAAAATTTCATGCAAGGATGGGCACAATAAAGGATAGAAACAGTAAGGACTTAACAGAAGCAGAAGAGATTAAGTAGAGGTGGCAAGAAAACACAGAAGAACCATACGAAAACTGTCTTAATAAACAGAATAACAAGAATGGTGTGGTCAGTTACCTAGAACCAGACATCCTAGAGTGTGAAGTCAAGAAGGCCTTAGGCAGCATTCCTATGAACAAAGCAGGTGATGGAATTCCAGCTGAGCTATTTAAAATCTTAAAAGATGATGCTGTTAGAATGCTGCATTTAATATGTCAGCAAATTTGAAAAACTCAGCAGCAGTCACAGGACTGGAAAATGTCCGTTTTAATTTCAAACCCAAGAAGAGCAATGCCAAAGAATGTTTAAACTACCTTACAATTGCTCTCATTTCACAACAAGAAATGAGATAATGTTCAAAATCCTCAAAGTTAGGCTTCAACAATAGGTGAACTGGGAACTTACAGACGTACAAGCTGGGTTTAGGAAAGGCAGAGGAACCGGAGATCAAATTACCAACATCCACTGAATCATAGAGAAAGCAAGGAAGTTCCAAAAAAACACCTACTGCTTCACTGAAGATATAAAGTTTTTGACTGTGTGGACCACAACAAACTGGAAAATTCTTAAAGACATGGGAGTGGCAGACCATCTTACTTGTCTCTTGCAAAACTTGTATGCAGGACAAGAAGTAACACAACTGGACATGAAACAACTGACTGGTTCAAAATTGAGAAAGGAGTACGATAAGGCTATGTGTCGTTACCCTGCTTACTTAACTTCTATGCAGAGTACATCATGTGAAATGCCCGGCTGGATGAATCACAAGCTGGAATCAAGAGTGCCAGGAGAAATATCAACAACTTCAGATATGCAGTTGATACCACTCTCATGGCAGAAAGTGAAGAGGAACTAAAGAGTTTCTTGCTGAAGGTGAAATAGGAGAGTGAAAAAGCCGGCTTGAAACTTAACATTCAAAAAATTAAATTCATGACATCTGGTCCCATCACTTCATGGCAAATAGAGGGGAAAATGTAGAAGCAGAGACAGATTTTATTTTCCTGGGCTCCAAAATTCCTGCAGACGGTGACTGCAGCAATGAAAGTAAAAGATGCTTGCTTCTTGGAAGGAAAGCTATGACAAATCTAGACAGTGTATTAAAAAGCAGAGACATCACTCTGCTGACAAAGGTGTGTATAGTCCAAGATATGGTTTTCCCAGTGGTCATGTATGTATGTGAGAGCTGGACCATAAAGAAGACTAAACACCAAAGAACTGATACTTTTGAATTTTGGTGTTGGAGAAGACTCTTGAGAGTCCCTTGGACTGCAAGGAGATCCAACCAGTCTACCCTAAAGGCAATCAACCCTGAATATTCATGGATGACTGATGCTGAAGCTGAATCACCAATACCTTGACCAACTGATACAAAGAGCCGACTCATTGGAAAAGACTCTGATGCTGGGAAAGACTGAAGGCAAAGGGTGAAGCGGGTGGCAGAGGATAAAATGATTAGATTGTGTCACCGACTCAATGGGTATGAAGCTGAGCAAACTCAGGGAGATAGTGAAGGACAGAGGAGCCTGACATGCTACAGTCCATGGGGTTGCAAAGAGTGGGACATGACTTGGCAACTGAACAACAAGAACAATCCTTTATAGGTCCTCAGCTCTCCCATCATGGTGTAAAATTAGCCATAGACAATCTATATAAGAGTGTGCCAATAAAAACTTACAAAAATTGGTAGTAGGCTCAGCCAGACTAGCAGCCCATGTTTGCCAACCCATGTTTGGTTTAGAGAGGCCAAGGAACGTGGACGTATTCTCTTCCCTCACTTTGGATAACAGTTTCTCAAGAGATGAGAGGGTATTATGAAGGCTGGAATGTTAGCACATAAGTACAGTGGCATATTGAAAAGGTAAAGAATCTGGAGTCAGATGAGCGAGTGCATTTTGGTCTAGCTTCTTTCTCCTGTGTGACTTTGGGAAAGTCACCAAACTTCTCTGAGCTGTACTTTCCTCTTCCTTAAAAGAGCAGTCATAATATCTAGGGCAGTTATTAGCTTTGCATATACCATTGTCCTCCCCTTTTTCCTGGGCTTGCAGCTAGACCATATCCACCAGCCTCTCTTATAAGCAGGCACTTTCTTGTGACTAAGTTCTCACCAATAGAATGCACAGAGACAGTGTGCTTGCTCTAGTCTAGTCCAGATGCATCCACACTCTGCATTCTGGTGGCTTACAACCTGGACATGGCAGAGTGTACTCTTCAATATGTATATAAGAACAAATCAGGTGCAGGATATGGGAAAACAAGAGGGAAGGAACCTGGTCCCTGAAGGGCTATTTCCAGTGCTGCCTAATGAGCTGAATGAAATGCTTTTTGTGAGTGAAAAATAAACATTGATCTGGAATGTGTTCATTTTAGTGTTCTCTCACTTCACAAGCCTAAAGTAAAAATACAACATCTAATTAGTACGATTATCATAAAGATATAATTCATATAATGTGCTTGGCATTTAATTGGTATTTAGGAAGGGATAATGTTTGTCTGTTTTGTTATTCCAGTGGGCAGTGGGAAAGTTAGTTAAATGGTAGGTTCAGTGTTTGGCAGGAGGTGATCTCACATGATAGTAAAGTAATGCTCAAAATTCTCCAAGCCAGGCTCCAGCAATATGTGAACCGTGAACTTCCAGATGTTAAAGCTGGTTTTAGAAAAAGCAGAGGAGATCAAATTGCCAACATCCACTGGATCATCAAAAATGCAAGAGAGTTCCAGAAAAACATCTATTTCTGCTTTATTGACTATGCCAAAGCCTTTGACTGTGTGGATCACAATAAACTGTGGAAAATTCTGAAAGAGATGGGAATACCAGACCACTTGACCTGCCTCTTGAGAAACCTATTGCAGATCAGGAAGCAACAGTTAGAACTGGACATGGAACAACAGACTGGTTCCAAATAGGAAAAGGAGTACATCAAGGCTATATAATGTCACCCTGCTTATTTAACTTATATGCAGAGTACGTCAGGACAAACGCTGGGCTGGAGGAAGCACAAGCTGGAATCAAGAATGCTGAGAGAAATATCAATAACCTCAGATATGCAGATGACACGACTCTTATGGCAGAAAGTGAAGAGGAACTAAAGAGCCTCTTGATGAAAGTGAAAGAGGAGAGTGAAAAAAGTTGGCTTAAAGCTCAACATTCAGAAAACGAAGATCATGGCATCTGGTCCCATCACTTTATGGGAGATAGATGGGGAAAGGGAAACAGTGTCAGATTTTATTTTTTGGGGGCTCCAAAATCATTGCAGATGGTGATTACAGTCATGGAATAAAAAGACTTGGTCCTTGGAAGGAAAGTTATGAGCAAAGTCATGACCAGCATATTCGAAAGCAAAGACATTACTTTGTCAACAAATCCATCTAGTCAAGGCTATGGTTTTTCTAGTAGTCATGTATGGATGTGAGAGTTGGACTGTGAAGAAAGCTGAGTGCCAAAGAATTGATGCTTTTGAATTGTGTTGTTGGAGGAGACTCTTGAGAGTCCCTTGGACTGCAAGGAGATCCAACCAATCCATCCTAAAGGAGATTAATCCTGGGTGTTCATTGGAAGGACTGATGTTGAAGCTGAAACTCCAATACTTTGGCCACCTGATGAAAAGAGCTGACTCATTTGAAAAGACCCTGATGCTGGGAAAGATTGAGAGTGGGAGGAGAAGGGGACAACAGAGGATGAGATGGTTGGATGGCATCACCAACTCAATGGACTTGAATTTGGGTAAACTCTGGGAGTTGGTGATAAACAGGGAAGCCAGGTGTGCTGCAATTATGGGGTCACAGAGAGTCGGACACAACTGAGCAACTGAACTGATCTGATTATTTTTCAGGAGGTCTCCTGTCCTCCAGCCTGGAATTCAATCTACTCTACATTAATTTGAGCATGTTTGGGGAGGCATGGGGATGTGCAGGTTGGGCAAAATTGGGTTAGAATACCAGCCATTACCTAGGAGGGCAGGGAGAGAGAACTAGAGGAGGTTCACACTGAGGTTACTGCATAGACATATGTACAGGGGTGTGTGTGTGTGTGTGTACACGTGCCCACACATGTTGGAACAGAACTATGGCCTTGTTTTTTTTGTGTACGTATGTAGAAGGGAGAGATGATCTCTTGGTTATTTTTTGGAAAATAGTTTTTATACCTCTTCAATTTTTACTTCTGAAAATATTTCAGCAAAGATTTTCTTTGAGATATATTTTATTTGAGGATGAAATTGTGTTATGGAATATAAAACTCTTTATGAAAGGTTGTACCTACATAGATAATACATTGAAATTAGATTTATAAAATTAAAAAATAGAAATGAGACTATAAATGTACTATCCAAAGTAAACCTAGAGTAACATGTTACTATATATTACTCTAGTCATATGTGTAAGATGGTCATTGTGTGTGTGTGTATAATTATACATATATAATTATACAGACACATGACCACTTTATATGTATATTATATATACGTACACATACATATGTATGTATATAATTTTGTTTCCTGTCTTAAATGTAAGCATTTCCCAGTTATTACATATTCTTCTAAGACATTTTCTCTGTGATTATATGAAGAATATAATTTATGGAAACATCCTTCAGAAATGTTCTAATTTTTCTCTAAATAGATTATTATAAATAAATGTATATTATACAAATATAACCTAATAGCTAGCCATCTTGTATTTATTCTTTTTATTATCATAAGAATAATATGCAGAATACAAAATATTCTGATTATGTCACTTTCCAGCTTAAAACCCTTTAAAGGCCACTTCTTATTCTTGGGAAAAAATTTGGCATCATTGGCATAACCACCAAGACTCTTCCCAATCAGATTCTTGCTGACCTTTTCAGCCACCTCCACTGTTTCCCTGGACCCTTCACCTAAATCCATTTACTCTGATTGCAATGATCAAAATATGCTGTAATCTCCCCATAAAGCCTCATTTAGGTTTTCTGCCTCAAAACTTCCTATTCCATCCAACCATATATCTTTAACTATAGCTCATTCTTTTCTCTTGCTTTAAACTTTCTATTAACTTATTTTCCTCCAATATTATTGAGATAAAATAGTCATATAACACATACAGTGTTATAAGGTCAGGGTGTATAACAAAATGATTTGATATATATATATATTGTAAAGTGAACAATGAAGTGAGATTAAAATTCATTATCTTATATACATAAGAATTTTTCTTTACTTGTGTTAACTTTTAAGATATTTTACTATCAGCCTCTCAAATATACAATACAATATTGTTAACTGTTGGTATTCAGTCGCTAAGTGCTCAAGTGTTAGTCACTCAGTCATGCCTGACTCTTTGTGACCCCATGGACTGAAGCCCACCAGGCTCTTCTGTCCATAAGATTTTCCAGGCAAGGATACTGAAGTGGGTTGCCATTTCCTTCTCCAGGGAATCTTTCCAACCCAGGGATCGAACCCGGGTCTCCTGCACTGCAGGCAGATTCCTTACCGACTGAGCTACAAGGGAAGCCCTATTCAGTCTCTAAGTAGTGTCCAAATCTTTGTGACCCCATGGACTGTAGCATGTCAGGCTCATCTGTTCTACACTATCTCCCCAGTTCAGTTCAGTCACTCAGTCATGTCCAACTCTTCGCAACCCCATGAATTGCAGGGGGCCCTCCCTGTCCATCACCAACTCCTGGAGTTCACTCAAACTCATGTCCATCGAGTCAGTGATGCCATCCAGCCATATCATCCTCTGTCGTCTCCTTCTCCTCCTGCCCCCAATCCCTCCCAGCATTAGGGTCTTTTCCAATGAGTCAACTCTTCACATGAGGTGGCCAAAGTATTGGAGTTTCAGCTTCAGCATCAGTCCTTCCAATGAACACCCAGGACTGATCTCCTCAGGGTTGCTCAAATTCATGTACATCGAGGCAGTGATGCTATCTAATGAGACATCTCATTCTCTGCTAACCCTTTCTCCTCTAACCTTCAATCATTTCCAGCATCAGGATCTTTTCCAATTCTGCTCTTCGCATTAGGTGGCCAAAATATTGGAACTTCAATTTTAGCATCAGTCCTTCCAATGAATATCCAGGGTTGATTTCTTTAGGATTGACTGGTTTGATCTCTTTGCTGCCAATGGACTCTGAAGAGTCTTCTCCAGCACCACAAATAGAAAGCATCAAATCTTAGGTGCCCTGCTTCCTTTATGGTCCAACTCTCACTTCTGTACATGACTACTGGTAAAACCATAGCTTTGACTATATGAAACATTGTTGGTAAAGTGATATCTCTACTTTTTAAACTATTGTCTAGATTTGTCAAAACTTTCTTTCCAAGTGAGTGAGTGAAAGTCACTCAGATCAGATCAGTCTCTCAGTCATGTCCAACTATTTGCAACCCCATGAATCACAGCACGCCAGGCCTCCCTGTCTATCACCAAATCCCAGAGTTCACTGAGACTCACATCCATCGAGTCAGTGATGCCATCCAGCCATCTCATCCTCTGGCGTCCCCTTCTCCTCCTGCCCCCAATCCCTCCCAGCATCAGAGTCTTTTCCAATGAGTCAACTCTTCGCTTGAGGTGGTCAAAGTACTGGAGTTTCAGCTTTAGCATCATTCCTTCCAAAGAAATCCCAGGGCTGATCTCCTTCAAAATGGACAGGTTGGATCTCCTTGTAGTCCAAGGGACTCTGAAGAGTCTTCTCCAACACCACAGTTCAAAAGCATCAAGTTTTCGGCGCTCAGCCTTCTTCACAGTCCAACTCTCACATCCATACACAACCACAGGAAAAAACCATAGCCTTGACTAGAAGGACCTTTATTGGCAAAGTAATGTCTCTGCTTTTGAATATGCTATCTAGGTTGGTCATAACTTTCCTTCCAAGGAGTAAGCATCTTTTAATTTCATGGCTACAGTCACCATCTGTGGTGATTTTGAAGCCTAGAAAAATAAAGTCTGACACTGTTTCCACTGTTTCCCCATCTATTTCCCGTGAAGTGATGCGACAGGATGCCATGATCTTCGTTGTCTGAATGTTGAGCTTTAAGCCAACTTTTCACTCTCCACTTTCACTTTCATCAAGAGGCTTTTTAATTCCTCTTCACTTTCTGCCATAAGGGTGGTGTCATCTGCATATGTGAGGTTATTGATATTTCTTCTGGCAATCTTGATTCCAACTTGTGTTTCTTCCAGTCCAGCATTTCTCATGATGTACTCTGCATATAAGTTAAATAAACAGGGTGACAATATACAGCCTTGATGTACTCCTTTTCCTATTTGGAACCAGTCTGTTGTTTCACGTCAGGTTCTACCTGTTGCTTCCTGACCTGCATACAAATTTCTCAAGAGGCAGATCAGGTGGTCTGGTATTCCCATCTCTCTCAGAATTTTCCACAGTTTGTTGTGATCCACACAGTCAAAGGCTTTGGCATAGTCAATAAAGCAGAAATAGATGTTTTTCTGGAACTCTCTTGCTTTTTCCATGATCCAGTGGATGTTGGCATTTGATCTCTGGTTCCTCTGCCTTTTCTAAAACCAGCTTGAACATCAGGAAGTTCACGGTTCACATATTGCTGAAGCCTGGCTTGGAGAATTTTGAGCGTTACTTTACTAACGTGTGAGATGAGTGCAATTGTGCGGTAGTTTGAGCATTCTTTGGCATTGTCTTTCTTTGGGATTGGAATGAAAACTGACTTTTTCCAGTCCTGAGACCACTGCTGAGTTTTCCAAATTTGCTGGCATATTGAGTGCATGACTTTCACAGCATAATCTTTCAGGATTTGGAATAACTCCACTGGAATTCTATCACCTCCACTAGCTTTGTTTGTAGTGAGGCTTTCTAAGGCCCACTTGAATTCACATTCCAGGATGTCTGGCTCTAGGTCAGTGATCACACCATCATGGTTATCTGGGTTGTGAAGATCTTTTTCGTAAGTTCTTCTGTGTATTCTTGCCACCTCTTCTTAATATCTTCTGCTTCTGTTAGGTCCATACCATTTCTGTCCTTTATCGAGCCCATCTTTGCATGAAATATTCCCTTGGTATCCCTGATTTTCTTGAAGAGATCCCTAGTCTTTCCCATTCTGTTGTTTTCCTCTATTTCTTTGCATTGATCGCTGAAGAAGGCTTTCTTATCTCTTCTTGCTATTCTTTGGAACTCTGCATTCAGATGTGTATATCTTTCCTTTTCTCCTTTGCTTTTTGCTTCTCTTCTTTTCGCAGCTATTTGTAAGACCTCCCCAGACAGCCATTTTGCTTTTTTTCATTTCTTTTCCATGGGGATGGTCTTGATCCCTGTCTCCTGTACAATGTCACGAACCTCATTCCATAGTTCATCAGGCACTCTATCAGATCTAGGCCCTTAAATCTATTTCTCATTTCCACTGTATAATCATAAGGGATTTGATTTAGGTCATACCTGAATGGTCTAGTGTTTTTCCCTACTTTCTTCAATTTAATTCTGAATTTGGCAATAAGGAGTTCATGATCTGAGCCACAGTCAGCTCCCAGTCTTGTTTTTGCTACTGTATAGAGCTTCTCCATCTTTGGCTGAAAAAATATAATCGATCTGATTTTGGTGTTGACCATCTGGTGATGTCCATGTATAGAGTCTTCCCTTGTGTGGTTGGAAGAGGGTGTTTTTTATGTCATGTCCAAATCTTTGTGATCCCATGGAGTATACAGTCCATGGAATTCTCCATGCCAGAATACTAGAGTAGCCTTTCCCTTCTCCAGGGGATCTTCTCAACCCAGGATCAAACCCAGGTCTCCTGCACTACAGGCATATTGTTTACCAATTGAGCCACAAGGGAAGCCCATTCCTTCCAAAGAGCAAGTGTTTTTTAATTTCATGGCTGCGGTCACTATCCACAGTGATTTTGGAGCCCAAGAAAATAAAATATGTCACTGCTTCCAATTTTTCCCCTCCTATTTGCCATGAAGTGATGGGACTGGATGCTATGAACTTAGGTTTCTGAATGTTGATTCTCAAACCAGCTTTTTCACTCTCCTCTTTCACCCTCATCAAGAAACTCTTTAGTTTCTCTTTACTTTCTGCCATGATAGTGGTATTATCTGTATTATCTGAGGATGCTGATATTTCTCCTGGCAGTCTTAATTCTGGTTTGTGATTCATCCAGCTTAGCATTTCACATGACATACTGTGCTTAGCAGTTAAATAAGCAGGTTGACAATATACAGCCTTGACGTACTCCTTTCCCAATTTTGAACCAATCAGTTGTTCCATGTCCAGTTCTAACTGTTGCTTCTTAATCTGCACACAGATTTCTTAGGAGTTAGGTAGTATCATACTCCCATCTCTGTAAGAATTCTTCACAGTTTGTTGTGATCCACACAGTCAAAGGTTTTAGCATAGTCAATGAAGCAGAAATAGATTTTTCTGCAGTTCTATTGCTGTCTCCATGATCTAACAAATGTTGGCAATTTGATCTCTGTTTCTGCTTCTCTAAACCCAGTTTGTACATCCGGAAGTTCTCAGTTCACATACATCTGAATACTGCCGAAGACTAGCTTGAAGAATTTAGAGTGTTGTCTTGTTAGCATGTGAAATGAAATTGTATGATAGTTTGAACATTCTTTGGTATTGCCCTTCTGTGGGATTGAAATGAAACCTGACCTTTGACAATGTGGCTACTGCTGAGTATTCCAAATTTGTTGACATATTGAATGCAGCCCTTTAGTGACATCATTTTTAAAGAATTTAAACAGTTCAGCTGGAATTCTGTCACCTCCCCTCACTTTGTTCATAGTTATGCTTCCTCAGGCCCACTTGACTTTACACTCTAGTATGTTTGGCTCTAGGTGAATGACCACACTATTATGGTTATATGGGTCTAAGACATTTTGTGTATAGTAACTACTGTATGCAAGCTAACTCTTCGTAATCTCATCTGCTTGTTAGATCCTTAATATTTCTATCATTTATCATTCCCATTGTTGCATGAAGTATTCATTTGATATCTCCAATTTTCTTGAAGAAACCTCTAGTCTTTCCTATTCTATTCCTTCCTTTATTTCATTGCAAGGTTCATTTAATAAAGCCTTTCTATATCTCTTTGCTCTTCTGTGGAGATCTGCATTCAGTTGGATATATCCTTCCTTTCCTCTCATACCTTTCACTTCTCTTCTTGGCCATTTGTAAAGCCTTCTCAATCACTTTGCCTTCTTGCATTTTTTTTTTCCCTTTGGGATGGTTTTGGTCACTGCCTCCTATACAATGTACAAACCTCTGTCTGTAGTTCTTCAGGCACTCTGTCTACCAGATCTAATCCCTTAAATCTACTTGTCACCTCTACTGTATAATCATAAGGAATTTTATTTAGCTCATAACTGAATGGTCTAATGATTTTCCCTACTTTTTTCACTTTAAGCCTGAATTTTGCAATCAGGACCTCATGATCTGAGCCACATTTAGGTCCTGGTCTCATTTTTGCTGATGATATAGAACTTCTCCATTTTGGCTACAAAGAACATAATCAATTTGATTTTGGTATTGACTATATAGCGATGTCCATGTGTAGCATTGGGCATGTGTAACCTAAATCAGATCCCTTAAGATTATACAGTAGAAGTGACAAATATATTCAAGGGATTATATCTGATAGAGTGCCTGAAAAACTATGGACAGAGATTTGTGACATTGTACAGGAGGCAGTGATCAAGACTATCCCCAAGAAAAAGATATGCAGAAAGCAAAATGCTTGTCTGAGAAGGCCTTACAAATAGCTGAGGAAAAAAAAAGAGAAGCAAAAGGCAAAGGACAAAAGGAAAGATATACCCATCTGAATGCAGAGTTCCAAAGAAGAGCAAGGAGAAATAAGAAAACATTCCTCAGTGATCAGTGCAAAGAAATAGAGGAAAACAATAGAATGGGAAAGACTAGAGATCTCTTCAAGAAAATTAGAGATACCAAGGGAATGTTTCATGCAAAGATGGGCACAGTAAAGGACAGAAATTCTATGGACCTAACAGAAGCAGAAGATATTAAGAGGAGGTGGCAAGAATACACAGAAGAACTATACAAAAAAGGTCTTTATGACCCAGATAGCCACAATGGTGTGATCACTCACCTAGAGCCAGACATCCTGGAATGAGAAGTCAAGTTGGCCTTAGGAAGCATCACTAAGAACAAAGCTAGTGGAGGTAATGGAATTCCAGTTGAGCTATTTCAAATCTTAAAAGATAATGCTGTGAAAGTGCTGCAGTAAATTTGCCAGCAAATTTGGAACCACTCAGCAGTGGTCTCAGGACTGGAAAAAGTCAGTTTTCATTCCAATCCCAAAGAAAGGCAACGCCAAAGAATGCTCAAACTACTGCACAATTGCACTCATCTCACACACTAGCAAAGTAATGGTTAAAATTCTCCAAGCCAGGCTTTGACAGTATGTGAACCAAGAAATTCCAAATGCTCAAGCTTGATTTAGAAAGGGCAGAGGAACCAGAGATCAAATTGCCCCCATCTGTTGGATCATTGAAAAAGCAAGAGAGTTCCAGAAAAACATCAACCTGTGCTTTATTGACTACACCAAAGCCTTTGTGTGGATCACAACAAACTGTGGAAACTTCTTAAAGAGATGAATATACCAGACCACCTTACCTGCCTCCTGAGAAACCTGTATAGAGGTCAAGATGCAACAGTTAGAACTGGACATGGAACAACAGACTGATTCCAAATTGGGAAAGGAGTACATCAAGGCTGTATATTGTCACCCTGCTTACTTAACTTATATGCAGAACACATCACACAAAATGCCAGGCTGGATGAAGCACAAGCTGGAATCAAGAGTGCCAGGAGAAATACCAATAACCTAAATTATGCAGATTACACCACCCTTATAGCAGAAAGTGAAGAACTGAAGAACCTCTTGACAAAAGTCAAACAGGAGACTGAAAAAGCTGGCTTAAAACTCAACATTCAAAAAACTGAGATCATGACATCTAGTCCCATCACTTCATAGCAAATAGGTGGGGAAATAATGGGAATAGCGAGAGACGTTATTTTGGGGGCTCCAAAAATCACTGCAGATTTTGACTGCAGCTGTGTAATTAAAAGACACTTGCTCCTTGGGAGAAAAGCTATGACCAACCTAGACAGTATATTAAAAAGTAGAGACGTTACTTTGCCAACAAAGGTCCATCTAGTCAAAGCTATGGTTTTTCCAGTAGTCATGTATGGATGTATAAATTGGATTATAAACAAAGCTGAGCACTGAAATGTTGATGCTTTTGAACTGTGGTGTTGGAGAAGACTCTTGAGAGTCCCTTGGACTGCAAGAAGATCCAACCAGTCCATCCTAATGGAAATCAGTTCTGAATATTCATTGGAAGGACTGATGCTGAAGTTGAAACTCCAATACTTTTGCCACCTAATGCAAAGAAATGACTCATTTGAAAAGACCCTGATGCTGGACAAGATCAAAGGCAGGAGGAGAAGGGGCCAACAGAGTTTGAGATGGTTGGATGGCATCACCGACTCAATGAACACGAGTTTGAGCATGTGCTGGGAGTTGGTGATGGACAGGGAAGCCTGGCGTGCTGCAGTCCATGCGGTCGCAAAGCATCAGACATGACTGAGAGACTGAACTGAACTGATGTGTAGCATTGTCTCTTATGTTGTTGAAAAAGAGTGTTTGCTATGACCAATATGTTCTCTTGACAAAACTCTGTTAGCCTTTGCCCTGCTTTATTTTGTCCTCCAAGGCCAAACTTGCCTGTTATTCAAGGAATCTCTTGACTTACTACTTTTGCATTCTAATCCTCTATGATGAAAAGAACATTTTTTTTTTTTTTGCTATTAGTTCTAGAAAATGTTGTAGGTCTTCATGTTGAGTTGCTTCAGTCATGTTCTACTTTTTGTGACCCCATGTACTATAGCCCACCAGACTCCTCCTCCTATGGGATTCTCTAGACAAGAATACTGATGTTGCTTGCCATGTGCTCCTCCAGGGGATTTTATCGACCCAGGGATCAAACCCACATCTCTTATGTCTCCTACACTGGCAGGTGGTTTCTTTATCACTAGTTCCACCTGGGAAGCCCCCAAATCAGAAGACAGTTGGCTTTATATTTGGGGGAAGCCTAAGAATACTAGAGTGGGTAGACTATCCCTTCTCCAGGGGATCTTCCTATCCCAGGAATCAAACAGGGGTCTCCTGCATTGCAAGCATATCCTTTACCAGCTGAGCTACCAGGGAAGCCCATAGAATCAGTAAATTTGGCTTCTTCAGCTTCAGTGGTTTGGGCTCAGGCTTGGATTACTGTGATGTTGAATGGTTTGTCTTGGAAATGAACTGAGATAGTTCTGTCAGTTCTGAAGTTGCACCCAAGTGCTGTATTTTGGAATCTTGTTGAGTATGAGGGATACTTCATTTTTTCTAAGGGATTCTTGTCCACAATAGTAAATATAATGGTCAACTGAATTAAATCTTAATCATTCTCATCCATTTTATTTCACTGATTCCTAAGATGTCATCACGTTGTTGTTTACTATAGTCTTTATGTTATACATTACCTCCCTAGAATGTATTTTATAAAACAATACAGTACTGCCCTGAAACAGACTGATGGACTAATGGAAGATAATCAAGAACCCAGAAAGAAACCCATGTGTACATGATTAACTTGCATTTGACAAGGGAGCCAAGAATACTCAAGGGGGAAGAGATACTCTTTTTAATAATGCTGGGAAAATTGGATATTCACACGCAAAAGAATGAGATATATCTCTTATGTCACTGAAAACATTAATTTGAAGTAGATTAAAAGTTGAATGTAAGATGTGAAAGCAAAATCTCTATAAGAATACACAGGGAAGATGCTTGACGGGATACAGGCAATGATCTTTTTTTGATTATAACACCTAAAGACTAAGCAACAGAATTTTTTTAAAAGTGGGACTACATCAAACTAAAAAAAACTTCTGCACAGTAAAAGAAATAATTGACAAAAATAAGAATTCAGCCTATGGAATGGGAGAGAATATTTACAAATCACAAATCTGGTAAGCGGTCAGTATCCAAAATATTAGAAACTATGCAACTCAGTAGCAAAAATCCCCCGAAATCCAATTGAAAAAATGGGTAGATGATTTGAATAGACTTTCTTACAGAGAAGATACTCAAACAGCCAACAGGTATCTGTAAAAGTGTTCAATATCACTAATCATTATGAAAATGCACATCAAAATTGGAATGAGATATTGCCTCAGAGCTGGTAAAACATGTTGGTAAGGCTGTAGAGAAAAGGGAATGCTTATGCAGTGTTGATCGGAATGCAAATTGGTATAGCTACAATGTAAAAGAATCCGCCTGCAATGCAGGAGACCCCAGTTCCATTCCTGAGTTAGGTAGATCCACTTGAGAAGGAATAGGCTACCCACTCCAGTATTCTTGGGTTTCCCTTGTAGCTCAACTGGTAAAGAATCTACCTGCAATGCAGGAGACCTGGATTCGATCCCTGGGTTGGGAAGATCCCCTGAAGAATGGAAGGCTACCCACTCTGGTATTCTGGCCTGGAGAATTCCATGGACGGTATAGTACATGGGATTGCAAAGAGTTGGACATGACTGAGCAACTTTCACTTTCACAGTGTAAAACAGTATGAAGTTTCCTCAAAAATTAAAATATAGAAATACTGTATGACCAGCAATTTAGCTTCTGGGTGTATATCAGAGGGAAATGAGATCACTATTAGAGAGGTGTCTGTACCTCCTTGTACAGATACCTCCTTGTTCACTTAAACATTATTTATAATAGCCAAGGCTTGGAAATGACCTAAATGTCACTGATGGATGAACAGATAAAGCAAATACAGTATAAATATATGACTGATACTAATCAGCCACAAAAAGAAGAAAATACTGCCATTTGCAACACCACAGATGGATTTTGAGGGCATTGTGCTAAGTGAAATAAGTCAGAGAGAAATACAAGTGATACATTAGCTCACTTAAATGTGAAATCTATAAAGCCAAACTCATAGAAATAAAGCTAAGGTATGTGGTTGAGAGGCAAGGAGTAGGGGGTGGGAGAATGTGGTGAAGGTGGTTAAAATGTACAGACCTAGTTATAGCCCTTTCTTTGTCCTTTTTGCTCAAATATCTTCACCTCACGAAGCCTTTCTTGACTCAAACACTTCGTTTAGCACTATATACCTTTCATTTCTAGCATGGATCATGAATTTCATAGGAATATATGATTATTGGAAGTCTTACCCAAATAGACTATCAGATCAGATGAGATCAGTTGCTCAGTCGTGTCCGACTCTTTGCCACCCCATGAAAAAGAGCACGCCAGGCCTCCCTGTCCATCACCAACTCCCGGAGTTCACTCAAACTCATGTTCATTGAGTCAGTGATGCCATCTCATCCTCTGTCATCCCCTTGTCCTCCTGCCCCCAATCCCTCCCAGCATCAGAGTCTTTTCCAATGAGTCAACTCTTCACATGAGGTGGCCAAAGTACTGGAGTTTCAGCTTTAGCATCATTCCTTCCAAAGAAATCCCAGGGCTGATCTCCTTCAAAATGGACAGGTTGGATCTCCTTGTAGTCCAAGGGACTCTGAAGAGTCTTCTCCAACACCACAGTTCAAAAGCATCAAGTATTTGGCGCTCAGCCTTCTTTACAGTCAAACTCTCACATCCATACATGACCACAGGAAAAACCATAGCCTTGACTAGGCGAAACTTTGTTGGCCAAGTAATGTCTCTGCTTTTGAATATGCTATCTAGGTTGGTCATAACTTTCCTTCCAAAGAGTAAACGTCTTTTAATTTCATGGCTGCAGTCACCATCTGCAGTGATTTTGGAGCCCAGAAAAAGAAAGTCTGACACTGTTTCCACTGTTTCCCCATCTATTTCCCATGAAGTGATGGGACCAGATGCCATGATCTTCGTTGTCTGAATGTTGAGTTTTAAGCCAACTTTTTCACTCTCCTCTTTCACCTTCATCAAGAAGCTTTTTAGTTCCTCTTCACTTTCTGCCATAAGAGTCGTGTCATCTGCATATCTGAGGTTATTGATATTTCTCCCGGCAATCTTGATTCCAGCTTGTGCTTCTTCCAGTCCAGCGTTTCTCATGATGTACTCTGCATATAAGTTAAATAAACAGGGTGACAATATACAGCCTTGACGTACTCCTTTTCCTATTTGGAACCAGTCTGTTTTTCCATGTCCAGTTCTAACTATTGCTTCCTGACCTGCATACAAATTTCTCAAGGGGCAGGTCAGGTGTTCTGGTATTCCCATCTCTTTCAGAATTTTCCACAGTTTATTGTGATCCACACAGTCAAAGGCTTTGGCATAGTCAATAAAGCAGAAATAGATGCTTTTCCGGAACTCTCTTGCTTTTTCCATGATCCAGCAGATGTTGGCAATTTGATCTCTGGTTCCTCTGCCTTTTCTAAAACCAGCTTGATCATCAGGAAGTTCACGTTTCACATATTGCTGAAGCCTGGCTTGGAGAATTTTGAGCATTACTTTACTAACGTGTGAGATGAGTGCAATTGTGCGATAGTTGAAGCATTCTTTGGCATTGCCTTTCTTTGGGATTGGAATGAAAACTGACCTTTTCCAGTCCTGTGGCCACTGCTGAGTTTTCCAAATTTGTTGGCATATTGAGTGTAGCACTTTCACAGCATCATCTTTCAGGATTTGGAATAGCTCAACTGGAATTCTATCACCTCCACTAGCTTTGTTCGTAGTGATGCTTTCTAAGGTCCACTTGACTTCACATTCCAGGATGTCTGGCTCTATACCTTATAATGGACATCTGTATATTTTTGGCCATCATTAAATCTTTTAACAACTCCCAGCATCTTGAAAAAATACTGGGCATGGGGAGTTTGAAACTCGACTTAACACTTTATAAAAATAAATTCAAAATTAATTAAAAAATAACAAGAGAAATCATGGATAATTTGTAAAAAAAAATCTTTGATTGGGAAAGCCCTCCAAGTAATTACATTTTTCTATCTAAAACCAAGATTTCTAATATGACAAAAACATCTACCATAGTACAGGAACAAAGAAACTTTTTACAATATGCATATATATGATACTAATTTCCTCAATACAGGAAAAAAATCAATAAAAGCAATCCAAGAGAAACTTAGTAACATGAATAAACCATTCATCAGATCAGATCAGATCAGATCAGATCAGTCGCTCAGTCGTGTCCGACTCTTTGCGACCCCATGAACCGCAGCACGCCAGGCCTCCCTGTCCATCACCAGCTCCCGGAGGTCACTCAGACTCGCATCCATCGAGTCAGTGATGCCATCCAGCCATCTCATCCTCTGTCGGCCCCTTCTCCTCCTGCCCTCAATCCCTCCCAGCATCAGAGTCTTCTCCAATGAGTCAACTCTTCGCATGAGGTGGCCAAAATACTGGAGTTTCAGCTCTAGCATCATTCCTTCCAAAGAAATTCCAGGATTGATCTCCTCCAGAATGGACTGGTTGGATCTTCTTGCAGTCCAAGGGACTCTCAAGAGTCTTCTCCAACACCACACTTCAAAAGCATCAATTCTTCGGCGCTCAGCCTTCTTCACAGTCCAGCTCTCACATCCATACATGACCACAGGAAAGACCATAGCCTTGACTAGGCGAACCTTTGTTGGTAAAGTGATGTCTCTGCTTTTGAATATGCTATCTAGGTTGGTCATAACTTTCCTTCCAAGGAGCAAGCGTCTTTTAATTTCATGGCTGCAGTCACCATCTGCAGTGATTTTGGAGCCCAGAAAAACAAAGTCTAACACTGTTTCCACTGTTTCCCCATCTATTTCCCATGCAGTGATGGGACCAGATGCCATGATCTTCGTTTTCTGAATGTTGAGCTTTCAGCCAACCTTTTCACTCTCCACTTTCACTTTCATCAAGAGGCTTTTTAGCCCCTCTTCACTTTCTGCCATAAGAGTGGTGTCATCTGTATATCTGAGGTTATTGATATTTCTCCCAGCAATCTTGATTCCAACTTGTGTTTCTTCCAGTCCAGCATTTCTCATGATGTATTCTGCATATAAGTTAAATAAACATGGTGACAATATGCAGCCTTGACGTACTCCTTTTCCTATTTGGAACCAGTCTGTTGTTCCATGACCAGTTCTAACTGTTGCTTCCTGACCTGCATACAGATTTCTTAAGAGGCAGATCAGGTGGTCTGGTATTCCCATCTCTTTCAGAATTTTCCATAGTTTATTGTGATCCACACAGTCAAAGGCTTTGGCATAGTCAATAAAGCAGAAATAGATGTTTTTCTGGAACTCTCTTGCTTTTTCCATGATCCAGCGGATGTTGGCAATTTGATCTCTGGTTCCTCTGCCTTTTCTAAAACCAGCTTGAACATCAGGAAGTTCACGGTTCACATATTGCTGAAGCCTGGCTTGGAGAATTTTGAGCATTACTTTACTAGCGTGTGAGATGAGTGCAATTGGGTGGTAGTTTGAGCACTCCTTGGCATTGCCTTTCTTTGGGATTGGGATGAAAACTGACCTTTTCCAATCTTGTGGCCACTGCTGAGTTTTCCAAATTTGCTGGCATATTGAGTGTAGCACTTTCACAGCATCATCATTCAGGACTTGGAATAGCTCCACTGGAATTCCATCACCTCCACTAGCTTTGTTCGTAGTGATGCTTTCTAAGGCCCATTTGACTTCACATTCCAAGATGTCTGGCTCTAGGTCAGTGATCACATCATCATGATTATCTAGGTCTTGAAGCTCTTTTTTGTACAGTTCTTCTGTGTATTCTTGCCACCTCTTCTTAATATCTTCTGCTTCTGTTAGGTCCACACCATCTCTGTCCTTTATCGTGCCCATCTTTGCATGAAATGTTCCTTTGGTATCTCTGATTTTCTTGAAGAGATCCCTAGTCTTTCCCATTCTGTTGTTTTCCTCTATTTCTTTGCATTGATCACTAAAGAAGGCTTTCTTATCTCTTCTTGCTATTCTTTGGAACTCTGCATTTAGATGTTTATATCTTTCCTTTTCTCCTTTGCCTTTCGCTTCTCTTCTTTTCACAGCTATTTGTAAGGCCTCCCCAGACAGCCATTTTGCTTTTTTGCATTTCTTTTCCATGGGGATGGTCTTGATCCCTGTCTCCTGTACAATGTCACGAACCTCATTCCATAGTTCATCAGGCACTCTATCTATCAGATCTAGGCCCTTAAATCTATTTCTCACTTCCCCTGTATATAGAAAACATTTAATAAATGTAATATATTCAATGTAACTTTAAAGAATTGAAAAAACAACTGAGAGATCAATTACCACTAATCAGATTAACAGTAACAAATTATATTGATGATTTCTTCATAGACAAAAAAATGATTTTTTTCTTTTTTTAAGAATTGAAGCATAGTCGATTTACAATATTGTGTCAATTGCTGCTGTATAGTGAAGTGACTCTCTTATACACACACACATATATATTCTTTTTTTTTTTTTTTTTTTTTTTTTTTTTTTTTGCAGGGGAAAATGGACAAAGGAAAGGATCAGTGAGGGTGGGAGGGAAATGGGAAGAAAGAAGGGGAGTGATGGTGGGGAGGAGTATATGTAATTTCTTAACCAGTGGCTTTCTGTTTTTAATCACAAAGAACACTTAAAAAAATCATGGTGAGTTCATCTTATATTAGGAGGTTTGTTCTCGAAATGAAAAGTTCAGAAAACAAAAAGTCCAGTTTGGGTGTCCTCATCTTTAGGCACATCTTGGTATTTTGTATTGGTAAATCCATCTTTACCACAATATATTATTTAGGACAGGATCACATTTGTCACCTCTTCCTCCCTACTACCCAAAGTGGTACCAAACCCACAAAATAGTCAATAAACCTCTACAGAGTGAGCAAATAAGTCTTTTTTTTTTTTTTAAACTCTCCTGAGTGAACTGAATTTTTTGAGGCTCATAAGTAAATATGTTTTCCTCTTTACTTTGTCTATTACAGCCAGATTATATGAGTGGGGTGTTAAAGTCTCCCACTATTATTGTATTGCTCTAGAGAATGTCCTTTAGTTTTTGTTGGAGAAATGGTTTAGTGATGCAAAATTCTCTCAACTTTTGCTTATCTGTGAAGCTTTTGATTTCTCCTTCATATTTGAATGAGATCCTTGCTGGATACAATAATCTAGGCTGTAAGTTATTTTCCTTCATCACTTTAATTACGTCTTGCCATTCCCTCCTGGCTTGGAGAGTTTCTATTGAAAGATCAGCTGTTATCCTTATGGGGAATTCCCTTGTGAGTTATTTGATGTTTTTCCCTTGCTGCTTTTAATATTTGTTCTTTATATTTAATCTTTGTTAATTTGACTAATATGTGTCTTGGGGTGTTTCGCCTTGGGTTTATCCTGTTAGGGACTCTCTGGATTTCTTGAACTTGAGTGGTTATTTCCTTCTCCATTTTAGGGAAGTTTTCAACTATTATCTCCTCAAGTATTTCCTCATGATCTTTCTTTTTATCTTCTTCTTCTGGAACTCCTATAATTCGAATGTTGTAGCGTTTGATGTTATCCTGGAGGTTTCTGAAATTGTCCTCATTTCTTTTGATACGTTTTTCTTTTTTTCTCGTCTGATTCATTTATTTCTAGGATTCTATCTTCTAGTTCACTAATCCTATCTTCTGCCTCTGTTATTCTACTATTTGTTGCCTCCAGGGTGTTTTGGATCTCATTTATTGCATTATTCATTATGTGTTGACTCTTTTTTATTTCTTCTAGGTCCTTGTTAAACCTTTCTTGCATCTTCTCAATCCTTGTCTCCAGACTCTTTAACTGTGATTCTATTTTGATTTCGAGATTTTGAATTAATTTCGCTATCATTATTCGGAATTCTTTATCAGGTAGATTCCCTATCTCTTCCTCTTTGGTTTGGTTTGGTGGAGATCTATCCTGTTCCTTTAGCTGCTGGGTATTCTTTTGTCTCTTCATTTTGTTAAAATTGCCAAATTTAGAGTGTCCTTACTATATTCTGGTAGTTTGTTGAATTCTCTTTATTGAGGCGGTTTACAGGTCTTTTCAATATCTGATCTCTGCCTTGTTACAGAGGGGCGGAGATGAACACCCAAATCTAAACCGGCCAGGTTCAGGCACTCAGATAATCCTCAGAAGCACAGACTTGGTTGAGTCTGCGTTTTATGCCCTTCCCAGATCCGAGTAGCGCAGGTGATGAAATGTTCAGCGAGCGCAGGTGCTGCGACTTATCGCCTCTCCGCCGCTCAGTTTTCTGGGTATACAAACAGCGCACTTTCTCAGGCAGATGTTGACCATCCAGAGCCCCAAGAAGCGTGAGTCAGCACAGAAACCTACTCACAGTTCCGTTAGACAGTGTCTCTCTAGGGCTATAATTGCCCGCCTCTGGCCCTGGCTGCCTGTCACGGGAGTGGGACGGCCTGCAGCCGGCCAACTCTGTGCAGCCCTTTGTTCCGTAGGTAGTCCTGGTGGTGTCTTAAGTTAGGGCTGGCTTTTGATGTAATAGATAACCGACAGTCTGGTTATTTCGCTCAGATAGCACCCGAGATAGCCAGGCCAAATCCTTTCTCATAGCAATGCAGGCCTCGCCGCTCCTCCTAGCCCAGCCCCCACTTGCCAATAGCAAATGCTGGTGTCCGCGCCAGTTCTCCGCAAAAGGAGTTACCGCAGGGCTCGTTTTCTCGTTTTGAAGACAATGAGCTGTCTTTCTAAGTGCCTGATGTCCTCTGCCGGCATTCAGAAGTTGTTTTATCGAGTTTATTTAGCATTCAAATGTTCTTTTAATGGATTTGTGGAGGAGAAAGTATTCTCCCCGTCTTACTCGTCCGCCATCTTAGCTCCTGACAGGCTACAGTCCATATATTCTTTTTTACATATTCTTTTCCATCATTGTTTAACTTCAGTTCAGTCACTCAGTCGTGTCCGACTCTTTGCAACCCCATGGACTGCAGTACACCAGGCTCCCCTATCTATCACCAACTCCTGGAGCTTACTCAAACTCATGTCCATCATGTTGGTAATGCTCTCCAACCATCTCATCCTCTGTCGTCCCTTTCTCCTTCTGCCTTAAATCTTTCCCAGCATCAGGGTCTTTTCCAGTGAGTCAGTTCTTCACAACAGGTGACCAAAGGATTGGAGTTTCAACTTCAGCATCAGTCCTTCCAATGAATATTCAGAACTGATTTCCATTAGGATTGACTGGTTGGATCTCCTTGCAGTCCAAAGGACTCTCAACAGTCTTCTCCAACACCACAGCAATTGAAAAGTATCAATACTTCAGTGCTCAACTTTGTTTATAGTCCAACTCTCACATCCATACATGACTACTGGAAAAACCATAGCTTTGACTAGATGGACCTTTGTCGGCAAAGGTCTGCCTCTGCTTTTTAATATGCTGTCTAGGTTGGTCATAGCTTTTCTCCCAAGGAGCAAGCATCTTTTAATTTCATGGCTTATTTTTTATTTTGGTTTATCTTAGGAGATTGGACATAGTTCCCTTTGCTATGCAGTAGGATCTTGTTTACCCAGGATTTTCATATACTGGTGGTAGAAATTGGCATACATCTTCTGTGATGCTACTGGACAATATCTATGGAGATTCTAAATGTGTACATCATTTGACATAATAATTTCACTTCTAAGGATTTACTCAAAATATGTTACAGAACTGTCCATTAAATACATATATTTTATGTGTGTATGTTATGTATATGTGTGTATGTATGTGTATATGTGCATATCATGAATAGATTGCAGTAGTGATGCTGTGGAAACTTCAATACTCATCAAAAGGGGATTAAATAGATGAATTGTGATATAACTGCATAGCTCAGAAATGTGTTACAATAAAAGGGATCAAATAAGTCTTTGTGTCAGTATGGGGAAATGTCCACTATTTACCAGTGATTTTAAAGAGTGAGGGCAGAATAATGTATATGCTATGGCTCTATTTACATAAAGACTTTTTATATACAGATATTCAAATATTGTGTCTGTGTATAAGCTATGAAGAATATCTGATTGTGAACATTTGCCAGTGACTACCTCTGGGGAGTGGGAGTGTGTATCAGTGGCAGGCAGGATAGGAAGATAAGTGAGGTGCTTCTCTTTAAGTTTATAGAATTCAGCATAGTTTACTTTTCCTTCAAATGGATATTATCACTATAAAAACTTAAAGACATTCTCTGCTAATAAGCAGAGAGTGGCAGCTTGCTGTTATAGTTCACATTGGATGTCATATTCAGCTCATTTTTACAAATCTCTATGCTATTTAGGGACTTCTCTGGTGGCTCAGACAGTAAAGAATCTGCCTGTAATACAGGAGAGCTAGGTTCAGTCCCTGGGTCCAGAAGTTCCCCTCGAGAAGGAATGGCTACCCACTCCAGTATTCTTGCCTGGAGAACTCTATGGACATAGGAGCTTGGTGGGCTATAGGTCATGGGGTGGCAAAGAGTCAGATAAGACTGAGTGACTTTCACTTTCACTCATGCTATTTAAACTCATTTTCAGTATTTTAAAAACATGTTAGTATAATTTTTAGACCTTCCCCCATTTTCATTAATCTCTTAAAATATGGCTCATGTATTCTTTTCAGGGAACTTTGAAAAAATCACTGGGTCAAATGGCCCCCAAATTCTGTTAATATATTAATTCATAAAACAACAAACTTTGGAAGGAGTTATCTTTAAAATATTAATTTCTTCTCTATGTAAATCTTCTTTCAAGACCATTGGTGAACTTTTTTATGTCTTACACATTTCTTGAAACTTACATGTAAATATTTTATATAGTTTTAGGATTTGTAAATATTACCTTTTTTTTCTATCATATTTTTCTGGTTTACTTTTCATGATAGAGAAGGTTTTATTTTTTTGTCCTTATTTTGAATCTGACATGTTTGTTGAGCTTTCTTTATGGTTTTTGTAATTTTCAGTTGACTCTCTTGGGTTTTCTATGTGCACAATAAAGGCATCTACAAATAATGATTTTTTTTCTTCTTTTATCAGTAGCTATATCTCTCATTTCTCTTTTTATCTTGGTATATTGTCTAAAACTGTGATTCTCAAAAATCTTCCTTGCAATTTCCATTGAAACAATTAATTTTTACAGAATGCTTCTGTTGGCTTTGAGAAGATTTTTGTATCCTTAGCTAACCCATGATTGCAGTTACTGATGAGTGGAAATTCTTGTGTGAATATTAGCTTACACAGATTAATATGAAAGATGAAACAGTACAGATATGTTGAATATTCACTTGGTTGTCAACAGTATGAGGGGCTTACTTGCTGAATCATTTGTCTCCTAATTATAGAAGAATATCTCTCAAGTTTTTGTGTTTTTCAGAATAGAATGTAATAACTGCTTTCACAACAAATCTTTAAATTTAATTTGAATTTTTATTTCCTCCATCTTTTTCCTCTTCATTATCTTTCTTTTAAAATACAAGTCAGGAGCGTGCAAACTATGGCAAACAGTCAAAAATCTGACCCAGCACTTTAAAAAAATAAAATAAAATTTTATTGGAACACAGTCACACCCGTGTACACCAAATGTGTTTACTATTGTCTGTGGTGGTTTTCACATTACCCTGGCAGGGACAATAGAGACTGTACGGCCCACAGAGCCTAAAGTAGTTACCCTTTGGTTCTTTTCAGAAGACGTTTGCTAACCTCTGATCTAGACAATCATCAAAATAAACCAAATCCACAATTTTGGCATTTGCCAATCTCAGGGGTAAATTCTGGAAATAATCTTACCATGACCAACTTTAAGTTATTCAGTATCAAAGTGCAGTTGGGAATAGATATGCTGTAGAATACACTAGCTGCAAAAGTCTTGGAAACATAGATAATATTAACATGCAGCAGAATATTTAGGAAGTAATACAGTTTGAATATTTTTATCTCTGATTTTTATTATACTTTAATTTTAAGCTTGCATATTTACTTTTTAATATTGTCTATATGTAATAGCTGGCACACAAAATTCCTTAAATGTTAACAATTGATTTCTCTCAGGAATCAGTATGTACCCGTTAAAACACATGACTGTCTTGAAAACTTTTCAAAACAGGAAGGCACATATGTCTACCTATGACTGATTCATGTTAATATATGGCAGAAACCAATAAAGTATTGTAAAGCAATTATCCTCCAATTAAATATAAAACACAGGTCGAAAAGCAACACCCCCTCAGAGTTTCTGATTCAGTAGGACTGGCATGGAATCTGAGAAATGGAATTTCAGACGAGTTTCCAGGTGTTGCTGATGCTAGTGGTCTGAGAACCAAACTTTGAGACTCACAGCATTATTAGCTTAAGCAGTAGCAGGAACCCATTGCTGAGATTGATAATCCAAACCATGTTGGATAGCTTTGGTATTTTTAATTTACTGGTAACTTTTTTATGATTATTACTGTTAAACCAAAATTGATGTTGAGTTTTATCAATTGTCTATAGTTTATCTTTTGAGATCATTTTCCCTCCTATCTATTTGATATTTCTATTAATATGCTTCTAATTAAGGAACTGTCCCTTCATTGCTGGTATTGTCTGTAATTACAGTAGTTATTCTTTTACTTTATTATTGCAGTGTACTTATCTTATTGATTTAAGATTTCCCTTCTGCAATCATAATGGAATTGTTCTTGCTATGTATTTGTTATTTTGCATAAGATTATATTTTTAAGATAGTACTAGCTTTTCAAAATTAATTTTGAAACTTCCAATCTGTTTCTATGAGCTGAGGTAAAGTCTGCTCAGTATGGAAATTACCTTTTTCTGGAAAATGTAATTAGTCTCATTGGAAGACACATCTGGTTTGGAAACATTTTAGAGGTAATTCTTCATAATATTTTCATTTCCTTCCATGCACTTGTTTTGTCACACTATATTTATTTGGACTTAGTTTGAATAAATTCACTTTGCTATATGACTGACCATTCCTTCATGATTTTCAATATTTTTAAACAACTCCAAGTCTGCACTTGTTTTCTTTTCTTCCTTCTCCTTTTGTAAATTTATCTT
The DNA here is from genome assembly GCA_935064755.1 of Tragelaphus eurycerus. Taxonomy (NCBI): domain Eukaryota; kingdom Metazoa; phylum Chordata; class Mammalia; order Artiodactyla; family Bovidae; genus Tragelaphus; species Tragelaphus eurycerus. Next base: position 3,407,440 of record CAKXYN010000015.1, read on the forward strand.
TCTTTTTCCTGATTATATTACCTGCTTAATGGACTTTGCATTTTGTTACTTAAAAAAAAATCCTATCTACCTATTCTATTTTTTCTATTTTTGCTTTGTTTCTACTTCTACATTTCCTTTTTCTTAATTTTATTGGGTATTTTTTAACATCTTAGATCAATGTCTTAATTTAACTTGATTATTTTGTTCTTTAAAATCTGAAAAACATAGCTCTGAGTTTGAACATGTTTTGGCTATTTTATTTGTTTTGATAAAGTTTCCAATTTTGTCCCTTTTTATTACTGAAATTTTAATTTTGCTTTCCTCTAATAGCGTTTAAAATGTTTTATAATGTCCCAGTTGTTGGAATTGTGCATGGAAAGAGGTGGGGGAGTGGGAGAAGAGCAGAGGAGGAAAGGATGACATTTTGGGGTTGGGTAACATCTTGGTCCACAACTCACTGCTGAACAATCATCTACAGGAGATTGTTGGATCCCACCAAAAAAAAAGATACCCCATGTCCAAGGGCAAAGGAGAAGCCCCAGCAAAATGGTTGGAGGGGCAAAACCACACTTAGAATCAAACCCCATAGCCCCCAGAGACACTCAGATGGCTCAAAAAAACCTTGTGTGCACCAGCACCCAGAAACCCCACAGAGACTGAGCCAGAACTGTGTTTAAGTGTCTCCTGTGGTGGTATGGGTCAGCAGTGACCTGCCTCAGGGACAAGGGCTCTGGGTGCAGCAGAACTAGGTATAGTGCTGCAGTTCATGGGGTCGCAAAGAGTCAGACACGACTGAGTGACTGATCTGATCTGATGTCTTTGTAGAATGTCTGTTTAGATCTGCCACCCATTTTTGGATTGGGTTTTTGTTCTTCTGTTATTGAGCTGCATGAGCTCTTTGTACATTTTGGAAATTAACCCCTTCTAGATGGCATAACTTGAAAATATTTTCTCCCATTTTGAGGGTTGTCTTTTCATCTTGTTTATGATTTCCTTTGCTGTGCAAAAGCTTTTAAGTTTAATCAGGTCCCATTGTATTTTTTTTTTATTTTCATTATTGTCAGTTTCTTCTTATATTTACAATAGATTTTTGTAATATAACTTGTTATTGGTTTTCTCTGATCTTTTTGGTTCATTTGTGGTGGATATATAATCATTATGATCTATAACTTTGATAGATGTATTACTTTCTGTCTCCCTTAATGTTTTGTATTGAACAGTATTTGTATAAGCTACATTCTTAACTTTTTCTGTTAATTTGACTTGTCCTACTTTTATCATTGGATTTAAAATAGCATATATTAAGTATTTGCCTTTTTATGGGAATGTATATAATTTATTTTATTAATATTCTAAAGGGTTAAGAAAATTCAAATATTGTTGGTTTATCCCCAATTAAATTTTAATCAAAATATTATGCTGTCCATAAAATAGAATAGCATTGTATACAATGTACAGTGTTTTGAGCCAACCAACCAGAGAGTAGCATCTTTACTATTTGCTAGTTTCAAGGCTCTGTGAATATTATTTTTGTTTCAATCTTCTCATCTATGAAGTAGGGGTCAGCTCATCTATTTTGCAGTCCTGTTGTAGGAGAACGTGTATCAGTTAAAGTACAGAGCTGTGAGAACAGTAGGCTGTATTTAGTAGCCATTCAACACCTGTTAGCTGTCCCCATTTTTCCTAGAGCAGGATGTTACTCATTCATTTCTGTAATTCACATTCTTAGTGCTGTACCTAACCTAAAGAATATCAATAATTGTTTGTTGAATGAATACCAAAGTGGAGAAACTGCTGGTCACAGTGACTTTGATTCCCTAACAAGCAAAGAAAGACACTTACTGGCCCATGGTGGAGGCCCTTTCTGGGCAACAGAGGTTGGGTAAAGGCAAAGACATAGACTTCTGTGACTACTCTGATGTCTCATGTACCAGCTCAAAGGCCAGATATGGCTATAACATGAGTGCCAGAAAGCAGAGAGTGGGTGGTGGGTAGTGCTTGTATGCATGTTTTTGTTTTTCAGTTGCTGAGTCGTGACTGACTCTTTGTGACCCCCTGGACTGTAGCATGCCAGGCTTCCCTGTCTTCACTATCTCCTGGAGTTTGCTCAAATGCATTTCCTTTGAGTCAGTGCTACTCTGTATCTTATCCTCTGCCACCCTCTTTTCCTTTTGCCTTCAAACTTTCCCAGAAGTAGGGTCTTTTCCAATGAGTATATAACCCAATGGTAATTGGTACAGTACGTTGTTCTTTATACGTGGCTTTGTTCAGTAAGTGTTAAATGAATGAGAAAAATCTTGGGCATTCTAGCAGATCATTTTATGTCCTGTGCTAAATTACCTCAGCCCAACTCCGCTCTCAGGGGTAGCTGTGGTCGAATTGTCTACGCGCACCAACGGTGTCCCACCTCGGTTTCTCCTCCTCAGGATTTCTGCCAAGCACTTTATGTGGTAGTGGTGGGCTGCTCTAGAGCTAGTGCCATGCCTGTGGCTGCCCTGGGAGGAGTGATCTTGGTGATGGGCTGGGAACGAAACTTCTCAAATGCTAGAGTTCACTCAGCCCAAGAGTGGCACAGCCTGGAAGTAGGGTTAAGTTAATGTTCCTTCAGCCAGTGGGGAACAGAGACAGAGGATACGTCCTCAGTCCCATTGCCTTTGGAGGATAAATCTGCAGGGTGTTCCTCAAGAGATCCCCAGTAGGATTCAGTCACATTGTCTTTGTGGGTAACCAGGTCAATAATACATGCTTTACTTGGCTTTTCCTCCTCCCCTTCTAAACTTTCCCACTCCCTTACCCCTAATTCCTGGGAGTATCACTCATAAATTACCTGCATCAGAGTCTTTTTCTCAGTTTTGGCTTTTGAGCAAACCAAGATGAGATGCAATACTATCTCCTTGCCCCTGGCCATCCTCCTCTACCAGAACACAGAACTGCAATATGCATTGAGAAGGAAGATGCTTGTTTTTCTTTTTCATGGCTCTGTTCCAACTACAAAGAAACTAAGATGCAACACTGAGATAAAAAATGGAATTCCCTATAAGAGTCTTACTATCCTATTTTCCTTTGACTTTAATCATACTGTCATTCTTTTTTTAATTTTTATGAATTTGTTCCTTTCCATTTATTTTTATTTTTAAATATTGCTCCTTTAAACAATTTTTTTGGCCCTGAGGCATGTGGGATCTTAGCTCTCTGACCATGGATTAAACCTGTACCCCCTGAATTGAAAGGCAAAGTGTTAACCACTGTACCACCAGGGTAGTTCCCATACTATCATTCTTGAGAAAAGTAGCATCATGCATTTGAATGTGGTTCCCATCCTTTTGTTAAAGGACTTCTCATTCTCAGTTTGATGGCCAAAATTTCCAGTGCCTTGTTCACATAGCTTCTTTACTCTGGCCTCAGGCATGAAGATAGAAGTTATACATTCAAACAATGAGAATAAATTAAGAGCCTGAAAGCTTGAATTGAAATAGTTTGGTTAGGTAGACCATGAAAATGGAGTAGTAATACTCTCAGGATTTCGGTGGATATGACCATCTCTGTGTTCTTACCCCATTCAGGACTGGTTCCTAAGAGGCAGAGACAGCCCAAGAACAAGTAAGAAAATGAATAAAAAAGATGAAAACTCCTCTTTAATTTTATGGTATCATCTGATATCAACGTGTGCTTAATTGTTCCTAATTCATCAAGCCGAGTTATCTCAAAAAGTGACTATGAATGACTGTTTGCCATATTGGCTTCTGAAAAGTTATACTGCTTTGTGAACAACTCGTGTTATTGCTTTAATGGCTTTCCCCCCAACCAAAAGTCATAATGTACTATAAGGTTGGGATAACATCATGCTTATAGGGAAAGAGAAAACAATGATTAGATTCTGACAGTTTTTAGTCAGAGACTACCCTAAGGAAAATTTAAATTGTGTGCCATGCTCAGATGAAGGGAGAACATTTTACTTTCCGTACATACAATGAAGCACAAGTCAGCTCAGAGCAGCTCTCAAGCACTGACTTTAATTATCAGGAGTTTCACTGTTGCTGCTGCTGCTGCTAAGTCGCTTCAGTCGTGTCTGACTCTGTGCGACCCCATAGATGGCAGCCCACCAGGCTTCCCCGTCCCTGGGATTCTCCAGGCAAGAACACTGGAGTGGGTTGCCATTTCCTTATCCAATGCAGGAAAGTGAAAAGTGAAAGTGAAGTTGCTCAGTCATGTCCAACTCCCAGTGACCCCATGGACTGCAGCCTACCAGGCTCCTCCATCCATGGGATTTTCCAGGCAAGAGTACTGGAGTGGGGTGCCATTACCTTCTCCAGGAGTTTCACTAGCTAGTTTTAAATATAGTTCAGTAGTTCAGTCATTCAGTCGTGTCCAACTCTTTGCGACCCCATGAATTGCGACCCCATGCCACACCTCCCTGTCCATCACCAACTCCCGAAGTTCACTCAGACTCAAGTCCATCGAGTCAGTGATGCCATACATCCATCTTATCCTCTGTCATCCCCTTCTCCTTCTGCCCCAATCCCTCCCAGCATCAAAGTCTTTTCCAATGAGTCAACTCTTCGCATGAGGTGGCCAAAGTACTGGAGTTTCAGCTTTAGCATCATTCCTTCCAAAGAAATCCCAGAGCTGATCTCCTTCAGAATGGACTGGTTGGATCTCTTTGCGGTCCAAGGGACTATTTAAATATAGTCATCATTAAAAACTAAATCGTATTGACTTGTAATTTAACAAATCATACCATAAACAAGGTAATACATACCAAAAGTTATCACTAACTATTTTGTTACATTTTAAAATTACCTATGCTCTTAAGTTTGCTGCTGCTAAGTCACTTCAGTCGTGTCCGACTCTATGCAACCCCATAGATGGCAGCGCACCAGTCTCCCCCATCCCTGGGATTCTCTAGGCAAGAACACTGGAGTGGGTTGCCATTTCCTTCTCCAATATGCTCTTAAGTTTACTTATACTTGTTATATCAATAAAGTGAAACATTATACTATACGTAATTACTATTACCACTAGAAAGCACAGAATTGAGGAAGTCTTCCTCTAATATTGAAAATCTATTGTTCAGTTTAGCAAGGGAGTTTGTCATCCACAGGCAATGAAAGTTTTCACTTGCGTCTTCACTGTTTCACTTTTGCCTTACTTATTAATACAAACATAAGAGAAATGTCAACCAACTTTTGTTTTGTAGATTCTGAACTTGTTTGTCATTTGGTTAGCTATCAGATCAGATCAGATCAGATCAGTCGCTCAGTCGTGTCCGACTCTTTGAGACCCCATGAACCGCAGCACGCCAGGCCTCCCTGTCCATCACCAGCTCCCGGAGGTCGCTCAGACTCGCATCCATCGAGTCAGTGATGCCATCCAGCCATCTCATCCTCTGTCGTCCCCTTCTCCTCCTGCCCTCAATCCCTCCCAGCATCAGAGTCTTCTCCAATGAGTCAACTCTTCGCATGAGGTGGCCAAAATATTGGAGTTTCAGCTTTAGCATCATTCCTTCCAAAGAAATTCCAGGATTGATCTCCTTCAGAATGGACTGGTTGGATCTTCTTGCAGTCCAAGGGACTCTCAAGAGTCTTCTCCAACACCACACTTCAAAAGCATCAATTCTTCGGCGCTCAGCCTTCTTCACAGTCCAACTCTCACATCCATACATGACCACAGGAAAGACCATAGCCTTGACTAGGCGAACCTTTGTTGGTAAAGTAATGTCTCTGCTTTTGAATATGCTATCTAGGTTGGTCATAACTTTCCTTCCAAGGAGTAAGCATCTTTTAATTTCATGGCTGCAGTCACCATCTGCAGTGATCTTGGAGCCCAGAAAAACAAAGTCTGACACTGCTTCCACTGTTTCCCCATCTATTTCCCATGTAGTGATGGGACCAGATGCCATGATCTTCGTTTTCTGAATGTTGAGCTTTAAGCCAACCTTTTCACTCTCCACTTTCACTTTCATCAAGAGGCTTTTTAGCCCCTCCTCACTTTCTGCCATAAGAGTGGTGTCATCTGCATATCTGAGGTTATTGATATTTCTTCCGGCAATCTTGATTCCAACTTCTGTTTCTTCCAGTCCAGCATTTCTCATGATGTACTCTGCATATAAGTTAAATAAACATGGTGACAATATGCAGCCTTGACGTACTCCTTTTCCTATTTGGAACCAGTCTGTTGTTCCATGACCAGTTCTAACTGTTGCTTCCTGACCTGCATACAGATTTCTTAAGAGGCAGATCAGGTGGTCTGGTATTCCCATCTCTTTCAGAATTTTCCATAGTTTATTGTGATCCACACAGTCAAAGGCTTTGGCATAGTCAATAAAGCAGAAATAGATGTTTTTCTGGAACTCTCTTGCTTTTTCCATGATCCAGCGGATGTTGGCAATTTGATCTCTGGTTCCTCTGCCTTTTCTAAAACCAGCTTGAACATCAGGAAGTTCACGGTTCACATATTGCTGAAGCCTGGCTTGGAGAATTTTGAGCATTACTTTACTAGCGTGTGAGATGAGTGCAATTGGGCGGTAGTTTGAGCACTCCTTGGCATTGCCTTTCTTTGGGATTGGGATGAAAACTGACCTTTTCCAATCTTGTGGCCACTGCTGAGTTTTCCAAATTTGCTGGCATATTGAGTGTAGCACTTTCACAGCATCATCATTCAGGACTTGGAATAGCTCCACTGGAATTCCATCACCTCCACTAGCTTTGTTCGTAGTGATGCTTTCTAAGGCCCATTTGACTTCACATTCCAAGATGTCTGGCTCTAGGTCAGTGATCACATCATCATGATTATCTAGGTCTTGAAGCTCTTTTTTGTACAGTTCTTCTGTGGATTCTTGCCACCTCTTCTTAATATCTTCTGCTTCTGTTAGGTCCACACCATCTCTGTCCGTTATCGTGCCCATCTTTGCATGAAATGTTCCTTTGGTATCTCTGATTTTCTTGAAGAGATCCCTAGTCTTTCCCATTCTGTTGTTTTCCTCTATTTCTTTGCATTGATCACTGAAGAAGGCTTTCTTATCTCTTCTTGCTATTCTTTGGAACTCTGCATTTAGATGTTTATATCTTTCCTTTTCTCCTTTGCTTTTTGCTTCTCTTCTTTTCACAGCTATTTGTAAGGCCTCCCCAGACAGCCATTTTGCTTTTTTGCATTTCTTTTCCATGGGGATGGTCTTGATCCCTGTCTCCTGTACAATGTCATGAACCTCATTCCATAGTTCATCAGGCACTCTATCTATCAGATCTAGGCCCTTAAATCTATTTCTCACTTCCACTGTATAATCATAAGGGATTTGATTTAGGTCATACCTGAATGGTCTAGTAGTTTTCTCTACTTTCAATTTCAGTCTGAATTTGGCAATAAGGAGTTCATGGTCCGAGCCACAGTCAGCTCCTGGTCTTGTTTTTGCTGACTGTATAGAGCTTCTCCATCTTTGGCTGCAAAGAATATAATCGATCTGATTTCGGTGTTGACCATCTGGTGATGTCCATGTATAGAGTCTTCTCTTGTGTTGTTGGAAGAGGGTATTTGCTATGACCAGTGCATTTTCTTGGCAAAACTCTATTAGTCTTTGCCCTGCTTCATTCCATATTCCAAGGCCAAATTTGCCTGTTACTCCAGGTGTTTCTTGACTTCCTACTTTTGCATTCCAGTCCCCTATAATGAAAAGGACATCTTTTTTGGGTGTTAGTTCTAAAAGGTCTTGTAGGTCTTCATAGAACCTTTCAACTTCAGCTTCTTCGGCGTTACTGGTTGGGGCATAGATTTGGATTACTGTGACATTGAATGGTTTGCCTTGGAAACGAACAGAAATCATTCTGTCATTTTTGAGATTGCATCCAAGTACTGCATTTCGGACTCTTTTGTTGACCATGATGGCCACTCCATTTCTTCTGAGGGATTCCTGCCCACAGCAGGAATTAGGCAAAATACAGTGAAACCATTCTTTCAGAATCAATTAGCTTTGTGGATGTTACAGCACAAGAAAGAGTAGTATATACATTTTATGTGTAAGTTATTTTCTACATAGTCCTTATATTGGTGAAATTTGTAGTAAAAGTATTTATGTGTATTGTTGTTCTGTAGAGCTAATTATTAAACATTTATCAGTATACCACTGTGTGTATATATATATACATACATATATATATATATAGGTCAAGTGGAAGGGATGGAGAAATAATATCTTCTAAGATTATGTGGGAGCATTATTTCTATGTGTTTTGACACACTTATATTTAGGTTTCAGTTTGCCCTAAAAAAGTTTTTGCTACATTTTTTTTATTTTTAAGCAGTTGAGTTAAACATAATTATAATCCCCTAAAGTTTTTAAAAATTGAAAAAAAGTGGGGGAAAGAAAAATGTGTATGATGTGCTTTATTATATTTTATATACAACTTCTCTGTTTTTATTTCTTACATAAACTTGCTTTCATTCTTCAAGAATATATTCTGAGAAATTAGAATGAAATTTATTATTTTTTCCACTGAAATTAGTAGATGTTTTCAATTGATAGTTTTCCATTTACAGATAGAATTTTCAGGAGAAAACTAAGGTCAAGAGCAAGAGATAGGCGTGTATTGGAAACAATAGATTTGCTTCTTGTACTTCTGTCTGAGAAAGTATCATTATAAAGGGTAGAGCTTTGGCCACCCCATTTCTCTGGTTGAGAAGTAAGTGTTGAGCTTCTTGGGTTGGTGTGTATTAATCTGGGGGTTGCCCTTGAATCTGGTCTTAATAAATTTAAAGTGGTAGTGTCTTCAAATAGTAGCAAAAACACTGTGTTGGTAGCAGTATGGATAGGTTGCAATTTCTGTTACTGTACCAGAATATCCCTTCTTAGTTATTGGGAAATTCCAGAGATTCACTCCTCATCCCATTGACATATACTTAATGAAGATCTCCTCTGGGCACAGCCCTGTTCTAGGAACCACCAGGGTACATCATTAACCTCTAGGAGGTTGACTGGCTCCATTCAGGATCGAAATAATCTTATCTTACTCAATAGTGGAGTAAGACATGTTTGATAAAAAATTGAGATGTTATTCACTCAGTGGATGCGAAAGCTTTTGCTAATTTGAGATGATTCAAGGCTGGTTGGAATTATTTGAAGGGAAGGAGGTTTCAATATAATTATTGGGCACCTGCTGGGTGCATGCTCAGCCTATAAATCATGTCCAGCTCTTTGCGACCCTATGGACTGTAGCCTGCCAGGCTCCTCTGCCCATGGGATTTCCCAAGCAAGAGTACTGGATTGGGTTGCCATTTTCCTTCTCCAGGGGATCTTCCCGGCCCAGAAATTGAACCCACATCTCCTGCATTGAGAGGTAGGTTGTTTAGCACTGTGCCATCAAGCAAGCCCCTTATGCTGGGTACTAGAGGAATAAACAGTCATAAGGAACATCCCCTGAGCTCAAAGAACTTTATAGACTGTAGAGTAGATGGAAAGGTGAACAGTTACTAGCAAAACCTTACTCTTGATTTCATCAAAAACAGCAGGTTATGACTGACTGATTTTATGTGGATATATTGGTGGGGGCATAAAATTCACGCAACATAAATTTCACCATTTTAACTATTTAAAAGTGAACAATTCAGGGCCATTTAGTAAATTTATGATATTATACAACTATCACCACTGCCTCATTCCAGAATATCACCACAAAAGGAAACCAGGTACACCCATTCACCTTCCCCTGGTCCCTGGAAACCACTAGTCTATTCTGTACAGATTTAAGCCTGGTTAGATTGCCATTCTACACTAACTATTATATTAGAAGCAAAAGAGTTCTAGTCCCTAGAATACTTTTTACTAGCTGGTGAAATTGAATATGACTGTTTCCCTTTCTGAAGTTTGTGTGCTGTATCAATTATAAATAGTAATACCTATTTCTATGAAGGCATATCTTTAAAGGTCACTTGAAGCTCTAAGCTTTTTGATTAGGTAACTTTATGCTCTTTGTGAAAACCATGTATTAACACTTTACAATGCACTAAAGCTTTATTTGTTTGTAACCTTGGTGATTAAACTCCAGCAGGCCATCACAGGCCTACTTTTAAATAAATACACCATAGCGCCTGTATCCACTGCAAAATACAGAGAAGTAAAAGCGAAGCTCCAAAGTGACCAGAGATTTTTTTTTGAAAGTACCATTTCTGTGGGTTGTGAAGATTTCCATTAGTCATACCATAATAGGTGGAGAGAAAGAAGTGTGTCACTTTTTCCCATGTATTTTCCACCCCTTTCGACTGATAACCCAGAGGAATTCTGTACTACTGATCTGTGGTTTGATCTATTCCTTAGTTACTGAAAAACAATTCCTGTTCATATAACCAAAGAGGAATATCTGGAAAGACAAACAGTCCATGGTGTGCCAAAGAATTTCAATACATATGAGGATGCCTAAATAATGAAGAAACTGTCAACACAAAGGGAAAAACGCACTTGTCTCATCGTCATTTTGGTCTGAGGCAAGACTCGGACTCCCCCGGCCAGTTTGAGTGGAGCTGTAACACACGCTGCCCTGGCTGTTCCTCTCTGTTCTTTTCTCCATGTAATCACACTTTGCTTCCTTTCACAGTAGTATGGCTCCCCAAAAATGGCAGAGAACACCCCTGGCTTGATGGTCTCTCACAAATACATATCTAGAACAGAGCTCCTTAGAGTATATTTTGGGCTGGAGAGCTTTTAAAGCTTTCCTAAATGTGAAAAGCCTGCACCAAATGTGGAAGACCTGATCATGAAGACCTTCTGATGATTGCTTTAAAGGAGAATATTCTGTTAATGGAAAAGGAAGTGTATGGGTGACCTGGATTCCATCTCACTAAAAGTCCCTTATTCTTTTTCCTGGAGCCCCCCCCCCCCCCCGCTTTCTTTTCCTCCCTCCATGCCTCTTTCCCATCTTCAATTTTTCTTCTCTCTTGCTGTCTTCCTGCTAATTGTCTGGCAGGGTCACCTATACCAAGATAGAGTAGCCAACCCTGGCCATGAAAGAGAAGCCCCACCCCACTCCCCCATCTATCAACATCCTTGATGATGAAGTTGTCGGCTCTGGGACTTTTTGGCTGTATTCTCTGAGTTGCTTGTGACCCTAAGTGCTTTCAAATTATGAGACGCTTTCCATAAAAATAAACCAGCATGAAGCCCTCAGGTGGTTAGTTCTGCCCAGATTGAGTATTGCAAAGACCGTAACACTCCCTCCTTAAAAGGAAAATTCATGAAAAGAAAGCTGTTGTAAGGTTCTGGGTGTTCATTAAAGATGTAGAAAGTCAAAGAGACCCTCAATTTCAACTAAGCTGAGTAATTTAAGAAAATGTGCCTATAGCATAAAACTCCTCGTGTGGATTGTCCTTATTCACTAACAGCTGTGTAGGATTTGCCGTTTCTTCCATATTTTATGTGATGATAGTGGGGGCCGGCTCTTAGCTTCCAACACTGATTGCTATTCAGGGACTGGGATCCTGGATCCACTCCAATCATGTGGAATCTATTTTGGACCCGTCATGTCACACTTGAACTCTGAAATATGCCTGTCGGTGAAAGGTTCTGTTTATCTTTTTTTTTTCCCTCAGACTCACACAGAAAATGGAGTTCAGTGCTCCTACCATCAGACTTTTTGTCTAATTCTAAAGCCTCTTTGAGTCCTCAGCATCAGTAAGAGGAACAACCATTTCTAGAGCTTGCCGATCAGACTCCACTTCGTCCCTCAGCCTTGTGTTCTTGGGCTTCTGCTCAGGACCTGCCCTGCTCTCCATGTTCCTCACTTCCTTCTTTGCACATCTCCCACATAGGCAGTGAGGACGGATGGACAGTTAACTGGTTTTCTTCTGCTTCGTGCACAGCAAGCAGCCAGGGCCTTTGACAGGACAGACAGCTGTGGCTTCCTCTCTCAGGGAGGGGATCTGCCCCTGAGCATGGCCACCTGGCCTGCAAGAGAGGCCATAGGAAGAGCAGGGCGACCCCTCATAGCCAGAGAAGCATGCTTGGTGTGTGTGTTGGCGGGGGGCGGGGGGGACAAAGCCAAGAAGGAGGGGAGCAAGGTTCAACTCATAGAGAGGAAAGAAGTAACCAAGTCTGGGAGGAACAAAGGCAGAGTCCAGACTGGTCAATGTGGCCAGGAACCTTGGGGCCAAGAGCAGAGTTTTGCATCTCTTCTAGAAAGATGATCCTACAAGGGACGATCTCTGTACCTTTTTCAACTTCCTGACAATGTCCCCTTCTGAATCTTTATAACCAAAGCGAGAAGAGGATCCTTGGAATTACAGTTTCTGGTAATTTTGTTTGATACTCCAAAGCATTGGGTGTTTTGGTAAAGCTTTTTCATAATCCCCTTCTCTGAGTTTATTCCCCAATTCCCAGCTCCCCAGCCCAAGGAGTGAGCCAGGAACATAGTTCAGACTTCTTGACTGTTCCATTTTGAGATTTAAGTCTGATACAGTCATTTTGCCTAGACAGATGAGAATCTTTTTTTGAGGGGGGAGGGAGAAAGAAGAGAAAAGGAGAAATGTTCTCTAGACTCTTGAAAAATACGTAATTTTAGGAGGAAGGCATTGTTGGCTCTGGAAGACCCCTGAATCCTCCAACTCTGATGCCTTTGAAAGGAGCCCCCGTCTGCCATGTGGCATGATTGACAAGAAATTTGTTTGAAATGACTGAGAGGCCCTCATTAGGCAGGGACTCCTCACCATCTGGGTTGGAGTTTTGATAATGGGGTCAAGCTCTCTCTTGATCTGTGTGTTGAAGAGCTGAGCATAATTTGTTCGTGATTGTGGCTAAAATGCAAACATTTTTTAGTCACATTCACAGGAATTCAAGCTTAACCACAGTGTGGGGGCACTGCAGTGAGAAAACGCTTTCCAGCTGCCCAACTGTACTTGGCGACCCAGTGGAGAAGCAAGTGCGCTCACAAAGCTGCCAGTCTCCCTCCCAGCTGGACAAGTGCCATTGGAAACAGAAGTGCGACTTTATCACTTGACTTCAAGAAGAGGTTTCTCAGCAGCAGATGGAGACAATGTATAAGACAGACCCCACTGAGGAAGCTCCCCTTTCAAGGTGGGGAGAGTGCTCCCCACTAGCCAGGCTTCCATCGGGGGTAGGTGAAAGAAGAGGCAAAAGAGAGGCCAAGCCAATATTTTTTTCCTGGTAGAAAACCTTGCTTGATTTCTGCCTGAATTACAGTACAACAGATGTAAACTTGAGTTGTCACCCTTAACCATGAAAAAGAGATTAAATCCAAGTAACCACCCCACAAACCAGCACCAACAAAACCATTACTCACCGTGACAGCAGTCACTCTTGGAACATTCCCCCAAAGGCTTACTTAACTTGTACACAGAAGAGCACCAAACTCCTTTTTGGGAGAGGGAGGAATTTAACAGTACAAAAAAGCCTCTTTAAAATCAGACATTTGTTTTGAACTTTTGATACTGATTTTAGTTCTTGCATTGAGAAGTGGTTAGTATTTTGGGTGGGCATTTTAGAAGACTGAAGTTTAGCTCACAGGAGTTATCTGGGGGCTCCAAGTCCCAGGTAATCTCAACAGAAGTGAAGCTAGGACGCAGTCAGTTAAAAGTGTTTTATTAATGATAAATTTTCTAAAAAAAAAGGTTATAAGGACTAGTGAACTCTGTAGGAGAACTCATCATGGTCCTGGAGAGGCTTCTACCTTTTATGTCTCACCAAAATCAACAACTGCTGCTGCTACTGCTAAGTCGCTTCAGTCGTGTCCGACTCTGTGCGACCCCACAGACGGCAGCCCACCAGGCTCCGCCGTCCCTGGGATTCTCCAGGCAAGAACACTGGAGTGGGTTGCCATTTCCCTCTCCAATGCATGAAAGCAAAAAGTGAAAGTGAAGTCGCAAATCAACAAAGCATTTGTTTGGAAACTGAAGAGAGAGCCACCACGTTGCATGAATGATGGATATAGCTTATTGTTAGCTATGGCATGTGGAATCTTTCCTGACTTTAGAGTTATTTGTAAGAAACCCTGTGATTAAAAACCTAACTAAGAAACATTGAGATTGCCAATATTTTTTATCTTCAGTTATATGGAAGTCTGGAAATCTAATCAAATACAACTAGAGATTGAGGACGTAGGAGAGAGAAATGCTACATTGGTTGAGTTGGTCTTACTTACATCAGAACTCTTAACACTTTAAATATAAATACTTTAAAGACAACTTTAGTTGTTACCATACAATTTTTAAAGACTGTTCTACAAGGATCTTCATATAACATTTTGTTAACAGTGAAAGTTGTACAACATTTTAAAGACCCCAAATTAGTAGACTGTTAATTACATTTCAGTGTATACCTGCTATCGAATACAGTAGACACATCAGAAATAATCAACATATGTACTATACAGACATCCAAAGATCATGGAAATGTACTCCATACATTGATACCTTGAAAAAATAGGCTTTAGTATATACCTGAGTTTGAGGCTATTGGTATATTTACTTTCTTTTTTATAATCTTTGATCCTCTGTTTTTTCCTGATGTTCTTTAGATAATCCACATTATCTAATACCCCCATTATAGTCATATATTGCTTCTGTGATATGATAAAACAATATATTCTGCTTCTATTTTTTAAACTCTACTTTTTATTGAGATACAATTGATATATAAAATATTAGTTTCAGATGTACAACATAAAGGTTTGATACATGTAGCTATCCTGAAATGATCATGGCAATAAGTATAGTTAACATCCTTCACCTCACACGTAGTTACAAATTGTTTTTCTTGTGATGAGAATTTTTGAATCTGTTCTTATAGCACATGAAAGGGAAAGTGAAAGTCACTCAGTTGTGTCCGACTCTTTGCGACCCCATAGACTATACAGTTCATGGAGTTCTACAGGCCAGAATACTGGAGTGGGTAACCTTTCCCTTCTCCAGGGGCTCTTACCAACCCAGGTCTCCTGCATTGCAGGTGGATTCTTTATCAGCTAAGCCACAAGGGAAACCCTCTTGTAGCATATACTGCTTTAAAGTTAAAAAAATTGAACATTATATATATATGTATATATTTATCAATAATTTTATTTTTGCCTTATTCCTTAAGGATTTAAGCAGGGTAAAACTATGAAATCCTATAACTTTTTAAAAGATGAAGATATAGTTATTAGGATAAAAATAATGAAAGGGAATTATAATAATATAAATGTATGCCATAAAGTCCTGAAATTATTAAGGGGTTGGCTTACATCTTACTCTAAACTTCTGGAGAACTACACAAAAATGTCATAGAAATGTTTCATTGTGATTTGGAAGTATACCAATTAATCAGCAAGAGCTCATTGCTCTAGGCATTGAAGCCTCAGTGGTTTTTATTTTTTAAAAAATTCATGAATCGTAGGTACAGAGTTGAAGGAGTCAGCAACAGGCTTATAGCATTTTTCTAGTAAATTGTTGGTGACGTTTATAGATGTATTCCATGGAAAGGGCCGTCTGTTGAACAATTCCAGAAGCCACTGCTCATGTCATTGTCTATGGAAGATGCCTCGTGGAACTGTACCTGTGTCATACTTGGTGGCCCTGTGGATAGTTTGCTAATCAGGCTCAGGTCATGAAAGTAAGGAAAAATTATAAATAATTTTTAAATTCACTTCAGTTCAGTCGCTCAGTCGTGTCTAACTCTTTGAAACCCCATGAATCGCAGCACCCCAGGCCTCCCTGTCCATCACCAACTCCCGAAGTTGAGACTCACATCCATCGAGTCAGTGATGCCATCCAGCCATCTGTCGTCCCCTTCTCCTCCTCCCCCGAATCCCTCCCAGCATCAGAGTCTTTTCCAATGAGTAAACTCTTCACATGAGGTGGCCAAAGTACTGGAGTTTCAGCTTTAGCATCATTCCTTCCAAAGAAATCCCAGGGCTGATCTCCTTCAGAATGGACTGATTGGATCTCCTTGCAGTCCAAGGGACTCTCAAGAGTCTTCTCCAACACCACAGTTCAAAAGCATCAATTCTTCGGTGCTCAGCCTTCTTCACAGTCCAGCTCTCACATCCATACATGACCACAGGAAAGACCATAGCCTTGAGTAGGCGAACCTTTGTTGGCAAAGTAATGTCTCTGTTTTTGAATATGCCATCTAGGTTGGTCATAACTTTCCTTCCAAGGAGTAAGCGTCTTTTAATTTCACGGCTGCAGTCACCATCTGCAGTGATTTTGGAGCCCAGAAAAAGAAAGTCTGACACTGTTTCCACTGTTTCTCCATCTATTTCCCATGTAGTGATGGGACCAGATGCCATGATCTTCGTTTTCTGAATGTTGCCCACTTTCACTTTCATCAAGAGGCTTTTTAGTTCCTCTTCACTTTCTGCCGTAAGGGTGGTATCATCTATATATCTGAGGTTATTAATATTTCTCCTGGCAATCTTGATTCCAGCTTGTGTTTCTTCCAGTCCAGCGTTTCTCATGATGTACTCTGCATAGAAGTTAAATAAGCAGGGTGACAATATACAGCCTTGACGTACTCCTTTTCCTATTTGGAACCAGTCTGTTGTTCCATGTCCAGTTCTAACTGTTGCTTCCTGACCTTCATACAGATTTCTCAAGAGGCAGATCAGGTGGCCTGGTATTCCCATCTCTTTCAGAATTTTCCACAGTTTATTGTGATCCACACAGTCAACAGCTAAAAAAATGAATAATTTTTATTTTTTTAAATTAAAAAAAAAAATGAGAGGAGCTTAAAATTATTCTACTTTCCTGTGCTCTGGACTCATCCAAAGATACTATAAGGTATCATGCATCTGTCAAGAGATTCTTTCTGAATATTATTTCTCAAGATAGAACTTTTGGTACACATTGAAAGGTAGGAAAATTTCTGTTTCACCAAGCAGCTCAGTGTGAGCCAGGCTTACAGAGTAATCCCTTGCATGTTGAAGACCTAAAGACTTAGTATTCTATAGACTCTGACTTCAATGCCCAAATAAAATTCTTTTATAAAAAATAAGATAATGTATTTTCAGGAAACTTGAGTTTGACACTTTCCTCTGTTCATCTCATGTTACAAAATTCCTAAGAAAAATTAAAATGTAAGCAGTCATATATCCTGATATGGACATTTGGTAGTGCCATTTTTAGTTTCTGAAAGTTCAAAGATAAAAGCTCAGAAGTGGGGAGCTACAGAGAAAGTACTGATTAGGAATATACATATATAGCTGCTAGAGTCAGATAAGCGTATACAGTCCTTATGCCAATATCTTGCTGAATAATTGGCCAAATCATTTACCTCTCTTGGTCTCAGTCATCACATATGAAAAATGGGAATAATGATGACTAGTTCAGAGGGCTGATATGTGGGAATATGAAGACCCACCTAAAGCACATACAAGCTGTTTGTTTAGTCACTAAGTCATATCTAACTCTCTTTTGCAACCCCATGGACTGTAGCCCACCAGGCTCCTCTGTCTATGGGATTTTGCAGGCAAGAATTCTGGAGAGGACAGCCATTTCCTTCTCCAGGGGCTTCACCTGACCTAGCGATCTAACCTACATTTCCTGTATTGACAGGCAGATTCTTTACCACTGAGCCATACTCAAAGTGCTGGGAAAATAGGGAGTGTTCAATACATAGGTGATGTGTTGGAAAAAATGAACAGTAAAAGAAGAAAAGACATGACGTATAGAAAAAAATGGAGAAAAAGCAAGTACGGCCTTTAGGGATACTTGGAAAGGAGTCATTGAGCAACATGGGCTCTTTTGCGCCCAATGTCACTTGCCTCCCTGGCCATGTTCCATTATTGGTTCATGACTTTCATAGTTACTGACATGTGTGTTGTAAAAAATCATGACACTTGGAAAAGTCCTGAAAGGTCATGAACAAAAGGGCTGCGCAGAAGATTGTCACAGCCTGAGCCCAACCTGAGAAAAGCTGACGCTGCACATTGTCAGTGCTCCATTGTTTCTGTTGCTTTTGGCCTTTTCCTTTTCTGGGCATTCCTGGTTGCAGGATAAATTGAATCTACTCTGTTAAAAATAAGGCCCTTCTGCAGTCAGCTAATTGTGCATACACAGCCATCCCATAGTAAAATCCATCCTGAGAGACCCACTATCAAAGCCCTAAAAATTATTTTTGAAACAAGACACTTTTAGGCCAATTTGGGTTTCAGATTAGGGTGAACTTTCTCAGCCTCCGAGGATGGCATGATTTTCCATTGTTCCTTGGGGGGTCTCATCTGAAATCGAATTGGAGAGAAAGGCAAAATGATTGACAAGGGCAGGTGATGCGGGCTCAGGTGTCCCGCTGAGGGGCTCGCTCAGGATTCCAAATTAAATGCAGCCACAGCCCCAGGCAGGCTTGTGCTGCCCCTTGCAGACACTGAGTCAGTTCTGTACTAAGTAGTTACAATGTACAGATTAGCAGACACAAAGGTTGAGGGTCTCAGTGCATCCTCTTTCTTTTAGAAGCAAGTTACAATAGTGAGGAAATTGACTGGGAGCTGATGTGAAGCTTTAAAAGCATTTTCTAAGCTTTATATGTATATCCATGTGGTTATTATCAGTTTCCTTGAATTTTACTGTATACTTTAATTCAAATAATATTTATTATCCTTTTCCTCTCCTTCAAAGTTTTAATGAATGTGCTCTGGATCTAAAAAACACACTCATATTCATTAAGTACTAGCTTTGTTTTTCTTCATACATTAAATTTTCACTCTGTGTTTCTACAGTAATATCCCTATATTCATTTCACATAGCCAGGGTTTCTAAGGTGTTACATAGCTCACCAAAGCTAGCACAGTGAATGAAAGAACTGTAATTTGAATCAGAGAGTCATATAAAGATGAGCAAGAGGCAACCCTGCCTTCAGAAACCCCACACACCTAGGAGAGTGATATATCAACAGATGATTGAAATTTGAGGTAGATCAAAATTAATGTCACAATGAGTGTATATCTTAGAGCTTTGCATGTAGTCAGCATTTTATAAATGGATATTGTATTAGTGAATAGAGAATATATGTGAAAAAATGGCTGATGAATATAAAACACCCTTGAGCATGAACTCTGGGATAGTGCTCCTCTGTCAACAAACAGATATTCACCCAAGGAACAAGATGATTTGTAAAAGCAATGGCATGGGGATTGAGTAAATTTATAGATTCATGTTTTGAGATTTTTTTTGTTAATTTAAAAAAAATGTTTTGAAGTATAGTTGATTTACTCTGCACAGCAGTGTCTCAGTTTACATATATATATACACACACACACACATATATCGGAGAAGGCACTGGCACCCGACTCCAGCACTCTTGTTTGGAGAATCCCTCGGACGGAGGAGCCTGGTAGGCTGCAGTCCATGGGGTCGCTGGGAGTCGGACATGACTGAGCGACTTCACTTTCTCTTTTCACTTTCATGCATTGGAGAAGGAAATGGCAACCCACTCCAGTGTTCTTGCCTGGAGAATCCTGGGGACGGGGGAGCCTGGTGGGCTGCCGTCTATGGGGTCACACAGAGTCGGACACGATTGAAGTGACTTAGCATAGCATAGCATATATATATATATATACATATACTTTTGCATATTCTTTGCCACTTTACTTTGTCACAGAATAGTGAATATAGTTCCCAGTGCTATACAGTAAGACCTTGTTGTTCACCCATCCTATACATAGTAGTTTGCATCCGCTAATCCTAAACTCCCAATCCTCCCCTTCCCCACCCATTTTCCCTCTTGACAACCACAAGTCTGTTTTCTGTCTGTGAGTTGTTTTTTTTTTCCATAAATGTATTGATCTGTATCATATTTTAGATTCCATATATAAGTGATGTCATATGGTATTTGTTTCTGACTTCGCTTTGTATGATAATATCTAGGTCCATCCATGTTACTTAGAATGGCATTATTTCACTCTTTTTGATGGCTGAACTTATATTCCATTGTGTGTGTGTATATATGTGTGTGTGTGTGTATACATATATATATATGCATACACAGGAGCAAGAGGAATGGGAACCAGAACCGTCCCCAGACCCAAACACACATCCCTCCACCAATCCCTGAGGATGCTACATAGCAAAAAGTAGGAGGGCCACTGCAGTGAACCTTGAAGCCTAGGGTGTGGGCCTGGGTGGAACCACCACAGGTACAGATCTTGGTGGTAGTAGCAAATATTCAGATGAGAACTTAGAAGTCTGAAGTGATAAAGGGTTCCATGTAAACAGCAGTTGAACATGGGTCCGTCTTGAGAGATCGGCAAGCATTGTTCAGAAGGGATAGGCGATTGCCTCTGTTGCCCTCAGCCAATTAAAAGGGAGTTAGTTGGGGTCAGATCCCTAATCTGGAGTGGTGGAGCTGGGCTTCAGAAGGCATCCAGTGCGATAATGCAACCAATCCTGGAGAGGCTGGTGGGAGCCAGTGGGGTGCGGGGGAGTTCTCTTAGTTCTCTTTTCTTTGAAGGGCAGGGGACCTTGGAATGGGTTTGCCTGAAGAGAGGGGCCTGTGCCTTAGAAAACATTGCGGTTCCCTGGGGAGAGGTTGTGAATCTCCTGCTGCACTGTACCCATATCCATAGCATGTCTCCAAGATGTACAGTCTCTGACACGTTGGAACAAAGTAGGTAAGGGATTTCAGGATAAGAATGGGCTCTAAGGGCTGAGGCAGGAAGCAGGGCTGGGCTCAGGCCATGGCCGGATGATAAAGAAGAAGGCACATCTTCTTTATCCATTCATCTGTTGAGAGACATTTAGATTGTATCCAGGAACTTAAGCAAATTTAATCAGCTATCTTCAGAGGAACTTCTTCAGTAACAGTTTAGGGAGAGAATCTCTCAATGTTTCCACTTACTCCCAGATCTTTTGTAGCTCTTCCATGAAGGGAAATTGAGCTATAAAAGATGCTGCTGCTGCTAAGTCACTTCAGTCATGTCCGACTCTGTGCGACCCCACGGATTGTAGCCTACCAGGCTTCTCCGTCCCTGGAATTCTCCAGGCAAGAACACTGGAGTGGGATGAGGTCATTATTGATACATTTTTAATGCCTTCCCTGGCTTACCTACCCCAAACATAATGGACCTCTCATATCCAGTATATTCTGAGATACTTGGAGTCCTAAGCTGAGCCAGAGGAGCTGAGGTTCAGTTTTGTTTCTGATGAATGGAATTGAGTGGCACTGTTCTCCCCCAACTACCCTGCCTAAGAATCTACTGCATCCACACATTTATACCATAGTCAAAGATGAGAATCCAAATAAAATATTTGAAACATCTTCAGCAAGGATAGAGTGGAAAACTGAAAGCATTTATTTTAAGAAGCAGCAGAAGATGCTTGAAAGAAAAATAGTTCACTCAGAAACCCAGCCAGGGGGCTGGAGGAGAATGAGGGGCCATCCTGAGCACTGGAACTCGAGCATGCAACCCAGCTGGACTGAGTCCAAGGTGATGCTCCTGCTGAGGTTGTTTTGGATGTTGTGCTCTAAAGGAGTGCACTCAAGCTGTAAAATACCTAAAGAAACACTCCAAAACAGGTCTCTTAATAGTCAAGTGGAAGTATGGGAGCCTTTTTATCAATTTCAGTTCTGTTCAGTTCGGTTCAGTCCCTCAGTCGTGTCCGACTCTTTGTGACCCCATGAATCACAGCATGCCACACCTCCCTGTCCATCACCAACTCCCGAAGTTCACCCAGACTCAGGTCCATCGAGTCAGTAATGCCATCCAGCCATTTCATCCTCTGTCATCCCCTTCTCTTCCTGCCCCTAATCCCTCCTAGCATCAGAGTCTTTTCCAATGAGTCAACTCTTCTCATGAGGTGGCCAAAGTACTGGAGTTTCAGTTTTAGCATCATCCCTTCCAAAGAAGTCCCAGGGCTGATCTCCTTCAGAATGGACTGGTTGGATCTTCTTGCAGTCCAAGGGACTCTCAAGAGTCTTCTCCAACACCACAGTTCAAAAGCATCAATTCTTCGGCACTCAGCCTTCTTCACAGTCCAACTCTCACATCTATACATGACCACTGGAAAAACCATAGCCTTGACTAGATGGACCTTTGTTGGCAAAGTAATGTCTCTGCTTTTGAATATGCTATCTAGGTTGGTCATAACTTTCCTTCCAAGGAGTAAGCATCTTTTAATTTCATGGTTGCAGTCACCATCTGCAGTGATCTTGGAGCCCCAAAAATAAAGTCTGACACTGTTTCCACTGTTTCCCCGTCTATTTCCCATGAAGTGATGGGACCAGATGCCATGATCTTCATTTTCTGAATGTTGAGCTTTAAGCCAACCTTTTCACTCTCCTCTTTCACTTTCATCAAGAGGCTTTTTAGTTCCTCTTCACTTTCTGCCATAAGGGTGGTGTCATCTGCATATCTGAGGTTATTGATATTTCTATCAGCAATCTTGATTCCAGCTTGTGCTTCTTCCAGCCCAGTGTTTCTCATGATGTGTCTGCATATAAGTTCAATAAGCAGGGTGACAATATAGAGCCTGGACATATACCTTTTCCTATTTGGAACCAGTCTGTTGTTCCATGTCCAGTTCTAATTGTTGCTTCCTGACCTGCATATAGGTTTCTCAAGAGGCAGGTCAGGTGGCCTGGTATTCCCATCTCTTTCAGAATTTTCCACAGTTTATTGTGATCCACACAGTCAAAGGCTTTAGCATAGTTATAAAGCAGAAATAGATGTTTTTCTGGAACTCTCTTGCTTTTTTGATGATCCAGCGGATGTTGGCAATTTGATCTCTGGTTCCTCTGCCGTTTCTAAAACAAGCTTAAAGATCTGGAAGTTCATGATTCAGGTATTGCTGAAGCCTGGCTTGGAGAATTTTGAGCATTACTGCACTAGAGCAGACCATTGGTTTTGGGTTGGGGGCTGGTGAGTAAGTCTTAGTGACACTGATGCCTGAAGATATGGATGAGGTCTGTGTCCCAGAACAGAAGGTGAGAGCAGAATGGTTGCTTAGCCTATGAGTGGTAGCAGTGAGGAGAGCTGGACCCACAAGTCCTACTTTGACCAGCCATAACCTGGGAAGAATCTGGAGTCAGCAACCAAAGGAAGGGTGGCTGAGGCACCCAAGGGTGAAGAGGCTTCTGGGGATGTCCACAAAGCCTGTGAACTTTGCAAGATTTTTTCAGTGAGCTGGGATGTTTTCACTGTCTGAAAAAATGTTTAACTTTCTATCTGCATCAACATGGGTAATTCTCAAAAACAAAATGTTGAGTGAAAAAAGCAGATTGCAAAAGGGTAAGTACAATATGCCACCATTTTCATATATGTTTAGAATGCATGACACACTAGAATATATTTTTTATGCATGCATATACATATATTCAGGGTAAACATTTTCAAAGCAGGGATGAAGAAGATTACAGATTGCTTCAGGATGTAGGATGCTAGTAAGATTATCTCTGAGATAATCTGAACCTGGCTGAGGGTGTACTATGCTTCAACTTTATTCATTACATTTTCCCCCTGAAACATTCTGAAGCAAATCTGGCGCAATTCTAATTTGTTATATTTAGGCAATGGGTTCTATTTCCCTCTTCTTTCTAATGTATTTGAAAAGAGACAGTGATGTATAGAACAGTCTTTTGGACTCTGGGAGAGGGAAAGGGTTGGATAATTTGGGAGAATGGCATTGAAATATGTATAATATCATATATGAAATGAGTCGCCAGTCCAGGTTCGATGCACGATACTGGATGCTTGGGGCTGGTGCACTGGGATGACCCAGAGGGATGGTATGAGGAGGGAAGAGGGAGGAGGGTTCAGGATGGGGAACACATGTATACCTGTGGTGGATTCATTTTGATATATGGCAAAACCAATTCAATATTGTAAAGTTAAATAAAATTTAAAAAAAGAAAAGTTTTGTAGTTAAATATTTTTCAAATAGAAAACAAAAATCAAGCTTAGTTGTTACTTTAAAATATTTGTATACACAGACTGATGAGGTCTGGGGCCTTTAGGCTATACTTATAACTTTGTTATTATTAATGAAAGGTGTTAAATTTTCCCAAGGATCTACTTTCCTTGAGGATTAGACATATGAAACGTTTCAGTTTTATAATTTGGCTGCATTTGAGTTATCAATACACCAAAAGTTATCTTTAATTGCTGGGAAAGTTAGAACGTGATTTTCTTTTTTTCATTATTCATGCATAGCTCAATAGCAACTAAGATCATGATATTCAACTTCTGAAAACTTTACCTTTAGGATAAGGTAAAGTGTAAAAGTGTTCAGACTCCAAAAATAATAATGCATGGAAAAGTTCTGATTGAAAGGGGAACTAGCTTATGTGAGAAGTCTGATTATAATTTAAGGTACTGGCTACTCAACCAGGAATGCTATTATCTATTACTCCACTTCAGACTAAGCTATTTTCCTCTACATATGCGTGTCACATCTTTGACACAGGTTTTTAAGTTCTGTTGCTTTTATTTCAAATAAATAGGATAGAAAACAAAATCCTAATTAAATGAGTCCTTAACTTTGAAAAAAATCCAAAGGCTTGAATTTTGTATTTTCAGTATCCTAGTATTCTTCTCCCCTCCCTTCCCGCTGACCATTTTAGGGGGTGCAAATCAGGTATATTAGCTTCATTTTGTTAAGGCATGGGCCACACAATCCTGAGATGAGAAAGAGTAGGAAGCTTTCCTTTTATTCTGACACATAGGACAGGAAACCAAATGGAAAGGGATTACAGAGTTTTGGGGGAAAGTTATAGTTTATTTCCCCATGTGTGGGTATGTGTATTTTTCTTGGCAGGTGGAAGCTCTTATAACCAAATGTTTGGTCTTTGCTAGAAGGGCTGTGGAAGTTAGTCCAGTGGTCTTGGGCAAAGACAGAAAGTGCTTCAGATCTGCCCCCCTCCCCACACCAACCCTTCACTTCTTCACACTTTCTTGACACCAGAATCTCATTCTGACTTTCCCATTCCACCTCTAAAATGATGACTCTTCCTGGAAACGTCTTCCATCTATCTACCTCATACACCCATACACACTTATTGAGAGTCATTGCATCCTATATGGTTTTGCTAATAACAATTTCATGGATCTTCTTCCTTATTTAAGAAGACTGTAGCTTCCTTGAGGGCAGAAACCTCACCATGTTTTCATTTTGCTTTGTTTTGTTTTAATTCACATCACAGTACCAGTAAACCAGACAAAAAAAGAAATATCTAGGTATGCCTGGAAAGACTATATCTTCTTTACAAAGAGGAGGTGGAGGCATTGTGGGTGGGATGTTTTACCTGGGGGATGTGGAGTGAGGGTACTGGAGTGAGTCCAGCCCCTGCGTCCTGTTGGGACTAGAGCTCTGCCCTGGTCTGAAGAATGCTAGGTTAAGAGTCTGAAAGTCTCCCTTCTCAGGACTTGCCTCTGTATAAGTTAGCTTGATATCATGGGAGACCAGAAACTTTGAAGTCAGACAAATCTGAATGCCTTCAATTAGGGAAGCTGACTGACCTTATCATGCCTCAACATACTCATCTCTAAAACTGAAATGATAAAACTACCAGATAAAGTTTGGTGATGATTGGTGTGATTGGAGTAGTTTTATGTATGCAGCTGAGTAACAGCAGATGCTCAGTAAACATTGGTTCTCTTCTTCTCTCTACCAGGCCTTACTATTTGGCAGCTGTTATCAGCTTCATATATTTCAAGCTTCAGGACTTAAATATTTTCTAAACTAAACCAAATTATAAAACATGCCACCTGCAAATTGTTCTCTTTTCTCCTGAACTTCAGTTATTTAGTTCTTCACCTGCTTTATCAACTCCATTTAGATATCAGTGGTAATTCAATTTGAGCCCCAAATTTTTATGTCATCAGGACCTTATAATTTGAACAGGTGCCTATCCTTTTTGACAGTCAGCCAGATTCATACTCCATCCTCAAAACCACACATTCCCACATTTCTTCCCTTTCCCATTGATCCAGTGCTGGGATGCCCAATGCCCATGCCTACCCTGAGACTTCCTTGTATGATTAGAGCTGAGATAAGATTAGAATCCAGCTCCCCTAAAACTTGTCAACTGCTCCTTGTATGCTGCCTGTCCACACTCGATACCTCTTAAATAGATGCTTAAAGATCTGTTGAGATATAGAGAGATGGACCCGACCAAAACAGATGAACCTGTGATTGATGGTGAGTTAGTGGAAGACTATATGTATTGAGAAGATGATGAGGGTATTGGCATATTGAGAAGGAAACAAAGTACTGAACTGGGATATATTGAATAGACTCTGTTCTATGGACAGTCTGGAGGTGATAAGTGTTATAGTATATTTTAAAAGGTAGTATGCAGGTGTAGTTTCTTTCTAAAAATGGATTGCTCAATTTATTTAGGCTGTAAGTGGATCTACTTCTTAAGATGGCCTTTTACCAGCATTAAATTTATCCACTTTTTCATTATGCATTCAACAAACAGATTGAGCACCAAATAAGGTTCAATTTATGCACCTCCTCCAATTTCCTTGCCTCACTCATCTCCCAGGCCCTTGACCACTTGGTCATAGAGAGCTCTTTCTGCTAGCAGTACTGCTATGGCTGCAGCTTCAGTTACTCATCTGTGGGAAACACACACTTTCTCAGTCTCTCCCAGTGGTGCTGAGCTCTGGCACTATTGCTGTGATGTCACTTGTGATGGAAACCACATCAATCTGGAGTCCAGGCTCAACCTGACCAGACCCAATGAACTTCTTCTTTCTCCTAGTACTCCACAACTCAAATGAAGCCCCACAACACAGGGCACAGAAGGAATCTGGCTTCCCCAGCAGCTGCCTAGACATGCAGGGTGGTGGTATAAGAGCTTGAGTAATGCACTCCCTGTTGGAGGACCTTGATCAATGGGAGAAAAGAGATCCTTTCCTTTCTCCCTTCTATTCCATGATTCCAAGGCATGATGATTGTGTTTAGCTCATCTGGAAACACCTTTGATTGCTGTGTGGTGAAGCTGCAGGTGATTTGGTAATGGAGAGACCAGACAGTGGTCTTACATTCATTTCTCCTTCATCTTTATTTCACTTCTTTTTCTCTCAGTCTTGCTGTCCTGGGATGGGTTCTCCCAGTAAAGGATTGACACATGAGGGTTGCCTTGAGCATCTTTCTATGGAACCCATCCCAGCCAAGACAAGCCAGTAAAGAGAACCCAGGGCTAGGTATGATACATAAAGTGGTAAACAAGGCAGACAGTTTTCAGTAGAGTGAAATAGGCAGGGGGGACAGTACCAAACTAAAATAAAGACAAAAAAGTACAATTTGTAATCAGTGCTATAAAGGAAAGAAATTGACTGCTAGTAGGCAATAGTAGTGATGTGGGGAGGGGGAGGTGATGAAATGAAATGAAAGATGGAATTTTCAGAAGATCTCTCCAAGGAGGTTATGTTTAAATTGAGACATGAAGCCTTAGAAGGAGCCAGGCATGATAGGAGAAGTTGTTGTTCAGTTGCCCAGTCATATCCAACTCTTTGCGACCCCATGGACTGTAGCACACCAGGCCTCCCTGTCCCTCAATGTCTCCCAGAGTTTGCCCAAGTTTGTGTTCATTGCATTGGTGATGCCATTCAGCCTTCTCATCCTCTGATGCACTCTTCTCCTTCACCCTCAATCTTTCCCAGCATCAGGGACTTTTCCAATGAATTGTCTATTCTCATCGGATGACCAAAATATTGGAGCTTCAGCTTCAGCATCAGTCCTTCCAGTGAATATTCAGGGTTGACCTCCCTTAAGGTTGACTGGTTTGATCTCCTTGCTGTCCAAAGACTTTCAGGAATCTCCTCCAGCATCACAGTTCAAAGGCATCAGTTCTTCGACATTGCCTTCTTTGTGGTCCAGCTCTCACAGCAGTATATGACAACTGGGAAGACCATAGTCTTGACTACATGGACCTTTGTTAGCAGAATAATGTCTGTGCTTTTCAATATATTGTCCATGTTTGTCCTCACTTTCCTGCCAAGAAGCAATTGTCTCCTGATTTCATGGCTGCAGTCACTGTATGCAGTGATTTTGGAGCACAAGAAGAGGAAATCAGTTACTACTATTTCCCCCTTCTGTGGTATTGGAGAAGACTCTTTAGAGTCCCTTGGACTGCAAGGAGATCCAATCAGTCCATTCTGAAGGAGATCAGCCCTGGGATTTCTTTGGAAGGAATGATGCTAAAGCTGAAACTCCAGTATTTTGGCCACCTCATGCGAAGAGTTGACTCATTGGAGAAGACTCTGATGCTGGGAGGGATTGGGGGCAGCGGGAGAAGGGGACGACAGAGGATGAGATGGCTGGATGGTATCACTGACTCGATGGACGTGAGTCTGAGTGACCTCTGGGAGTTGATGATGGACAGGGAGGCCTGGCATGCTGCGATTCATGGGGTCACAAAGAGTTGGACATGACTGAGCGACTGAACTGAACTGAACTGAATGGGACCAGATGCCATGATCTTAGATTTTTATTTTTTAATATTTTGTCTTAAGTCAGCTCTTTCACTCTCTTTCTTCACCCTCATCAAGAGGCTCTTAGTTCTTCTTCATTTTCTGCCATCAGGTATCATCCACAAATGTGAGGTTGTTGATGTTTCTCCCACCTATCTTGATTCCAGCTTGTAACTCATCCAGCTTGGCATTTCTCATGATTCACTCAGCCTATAAGTTAAACAAACAGGGTAACAGCAGAGAGCCCTGTTATACTCCTTTCTCAATCTTAGATCTTAAACCAATCAGTTGTTCCAACTGATAGGAGCAGACAGAAGAGAATTCTTAGCTACCAGAGGAGATAACACATGGCAGGGCCCTAAAGCAAGAACAGGCTTTGGGTGTTCAGTTCACTTCAGTTCAGTCGCTCAGTCGTGTCCGACTCTTTGAAACCCCATGAATCGCAGCACACCAGGCCTCCCTGTCCATTACCAAATCCCAGAGTTCACCCAGACTCACGTCCATCGAGTCGGTGATGCCATCCAGGCATCTCATCCTCTCTCTTCCCCTTCTTCTCCTGCCCCCAGTCCCTCCCAGCATCAGAGTCTTTTCCAATGAGTCAACTCTTCACATGAGGTGGTCAAGGTACTGGAGTTTCAGCTTTAGCATCATTCCTTCCAAAGAAATCCCAGGGCTGATCTCCTTCAGAATGGACTGATTGGATCTCCTTGCAGTCCAAGGGACTCTCAAGAGTCTTTTCCAACACCACAGTTCAAAGGCATCAATTCTTCGGCACTCAGCCTTCTTCACAGTCCAACTCTCACATCCATACATGACCCCTGGAAAAACCATAGCCTTGACTAGACGGACCTTTGTTGGCAAAGTAATGTCTCTGCTTTTGAATATGCTGTCTAGGTTGGTCATAACTTTCCTTCCAAGGAGTAAGCGTCTTTTAATTTCATGGCTGCAGTCACCATCTGCAGTGATTTTGGAGTCCCCAAAAATAAAGTCTGACACTGTGTCCACTGTTTCCCCATCTATTTGCCATGAAATGATGGGACTATATGCCATCGTCATTTTCTGAATGTTGAGCTTTAAGCCAACTTTTTCACTCTCCTCTTTCATCAAGCGGGGAAGGCAATGGCACCCCACCCCAGTACTCTTGCCTGGAAAATCCCATGGACGGAGGACCCTGGTGAAGAGGCTCTTTAGTTCTTCACTTTCTTCCATAAGGGTGGTGTCATCTGCATAACTGAGGTTATTGATATTTCTCCTGGCAATCTTGATTCCAGGTTGTTTCTCATGATGTACTCTGCATATAAGTTAAATAAGCAGGGTGACAGTATACAGCCTTAATGTACTCCTTCCCCTATTTGGGACCGGTCTGTTGTTCCATGTCCAGTTCTAACTGTTGCTTCCTGACCTGCATACAAATTTCTCAAGAGGCAGATCAGGTGGTCTGGTATAACCATCTGTTTCAGAATTTTCCACAGTTTATTGTGATCCACACAGTCAAAGACCATCCCCGTGGAAAAGAAATGCAAAAAAGTAAAATGGCTCTCTGGGGAGGCCTTACAAATAGCTGTGAAAAGAAGAGAAGTGAAAAGCAAAGGAGAAAAGTAAAGATATAAGCATCTGAATGCAGAGTTCCAAAGAATAGCAAGGAGAGATAAGAAAGCCTTCTTCAGAGATCAATGCAAAGAAATAGAGGAAAACAACAGAATGGGAAAGACTAGAGATCTCTTTAAGAAAATTAGACATACCAAGGGAACATTTCATGCAAAGATAGGCACAACAAAGGACAGAAATTTGGGTGTTATGGACCTTCAAAAAAGATATGGATGTTATGGGTTGGCACCAGAGATATTTTCAGATTTTTTTATTATGAACAAAGCAGCTATGAATAGACAAAAAAAAAAGAAATATAGTTGGAGCATCATGATCAAGGTGAAAAGTGACTGACTTGAGGCTAGGGAGAATGCGGGAGCTAAATGCTGGGGACTTTATCAGCTGTTGAATCAGGTTGGATTTTAACCCAAGTGCCACTGAAAACACCAAAATGTTTTCAGCCGAGATGCTATGGTAGAATGCAGCAGAATCTTGATTCCAATTCAGGATTCTCCTTTATGTATCTGAACAGAACATTTTACTTGTAACTCAAATAATAAAAGAAGAAAAAAAAAAAAAGGATGATGGGAATAAATACATAGGATTAAATTTTATAACCTGTACTACGAGTTAGCACAAGCATACATCTACTTGTACGTCAAATATAAGTAGAAATATAGAGTGTGAGTTGGCTTGCAACCACCACCCACTCCCCTCTAGGAAACTGTAACCTATCATCATACTTCTTTTGCTTTGACCAGCTGGTCTAGCAGTGTTTGTGGATCCGATTCATTTTCTACTTTGCTCTTGTCTTCATCCATGTTGTTTCGATTATTTCCTTGTACTTAAGAAGGTTCTCAGTATTTGTGGCCGTAGTTAGAGTACAGAGCCTCTTCCCCCTCATTTAGAATTTCTCATTAACTGTAGTTCTATTGCCATGGCTGTCATTAGTGCAATCTGCTAATTCACAAAATCACGGAAGTACGGAAATACACTTTGCTAATGTGCACTGCAGAATGTCCTCTACAGAATGCCTCCTATATAATGTCATTTACAGAATGCCTGCTGCAGCTGCCAGGGAAGGGCTTTTATAGACCAACCTGGATTAGGGTGATGGCAATATTTCTTCTAGGCACAGAAAGCTCTAAAGGCTTTTCTTTGTGGTGATTACAAATTTTCAACTATCTCATCTTCCCAAATTGCTAACTTCTCGGAAGTTAGATTTTTAGCCATCTCATGTCTGCTTATGTTTCCTTAATGAAGAGCTGGCAAGACTTTTTTCCTATAATAGTTTCACAAAGCAACAATTCACAAAAATCAAAACTCAATGGTGACGTCACACCAAGTCATCACCAGATAGAATTAACCGTCAACAGTGTCATACATTTTTGGGGGGAGGAGGGGAGAGTGAACAACAGGATTGTTGAATTATCAAATGTATTTTTTTTTTTCTGGCCAGAAATTACACCATGGAGATTTATCCTTCTCCCTTGGAAAAAAGTTTGTTAGATTCAAGGAATAAGTTAGCAATACTTAGCATGAGTTTGTCTGTCATGTTGATTGCTGGAAGACAGTTGCTTCAGATGGAATGGGACAGGGAAAGACTGACAGGAAAAATGCAGTCTTGGAAAGGTACCGCTACCAGGGAGGTCCATAAACAGAGATGAGGGGAATGCTGGGTGCCCACGGGAGGTGGTTGCTGCGTTGGTGGTGCTGAAAGCAAAGATGGTTGGGCGCCAAATTCTAACTTGAGACTTTTGCCTCAGGCAACACTGTGAGCATTTCAAGTCCCATCAAAGGACACTTCTTTTTAAGCAGATGTGGCTTCAGTGATAACAAAGGAAACAATACTGGTGCAGAAAAGATGATCAGAACAAGCTTCAAAGAGGCAAAACACCAAGGGAAAAGTTATTAACATTTCTTGAAGAATGAACCACTAAGATTTAAAAAAAAAAAAAAAAAAACTTAATGGAAATGATAAAATGCAAATAATTTACTGAGAGATAGTTTTATCAAGGGCATCATGTGCCTCCCTAGCTCTTTTCAGACTTTCTGCCTCCCTGCTCATTGATGAGGGAATAGAGCTAAAACATATCTAATTTGAAACAAAAAGTGTTACAGGCTAGAATGCGTTTTATGTTGGGAACCTTTTGTGCTCATCTGGGATAACTGAAGTGAAGGTTTAAGACGAGCTCTCTGAGAGGGAATATAGAAGTTGAGCCATAGCCCTTTGAGTAATCAAAATAATATTCTGATCCTTATGAAGGAATCATTATTTCACAAGGAAGAATATGCAATGTCTTTGGCTTAACTAATTTCTAGAAATAATCTAATTTTTAAATGGCCTATTTAAGAAAACCAAAATATGTTAGAAATGAAATAAATGTATTAAGTGAAAAATTATTTGTTGCTCATGTATAGTATATAACTTGATAAACACATGGGACTGGATGTATATACTAAAATCGCACACATTTTCACGTATACATATGGACCTCATTAAAGTATACACCTGTGATTTCACACACACACACACACACACACACACACACACACACACTAGACACCCCTTGGGATTCTTTGTCATTAGTGCCACATGTTGGGCTGTTTTGACTCCTCCTGATTTTTGACCCTCTTTTTTACCTTAACCTTGATTTTATACTGGGAAGTCCTTGACCCTGAATCCATCTACATCTGGCTTCCATTTGATCTGTGGTTTGTGGGTACTACCTAGCCCTTTATATTGTTTGTCAAACATGTCTACGCCTTCCTGATCCCAGCTGCTCACAATGTCTCCAAAATTTGGTTCTGAGAATTATCCTGAAGTGAGCACATGGAGCTTCTTACCTCCAGACTGGTTGAATAGCGATCTAAAATTTATTCAGATGTCTGACTTCCCCAGACCAACTTTAGTAAACTTGGCTGCTTTATTTGTATAATCCAGTTATAGAGCTTTTGTCACATACCATATATCAATAATCTGATCAGATCTGCTGTGTTGTCATGTATAAAAAGATGAACAAAGTGCAGTATTTAATCACCAAGGACATTGTAGGAAAGAGAGACATAGAAAGAAATAATTTCAATACAGTTTAATAAGTACAGGGGTAGCAATTGA
Source organism: Tragelaphus eurycerus (assembly GCA_935064755.1). Lineage (NCBI taxonomy): Eukaryota > Metazoa > Chordata > Mammalia > Artiodactyla > Bovidae > Tragelaphus > Tragelaphus eurycerus. The sequence continues at coordinate 3,440,506 of CAKXYN010000015.1, forward strand.
CCACAGAAAGGTAAGAAGAAGTACAAAGAAAAGGGACTAAGTCAACTCTATTTCTAGATAAGAGATCATCCTTTTCAGTTTGCTTAGGAAAGTCCTGGTTTATGACTTCTGTCCTGACATCCATTAGATTTAGGATTATTCTCTCCTTGTTTCATTCTTCAGTGTGTCCCAGTTTAGACAAAAAAAAAAAATTATAAGATGACCCTACTTAGAGTGGAGTATCCAAACACACTGTATAAAAAGATGTAAGAAATGAGATCAAAATTATGGCAAGGACTTTGCCAATTTGATGAGGCAGAGATGGAAATTACCAGCAGAGAAAAGAGGCCCAGTCACCTGAGCAATGTGTGGACCTGGAGAATGCCATGAAGTCACATGACTGTGCTGCGTGGGAGAGGGACAGGATGCTAAGGATTGGAGAAGCAGCAGGGGCTGGCAGTGGGGAGTCTTCTCTGCAATGCCAAGGCATTTAAACTTTTTCTTACAGACTCACATTAAAGTGTTTAACCAAAAGATTGATCTGGTTAATATGCATTTTAGTAACATCATATAGCAGAGAAGGCACTGGCACCCCACTCCAGTACTCTTGCCTGGAAAATCTCATGGATGGAGCAGCCTGGTAGGCTGCAGTCCATGGGGTCGCTAAGAGTCGGACACGACTGAGTGACTTCACTTTCACTTTTCACTTTCATGCATTGGAGAAGGAAATGGTAACCCACTCCAGTGTTTTTGCCTGGAGAATCCCAGAGACGGGGGAGCCTGGTGGGCTGCCGTCTATGGGGTCGCACAGAGTTGGACACGACTGAAGTGACTTAGCAATAGCAGCAACATCATATAGAAATAATATGCAAAATAGATGAGTAGTGAATAAAATTTTAGGCAGACAGAATAATTAGGAAACTATTGTAATAATCCACACAAGAGGTACTGAGGGCCTAAGTTGAAGCAGAAGCAGTGAGGATAGAGAGAAGATTTTAAGGCTACTCCTAAAGGAGTTCATAGACGTTAAAGGCTTATCTGATTTGGAGGATAGAAGAAAAAGAGAATTCTAGATCATACTCAGTGGGTGGTTGGACATATAGATCAGGAGCTCAGAAAAATAGTTTAGGCTCCAAGTGAGTAAAAATAGGAAGGTCTTAAACACAAAGAGAAAGAGTCCAAAGCTGGAACCTGTTCTTCTAACTTTATTAGGACAATGTGAGAATGAGGGATAACAAAATGGAGACAGCTTTGGGGAAAAAAGTTTCAAGAGACTCATATGACAAATTAGTTTTAGTTAAATAATGATGATGAATGCTGGCACCATAACTTGAATCACCAGCATAATTTTTGTTATTTATTGACTATCTTGTTCTTTTTGAATGTGTTATCACTGTAATTCTGTAATAAGGATTTCTTCAGACACAATAAAAGTGTTCTCCCTTCAAAGATCCATTTTTCAATGATTAATATGTATAATTAAAAGTATTGGTAAAGGTCCCAGTCATAGTACATGAATCAGCATTAAGCCACATTTATGATAGCGTGTATAACCATCCCCACCTTGTATTTTGGCAAAAGTAGAATGCCCTACTGGAAGAGCATCTTAAAGTGGTCACAAGCAAGTAAAAGAAAAGTTGAAGTGCTTCTTTCTACTAACAAAGATAGACCTCTAGAATAAAGTCTTAAATCTTCCAAAAACTTTACACGAATCTTTTAGGGTTATGCTTCTAAATTTGGTCCATTTTTAAGTAAGACTTGAAATGTTAAAAAAAAATGGAAATGATTAATATTTATTATTGCTTATATTCATTCTGTATATTATATTTATACATTTTTCTATCTCTTGCACTGGTATGTAAGTAAATTTTAAATACATATGTTTAGGGAATGAAAGTATTTGAATTATAATACATAAATATTTCCTCCCAAATATAAAGTCATACTAAGGCTGAGGTTTTCTAAATATGTTCTAATTAATTACTATATTTTCAAGTTGTCACACTCAAATAGAAATATTTTGTAGTTTCTGAAGATAAGTTTTGAAGGACTATTTGAAGATTAAAGACTTTTTAATTATCAAGGTGAAACTTGCTAAAGTTCAGTTCAGTCGCTCAGTCATGTTCTATTCTTTGCGACCCCATGGACTGCAGCACACCATATCAATAATGTACACCTTAGTTTCACTATCTTGGACTAAACAAATTAGAAATGTGTGCTGATTCAGATAATACTTATAAATAAATTGATACATAATGAAGCTGAAAAATAGTTGATTTCCTTTTAATTATCAAAATTGTATTGACCAAGGAGAACTGGTTTAAAAGCAGTTGAATTAATAGTTACTTTTTTAAAAAAAGAAAATCAAAGGATGAAGTAATACTAAAATGTTCCAAATGCTTTCAGCTTCTGTTCTCAGAAAATAATTTTCAGAACAGCTCTATTTTTCATATATTATGTTATCTAAAATCAATGTGGCTTATAATATTGGGTTGCCTAAGGAGTTCATTCAGATTTTTCCATTACATCTTATGAAAACACTGGAACAAACTTTTTGGCTAACCCAATATTTTGTAAGTGTTTTATATGTATTTGGTGATATCCATTTATATCTTAGTGTAATGTCAATACAGCAAGCAAAAATGTTTCAAAAAGCATTTTAAAATTTAGTAGTTTAATTAAGTAAAATCAGCTTCCTCTTTCCTACTCTTGAAAGTGAAAGTCACTCAGTTGTGTCTGACTCTTTGCAACCCCATGGATTACACAATCCATGGATTTCTCTAGGTGAGAATACTGGAGTCAGTTGCCATGCTCTTCTCCAGGGGAATCTTTCCAACCAGGAATTGAACTCAGGTCTCCCACATTGCAGGCAGATTCTTTAACACCTGTGTCGCTATTCTTTAACAGCTAAACCCAACTCTTATCCATAATTAATTAAATCTTACTATATTATATAATCTTTGATCAATTGCTTTTCTTTGTCTGGGGTGGTGAGGGTTACTAAAGTGTGTCTCCCAGATCTCCCCAAGAACTAACATACTCATTGTTTTCTGAGAGTATAGCTTCTGAGGATGGTAACTAGATTTCTCTATGGTAATTGCCTTTGGCTGAAAAAACTCTGTCACGATTATAGTGCTTTTCTTGCTGTTGTTGTTTAGTCAATAAGTCATGTCTGATTCTTTGTGACCTCGTGGACTGTAGCAGGCCAGGCTTTTACAGATGTTCCAAAGACTGTTCACAGAGAAGTACCAAGAATTATTTCCTTTGCATAAATCTAGGACTTCTCTGAATGACCACTGCAGGTCCCAAGCACTCCATGGGATCCACTGATAACTCTATTGTAGCTGCGTCATGGTTTCAGTCCTGTTTTCCTTACCATCCTGAAAGTATTCCTCCCGGGAATATTCCCCTGTGAATCACCTAGATGAAAATTTCAGTATCTCACTGTCTCTTGGGGAAAACAACAATTACTGTTAGTAATAGTCTGAGGGCCTATTTCTGGAAAAAAAGAGAAAAAAGTTGGACCATCTTTACAGATGGGCTCGTTAAAGGACAGAAATGTTATGGACCTAACAGAAGCAGAAGATATTAAGAAGAGATGGTAAGAATACACAGAAGAACTGTACAAAAAAGATCTTCACGACCCAGATAACCATGATGGTGTGATCACTGACCTAGAGCCAGACATCCTGGAATGTGAAGTCAAGTGGGCCTTAGAAAGCACCACTAAGAACAAAGCTAGTGGAGGGGATGGAATTCCAGTTGAGCTATTTCAAATCCTGAAAGATGATGCTGTGAAAGTGCTGCACTCAATATGCCAGCAAATTTGGAAAACTCAGCAGTGGCCATGGGACTGGAAAAGGTCAGTTTTTATTCCAATTCCAAAGAAAGGCAATGCCAAAGAATGCTCACACTACTGCACAATTGCACTCATCTCACATGCTAGTAAAGTAATTCTCCAAGCCAGGCTTCAGCAATATGTGAACCATGAACTTCCAGATGTTCAGTCTGGTTTTAGAAAAGGCAGAGGAACCAGAAATCAAATTGCCAACATCTGCTGGATCATGGAAAAAGCAAGAGAGTTGCAGAAAAACATCTATTTCTGTTTTATAACTATGCCAAAGCCTTTGACTGTGTGGATCACAATAAACTGTGGAAAATTCTTCAAGAGATGGGAATACCAGACCACCTGACCTGCCTCTTGGGAAACCTATCTGCATATCAGGAAGCAACAGTTAGAACTGGACATGGAACAACAGACTGGTTCCAAATAGGCAAAGGAGTACGTCAAGGCTGTATATTATCACCTTGCTTATTTAACATATATGCAGATACATCATGAGAAACACTGGACTGGAAGAAGCACAAGCTGGTATCAAGATTGCTGGGAGAAATATCAGTAACTTCAGATATGCAGATGATACCACCCTTATGGCAGAAAGTGAAGAGGAACTAAAAAGCCTCTTGATGAAAGTGAAAGTGGAGAGTGAAAAAGTTGGCTTAAAGCTCAACATTCAGAAAACGAAGGTCATGGCATCTGGTCCCATCACTTCATGGGAAATAGATGGGGAAACAGTGGAAACAGTGTCAGACTTTATTTTGAGGGGTTCCAAAATCACTACAGATGGTGACTGCAGCCTTGAAATTAAAAGACGCTTACTCCTTGGAAGGAAAGTTATGACCAACCTAGATAGCATATTCAAAAGCAGAGACATTACTTTGCCAACAAAGGTCCGTCTAGTCAAGGCTATGGTTTTTCCTGTGGTCATGTATGGATGTGAGAGTTGGACTGAGAAGAAGGCTGAGCGCCAAAGAATTGATGCTTTTGAACTGTGGTGTTGGAGAAAACTCTTGAGAGTCCCTTGGACTGCAAGGAGATCCAACCAGTCCATTCTGAAGGAGATCAATCCTGGGATTTCTTTGGAGAAGTGAAGTAAAGTCGCTCAGTCATGTCTGACCCTTTGGGACCCCATGGACTATAGCCCACCAGGCTCCTCCATCCATGGGATTCTCCAGGCAAGAATACTGGAGTGGTTTGCCATTTCTTTGGAGGGAATGATGCTAAAGCTGAAACTCCAGTACTTTGGCCACCTCATGTGAAGAGTTGACTCATTGGAAAAGACTCTGATGCTGGGAGGGATTGGGAGCAGAAGAAGGGGACGACAGAGGATGAGATGGCTGGATGGCATCACTGACTAGATGGATATGAGTCTGAGTGAACTCTGGGAGTTGGTGATGGACAGGGAGGCCTGGCATGCTGTGATTCATGGGGTCTTAAAGAGTTGGACATGACTGAGCGACTGAACTGAACTGAACTGAATAGTCTGAGGAAGCTGGTTCTAAAATGGCATTTTGGAACAGGATTTCATCACTGGTGGTAGGTACATGCTATGGACTGAATTATACCCCTGTCCCCTGCCAAATTAATGTTTTGGATCCATAATTCTAATGTGACTGTATTGGAGATATGGCTTTTAGGAGATTATTAAAGTTACAATCAAAAGAACTGGATTCTAATCCAATGGGATTGATGGCTCTGCAAGAAAAGGAAGAGATAGACATCTCTCTCTCTTTACCATGTGAGAACACAAGAAAGCAGTCATCTGCAAGCTAGAAAGAAAACTATTAGAAGACCCTAACCATGTCAGCTCTCTCACTTCAAACTTCCAGCCTCCAAAACTGTAAAATAAATAAATAAATAAATTTCTTTATTAGTTCCACCACTTAGTCAATGGTGTTTTACTATGGCAGCCTGAGCAGAATAGACAGGGTCTTATTGATAATTTTGGTAAAGCAATAGCTGAGCAGTTGTTAAAACTTATACAGGATGGATTCAGATTGATACTGATAAAAGGAAATGCATGGGTCAGTTCAATGTTTCAAGTTTTGGAATAGTTTGGGTGATATAGTAGTCATAAAGAGTATGAAGTCAAATGGTTTCTTTTTCCAGGAGCCATTAGTACGTTGGAGAAAATATAAAATTTAAGGGTAATCATCACCTTAAGGCAAGATATAAAACTTAGAGGCATCACTGACAGCATATGAAGAGATACTTTGCTTATTCTAGAAGCAGGAAAAGGTGAGAATCAAGAATGAATATTTACTAAAAGGATATAAGAGGACCAGAGATGGTTGAATTCTCAACTCCAGCAAGTCTGTTATTCCAAAGTCAGGTCTCTGATTAGCAGAGTGGGATCCTAAAATTTAAGAGGGGAATCTGTATCAGTGAATTTAAAAATCACAAATTCCTAGATTTCCTTGTCCCCCTCTGTAAGAATGGTCCTAGCTTCCTGCAATGGCTATCTTTCTCCTTTTGTTTGAAAATGATGCAGGTGTCTCCATCTCATAAGACCATACAAACTCCTCTCAGAATCTAGCCTCCTTTTTCCAGTAGCCACAAAACAAAAAGTACTTATATGCCACAACCTAAAGGAAGCACAAAAGGCCTGAGTCTGATAAAGGACATAGACTAGACCACAAATAACTGGCAGATCAAGTAGCTGAGACAGTAACTGGATCCTCAGTGTCATGGAATCAAGAATTGGGGGTATAAATTTGACTAATGAAGAGTTTGCCAACATGAGAGCAATTTTCAATGACATAATCTTCAATATACTGCTAATGACCCTACTGTCAACTTAAAGAAAGGAGGGTTCACCCTAAATGGATTGGGGATATCAGAACTCCCACGGCAAGCAGCGGATGGTGGCATCAAGAGGCTGACAGAATAGGACATGCTAAGTGAAATACTTCAAAAGACCAGCAAATCGTCCATCTGACTCTGTTCTATGGGAAAACCCACGGTATACACCACTTAACAGAAGATAAGGAATGCATTGTTAGGAAGGCACTCACATCATCTGAAACTTTGAAGAAAATAAATGATCATCAAAGATGCTGCTCCAGAATTGGACTTCCGATGGCAATGCAGATGATGGAATTCCCAAATGACAGATGGCCAGGTGGCTTTCCAGAATAGGTGTGGATATAATGACAACACAGAGGCTTCTCTGGTAGCTCAGCTGGTAAAGACTCTGCCTGCAATTCAGGAGACACCAGTTCAATTTCTGGGTCAGGAAGATCCCCTGCAGGAGGGATAGGCTACCCACTACAGTATTCTTGGGCTTCCCTGGTGGCTCAGTCAGTAAAGTATCTGTCTTCAGTGCAGGAGACCTGGGTTTGATCCCTGGGTTGGGAAGATTCCCTGGAGAAGAGCATGGCAACCCACTCCAGTATTCTTGCCTGGAGAATCCCCATGGAGAGAGGAGCCTGGTGGGCTACAGTCCATGGTGTTGCAAAGAGTTGGACATGACTGAGCAACTAAGCACAGCACAGCACATAATGACAACATGGTGGCAGTCTAGGGTGCCTGGGTTGCATAAAACCATGGAGATGTTAAAATCCAGGGATAAGATAGTGGGCAGTTGCCAAGGGTATTAATCAGTCTGTGCAAAAAAAAAACCAAAAACCCGAAAATGGTGGGCAACCACCCCAATAGTCATGATCCCTGTTGCCCAGTTTCCTAAATTGGTTTTCAAACTCAGGACCCACATATTGAAAAAGAGGCCAGGTTCCCAGAAAGAAAGATGCTACCTCTCCACAACAGGTGGAATCTTTGCTGGGGAAATTAAGATTCCTCAGTTCCCTCGGAGAAGACAATGGCACCCCACTCCAGAACTTTTGCCGAGAAAATCCCATGGAAGGAGGAGCCTGGTAGGCTACAGTCCATGGGGTCGCTAGAGGCGGACACGACTGAGCGACTTCACTTTCGCTTTTCACTTTCATGCATTGGAGAAGGAAATGGCAACCCATTCCAGTGTTCTTGCCTGGAGAATCCCAGGGACAGGAAGTCTGATGGGCTGTCATCTATGGGGTCGCACAGAGTCGGACATGACTGAAGCGACTTAGCAGCAGCAGCAGCAGCAGCAGTTCCCTCCACCCAAAAGTGCTGAAGCTGTATGCTTGGGTAATCATACATTAGGAAAAATGGAAACTCAGGTCCTTTCAAGTACTGTGGACACAAGTTCTAATGTGAAAGTGCCATTCCATTCCAGCTAATGAAGGAAGTAAAAAATATTTCATCTTGGTGAAACTGTAGAAATTAGTGCTTTTGATAAGGACCAAAAGATTGCAAAACTGGTGTCCCTGGTATATTCCCAATTCATGAGTCTTGTCACTGAAAATGTATTCAGGAGGATGACATTGGTAGCCCCATTTTTCATGCCTTTGTCAGATGTGGTGTCTTTGCAAGCACAGAATAGCTCAGCCTTAGGATGTGGTCTGCAGCTGCTGAGCTGATGAATGCATTCATTTTCAACCCTATCAGGAAAGAGGATGGGAAGCAGTTTGCCTTTACATGGAGCAGACAAAAGTATGCATATGCTCTCTTGCCCAGAGCTGTTTGAATCCCTCATCTTCTCTCATAATTAGTCCAAAGGGACAAGGACTATCTGGACATTCTGCAGGGCATTGCACTGGCTCAGGATATCAAAGGCACGATATTAATTGAACCAGAGGAACAAAAAGCAAGTTTGTTAGATGCTTTGATTCCAGGGGAAGAGAGACAGACTTTATAAAGGGGTGAGCCATAACAATAAAATTTTAGATAGCAGTGGGGCTTGCAGGAGTATCCCCCTGAAAGTAAAAGGGGAATTACTGCTTTTTGCACCTCTGACCGCTAACTAAAAAGAAAACATAATGCTTGGTAGAACTTTTTGCATTCGGGAAGCATTGTGTTCCACTTTGGGAAAACTTCTCCAACCCATTTAATAAATCACATGGAAAGAGGCCAGGTTTGAAGGGACCTAGCAGGAAAGCTCCGGAGAAGGCAATGGCACCCCACTCCAGTACTCTTGCCTGGAAAATCCCATAGATGGATGAGCCTGGTAGGCTGCAGTCCATGGGGTCTCTAAGAGTCAGATATGACTGGGTGACTTCACTTTCACTTTTCACTTGCATGCATTGGATAAGGAAATGGCAACCCACTCCAGTGTTCTTGCCTGGAGAATCCCAGGGACAGGGGAGCCTGGTGGGCTGCTGTCTATGGGGTCACACAGAGTCAGACATGACTGAAGTGACTTAGCAGCAGCAGCAGCAGGAAAGCTCTGTGGCAGGTCAAGGTTGTGATACAGATGACTCTCTTGCTTGAGCTATAAGGTCTGGCAGATGCTGTGGTACTATGTAGGGTAGATAGTATGATACTAGAGATATCATGGTGAAAGAGATGTTTTATGAAGTTCATGGAAAGCCACAATAGGAGAACCACAGTGCAAACCCATATGCCTCTGGAGCAAAGATGTACTATCTGTACCAGAAAAGTATAAACCATTCAAAAGATAGGTCTTGGTATACCCCTGCTCTGGTAATAAGATAATAGGACATGAAGTGACTTTGAGATCAGAACTTCCCATCATTGTTTGCATTCTATCTGATGCACTAAGTCATAAGGTGAGACAAACACAACAATCTCTTGTAAGGTTGGGATTGGATATGGGTCAGGTTGACTCATGAATACAGTAGCTATGGTGGGGAGGCTGGAAACTATATGTAAACTCAGAACTACAGGGGAGCTTCTGCTCACCAAAGATGATGCTGAATATCCAACCTACTGGTGCCAGAGACCAGTCAGCAACACCCATAGAAGATCAGCCAGCCACTTCATGGTGAGTTGATTCCATAGGATTGTTTCTACCTATAAAGGAACAGCTGTTTACCTTGACTAGAATTAGCACATTGTGAGCATGGATATGTTTTTTTTCTGTTCCCAGGACATTAGAACCTGGGAACCTGCCAGGATCATGCATGATATCACATTGGTCCAAGGGACTTACTTTACAGCAAAGGAGGGAACATTGTGACCGAGGGTCCGCTAATCCTCACACTTCACTGTACTGTAGCTTCTGCCCAGATGGACCAGAGGAATAGCATGTTCCAATAGCTTCAGAGCTATCAGCTTGGAGAGGATACCGCAAGGGGGGCATTCTATCCTCCAAGATACGATATACATTCTAAATTAATGACCATTCTAGGGTGTTATGTCCCCAGTACATGAAATATCCAGGCCCAAGACACAAAAATGATATTAGAATTGACCCTGATTATTTCCATTGATCCATTTGGAGAATTTATGCTTTCTATCTTTACAGCTCTGAGCATTGTGGGTTTAGAAGTCCTGGACCCCAGAGAGGGACTATTTCCACCACAGGACACAGAAAGGGTAATACTAAACTTTGAGTTATGACTGCCACCTGGTTCTTTTGTGCTGCTCAGATGTGGGCTTTCCCCTAGGTGAAGTGTGTCCTGAGGTGACGTTGAGGGCACTGCTAAGGGAGAGACAGCTCTGGGACATCGGCAGCCAAGCTGCTGTTGGCATCTGAGGGAGTGAGTGACTCCATCCTGAAGATGGGCTGGGTTGTAAACCACTGCCATCACTGTAGTCTGTTCCTTGCATGGCCTGGATACATATTTCTTGTGTGAAAATTTTATCCCAACTGGAAATGACTCCCTCAGAATTCTAGTTGGTTTCTTTTCTTGAGAAAAATTACAGGCAATTAGTGAGCAAATTACACTTCTCATATTGCAGCTGGTCCTAAACTATGACCATTATTCATCATCTCATTCTTTGTTACAAACATACTATAGTTCACCAAATTCTTTGAAGGATCCTGGTCCTTTACCTCCTTCTAGGTATCCGTTCCAAGAGCAAGCTCCAGTATGCGTGCGCATCTCATCCAATGAGTTTCTACTTCCCAGGAGCCTGAGCATCAACACCTCCATTCCCCTTTGCCTCAGAAGGACATTGAAGACCCTGTGATAAACACCACACTTAGAGAGCTTAGAGATAAGCTTACAAAAGTCTTAGGCGTCTACTTACAATAGTATCAAGCTTCCCTGATAGCTCAGTTGGTAAGAATCCACCTGCAATGCAAGAGATGCCGGTTCAACTCCTGGGTGAAGATCCGCTGGAGAAGGGACAGGCTACCCACTCCAGTATTCTTGGGCTTCCCTTGTAGCTCAGCTGGTAAAGAATCCACCCACAATGTGGGAGACCTGGGTTCAATCCCTGGGTTGGGAAGATCCCCTGGAGAAAGGAAAGGCTACCCACTCCTGTATTCTGGCTGTATATATAGTCCATTAGTCCATGGGGTCACAAAGAGTTGGACAGGACTGAGCAACAATGGCAACCCACTCCAGTACTCTTGCCTGGAAAATCCCATGGATGGAGGAGCCTGGAAGGCTGCAGTCCATGGGGTCGCGAAGACTTGGACATGATTGAGTGACTTGACTTTCACTTTCATGCATTGGAGAAGGAAATGGCAACCCACTCCAGTGTTCTTGCCTGAAGACTCCCAGGGACAGGGGAGCCTGGTGGGCTGCCATCTATGGGGTCACACAGAATCGGACACAACTGAAGTGACTTAGCAGCAGCAGCAGAGCAACTTTCACTTTCACTTTACAAAAGTATGTTGAGGGAATCCCCTGGTGGTCCAGCGGTTAGGACTCCATGCTCTCACTGCCTGAGGACCTGAGTTCAATCCCTGGTCAACTAAGATTCCACAAGCTATGTGGCAAATAAATAAATAATTTAGTGTATTGACCTGAATAAATGTACTATGATTTCCTCATTTCTGCCATTTACTTTCAACTTTTATGCTAGATTTCTTTGTCTAAACTTCCTTGGTAAACTGTTAAAAAGAATTCTGCCTATAAATTTTAATATTGAAGAGAATACATGTGCAAAAAAAAAAAAAGCAATTGCTGTTTGTTAGTTTCCTTTGGCTAACATACATAGCACCACAGACTAATGGGTTAAACAACAGAAAATTTTTGTCTCACCTTCTGGAGGCTAGCGGTCTGAGATAAAGGTATTGGCAAGACTGGTTCCTGCTGAGGGATGAGAGACAGAATCTGTTCCCCACCTCTATCCTAGCTTCCAGCAATTTGCTGGCCAGCTCTGGCATCTCTTGGCTTCTGGGGCTTCACTGTAATCTCTTGTCTTCATTTTTGCATGGGGTTCTCCCTGGGTGAGTGTCCCTACTTCAAAATTGCCACTTTTTATAAGGATGCCCATCTTATTGGTTTAGGCTCCCCATTCTGTTCCAGTGTAACCTCATCTTAACTAATCACAGCCGCAATGGGCCTGCTTCCTAATAAGGTCACGTTCTGAGGTAGTAGAGGTTAGGACATCAATATACAAGTTTGAGGTGGATGTAATTCAAATTTTAGCTGAACTTGATATTTCTCTGGAAAGTTAAGTGGAAGACAATATAAAGTCTAGAGGCAATAGGCTTGCTGGGATTTTTTTTTTTTTTTTTTAATGGGAAACTTAAGTTACTCTGTTTAAGAACAGTGACTTTCTTTCCACTTGCTTGATTAGGGCATTTCCCCAGTGGTTGCATTAGAGGAAGTGGCAGAAAACACTGGACTCCATTTGTGCCCTGGCATGTACTTGTCCCTTTGCTCCATCTGAAAACTTCATGACATCAAAAGGAGGAAAAAGAATAAGGTGCCCTCTCTGCATGAGTCCATGGTAACTGGTTACAGCTAATCTCCTGGAGAAAGAGAATTTAATCTAGCAATTAGAATTATGAGCACAAGTTCTGGAAGATGAAAATCCTCATCACCCTGTTTGGTTCACTGACTCTGAAAGGCCTGCATGCCATGTCCCACTGCCAAATTGCACATCTGCATTTTGGTTGGTACATGCCTTTGGTGTTGGCATTGGCCCTCTGACCACAGAGCTTTCTACTGCAGCTATTTTAGTGGCTTGGCTCTTTTTTATTCCCTGAGGTCTTCTGGTGGAGCAAGAGGACACCCACAGTGGAAGCCAAGGGAGTCATCTTAATGAATGGCATATTATAGACTTTGTGATTTGCATTGTTTCGTAGCATGGCTGGCTAAATTCCTGTTCCTGAAGGATCAAGTTAAATCAGGCAGAAAAGTGATGTGGAATCTTTTCTTTCGGAAACCTTTCACAAAAGGACTCTTGGCCCAACCAATGCTCACTTTTGTATGAGCTCTTAAAGGAATGGTAAATGTTGCATATGAATGTGGAGCATTCACCATGTCTCTGACTCTAGGAGTGAGTGAGTCAGAGACTTCGGTGGGAAAGGCACTGCCCCATACCCTTACCTGTATCATCTTGTGTGTTAGATCCTTGTGCACAGGACCCTGCTTATAAGACCTAGGTCAACGTTTCCCGTAGTAGGCTCCCCTCAGACAGCTGTCTTATTAAAGGGAGGATTTGTGAACCTGGTGGAACTTGGCCACCACTGGAAAATACATATTTCAGCTCCAGAGTGTCAGCGTGGTGGGGGTGGGAAAGGAACCAAACACTAGAGCAAACAAAAACCTCTTTTAAAATGTCGCCTGCTTGCTGCCAAATGTGGGCTCAGAGGGAGTGCCACTGGGAGCAAGTTCCACATGGCAAGGCCTTCCGTGGAGAAGCCTGGCTGGCAGGCCAGGAGGATTCAGTAATTAACACTGTCAAAGACCTGTGAGGCCCCATTTCAGCAGCTCGATTTGGAAACGTCTGCCCGCATACACTCACCCCTCAGCGGCACAGCTGTGGTGTGGAGTCCTTCGGAGGCTGGCGCATGTGTGGCCTCAGACTCTTTGTCATGAGGTGTAAGCAAACCTGGGGGTTTTGTTGCGGGGGAAGCTTTAACCCTCTGCTGGTTAGGGCTAAGAGTTCCTGATTTAAAAAAAAACAAAAAACACAAAAATCATCAAATAAGGTACTATAAAAATGCTAAGTAGTCTGTTCTTAGAAATCATAGCATCTAATAATAAGATGAGAGCTATGAACCCAGGCATGGTCACCTGGGAATACGGAATTGGCTACTGGGAGCTGGAAAGTGGGCTATGAAAACACTTGGCAGGACGGGTGGAATTACAAAGGGCTGTAAAACTGGATGAGGTCAGGAAGAATGGCTGCTGTCTCTCAAGAAGAGAAAATTAGTGGGTAGGTCACTGTGCTGTCATAGAGGAAACACAGACTGAACAGGGAGTTGATGCATTTAGTTCACAAAACTGCCCCTCTCTCTAGCACTGCAGCCACTGGGCACATCACTTAACTTTTCTAAACTCATTTCTTTCTATAAAATGAGGATTATGATCAGATCAGATCAGATCAGATCAGTCGCTCAGTCGTGTCCGACTCTTTGCGACCCCATGAACTGCAGCACGCCAGGCCTCCCTGTCCATCACCAACTCCCGGAGGTCACTCAGACTCATATCTATAGAGTCAGTGATGCCATCCAGCCATCTCATCCTCTGTCGTCCCCTTCTCCTCCTGCCCCTAATCCCTCCCAGCATCAGAGTCTTCTCCAATGAGTCAACTCTTCGCACGAGGTGGCCAAAATACTGGAGTTTCAGCTTCAGCATCATTCCTTCCAAAGAAATCCCAGGGCTGATCTCCTTCAGAATGGACTGGTTGGATCTTCTTGCAGTCCAAGGGACTCTCAAGAGTCTTCTCCAACACCACAGTTCAAAAGCATCAATTCTTCGGCACTCAGCCTTCTTCACAGTCCAGCTCTCACATCCATACATGACCACAGGAAAGACCATAGCCTTGACTAGGTGAACCTTTTTTGGTAAAGTGATGTCTCTGCTTTTGAATATGCTATCTAGGTTGGTCATAACTTTCCTTCCAAGGAGTAAGCGTCTTTTAATTTCATGGCTGCAGTCACCATCTGCAGTGATTTTGGAGCCCAGAAAAATAAAGTCTGACACTGTTTCCACTTTTCTCCATCTATTTCCCATGTAGTGATGGGACCAGATGCCATGCTATCTCATATGAAATGTCCTTACTATGTATATATGTGTGTGCGTGCTCAGTTGCTCAGTCATGTCTGACTCTGTGACCCCATGGACTATAGCCTGCCAGACTCCTCTGTCCATGGGATTCTCCAGGCAAGAACGCTGGAGTGGGTTGCCATTTTCTACTCCAGGGAATGTTGCAAACTCAGGGATGAACCCATGTTTCCTACATTGGCAGGCAGAATCTTTACCACTCGTGCCACCTGGCCATGTATATTCATAGACAAGCTATGAATATATTAATATATATGTGTATATCTTCATCTGTATGTTGTTGTTGTTATTGTATAGTCACTAAGTCATGTCAGACACTTTTGTGACCCCATGAACTGTAACCAGCCAGGCTCCTCTGTCCATGATATTTCCCAAGCAAGAATACTAGAGTGGGTTGCTATTTCCTCCTACAGAGGATCTTCCCAACCCAGGGATTGAACCCACATCTTCTGCACTGGTAGGCAACATTATCAAGCCAGCTGTTTATCAATGAGCCACCAGGGAAGCTCATTCATCTGTATATTTGTCATTTATTGGTCGACTACTAAGCAATCAACAAACAGTTATTGACTACCTTTTAGCTACGGTATTAAATAGATGTGCCAAGTAAAGTCTCTGTTCTCTTGGAGCTTATACTGAAATGAGTGAAGGAAAGCAACTGAGGATGAAACATGTAAATGAATAAGACATTTTCAAATTGTGAAGAGGCCTATGATAACAATTTCAAAGGGTGGTATAGTAAAAAGGCTGCTTCATGTAGAATAGTTCTAGGATATTTGCATACTGTTTATCATTCAGTTTTTCCAGGCACTCCTTCTGTGGTAGGTACTATGGTTCCCACTTGTTGTTGGACATCGCTAAGTCATGTCCAACTCTTTGCAACTGCATGGACTGAAGCTCGCCAGGCTCCTCTGTCCTCCACTATCTCCTGGAGTTTACTCAGATTCATGTCAGTGATGCTATCTAACCATCTCATCCTCTGCCACCCCCTTCTCCTTTTGCCTTCAACCTTTTCTATCATAGGTATCTTTTCCAAAGAATCGGTTCTTCCCATTAAGCGGGCAAAGGATTGGAGCTTCAGCATCACCGTTCCCACTTACCAACGGAGAATCTGAACGTTAGCTCTGATGGGCCAGGCTTCCAAAAGTGGGCCTTCAAGCAGGATTGGTGAGCTGCACTGGACACTCATCCTCTGTGGTCAGAGACTGTCTGAGACCAGTGGCTGTCTCCAGCCCACCTTCATGCATGTTTCCTCCACTTTTCTTCTTTAGTTGAGTATTGTTTGCTAGAGCACACATGTGTAACATCTGTAAATTCAGTCACGCCATAATAAATGACACGAGCTTATATCTTTGGCATTTATGCTATCTGCCACTGATGAGGGATGGAGAATACACAGAGAATCAGAGTGCTATGCTACAGACACCTGCCTGAAGCTCAGTTTGTAGACATTTCTAGGATCACAGTAATCCAAGTCTATGCCCCAACCAGTAATGCTGAAGAAGCTGAAGCTGAACGGTTCTATGAAGACCTACAAGACCTTTTAGAACTATCACCCAAAAAAGATGTCCTTTTCATTATAGGGGACTGGAATGCAAAAGTAGGAAGTCAGGAAACACCTGGAGTAACAGGCAAATTTGGCCTTGGAATACGGAATGAAGCAGGGCAAAGACTAATAGAGTTTTGCCAAGAAAATGCACTGATCATAACAAACACCCTCTTCCAAAAACACAAGAGAAGACTCTATACATGGACATCAGCAGATGGTCAACACTGAAATCAGATTGATTATATTCTTTGCAGCCAAAGATGGAGAAGCTCTACACAGTCAGCAAAAACAAGACCAGGGGCTGACTGTGGCTCAGACCATGAACACCTTATTGCCAAATTCAGATTTACATTGAAGAAAGTAGGGAAAACCATTAGACCATTCAGGTATGACATAAATCAAATCCCTTATGATTATACAGTGGAAGTGAGAAATAGATTTAAGGGCCTAGATCTGATAGAGTGCCTGATGAACTATGGAATGAGGTTCGTGACATTGTACAGGAGACAGAGATCAAGACCATCTCCTGGAAAAGAAATGCAAAAAAGCAAAATGGCTGTCTGGGGAGGCCTTACAAATAGCTGTGAAAAGAAGAGAAGTGAAAAGCAAAGGAGCAAAGAAAAGATATAAGCATCTGAATGCAGAGTTCCAAAGAATAGCAAGAAGAGATAAGAAAGCCTTCCTCAGCGATCAATGCAAGAAATAGAGGAAAACAACAGAATGTGAAAGACTAGAGATCTCTTCAAGAAAATTAGAGATATCAAGTGAACCTTTCATGCAAAGATGAGCACAATAAAGGACAGAAATGGTATGGATCTAACAGAAGCAGAAGATATTAAGAAGAGATGGCAAGAATACACAGAAGAACTGTAAAAAAAAAGATCTTCATGACCCAGATAATCACGATGGTGTGATCACTGACCTAGAGCCAGACATCCTGGAATGTGAAGTCAAGTGGGCCTTAGAAAGCATCACTATGAACAAAGCTAGTGGAAGTGATGGCATTCCAGTTGAGCTCTTTCAAATCCTGGAAGATGATACTGTGAAAGTGCTGCACTCAATATGCCAGCAAATTTGGAAAACTCAGCAGTGGCCACAGGACTGGAAAAGGTCAGTTTTCATTCCAATCCCAAAGAAAGATAATGCGAAAGAATGCTCATACTACCTCACAATTGCACTCATCTCACATGCTCAAAATTCTCCAAGCCAGGCTTCAGCAATACCTGAATCATGAACTTCCAGATGTTCAAACTGGTTTTAGAAAAGGCAGAGGAACAAGAGATCAAATTGCCAACATCTGCTGGATCATGAAAAAAGCAAGAGAGTTCCAGAAAAACATCTATTTCTGCTTTATAACTATGCCAAAGCCTTTGACTCTGTGGATCACAACAAACTGTGGAAAATTCTGAGAGATGGGAATACCAGACCACCTGATCTGCCTCTTGAGGAACCTGTATGCAGGTCAGGAAGCAATAGTTAGAACTGAACATGGAACAACAGACTGGTTTCAAATAGGAAAAGGAGTACGTCAAGGCTGTATATTGTCACCCTGTTCATTTAACTCACATGCAGAGTACATCATGAGAAATGCTGGACTGGAAGAAGCATAAGCTGGAATCAAGATTGCCGGGAGAAATATCAATAATCTCAGATATGCAGTTGACACCACCCTTATGGCAGAAAGTGAAGAGGAATAAAAAGCCTCTTGATGAAAGTGAAAGTGGAGAGTGAAAAGGTTGGCTTAAAGCTCAACATTCAGAAAACGAAGATCATGGCATCTGGTCCCATCACTTCATGGGAAATAGATAGGGAAACAGTGGAAACAGTGTCAGACTTTCTTTTTCTGGGCTCCAAAATCACTGCAGGTGGTTGACTGTAGCCATGAAATTAAAAGACGCTTACTCCTTGGAAGGAAAGTTATGACCAACTTAGATAGCATATTCAAAAGCAGAGACATTACTTTGCCAACAAAGGTCCGTCTAGTCGAGGCTCTGTTTTTTCCAGTGGTCATGTATGGATGTGAGAGTTGGACTGTGAAGAAGGCTGAGCCCCAAAGCATTGATGCTTTTGAACTGTGGTGTTGGAGAAGACTCTTGAGCGTCCCTTGGACTGCAAGGAGATCCAACCAGTCCATTCTGAAGGAGATCAGCCCCAGGATATCTTTGGAAGGAATGATGCTCAAGCTAAAACTCCAGTACTTAGGCCACCTCAGGCAAAGAGTTGACTCTGGAAAAGAGTTGACTCTGGAAAAGAGTTGACTCTTTGGAAAAGACTCTGATGCTGAGAGGGATTGGGGGCAAGAGGAGAAGGGGACAACAGAGGATAAGATGGCTGGATGGCATCACTGACTCGATGGACGTGAGTCTGAGTGAACTCTGGGAGTTGGTGATAGACAGGGAGGCCTGGCGTGCTGCGATTCATGGGGTCGCAAAGAGTTGGACATGACTGAGCGACTGAACTAAACTAGGTGTGATGTCTGTTGTTGTGTTGTGCTTAGTTGCTTAGTCATGTCCAACTCTCTGCGTCCCCATGGGGTGTAGCCTACCAGGCTCCTCTGTCCATGGAGCTTTCCAGGCAAGAATACTGGAGTGGGTTGCCATTTTGTCCTCCAAAGGAGCTTCCTGACTTAGGGATTGAACCCATGTCTCCTGTATCTCCTGCATTGGCAGGCAGATTCTTTACCATTGCAGTGGATGTTTATTCCAGAAGAAACCAAGACTCATATATTAAGTTAATACTGGTGAATGGAACTATTTCATAGGAATACCTTGGATTTGGAAGAGAAGATGGCACATTCAGATTTATTCTCAAGTTTCTTTTTAATGCCTTTAATTACTTGTCTTAATGTACATGGTTTAAATAAAGGGTAGAAATTAAACTTGTATTGTGGGGAAAATACTGCATTGAGAAGAAAGAAATTAAGTTCTAGAAATCTTTGTGAAAACATACTTGTTAGAGCTAGGTTTGGAGCAGCAGCTTGATGTCTTCTTTCTTTTTTTAATATTTATTTACTTGGCTGCATAAGGTGATATCATGTGATATCTTTCACTGAGGAACAAAGACTCTCCAGTTGCAGTGTGTGGGCTCCAGAGTGCATAGGTTTAGCTCTCTGCAGCATGCAGGATCTTATTTCCTCAACCAGGGATCAAATCTACCTCCCCTACTTTGGAAAGTGGACTCTTAACCGCTGGACCACCAGGGAGGATCCATCTTGATGTCTTCCTATGTAATGCCCAGATTTAAAATTGTGTGAAATGTGTGTTTCTATCAGGCCCTCTGGAAGGACCCAGCTAAAAATGGGTTAGAATAGTGTTAGAGACAAACCTAAAAACCTAGGTGAGAGTCAGGGTTCTTGCTCGTGCAGCATAGCAGTTCTTTCAAGTTGACCATCCTGCTTGTTCCAGTAAGAATCATGTCAATTAGCCAAGCAGTGTTAGGTACAGGCTTAGCCACAATGCATGCTTGATGATAAGCCTGGACAAGAAAACTAACGAACAAAAGGATAATGGAACAGATCCCTTCCAACGTGGACTTTCTCTTTCTCTCTCATGCTTTTACCTTCTCATAGAACATTTTCTAGTGAAATGCCTCTGGTCCAGGGACTTTTCTTCTTTTTCCTCCTCTGCATTATTCTTGCTAATTTTAAATATCTGCTCTTTTCTTGTGTTATTTTCTCAGTTGGAACTCCACACTCACTCCCCTGGTGCCATGATTGTTCATTTCTGTGAAGCCTTTCCCAAAGACCTACCTCTCAGAAGACTTCCCAGGCTTAGTAAACAGTTCTGGTTAAGCCAAGTTAGCCTGATACCACTAAGTCCCACACATTGTATTTCCTCCATATATTGTTTCATTTCACCTTCCAAAAACACCCTGCAATGCACGGTATGGTTTTCATTTTACACTGGAGGCAACAGAAGGCCAGAGCATCCCATGACTTCTCCAAGGGTACCCTGCTGGGAAGTTGTACATGATGGATAAAACTGCCTCCTTTGCTAGCGAGCAGCCTAATGTTGGCTCATCATATACTCCATCCATCCTTCTTTCCTTAGTGGTGAATAGTGAAAGAGTGACATCAAGTTAAAGTACAAAGATTATAAAAAAGGTCCTTCTGAATCAGCCCCTGCTGAACCAAGTTGTGGTGTACTAGGGAGCAGTAACTAAAGTTTGGAAAATAGTATTTTGGTAAAATTTTAATGGTGAGCTTTGTCACTTCTACACTACTGTTCTAAGATCTGTTCTGTCTAGCAGTTAATTAATTCTCTTGGGGCAATTACCAGGCCACCAGAAAAGATCTGCTGCAGGCCCCTGCCTCTAGGCACAGTCTGTGCTAAATAAGCAGCAGGAGAACCTTGAAGTGGCAGTTCTGTAACCACTTCTTCCTGAGGTCAGCACTTCATGCATTTGTGTGTTCTGGGCCCAGCAGCACAGCGTCCCACAAAGGTGGGTGTTCTGTAAGTGCTTTTTAATGATGGTGGTGCTGATGATGTATGAAGTTCTGTTTATACTTGCAGAGAGAGTTGCATATTTTAACAAGAGAGACTTTTGATTGGCATTTCAAAGAGGCTGGTGTTGTTGGAAAATGTCAGCACCCTGCATAGGAGGGCACTTCATAACTGTTAAGGGATTGGGTTGGCTAAGGGGATTAGGATAATTGTTTTGGAGTGAATGGGCCAGCTCAGTGGAGGTGACCTGAAGTCATTTTAATGGGCCTAGGCCAGCCCGTGGTGACAACTCTTGCCAGTGGATTAAGATGCTCTGATGGAAATTCCCAATCATTGCTGAGCACTAGTTCCATTGGGATACTGGCTGCCCTATTGTATTGCTATGTCTGGTAGGCTGACTCAATTTCTGGGCTCAAACAAAGAAATTCTGATCAAAGGACCTGCTACCCCACCATGTGGCACAGGGCCTTCGCCTCTGAAGATGAAAGGTGCCTATTTCCATGGTACTTCTCATTTTGGGAGAGTCTTTTAATTCGCGCCAGTTCAAGATCAATCAGGGATGAAGTCAAACACCGTCAGCATAGAAAGTCCTGTGGATGAAAGTCAAGGAGAAAAACTTCGTTCTCCTAAGTAAGCACCAGGCTGGGTGGCTGACAGTTAATATTGCATTAAGTTTACCAGGAATAAAAGATAAGCTCTGGAATGAATGCAGATGTAGATTCAAAGATCAAAAAGAAGAGTAGTTTATATTATATCCTAGTAGTTCGTGTCTGTCTGCAACCCCTTCTCGTATGATGGAAATGCATGATGAGTGAAAACCTCAAATTTCATGTGTTGGTTGGCCAGCCCCAAGTGACTGAATCAGGTATTTCCATAGGCCAGAGTTGGAGATGCATCATTGCCCTTCGTGTTTAGACACTTGCTCTTCAGCCAGTTTGAATTTCTTTGTGTATAAGACCCTCCATTGACCATAGACATCATTACCATCCTAAAAGGACATAAAGAGGCTATTCTAGAAACAAAAGCTGGTTTTTGCCACAAGTTTCTTATGTCATGAATATTTGCTGCTGCTGCTGCTGCTGCTGCTGCTGCTGCTGCGTCGCTTCAGTCGTGTCCGACTCTGTGCGACCCCACAGACGGAAGCTCACCAGGCTCCCCTGTCCCTGGAATTCTCCAGGCAAGAATACTGGAGTGGGTTGCCATTTCCTTCTCCAATGCATGAAAGTGAAAAGTCAAAGTGAAGTCGCTCAGTCGTGTCCGACTCTTAGCGACCCCACGGACTGGAACCTACCAGGCTCCTCATTCCATGGGATTTTCCAGGCAAAAGTACTGGGGTGGGGTGCCATGGCCTTCCCCCATGAATATTTAGGGATAATTAACTCCATGAATATTTAGGGATAATTAACTCCATGAATATTTAGGGATAATTAACTCCTGACTGATAGTTTCAGATTTTGCAATGTTGCCAGGTAGCCTAGAAATGTGAAGTAATAAAGCTTTCCATGAATGACAATTTGTCTGAATCAGGTGCTCTTTAAAGAAGTGGCCAGACTGGAGAAAGTGGGAATTTCAGGGAAACCTCAGAGCCTGAGTGTCACTGACCGTGGAATGTGTAAGTTTTGTAGCAATGTGAGATTTGCACCTGCAACCAACAAACTTTGGGTTTGTCTAGAATGCATACTGAGGAACTGTGCACACAAATGGCTCTTAGCCTAGAAATTCCATGCCTTCCCACAGTGGTTTTGTAAGCAGAATCTTAATACACATATTACATATCTGGTCCAGGCCATCTATAATTATTTTAGTTCCTTTGGTGAGTGGATAGCAACTGTTGCAGAGGTTGGAACCTTTCCTTTTTGAGCTGCTGAAGGGTGCTTTATGGAGCAAATTGGGTCCAAGATAGCTCTTCTTTAAATTAAAAAAAAAAAAAAAAAGCCTTCTTTAAATTAAAATTTGCTGTTTATCTATGCAGCTCTGGCTTGCTGAGGACATATTTATCTCTGAAACTACTCACTCTGGATTCTCAAAGGGCCAAAGAGAGTCATGGAAATTTTGATGAAATAGGCCACAGCTTTGAACTATTCCTTCTCTAGAATAGTGTCAGACTCACGGTGGATGGTTGTTCAAAATCAAGATCCTTGAAATTCAGTGCAGGTCCCTGAATCAAAATCTATAATGCTGGCTCAGGAATATTCTCATACACACAAGTTTGATAAGCATTTTTGTAGACCTCTGCCTGGTGCCACCAGATTTTTATCATGGACACATGCTGCATCTATTGTAGAGTCTTGGGTGAATATTTGCTATGCTTATATCAAAATTCACCTAATTTTTGGCTGCCCACTTTTTGTCTGAATCATGAGAGGTACACAGTTGTCTAAATGATTTATCTAGACCAGAAACAAGGATTTTGATCCCTTTTCCGACCCTCTCTTCCCCTTCCGCTCCTCCTTTCCTTTCCTTTCTTCTCTGAAAACTTTCCTGGCCTCAGTTACAAACATATGGGACATCCTAAGGAAGATGGAGGAGAATATGCCAGACCACAATGAAATGTCAAGGTGAGCCAACCTCGTTTTGGGTGTTCATGTCAAAGTGTGAGAGGGAGAAGTTATTTGCAGGTGGGTTCTCCAGGGGGAGCATGGCACATAGCAAGGCTCTTGGGGAGAGCACAGGAGAGAAGGAAGGCTGAATGTTGAAGAAGGAAGCAAAGATGTAATCTGTGAGGAAGGATAAAATGGTCGCAAATGGAAGATGTCCAAGTATGCAATTCTGCACAAAATACAACCTAATGTGACTGTGTGGGAGGCGGCTGTATGATATATGAGGAAGACAAGAGTTCAGAGAAATGCTTTAACTTCTGATCGAGCCAAAGAGATGATTATTCACTTGCTTATGTCCAGAAACATGGCATCACATGAAGTTTTAGCCAATGCACTTTCATTCTGATCACTTCCAAATCCTAAAGATAGAATCCTAAAAAGTAACAGGGAAATGTACCTGGGTAACTGTCTCATTCTCACAAACATCTTTAACAGAGCACATGTCAAAGTTAGGTTCCTTTTTCGTGATTCAGGTAAATGTGAGTATGTGTAACTACAAGGAATCAAATATTTTACTCTGAACTTGCCTTGCTGATAAGTCACGTCAGTCGTGTCTGACTCTCTGCGACCCCATAGATGGCAACCCGCCAGGCTCCCCGTCCCTGGGATTCTCCAGGCAAGAACACTGGAGTGGGTTGCCATTTCCTTCTCCAATGCATGAAAGTGAAAAGTCAAAGTGATGTCGCTCAGTCGTGTCTGACTCTTAACGACCCCATGGACTAGAGCCTACCAGGCTCCTCCGTCCATGGGAATTTCCAGGCAAGAGTACTGGAGTGGGTCACCAGTGCCTTCGACGTGAACTTGCCTTAAGTCGTGACAAAACATGATATGATTGGGAAGCACTCTAAAGTGGATTCTTTTTCTTAATAATTAAATTTATTTATTTTTAATAAAAAGATAATTATTCTCCAATATTGTGTTCAGATCAGATCAGATCAGTTGCTCAGTTGTGTCCAACTCTTTGCAACCCCATGAATCACAGCATGCCAGGACTCCCTGTCCATCACCAACTCCTGGAATTCACTGAGACTCACATCCATTGAGTCAGTGATGCCATCCAGCCATCTCATCCTCTGTCGTCCCCTTCTCCTCTTGTCCCCAATCCCTCCCAGCATCAGAATCTTCTCCAATGAGTCAACTCTTGGCACGAGGTAGCCAAAGTACTGGAGTTTCAGCTTTAGCATCATTCCTTCCAAAGAAATCCCAGGGCTGATCTCCTTCAGAATGGACTGGTTGGATCTCTTGCAGTCCAAGGGACTCTCATGTTGGTTTCTGCCAAACGTCAACATGAATCAGCCATAGGTATACATATGTCTCCTACCCTGTGAACCTTTCTGCCATCTCCCACCCCACCCCACCCCTCTAGGTTGTTACAGAGCCCTGATTTGAGTTCCTGAGTCACACAGCAAACTCCCATTGGCTATCTATTTTATGTATGGTAGTATATATGTTTCCACCTTACTCTCATCATAACTCCCACCCTCTCTTTACTCCCACTCCCCACTGTGACCATAAGTCTGTTCTCCATTGCCGCCCTGCAAATAGCTTCAACAGTACTATCTTTCTAGATTCCATATATATGTATTAATATATGATATTTGTTTTTCTCTTTCTGACTTACTTCATTCTGTATAATAGGCTCTAAGTTCATCCACCTCATTAGAACTGACTCAAATATGTTCCTTTTTATGGCTGAATATTATTCCATTGTATATATGTACAACAGCTTCTTTATCCAATCTACAAGCAATAAATGCTGGAGAGAGTGTGGAGAAAAGAACCCTTCTGCACTGTTGGTGGGAATGCACATTGATACAGTCACCATGGAACACAGTATGGAGATTCATTTAAAAACTGAAAATAAAACCACCATATGGCCCAGCAATCCAACTATTAGGCATACACCCCAAGGAAACCAAAATTGAAAAAGACACATGTACCCCAATGTTCACTGCAGCACTATTTATAATAGTTAGAACAAGGAAGCAACCTAGATATCCACTGACAGATAAAAGTGGATTTTACCGTCTGAGCCACCAGGGAAGCCCAACACTTTGCCTTAAGTAGTGATATGATTAGGGGGCACCCTGAGGCCTCTCCCTGTACTCTCTTTTTCACCTTCCAGCCTCCAGTGCTTCTGTTAATTCTATCAGAGGAACTAGTCCTTTGGACTAGACATTATACTTAGAAGTCCCACATCACTGAGCATGAAGAACCATTGCACAACAAGCTACTTAGTGAAAGTAGGTAGCTTTCAACCCTAAAATGTGATGGCCAGGAGACTTTTGATTAGAGAGAGAGGGATGGAGAGGTGTGAGGTGTGAGCGATTGATTGAAGAAGGCAGACTTGACATGAATGTCACACAGTGAGGGCAGGAGGCCAGCATCAGGCAATAAAGGAAACTTAAAGGCAGTGCTGGGAGAAGGCAATGGCACCCCACTCCAGTACTCTTGCCTGGAAAATCCCATGGACGGAGGAGCCTGGTAGGCTGCAGTCCATGGGATCGCGAAGAGTCGGACACAACTGAGCGACTTCACTTTCTCTTTTCACTTTCATGCATTGGAGAAGGAAATGGCAACCCACTCCAGTGTTCTTGCCTGGAGAATCCCAGGGACGGGGAAGCCTGGAGGGCTGCTGTCTATGGGGTCACACAGAGTCGGACACGACTGAAGTGACTTAGCATAGCATAGCATAGCAAAGGCAGTGCTGAGGGAGAAAATACAGAAGACAACATTTTCTTGCTTCCTGATCAGCTGCTAGGCTGGATCTAATTGTGGGTTCATTGGAATGAAAAAAAAAAAAAAAGGTGCAGAAGCTGAGGCAGGGGAAGTTGGGTACATTTTAATGTAATGCACAGACACAACCTGGAACAGGAGTCGTAGCCTGTGTCATCCTGCTGTGTAGCCTTTAGCCAACTATTATTTTCTCTACATTTAACCTACAGTGATGGATTACTGTAGAGAAAGGATGAACCAATTCCTTGAATTTGTCTCAAGGTGAAGGAAAAGATAATTGACCTTATTCTCCTAACCTTGAATGAAAGAACAAAATTCATGTAATTTTTCTCCTCTGGCAGGATTAGTTCTAATGGTTCATGTCCATGACAGTTGAATTTCCTGGAGAAAATTATCATGAAAATTGAAGTTATAGGTTTTTAAACCCTGCTCATAAATTTTTTTCCTAAGTGAAAAAGAGGAGATACAATGGTTTCTTCTCTTTTTCTTCTCACCTGTCCTGCTACTTGAGTTTCTGATTCTTGGTTGTGCACCAAGGACATTGGGGATGTGGCAGCAACATGATTGTAAAATATTTAGCTCTATCAAGGGGCGGATTTGGGCCCAGAGATTTTGCCAGTTGGGTGTGTATCTACCTTCTCCCTCATTGATACATTCAAGGACTGATTCTAAAGTAATGGGACCAATAGTCACAAACTTATGTGAAAATCAGTTTCATTATTTTAGAACTGAGCTTGAGTGTTTTCAGGGCAGTTGGGTGTGAGCATAAGCTGTCATGGGGCCTTTGGCAAACAGAAGAGAGCATGTCATGCCCACATGGACTAGAATAGGTATGAAAAACCAAAAACCCGTGCAGACCAACAAACAAGACAACAGCAACAATAAAACCTCAAATATAAAACTACTGATCAGATTCAATTTCTGGGGCTCCTGTTGATGACTCCTGCTTTTAAATCCTGTTTCATATTTACATGTGCCATTCCAAACTCAAAATGAAACCACTTTGGGATTATGGCATATTTGGGGTCACTTACCTTTCTTGTTATATTTTAAAAGTAAACTAGTGATTGAAAGGCAAATAACTAAGGGGTATGCATTTCTTTGACTTTTAAAATAGACTATAAATATACCTCAAATATTGGAATTTAAGTATTTAATATTATACTATTCTGTTGGTTGATTTATATGGAGTTAAAACATTCTCAACATAATATTCTGAGATGACTCTAGCAAAGGGAAAGGACTTTCAGAAATATTCTAAATAGAAAAGGACTGAAAAGCAAAATAATCTTTCACTATTGGAAGTCAGCATCTGTATAATGTTGCTATTACTGTTTTTATTATTATTTCCTAATGTAGCAACATACCTGGTATACAACAAGGATTCAGTTCATGGTTGTTGAATTTTTAAAAAGTCAAAGTTATTCTATTATATTCCACCTTCTTCAGCATCTTTTATTTCAAATGACTAGGTATATCAGTGTACAACCAGCACACCCTCTCAGGTGGATGTTGACTGTCCAGAACCCCGTAAGTGTAGTCAATAATCAGTCTGCCAGAATAACAGTGTGACAAAAAGCAGTGTCTTAAATTAGGGGAGAAAGGGAAAATAACACTATTCCCAGAGTCCTAGAGATAGAAAATACCTTGGTGATTTTGTAATTTTTTCATGTCTTATTGAAATAAATGCAGCTTGGAACTGAAACATCTACCAAGAGAACGGATGTGCAGTACATCTGAACCAGTTAAACCTTAATCGTGTAAATGAAACCTTTAAATTGTGTGAACCACTAGCAGCCTTGCAACTCTTTACATGTGTAAAGAATTGAATGAAGACATATGGTCACCATCAACTTGGTTATTTAATTCTGAGATGACACACGTATTAATCTAACTGAAAGGGGAAGCTACTATATAGCTGGTTGTAATTAGCCAACCACAAATTTCTATAACCACTTTAGTCTCAACCAAAAGCCAAAATGGCATTTCATGATTACACACCATCCCACCCAGATTTGCATTTCCTGATGAATTCCCAAGGTTAGGATATGAGCCATACTGTAAAACCAACCCTCAATTACACCTTTTTAGAGGGGAAGATTAGTGGCAGGTGGTGCCTGCTATAAAAGCCTCATTAAAACACCTTCTGGTGGAGTTTCACAAAAGGAAGCCACCAGATGGAGACCCATCTCCACATGGTAGTCTTACCTCAAATGAGAGTTTCACCTGACACTTTGGGGACAGACAATTTTTTTCTCACCTAACAAGCCACTGAGGTTGAAAAGACGATCTATTAGGATTAATCGTACTTGATCACTAATCCATTGTAATGCCATATGGTGAAAGCGTTGTTCACTGTGAAGCCTGGAGCCAGGTAGAGCCCCTCTGGTAATGTAAACCCTCCCATTTTCCTGCAGCTAATCTAATTGCACCTCCTCCCAGACCTCAGATGCCAGAAATGATGCTTAACTCTTCCTCCACTGTCTCTGATGCCTTTTTGAATGGTAGCAAATCTGATCTCAAAGGTAATGACGCTGAAACCTGCTGACTAATTGGAAAATGGTTTTCCTAGTGTTGCTTGCCTGGTGGGTTGGAGGGATAAAAGGTGTTTGTTCCATTGTGCACACATTCAAAGACTTACTCCCGGTCGCCTTATCAGCACAGCTTGGGATTACTCATCTGCCCCTTTTCCCTAAGTGTGTTTTCCGAGTCTGTGATTTACTGGATTGGGACAATTGGCCAGCTGGGCAGAGAAAGTGAAGCTGACGTGTCAGGATAGATTCTGCCACTTTATGCAGTCCTTGAAATGGCAAGATTTTTTTCCACTGTGGTTGGCCTTTGGGGTGGATCCAAACAATTAAGTGCCAAATAGTATAACTCCCACATTATGTGTGTGTGTACGCATAGCCCTCTTGCATGTTTTGTGTCGTTATGAAGCACCTCCCTCTAAATTGTTTTCCAGAAGAAAGATAGCCTTTCTTGCTCAAGACCCATGGCTACAAGTTGCATGCATCAGGATAATGACATGCATATGGACACATGCTGCTGTTGCTGCTGAGTCGCTTCAGTTGTGTCCAACTCTGTGCGACCCCATAGATGGCAGCCCACCAGGCTCCCTGAGCCCCACACATTTTGCCCTGCTCCTGGGGCCCTAATAGGGAGAGTGAAATGGACTAATTCCCAAGTTTCTGTGATATTTAGCAGTCACTTGGTTCCAGTTCTAGAAGGATTTCCAAGGAGGACAGAGTAAATAATCCATCTGCAGTGTATACTAAACAATATCATTGAGAAAAGAATAGTTTTCCCAAAGTAATGCCATAGGGGGCTTGGCCTCTGGTGCATCCTAAGTGCAGTGGTTCACACCTTCCTAATAAACTGCTCCCCCAAATTCAATAGTCTTTAGAGAGTTACCAGCATTAAAAGATCTAATCAGTGTTTCTTTATTGTATAATCACTGGGGAGGGGTGTTGGTGGGAGTGGGGAATATGTCTCAAAATGCAGTCTTAGGCATCAACCCACAGATTTGCAGAATTAGAATCTCTGGAGGTAAAATTTAAGCAGTACTTTTTAAAAACAAGTTTCCCAGGTGACTCTGAGACACATTAAAATTTAAAGGTCTAAGAAAAAATCCAGGATCCCATTCCTACTCTGAAATGCAGCCAGGGCCCCACAGATCACTA
The DNA here is from genome assembly GCA_935064755.1 of Tragelaphus eurycerus. Lineage (NCBI taxonomy): Eukaryota > Metazoa > Chordata > Mammalia > Artiodactyla > Bovidae > Tragelaphus > Tragelaphus eurycerus. Next base: position 3,470,306 of record CAKXYN010000015.1, read on the forward strand.
TTCTCCTGTTTCCTCATATTGAAGGTGCTGTAACACCAGGTCAATGGAGGTCATGGGACCTGAGTTGTTCTCTGAAGGGGAAGGGAAAGTACCTCCAACTGTGCTCTGGATCAAATTTGTGACTAGGCAGAGCTGTTATGAGTGTTTTCTGTTATCCAAATGGTATATCTAATATGTCCCATACTGTACATGTTTACGAAACACTTAAAAAATCTTAAATTTCTAATGACGCATATAAATCACTCTGGCTTTGTTCTTAGAGTTTATGTAGTCACCAGACACCACAGATAAAAATAGAGCCCTAGCATTCTGCAGCTGGAAGGCTTTATCATTTATGCAAACTGCTAGGTTGGACCCTGGGCCCAAATCTGCCCATCAAGGACATGGGGATCCCTTCTATGAGTGCGACAGATTCAAGTGTGGGCTGGTGAGGGGTACAGGGAGGATCAGGAAGCAGCTGGCTGGCCAGGACAGTCGTCTCTCTGGGCTGGAGTCATTACACACCTTGGGACACTGGGGACACTGCAGGGTATGGAGGATGGTTCTCAGGTGTCTGGCTCCCCAGAGCACCCAAAGACACCACAATGGACTTATTCTCGAGTATTTGTGCGAGAGGGCTTCGGAGAGGGGTCTGAGGCCCTGCATTGACCTAGGAGAGTAACGGTCTGAACACTGGTTCTTGGACTCCGTTCTTCCTGGGACAATTACTAGGCCTGGAGACTTACATTAATCCTAAAAATGTGAAGCTCAATTTGACCTTGTTTCTTTCCAGTGTGTGTATACATGTGTGTACATATGTGTGTGTGCATGTATTGACTGCTTTTTTTCTCCCTTTTTGACCTGCCATTAGGAGAGAAAATGAACTCTGCAATGCTGTCCTTCAAAAAATGTGATGTCCAGTGACCCACTGGAAGTAGTGATTATGTGAAAGGGGTGCCCAGAATTGAGTTTGTGATGTATCAAGTACACATGAGCCTGAGTTCCTTGTCCTTTCTTTATTCTTAATTTGCATTGTTTCTTTGTATAGTCAAATGCTACAAAATATTGCCCACCATCATTAGAGCACAGCTCAAGGCTATGAAATTGAATATTCTGTTCTGATAAGAAAAGAATTAAGGTAAATTCTTATCAGGAAACACTGATGTTTATCTTCAGTATTTGTGCAATACTAACTGAAATCTAAATTTTCCTTGCTGTATTTCCTTGAACATTCTTCTTTTCCTTGGTTGTTGTTTCTTTATTTCTACTCTTTCCCAGATTCTCCTCTTTGTATCTGGATAGTGTTGGATTTAGTTGATGGTGTCTGTTTGTGCCTGATTCTTGGTAATAGTCATGCTCAGAAAGTAACAGTGTGGTCAAAAGTTCCTTCCAGTTTTCTGATTTTTTTTATTCTTCCTCCTGACATTGTTCTGGTTTTTCCCCCATCTCCCCATATTTTCTGTTGTTTCCTTAAAGTCAAGAACTCTGTGTTTTCTAAGAATACAAAATACCTAAGTTGGATTCATTTGTGGTTGCTTGCCATGCACATTCCTGTGGGTTAGGGAAAAGTGAACACACGCATTTTTCGGGCCTCAGGTTTTTGTGCCCTAATATATGGAAAGAACTTCTGGTTCTAGAAAGAAAAGAGATGGTCATGATACCCAAAAAACAATCCCCATGTTTTCCACACTCCTTAATCAATTTGGTTATCAAAATACAATAAAATTCTTTTCTTCTGTAAAGCATTTACTCGTAGGGCTTTTATCTTCTCTAGTTACCTCAGATTTCCCCCAAAGAAGAAATATAAGCCCCAATTAGGGTCAGTGAGGGGAGGGAGGAGCAGAGTTAGGGGCCCAAATTCCCAGCGGCTGCTCTTACTAAACAGACCACAAGATTCTCTCAACCGACCTAATTTCTTCCTATTTAACTAATCAAGGCTGGGAGTGACCTTGGCAGGCCTGGGGGCGGGAGCTGAGAAACGCTCCCCCAAAATGAGCTAGGGTGTATATCTGTTTACTACACAGCATGCTGGCCTGCAGCTAATGACATTAATCCCCCTACTGGGTTTCATTAGGTGACAGACAGGGAGCCACACTTCGGAGGGAATCAACTGCTTCTCCCCAGCCATCCGCCAGCTGCGGGGAGAAGCAGCTCCGGGATCAGCGCCTCTCCCCCTATTTGCTTTTCTCCCTCTATTATCCCTGACATGTTCACTGAACTACAGACTGCATATGTTTAAAAATAATTAAACGCGCTCCAAACAAATAGGCAATGTTTCCACGATCCCTGCAACGCACGTTCTGCGTGTTTTGACAGATTTTTCTGCTCCTTGGATTCATCAAGCAGCCTGGCTCTTTGCTGTCACTTCTGACAACGCGGCAGATAAACCCCCAGGGCAGGCTTGCTGGCCCCAGAGATTCCGGCTTCCCGGGCTCTGACCTTGAGGCACAGAGAACTTCAGGCTGAGGGTCCGGAGACCATAGGAAGGGATGCCCATCTGAGCTTCCAAGGCATCATGGTTTCTGTGTGGAACCATGAGATGAAAGGCTAAAGAAAGGCAAAATAAATGTGGGTTTTTTTTTTTTTTTTTTTTTCCCTGAATGACTCTGCAGTACTATACTGAGAAAAGAGCCTCAGATATAATTACGGGAGAAAGCAGAAGTCTACCCTGGGGCCTAAAGACCCTTCTCACCCCAGCCACCTATCCAATCTGGACTATGCACAACCCTTTCTGCAACCCCCTCATTTTTAACTCTTTGAAAGTAAACTGCCTCTATTCAAAAATGAAGAAGAGGAGGAAGAGAAGGTATAGCTTATAAAGTTATGTCAGATACAGCATATCTTACATTGGAAAAGACCCTGATGCTGGAAAAAAATTGAAGGCAGGCAGAGAAGGGGATGAAAGAGGATGAAATGGTTGGATAGCATCACTGACTTGATGGATATTATTTGAGCAAGTTCCGGGGATTGGTGATGGACAGGGAAGCCTGGCTTGCTGCAGTCCGTGGGGTCACAAAGAGTCAGACACAAGGGGGTGACTGAACTGAACTGACTGCAGATACAGCATCATAAATATGTATGAACAAAGTTAATTAAAGAGGAGATAAAGAGTAAGAAAGTCAGAAAGAGACTTGGCAATGTGAGGGCACTAAAAATGAGTCATCTTACCAAGTTTCTTAACTGAGATAAGGGGTCTTCCTCCTACAAAGAATGTATTGTGATGTAATCGACAATGACCTCAACAAGATTCATCAAGAAGACACAGTGATAGATGACTGACAGTTTCTTGATCTCTCAGTATAGGCTTGTGGAATCTTGCAAAAGCCTAACTCTTCTAGAGGAAATCTGTGGAGTCAGGAGTTTGTGGAGTATGTGTCCGAAATGTCAGCAAGGTGAATCAATACAGATTGGTCCCAAACACAGCCCTAATGGTCTGGCTTAATCTAGGAATAGCTTTGAGACAAAATTCAGGAACAGATACTCTCTAAATCCTTTAGGCAATACACTTAACAGCGATTTGAATCAATATCGATAGCAATTAAGGCACAGCAACATGAATTTACGCAATGGCTGCCATGAGAGTCGGTAGTGCCCAAGGTCATCCTAATATCATGTGACTCTTAAGAAACCAACAGGAACCAATAGAAAAATGCAAGCTTCTCCTCAGCAAAGAATTTTATAACGTGTTTCAAAACGGTAATCTAGTACTAAGCTCTCTACCAGAAACTGGAAAACCACAGTCTGTGGGTCTGATCCTGCTGCCAGTTTTTATGTGGCCCAAAAACTATGGTTTTGACATTTTTTTCAAATGGTTGAAGGAAAAAAACAAAGAAGAACAGTATTTTTTAAGATGTGATGATGATTTGAAATTTGATTTCAGTATCTATAAATACGGTTTTATTGGAAACCTGCCATGTCCGCTCATTTATATATCCTGCATGGTGTCTTTCTGAAGAATTGCAAAAGAGTCTGCATGACCTACAAAGTCTAAAATATATATCTTTTGGCTCTTTACAGAAGGGGTTAGCCAAGCCCTGTCCTATATGATAAATATGATAAACAATAGAGTATGACCACAGTATCATTGACTTTTTTTTTTTTTTTTTTTGGTTACAAAAATAAAGCAGATTCGATGTTGGTTATGTTTTCTATAGGGCTATATGGTAATATTCATCAAAGAACATAAGGCATACTTGCCCTGTGCCTCATAGGGTCCACTTTTAAGACTTAATCCAGTACTGAAAAGTGGGAAACAACATAGGTAACTACAATATAAATAATGATAGAATGAATTATGGTATATTATACAAATATATAGCCTGCACTCATTATAAGGATAATTAGATTATGTATCAAGGACAGAAATATATTGAAAGAATATACTCAGCCCACCTGCCTGTCACCACATTTTTAGGAGGAAAAAATCCTCTGTTTCATGTGGAAATTAATAGGCTTGGGCTTCTGTTCTGCTGATCAGGAAAAGCTATAAAATTACATGGAACAGAAGGAGGCAAAATTGATTTATGTCTTACGGGCATGAAACTACTGCTTTGGGAAGAAGGAATTGGGAAAGGAATAGAGCTGGAAAGTTGGAGAAGAGTGGAATAGAGCACTGTGTAAGTTGCCCAAGGTTTCCAATGAACTGGGTGGCTTAGAACTTCAGAGGGGCTTCCCGAGTGCACTAGTGGGAAAGAACCTGTCTGCCAATACAGGAGACAAAGGAGAGATGGGTTCGATCCCTGGGTGGGGAAGATTACCTGGAGGAAGGCCGGGCAACCCACTCCAATATTCTTGCCTGGAGAATCTCATGGACAGAGGAGCCTGGTGGGCTACAGTCCATAGTGTCACAAAGAGTCTGACATGACTGAAATAACTTAGCACACAAAGAACAGCAGAATTTTATCATCTCATGGGTCTGAAGGCCAAAAGTCTAGTCAAGGTAGACTTCAAAAGACAAAGGGGAGGGTCTGTTTCAAGTCCTTCTCCTTGGTTTTTCCCTTTGCCGTCTTCTTCCCATGCTTCTTCATATTGTCTTCCCTCTATCTCCATATCCAAAGTTCTCCTTTTATATCCTTTTATATAGTTACAATCATATACAATTAAGACTCTCTTCATGACCTTATTTTAACTTGATTACCTCTGTAAACTCCCTGTTTCCAAATCAGGTCACATTCCAAGGTAATGAGGATAAATGTTCTGAAATACCTTTTTTTTTGGTTGGGGGGAGAGGGAGCCATAATTGAACTCACAATAAGCAGAGACAATGAAAAACATCAAAGCAGGCTGGAGTTTTGGAAGACAGAACTAAGATATTTCTGGGCACAAGAAAGAGAACCTTAGTGAAACACCTGGTTGAAAATAGTGTTGTTGCTAAGTCACTTAGCTGTGTCTGATTCTTTGCAACCTTATGGATGTCAGCATGCCAGGCTTCCCTGTCCTTCACCATCTCCCAGAGCTTGCTCAAACTCATGTCCATTGAGTCTGGGATGCCATCCAATCATCTTGTCCTTTGTTGTCCCTTTCTCCTCCAGCCTTCAATCTCTCCTAGCATCAGTCTTTTCCAATAAGTCAGTTCTTCACATCAGGTGGCCAAAGTATTGGAGCTTCAGCTTCAGCATCAGTCCTTCCAGTGAATATTTAGGACTGATTTCCTTTAGGTTTGATCTGGTTTGATTTGCATGCTATCCAAGGGATTCTCAAGAGTCTTCTCCAGCACCACAATTCAAAAGCATCAATTCTTCGGTCCTCAGCCTTCTTTATGGTCCAAATTTCACATCCATACATGACTACTGGAAAAACCATAGCTTTGACTGTACAGACCTTTGTCAGCAAAGTAATATCTCTGCTTTTTAAAACACAGTAGGTTTGCCATAGCTTTTCTTCCAAGGAGCAAGCGTCTTTTAATTTTCATGGCTTCAGTCACTCTGTATGCTGTGCAAAGAATTGTCTTTTTTTAATTTACATTGTGTTCCCCTTCTCCTCTTTTTATTTATTTCACTTTTCCTTTCTTTTTCCTCTCTCTTTTATTTTTTAGGAGGTGATACAGGCTTTTGGTATAAAATCCAGAAATTTCAAAAGTAAACTCCAGAAGGAGTCTCTCTCCTACCAGTATTCCTAAACCATTCGCTTACCCTCCATCGGCAACTACTTACTACTAGTTCCTTGTGTTTCTTTCAAAAGAGATTCTGTGCACATACAGGTGTATAGTGTATATTTTCTGGTGATATAACACAATGGGTATCCATTACACACACTGTTTTATCTTGGTTTTTTTTTTTTTTCACTTAAATCTGTCTGGAATCATTCCATATCTGCTTATATGTTATGTTAAGTCTTTTCAGTCGTGTCTGACTCTTTGCAACCATATAGACTATAGGTTGCCAGGCTCCTCTGTCCATGGAACTCTGTAGGCAGGTATACTGGAAAGGGTTTCCATTTCCTCCTCCAGGGGATCTTCCTAACCCAGGGATCAAACCCATGTTGCTTACATCTCCTGCATTGGCAGGAAGTTTCTTTACCGCTAGCACCACTTGGGAAGCCCACTTGCTTTTATGGAGCTGCCTTATTCTTTTAAATAATTGCATTGTAGGAATACTACTCGGCCATAAAAAGATGCTATTTGTGATAGCATAGATGTATCTTGAGGGTATTAAGCCAAGTTAAAATATGTTAGATGAAGAAAGACACATACCATATGATTTCACTCATGTGGGCTATAAAAATCTAGTAAATGAAAACAAAATAAATGATCAAACCAAATGATCAGAAAAACATAGCCTGTAGGCTATTCCCATTCTTTGTCTAATAAAAGCAATGTCACAATAATGATTTTCTGTATATTTAATTACTAACTACGCATGAGATTCTATATATTTACAGCATAACTCCTCTATCCAAAAGCATATGGATTTTAACATTCGATAAGTGTTGCAAATTCTCTCCATAAAGTTTGCACAAAATTGCATTGCCACCTGCAACACATAATAGTGCCTGATTCCTTCCACCTTCCTCAACATAGTATGTTACCAAATATTTTAATTTTCAGCAATTTAAAAGGTGAAAAATATTTTATTATAACTTTAATTTGCATTTTAAAATTGGGACTAGGTTTGTGTGTTTTTCATATGGTTTAAGAACTGCTTGCAGGTATCTTCTTACGCCTTCTGGTTTTTTTCTTTGAGTTGGCCTTTTCCTTATTTATTTCCAGTAGTTTTTATATTTTAAAAAATAGCCTTTTTTCTGTGGTAGAATCTGGAAATGTTTTCCCCTGATCACTGTTTGGCTTTGTCCGTTTTTGGTGGTACATTTTTTATATAAAAATGTTATAATTTTACTTTGTCAGATATTGTTCTTTCATAACATAGAGATCTGGTGCTTTTGAATGGACTTCTTTACTCTGAGATTAACAATGATATATATTTAAGGTGTTTTCTGTTTTCATCTTCACATATATTATTATTTTATAATCTGCACAGATATTTGGGGTTTGAAGTTAAATGGCATGTTGGGTGCATGCCTGCTAATCAGTTTCATCATGTCTGACTCTGTGATGCTATGGGCTGTAGTCCACCAGACTCCTTTTTCCATGGGATTCTCCAGGCAAGAATACTGGCGTGGGTTTCCATGCCATCCTTCAAGGGATCTTCCCAACCCAGAGATCGAACCCATGTCCCCTGTGGTTGCTGCATTGCAGGAGGATTCTTTACAACTGACCACCAAGAAAGCCCCAAATTGAGTGGTAATGCCTTTTAAAACTCAGTGAGCTGAGCATAATACCAGAGCAAGACTCAGTGAACTAGCGCTCCTTACATATGAAATTTTTCACATGAAAATATTTTCATAATGGGATATAAAAATGTTGTGAATATATCAATCTGTGTATTAAGGCCTACAAAAAATGAAATTTTATTTTTCAGAAAACTGATTTACATTTTGAGCCCCATTCCTCAGTCTAACTTGGGTAATTTAGTCCTCAGTCTAACAGGTAGTCATTTAGAGTACACACAGTCAATTCAGGATGTGCCCATTCCTTCCCTCTAGTCATTTTCAGGCTGCCAGTTTCCTTATTGCTTCGTGATACATCTTGGGAGCCATAATGGTGGTATTAGGCTCTCTTACTACTATGTGGCCATCTCATTATGTGAGACGAAGCACAAATCTATATGATTATTGAGTATGGTTATGCCAAGATGATGGCATCTTCTGTTCCTCTCTAGTAACAGGACTCTAAGAATCAGGCTCTCTACTGTGACATTTTCTTATCAGTTCCCTGCCCAATCAATGACTCCTGGTGCCCCATCTACCCACTACCAGATAGCTGCAAAGACATTTGTCTCATTTCCATCACATTTAGAGTCCAGAGACTTACTCGGCAGTTTTAGGCCTAGTTGCACCTTGCAGTCATCTGTATCTCTGTTGTCCCCTGGTAGATTAAGGATCTAGATTTAATGCTTGTCATTTTACAGGACAATCATCAGGAAACTGGGATACCAATCTTATATATTCTCAGATATCCTGACAATTTTTGGTTTCTAATAGTCTCCCCTTGAACTAACTCTATGGGTTACAGGGAGGGGTTATATTTCTTCTTTTCATTGTTCACCTCTATAACACTGCTTGATTCAACAGTCCCCACTTTTTCATCTATCCTGGGAGAGCGGGGTGAAAAGCACAACTACCTCAGCAAGCATTTTCCTAAAAATTTCAATGACAATCCTAGACAGAAGCTTTTTGAGACTTAAGTAAAAATTTTAATACCTGTTTTCTGTGGTCTCATTACTACAAATTACTTTGGGGGCTATATGTTTATTTTTCTGGGTTCATAGGAAGGATCTTTGGTTATTTAAAGAAATTCAATGAAGCATGAAGGTCAAAAGATAATTTGGTTAGCTTCTCCCAGTATAAAGGTAAAAAGTCAAATAATAAAATATTTATATACCATATATCATTTTTACAAAGAATGAATAAGGCAAAATACAAAACAACAAGATTTTTAAAGGAATGTAATTATCCAGGGTAAAGAGATTATACATGAATTTGACTAATTTTTAAAATTTATATATCTTATGTGCTATGCTGTGCTTAGTCGCTTCAGTCATGTCCAACTCTCTGCGACCCTATGGACCATGTCCTGCCAGGCTCCTCTGTCCATGGGATTCTCTAGGCAAGAATACTGGAGTGGGTTGCCATTTCCTTCTCCAATATATCTTATAAAGTAATATAATTTCTCACTCATTTTATAAAAATTAGAAAGCAGTACATCAATACATAATCATTTTAGGAAATTTTGAAAATGCACAAGGCACAACAACAACAACAAAAAATAAAACTATACAAAACTTTAGACCAAGATACCATCTCTGTCAGTCTTTTGAGTGTATGATTTTATTTTTATGTGGACCAATGAACATAGGTTTTATACAATTCAAATTATTTTGTAGCTCCCTTTTTAAAAAGCACTAGCAAGCAATTTGGAGAAGGCAATGGCACCCCACTCCAGCACTTTTGCCTGGAAAATCCCATGGATGGAGGAGCCTGGTAGACTGCAGTGATGGGGTCGCTAAGGTCGGACACAACTGAGTGGCTTCACTTTCACTTTTCACTTTCCTGCATTGGAGAAGGAAATGGCAACCCACTCCAGTGTTCTTGCCTGGAGAATCCCAGGGACAGGGAAACCTGGTGGGCTGCTGTCTCTGGGGTCGCACAGAGTCGGACACGACTGAAGTGACTTAGCAGCAGCAGCAAGCAATTTATGAACATTTTCTTTTTATCACTAAATATTCTTTACAACACAATTTTTTTGTAGTATTCTATGAAATAGATACACCAGAAAAATTTAAACAGTCTTTCATGGTAGCCTTAGATTTTTCCAGTTTTTAAGTATTGCACCAGTAACTCTAAGATGAAAATATTTTAAAATAAATCTTTAAGCCCTTAGTTATTTAACTGCTGTGTTAAAGTGTAAGTACATGAAAACAGTCTGGAAAAATGTCTAATCAATTATAGCCATATGTCCACCTTGGCCATTAAGAAAGTTCCAATAAATCACCTATATAATGTCTAGTTTCATCCTGTGTGTGCCATTAGGAGACCCTAATTAAAAATTACTCCTATATCCCTGAAATATGGTGGTATGCTGCATAAAATGATTAGATATGATATGGTTAAATGTAAGAATTTCTACCAAAGAGCTTGTTGGTTTTTTTTTTTTTAAAGAAATGTTGATTTGTAATATTTATTTCTCAGAAAAGAAATAGTTCACAAAAATAAAAAGTGAAAGGAAAAAGGGTATACAAGCGTATGGTGGTTTTAAACATGGTTAACAACCCTTCAATTCTCCTCTCATTGAAAAGTACAGTCTATTTTTTTCCATCTTTCTTCCCAGTGGTCTTATGAACGCTTCCATGCACAGAGAGTGGTGAAAATGACACTAGGCAACTTCTGGGCTGATAATATACAAAGACCACCTGGCTTGCAGCTTTCAGCTCATTTGCTGGAATATTGGGCAGCTATGGGGGTGGGATTCCTTGAGCCACCTTAATGGAAAGGGTACTGATAGGCACTGGAACCTACATTCCCAGCTAAGCTCAGTCTTATCTCATCAACATACCAGACAGGAGGGTAAAGAAACCATCTTGGGAGTAAATCCTCCAATCCCAGTTATGTCAGGCCCCAGTTGTTTGAGTTGACCCCAGTTGGAGGCCTTTAGACACTGTGGAGAAGACAAACCATTCCCCCAGAGCCGTGTGTTCCTAATATGCTGAGCTGATTACTAAAATGGTTGTTTTTCATGTCACTAAGATTTGGGGTGACATTTTATGCAGTTTTAGAATATAGCAACAATGAGAAAAATATATATATCATTCTTTTTGCAATTTTTATTGTATATTGAAGTATAGTTGGTTCACAGTGTCATGTTAGTTTCAGGTATACAGCAAAGTGTTTTAGTTATACATATTCATATATCCATTCTTTTTCAGGTTTTTTTACCATATAGATTATTACTGAGTATTGAGTATAGATCTATATGGTCCTTGTTAATTATAGAGTTTACATATGGTTGTGTGCATATGCCAGACCCAACCTCAATTCATCCCTCCCCACACCTTTCCCACTTGGCAACCACAGGCCTGCCTTTTAAGTCCATAAGTCTGTTTCTGTTCAGTAGACAAGTTTCACCTGCATCATTTTTTTTTTCAGATTTCACATATAAGTGTTACCATTTGATATATGTTTTTCTCTAACTTACTTCACTTAGTATGATAATCTCTAAGTCCACCCACGATGTTGCATGCATGCTCCATTGTTTTAGTCATGTCCAACTCTTTGTGATCCTCTGGACTGTGGTCCACCAGGATCCTCTGTCCATGGGATTCTCCAGGCAAGAATACTGGAGTGAGTTGCCATACTCTCCTCCAGGGGATCTTCCCAACCCAGGGTCAAAACCACATCTCCTGAATCTCCTTCATTGCAGGCAGATTCTTATTGCTGAACCACTGGGGAAGCCCCATGATGCTGCAAATAGCATCAGTTCATTCTTTTTTATGGCCAAATAATATCCCACTGTATATATGTATTACAGCTTCTTTATTCATCTGTTGATGAATATTTAGGTTACTTTCATGTCTTGGCTGTCTACATGCTCAACTCACGCAAAATGGCTTTAGGTAATTTAGATACAAGTTAAAAAGATGTGAAAACAGAATATACCCATGGTTTATCCCAGTAGAAATTATCTGATTCAACAGGAGGTAGCTAACATGAAGTCAAATTTTGATACCAGTGTAATAGATGCCATGTAGAGGCATAAATAGCCAAGTGTGTAATCTAAGTCTCTACAGTCTAGTTCAAATTGATTCCCATTTGTGGACTCAAAGGGTAGAAGGTCAGTAAAACCTGCAAAGAATTATTATTACCCATAGATTTCTCCAGGCAAAAGCAAAAAAAGCACAATAGTCATCAATAGTAAAAGTGTTTTCCTGGAGACGCCTGCTGTTTGTTAGCCTATCAGCTAGAAAATCTCAGATTTCCAACTATAAGGCAAGAAAAGGACATAATATTTTAGATTTAATACTTCTGTAATTTGGATGAATAAAATGTGAAATAGCTAAGGCCAGGGTCTCAGCTCAGTAAAGACAGTGAAATGATCATTCTCCACCTGGAATAAATTACTCAATCCAAATATGGTGATAAGGAAAAGGAATTAGGAAGATGGGTATTATGATAAAATTTGTATCAAATGACCTAGGTGTCAGTTTTCCTCTGGACTTAAACATTGTTTTCTATACCACTAGATTACATCTATATATAACATTGTTGAGAAAGACTTCATCTTTGTTTTTATTATTATAGCAGTTGCAAATAGTAACTTAAAAGAGAACAATTGGCTCAATGCTCATTGGCCCAAGTATTGTCTTATTAGATTGATCACAAGTCTTCTCATTGAGATCCTTGTAGACTTGAGGGAAGGGGAGCCCTATAACAACAGCATCACAACAAAACTGAAAACTATCACTATTTTTGACAAACCTGGACATTCTCTTCCAAAGACGACTGACTCTAGTGAAAGGGATTTAGAATAAATGAAAATTAAGTTCACAAGGTAAGACATGACTTAAAAACTATGGGTGTTAAGGGATAATTACTTTCAACTTGTGAGGGAACCAGATCAAGACTAGAAAGAACATATCTGTCATGCATTCATGCTATGTTGCTTCAGTTCTGTCCAACTCTTTGTGACTCTATGGATTGTAGCCCACCAGGCTCCTCTGTCCATGGGATTCTCCAGGCAAGGATACTGGAGTGGTTGCCATGCCCTCCTCCAGTAACCTTCCTGACCAGGGATCCAGCCCATGTCTCTGCCATCTCCTGCATTGGCAGGTGGGTAATTTACAACTAGGACCCCTTGGGAAACTCTTTCTGTCATATTGGTTGGAAAATTCAACCACAACCCTTCTGTCTGTAGCCTGTGTCCATTAACAACTGTATGATTTGAAGAGAGGGAAAATACCCATGGCCCTCCTTTGCCTTGGTACCATAAAAGCATATTTACTATATTTACCTTTTTTTTGTTTTAATTAGATACAAACTTCAAGAATAGGCATGGTTGGTGGAGTGGAGAGAGCAAAACCTTTATAGTAAAATAATAATCAAAATGATACCAACCTCACAGGGAAGTTATGAAAATAAATGAGGTTAAGACATAGCAAGAGACCCTCACATTGACTGTCACTTAGAGTGATGTCACTTCTTCTCAAGTGCTTAAAATCCCGTGCACTCCATACATATCCATATGTTTATTCAGTAAATACTTACTGAGTATTTCTAATGTGCCATGTCTTCCTCCAAAGATTGATATACCTTAATAAACAAAATAGATAAATATCCTTGCTTTCGGGGAACTTACCACTCAGATTTTTTTTTACTTCCCTGGTAGCTCAGTGGTAAAGAATCCACCTGGCAATGCAGTAGAAGCAGGTTCAATCCATGAGTTATAAGTTCCCATGAAGAAGGAAATAGCAACCCACTCCAGTATTCTTATCTGGGAAATTCATGGACAGAGTAGCCTGGTGGGCTACAGTCAATGGGGGTCACAAAGAGTCAGACACTACTTAGCATGTAAACAACAACAGCAACAAAATTTAAAAATGATTTGGACCAAAATTACGTATATATCTTGGGGGTAAAAAAAGAGAGCTAACCACATTTGCCTTTAACTGTCCATATCAGCTTTTTCTGAAAAGTATGAATGTTAAACATATCCAAGACATTTATTACTAGAACTGTTTTTCCTATCTTAATAGACACTGGGGGAAGAAAGTTCCTTCAACATAACCTCATTTCGGATATTTTCAACAGATAGTTTGGACAAGTACCATTGTGTATGCATCTATTCAAGGCTATTGAGCTAAAATGTTATTATTATTATTTTATTATTGCATGTTAGTCAAAGTGTAGGAAAAAATAAGGACATATGCTTAGTTAATATTGGGTGGCTATTATCTAAACACAGTGGAATAGACACCATACTAGATTCTATGAACACAAAGAATGCTTTGCATTGTGGTAGGAAAGATATATGTACAGAAAACACATATGCTGAAGCATGTTGTCACAGAGATGGGAACCACTAAGTATAAGCATTTGTTTTTCCCCTGGGCAGTGTGATAAAAGATGCAGAGGCAGTAAGGGTGGGAAGATTTCAGAAAATTGTGTCTTTCTGTAGGTCTTGAGTCATATAAGAAGTTTATCAGTTTAACAAAGTGTGGACTTCTGAGAAATTTCCACACTGAAGCAGAAGCATGCTGCTAAGTAGCTTCAGTCTTGTCCAACTCTGTGCGACCCCATAGATGGCAGCCCACCAGGCTCCTCTGTCCCTGGGATTCTCCAGGCAAGAACACTGGAGTGGGTTGCCATTTCCTTCTCCAATGCAGGAAAGTGAAAAGTGAAAGTGAAATCGCTCAGTCATGAGCAAAGCACAAAAATATTAATGTAACTATAGGAGGCCTGTAGAAACTGTTCAGCTGTTGCAATTGCATTAGCAGGTTGTGGAGTGTAGTATTAGGGTGCAGGGCTTGAAGGGAGCGTGGGGGTTCAGTGTAGGTGCTCAGTTAATATCCGTTGACTTGCCTAGCATTTTGTGAGTTTTCTAAGATGTCTGGCAACTTTCCGCCATTGTTTTGTGTTGAATGAAGTCATCTATGCATGCTAAGTTGCTTCAGTCATGTCCAACTCTTTGTGACACATTGGCCTGTAGCCCACCAGGCTCCTCTATCCATGGGATTCTCCAGGCAAGAATACTGAGTGAGTTGCCATGTCCTCCTCCAGGGGATCTTCCCAACCCAGGGACTGAACCCAGGTCTCCCACATTGCAGGCAGATTTTTTACTGTCTGAGCCACCAGGGAAGCCGGAAGTCATCTGCTTTGGCACTTTAAAAGGGTCCTATGCTTTCTGACTGGTCTCTTGGGCCTCCTTTCATCTCCTAGTCTTCATGGTGAATCCTTGGTCCTGCACCTTTGGCATGAACTCAGGTGACAAATTTTTTTCTGATAAAGTTCTGCTATGATTCTTGGCAAATGGCACTTTAGAATGGCTATGGCAGCTACCTGGCCTGTCTCCTGGAGAGGATTTGGGTACATCTGGCCTTGCGATAGAGCCTGTCTCCTGCTGGCTTCAATACCGACTGCAAAAGAAACATAAACTATAGTCATTATATGAATATGCAGTAAATCTTAAGTTAGTAACTAAACAGCATCTACAAAGGTGATTTGAAGTAGGTAGACCAGAAAAGCACATTATTTGTGCTGTGAATTTTCAATCAAGCAAAAAAAAAAAAAAGTGGTCAAGAACCATCAGAGGTTGTGTAATGCATATAACATGCTACTCACGCAAGTTTTATAACCTAAAGAACTCTTGAGGGGAAAGGTTCCAAGACCTCTCTCTGAATGATTGGGTCTTTCCTTGTTATGGCTGAAATCTGCTCCAATTAGATTTGATTACATAAAATAGACACATAGCTATTACATAGTATTTTCAATGTCCCAGCCGCATGGGCTGCTTAGCATTTAATTTTTTTTTTATTGTACTGGATTTGCCATACATCAAAATGAATCTGCCACATATATATGGCATCTGTATACATGTGTTCCCCATCCTGAACCCTCCTCTCTCCTCCCTCCCCATACCATCCCTCTGGGTCATCCCAGTGCACCAGCCCCAGGCATCCAGTATCAGGCATCGAACCTGGATTGGCCACTCGTTTCAAATATGATATTATACATATTTCAATGCCATTCTCCCAAATCATCCCACTCTCTCCCTCTCCCAGAGTCCAAAAGACTGTTCTATACATCAGTGTCTCTTTTGCTGTCTCATATACAGGGTTACTGTTACCATCTTTCTAAATTCCATATATATGCGTTAGTATATTGTATTTGTGTTTTTCTTTCTGGCTTACTTCACTCTGTATAATAGGCTCCAGTTCCATCCACCTCCTTAGAACTGATTCAAATGTATTCTTTTTAATGGCTGAGTAATACTCCACTGTGTATATGTACCACAGCTTTCTTATCCATTCATCTGATGATGGACATCTAGGTTGCTTCCATGTCCTGGCTATTATAAACAGTGCTGCGTGGAACACTGGGGTACACATGTCTCTTTCAATTCTGGTTTTCTCCGTGTGTATGCCCAGCAGTGGGATTGCTGGATCATCAGATCAGATCAGATCAGTCGCTCAGTCGTGTCCGACTCTTTGCGACCCCATGAACCACAGCACGCCAGGCCTCCCTATCCATCACCAGCTCTCAGAGATCACTCAGACTCACATCCATCGAGTCAGTGATGCCATCCAGCCGTCTCATCCTCTGGCGTCCCCTTCTCCTCCTGCCCCCAATCCCTCCCAGCATCAGAGTCTTCTCCAATGAGTCAACTCTTCGCATGAGGTGGCCAAAATACTGGAGTTTCAGCTTTAGCATCATTCCTTCCAAAGAAATCCCAGGATTGATCTCCTTCAGAATGGACTGGTTGGATCTCCTTGCAGTCCAAGGGACTCTCAAGAGTCTTCTCCAACACCACAGTTCAAAAGCATCAATTCTTCAGTGCTCAGCCTTCTTCACAGTCCAGCTCTCACATCCATACATGACCACAGGAAAGACCATAGCCTTGACTAGGCGAACCTTTGTTGGCAAAGAGATATCTCTGCTTTTGAATATGCTATCTAGGTTGGTCATAACTTTCCTTCCAAGGAGTAAGCGTCTTTTAATTTCATGGCTGCAGTCACCATCAGCAGTGATTTTGGAGCCCAGAAAAATAAAGTCTGACACTGTTTCCACTTTTCTCCATCTATTTCCCATGTAGTGATGGGACCAGATGCCATGATCTTCGTTTTCTGAATGTTGAGCTTTAAGCCAACCTTTTCACTCTCCACTTTCACTTTCATCAAGAGGCTTTTTAGTTCCTCTTCACTTTCTGCCATAAGGGTGGTATCATCTGCATATCTGAGGTTATTGATATTTCTCTCAGCAATCTTGATTCCAGCTTGTGTTTCTTCCAGTCCAGCATTTCTCATGATGTACTCTGCATATAAGTTAAATAAACAGGGTGACAATATACAGCCTTGACGTACTCCTTTTCCTATTTGAAACCAGTGTGTTGTTCCATGTCCAGTTCTAACTGTTGCTTCCTGACCTGCATACAGATTTCTCAAGAGGCAGATCAGGTGGTCTGGTATTCCCATCTCTCTCAGAATTTTCCACAATGTATTGTGATCTACACAGTCAAAGGCTTTGGCATAGTCAATAAAGCAGAAATAGATGTTTTTCTGGAACTCTCTTGCTTTTTCCATGATCCAGCGGATGTTGGCAATTTGATCTCTGGTTCCTCTGCCTTTTCTAAAACCAGCTTGAACATCAGGAAGTTCACGGTTCACATATTGCTGAAGCCTGGCTTGGAGAATTTTGAGCATTACTTTACTAGCGTGTGAGATGAGTGCAATTGTGCGGTAGTTTGAGCACTCTTTGGCATTGCCTTTCTTTGGGATTGGAATGAAAACTGACCTTTTCCAATCTTGTGGCCACTGCTGAGTTTTCCAAATTTGCTGGCATATTGAGTGCCACACTTTCACAGCATCATCTTTCAGGATTTGGAATAGCTCCACTGGAATTCCATCACCTCCACTAGCTTTGTTCCTAGTGATGCTTTCTAAGGCCCACTTGACTTCACATTCCAGGATGCAGTTCTATTCCCTGTTTTTTGAGGAATCTCCATACTGTTCTCCGTAGTGGCTGTACTAATTTGCATTTTCACCAACAGTGTAAGAGGATTCCCTTTTCTCCACACCCTCTCCAGCATTTCTTGCTTGTAGACTTTTGGATCACAGCCACTCTGACTGGTGTGAAATGGTACCTCATAGTGGTTTTGATTTGCATTTCTCTGATAATGAGTGATGTTGTGCATCTTTTCATGTGTTTGTTAGCCATCTGTATGTCTTCTTTGGAGAAATGTCTATTTAGTTCTTTGGCCCATTTTTTGATTGGGTCATTTATTTTTCTGGAATTGAGCTGTAGGAGTTGCTTGTATATTTTTGAGATTAGTTGTTTGTTACTTCATTTGCTATTATTTTCTCCCATCCTGAAGGCTGTCTTTTCACCTTGCTTATAGTTTCCTTTGTTGTGCAGAAGCTTTTAAGTTTAATTAGGTCCCATCTGTTTATTTTTTATTTTATTTCCAATATTCTGGGAGGTGGGTCATAGAGGATCCTGCTGTGATGTATGTCAGAGAGTGTTTTGCCTATGTTTTCCTCTAGGAGTTTTATAGTTTCTGGTCTTACATTTAGATCTTTAATCCATTTTTAGTTTATTTTTGTGTATGGTGTTAGAAAGTGTTCTAGTTTCATTCTTTTACAAGTGTTTGACCAGTTTTTAATTTTTATAATAATGAAGTAGTGCCTTAGTCCATTGGGGCTGCTATAACAAAATACCACAGCTTATAAATTTATACCACAACAAAAATTTTTTTCTCACAGTTCTAGAGGCTAGGAAGTCCATGATAAAAGTGTCAGCATCCTCAGATTCTGGTGAAGGCCCTCTTCCTGATTCATACTCAGCACCTTCTCATTATGTCCTTGGTGCAGGAATGAGGGAGCTTTGTGTTCTCTCTTTTATAAGGGCACTAATCCCATTCAAGGGCTCCATTCTCATGACCTTATCACCTCCCAAAGACCTCACGTCCTAACACCATTATATTGGGCATGATGATTCCAACATGTGAATTTGGGGGGAAAAACATGCCATATGAAGCAGGTACTATTAATATCCCTGCTTTAAGGAGAGGAACTGAGGCAGACAGAAGTTGAATGAGTCACTAAAGATTGCACCGTTAGGAAACAATAGAACTAGGATTTGAACTTAAGTTGTCTGGTTTCCAGAGCCATTCTCTGCTCTGCATATACTGTAGTATACCATTTATGATGATGAATTTGATGAAACCAACCTCTTATACATGTGTGACAATGGGTGACAGTTTTGAATATTGGACATTCAAAATAGATGACATACAGTACTTCAGAGTGAATAAAGATATCCTCACACCGAATACTTTGAAACATGGCTGTTCATTTAGTTTATCAGTTCAGTTCAGTTCAGTGGGTCAGTCGTGTCCGACTCTTTGTGACCCCATGAAGTGCAGCACGCCAGGCTTCCCTGTCCATCATCAACTCCCGGAATTCACTCAGACGCACGTCCATCGAGTCAGTGATGCCATCCAGCCATCTCATCCTCTGTCGTCCCCTTCTTATCCTGCTCCCAATCCCTCTCAGCATCAGAGTCCTTTCCAATGAGTCAACTCTTCACATGAGATGGCCAAAGTATTAGAGTTTCAGCTTTAGCATCATTCCTTCCAAAGAAATCCCAGGGCTGATCTCCTTCAGAATGGACCGGTTGGATCTCCTTGCAGTCCAAGGGACTCTCAAGAGTCTTTTCCAACACCACAGTTCAAAAGCATCAAGTCTTCGGCGCTCAGCCTTCTTCACAGTCCAACTCTCACATCCATACATGACCACAGGAAAAATCATAGCCTTGACTAGACGAACCTTTGTTGGCAAAGTAATGTCTCTGCTTTCCAAAATGCTATCTAGGTTGGACATAACTTTCCTTCCAATGAGTAAGCGTCTTTTAATTTCATGCCTGTAGTCACCATCTGCAGTGATTTTGGAGCCCAGAAAAATAAAGTCTGACACTGCTTCCACTGTTTCCCCTTCTATTTCCCATGAAGTGACGGGACCAGATGCCATGATCTTCATTTTCTGAATGTTGAGCTTTAAGCCAACTTTTTCACTCTCCTCTTTCACTTTCATCAAGAGGCTTTTTAGTTCCTCTTCACTTTCTGCCATAAGGGTGGTGTCATCTGCATATCTGAGGTTATTGATATTTCTCTCAGCAATCTTGATTCCAGCTTGTGTTTCTCCCAGTCCAGCATTTCTCATGATATACTCTGCATATAAGTTAAATGAACAGGGTGACAATATACAGCTTTGCCATACTCCTTTTCCTATTTGGAACCAGTGTGTTGTTCCATGTCCACTTCTAACTGTTGCTTCCTGACCTGCATACAGATTTCTCAAGAGGCAGATCAGGTGGTCTGGTATTCCCATCTCTTTCATAATTTTCCACAGTTTATTGTGATCCACACAGTCAAAGGCTTTGGCATAGTCAATAAAGCAGAAATAGATGTTTTTCTGGAATTCTCTTGCTTTTTTGATGATCCAGCGGATGTTGGCAATTTGATCTCTGGTGCCTCTGCCTTTTCTAAAACTAGTTTGAACATCTGGAAGTTCACGGTTCACATATTGCTGAAGCCTGGCTTGGAAAATTTTGAGCATTACTTTACTAGCATGTGAGATGAGTGGAAGGCTGCAAAAGCAGTGATTTTTGGGTCCAGGCTGCTCTGATTTGAAATCATCTGTGCAGCAAGCAAGTTACTTAACTCTTGTGCAAAATAACAGATAAAAGTACCTGTTTCAATTTGAAAGTGTAGGCCTAGAGAGTATCTGTATAGCTCTTAGGGTAGAATCAACACATAGTAAATACTCAATAGAATTAGCTCTTAATCATTCAACCACTAATTTATTCAATAATCTACATTACTCTGTTGAAGATTGCAAGATCACAGTATATCTGGCATTGAACTTAGACAGTGGAGAATGGAAATAGAGAAAATAAGTGGGTGTATATATTCTACCATGGGTAAAAACTATTTCACTCTGTAATAAATGTCATGGTAGAGGATTGTCAAAAAAAAAATAGGGGAATAGTCTGGAAAGAGCAATCTGTTATATCTAGAAAATTGGGGAGGGTTTTAAAAGAGAGTGACATAAGAGTTAAATCTTGACGGTTATGTAGTTGTTCTCCAGAAATAACAGTCTGAGCCACACTATGGAAGTATGAAAGTGTTCTGTATTCCAGAGGAAGTAATGAGTGGTTGTTATGGACCAAGTGGTGGTTTATCACCATATGTGAAAAAGATAAGCAGCCAGTTCACTCTAAGTATCTTTGCTGGCTCCTGGATGCATTTAATATGCTTTGTTTCTCAGAAAAATTTTAGGTTTACAGAAAAATTGAGTAAATAGTACAGGGAACTCCTCTACCCTGTATATGATCTGTTTTAAAAACACTCCAGGCAAATTGCAAACAGCATTCTTGGCTAAAATCTGGACTTTAAGAGCAGTGTGTCTTGAGGGGTGAAGGGTTCAGAGAATGGAAGAAAAGGATGAGTGAAATGAGCAAAGAAACAAAATCAAGGTCAGATGGCAATAGGCCCCGTTAGGCCCTGCCGAGGAGATAGGACTTAAATCTGAGGATAGTAAGCAGCCACTGAAATGTTTTAGGCCAAGAAGTGATGTGTTTTGATTCATATATTAGCAAAAGAGATCAGTGCAAAGTGTGGACTGTGGCTTATAAGTTGGAAGAGGGGAAAACTGTAAAAATGAAGTGAGAGAATGTTGAAAAAGCTCAGGCATGAGATGATTAAGGAGAGAGCTGGAGCTGGAGGGGCCATGCTGGGCCCTTAAGAGAGAATGATGTTATCTTGGTTGGGAGAGAACCGTGGGGCTGTTGAGAAAAGAGAGAGACTGTATTACATGCTTGATAGATGGAAGCAATGCTTTAGTTTTCATAAAACTGGGATGCTAAAGTGTCTCTTTGTCTCTCCCTACACACACATCCCCACACACCCACATGCACACACCTTTCTCTCCAACCACTATGTTGCTACCTCCCCTTCATTTCTGCCTTAGTCTCCTCTCCTCTCTGGCCAGTTCCCTCATTAAGTCAGCTTCATTATTTTGAATGACTGTCCCCACTCTGATTCTATAAGACCCGTCCACTCTGATGATCCTCTTCAAGAGTTGCTGTCATTCCAAAGGGGAGCTAACCGAGTAGTTCACGTCATCCTTTCACAACAGGCCAGCCTTAGCCAGCCTACTGGCCTCCCCAGTTCACTCACGTCTAGCTGACTGGGGGAGGGAAGTAGTCAGATGGTGCAGAGCCTGAGAGTTTTGATGGAAGGACAATGGGAAGGCAGGTACCATAAATATGTCTAGTAAAAATGGATAGCATAAGTGATTGATTAAATGGGAGGGGAAAGGACTACAAGGCAAAATATGTCATGTGCCATGAGAGAGAGATAAATAATCTCCACGGAGAGTCCAGGAACAGAGGGGTCAAATCTGGGTGGATTGACCTTCTTTAAAAGTGTTTTGATGACCAGAGACTTAGAAGGAGGGCTGCATTTGTTTTCTCTTGCTGCCTTAATGAGTTACCACAAGCTTAGTAGCCTAAAACAACAGAAGCATATTTTCTAACACTTCTGAATGTCAGAAGTCCCACAAGAGTCTGGCAGGCTAAAACCAAGGTGTCAGCATGGTTGCATTTTTTTCCCCTAGAATCTATAGGGGAGAAATCCTTTCCCTGCCTTTTCTAGCTTCTAAAGATCACTCCTGTCTTGACCTGTGGACCTCTTTCTCCACCTTCAATGTAACAATCATGGGTAGAGTTCTTACCACAGGGCATCACACATCACCCTGACCTCCACTTTTGCTTCTTTCTTCCACATCTTAAGACCCTCTCATGACATTGAGTTGGCCTGGATAATCTAGCATTATCTCTGTACGTTAAGGCCAGTTGCTTAGTAGTCTTAATTGTATCTGCTGCTTTAATTCCCCTTTGTCATAGAATAGAATGCATTCACAGTTTCTGGGGTTAGGATGTGAATATCCTGGGGGTACTAGGGGGACTATTCTCCCTACAACTGTAATAGAGCAGGGCAATGCACAGCTCCAAGCACATGTTACCATGAGACCACCTGCTCCAGAGGGCTAAGTGGTTAGAAGTCCTGCTTAGCCATTGATTGGTGCTTTCCCCAAGGGAGCAACTGGCAGCTAGTGACCAGCCGTTAGAGGTACTGCTCAGCCATAGGTCCATGCTGCAGTGGCCCCTCCACTACATGAGCAACTGTCAGTGAGTAACCCTTAGTAGACATTTCAGCCAACTCTCAGCGGAGTGGTGGTCAAAGGGCAGAGAGTGAGGGAAGAGGCAGATTCTGGCCTTCTCCCTGGGCCCTCCAGCTCACCCTGCCTTGACCCAGCGGGTGGGCTGGGGGCTATATTCTGGATGAACCCAATCCCAGCCCTGGCAACCTAATGGAAGTGGCCTTCTCCCTGGGATGCTGTCTGTGGGACCTGGCCCCACTGTTTGGGCAGCCTGAGGAGGCTGAGAGCCAGGTGGTTAGAGGGTGCCTGGTTCCCTCAGCAATGACAGCTGGGCAGGGTCTGAAGCCTTGGCCCTGAGAGAGACGCCAGCTGAAAGCTGCCTCTTCAGCCAGTACCTGTATCTCAAAGGGTGAAAGCTATGCCTTGGGACCTTTCCCTTTCTTGTCGGAAGAGAGAATAACATTTGTTTCACAGAGATTTATAGGAACATGTTTACCTGACCATAACCTGACCTCAAGAACAAAGGCTCTAACACCAAGAAGTTTGCAACAACTAACTACACTCCTCCACCACCTTTCCTACAAAAGGGCTTTGCTGATAGCTTTTAGGAGTTTGGGATTTTTAAGGCCAGAGCCACCCACCTCCTTTGATGGCCCTTAATAAAACTTTCTCTGTTCCAAACTCCGATGTTTTGGTATCATTCAGCCTTACTGTGCATCTGGCACTAGACTTCTGTTTCCATCGCATTACCAGGGAATTAGATGGTTGTGAGAAAGGCAGAGATAAGAGGGTAAGGTCTTTTCAGAAAAGGGTGAGTGGTCTGATCTGGCTGAAACTTAGGATGTTTGAAGAGAAGTATTAGGGACAGAGATAGAACAGTAGCCTGTATTCACATTGCTGTTAGCCTTTTTCCAGCTAACCATTTCATTAGCTATGTAGTTGCATCTCATTGTGGTTTTAATTTAAATTTTCCTGATAACTAATGATGTTGAAGGATTTTTCATGTGCTTATTGACCATCTGTAGTTATAGATATAGATATAGATATAGATATATATGAGAAGGCAATGGCACCCCACTCCAGTACTCTTGCCTGGAAAATCCCAGGGTGGAGGAGCCTGGTAGGCTTCAGTCCATGGGGTTGCTAAGAGTCAGACATGGATTAGCAACTTCACTTTCACTTTTCACTTTCATGCATTGGAGAAGGAAATGGCAACCCACTCCAGTGTTCTTGCCTGAGGAATCCCAGGGACGGGGAAGCCTGGTGGGTTGCTGCCTATGGGGTCACACAGAGTTGGGCATGACTGAAGTGACTAAGCAGCAGCAGATATACACACTTTGTAAAGTGTTAGGGTCCACACACACACACACACACACACATATATATATATATATATATACACACACACATATATATAGGGTCATATATATATATATAAACACACACACACACACACATATATGGTTGCCAACAAAGATCCATGTAGTCAAAGCTATGGTTTTTTCAGTCATGTGCAGTTGTGAGAGTTGAACCATAAAGAAGGCTGAGCACCAAAGAATTGATGCTTTTTGAGTTTCGGTGCTAGAGAAGACTCTTAGGAGTCTCTTAGACATCAAGGAGATCAAACCAGTCAATCCTAAAGGAAATCAACCCTAAATACTCATTGGAAGGACTGATGCTGAAGCTGTGTGCACGTATGAAGCAACCAAGTCACTTCAGTTTTGTCTGACTCTTTGTGAAACTAAAATTTCAATACTTTGACCACCTGATGCAAAGAGCTGACTCATTGGGAAAGACTCTGATGCTGGGAAAGATTGAAGGTAAAAGAAGAAGGACGCAGCAGAGGATGAGATGGTTAGACAGTGTCACCAATTCAATGGACATGAATCTGAACAAACTGTGGGACGTAGTGAAGGACAGGGGAGCCTGGCACGCCGCAGTCCATGCAGTTGCAAAGAGTCAGACACAACAACATACATGATTGGAACATGTAGAAATGGATGAAGTCAATTTAGATAAAAGGCTATTGAAATAGTCCATGCCAGAAAGAAATAGAATGTAAGCTAGAAATGTGACTATGGAAGAATCCCCAAGAAAATCAAAATTATTATGTGGGGTGGCCATAGATTAGTGGTTAAGCTACCGTGTGCTTAACTTGCCTTGGTTAATTCAAGATATTATGAAAATGTTTCTTTTAAAGTTTTGAAGACAATAGCCCCTGAGCTGTAGTTTTATCTTTGGAAGTAATTGTTGGATCACTGCCAGGGCACCTTAGTTGGGAGGTAATGTGAAGAGATGACCTCACCCAGAGCCCTGGGAGTTGAATGGACCATTGCAGAGGGACCTAACTGAGGTTGTCAAAATTAGGAAAGAGAAGTCAAGCCATAAAGCTGTGCGGAAGTGATACTAGAACAAGAGGGGTCAAAATGCCCCTCTAGAAAACCAAAGAAATGAAGAAACAACAAGCACAGTGAGGGGAGCTGGTTTGGGTAATTCTGGGGGTGAGGTGTGGCAGTTCATTTATATGCTCATAGTGTGTGTTTTCCAGGGGCCTTAAAAAGACCAGAATGAGGGGACCATGATGTAGGTTGGTGGTGTACTGCAGGAGGTTTTCTTAGTTTGTGGCCAGATTGAGCACTGTGTGAACTTTCTCCATGGTGTAGATTCCATTGTACTGATGCCTTCAGATAAAGCAGTAGCCATCTATCTCTGAACCCTTCCTTCACTGCTGTGGGTCCCCAAATGCTTTTTACTCACATCCTGTATTTGTAGGGAAGAGTGTAGTTACTTAATCTCAGCTTCCTTCCTGGAGGGCACTGTCACATTTTTCTGCAGAGAGGCCATCACACAGCTGAGGTTGAGGGCCTTGCCCAGGGTCACACTGTGCGACAAAGTGAGAGGAGGGCTAGCATTTACTGTGTGTGCCCACTCTCGGTTTGGTTCACTGGTTTACTCTGCTTGTAATCATGGCAGTCTTTGGAAACACAGTCAAGAAAATATGAGGCCAGCCAGTAGCCAGAGAATTCAGAGGTGACTACTAATCTCTTCTCAGTACGTGTCTTAGAAGTAGCATCATGTAGTAGAGAGAGGTGGACCTCGCTGTCTTCTGGACCAAAGATTGAAACTCATAAACTGCTTTAGGTATGCAATCTCCCCTACTTCCATTTCTTGTATTTTTAAAATTTGCGTGTGTATGCTTTACTGTCCTTTTGGGGGCATGGCCACTCTTGCATTGCCCCCCCACCCCCACCCCCGCCCTGTGAGTGTGAAATCTAGTACAACTTTCCTTGCGGGCAATCTGGCAGTACTGTTGAAATGCCTTTAAAATGAAATCTGACCACAGAATTGCACTTTAGGGACAAACTATAAATAATGAAAATGAGTCTAAAATTTTGTGTATGAATGTGTGCACCCAAGTACCATCCTTAATAGCAGAATGGAAAAACAAATGTCCAACAGTTGAATGGTTAAATGAGATTTGGTTGAAACTGCAGAATTGAACTCTATGCAGCCATTTAAAAATGATAATGCAGAATAGGAATTGGCATACAGTCCACTGGCCAACTTATCCCACTGCCTATATTTGTAAATAAAGTTTGAAGGGAACAGAGCCACACCTGTTCATTTATGTATCATCAATAGCTGCTTTTTGGGCCACAAAGACCAATTTGATTAGTGCCAGAGACCATAATACTATCTTTTATGTCTCTTAATATCCTTTTACTATTTATTCAAGTTCTTCTTCTGCCCCTGGACTGCCATAACATTTTTTTAAATTATGTATTTTTATTATTTGGCTGCACCAGGCCTTAGTTGCAGTATGTGAACACTTAGATGAGGTATGTGGTATCTACTTCCTCAATCAGTGATCGAACCCAGGTCCCCTGCATTGGGAGCATGGGGTCTTAGTCATTGAATCACCAAGGAAGATCCTGCCATGACATTTTTGATCACTAGCAAGGCAAAATATTACAGTAATTTTGGATTGCAAGACACTGTATTTACTAAAAACCAAGAAGATCCTGTCTAATATATAAATCAATACTTCAGTTTTAACCATAAGTATTCTCCATCCCTCATTCAGCTAGACAGCTAGGAACAACTTTGGTTGGGCTGCCTACAGCCAATATTGGTAAGTCTAGCCTTTCTTTCCTCTTTCCTTGCTCTTGATTTCCACCTTCTTTTCACTATCTTGTTCACCTTGAGAAGGCTGGGGAAAAAAAGGTACGAAGATAGGGAGGATGAAAAATAAAGACAGAGAACTTCTTACATAGCTAGTGCTTTTAAAAGATGAGACCCACCATCTCTGGAAGGGGCTCATTCTCTGTTGGATACTTACAAGATTTGTTTCTTTGCAGAGCCCACATTTGATTGTATATCCATGATGTATCCAGCCTATTATCCTTCACTTTCTATACCCCTGGCTTTTCCCCTGGTCTTCCATGTAAATGATCTCTATCAGGGTCCCAGGTTGTCCCCTTGGGTAGGTTTTTAAGTGTTTCAAGTTTGGCTGAATCCCCAGGGTGTCCCATGTTAAACACCCATGCATATTTCAGCTGACACACTCTGAGCATGCAGCTGACCCTAGCGCGGCAATACTTATTTTTGCTTCACTAGTTGAACAGCTGGATGACTCATCTCTGCCTTCTAGATTATCAAGGTGGATGTCAGACATTGATATACTCTATTTACCAAACTCTTGCATAAGCACAGGGAGGCCTGAAGGTTCCTTGAAAACCTTTCTCACAAGATGTCTTCACCCTCTTTATGAAGGACAGTGAGATGGTGACCCCAAATCAGTCCTCCTGGAAAAATCTCCAACTGCCCACTTTTTGTACATAGATGAGTCATCCAAATAAGTCTCCTCCAATGGCAATTCTCTCTCTTAACAGTTTAATAAGTGATTTTTGTTTCCTCTCATCTGTATTTTTTAATGTACATATATTACATAAAAAATAAGAAAAATACTTGAAAGTTTCTGTTTCAGTTTTTAAATGTGCTGCTCTTTGAATCATTGATTATCTTTTATTGTCAGTGTTTACATCTCTACAATGGGCTAGAAAGCATAGCATTATTACTGGGGATGTAATAGTAATTGGTGTATTTAGCTTAAATTTAGGCAAGACCAATTGAACATAGAAAGTTTAATTCAGATGCATGGGGTCTTTATTTCCTACATTTCTTATAACTCAGAGTTATTTTTTATTTCTGGTGAATAGGAGAGTCAACTTTCACTGAGAAAATCATATATCCTTCTAACATTCTGCTTGCTTCAAACTCAAGCTAATTAACCAAACAGCACCTTTAGCAAAGAAAAGCTGACACAAGAAACTGGACACAGTCTGTGCTTCAAGTAATCTGAGGAGAGAGCAGTAAGTAAGGTGCTCTGCACAGCTCAATAATTTGCACCCCAGGAAAGCAATACTTCCAAGGGCAGGCAATATGTCTGCAGCATCCTCCTGGAGGAAGGAGGGCCAGCAGCTCATCTTTATGGCTTGAGGCTTGAAAGCTGCTTAACTGGGCGGAACGCCACCTCCTTGCCATCAAAGCTGTCCACCTGGCAGTGAATCTCAATGAGACAGCTGACTGGCTCAGCAGACAAGTTGGCTTGCCAAGGGGATGAGAACTTAACCAGAAGGTCTTTCAGGAAATCTGTTTAGGATGTGGGGGATGAAGAGGAAGAGAAGGAGCAATTCATCCCCTGAACGAGGCAAATGAGGAGTTGCTGTTTCTCGGTTGCACAAACCGTTTTCCATTTTTTCTGTACCCTTAGCTCATTAAACCCTAAATTCTATGAGTCTAATTTTGATATAAAATCATCCATGAATCAAGAGCCCTTTGTGAATAAGTTGTGGAAGTTGATTCAATTCAAATAATTTAAAAAATATATATAGATTTTTATTTTCATTTGAAAAGGACCAATACAAACAATAATGTTACCAAGAGGGTATATTATTCGTTTTACAAATGTATGGCTTTAAAATGCCTTGATGATTACTTTTCACCAAAGATTTAGAATCGTAAACCTCATAATTAATAGTAGCTCTCATCTTATATAGTACATGCTATGTGCCAGGATTGTACTCAGCACTTCACACAAATGCTCTCATCTCATGCCCTTCAGAACCTCTGGGTAAGGCTTTTCAGTTCCACTTTGCAGGTAAGTGGAACAAAATTCAGAGAGGTGTTGTAAGTTACCACAGATATATAGGAAGCAACAGAACAAAGATTCAATCCTTAGTTTCTCCCCTCCAAAGCCCAGATTCTTTTTATGCTGCTGATTATACAAATTTGTTATAAAAGATAGTGTTTTTATCACATGAATGAATAACCAGGGCTGCAGAGAGGATTGTGTGAACACATGTGTGGGATATCCTGTCAAACCACTTCCATCTATCTTTCGCTTATCTCTTTGGACCTGAATGTCTGTACCTGTCACAGAATCTCAGCTGTATTCAACATTCAGGAGAACCTACATGTCTTCTGGGAGCCTCTTGCTGGTGAATTAAGGCAACAGGACATCATTCGTGCCCTTTCTTTGTTGTGAGGGTGGAGGGAAAAGTTGAGAATCAATGAAACCTGAATATAATCTTTGGAGAGCCCAGTTTTCTACCTCTGACTTTGGATTATGACAAGATGGTTCCTTCTGTGTCCTTGGCAACAGTGAAAAATTGTTCATTTTTGGTCAAACTCTATGTGTATGTATGTGTGTGTGTGTGTGTGTGTGTGTGTGTGTGTGTGTGTGGTGTTACTTAGCTGGTCTTTTAAAATGATACTTTGATTCTTTTGGAATTAGGTAACGTAGAATTAAAGAAAAATAATAAAATAAGATGATGTAGTATAGAGTCTCCAAAAACAAACCCCAGTCAGACTAAATGACTTTTTGGAAGCAATATTCGGAAACCCACTTAATAGATCAAAGCACAGATTGAGTTGATTCCCAGCCTCACTATTTCTGGCTGGGGGATGTTGGTGGAGCAAGTAACAAAACTGAAGTCTTAATTTCCTCATATGTAAATAGGAGACTATAGAACTTACTTTAAAAGTCTGTTATGAAAAATGAAAAACATATTCTGTCTACACTGCTTAATGTCATATACCTTGCCCATGGCCAATACTCAAAAACGTTAACAGCTATGATCTGGCCTTACTGACCTTGAGCACTCTATATTTGAGAACTGAAAAAAATATATACCTTCTATATGAAATGCTGCTTCTCTCTCACTTTTCTGGTTTTATCTTGAAAGTCATATTCAAGAAAGAATTGACTTTATTCACTTCGTTATGGAGGGCCAAATAGGAAAGAACTGGTCCATTCCCTCCCATATTTGGGTTAAGCATCCCTTCTAGGTACGACTTCAGCTCTTTGTTCTGACTGCTATTTTAAGAGTTGCCACACTGTCCTGAAAAGGCCTGTGTACTCATCTGTGAACCCTCATCCCCCTGAAGGCAGGAGCTTAATCTTATCCCTCTATCCCTAGCGCCTAGTTGTTCTTGAAACACAAAGTCTAAATAACACATAGCTACTGAGAGAATAAATTAGAATTGATGAGGTGACATAGGTGAAAATGTTAAGTTATTAGGAATGTTGTTACACTCCCTGGGTATTATTGTAAAATGTAGTAATGCTTGTGACATACAGCTTTTCCCACTTTTTTTTTTTTTTAATACTGCTAACAAAGAAAAAACTACTTAACCCTTTGCTTAATAAAAAGCCGAGTGACATCACCTCACACCAGACCTTCACTAAATGACCAGTTTCATCTAAAAAGAATTTATTTCATACCAAACAAAGTGCATGCTGGTTTTCAGAGAGAAAACTAGGTGTGTAATCACCATGAATACCACTTCTGGTGACGTCCATGAGGCTCACAAGAATTTCTACACTGATTGCATCTGGGAAGAGCTGTAGTAACCCAGGTGGTGAATACTTGTTCCATGACGATGACATTGACCTCACAAATTCTCAGGATGCTGACAAATGGAGGACAGCTTTACTGTGGATTGCTTTGCTGTGTGCAGCATCCCTCTCCAGGCTTTGGTGTAGGGCCTTGTACAGCCTCCCCTAGGCTGCAGATGGGTGAGAGAATCGGCCGCGGCTCTGAAAGGAGGGGAGGGCAGCAAAATGAGCCAAGCCTTTGTGTCTGCTCATTACAGGCGCAACAGTTATGCAAACTAAGAACCCAACATTTTACTAAATGGATGCCAAAAATCTTGTCCCACATGAAAACAAATGTTTGAATCTGCAGAGAGCCTATGTAGAATAAAATCAATATGCTGTTGTTGGAATACATGTCTTTTGATGAAACTGGTGCTTAAAAATGCCTTGGACCTTTCTTTTGAATGAGCCTTATCTAATAGCAAATTGGATATGCATTTTCTCTCTATTAGAGATGGAATTTTTGAAAATGTCCTTTCTCTCCCCTCAAAATTTTTGCTGGGAAGGGACATGAAGGGAGCGGGAGGAGCAGTTTTGTCCAAGGCACTTCCCTTACAAGAGACATGATTATTTAGTATGCCTGTTTCAGAGAAGAGAAAACTGAAATTTTCAGTAGTTAAAGAATTTCCCTAAAAGTCGGCAGGTATTTGAACTCAGGACTGTAGGACATCCAGGTCTATATTCCGTCTATCTTATTACGTCATCTCTCAAGAAAGGTGAGTGCAGTCTGGTTAAGTTACTCTAATATCTAATTTCCTTATTCTGTTTACATGAGGTTCTTAAAATGTAAACTATTTTATTGTGCAGCGAGGAAGCACAGAATGGTCATATATTTGCTTGGTCTTAAGGATAAGGTATTTCTCACAGTTTTGTTCCAGGAAGCAATGAATGAACAAAATTGCAGCTTTTTTGAGAGACTAAAAAAGACTCTCAGATTCTAATTTAGTTTCACACTTTCTAGCCCCAGAGAAGTTAAAGAAGAAGAAATGGGACTCAGTTATTGTATCTGAAATTACTAGAAGATTCCTGTAAGACCACAGAGGACTTTTGACAAGGATCATTTGATTTTTGTTTTCAGTACAGGATGACAATTGTGATGATTATATCCCTATTTTCTCTTTCTCTTTCATGATTAATCAACTGACTCCCTGTTCTCTTTAAGTTTACCTTACAACATTTTTTGCAATATCTCATAAAAGGGAAGTTCATTTTTTTTTTTGCCTCCTCTAATAATCATTTGCCTGGCACAAATGATTTTAGAACACAGAATTATGCAATGGAACCTTAATATTACAATCCCACTAATTTGTTCCCATTTATTATTCTGTCAGATACTACTTACCAAATTAGGACACAAATAATACGGCCATGAAGACACATCTGGAAAGCAAATTCCTTCTAAGAACATTTCATCCCATTGGAGTGGGGATCTGGACAATAGTCACAAACACCAGAAAAAAAGAGCAGGTGTTGGATGGTGAAGAGTGGGTGAAAGAAGCCAAGTTTAATCTGGACAAGGAAGTCCCACTGGGCCAGTGAAAGCTGGGAACTGGGAGGTACAGGCAGGTGAGGGTCAGGGATGTCTAAGTAACATTGTAGGTAATGCATGCCTAATATGTTTATATTCAAATTTTAAATCATTAATTTATTGGACATTTATTTTCTGTTTTGTGGTGATGTAGGGATTCAACTTAATTTTTTCTAGGAGAGTCAAAACTCTTAAAGCCATTGATTAAATACTGAGGCTTTCCCCTGCCAAAATGAAAAGGCACTTAACCGTGTAATAAAATAGACTCTTAAGTTAGCTGGTTGATTTTCTCGTCCCTATTGCTGATTTATCTGCTTATGCATGGGCCAGAATCTTGCTTTTTTAATCACACTGAAGCAAAGTGAAGTGAAGTTCACTCAGTTGTGTCCAACTCTTTGCGACCCTGTGGACTGTAGTCCATGGAATTCTCTAGGCCAGAATATGGGAAGGTAGCCTTTCCCTTCTCCAGGGGATCTTTCCAACCCAGGGATCGAACCCAGGTCTCCTGCATTGCAGGCAGATTCTTTACCAACTGAGCTATCAGGGAAGCTCTTTAATTACATTAGCTTGCTTCATTTGTATATTAAAATAGTGATCACTGAGTGTACTTGATGCAGCCACCATTGTGTTGGTCCTAGGGAACAACACAGATGGAAAACCTTCCCTCTGGAGTCATATCTAAAAGTTTGAGTGTCTGACAGGAAAAAGCCCTCTCTCTCATTATTCTTATTTTTAATAAATTTCTTGCCAATTATCATACATTTATATTCCAAATTAACCTTTAAATAAGTTTTTTAGTTCTAAGAAAACTAAATGAATGAAATTTTCATTAGAATTCATTCAATTTATGTATTAATATGATGGAAAATGAGTTTATTATAAGGTATACTTTTGGATCCCGGGACATAATAGTTTCTTCATTTTATTTCTTTTCTATTCATTCACATTATAAAATGTCTTATAATGTTATTAGCTTCTCTTTTTTTCCAATCTTTTGAGTTATGACTTAGGAAAACATATGCATGTAATGACTTTGTCTCTTTCTTTCCCTTGTTAATACCACTTATTTTTATTATTTTATCTTAGAATCCCCCAAACAGCATTGCTTAAATTGTGATCACTGATTTCACATACTTTTTGAAAAAAATCACATACATTTTTTTAGTATGATATATGCTATCAATGTTAAATAAAGTCTTTGCACTTCTGCTATATTCTCTTTTTTTAACCTAATATTTTTTATTTTTAAGTTTAAAATAGCATTTTATAGATATTTCTTAGATTAATGTGTTTATATTATTTTTCATTTATTATGTAAAATTTGATGAGTTACGTTGCCATATTTTCTAATGTTGAACTATCCTTGCATTCCTGCCATATACTCTCCTTGGTCATGGGCTGCTATTCTTGTCCTGTGCACCTGGATTTAATTTGATGATTTTTGTATATAAATTAGTTTCTGTATTGCATTCATATTCATGAGTAAAATTTTTTATAGTTTTTTTTTTTTAATTCTGTCTTCATCAGGTCTGGGAAATAAGGTTATGCTAGCTTTGTAAATTGAATTGGGAAGCTTTCCATCTTTTGTTATGGTCAGAAATTTTTTGAATATCATAAGGATTATCTGTTCACTGAAAGTTAGATAGAATTCAGCTGTAAAACCATCTGGGCCTGGCACATATTTTAGTGAATAGATAATTTTCAAAGAAGGTTTGTTGTACAGTGGGAAGGGAACTGTCTTTGTAACCAGAGACATACATTTGAAGCCCTGTCCAACCCATCACTGACTGTGTGACTTGGAAGAATGACTTTTCTTTTCTGTTAGGTAGTAATCTGTTTATCTGGAAGGAATTATATTTCCTAGGGACATTTATTACATGAGAAAGTTAAAGTAAGGACCTGAGTAGTATCTGACAAGTAGATGCTCAATAAATAGCTGTTTATCATTCCTGTAAGTCAGTCTCATTCCTCTCTGGCTGTATGCATTCTCATAATCTGCCTCAGTGATAAATACATTGATCTGTAAAGAGCTTGAGTTAAATCTTTAAATGTTCTCCAGTGTCCCTGTGTACTTGGATTGATCTAGCAGTTGGCATGCTGAGCTGTTGGGTCTGCTCGAGGGACCAGTGCATTGATGCTCTTCTCCACATGTTGCTCTTTCTGTTTTTGATCAAAGTTCAGAATAACCTGATATAAAGGCACATTCTGATTTCTAAACTTTCAATTCATTTATTGGAGGGTATCCAAGGATGTTTTCAATAGTACAAACACACTTTGGAATTTCTGTTCTATCTGTTCTGGGTTATCTAACAGCCCTTTGGGCCAGTTGCAAAGGCAAATTTATTGATCAAAAACACTTTTTTAGTACTTTGGTAGTTTAGTCCAGGAGAAGATGATAGCCTCACTCATTTGCAACTAACATTTAATCCTGAAATACTTCAATGCAATAGATTTCTTTTTTCTTTTTTTTTTGGTCAGTACAACATATTATATGAATCCTTGGTGTCCACATGAGCAAATCCTCAATGAATCCAAAGGGAAAGGTGGCTAATTTTTTTTTTTCTTTTAAATTCCAGCAGGGAAGAAAAATCTACCCCGGCTGTGTCTGTATGATGTTAAGATAAATATCTAAGAAATTTAAATTGAAAAAAAAAAAACAAAAAACTGTTTACTAGATCCCATCTGGGTACATGAAAAATCCACATAGATATGCACACTAATAGAGGAGTTATAATTTTTCTGAAGAATGCATAAAAGTGCTTACTTTTTTGAAGAACTAAGGATTCCTGGTGATAAGAGGAATTTGCATTTCATTTTATACCACTCTAACCAATTTTATCAAGAACTTTTAAAAGTTAAATTATGTTAATATATATATCTTGCAATATTCAAATACTAGCCCTTTCCCCTTACAAAATTGACTATTGATTATTTAAATTATGAAATAAAGAGTCTAAATCTAGTTGTAGTCCACCTTTGTTTGAACTCCTTCGTTCCTTCATTTGGGTACCAAGTTTCTCTGAGTTCCATTTGTCCTTCATCTTGCTTTAGGCTCTCCAAGGAAAATTTACTGCAAGTCTGGCCCAGAAAACATTTCTAGAACTTAGGCTTTGTTTGAGGGTGTTTTTGAAAGGGAAATTTGCCATCATCAAATACAGTTTCTTGAGCCCACACAGAGTGTGTGGCATGGGTCCAATAGTTCCTTTCTGGTTCCTTTGAGATTTGTTTATTACTTTGAAAATCAGAATTTCCATAAAACGGCCTAAGACTTCCCTGCCTCATAGCTCAATAGAATGGCTGAGCAAAGAGATTTAACTTCATTCGGAGGGTTGGTCTTGCCACATTTATTAACAACGATAAAAGCACCAGCACAGAGCAAAACAACCATGACTGAATGAGCACACTGCACAGGAAACCAAGCTTCTTTTTAGTTCTGATGCAACCTTTAGGGTCAACATAATGTGGCTGGGTTTTGCTGGGCCGACTCAGACCTGTTCAGGGTTGCAGAGTTAACGTTGAAATAATCATCCTTGAGGGGGTGGATTAAGAATGAGTTATAAAGCATGACGTTGTTGACAGCTAAAGCAAATTATCTTTCAGTGCAAGAGCAGGAGCCTATGCTACTGGGACAGGCTTTGAGCTGCAGTGCCCTTCCTGCGCACTGCTGCTCCTACTCTCTGGGTTCTCAGGGCTCTTCATCTTTGGTCACAGGGGCCACACTCTCTCTTTATCGTTGGGCATCCAGGGTTAATTTGCACACATTCCCAAAAAAAGCTCTCAATTTCCAGAGAGAATTTTATTTGGTCTATAAATGCTCATCATTTTTCTCCTTTCCTCCCCTCTTCTCTGCCCTTCTCCCTTCTTCCCTGTTCCCCCAACTATTACACACACACACACACACACACACACACACACACACACACACACACAGGTTGTTCTGTTGTTCTCAAATACCGACTTAGATCCCTGTTAGAATGTGGCCAAGTTTTCACTAGCTCATACTGAATTGTGAAAATGAGAACAATGTCACATAGAGCTGTGGCTCTCATCAGCATTACTTGTCAGCTCTGTGCAGCCCATCAGTTATTGTCTTCATACCTGCTAAGTCACTTCAGTCGTGTCCGACTCTGTGTGACCCGTAGACAGCAGCCCACCAGGCTCCCCTGTCCCTGGGATTCTCCAGGCAAGAACATTGGAGTGGGTTGCCATTTCCTTCTCCAATGCATGAAAGTGAAAATTGAAAGCGAAATAGCTCAGTCGTGTCCGACTCTTAGCGACCCCATGGACTGCAGCCTACCAGGCTCCTCCGTCCATGGGATTTGCCATGCAAGAGCAGTGGAGTGGGGTGCCATCGCCTTCTCCGGTCTTCACACCTGGCCTAGAGTAAATGTTTACTTCCTGGCCTCTTGTGGTTAAACAGGGCCATGTAACTAGTTTCAGCCAATGAATTGTAAGAAAAATGATGTGTATTACTTCTGAAGTGCTCATGGCTGATTAGGGGACATCCAGAGCCCTCTCTTTCCATGTAGCACAACAACAGCCACATTTGTGATGGTTTCTTGGTCACTCTTGATCTCTAAGGAATGGCCATTCCTGCTTAACCATGAAAAATATGTAGCATGTTGTCTTAAACTGTGAAGACTGACTGGGAGTTGGGGGAAGATTTGTTACTATACCATACATCACTCTATCCTGATACATCAGCCGGTGTTCATTGGTATAAACACCAGGTGTATTTCTTAGAAGTGACTTGGATTTATTCTGGTATTATATTTTACCTTTAAAATTATTTAAATGTCATTTAATATCCTCATTTGTAATTAAAATATAGTAACCTTATGACAGTTTTCTTTCTTTGTTGTTTTGAGTTTTAGTTTTACCTATGAAATCTAGAAGTCTGAGAATCACTGCTTTAAGCTCTTTCTATGATCCAGTGAAATAGTACAGAGACATTCCAGAGTTTTCTAAAATAGTCCGTTAGATTCAAACAAGCCCTTAGTTCTTTAGATTCAAGTTCTTCTATAGCAGATACAATTCGTGGCTATGCCCAACTTCTGACCTTATCTCTTGTCCCACTGCCTAGGGATATACAAAGGCTCAGCTTTTTTATTCCCTATTCCTTTGAGGCTTCCTATGTTTTACTTCTCAGCACCTGCAAGCATTTATTCAATGGTTTTTGCCCAATATGCTAAACCATTTGGCAGTTAAATGTACCTGCCCAGGGACAGCATAATTTTTAAATCATGGAAGTAACATTGGAGATATGATAAGTTTCTCTGTTTTCTCACAGGGGTTTTAGTTTGATAAGAGCAGGGAAATTTTTGTCTACTTTGTTAATTGGTCATTTCAGTGTTGAGAGGAATATATGGGACATAGTAGGAACCCTGGAGAAGGCAATGGCACCCCATTCCAGTACTCTTGCCTGGAAAATCCCATGGATGGAGGAGCCTGGTGGGCTGCGGTCCATGGGGTTGCTAAGAGTAGGACACAACTGAGCAACTTCACTTTCACTTTTCACTTTCATGCATTGGAGAAGGAAATGGCAACCCACTCCAGTGTTCTTGCCTGGAGAATCCCAGGGACGGGGGAGCCTGGTGGGCTGCCATCTATGGGGTCACATGGAGTTGGACACGATTGAAGCGGCTTAGCAGCAGCAGCAACAGCAGTAGGAACCCAGTAAATATTTGCTAAATAAACTAATAAAATCTATGTATTTCATGTGCTAATGATATGCTACTTAATTTTTAAAGTACAAATTCCTCTGATTCCTTCCAGTTGTTAATAATGGTAGGTTTAAGCTTTAGAGGCCTTCTAGGCTATGACCAGTGTCCAATTACTGCAGTTCTACAGGAACAGGTTAATTTGCTACTGAAAGCACAGGTTGCCTTTTATCTCCCTCACCCAGTCTGACAGGATTTTCCCCTCTGTAGTCTGAAGGATTTTTCAAAACCGCAAGTATGTGTGTGGTTTTTATAGCCTTACAGCCCAAAGCCACATATACTTTTAGAAAGTTATTACTGTTTTCCTTTCTATTGTTCAAGGTTGAAACTATTCACGTATTTACTCCAGGGACAGTCATGCATGATACAGAGGTATGTGCAGTGAACATTCTCTACTTGTCTCTTCTGCTCTCATCTATACTCTTGGAGCTCGAATACAGTTCTTTGTTCACACAGCGAGGGATGGCTCACAGTCTGAAGACATCAAGGAGTCAGATTTGCCAGGGTTGGTGGTTGATGTGTATATACACCTTAGACTGGTTTCTCTGCCACTAATTGATCTTGCAGCCTCTAGTATCTGCAACCTCTACGTAGCAATCTTTGGTTTGAAAATAAATATTTGGAAATTGTATCTCTGCATAGAAGTTCAGGTCCAAGAGCTGCAAAATAGTGATAGTATTTGGATAGTAGATTTCTAAGTGATTCTTAACTCAGCCTTATTTTTGCTTTATTTGTCTCTAGGCAGCCTCTAAAAAAATATCCGTGTACTATCTTCTCAGCCTTCTGGAAAGAGCTAGAAATACAGAGGGTAAGAAGACAGATAGGGTGCTTATGGTTCTCATGGCCCGTCTCAAACTGGCAGTAAGAGGCACAGAGTTTTATAATGCAGACAAGAAAGTAACTCATTTTTTTAAATTTAAAAGTATTAAATAGACTTATCAGCCCCTTACATAGAATTCAGCTAGGTTCTGAAATGCAGACTGTGTCTCCAGCGCTTGCTTGCCAGGTCTCTCTGTGCCATTAAATAACTAAGTTTAGCATGGCAATTTTTTTCTAAATGAATTATGGTCCCATGTGTAAATGCATGAAGACTGCACGTCTGACTCATGTCACGTGCATCCTCACAGCTGTAGTCACACATACTTGCAGAGAGCATCACAGATGAGTGTTTCCCACATTCCTGTTTTTGGGTGACTCTAAGAAACCTGAGGGTATTTAGATTGATGAATGGTGTGCTTGACTCCAGGCTTCTGCCTGCCCGGCTCCAGAGTTTATCTGCTTTCTGTTTGTTTTCTGTGCTCCTATTAGGTTGTTGTTAGTTACATTCTGATGTTTGTAGTTTGGGAAAATCTGTATCTTTGTTATTTATGTTATCAATAATGTGACCTGGGCCTTCCTCAGCAATGTTCCAACTGTTCCCAGGTCCTCCATCACTAATTATGCAGATGAACAGATTGTGGAAACTCTTTCCTTATGGCTGCATTCTGGAGGAGTTGTTTTTATTAAATTGTCGGTGTCTTGAATTATAATTAGGTACTGGCCCATTTTTAAAGCATTTCTCCCCTTTCTCTCTCTTCCAAATTCTTCCCTCTTTTCCTTCCCCATATCGTCTCCTTTTTCAGTTATTCAGAGATGAAACTTGATCAAAAGAGAAATAGCAGGAGAAGCTTCAAGTCCTGAACTTTAGAAGTGAGCTTGCCTAATAGTAGATGGCAAGGCAGCACATACATACCAGGAGGTTCTGTTTCTTGCAAAAAGTCATTAGGATGTGGAGCAGCCTGCCAGACAAAGTCATAGAAGCTGGAGAGCTTAACAAGTTCAAGGGCAAGGAAGGGATTCATTTACAGCCTTGCAACACAACTGGCCAATCCACTAAGAAAATAAATTTAACAGTGGTCACAGAAAACAGAGGAAGAAATATGGGACCCATGGAGCCCTCCCCATCTACCTCTGTTGGCCAAATCCTTACATGGTTCATCTATTTGCCCCTTGGGCAAATGATACTGATCTTATTATGTAAAGTTTATTAAGCATTCAAGACATGTTCATCACTCTAATGAAGGTAGGAAACATGACCTTTCCTGGGAATAGCTTGCCTTACAGAACTGTGAGGGCTTTGCCAGAATAAAGCATAGAAGATGCAGGCTAATCATGATTTTGTTTTTAAAACACACACAGTTTTTTTGAGTGATAGTAAGTGTAAGGAGGAGTAAGTGTAGAGATCAAAATGAACACAACAAGTATCTGAATAATTCTCAGATACTTTAAAAGAAAACCTGTCTTGGTGTTTTATAGCCTAGTTTTACTCTTTAATTTATAACTCCAAAAGAGATCTGTGATTTCCTGTCAACTTTTCTAATCTTGTTTAGAAACTTAAACAAAAGAATGTTACACTAGAGAGAAATGTAGATAAGCCCTAGTCCTCATATAATTACCAAGCTGAAATATGTAAATTAAATGTGTAGGATTCTTCCATCATATTGGTGTATCTGTATATTTTAAAGAGGGGTCAGGAGAATTTTGTGTAAGCCTTAGTATTAATTTGGCAGAACCTGGAAATTAATTAGATGCTAAGAATCAGTCATTATAATATTATTTGGAAAGAAATTTATGTAAAACTAGCCTTTCTCCCTTGTATTATTGGAAGAGGTAAAGTAATTTGGTTTAGTCATTAAGTCATGTTCGACTCTTGTAACCCCATGGATGGTAGCCCACCAGGCTCTTCTGTCCATGAGATTTTCCAGGCAAGAATACTGTTGGAGGTCGCATTTCCTTCTCCAAGGGATTTTCCCAACCCAGGGATGGAACCCAGGTATCTTGCACTATAGGCAGTTCTTTACTGACTGAGCTACTGTATTATTTGAAGAGGTAAAGTACTTGGTATACCTAAATGGGTGCTGATGCTTTTTATATTATTATCATACAAACAGGATTCAACCCAAGTCTGAAAGAAATAGGCCTCTGAGAGTGTTAATTATATTTGGGCAGACAATATTCAGTCTTGTTAAATAAATTACAGGATCATAAAATTATGAAGCCAGAGGGAAACAGAGCTTATTAAGTCCAATCTACCTGTCTTAATCAGAGTCGGACACGACTGAAGTGACTTAGCACTTAACACATTAGCACCTGTCTTAAAACATCAGTAGATCTAAGCAAGTTTTAGAAGGTGCTCAAATGACTTTAAAGACTTCCAGGAAAGATTCTGGGTCAAGTTGTTCCAGGGATTCATACCTCCAATACCATAATCCCCATATATGGTTGTGATGTGTACATCGTCAAAACTGGAGGACACCATTAATTCCTTTTTTTCTTTTTTTTTTAAAAAATAAACACATTTAAAAA
Source organism: Tragelaphus eurycerus (assembly GCA_935064755.1). Classification (NCBI taxonomy): domain Eukaryota; kingdom Metazoa; phylum Chordata; class Mammalia; order Artiodactyla; family Bovidae; genus Tragelaphus; species Tragelaphus eurycerus. The sequence goes on from CAKXYN010000015.1 coordinate 3,511,802, forward strand.
TAGTCTTTCAGATCAGATCAGTCGCTCAGTAATGTCCGACTCTTTGCAACCCCGTGAACTGCAGCACGCCAGGCCTCCCTATCCATCATCAGCTCTCAGAGGTCACTCAGACTCATATCCATTAAGTCAGTGATGCCATCCAGCCATCTCATCCTCTGTCGTCCCCTTCTCCTCCTGCCCTCAATCCCTCCCAGCATCAGAGTCTTCTCCAATGAGTCAACTCTTCGCATGAGGTGGCCAAAATACTGGAGTTTCAGCTTTAGCATCATTCCTTCCAAAGAAATCCCAGGGCTGATCTCCTTCAGAATGGACTGGTTGGATCTCCTTGCAGTCCAAGGGACTCTCAAGAGTCTTCTCCAACACCACAGTTCAAAAGCATCAATTCTTTGGCACTCAGCCTTCTTCACTGTCCAGCTCTCACATCCATACATGACCACAGGAAAGACCATAGCCTTGACTAGGCGAACCTTTGTTGGCAAAGTGATGTCTCTGCTTTTGAATATGCTATCTAGGTTGGTCATAACTTTCCTTCCGAGGAGTAAGTGTCTTTTAATTTCATGGCTGCAGTCACCATCTGCAGTGATTTTGGAGCCCAGAAAAATAAAGTCTGACACTGTTTCCACTGTTTCCCCATCTATTTCCCATGTAGTGATGGGACCAGATGCCATGATCTTCGTTTTCTGAATGTTGAGCTTTAAGCCAACCTTTTCACTCTCCACTTTGACTTTCATCAAGAGGCTTTTTAGTTCCTCTTCACTTTCTGCCATAAGGGTGGTATCATCTGCATATCTGAGGTTATTGATATTTCTCCCGGCAATCTTGATTCCAGCTTGTGTTTCCTCCAGTCCAGCATTTCTCATGATGTACTCTGCATATAAGTTAAATAAACATGGTGACAATATATAGCCTTGACGTACTCCTTTTCCTATTTGGAACCAGTGTGTTGTTTCATGACCAGTTCTAACTGTTGCTTCCTGACCTGCGTACAGATTTCTCAAGAGGCAGATCAAGTGGTCTGGTAAACTGTGACTATAGTATAGGAAGTTTCCATACACCCTGTACTCAGTTTCCCCTATTATTAACAATTTACTGTGGTATGGTTCATTTTGGGCATCCCTCGTGGCTCAGACAGTAAAGAATCTGCCTGTAATATGGGAGACCTAGGTTTGATCCCTGGGTTGGAAAGATCCCCTGGAGAAGGAAATGGCAACCCACTCCAGTATTCTGGCCTAGAGAATTCCATGGAAAGGGGAGTGCGAAAGGCTACAGTCCATGGGGTCACAAAGAGTTGGACACAACTGAGTGACTTTTAGTCACCCATGATTCATTTTAATTAGTGAACCAATACTGATGCATTATTTTTAGCTAAAGTCCTCAAGTTGACTTGAAAAATAGTCACAACCTAGAAGCTGAGACTTAGGTCTTATTTGGTAGGAATTTTTATGATATGAAGCACAGGAGACAACATCTCAAGTGACTCTCAGAGAACTGTTCTGAGGAGGCAGAGGGAGGGGTCAGGTTATATGGAGGCTTGTAACTAATGGGAGGTAGTCTGGACATCAAAAGAGTATTGTTAAATAATGAAAAACCAGATATCTCAAGTTAAGGAATTTAACAATTTACCATGCATAGGAAGATGCAACACTCTGGACTTACTGAAATCATTCCTTTCTTATGAATCTCAGCTGTCTGGGGCCAGTGCTTACATGGGAGTGGTTGATGGCTGCCAGATAGCAGGCATTCTTTTTCCTGGGCTCAGGAATTCACATTTGAAGGGCCAGAATCCCTGATGGCTGTGACATCCTTGTTTATCCTGTTTGATACAGCAGGAAATGCTCTATTTTACATACACTATATCAGTTTTCCTTTCAATCCCGAAGAAAGGCAATGCCAAAGAATGCTCAAACTACTGCGCAATTGCTCTCATCTCACATGTTAGTAAAGTGATGCTCAAAATTGTCCAAGCCAGGCTTCAACAGTACATGAACTGTGAACTTCCAGATGTTCAAGCTGGATTTAGACAAGGAAAAGGAACCAGAGATCAAACTGCCAACATCCACTGGGTCATGGAAAAAGCAAGAGTTCTGGAAAAACATCTATGTCTGCTTTATTGACTATGTCAAAGCCTTTGACTGTTTGGATCACAACAAATTGTGGAAAATTCTTAAAGAGATGGGAATACCAGACCACATGACCTGCCTCCTGAGAAATCCATATGCAGGTCAGGAAGCAACATTTAGAACTGGACATGGAAAAACAGACTGGTTCCAAATTGGGAGAGGAGTATGCCAAGGCTGTATATTGTCACCCTGCTTATTTAACTTATATGCAGAGTACATCATGAGAAATGCTGAACTGGATGAAGCATAAGCTGGAATCAAGATTTCTGGGGGAAATAATAATAACCTCAGATATATAGATGGCACCACCCTTATGGCAGAAAGTGAAGAAGAACTAAAAAGCCTCTGATGAAAGTGAAAGAGGAGAGTGAAAAAGTTGATTTAAAACTCAACTTTCAGAAAATTAAGATCATGGCATCTGGTCCCATCACTTCATGGCAAATAGATGGGGAAGCAATGCAAACAGTGACAGATTTAATTTGGGGGGAGGAGGGGCTCCAAAATCACTGCAGGTGGTGACTGCAGCCACGAAATTAAAAGACACTTGCTCCTTGTAAGAAAAGTTATGACAAACCTAGACAGCATATTAAAAAACAGACATTACTATGCCAACAAAGGTCAGTCTAGTCAAGGCTATGGTTTTTCCAGTGGTCATATATGGATGTGAGAGTTGGACTATAAAGAAAACTGTGTGCCAAAGAATTGATGCTTTTGAACTGTGGTGTTGGAGGAGACTCTTGAGAGTCCCTTGGACTGCAAGGAGATCCAGCAAGTCCATCCTAAAGGAAATAAGTTCTGAATATTCATTGGAAGGACTGATGTTGAAGCTGAAACTTCAATATTTTGATCACTGATGCAAAGAACTGCCTCATTTGAAAAGACTTTGATGCTGGGAAAAATTGAAGGTTGGAGGAGAGGGGGATGACAGAGGATGAGATAGTTGGATGGCATCACCGACTCAATGGACATGAGTTTGAGTAAACTCTGGGAGTTGGTGATGGACTGGGAGACCTGGAGTGCTGCAGTTCATGGGGTCGCGAAGAGTTGGATGTGACTGAGCGACTGAACTGAACTGATATCTACATTTCCTTAGTTTTTATCTAATATCCTATTTAGTTCTCATGTTACCTTAGGCTCCTTTTGATTATGATAATTTCTCAGACTTTCTTTGTTTTTGATGACTTTTAATTGACAGTTCTGTGGAGTCCTGGTCAGACATTTTGCAGAATGTCCTTCCGTCTATAAGTTTGGGGAGAAGACCACTGAGGTAGTGCTGTTCTCATCGCATCCTATCAGGTTGTGTGCATGCAGGCTAAGTTGCTTCAGTCATGTCTGACTCTTTGCAACTTTATGGACTGTAGCCTACCTGGCTCCTCTGATCATGGGATTCTCCAGGCAAGAATAGTGGAGTGGGTTGCAATGCATCTCTTATACCTTTTGCACTGACAATAGGTTCTTTAGCATTAATGTCCCCTGGGAAGCCCCATATCAAAGGTGTGTGGTGTGTGTGTATGTGTGTTCAGTCGTGTCCAACTCTTTTATACATACTGTTAATATGACTTATCACTATTGATGCTGACCTTCATCACCTGACTAAGGTATTGTTCATCAGGTTTTCTCACTGTGAAATTACTCATCCCTACCCCCAACCCCTTAAAATGTTCTCTTTGGAAGGTAGTCACTAAACACAGCCAGCCTATCCTTAAGGAAGGAAGAGCCATGTTTTACCTGTCTGAGATGAAGTATATGCATAAGTTATTTGGAATGCTGTTTTTAAACACAATTCTTCTAGAAAATTTCTAATGTTGAATTTTGTTACCTAATTCACTGAATTGGTCTTATTTCTTAAAAATATGATTTATAATTTAAAAATTAGACCTAATCAGATATTTCATTTAAATTTTTGAAATATAGTGATTTGAAAAGATACTACAGGAAAAAAAAATCTCTAAGTACAGCCAATTAAATCAATTTAACCATTTAAATTTTGTTGCTTTTTATGCTTGTTTAAATCATTTTTTAAAATTATGGCTTTCTTAGATCATTTCCAACGTATCTATTCTTACCTATTCCAAAGTATACTCAGCTACTGCTTAGAAGGTAGATGCTAATAAGCACTTTAACACACAATGGTTACTTACTTACTCTGATCACTAACAGGTCCCCAGCTGCCTTGTTTCTCCCCACCCCCATAATATCTCATTTGATTCTTATAGCTCCATATTTCTATCACAGTTTTTATTATTTCCTGTTCTCAAGTAGATACAAAAATATAAATTAAAGAAATAAACATATTATACTTTCACTGGGTCATGTTGAGTGCCAGGACTAACTCATCACCTAGGTTTAGAGTTGCTGTATTAAGAATGGCAATAAGTTTTTATTCCATGTACCTACTTTGACTAATTTTTAGAAGATATCTGAAAAACTATAGTGAGAAGGATTCCAAGGAACTGGCTTACTGGGGAATTACATGACTGATAAGTTATGGGCATAAGAGAGAAAATGTGGAATGTCTCCTCTAGACAATACCCTTATACCACCAGATAATCTAACATCATCTAATAAATCGCAGGGTAAACAATATTTTAAAGACTTCTTAATAGCTAACTTGATTTCTTTATACTATTAACTTACCTTCTTATCTCATGGGGAAAAAGGAGATCAGCCCTGGGATTTCTTTGGAGGGAATGATGCTGAAGCTGAAACTCCAGTACTTTGGCCACCTCGTGCGAAGAGTTGACTCATTGGAAAAGACTCTGATGCTGGGAGGGATTAGGGGCAGGAGGAGAAGGGGATGACAGAGGATGAGATGGCTGGATGGCATCACTGACTCAATGGACGTGAGTCTGAGTGACCTCCGGGAGTTGATGATGGACAGGGAGGCCTGGCGTGCTGCGATTCATGGGGTCGCAGAGAGTCGGACACGACTGAGCAACTGAACTGAACTATTTTCCATCATGTAGTTTAGCAACATAGGAGTCTATGGAAGAAACTTGACTCAGTTATTCTTATATATGGGAAGAAAGTAATGGAAGAAGACAGAAAGACTTCTCTATCAGGAATGAAATTCTAATTCCATGTTAAATTGTTTCATTCAAAAGAAAATATGAAATTGGAATACAGCAGACAGGCATCTGATGTTTAGAGCAAGGAGCCAACCTTTAGAATGGGAAAAAACATGGGGTCAGAATGTCTGTTTCCTCTGTTATTCTTCAACCACTGGTCCCACCCAACCCTAGCTAAAAGTATTAATGGAAACCCCTGAAAATTTAAAATTAATTATCATAAAGTTTAAATAATTCTCAAGTAAGGATGGAGTTGTTTTGAAACTAAAACTCAATGGACTAGTCCAGCTCAGTTATAAAATACAACATACATGCCAATACCATGCATTTGATCTTTCTGGGAAGATATCACAACATCTACTTAATTCAGATCACAGTGTCTGAAACAGGTACAAATGGTGAATGACTCTTTTGGGGAGAGCTCCTTGTACAGTAGTTTTGTTTTGTTTTTCTTTTCAGGAGGACATAATATATAAAATAAACTCACTGTAATGCATTATACTGTTTTCCTTTGAAAAGAAAAAAATCTGAGTTAGCCCTAGAATATTATAGATATGGGGTAGAAATGACAAGGATAAAGCAGAGAACTGAATATTGGGAAAGAGTTGTTTTTAAAAAAAACCTTCTGGCCTCTTAGCAACAAAAACAAAATTTAATACTTTCCACATTCTTCCTACGGCTGCTGACAAACAGCCTAATAGAATGTTTTATACTAAACTTACAAATATTTAATGTTCTAAGATGATATGTCAGAAGAATAAAGACATTTATTTTAAATATTTCAGATATTAAAAACTGAAAATGGTTGCCAGTGCTATGGAGCTCAGAGTTAAGATACAAAATAAAATCACCTTATTGTATTGGATATATAATCAAAACCAATGAGAAGAAGTTTGATAACTACTAATCTGAGCATATATTACTGGGAAAATAGAACAATGTAATCATCCATGCTTTCATCAAAATTGTTTTTCTGATGTCTCAGAGGGTAAAGAATCCACCTGCAATGCAGGAGACACACAATCCCTGGATCGGGAAGATCCCCTGGAGGAAGAAATGGCAACCCATTCCAGTATTTTTCTTGAAAAATCCCATCAATAGAGGAGCCTGGTGGGCCACAGTCCATGGGGTCACAAAGAGTTGAACTGAGCACACACACACACACACACACACACACACACACAAGCACATGTATATTAACTGGACATCAAGTACACTCGTAATAATGAAAAGTCAATTCAAATATCCCTCTGCAATAGAATACATAAGTAAATTATGATGTATTCATATGGAATATTATTCAGAAAATGCTAAATGGAAGTCCATTCATCTATAACAATATGAATGACTCTCAAATTTAATGTTGAATGAAATAAAGCTACTCATGAGATAGCGCATATAGCATGACTCTATACAAGTGAAATTCTGAGACGGACAAAAATCTCCATTTAAGAAGTCACAGCAAAGTGGTTACCCTCGGGCAGAACACAGGTGAACAAGGACAAGGAAAGTGGCATGAGAATCTTCTGTGAGGCACAAACGGTCTCTTTTTTGATCTGGATGCTAGTTATATAAGGCTGTTCACTTTGTAAAAAGTCTATTGAGCTGTACATTTATGAAATTTTTCTATATGAATCCTCTTGTTTAATAAAGATTTTTTAAAACATTTTATAGGTATATAATCAAGAAAGCAAATATAGCTTGTATGCAGACAATCAAAGGGTTAAAGTAGTTTGAATTGCATTTATAATTCAACTTTCTTAGGAACTTTTGCCAGCCAGTATCTATTAATGTCAGTAGAATTTTCTGTTTTCAGCTTTAGATTTTTGAAGTAGGGGTTGATATGTTTTTGTACCTGTACTGCTGTCTTTTAAAGTATTTAATATCCTTTGCTTCTGATCATTTGTTCTTGATCCTGGAAACTTCACAGAGAGAGAAACTTGGGACTTGAGTTTCTTGATCTAGAAAGAAATAAGACCACCCTGATGGCTAAGTGTTTCCTTAAGTTGATGCGGGTACATCTTGTCATGGATAAGAGGAATGAAACAGAACTTTGCTATTTTATCTGTCTATGAACAGTGGATTTATACACATCAGAAACTTTGTGTTCTCAGCCTGAGACCTGCTTGGACATAAATTGTGTTCACTGGGTAATGGATGATTAATTATCAAGAAATGGTAGGGCGTATAGGAGGAAAAAGAAATACCCTCATATAGTCGGGATTGGTGTCAGATGACAAAAGTACCAAGGGTTACAGGGAACTCTGGGCTAATTTTTGTTGGCTCTGCATCTCAGGAGATGATTCTTGAAGCTGGAGGAGGAAAAGTATGTTCAGATAGATGATAGGTTCATGGCTTTGGCTGATTTTTGTCATTCCTTTAGTTTTAGGAAATAAAATGACAAATGTATAGACATTGCTGGGAGGAGACCCTGATCAAGTTGAGTTTTAAGCCCTTTGGAGGAATTAGTAGGGCTTATAAATAAGAAAACATGAGTGTGTACTGGGTTGGGGTATCATGTGAAACTGAAGAACAGTCCTGTGTAATGGTAACTAGCATGAGCTTTTGTCTCCCTGCTCTATTGCTTACTAGCTGAGTGTCTTAGAACAAGTTAATTCACCACTTAGAACTTTCTCTTCTCCATCTATTAAAGAGATAAAGAGTAATATCTATCTTAGAGAGTTCTAGTATCTATCTTAGAGGCTTGCTTGATATTTAAATAAGATGATTAGGTATGGTATTAAAAAAAAATAACTGGAACAAGCCCAATGCTTAGTACATTTTAGCCATTTTTATTGCTAGCTTAGGACAACTCCAGAAAGGCATCTAAGACATTATATCAGGGCAGTGAGAAAAATTTCAGACTGTACTGATTAGCGAGATAAGACCTCTAAAGCAGTGTTCAGATTTGAATTGCATTGCAGGGCAGTATTGAACTTAAATATAGAACACTCCCATTGTCTGCTAGGTCAGAGAGAATCTGAGTATAAAGATACACAATTTATTTCCACAGTTTTTCATTGTCTCCTACATAGTTGAGACATGTATGTGCTAAGTTTTCCAAAGAGATTACTCTGGCTCAATTTTGGCTGATTTGATCATTTTTTCCTAATATTTAAATAACACAGATATACAAAGTTTCTATCCAAAATTTATTGAAGATGTTTCATTTCCTTCTATTTCAGCCCATAAAAAGCGCTCCAAATTCTTATATGATTTATTTCCCTCTCTGAAAACTTCCAACATTTTGTATTTCCAAAGGGTGCATTATCTCCAATCCATTCACTCACATTCTGGAAATAACATTTATACACTCATTTGCCCTCCCTCACCCTCATTTCCTTATCCTGTAAATTCTCGTCCCTATATTTATTTAGAAAATGAATGTTCTTCCCAGTTTTCTAACCTACAGGTCAGCAACTTGGGTACTGAAATCTTGTGACCAGATCTGCCTTCATGGATTTGCATAATCATCTTCAACATCTGAGAAATTATCTTTTCTTCAATATGAGAGCCAAGTAGAGTAACCTCATAAGAATTATTCTCCTCTCTGTCTTAGAAAATGTGAGGTATCATTTTCTTGACAATTCTTTGCAAGGTCAATCAGCTCTTCTCTTTGCAGTCACGCTGATCAGAACATAGCTGTTGGCTGTGAATCATCAATTCTGTCCTATAGATGAGCAGTCTTATAGGATTTGCATTAGATATCCTTTCTATGTGGGCTCAAGAATTATGTTCCTTGGCATAGAGAGAGGAAAATATCTGATTCATTGTTTCCCCAAAGATTAAGCCATTGTTGAGAATCTTAGGATGGGCCAACTTGCTTCTACTGTGTACAGAGGGAAGTTTACCCCACCAGGTTTTTTACCAGGAGATATAAAATCCAAATCTTCAGAATCTTTCCCCTAGTAAATCATCACATATATTTGCATAGTGTTTTGCATATACTTGTATAATGAGCTACATTATTTCTACAAAGCCATCCAAATTTTCCAACTTCAGGGAGATGAAAAAATGAGGCAATTGTGTTCAATTTTACCATTTGTGTGTGCATTACTCACTCAGTCATGTCCAACTCTTTGTGACTCCATGGACTGTAGCTGTCCAGGCTCCTCTGCCATGGAATTCTCCAGGCAAGGATACTAGAGTGGGTTGCCATTCCCTTCTGGGGATCTTCCAGACCCAGGGATGGAACCTAGTTCTCCTGCACTGCAGGTGGATTCTCTACAACCTGAGCCATGAGGAAGCCCTTTACCATTTGGTCAGAGCCAAAAAAAAACAAAACATGGAGCAACAAGGAGATCTATGCAACACTGAACCAATTCTCCTGGGTTGGTTTTGTTACACCTTCTACAGACATCTATTACGGGCTTGGATTAAAAAGTCCTTCAAATGAACAATAGGAGCACTAGTTATGTCTGTTTGTATGTCTACATGTATGTTCATTTTTTAAATTTATGCAGCAATTCTATTTTCCGCAGCTCTTAATTTCATTAGTCATAAATTAATTGTATTCATTTCTAATAGTTCTCTCCATAATAAATTCAGGTCCCAGATTTACTGCTTCTTAGATATGTGACATTGGCAAATAATTTAAATTATTGAGTTGCAGTTTCCTTACCTGTAAGTTGGGAATAATGCCTCACAATGTTCTTCTGATGGTTAAATGTATGAGGAAATGTGTCTGACAAGGAGTAGGTGCTCAAAAATCGATCATTTTCTTCCTTTTCTACCTTTTATTGTACCTTATTCTGCCTTGTGGATTAAAAGCATCTACTTTTTGTCTGAGTCATACCTCTATGATTTCAAAACATCTGGGTAAAGAATGAAAATGAATGCAATCATCCAGGTGTCTGGCTGGTATGATGACAGATATCAAACACTTAGAACCATCTGGATGATTGACGTATTTTTTTCATTTTCCTCAGATGTATGTGAATATAGGCTTGGTCAAAGGAAAAAGAATCACTGGGGCTTTATTTAAAATTTAATAACTTTTTCCCCAAGAATGCTATGATTTGGATATCATTTGTTTCCTTTGGGGCGGTTTCCTTTGAGATATGTCTTGTTCAATCCAATTTTGACAATAATAACAAAAGCATTATTTAATTTTATCATCTGGAATCTAGGAATCAAAAAAAGATTGGTGAATCTGTAGATTTCAAACTACCATGTTTCTACTCAAAACAATTAAGGATAAGAAAAGCTAAGTAATGGTTCCAGAATATAGAGTTAGTTAATAGCATAGCAAGGAAAGGATAAAGTCTCTCGGCCTTAAGCTGTAGACTCCATTTCACCTATTTTCTGTCTTCTTTCATCCAAGTCATGAGTAGTTTTACACATATACACAAAGAACCATAAATACCCAACTTATATATACATATCAGATCATATCAGTTGCTCAGTCATGTCCGACTCTTTGCAACCCCATGCACTGCAGCACGCCAGGCTTCCCTGTCCATCACCAACTCCCAGAGCTTGCCCTACCTCATGACCATCGAGTCAGTGATGCCATCCAACCATCTCATCCTCTGTCGTCCCCCTTCTCCTCCTGCCTTCAGTCTTTCCCAGCATCAGGGTCTTTTCCAATGAGTCAGTTCTTTGCATCAGGTAGCCAAAGTATTGGAGCTTCAGCTTCAACATCAGTCCTTTCAATGAATATTCAGGGTTGATTTTCTTCAGGATTGACTGGTTTGATCTCCTTGCAGTCCAAGAGTCTTCTCCAACACCACGGTTCAAAAGCATCAATTTTTCGGCACACAGATAAATAGCATCATTTTTCTTCCTGAAAATCTATGTTGCTCTGACATTGTCTTTTCCCGAATAATTTTTCAAACTTTTGCTAGTAAGCCAGAGAGAAGAAGCCAGGCTCCCATGCACTTAGTCACACACACATCCAGTAACCAAGATCCAACATCTGCCATCCACGGCATTGCTTAAATAGATGTCATATTGAAAACTGGTATCCTGTGAGCAGCTGATGCAATTTTCTTCAGTCACAGGGATGAAGCTTAGAAAGCATTCTGGCTCTGAGAAATCCCAAGTCACAAAGAAATGATTCCATTTACCTAGCGGCTTTTCACTCCCAATACAACGTGTTCTTGAGCAGTTTCCCAAGGGAGAAAATAACATGAGAGTTTTTAAGAGTGCCGAAAGCTTACCCTCTAATCATCCTGTATGGATTCCACCAGCATTCCAAGTCATTCCAGACAATCCCAAGAAAATTTTTGGGACTCAGTGAGGTTTTTAAAACATTTTTAACTGCCTGAAGACACGAACAATAAGCAGCTTCAGTAATAACATTGTTATTTGGAAATGAACACAACTTTTCAACTGTTGTTCCTGTCACAAAACAACTACACAGCTCAAAGAAGCCCTCCCTGATAAATAGCCAAAAGGGTATTGCTTTCTCTCTCTCTCTCTCTCTCTTTAAAGGTGGGAATTCAGAAGACTGGGATATTTTGGATTTGTTACTTTAAAATCTGTTCTTCTTAATTCATGCCTGAAACAGAAGTGGGTGGCTGATCTGTGGGGGAAAGAAGAACATTCCTGGTGAGGGGATTTGTCACTAATATGACCAGCTGCAAAATAGTCTGGAATATAGTGGTCACCAATAGCCAAAAGTTACAGGGGGTGATTGTGTTCTAGTTATTGATAAGATCCTCAGCCACCAAGATAGGACTAGAAGTCTTACTAGCAGCCTTAGCTTAGTTGAAATTACCCTAAACTTGCAGTGAAACTAATGATGTGCTGAATCAAGTGTGTAGCAGCTTACAGGAGTCAATTGTTAAATTTTGTGAACCCACTGATGTTACCTTAGTAGCTTAAAATTGACCATGGTGGGAGTATTTACACCATGAAAACTTGCATATGCTACTAACAACACTTTTTTTTTTCCCTCAGAGAACTGGTTGTTTAACCTTTACTTACATGTCATGTGCTATGCTGTGCTTAGTCACTCAGTCATATCCAACTCTTTGCAACCCCATGGACTGTAGCCCACCAGGCTCCTTTGTCCTTGGGGATTCTCCGGGCAAGAATACTGAAGTGGGTTGTCATGGCCTCCTCCAGGGGATTTTCCCAACACAGGGATTGAACCCAGGTGTCCTGAACTGCAGGTGGATTCTTTACTGACTGAGCCACCAGGGAAGCCAATCTACACATCATAGAGACAAACAAATCTGATTTAAATTCCTGCCTCTGCCATGTATGACATAGGAATTTGAAGAAGCAAAGCCTTCTGACTTTGGTGTCCTTATAGGTAAATTAAGGATGGTATCACATTTCATATTATTGCTGTGAGAAATAAATCAAGAGTTGTAGCCAGCCAGAAATTTACCTCTAATCAGATGTATCATTATTCATTAAATGTTAATAGAGTACATATTTTTTGCTAGAAACTATGATGACTGCTAGAGAAACAAGGATAAACAGATGGACTGGCAAAGACCTTGAGTGAATGCAGAACACAGATTAAATACTAACTACTATACTCTTTGGGAAGTACTATAGTATGAGATGGAGCTTTGCAGGTGGTACAGTGGTAAAGAATCTGCCTGCCACTGAAGAAGACATGAGAGATACAGGATTGATCCCTAGATCTGGACGATTCCCTAGAGAAAGAAATGGCAACCCACTTCAGTATTCTTGCCTGGAAAATCCCATGGACAGAGGATCCTGGCTGGCGACAGTAAATGGGCTGCAGAGAGTCGGAACACAATGGAGCATGCACACACACACAGAATGAGGTGCAAATAGCCAAATCTGGGTTAGAGGTAAAGGAGCCATCATTGTTAGGATTTCTTTAAAAGAGATACTTGCGCTCTAGTAAGGGTGAGAAACATTTGTTTAGCCAGACATACTGAATTACAGTTATTTTTATATTGCAAAATGTAGAGGATTAGGATTCCTGAGAATATATGGAAAGCAGGGCAACACTATAGAAATGATGACATAACTGTTTGTAGATTATAATTATAGGAGCATAGTTCTCTACCTCAAAATCCAGTCTTCACTGATTGTCATTCTGTCATTACAGATAATTCCTTTGCGTGTAGAAGTTGTGGTCCAATGAAATTGTCCTCTAAAAGGCAATTATTGAATTTCCTTGCTACATTAGCATTGAAAATGTTATTGAAAATTTTTAACTATTGGGAAAGGAGACAGAAGTTAATGGTTCTTCAGGGTTAGTTATGAGTGAGGCATTTTGCATTGCTATCTTATTTTATCTAACAAAACTGCCATGAAAAAGGTATCTTTCTCTCCATTCTGCTGAAGAATAAATTTATGCTCAGAGAGCCTGAATTATGAGCTTGAGCCGGAACTGAGATCCAGACATGAAGCTGCTGAGTCATGAACATTAACTTGATCTTAAAATTTAGTCATTAGAACAATGTTATGAGGCCCTAAAATCAACCTCATTTTATAAATGTGAAAATTGGAGAGTAGTTTATTATTTTGGCAAATAGTGACAGACTTAGTCTCAATCCATGTTCTTTCTGATCAATACCATATTTCACATTTTAGTTGCCACTTTATCAGGGATCAGTTAACAACCTAATGAGCACAGGAATGGTCCAGCTACAGTATGGATTCCTCAGTGGAGAGTGATTAGGGTGAGGAACCAGGAGAGAGGAAGAAGGTATGCAGCACTGAAAGACACCAAAGAAAGCTTAGTTCTGTCCCAGTATTTGCTGAAGGATGATGATCATAGTGAAGCACTTGTCATTTCAATATGAGAGAATCACCTAAATGATAGATGAGCATACAGATTGAGTATGTGTTGGTGTTGGACCAATAAAGAGTAGGACCATAAGCTCTTAAAATGAAAGAGTTGAACCATAAAGAAAGGTGAGTGCCAAAAAATTGTTGCTTTTAAACTGAGGTATTGGAGAGATTCTTGAAAGTCCCTTGGACTGCAAGGAGATCCAACCAGTCCATCCTAAAGGAAATCAGTCCTGAATATTATTTGGAAGAACTGTGGTGTTGGAGAAGACTCTTGAGAGTCCCTTGGACTGCAAGGAGATCCAACCAGTCCATTCTGAAGGAGATCAGCCCTGGGATTTCTTTGGAAGGAATGATGCTAAAGCTGAAACTCCAGTACTTTGGCCACCTCATGAGAAGAGTTGACTCATTGGAGAAGACTCTGACACTGGGAAGGATTGGGGGCAAGAGGAGAAGGGGACAACAGAGGATGAGATGGCTGGATGGCATCACTGACTCGATAGACATGAGTTTGACCAAGCTCTGGGAGTTGGTAATGGACAGGGAGGCCTGGCTTGCTGCAGTCCATGGGGTTGCAGAGAGTTGGGCATGACTGAGTGACTGAACTGAACTGTGATCCACATGTTTTAATGTCTTATGATAAATATTCAGTTCATTATTATTATTATTTTTGTGCAGTTTCTGTGAAAAGCCTTGTAGCATTACCTAAAAACTTATAAGCTACCTTAAATCATTTGAGGGATAAGATTAAACATTTTTTAAATATAAAAAAGAGAGAAAGATGCACTGTAAAATATGGCAAATTTTCAATAATTGCACTACCTGTGAAGCAGTATAGTGTTATTTGTAAGGGGTCTTTGATTAGTTGTAAGGGCTTCCGTGATAGCTCAGTTAGTAAAGAATCCACCTGCAATGCAGAAGACCCTGGTTAAATTCCTGGGTCAGGAAGATCTGCTGGAGAAGAGAGAGGATACCCACTCCAGTATTGCTGTGCTTCCTTCATGGCTCAGCTGGTGAAGAATCCACTTCCAATGTGGGCAGACCTGGGTTCAATCCCTGGGTTGGGAAGACACCCTGGAGAAAGGAAAGGATACCCACTCCTATGTTCTGGTCTGGAGAACTGCATGGACTATATAGTCCATGGGGTTGCACAGGGTCAGACAGGACTGAGGGACTTTCACTTTCTTTCAAATGGATTTTGAAGGCAGTCACAGCAACTGACTGCAGTATTCTTGCCTGGAGAATCCCAGGGACAGAGGAGCCTAGTGCGCTACAGTCCATAGGGTTGCAAAGAGTTCAACATGGCTGAAGTGACTTAGCATGCATAAATGTATACTGAAACCTCTACACTTGTAGGAAAAAAAGTTAAATTAAAGAAGAATTCAAATTTAAAAAGAATTAAAGTTGATATGCTAAGAAAGGAAACAGAATTACATGAGATACTCAACTAAAACTACAAATGCCAGGAAAAGTGTAGAAGACAAAAGTGGGGATAAAGAACAAAGGCAACAAGTAGAAAATAGTAACAAATATGGTAGATATTAATCCTCAATAAACACGTTAAGCATCAGTGCCTAAATACACTAATTAGAAGACAGAGATTGCCAGAATGGAGCAACAACAAAGATTCAATTTTATGTTGTGTACAGAAAACTCATTTTATGTATAAAAACACAGACAGATTAGCCATAAAGGGATAAAGAGGGGTATACCATCAGAGATGATAGAATACAGAGAGAGTATATCATTAGAGCTATATTAAACAAAAGAAAACAATAGTCATTATATTAATTTCAGACAGCAGATTTCAGTGTAAGTTATTTGTTAGGGATAAAGAGGGACTTTACATAGTGATAAAGGGGCCACAGTCCAAGAAGCAGTAACAACTTTTACTGTGAATGTGCTGACAATGAGAACTGCAAAGAAAAATAGATGAATCCACCATTGTATTTAGAAACATTAACGTGCTTCTATCAGAAATAAATCCAGCAGGCAGAAAATCAGTAAGGACTGAGTTGAACTTAACAGGACCATCAATCAGCTGGATATAAAGGACATCTATACATGACATGACTCAGTGACTTCACTTTCACTTTTCACTTTCATGCATTGGAGAAAGAAATGGCAACCCACTGCAGTGTTCTTGCCTGGAGAATCCCAGGGACGGTGGAGCCTGGTGGGCTGCCATCTATGGGGTCGCACAGAGTGGGACACAACTGAAGCGACTTAGCAGCATCAGCAGCAGCATACATGATTTCATCCAAAAATAGCAAATTATGCTTTCTCTCAAACTTCATGGAACATTCACCAAGATAGTCTACATTCTGAGCCATAAGGCATATCTTACAAAGCTTAAAAATAGGAATAATGCAATGTCTGCTTTCAGACCACAATGAAATTAAACTAGAAATAACAGAAAGTTAGCTAGAAAAATCCCCTGATAATTGGAGATAAAGCTACACACATCAGAATAGCACATAGGTCAAAGAAAAACTCTCTAGAGACATTAAATAATATTTTGAACAAAATAAAAGAGAACACAGCATATAAAAATTTGTAGAATGCCATTAAAATAGCGATCAGAGGGATTTTATAGTATTCAATACATATATTAGAAAAGAAGAAAGTTGTAAAGTCAATAACTAGGGTTTCCACTTAAGGTTACTAGAAAAAGAAAGCAAATTAAATGCAAAGTAAGGAGAAAAAAATAATAAAAGTTAAGATGAAAATCAATAAAATTGGAAATAGGAAATCAATACAGGAAGTCAGTGAAAGCAAAGCTGTTTCTTTGCAAAGATTGATAAACTGTATAATTCTTTAGCCAAACTAAGAAAAAAAAAAGATAAACATTACTAATACCAGAAATGAAATAGGGAACATCACTAGAGATCCCTTGGATGTTAAAAAATAAAGGGATACTATGAACAAATCTATGTCCACAGACTTAAAAACCTAGATGAAATGAACCAATTCCTTGAAAGACACAATCTGCCAAAACTCACACAAGAAGAAATAGACTATATAAATAGGCTGATATCTAGTAAAGAAATTAATCTAATTGAATTCTAAAACAGAAGAAACAAACAAACAAAACCAAAAAACAGACCCAGATGGTTTGGTGAATTCTACAAAATATTTAAAGAAGAATTGTACTAATTTTCTACAGTCTCTTCCAGAAGATAGGAGCAGAGGGAGTACATCCTAACATTTTATGAGGCCAGCATTACCCTGGTATCGAAACTGAAGAAGACCATAGACCAACTCCTTCATAAACATAGGTGTGAAATTCTCAACAAAATATTAACAAGTCAAATCCGACAATGTGTGAAAAGTATCAGACACCACAACCAGATATGCAAAGCTGGTTCAGTATTGAGAATTAATTAATATAACCATCATATCAATATTCTCATAATCACATGATCATATTAATAGATGAATAAAAAGCATTTGACAGAATTAACTAGTCTTTCATGATTAAAAGCTCTCATCAAAATAGGAATAATGGGGAAACTTCCTCGACTTGATAATATCTACCAAAAAACCTGTAATTAACATCATACTCTCATAGTTAATGGTAAGAAACTCAGTTTCTCACTATTTTCCTGAATAAGACAAGTATGTCCTCTCAATACTTCTTCTCAACATTGTACAAAAACTCATAGAAAATACAGTAACATAAGAAAAGATAAAAAGACTAAAAAAGAAGAAATAAATGTCTTTGTTCACAGAAGATATGATTGTCCATGTAGAAAATCTGAAAGGTTAAATCAAAAATATCCTTCCTGGAACAAACAGGCAATTATAGCAAGGGTACATGATACAGAGCTCATATGTTGACAAACATCACTCACTCTCTTATATACCAGAATGAACAAGTGGACTTTGAAGTTACAATGTGTTGTGTTGAAGTTACAACAATTTTGATACTCATTATTACCCCCTCAAAATAGTACTTATACTTAGATATAAATCTAACAAAATATGAATAAAGTCAGTATGAGGAAAACAACAAAATTCTGATACAGAGTTAAATACATGGAGTGATATTCATGTAAATATTCATTGATAGGAAGATTCAATATTGTCTAAATACCAGTTCTTCCCAACTTGGTCTATGGATCAATACAATCTTAATCAATATCCTAGCAAGTTGTGTTGTGGATATTTACAAATTGATCTGTAAAGTTTATGTGGAGAGGCAAAAGACCCAGAAAAGCCAACTCAGGAAGTATACCGGAATCTCTCTACCTTCCTCTTAATTTTTCTGTGAACTTAAAACTGCTCTAAAAATAGTCTTTTACAAACAGAAAAAAAGACCTGAGCAGACACTTTACCAAAGAAGATATACAGATGAAAAGTAGAATTTGAAAGCATGTTTAGTATTATATGTCATTAGGAAATTGCAAATTATAACAATGAAATACTACTACACATCTACTAGGATGGTCAGATTTCAGAACATTGACAACACCAAATGCTGATGAGACTGTGGATTAACAAGAATGCTCACATGTTGCTGATGAAAATGCATAATTCTACAGCTGCTTAGACAATTTAGCAGTCTTTCAAAATTAAAACATTTTTACTACATAATCTAGTGATCATACTCCTTAGGATTTACCCAAATGAACTGAAAAATTTTGTCCACACAAAAACCTGCATGCAATGTTTATAGCAGCTTTATTCATAATTGCCAATACTTGAAAGCAACCAAGATGTCCTTTGGTATGTAAGTGGATAACTGTGGTACATCCAGATGATGGAATGTTTTTGTTGTTTAGTCACTAAGTTGTGTCCGACTCTTTTGTGACCCCATGGACTGTAGCATACTGGGCTCCTCTGTTCATGGGATTTTCCAGACAAGAGTATTGGAATGAGTTGCCATGCCCTTCTCCAAGGGATCTTCCCAACCTAGGAATGGAACCTGTATCTCCTGGATTGCAGGCAGTTTCTTTACCACTTGAGCTACTAGGGAAGTCCTCAATGGAATGTTATTCAGTAATAAAAAGAAATGAGCTTTCAAGCCATGAAAAGACACAGAAGAATCTTAAATGCATTTAAGTTAAAGAAGCCAATCTCAAAAAAATTCACACTGTATGATTTTAAATATATGACAGTCTGGAAAAGGCAAAACTATGGAAACAGTAAAAAGATCAGTGATTTCCAGCACTTGGAGCAGAAGGAGGGATGAATAGGCAGATCCCAGAGGACTTTTAAAGCAGTGAAGCTATTTTGTATGATACTGTAGTGGTGGATGCGTATCATAATTTATCCAAATACACAGAATATACACCACCAAGAATGAACGCCAGTGAAAAGTGGACTCTGGGTAATAATGATGTGTCAGTGTAGGTTCATCAGTTGTAATAAATGAACCACTGTGGTTTGGGATTTACATGGTGGTGGAGATTGTGAGTGGGTGGGATAGTAAAATGTGAACCTTCTGTCATTCCTGCTCAATTTTGCTGCAGATATAAAAGTGTGCTAAAAAACAAAATTTAGTAATTATGTTAGTAATTTATACTCAATCCATTTTGAATCTGTTACCAAAATAATAATAATAGTTTTCAGTGCCTATGGCCTATTGTAAAATGTTCAACTTTCTACATTATGTATGTATATAAGTTACCTGAATATATTTTATATTTATTAAAATATATCTGAATGTATTTTAAGATATGACAATATATTACTGAAACATTAATATAATACATGTAGCTAGCTATAGTATTATATTCTGTTATAACCATAGGATATATGTGCTATATGTTACAAAATTATATTACTATAATATATATATTATATATACACTAGTATATATAATATATATAATAGTAATATATGTAAAGTATATAAAATAAGTTAATTATATTCATGTAACTATCCCAAAACTTAGGCTTTAACTCTGGCTTTTAATATTTTAAATTATAATAATTATAAATAATAATTTATACAGGGCTGTAAATTGACAAAGCATGTTCTCTTCTTGCCGATTCTACCCTAGAGGGCTTTAAGATTGGATAATTTTCCATTTCTATTTTTAAATAAGTAAACAAAGTCATAGGAAGGTGAGTATCTCAGAGCTACCCAGTTTTCTAAATTCAGCTAAGTTAGACCTAGCCATCTGTGAGCTTGAGAACTGTGTTAGTCCAATTGGCTAGCTGTGTAACTCTAAGCCCCTCACACTCAGTTACCTCTTACTCCTCTTACAGGTGTGAGGGTTGCCATATGAAATCCCCATTTTCCCTTCCAGTCCTCAAATATATGTGGCTAACAGGATGGAAAAGAGACAATGCATACATTTAAGAGAAAGAGACCCTTTCATCATTTGCCTTACAGAGGATGTAAAGTTCAGAAGGACGTTGGCTTTTTCAGCATATTTCCCAATTCTTTCACAGAGTAGCAGAATAATCACAGGATGAGGTGGGAGCAATGTCACAGTGAAGCTATGATTTGAAGAATCTCCTCTTGTCAACAAAAATCCAAGACCCCAGAGAAAGTACCCTAACAGAAAAGCTTCCCTCCAACAAGAGGTTTTCTAAAACCTCTTCTCTCCAGCAAAGATCCACTAAGCTAAAATCTCCCCAGTTTGTTTGTACAAAGCTTTATGACTTTGAAGTCTTTCGTGTCCTGAATAATCGCCATTCAATTATCGATGTCAACATGTAAAATGGACAAGAAAAGAACAGTAATTCCCATTTTACAGTTGAAAACTGAAAAATTAAAGAAAAGTAAATATTTAGCCAATGTCACTGTAATAATAGTTAAGTGGTAGAGTTGGAATTAGAGTTCAAGTATTCTGAATCTGTCAGCAGCTTTTTCTATGACAGCAGAAGTATTTGACCTATAGACTGTTTTAATAGGGGGAAAGTAGAGAAACCAAGGCATGTCCATGGGCATTTTAGCCATTGTGCTGTCTTTCAAAGCTCCCAGTGGGAGAGTTTGGGCCCAGGAAGACTAGGAGTGGATGTTATTTCCAATTTGAAATGATGGGTGTCAGCTTTTCAGAAGCCACCTATGCCAGCAGGAAAGCCTCTTGCCATGCTCATTTTCAAGACAGAGATTTTTTTCCCCCAGTTTTAAACAAAACTTATATATATATATAATACTAGTCAGCCAGCTCAGGGTAGAGCAAGATTCTTATGCCTTTGCATTTGTTTAAACTTTCCTCAAGTGATGAGTGGGAGGCTCATAATCAGTGACCTAGAGGTTCAAGTACACAGAGACACAAAGCCATTTCAGAAAGGAATCTGAGGGTTTTGTGCATGGTAGAGAACAGTGAATGTGTTCGGTGAGGCATGCCAGCTTTGCAAACACAGAGAGGAGTGGAGGAGTAGCACATAGGGTGGTATGCGCCTCCATACTGCTGTCAGCAGGCATTGGATCCAGAAACAGCAGGCAACTGGCTTTCTCTTTAAAGAGAAGACACTTGGAGCCCCTGAATATTTGCCTGGTAAATAGCATCTAGAGCCACGTGAGGGAGTGATGCCCCCTTTATACAGGTCTGCATAACATCTTTCCTGTCCAGTGGGGAGGCCAGGAAGGCAGTCCTGCTCTTGGGTTTTAAGCATAAACATTCCCTGTATGCATTAAGTGTCGTGAGGGGTCATCTTTTCCACTCCCTTCTAAAATGCTGTGTTTTCCATTTCTCCCTTCTTTTCCGTGTTTCTATGCTGCTGCTAAGTCGCTTCAGTCGTGTCCGACTCTGCGATCCCATAGACGGCAGCCCACCAGGCTCCCCCGTCCCTGGGATTCTTCAGGCAAGAACACTGCAGTGGGTTGCCATTTCCTTCTCCAATGCAGGAAAGTGAAAAGTGAAAGTGAAGTCGCTCAGTCGTGTCCGACTCTTAGCAACCCCATGGACTACAGCCTACCAGGCTCCTCCGTCCATGGGATTTTCCAGGCAAGAGTACTGGAGTGGGGTGCCATTGCCTTCTCCGTGTTTCTATGACAAAGATCCAAAACTTCCATCCTACTCTTCTTAGCTGCTTTATGTTGTTGTTTCAAACCACAGCCTAAATTTAAACTATGGCCCAGGAGAGCAAACTAACTGATGGCTATGGGTGTGTTCCTCATTGTTGCCTTGGAGAGAATGACTTTCAGCCAATCCTTCAAACTTGGCTACAGGTAAAATGAGGATGTGTCCATGTTTCATCACAGAGGTGTTGTCTAGAGCCTTGGGGAAGAGCCCTCTAATTTAGTTTCCTTCTGCTTTTCTCAAAAAGCCAAAGACAGTCAGATTAATCTTCCTAAAAACAGCTTTTATTATCATACTCCTCCTTCAGAAATCTGAAATGTTAGTATCCTGCCCTTTGTCCTTCAGATAAAGAATTAACCTTTTAGCCTAGCTTCTGGTACCTCCAAGTTCTAGCCTCAACATCTCATTTTTGTCTTCTTAACCATTTTATATAATAAACCACCCTGGCCTTCTTGTTTCCCTACATTTTCCTATCACATTCTTTCTTTCACCTTTCGGCTTGTGCTGGTCCCCTACTACTAGGAATGGCTTCTTTTTCGCTGTCAACTTACCTAATGTCTTCTGATCTTTATTCAAGGCCCAGTTGAAATCCCCTTCTCTGTGAAGCCTTTCTGAATTTCTCCAGATGGCTGCTCCCCTGCTTTGAAACTACGAGAATATTGTTTCTACTTGTAGAATACTTCCTTGCCTGGTGTTTTTCATTTTAGCCCCTGTGTTGCTGCTTTTAATGAACTGTGCTCTGTTGTTATATCATTGGCCCACATAAAAAAAAAAAAACAAAACACTCTATGTGACAACACCCAATGAAAAGCAGTATTAAATTTACGGTATGGATATTGTTGGGAATATGTTCAGTACATTTCTCCATGTCATTTTCATGTAGGCCCAAGGGAAAAAGGTCTCTCAGTTCTCCAAACTAAGAATAGCTGGGCTTCTCCTGGGCTGCTGCTTTGTTTTTATCTTGTGGTCATCATGAGTCATGTCTCCCTCTTTTCATAGGCTCAGAGCCAGAATTTCAGCCCACCACAAGTAACGAGACTTAACAGCATGTATTTGGGGGGTAACAGGGGGGTAACAGCATTAACTTCAGCTTATTTTTCTTTCTGTCTTTATTTTTCTTTCCCTCAGCTTTCTCCCTTATTTATTTTATATTCTGGTAATTTTGTATATCTTTGTGAAAAGGTTCAAATAGTTTATGGTAATTGGTGAGGATTTATATAAATGTAAAACAAGTAAAGTCTTCCATTATTTTTAATCTTTAAATGGTATGCATATCCTAGCTACATAGCTTGATGAAATTTTACATAGGTATTCACCTAGGTAACCCTCACCTAGATCAAGATATAAAACATTCTAGAATGTCAGAAGTTACCACTTACTTTCATTATTAATTTATCTTTTTCTGCCTGTTTAGGTTTCTTGGCTCCCCACCTACACTGCATTAGCTCAGTTCAATTCAGTCGCTCAGTCGTGTCCGACTCTTTGCGACCCCGTGGACTGCAGCACGCCAGGCCTCCCTGTCCATCATCAACTCCCGGAGCTTACTCAACCTCATGTCTACTGAGTTGGTGATGCCATCCAACCATCTCATCCTCTGTCGTTCCCTTCTCCTTTCACCTTTAATCTTTCCCAGCATCGGGATCTTTTCCAGTGAGTAGGTTCTTCGCATCAGGTGGCCAAAGGATTGGAATTTCAGCTTCAGTATCAGTCCTTCCAGTGAGTATTCAGGACTGCTTTCCTTTAGGATGGACTGGTTTGATCTCCTTGCAGTCCAAGGGACTCTCAAGAGTCTTCTCCAACACCGCAGTTCAAAAGCATCTATTCTTTAGCATTCAGCTTTCTTTACAGTCAAACTCTCACATCCATACATGACTACTGGAAAAACCAAAGCTTTGACTAGACAGACCTTTGTTGGCAAAGTAATGTAGACTTTGATCATAAGGACTTTTGTATTTCCCTGGGCAGAGTAGGTAATCAAGAAATATTAATAGTTATTGATATGAAATAAAGGGCTTGTTTCTAATGAGGGAAGTCTCCAAAGCCTAGGGCAGATCCAGAGCATCATATGCAGCCTCCGGGTAAAGATGTGTTGCTTGTCCCTATGCATCTAGTCTCTGGCACAGAGACTGGCACATTGTAAACCCTAATGCATACTCTTAACTGAAATCTCTTCATATCTATCACTGTCTCCATTTGAAGGAGCAGTAGTATCCTACTTCTGGAAATCAGGCTACAAATTTTCCCATGATATCACTGAGCATTTTCCTTGGATGGCATATCACTGTTCTCCCTTCCTGCTTTCTAAATGAATGGAAAGAACAGGGTGCCCCACAGAATACCTATCAACTTGAGCTAATAAGCTCTGCACAGTTACATACCTTCCCACTTTAGAATTCCTCCTTATGATTTGCTCCTTGATTCTGATATGGAAGGATCTCTGTACATAGGCAAAAGCATTTGCCCTGAATAAAGAGTATTCATTTGACAGTCCCAGACCCTGCCAGTCCTTCTTTTCTAACTTTAATGCTTTGGCAAAGAGAAATCTGTAGAGGGGGATGACAAAATTCTTTTCCTCAGTGTGCCTGCAGACTGCTTATTCCTAGACACTGAGAAGAGAATAGTCTTGATTGAGAATTTATTTTGGAATGAGTATTTTCACAGCAAGTGAGTGAAGGGGGGGAAGAAAACAAGCACATATTATTAGCAATAATGGAAATAAACAATACAAATTTTTCTAGAAGAATGTAAATTTATTTTAGACTTCAATCTCTGGGCCATCTGGTAAAGAATCTGGTCCCAGAGCAAAAGCTGAATGGCAAAGAAGTTAGGAACAATTATTCTGATGGAAAAGTAGGCCAAGGCAGAGAAAATAAATCATAGAAGTAGACCAGTGGACTTGGTGACTTGAATGATGTGTGACCCATTTCTACCTAGTGCATGCCTGTTAAGTCACTTCAGTCGTGTCTGACTCTTTGCAAACTTCTGGACTATAGCCTGCTAGGCTCCTCTGTCCGTGGGAATCTCCAGGCAAGACTACTGAAATGGGTTGCTGTGCCCTCTTCCAGGGATTGAAACTGTGTCTCTCATGTCTCCTGTATTGGCAGACAGATTCTTTGCCACAGCACCACCCGGGAAGCTCATGACATTCACCTAATTTCTGGAGGTCTGTTTCCTCAATTGTAAATTGAAGGACTGTAAGGCAATCCCTTTGGTCCCTTTTCACTTTGCAGAAGAAAAAAAAAAAAATCAATGATTTTATGTTCAGTATTTATTTCTCTGAGGATATCAAAACCACATAATTAACAAATATCAGAGTTTACTTTCATTGATTTTTTTGTCCAAAAATAAAATGAATTCCCTTTATTTGTGTAAATTGACCAAAAGCAAGTACTGTTGCTAATTCTACACTTCTTTCTGCTGACAGAGTACCAATAGGTTTGTGTCTCATTTGATGATCTTAATCAGAATTTTTCTCTCAAGATAGAACTTTTGCTAGGGGAGAGTTAAAGAACCTTTTGTAACAAACTTCCTCAGAAGAGGCAAAAGAGAAAAATCTTATACTTTTTAGACGTGCTGAAATACAGCTCAATCTTTACAAAGTGAATTGTATATTTTCATTGGAAAAAAACAATAATTAGCTCAGGCTGGAGATTCAGAAGTCTGGTTCCAATTTATATCTTGTCAAATACCACGGTTAATATTTCTTCACACAATAAATATATCTTGTATTTCTAGCTTTCTGTTACCAATCAGCTTTAAAACACAAAAAAGGCAGATGGCGAAAGGTAATGCTACCAACTTTAGGTACTGGAGTGTTTTGTGATATCATAAAGTATTTGCAAATAATATTCATCTTCTTTCAGAGCCTCCAAGCATAAGCAGTGATCTTTAGCAACTACAGGTAAATTTTACTCCTGGACATTCTGTGTCATCTAAGTTTTCATTCTATGAGCACTGCACTCGAGGAGGGTATTGATATTTATTGATACTAACTATGGGCTGAGAATTGAGCTAGATCCTTTACATGCATGTCATTCATTTTACTCTCAAAACAAGCCTGCAAAGTAGTTTATCATCCTCATGTATTCAGCAAATACATATTGAACACCATGTGTGGCAGAGAATATGTAGCGCAGCAGGTGTGCAGTGGTGAATAATATAAAATCCCTGCCTTTGTGAACACTATAGGATCATAGGGAAGTTAAACTAGAAAGGAGTCAATCAGCACAAATAATATATTACTATTGATTGTGATTTATCCTATAAAGAAATTAGAAAAGGGGTGTTACAATAGAAGGAGTTGATCTAGGACCAGAGTTAAGAGAGTCCTCTTTGAAAAGCAAAGATCTGAAATATAAGAAGGGACCAGCAATAGGACAAGCTACAGAAGAGTGTTCCTGGTAGAAGAAACTGCATGTGTAAAGGCCACAAGGTGTGAAAGAACACAGTGGATTTAAATCATTGACAGGAGACCTGTGTGGCAAGTCCACTAAGTGAGGGGAAGAAGGTGGGCCCTGATAGATATCAGAGGCTCAAAGAGGTCAAATAAAATCTGTATGATCACCCACCCACCTTTTAAGTGGCAGAGCCACTGAAGGGTATCATTTCATTTGCATGAAATAAATTTAGGAAAACTAGTTCTAACTATTCCTTTTGCTTGTTGTTAATTTTGGTATTTTAATATTTTAGTCTTTGAAATGTTAATCCAGTTACATGCCAATTCATACCTCCAGCTTTCTAGAGGTATAGCCATGGGTTGCTGCTGCTGCTGCTGCTGTCGCTTCAGTCGTGTCCGACTCTGTGCGACCCCATAGACAGCAGCCCACCAGGCTCCCCCGTCCCTGGGATTCTCCAGGCAAGAACACTGGAGTGGGTTGCCATTTCCTTCTCCAATGCATGAAAATGAAAAGTGAAAGTGAAGTCGCTCAGTCATGTCCGACTCTTAGCGATCCCATGGACTGGAGCCTATCAGACTCCCCTGTCCATGGAATTTTCCAGGCAAAAGTACTGGGGTGGGGTGCCACTGCCTTCCCCGAGCCATGGGTTGGGCACAGTTAACTAACAAGAACTTCTAGAAGCCTAAGACCTGCCTGCCTTCTGGATGTCTTAGTTGCTGATGCCACAGTGTGCTTCACTATTGAAAGAATGGATACTTTTAACAGTGGGTCAGCAAGGATCTCTCTCATGAAAGCCTATGAAACATGCGTGATGTAAAGAGAGGAGGAAACGTCATTCAGGCTTCTCTATATGGGGGAAATGGTTTGCTTGGCTTCTCTTTTCTGGTCTCTAGAATCCTAAAGGCAGTTGATAATGCTTGACATTTCCGAAAAGTCATTTGGCATGGTCATTTTTTGGATCTTATAAAACTGAAAGATTTTTTAGTAAAGACTGAGTGCAACGTTTGGAACAATCTCTATACTCTTTATTAAGTAATTAAGCATAAAATCATCTGACCAGAGAATGCTTCTCTTGTTAACCCCAGTGCCTATTCCTTGGGGAGTGGTGCAGGGCCTAGCCAAGATCAGCCCAGGGAAAGGCCACTTTCCGGGTCCTGGTTCCCATCTCTGGTTCTCCATGATCTCTCCCAGTCAGATGCAGTGAGTTCTATTCTTCCTGACTACAGTTGCTTCAAGTTCAGATTTTTAAGTACAACTTCTGTATTGATGTAATTTGGGCTATTTCTGTTCCTAATTGCTAGAGCTCAGACCTATGTGTTCTGGAACTTGAGGAGATGTGATTCTTTGCCAGCAACTGAAAGCAGTTGCTTCCTGATCCTCTAGGATAGCTTCTGCTCTCAGTGAAGCTTCTGTGGCTTGGTTTTATATCCCATCCTAAATTTGGGTGACTAGGTGGGCTGACATCTATGGGGTCGCACAGAGTCGGACACGACTGAAGTGACTTAGCAGCAGTAGCAGCAGCAGGAAATAACTTTTCGGAGAAGGCAATGGCAACCTACTCCAGTACTCTTGCCTGGAAAATCCCATGGACCGAGGATCCTGCTGGGCTGCAGTCCATGGGGTCGCTAGGAGTCGGACACGACTGAGCGACTTCACTTTATTTTTTCATTTTCATGCATTGGAGAAGGAAATGGCAACCCACTCCAGTGTTCTTGCCTGGAGAATCCCAGGGACGGGGAGAGCCTGGTGGGCTGCTGTCTATGGGGTCTCACAGAGTCAGACACGACTGAAGCGACTTAGCAGCAGCAGCAGCAGCAGGAAATAACTTTTAGTGTTAGTAAAATATAGCTTCCGGTTCGATAAAATATCAAGAAATACTTTCCTTGACCCTGTTCCTTTTAATTCAGGTACCCAGTGACTGTGACCTGAAATAAGGAATCTCTGTACCTCTTTCCTTGTTTATGAGTGAAGCCTGTGACCTAGTCATTTAATTTCCACTTGTGTGCTTTACTTCTCTTCTCTTTCTGTTTTCACTAACTCTATTTTTTCACTTCATGTCCTCACTCTTTGAACATATTCAGCTTTTCTAACTTTCAGTTTTGGCCCTGCTTCTTGGAAGCCTGTGGTGGTGTAGTCCATGGGGTCACAAAGAGTCAGACACAACTGAGCAACTGAACTGAGCTTGGAAGGTATCTGTGTCCTGTCTCTGTATGCTCAAGATGACCAGCCCATGTCACCTGGGCCCCCCAATTTTTTTTTGATATCTCAATTTATTTTTTTATGTTACCTTTTGCTTCTTTTTAATTTGTTTTTAATTGAAGGATAATTGCTTTACAGCATTGTACTGGTTTCTGCCATAGATTAACATGAATCAGACATAGATATACGTATGCCCCCTCCCTCTTGAACCTCCCTCCCACCTCCCAGTCCATCCTACCCCCTAGGTTGTCACAGAGCACCAATTTGAGTTTCCGGAGTCATACAGCAAATTCCCACTGGATACCTATTTTACATATGGTAGTATATATGTTTCCATGCTACTCTTTATTCATCTCACCCTCTTCTTCCCCCTTGTATGCACAAGTCTCTTCTCTATGTCTCCATCTCCACTGCTGCCCTGCAAATAGGTTCATCAGCACTATCTTTCTAGATTCCATATATGTGTTAATATACGATAATTGCTTTTATCTTTCTGACTTACTTCATTATGTATAAAATAATTTTTAAATATGGGTCAATTTAATCAGCATCACATCCTACTTTCCTACCAAGAAAAAAACTGATCAAATTTTCCCACAGTGCTTTCTTACAGCATCACCAAAGTGTGTTTTTTGACTATTGATTCTGTGTGAGATAATCCACAGACAAATAATTACTTTTAAAATATGGTATAGAGACCTGATGAGTTCTGTTTTCTCTTGACATTTCATAGTGTACATTATCAAAATAAGGACCCTACAAATTCTTGGAGGAAAAAATAGTATGTTTGACCACAAATTTTCCAAATCCTATTTTCTAGTAGTCATAATAATGTTCCCATATAATTAGTATTCTAGGAATCATGCTTTAGGAAGTGTTGTTTAATGGTAGCTTCTTTTGTTATATCAATACTATTAAATGTATTAAATGCCCCTTCTTCGCGCAAATACTGGGGATTAGCATTTAAACTATTCCATCCAAGTTTAGGTGTGACCTTCCCTTTCCAGTCATCTAGAACTTAAGCAAAACACATTTAGGTAGAAAGAAAATCAAATAAGTTGAAATCTTTAAACAGATATAAAATACAAACTGGTTTGTGCATCTCAGGACCTCGCCTCTAGACTTATGAGAGGTACAGATGCTTCCTCTACAATCCATTTTTCTCAAACCAATTCCAAAACCTCTGCCCTTCAAAATTGATACTAGACATAGGAGAAAGAGTGATCACATTCATTTCCACTTTCCTCCCTAGTAACAAGATAAATATTCCTAGATACAAGACTATACAATAATACTGTTGGACCTTGATGGAATCAAAGTATTTTTTCTGCTTCCTATGGCTATGGAAATACAAAAGTAAAGTGTCAGGGAGGAGTGGAACAGCACCAGGGAAAGGAGTGTATCATTTTTTCTAATTAAAACCATTTTGTTATAGATAATTCTAAAATGATTTTGGATACATAAATTAGCAAATAAATATGTTGATATTGTTATAAGTCAAGTTTACACTCAGGAAGGGGAAACCTAAAAATATGAAGTGAGAAAAGGCAATGAAGTCCCTGTGCTGATGAACTGGAGCTGGAGTACAGATGTATATGCTGTATGTTTGGTCGCTCAGTCGTGTCCAACTCTTGTGGCCCCATACTATGTAGCCTGCCAGGCTCTTCTATCCATGGGATTCTCTAAGCAAGAATACTGGAGTACGGATATGAGCTCATAATTGTTACAATGTGAATATATATGTTCATATGCTTGAATATATTCACAAGTATATATTTGCATGTTTTTATGTAGGTGTATTTGTATATTCATAAATTAGTCTGTGTGTGTGTGTGTGTGTGTGTGTGTGTGTGTATGCTAAGTCACTTCAATCTTATCTGACTCTTGCAGCCCTATGGACTGTAGCTTGCCAGGCTTCTCTATTCATGGGATTCTCCATGCAAGAATACTGGAGTGGGTTGCATGCCTTCCTCCAGAGGATCTTCCTAACCGAGGGATCGAACCCGCATCTCTTGTGCCTTCTGCATTGGCAGGTCGGTTCTTTACCACTAGTGCTACCTAGGAAGCCCATATTTGTCTATATACATGCATATATTTCTTAGTTCTGTCTTCTTCCGTAAGCACCAAGAAGCAAAGCCACTCCAGCTGGACACACCTAGTACCCAGATATTGGTCTCTAATACTATTTACTGCTAAAAGGACTCTAACTCCTGGGAGAGTTGGCTGATTCCAGGGCTTGGGCAGGGTAGGTATGAGCAGCATAGAAGATCTTATTTTTTTGGAAAGTTCAGAAGAGCTAAAAAAAGGGGGAGAAAGAGAGAGAGAATGGTATACCGAAAGGATAGAGAACCTGATGAACAGGCTCCTTCTGGCCAAATCTGGGGCAGTTTGATCACAAGTACTATTTAGAACCATAGTAATTTAAAAACCATAAAAAAGGAAATCCTGAGTCCACACAAATAATAAGTAGATAAATCAATAGTGGGAAAGAAGGGAGGAAACCTACACAGAGTAGGTTGCTAAGAGTCAAGTGGTAATCCAGAAGGTATGCAGAAGTTGGAAAATTAGCATTTTGTAAACATTACTAACTGCTAAATTCGATGAGCAGCTGGACATCTGCATCATTGTGAATCATCTCATCACAAACTATTAATCAGTTTCAAAAGAAAAAGAATATTTTTTATGGTGGATAAATCAGGCCACATTTTGATTGGGGGATAAAAATGAATATCACCAATGAGAGACATAATGCCATTCATTGTGTATCTCCCAATATGATATCACCTATGTTGTAGTCCAGCTGAGAATATGTAACCTAAACCTAGTCACACACACAAAAAAATCAGACAAATTGACAGTGAGAAGACACACCCTTTTATATAAGGAAAATAAGAAAGGGATTGTATTCTTCAAAAATTCTAGGGTGATAGAAGACAAAGAAAAATTCCAGAAATATTCCAGATTAAGGGAGACTAAAGGTACATGACAACCACATAAACTACATGAACTAGACCAGATCCTGCAGTGGAGAAGTGGTAAATACGATAAGGGATATTACTGCCTCAAATGAAAAGTTGAAGTAGAGAGGACAAGTTAGATTTATTTTAGGTTTATTTGATATATCCCTGTTATGTTAAGGGAGGTTGATTGCTGTATTATGATTATTCTTAGAAAAATTCACACAAAGTATTTAGGAGTAAAGGGCATAGGTGTATTAAACAACTACAGATATTTATGAAAAATTAATATATATTCTATATACCCATGTATCTATTCAACCAACCATCCATTCATCCATCTACGTAGCAACTGATGAAGCCAATGGAATAAGATAATAATAGATGAATCTCTATTTAATGGCTTATGAGTATTCTTTATACTATTCTACTTGAAACTATTAAGTTTGAAACTATTTTCACAGTTTTAAAAACTTTTTAAAATTGCTGTTATTATCAATTACTTTATTATATACTTGGTATTTATGTTACGTGGAAAGATATTATGTACACTTAGGATTTCAGAAGAGAAAATAATAGCTTACATCAGAAACTTCAAACAAAATTATCAAAATGATATTCTTAGGACTCAGGATTAAGATATGTTTAACAAGAGAGAATACCCATTCCTCTGAAAGTATAAAACGTGGTTAGGCAACTTACTGGAAGGCAGAAAGAAAATGTTTGTTCTTAACTCTTGAACAGGAGTTGATTAAGGCCTGGGAGGGATGTTTCCACTTCAGACACTTTGTAATACAATTCATATGTTCTCCAGTCTAGTACTTGAAAATTTTATCTTAGATTCCTAGGGACAGGAACTCTATGAAGTTGGGCAATCAAGACTACTCTTTTTTTTAAATCCAGAAAGAATTAAAATTTATCATTTTTCTGGGAGCAAAGCCTTTCCCCATTTCATCCAAAGCATCACTCAAAATTTAATTCAAGAAACTGGACCAGTGTGGGCATCCTTGTGTCTCATGAGGTCACTGCAGGCAGCTGTGAGAATGATGTGCTGAGCCATACAGTCTCAGCAGTGTGATGCAGATAGAGGAGATACAAGGAGGCGAGAGTCTCAGAACCACTAAAGCAGCAGCACTGGCATCCACCAAGGAGAAGGTAGAACACGTTTAGCTCTACCTGGCAAAGGAAATATTCCTGTAATCCATGGGGTAAAAATCAGAGCCAAAGACTATGGTCCACATGCTGCTTGTCTTCTCTCACGTCCTTTGAATGCTGCCACCCCACCCCTCACTTCTAATCCTAGTTGCTGTGGCCTTAGTGAGCAAGTTTCTATCTGTGAGTGAGTGATTGAAAGTCGCTCAGTCGTGTCTGACTCTTTGCAAACCCATGGAATTCTCTAGGCCAGAGTACTGGAGTGGCTAGCCTTTCCCTTCTCCAGGGGATCTTCCCAACCCAGGTATTGAACCCAGGTCTCCCACACTGCAGGCAGATTCTTTATCAGCTGAGCAACAATTTAATAAATAGCCTTAAGACTAACTGCTTTTGCAACATCAATCCAATTTAAGCAAGGCCTAGTCAAAGATAATCACGATGGTGTGATCATTGACCTAGAGCCAGACATCCTGGAATGTGAAGTCAAGTGGGACTTAGAAAGCATCACTACAAACAAAGCTAGTGGAGGTGATAGAATTCCAGTGGAGCTATTCCAAATCCTGAAAGATGATGCTGTGAAAGTCATGCACTCAATATGCCAGCAAATTTGGTAAACTCGACAGTGGCCACGGGACTGGAAAAGGTCCGTTTTCATTCCAATCCCAAAGAAAGGCAATGCCAAAAAATGCTCAAAGTGCCACACAATTGCACTCATCTCACATGCTAGTAAAGTAATGCTCAAAATTCTCCAAGCCAGGGTCCAGCAATATGTCAACTGTGAACTTCCTGATGTTCAAGCTGGTTTTAGAAAAGGCAGAGGAACCAGAGATCAAATTGCCAACATCCGCTGGATCATGGAAAAGCAAGAGAGTTCCAGAAAAACATCTATTTCTGCTTTATTGCCAAAGCCTTTGACTGTGTGGATCACAATAAACTGTGGAAACTTCTGAAAGAGATGGGAATACCAGACCACCTGATCTGCCTCTTGAGAAATTTGTATGCAGGTCAGGAAGCAACAGTTAGAACTGGACATGGAATAACAGACTGGTTCCAAATAGGAAAAGGAGTATGTCAAGGTTGTATATTGTCACCCTGTTTATTTAACTTATATGCAGAACATCATGAGAAATGCTGGACTGGAAGAAACACAAGCTGGAATCAAGATTGCCAGGAGAAATATCAATAACCTCAGATATGCAGATGATACCACCCTTATGGCAGAAAGTGAAGAGGAACTAAAAAGCCTCTTGATGAAAGTGAAAGTGGAGAGTGAAAAGGTTGGCTTAAAGCTCAACATTCAGAAAACGAAGATCATGGCATCTGGTCCCATCAGTTCTGGGAAATAGAAGAGGAAACAGGGGAAACAGTGTCAGACTTTATTTTTCTTGCCTCCAAAATCACTACAGATGGTGACTGCAGCCATGAAATTAAAAGACACTTACTCCTTGGAACGGAGAAGGCGATGGCACCCCACTCCAGTACTCTTGCCTGGAAAATCCCACGGATGGAGGGGCCTGGTAGGCTGTAGTCCATGGGGTCGCTAAGAGTCAGATATGACTGAGTGACTTCACTTTCTCTTTTCTCTTTCATGCATTGGAGAAGGAAATGACAACCCACTCCGATGTTCTTGCCTGGAGAATCCCATGGACGGGGAAGCCTGGTGGGCTGCTGTCTATGGGGTCACACAGAGTCGGACACAACTGAAGTGACTTAGCATAGCATAGCATAGCACTCCTTGGAAGGAAAGTTATGACCAACCTAGATAGCATATTCAAAAGCAGAGACATTTCTTTGCCAACAAATGTTAATCTAGTCAAGGCTATGGTTTTTCCTGTGGTCATGTATGGATGTGAGATTTGGACTTTGATGAAGGCTGAGCACCAAAGAATTGATGCTTTGAAATTGTGGTGTTGAAGAAGACTCTTGAGAGTCCCTTGGACTGCAAGGAAATTCAACCAGTCCATTCTGAAGGAGATCAGCCCTGGGATTTCTTTGGAAGGAATGATGCTAAAGCTGAAACTCCAGTACTTTGGCCACCTCATGGGAAGAGTTGACTCCTTGGAAAAGACTCTGATGCTGGGAGGGATTGGGGGCAAGAGGAGAAGGGGATGACAGAGGATGAGATGGCTGGATGGCATCACTGACTTAATGGATGTGAGTCTCAGTGAACTCCAGGAGTTGGTGATGGACAGGGAGGCCTGGCATGCTGCGATTCATGGGGTTGCAAAGAGTCAGACACGACTGAGTGACTGATCTGATTTGATTTGATTTGAGTCAAAGATATGGATTTTCCTGTGGTCAGTATGGATGTGAGAGTTGCTCTATAAAGAAAGCTGAGGGCTGAAGAATTGATGTTTTTGAACTGTGGCATTGGAGAAGACTCTTGAGAGTCCCTTGGACTGCAAGCAGATCCAACCACTCCATCCTAAAGGAGATCAGTCGTGGGTGTTCATTGGAAGGACTGATGTTGAAGCAGAAACTTCAGTACTTTGGCCACCTGATGCTAAGAGCTGACTCATTTGAAAAGATCTCGATGCTGGGGAAGATTGAAGGCAGGAGGAGAAGGGGATGACAGAGGATGAGATGGTTGGATGGCATCACCAACTCAGTGGATATGGGTTTGGGTGGACTCCGGGAGTTGGTGATGGACAGGAAGACCTGGCATGCTGCAGTCCTTTGGGTCGCAAAGAGTCAGACACGACTGAGCGACTGAACTGAGAATAGGGTTGTTCTGGATTTGAAATGACTTGTTCTCAGAACACTGCTCTTGGGAGCATTACTGGGCTGCATTTAGGGATGGGCCAAGATAAGCCTCTCTGAGTGGTAGCCTCACTGAAGTTAGTAGAATATTCTATTCTTTTTTCTTTCAATGCCCTTCTTTATTCTGTAGGTGCTGTCAGAAATAGAATACACCTGTGCTCATGAAACATATTCTGACACTTGTCCCCAACATAGCCACAGAATGTAGCACAGCAATAGGCACACCTTGCTGGGTGCTGTCTCAAAATGAATGAGCTGCAAGGCCTTACAGTTTTGCCTAAGGGCTGCTTCTCCTCTCCAAGTACGTAATCTTGTACATATGCTGTGCTGAAGAGGAATATTCTTTAACAGGCTTCACAAGCATTAATAGATCTTGGAGCCCTTAAATTTGACTGAGTCTATTTATACCTTCCCTGTGATATTGCATGCTTTGAACTAAATAGAAAGATGCAGAGATGTACAATGTACAGGCAACACCTGTTTTAAATATTGAAAATAGATTTAGGAACTGTAATCCTGGAACAGTCTAACTGGAGACACCTGGAGTTCACTATGACAATTCAGTAAGATGTACTCACACATCTTTGGAGAAACCTTTGAGATACTATTGTGTATAAACACCATCATCCAGAGGCAGAGAGAGGCTATGATTTCCCTATGGGAAGTTGTACTTGGGTTCAGGTTGAGTTTGAAGTAATGGGAACAAGTTCCAATAAGAATTGCTATTCAAAACTTCTAGAGTTGCTATTTTCAGAAAAACGAATCAGTATGATCAAGTCTCTGAATCTCAGAAGTTACCGGTACAGGAAAGATGTTTTAAGTAAGAAGAAAAGAAATGAGTTAGAATAAAATGGTTGTAGCATAACTTCACATTTAGGAAGTTGATTTCTTAACTATATTTTGAATAGTGCCATTTATCCACACACTCAGCAGAAAATTGATAAACATCCACTGCATTGCAGAAACTGTTTTGGAAGCATACAAATATGAGGAAAGCACTTGCCCTGAAGTTGTTCTCATTGAGCATACCCCAAAACAGATTATAATACAGCTATGTACTGATTCCAACGATAGGTATTTGCACATGGAAACCTCAAGGAAGACCATGTAGTTTAGTCAAGAATTTCTGAAAGAGCCTTTTGGTGGAGGAAGCATGTCAGTTAGATGTTAAAGGAATAATAATTGTGCTTGTGTGTGTGTGTTCTACGTTGCTTCAGTTGTGCCTGACTCTGTGAGACCTTATGGACTGTAGCCTACCCGCTGTCCTGCAAGGCTCCTCTGTCCATGCAGATTCTCTAGGCAAGAATTCTGGAGTGGGTTGCCATGCCCTCCTCCAGGGGATCTTCCCAACCCAGAGATCCAACACACATGTATCCTGCATTGGCAGGCAGGTTCTTTACCACTAGCGCCACCCGGGAAGCCCCTAAAGAATTAATGCTGCTGCTAAGTCGCTTCAGTTGTGTCCGACTCTGTGCGACCCCATAGACAGCACCCCACCAGGCTCCCCCTGTCCCTGGGAGTCTCCAGGCAAGAATACTGGAGTGGTTTGCCATTTCCTTCTCCAGTGCATCAAAGTGAAAAGTGAAAGTGAAGTCGCTCAGTGGTGTCCGACTCCTAGCAACCCCATGGACTGCAGCCTACCGGCTCCTCCATCCATGGGATTTGCCAGGCAAGAGTACTGGAGTGGGGAGCCATTGCCTTCTCCGAAAGAAGTAATGAGAGTTCACTAAAAATAACTATGGCAAGACTATGGCAACAATATGAGCATAGCTAGAGGTACAAATGAGAAAGTAATGGAAAGGACTTCAAAAAGTGTCAGGGATGTTCAAAATTGATGGCAGGAGTGGCGGACGATTAACCATTGGGAACAGAAATTACAGCATTGCAGTTCATATAGATCATAGTAAGAAGAATGATGCTAAAGCTGAGACTCCAGTACTTTGGCCACCTCATGTGAAGAGTTGACTCATTGGAAAAGACTCTGATGCTGGGAGGGATTGGGGGCAGGAGGAGAAGGGGACGACAGAGGATGATGGCTGGATGGTATCACTGACTCGATGGACATGAGTTTGAGTGAATTGCAGGAGTTAGTGATGGACAGGGAGGCCTGGCGTGCTGCGATTCATGGGGTCACAAAGAGTCGGACACAACTGAGTGACTGAACTGAACTGAACTGAAGAAGCCTTCTATAGTTATGTTGTACAAGTTGTGGATTCAGCAGAGGGCATTAAGCTGAGACTCCGTTGTCTGTTTCTCTTGCTGGAATTATGAAGAGTGAATTTTAAATGAGAGGACTGGAGATGGGAAGCGTGCT
Organism: Tragelaphus eurycerus; assembly: GCA_935064755.1. Lineage (NCBI taxonomy): Eukaryota > Metazoa > Chordata > Mammalia > Artiodactyla > Bovidae > Tragelaphus > Tragelaphus eurycerus. The sequence continues at coordinate 3,549,474 of CAKXYN010000015.1, forward strand.
GCAGGATTCTCACAGCTCGGTGGCAATCATCTGGACAAGGGGTAGGGATCAAGGGAAAGACAGCTATACCCAGCAGGAGTCTGTCATCAATCAGCACAGGGGAGGAGGACACACTGATGAGAGAAAATAGATTCAATCCTAATTCTGCTTTTCTTTGCTGTGTAAATTAGGGAATATTATTATATGGCTCTGTCAAATGGATATAGCAAAAATCTAGAGTATTTATTTGCATTTCTTATCTTAAACTAAACCAAGTTCTCTCCTACCATGGGATCATTGCACATACTATTTCCTCTGCCTAGCATAAGAAATTATCTAGTTTTTACCTTCTGCTGATTTTTTCTTGCCCTTTAGTTCTAGGTTAAAATGTTACCTCAGGGTGACTTTTCGTGATGACCCTATGTGAGTTCCCCCTACCACCTTTATTCTCTTTCCCTACACTCTACCATAGTCTTCAAAGTAGGTAACTTCATTTCTTACACTATTATTTGTTTACTCATTGGCAACAACCATTTCATTTTTGTTTTCTGAATCATTCCCAGTGTTATCACATAGTAGTCATTCAGTGAATAGTGGTTGGACAGATCTGCCATTAAGCAGTGGGTTGAACCAGAAGATGTGTGGAAAAGCAGGTAGGTGGTAACTCTAGGCATCTTGTGTCCCAGATATGACTGGGAGATGCCCACTGATGCCAAGGCAAGAAAGCATATACTACGAGTTGAATTGTTCCCCCAAGTCTTCATCACTAGTACCTCAGAATAAGATTTTTTTTTTGGAAAAAAATGGATTTTTATGAGTACTGTAATTAAAATGGGGTCATTAGGATATATTTTTATCCAGTAGGACTCAGATCAGATCAGATCAGTCGCTCAGTCGTGTCCGACTCTTTGCGACCCCATGAACTGCAGCACGCCAGGCCTCCCTGTCCATTACCAACTCCCAGAGGTCACTCAGACTCATATTCATCGAGTCAGTGATGCCATCCAGCCATCTCATCCTCTGTCGTCCCCTTCTCCTTCTGCCCCCAATCCCTCCCAGCATCAGAGTCTTCTCCAATGAGTCAACTCTTCCCATGAGGTGGCCAAAATACTGGAGTTTCAGCTTTAGCATCATTCCTTCCAAAGAAATCCCAGGGTTGATCTCCTTCAGAATGGACCGGATGGTTCTCCTTGCAGTTCAAGGAACTCTCAAGAGTCTTCTCCAACACCACAGTTCAAAAGCATCAATTCTTCGGCGCTCAGCCTTCTTCACAGTCCAGCTCTCACATCCATACATGACCACAGGAAAGACCATAGCCTTGACTAGACGAACCCTTGTTGGCAAAGTGATGTCTCTGCTTTTGAATATGCTATCTAGGTTGGTCATAACTTTCCTTCCAAGGAGTAAGCGTCTTTTAATTTCATGGCTACAGTCACCATCTGCAGTGATTTTGGAGCCCAGAAAAATAAAGTCTGACACTGTTTCCACTGTTTCCCCATCTATTTCCCATGTAGTGATGGGACCAGATGCCATGATCTTCGTTTTCTGAATGTTGAGCTTTAAGCCAACTTTTTCACTCTCCACTTTCACTTTCATCAAGAGGCTTTTTAGTTCCTCTTCACTTTCTGCCATAAGGGTGGCATCATCTGCATATCTGAGGTTATTGATATTTCTCCCAGCAATCTTGATTCCAACTTGTACTTCTTCCAGTCCAGCATTTCTCATGATGTACTCTGCATATAAGTTAAACAAACATGGTGACAATACGCAGCCTTGACGTACTCCTTTTCCTATTTGGAACCAGTCTGTTGTTCCATGACCAGTTCTAACTGTTGCTTCCTGACCTGCATACAGATTTCTTAAGAGGCAGATCAGGTGGTCTGGTATTCCCATCTCTTTCAGAATTTTCCACAGTTTATTGTGATCTATACAGTCAAAGGCTTTGGCATAGTCAATAAAGCAGAAATGGATGTTTTTCTGGAACTCTCTTGCTTTTCCATGATCCAGCGGATGTTGGCAATTTGATCTCTGGTTCCTCTGCCTTTTCTAAAACCAGCTTGCACATCAGCAAGTTCACGGTTCACATATTGCTGAAGCCTGGCTTGGAGAATTTTGAGCATTACTTTACTAGCGTGTGAGATGAGTGCAATTGTGGGGTAGTTTGAGCACTCTTTGGCATTCCTTTCTTTGGGATTGGGATGAAAACTGACCTTTTCCAATCTTGTGGCCACTGCTGAGTTTTCCAAATTGGTTGGCATATTGAGTGCAGCACTTTCACAGCATCAACTTTCAGGATTTGGAATAGCTCCACTGGAATTCCATCACCTCCACTAGCTTTGTTCGTAGTGATGCTTTCTAAGGCCCACTTGACTTCACATTCCAGGATGTCTGGCTTTAGGCCAGTGATCACACCATCATGATTATCTGGGTCGTGAAGCTCTTTTTTGTACAGTTCTTCTGTGTATTCTTGCCACCTCTTCTTAATATCTTCTGCTTCTGTTAGGTCCATACCATTTCTGTCCTTTATCGAGCCCATCTTTGCATGAAATGTTCCTTTGGTATCTCTGATTTTCTTGAATAGATCCTTAGTCTTTCCCATTCTGTTGTTTTCCTCTATTTCTTTGCATTGATCACTGAAGAAGGCTTTCTTATCTCTTCTTGCTATTCTTTGGAACTCTGCATTCAGATATTTATATCTCTCCTTTTCTCCTTTGCTTTTCGCTTCTCTTCTTTTTGCAGCTATTTGCAAGGCCTCCCCAGACAGCCATTTTGCTTTTTTGCATTTCTTTTCCATGGGGATGATCTTGATCCCTGTCTCCTGTACAATGTCACGAACCTCATTCCATAGTTCATCAGGCACTCTATCTATCAGATCTAGGCCCTTAAATCTATTTCTCACTTCCACTGTATAATCATAAGGGATTTGATTTATGTCATACCTGAATGGTCTAATGGTTTTCCCTGCTTTCTTCAATTTCAGTCTGAATTTGGCAATAAGGAGTTCATGGTCTGAGCCACAGTCAGCTCCTGGTCTTGTTTTTGCTGATTGTATAGAGCTTCTCCATCTTTGGCTGCAAAGAATATAATCGATCTGATTTCGGTGTTGACCATCTGGTGATGTCCATGTATAGAGTCTTCTCTTGTGTTGTTGGAAGAGGGTGTTTGCTATGACCAATGCATTTTCTTGGCAAAACTCTGTTAGTCTTTGCCCTGCTTCATTCCGTATTCCAAGGCCAAATTTGCCTGTTACTCCAGGTGTTTCTTGACTTCCTACTTTTGCATTCCAGTCCCCTATAATGAAAAGGACATCTTTTGGGGGTGTTAGTTCTAAAAGGTCTTGTAGGTCTTCATAGAACCGTTCAACTTCAGCTTCTTCAGCGTTACTGGTTGGGGCATAGACTTGGATTACTGTGACATTGAATGGTTTGCCTTGGAAACGAACAGAGATCATTCTATCATTTTTGAGATTGCATCCAAATACTGCATTTCAGACTCTTTTGTTGACCATGATGGCCAAGGGCAATATGTACACAGAGCGTTAATATGAAGAGATTCAGGAAGAAAGTCATCTATGAGCAAGAAATGCCTGAGGCTTCCAAAACTTAGGAGATATTCTAGGGATTGATCCATTTCTGCTGCTTTCAGAAAAAGCATGGCCCTGCTGCAACCTTGATTTTTAACTTCTTGCCTCCAGCACTATGAGATCATACATGTTGTTGTCCCAAGCCACCAGTTAATCGTACTTTGTTACAGCAGCCCTGGTCAACAAATATAGCACACTTCAGAGGGTGATCAGGGTCCTGGGATTACTATAAATATAGACCTCAATGAGCCTAAGATATTTAGCTCTAGAGGTCAAGAGATTAATTTGATTCCATTTTTTACCCACAAGCTCATGAAGCTTAGAGATGTTCTTTTAATCTAAATAATCTTGCTTGTACTTTGATCTTGCAGAGTCTACATTCTGAACAATGGCTGCTGAGGTGTAGCCCAAGAGAGTGTCATCGACTGAGTTGTTAATCCGTGAAAATCTGGGCAGAAATAATTAGTTTGTCACTGTTCAGACCAAAAGCAATGAAATTATATGGAGCAGAATGGAATAATTATTCTAAGACTAGTGACTGCTTTTATACTAAATATAGGTAAAAGAATATCAGAGAACTTTGAACAAGTCCCTGAAAGCTACTTTGAAATTTAAATATCTGAATCACACTTTCTTTTATTAAAAAAAGAGAATTGATCAATGATTCTCATGATTTTGTTTTTAAACTTGTCTCCATTTCTTCTCTCATGCTAACAATTAGTCTTTTAACTGATACACCCACAGTATATTAAAATACACTCAAAGTCCAATCATGTACTAAAAGACATTCGCTCACCACCTACACTCTTGTTCCTTCACACTTTCTTCCAACTGACTATGTAGCTAGTTCTAAATATACTTTTAGTATTTTGTAAAGTGCAGAAAAATATTGTATAATTTAAATCATTGTCAGTGCAGTTTCAAATTCACTAATAATTTTTAAATAAGAATACCTATAAACTCAATTTATAATACATCCTGCCAACATCTAGACTCTAGATATATTGTCAGCTCTGAGAAAAAAACAAATAAACAAAAAAGGAATAAGTTTAATAAATAAAATTAAATTATTTTGACTTACATATATGTTATATTTAATATTTATATAACTTAGCCTATAATTTGGGGAGAAATCTTTTCAAAATCCTTGTGAGATATATATACTACAAAGCCAGAAGATTACCTGATAAATTGATCCTTCTAAGATGTTAACCTGAACTGTTTCTTTCTACATACATCACTTTAGTGTTTGCTGTGTATTTTCAGGGAAATTGAGCTTAGCCAATATGGAAGGCGGACTAACCTGCATGCATCCTCATTTCTTTCTTCTTGACTCTATCCCAAGTTTTGTTCAGATATTCATCATTCTCCAATATCAAAGGGAATCCTGATTGGAGTAAGTCAATCAATTTGAATTTTCCTGTCATCCAAGAGTGGATCCTTTCCCTAATGAACCCAGTCAAACAGAAGGGAAAGACATATGTACATTCTGGGAGATACTGTCTCTCTCTCCTGTAGATCACATATCTATCAAGTCTGCTGCTCCGTTTCTTGCAGTCATCTTGTGATGATTATGAGAAAAAACATGAAGACAAAGATTATGCACAAAACGTAGTCAAATACAAAGACAGAAAGACATATGTCTTTGCTGACTTCATTGAATTGCTAAATACATCTTACAAACTGCCCTCTTAATTCTTTGTATGTGATATAATACATTTCTTGATATTTAAAGATGGTTTTTGCAAGTGAAAGCATTCTAAGTGATAGGCCATTTGTTACTGAGTCAAAATAGATTGGGCCACATATTGATCAGAGCATGAGCCAGTCAAGTTATCTGTAGTAAAAGCTTGACATGACTCATGCTTTGATGCAGGCTTAGCAAGCACTTTGCTCTCTGGTAGTACTGAGGTCAGAGCAAGCTGACTTTATCATACTATACTTTGGGGAGGCAAAATTAGAAATGTCATTTACAGGGTGCGTTTTATGGGCCATACACTTCTTTAATACATTTACATGGATTAGTCTTATTAAATTTGTCCAAAATCTCCCATAAAATATGGAAAACTAACTCTAGTGTACATATGAGGAAACTTCGTTCTTAGGCACAGAGCGATGAAGTCACTTTCTCTTTGCCATACATTCGATCAGCAATGGACCAGGAAGTTCTAAGTCCTAAAGACATTTGTGAACACAAACACTGTGTTTTAAAAAATAAGTGTTTCCAAGGGAGAAGGAAAAGCTGGGAGACAGCAATGTCATACACACATTTTAATACTGATATTTTCCTACAAAAATATAATAATAAAATTATGTGTAGAGTTCTATGTGAACATATGTATAAGCAAAGATCACTGAGAAAAAAAAATATTTGTTTCTGGATTATATCAAGCTTTGGCTCAATACAGTACTTTTTGTATTAACATGGGTACTGTAATTAGCATAGACTTACACATACATTCTTTTTTATTGTATTAAAAATACATAATATGAGATCTTCCCTCTTACATTTTCAAGTGTATGGTACAGTATTGTTAACTAAGCACAGTGTTATGGAGAATATCTCTACAACTGTCTCATCTTGCATGATCAAAACTTTATGCTCATTAGAACAACTCCCCGGTTCCCTCTCCCCTCCAGCTTTTGCCAACCAACATTCTCCTTTCTGCTTCAATGAATTTGACTACTTTAGATATCTCATATAAGTAGAATCATGTGATTGAGCATAATCATTTTACTGAGCTTAATATCCCCAAGATTCATCCCCATTAGGCCATATGACAGAATTTTTTTTTCCTTTCATGGCAGAATAATAGTCCATTGTGTATATGTGTATCTGTATATATATATATATAGAGAGAGAGAGAGAGAGCATATTCAAAAGCAGAGACATTACTTTGCCATCAAAGGTTCGTCTAGTCAAGGCTATGGTTTTTCCTGTGGTCATGTATGGATGTGAGAGCTGGACTGTGAAGAAGGCTGAGCGCCGAAGAATTGATGCTTTTGAACTGTGGTGCTGGAGAAGACTCTTGAGAGTCCCTTGGACTGCAAGGAGATCCAACCAGTCCACTCTGAAGGAGATCAGCCCTGGGATTTCTTTGGAAGGAATGATGCTAAAGCTGAAACTCCAGTACTTTGGCCACCTCATGCGAAGAGTTGACTCTTTGGAAAAGACTCTGATGCTGGGAGAGATTGGGGGCAAAAGGAGAAGGGGACGACAGAGGATGAGATGGCTGGATTGCATCACTGACTTGATGGACGTGAGTCTGAGTGAACTCCGGGAGTTGGTGATGGACAGGGAGGTCTGGCGTGCTGCCACTCATGGGGTCGCAAAGAGTTGGACACGACTGAGCAACTGATCTGATATATATATATATATATATATATATATAACACCGTATTTTCTTTATCCATTCATCTGTCAATGGACATTTAGATTGTTTCCACCTTTTGACTCTTGTGAGCCATGCTGCAATGAACATGGAAGTGTAGTTGTCTTTTTGAGATCTGATTTCAATTATATTGGATAAATACCTAGAAATAGTGTTGCCAGATTAATCTATTTTTAAGATTTTAAAGAATCCCTTTACTATTTTCCATATGCACCACCAACAGTGCACCAGGTTACAATTTGTCCACTTCCTTCCCAACAGATTGTTTTCATTTTAAATAATTATTATTCTAACAGGTTTGAGATAATATTTCATTGTAATTTGGATTTGCATTTTCCTGATAATTAGTAGTAATGTTGAGTATCCTTTCATATACCCATTGGTCTTTTATATGTTTTCACCACAGAAATGTCCGGCTCTTTTGTTTATTTTTTAAATTAGATTTCTTGTTTTTTGCTAAGGACCTCCCCATTGAGTTGCAGGATTCCCTTTTATATTTTGAATATTAGCCTATTATCAGATATATGATTTGTAAATATTTTCTCACATTCTGTAAATTGCCCTACACTCCACTAATTTTGGAGAAGGAAATGGCAACCCACTCCAGTTCTTGCCTGGAAAATTTCACAGACAGAGGAATCTGGTGGGTATAGTCCATGGAGTTGCAAAGAGTTGGACATGACTGAGCAACTTAGTATGCATGCCACTAATTTACTCCACTGCTTTTCTCTCTCTGATTTCTTTCCTATGCATAAGCTTTTGGTTTGATGTACTCCTACTTGTTTATTTTTGCTTTGATTTCTTGTGTTTTGATGCTATATCCAAGAAATCATTGCCAAGACAAATGTCATAAAGCTTTTTCCTTATATTTTTTTCTAAGAAATCATGAGTTATAGTTTTTAATCCATTTTGAGTTGATTTTTGTGTGTGGTGTAACATAAGTCTAATTTCATTCTTTTGCATGTGAGTATACAGTTAGTTTTCCCAGCACCATTTATTAGGAACTATTCTGTCTCCATATGTATTCTTGTCACCCCTGTTAAATATTAGTGGACCTTACATGTAAGTATGAGTTTATTTCTGGGCTGTTGATATAATTCTATTGGTCTGTGTCCCTGTTTATGCTAATGCTGTATTATTTTCATTACTAAAACCTTGCAATATGTTTTATGTTTATGATTATGTTTTAGATGTTAAGAGATTTATTTTAAGGATTGTTTCATGCAGCTGTAGGTTCTGTCAAGTTTGAAATCTGGAGAAACCAGCAGGTTGAAAATCAGGCAGGGGTTGATGCTGCTGGTTTGAAGCAGAATGTCTCCTTTGGGAAATCTGTTTTTGTTCTTAAGACCTTCAACTTATAGGATGAAGTTCACCCACATTATGGAGTGGAATCTCACTGATTTAATGTCAGCTGATTTGTAGGTTTTAACCACATCTACAAGACACTTTCTCAGTATCACTGAGACTAGCATTTGATTAAATGATGGAGTATGATAACCTAGCCAAGTAGACCATAAACTAGCCATTGCAAATGTGACTTTTGAAGCAGGGAGATTAAAATTGTAAATCTGGAAATGGCTACAACCCAGAGGGACTGATCATTTTCCCTTTAAGAAATTAAGAAACACAGGCATAGACACACGCAAGACACACACACAACTCGCTCCTATGCCTAAGCACAAAACACTTAGAATCCAGAATACTATTATCTTACATCATAATCTGTGGTAGACAGGCCCTAGATGATCCTCAGTAATCCTTACTTTCTAGTATTTGCATTTTTGTATAACCTCCCCTTAAGTGTGGCAAGACCTGTGACTTATTTCTAATGACTTGACTTAAACAAAGGCCACAGAACATCACTCTAGTTATATAAACCTTATCTGTCTAAGCCTCTGTTTTCCATAAAGATAGACTTGTTCTAGATATTCTGCTTGCTGGCTTAAGTGAGTGAGCAACCACTGAATTAGTGACATCTTACAGCTGAGGATGACCTCTGAATGAATTCCTACAACAACCTAAGTGTGTTTGGAGGCAATTCTTTCCCAGTTGAACCACCAGATGAGAACAGTCTTTATTCACAAACAGCATGATATTCTATAAAGAAAATATGAATTCTACAAAAAAGCTACTAGAAATAAAACATGAATTTAGCAAGGTTATGGAACATAAGGTCAGTTTACAAAATTCAACAAATAAATAAAAAACAGTGGGAAGTTAAAATTTTTAAAATACCATTCAACATTGCATAACAAATATAAAGTACTTTGGGATCAAACTGACAAAGATTGTGCAAGGTCTATATATAGAAAACTGTAAGACATCACTGAAAGAAACCAAAGAAGATGGAAATAAATTGAGAGATATACGATGTTTATGAGTCAAATGATACAATTTTTTCAGATGTTCATCCCTTTTAAATTAACATGTAGAGTCAATACGATCTCAATCACAATATCAGAACACTTTATCTGTAGATATTTTTAAACCGATTCTAAAATTATTGTAGAAATGCAATGCAAGATGTCTGGAATAGGCAAAATAACTTTGAAAAGGAAAACAAAGTTACAGAACTTCTTCCTAACTCCAAATATTAAAGTCACTGTATAATAATCGAAAGTGTGGTCTTGCATAAAGATAGACCAATAGATTAATAGAACCTAATAGAATCTAGAAATTGATTCGTATTTATGCACCCAACTGAAAATTCACTGAAGAAAAAATAGTCTTTTCCACATCTGGTGATAGGAAACTTGGATATGCCTATGCAAAAATATGAACTATATAAAAATTAGCACATAATGAATTATAATTTTTTTTGAATTTAGCTTTAATGGTTATATAATCAATTTACAATGTGTTAGTTCCAGGTATACGGCAGAATGATTCAGTTTTATATGTATATGAGTGTGTGTGTGGGAATGTGTATTCTTTTTAGGCTATTTTTCATTATAGACTATTATAAGAAATTGAATATAGTGTCCTATATTATACAGTGCATAATGTTTGTTCATCTATTTTACATATAGTAGTGTTCATTTTTTATCCCAAACTTCTAATTTATCCCTTCCCCTTTGATCACCATAAGTTTGTTTCTGATGTCTGTGAATCTATTGCTGTTTTGTAAATAAGTTCATTTGTATCATAGATTCCACATATAAGTGATATCATATAAATTTGTCTTTATCTGACTCATTTCACTTAGTATGATCATCTCTAGGTTCATCCATATTGCTGCTGCTGCTGCTGCGTAGTCACTTCAGTTGTGTCTGACTCTGTGCGACCCCATAGATAGCAGCCCACCGGGCTCCCCCATCCCTGGGATTCTCCAGGCAAGAACACTGGAGTGGGTTGCCATTTCCTTCTCCAATGCATGAAAGTGAAAAGTGAAAGCAAAGCCTCTCAGTTGTGTCTGACTTGCAGAGACCCCATGGACTGTGGCCTACCAGGTTCCTCCATCAATGGGATTTTTCCAGGCAAGAGTACTGGAGTGGGTTGCCATTGCCTTCTTCCCATATTGCTGCAAAAGGCATTATTTCATTTTTTATGGCTGAGTAGCATTCCACTGGGACTTCCCTAGTCACTCAGGTAGTAAAGAATTTGCTGTGATTAGGAGACATGGGTTTGATCCCAAGCTAGGGAAGATCCCCTGGAGAAGGGAATGGCAACCCACTCCAGTATACTTGCCTGAGAAATTCCATGGACAGAGAGACTGGTGGGCTGCAGTCAGTCCATGAGTTCACAAAAACTGGACATGACTTAGCGACTAAACCACTACTACCCCATTACATGTGTGTGTACACACACATACACATACACACACACACACATATATATATGTATATATATATTTATAGTGGTATATATATATATAGTGATATATGTCAGTGTATTTGTGTGTATATATATACATGTAGATCACAATAAACTGTGGAAAATTCTGAAAGAGATGGGAATACCAGACCACCTGATCTGCCTCTTGAAAAATTTGTATACAGATCAGGAAGCAACAGTTAGAACTGGTCATGGAACAACAGACTGGTTCCAAATAGGAAAAGGAGTACATCAAGGCTGTATATTATCATTCTGTTTATTTAACTTATACGCAGAGTACATCATGAGAAATGCTGGACTGGAAGAAACACAAGCTGAAATCAATATTGCTGGGAGAAATATCAATAACCTCAGATATGCAAATGACACCACCCTTATGGCAGAAAGTGAAGAGGAACTAAAAAGCCTCTTGATGAAAGTGAAAGTGGAGAGTGAAAAGGTTGGCTTAAAGCTCAACATTCAGAAAACGAAGATCATGGCATCTGGTCCCATCACTTCATGGGAAATAGATGGGGAAACAGTGGAAACAGTGTCAGACTTTCTTTTTCTGGGCTCCAAAATCACTGCAGATGGTGACTGCAGCCATGAAATTAAAAGACGCTTACTCCTTGGAAGGAAAGTTATGACCAACCTAGATAGCATATTCAAAAGCAGAGACATTACTTTGCCAACAAAGGTTCTCCTAGTCAAGGCTATGGTCTTTCCTGTGATCATGTATGGATGTGAGAGCTGGACTGTGAAGAAGGCTGAGCACTGAAGAATTGATGCTTTTGAACTGTGGTGTTGGAGAAGACTCTTGAGAGTCCCTTGGACTGCAAGGAGATCCAACCAGTCCATTCTGAAGATCAGCCCTGGGATTTCTTTGGAAGGAATGATGCTAAAGCTGAAACTCCAATATTTTGGCCATCTCATATGAAGAGTTGACTCATTGGAGAAGACTCTGATGCTGGGAGGGATTGGGGGCAGAAGGAGAAGGGGACGAGAGAGGATGAGATGGCTGGATGGCATCACTGACTCGATGGATGTGAGTCTGAGTGACCTCCGGGAGCTGTGATGGACAGGGAGGCCTGGCGTGCTGTGGTTCATGGGGTCACGAAGAGTTGGACATGACTCAGCGACTGATCTGATCTGATATACATATATAGCAAGAAGAGATAAGAAAGCCTTCTTCAGTGATCAATGCAAAGAAATAGAGGAAAACAACAGAATGGGAAAGACTAGGAATCTCTTCAAGAAAATCAGAGATACCAAAGGAAATTTTCATGCAAAGATGGGCTCGATAAAGGACAGAAATGGTATGGACCTAACAGAAGCAGCTAGAACAAATAATTTCTCAATTTGTATGGAAATACAAAAAACCTCGAATAGCCAAAGCTATCTTGAGAAAGAAGAACGGAACTGGAGGAATCAACCTGCCTGACTTCAGGCTCTACTACAAAGCCACAGTCATCAAGACAGTATGATACTGGCACAAGGACAGAAATATAGATCAATGAAACAAAATAGAAAGCCCAGAGATAAATCCACACACATATGGTCACCTTATCTTTGACAAAGGAGGCAAGAATGTACAATGGATTAAAGACAATCTCTTTAACAAGTGGTGCTGGGAAAACTGGTCAAACACTTGTAAAAGAATGAAACTAGAACACTTTCTAACACCATACACAAAAATAAACTCAAAATGGATTAAAGAGCTAAATGTAAGACCAGAAACCATAAAACTCCTAGAGGAAAACATAAGCAAAACACTCTCTGACTTACATCACAGCAGGATCCTCTATGACCCACCTCCCGGAATATCGGAAATAAAATAAAAAATGAACAAATGGGACCTAATCAAACTTAAAAAGCTTCTGCACAACAAAGGAAACTATAAGAAAGGTGAAAAGACAGCCTTCAGAATGGGAGAAAATAATAGCAAATGAAGCAACTGACAAACAACTAATCTCAAAAATACACAAGCAACTTCTACAGCTCAATTCCAGAAAAATAAATGACCCAATCAAAAAATGGGCCAAAGAACTCAATAGACATTTCTCCAAAGAAGACATACAGATGGCTAACAAACACATGACAAGATGCTCAACATCACTCATTATCAGAGAAATGCAAATCAAAACCACTATGAGATACCATTTCACGCCAATCAGAATGGCTGCTATCCAAAAGGCCACAAGCAATAAATGCTGGAGAGGGTGCGGAGAGAAGGGAACCCTCTTGCACTGTTGGTGGGAATGCAAACTAGTACAGCCACTATGGAGAACAGTATGGAGATTACTCAAAAAACTGCGAATAGAACTGCCTTATGATCCAGCAATCCCACTGCTGGGCATATACACTGAGAAAACCAGAATTGAAAGAGACACGTGTACCCCAGTGTTCATAGCAGCACTGTTTGCAATAGCCAGAACGTGGAAGCAACCTAGATGTCCATCCACAGATGAATGGATAAGCAAGCTGTGGTACATATACACAATGGAGTATTACTCAGCCATTAAAAAGAATACATTTGAATCAGTTCTAAGGAGTTGGATGGAACTGGAGCCTATTATACAGAGTGAAGTAAGCCAGAAACAAAAACACAAATACAGTATATTAACGCATATATATGGAATTTAGAAAGATGGTAAAAATAACCCTATTTACGAGACAACAAAAGAGACACTGATGTATAGACCAGACTTTTTGACTACATACATTAATCATCTTCAGGTCTCTTCCTTGGAAAACTTTGAGACAACATTTTTTTCCATTTCATTTTTTTTAATATAAAACTTATATTTTTGTTACTTATTTTGTCCAGAAATTTCCAGAAAAAAAAAAAAAAAAAGAAGAGGTGGCAAGAATACACAGAAGAACTGTACAAAAAAGATCTTCATGACCAAGAAAATCACGATGGTGTGATCACTGACCTAGAGCCAGACATCCTGGAATGTGAAGTCAAGTGGGACTTAGAAAGCATCACTACAAACAAAGCGGTGATGGAATTCCAGTTGAGCTATTCCAAATCCTGAAAGATGATGCTGTGAAAGTGCTGCACTCAATATGCCAGCCAATTTGGAAAACTCAGCAGTGGCCAGAGGACTGGAAAAGGTCCATTTTCATTCCAATCCCAAAGAAAGGCAATGCCAAAGAATACTCAAACTACCGCACAATTGCACTCATCTCACACGCTAGTAAAGTAATGCTCAAAATTCTCCAAAACAGGTTCAGCAATATGTCAACTGCGAACTTCCTGATGTGCAAGCTGGTTTTAGAAAAGGCAGAGGAACCACAGATCAAATTGCCAACATCCGCTGGATCATGGAAAAAGCAAGAGAGTTCCAGAAAAGCATCTATTTCTGCTTTATTGACTATGCCAAAGCCTTTGACTCTATGGATCACAATAACCTGGAAAATTCTGAAAGAGATGGGAATACCAGACCACCTGATCTGCCTCTTGAGAAATCGGTATGCAGGTCAGGAAGCAACAGTTAGAACTGGACATGGAACAACAGACTGATTCCAAGTAGGAAAAGAAATTCGTCAAGGCTGTATATTGTCACCCTGCTTATTTAGCTTATATGCAGAGTACTTTATGAGAAATGCTGGACTGGAAGAAACACAAGCTGGAATCAAGATTGCTGGGAGAAATATCAATAACCTCAGATATGCATATGACACCACCCTTATGGCAGAAAGTGAAGAGGAACTGAAAAGACTCTTGATGTAAATGAAAGAGGAGAGTGAATAAGTTGGCTTAAAGCTCAACATTCAGAAAACGAAGATCATGGCATCTGGTCCCATCACTTCATGGGAAATAGAGGGGGAAACTGTGTAAACAGTGTCAGACTTTATTTTTCTGGGCTCCAAAATCACTGCAGATGGTGACTGCAGCCATGAAATTAAAAGACACTTACTCCTTGGAAGGAAAGTTATGACCAACCTAGATAGCATATTCAAAAGCAGAGACATTTCTTTGCCAACAAAGGTTCGTCTAGTCAAGGCTATGGTTTTTCCTGTGGTCATGTATGGATGTGAGAGTTTGACTGTGAAGAAGGCTGAGCACCGAAGAATCGATGCTTTTGAACTGTGGTGTTGGAGAAGACTCTTGAGAGTCCCTTGGACTGCAAGGAGATCCAACCAGTCCATTCTGAAGGAGATCAGCCCTGGGATTTCTTTAGAAGGAATGATGCTAAACCTGAAACTCCAGTATTTTGGCCACCTCATGCGAAGAGTTGACTCATTGGAGAAGACTCTGATGCTGGGAGGGATTGGGGGCAAGAGGAGAAGGGGACAACAGAGGATGATATGGCTGGATGGCATCACTGACTTGATAGACATGAGTCTCAATGAACTCCAGGAGTTGGTATGGACAGGGAGGTCTGGCATGCTGCAATTCATGAGGTCGCAAAGAGTCAGACACATTGATCTGATCTGATCTGATATATATATATGCACACACACCCACCTTGTCTTTATTCATTTATTCTTTGATGGACATTTAGGTTGCTTTCATTTCTTGGCTACTGTAAATAGTGCTGCAGTGAACATTGAGATGGATGAATATTTTCAAATTAGACTTTTACTTATCTAGTTACAGGCCCAAGAGTGGGGTTTATAGATCATACAATAACTCTACTTTTAGTTTTTCTTAAGGAAACTCAATACAGTATTTCATGATGACTATACTTGATTTTCTGGGAAGGCAATGGCACCCCACCCCAGTACTTTTGCCTGGAAAATCCCATGGACGGAGGAGCCTGGTAGGCTCCAGTCCATGGGGTCACTAAGAGTCGGACACGACTGAGCGACTTCACTTTCACTTTTCACTTTCATGCATTGGAGAAGGAAATGGCAACCCACTCCAGTGTTATTGCCTGGAGAATCCCAGGGACAGGGGAGCCTGGTGGGCTGCCGTCTATGGGGTCACACAGAGTCGGACACGACTGAAGTGACTTAGCAGCATACTTGATTTTGGAGAAGGCAATGGCACCCCACTCAAGCACTCTTGCCTGGAAAATCCCATGGACGGAGGAGCCTGGTAGGCTGCAGTCCATGGGGTCACTGAGGGTTGGGCACAACTGAGCGACTTCACTTTTAATTTTTACTTTCCTGAATTGGAGAAGGAAATGGCAACCCACTCCAGTGTTCTTGCCTGGAGAATCCCAGGGACCCGGGAGCCTGGTGGGCTGCCATCTATGGGGTCACACAGAGTCAGACACGACTGAAGTGACTTAGCAGCAGCAGCAGCAGCAGCAGCATACTTGATTTACAGTCCCACCAATGGTGTAAGAGGGTATCTTTTTCTAAACACCCTCTCCAGCATGTATTATTTATAGACTTTCTGTTGATGTTCATTCTGACTGATGTGTGGTGATACCTCATTTCCATTTTGATTGGCATTTCTCTAATAGTTAACCATGTTAAGCATCTTTTAATGTGCCTTTTGACCATCTGTATGTCTTCTTTGGAGTAATGTCTAGGTCTTTTGCTCATTTTGTGATTGGGTTGTCCTTTTGATATTGAACTGTATGAGGAGTTTGTATATTTTGGAGATTAATCCCTTATTGGTCACATCATTTGCAAATATTTTCTTCTATTTTGTAGATTATCTTTTTGTTTTGTTTATGGTTTCCTTTGCTATGTAAAAGCTTTTAAGTATAATTAGGTCCCATTTATTTATTTTTGCTTTTGTTTCCATTACTTTAAGAGATGGATCCAAAAAGAATAGTGCTCTAATTTACGTCAGAGAGTATCTTGCCTATGTTTTCTTCTAGGAGTTTTATAGTATCTAATTTTACATTTAGGTCTTTAATCCATTTTGAGTTTATTTTTGTATCTGATGTTAGAGAATATTCTTATTTCATCCTTTTACAAATTACAATATACTTTAAATCAGAGGTGCGAGATATCAATTTGTTCTTTCTCAAGATTGCTTTGCTCTTTGGTATCTTTTCCATATGAATCTGAAGAATTTTTTTTTTTCTATTTTTGTTAAAGAAAGCTTTTGGGATTTTTATAGGAATTGCATTGAATCTGTAGTTTATTTGGGTTATGGATATTTGAAGAATATTAAGTCTTCCAATTCATAAATTCAGGCTATCTTACTGTTTATGTCTTTAATTTCTATCAGCAATGTTTTATAGTTTCCTTGTACAAGTATTTGCCTGCTGCTGCTGCTAAGTCGCTTCAGTCGTGTCCGACTCTGTGCGACCCTATAGACGGCAGCCCACCAGGCTCCCCCGTCCCTGGGATTCTCCAGGCAAGAACACTGGAGTGGGTTGCCATTTCCTTCTCCAATGCATGAAAGTGAAAAGAGAAAGTGAAGTCGCTCAGTCGTGTCTGACTCTTAGCGACCCCATGGACTGCAGCTCACCAGGCTCGTCCATCCATGGGACCTTCCAGGCAAGAGTACTGGAGTGGGGTGCCATTGCCTTCTCCAAGTCTGATCTAGCTGTAGGCTTTTCACATACAGTTGAACCTTGAAGCACATGGATTTAAACTGCATGGTTCTACATATACCTGAATTTTTTTTTTCGAAAAATAGAGTACTATATGATCAGTGTTGGTTGAATCCACAGATGCAGGACTGCAGATATGGAGAACTGACTATGGGACTTGAGTATCTATGGATTTTGGTGTCTGCAGCAGTTCCTGTAACCAATTTCCCCCAGCTACCAAGGTATGACCTATGTGGATTTTTGATTGTCCAGGTAATTAGCCCCCTAACCCCTGCATATTTCAAGGATCAACTGCACATGGTCTTCATTATATTGAGGTAACTTCTTTCTATTTTTATCTTGTTGAGTTTCTTTACAATTAAAGTTCGTTGATTTTGTCAAATAATTTTTCTGCATTTATTGAGATAATCATGTGATTTTCATTCTACATTCTATTAATGTGCTTTATTACATTGATTTGTTTTCATTTGTTGAAACATCTTTGCATTCCAGGGATATACTTGTTTGGCCATGGTGTGTAATCCTTTTAATGTGCTGTTGAATTCAGTTTACTAGTGTCAATACTTTATTGAGGAATTTTGCATCACTATTCATTAGGGATATCAACCTATAGTTTTCTTTTCTAATAGTTTTTTTCTGCTTTTTTTAAATCAAGATAATGAAGTCCTCATAAAGTGAATTTGGAAATATTCCATGATCTTCACATTTTTGGAAGAGATTGGGAAGGATTGGTATTAATTCTTCCACAAAATGTTTGGTAAAATTCACCAGTGAAGCCATTAGGTCCTAGAATTCTCTTTGTTGAAAGATTATTGAGTACTGGTTCACTCTCCCATTAGTTATAGGTCTGTTCAGATTTTGTACTTCTTTATGATTCTTGTTGGTAGGTTGTATATTTCTGGGAATTTATCTGTTTCTTCTATATTATATGATTTGTTCACATATATAGGTGCTTATAGTTGTTACTTAAGATCCTTTACTTATCTGTCACTTTAGTTGTATTGGATCTTTTTAAATTTTTCATATTATCTGAATCTTGTCTCTTTTTCTCTTGGTCTAGCTAAGACTGTAAACATTCTGTATATGTCTGTTTGGTTCATTTAGTCTAGTGTTATTTAACTATTCTGTTTTCTTAATGATCTGTCTGGATATTCTAACCATTATTGAAAGTGAAATATTTAAATCTGCTAACATTATGTTGTCTAAGCCCTTTTAATTCTGTCAGTGCTTGCTTCACATATATAGCTTTTCTGGTGTTGGATACTTATGTAATTATAATTGTTATATCTTCCTGGTGAATTGACCCTTTTATCATGATGCTGCTGCTAAGTCGCTTCAGTCGTGTCTGACTCTGTGTGACCCCATAGACGGCAGCCCATCAGGTTCCATCTTCCCTGGGATTTTCCAGGCAAGAACACTGGAGTGGGTTGCCATTTCCTTCTCCAATGCATGAAAGTGAAAAGTGAAAGTGAAGTCTCTCAGTCATGTCCGACTCTTGGCGACCCCATGGACTACAGCCTACCAGGCTCCTCCATCCATGGGATTTTCTAGGCAAGAGTACTGGAGTGGGGTGCCATTGCCTTCTATCATGATAAAATATCCTTTTTTTTTTGTCTTTTATGACAGTTTTTAAATTAAAGCAAATTTGTCTGATATAATTTTGTCCACCCCTGTTCTCTTTTTGTTACTATGGAATATTGTATTCCATAGTACATAAATGTTACTTTTATGTTACTGCATGGAATATTTTTCCATCCTTTCACTTTTACACAAAAGTGTAAAAGATTTATCCTTAAATCCAAAGTGAGTCCTTGTAGATATCATATGATTGGATGTTGTTGTTATTGTTTAATCCAGTCTGTCACTTTACGTCTTTAGAAGAAGGGGTTCAATCTGTTTACATTTAAAGTTATTATTGATAGAGAAAGACTTACCATTTTGTCAATTATTTTCTGTCTGTTATGTAGTCCTCTTGTTCTTATTTTTTTCACTTTCTTTCTTTGTGTTTCATTGATTTTTTTTTTGTAGTGACATGTTTTGATACTTTTCTTATTCTCTTTTGTGTATTTTCTATAGGTATTTTCTGATTGTCATGGGCTTTCATGCTTACATAAAACATAACAATCTATTTTAAGCTGGTAACTTCTTGAGTTCAGTTGCATATGAAAACACTTTTCTTTTTCTCCCATCCCCTTATTTTATGTTGTTGGTGTCACAAATTACACAATATTATACATCCATTAACATATTTTTGTAGTTATGTTTGTTTTTACACTTAGTTTTTAACTTCTGTGTCAGAATTAAAAGTTACTTATGCATCACCATTATAGTATTATATATTTGTCTATACATTTATCTTTGCCAGTGAGCTTTATATTTTCCTATGCTTTTGTGCTGCTATCTACTATCTTGCAACTCGAAGGACTCATATTAACACTTATAAGCAGATTGTAGTAGTGATGATCTCCCTTGAGCTTTTATTTATCTGAAAAAGTCTGTATCTATCCTTCACTTTTTAAGGACAATTTTTTAACAGCTGTTTAAGTTTCACAGAAAAGTTGAGGGGAAGATACAGAAATATCTCATATATTCACTGTCCCTACAAATGCACAGCCTACGCCATTGTCAACATCTTCCACCAGAGGGGTACATTTGTCACCATTGATGAGTCCTTGTTGACATATAATCATCCAGAGTCTGTAGTTTACATTTGCACTTGACGTGGTACATTCCATGTGTTTTGACAAATGTATAACGACATGTATCCATCATTATAGTATCACAGAGAATAGCTACTGCTGTAAAACGCCTCTGGGTTCTGTTTGTCCCTCCCTTACACATTATTCCTGGCAACCACTGATCTTTTTATTTTTTCTGAAGTAGCAGCAAGTTGTCTAGTTGTTATTATTATTATTATTTTGCTCTTAGTATCCCCCAGTCCACTGTATACTGGGACCCTCAGGGACAGCTAAGAAATAACCTAGTCTCTCAAGCAGCCCCCCTCACCTCCATAGAGTCAGAACATTTGGGGAAGAGTCCAGCCTTCACTTTCTCTCTCCAGGAATAAGCTAGAAACTTGGAATTTCCTCATGATCATGTAGCACTGTGCCAGAGGAAGGGACTATGGTGAAAGTGTACCAGAAATTTTCCTATTAGCTTCTATATAGTTAGTTTTACATTTGTCTGGGGATAAAGGAAACTCTTAACTGACCTAAAGATTTCTCACATATGAAATTGTTCAATATGTTGTTGAATTAGTGTCCTCAGAGTAGAAGGTATGTCTGGGACTTTATTCCACCAACTTGCTGATCTCACTACCTTCTTTCACATTCTTATTACTGTTTTAATTTATTTATTTATTTTTTTAAGTGGTTTTTTTTTTAATTTTTTTGTGGTGATACATATTATCATTCAAAGCAAATGTGTTGCTGTTGAGATGCCCTTTTTTCCCTTTTCTTTCTCCCAAGTTGTCAGTTCTAGATTGTGTGTATTATAACCAATTATGGTGTGTATATAACCAATTACCGTGTGTATAATAGACCCTTGAACTTGTACATAAAAACATTGAGTAATAAAAATATAATAGTACATTGATAGCATAATCAAAATTAGAAGAAGAGAATTCACTACCAGGAAAACTACCGAAATATTTCAAAATATAGATTAGAAATCAACAGAGAAATTAATAATGGGCCTGCAGTGCTCAGAGAAATTATGAAGAGCAAAATTAAATCATTACAAAGATGAGAAACAAGCTTAAACTCACAAACATAGACTAAAACATGACTTAAAGGACCTAGTAGAGGAGCTTCCTCTCAGAAGATGGAGTAGAACAGTTTTTCCCAATAAACTGGAAAATTCTGAAAGAGATGGGAATACCAGACCACCTGATCTGCCTCTTGAGAAATCGGTATGCAGGTCAGGAAGCAACAGTTAGAACTGGACATGGAACAACAGACTGGTTCCAAGTAGGAAAAGAAATTCGTCAAGGCTGTATATTGTCACCCTGCTTATTTAGCTTATATGCAGAGTACATCATGAGAAACGCTGGACTGGAAGAAACACAAGCTGGAATCAAGATTGCTGGGAGAAATATCAATAACCTCAGATATGCATATGACACCACCCTTATGGCAGAAAGTGAAGAGGAACTAAAAAGCCTCTTGATGTAAGTGAAAGTGGAGAGTGAATAAGTTGGCTTAAAGCTCAACATTCAGAAAATGAAGATCATGGCATCTGGTCCCATCACTACATGGGAAATAGATGGGGAAACAGTGGAAACAGTGTCAGACTTTACTTTTCTGGGCTCCAAAATCACTGAAGATGGTGACTGCAGCCATGAAATTAAAAGACGCTTACTCCTTGGAAGGAAAGTTATGACCAACCTAGATCACATATTCAAAAGCAGAGACATTACTTTGCCAACAAAAGTTCGCCTAGTCAAGGCTACGGTCTTTCCTGTGGTCATGTATGGATGTGAGAGCTGGACTGTGAAGAAGGCTGAGCGCCAAAGAATTGATGCTTTTGAACTGTGGTGTTGGAGAAGACTCTTGAGAGTCCCTTGGACTGCAAGGAGATCCAACCAGTCCATTCTGAAGGAGATCAGCCCTGGGATTTCTTTGGAAGGAATGATGCTAAAGCTGAAACTCCAGTATTTTGACCACCTCACGTGAAGAGTTGACTCATTGGAGAAGACTCTGATGCTGGGAGGGATTGGGGGCAGGAGGAGAAGGGGACGACAGAGGATGAGATGGCTGGATGGCATCACTGACTCGATGGATGTGAGTCTGAGTGACCTCCAGGAGTTGGTGATGGACAGGGAGGCCTGGCGTGCTGCGATTCATGGGGTTGCAAAGAGTCGGACAGGACTGAGCGACTGATCTGATCTGATTACTAAGTACAACCCAAAGCCTTGTGTATTATATATAAAGCAAAATAAAAAGAGTATGAAAAGTAAATAGAATCCTCCCTCCCTGTGCAAATCCACACACAGGTGATATTAGAGAACACTGAGTAAACAGCTGGAACTTTTGTCATCATCACTTGGAAAAATAAAGTCCTGATCCTCCTTACTTGTGTTGGTGGAGATGACATGAGACGTCTGTGCACCCATTCCACCCCTTTATAACAAGGGGCACTCCATTCTATGTCAACAGAGGCTAAGTGGGGAACCTGAACTTCCAACAGTCAATAATAAGTCCTTTTCTTTGGCATAGCATTATCATGGACAGCCAGATAAAGTATGTTTGAGTAAGATTTAGAGTATTATAACAGAATATTAAAATTTCTGTTTCAGTAAAAGTCACTCATCATAGTAAACTTCTAAACTGAATAATAATAATGAAAAAAGCCAATAGATGCAATTCTTGCATTTGAGCCACGAGGGAAGAGACTTGAATTCTGTAATAAAGATTTAAAGCTTCTTTGATAAGAATGCTTCAGTAAGCAATTAGAAATACACTTGAAAAAAAAAGAAAAATAGATAACATCAGCAAAGAAATGGAAAATATGCAGATATAAAGAGGAACCAAAGAGAAATTTTGAACTGAAAAATATAATAACAATTAAAAAAATAAAAACTGGATAGGATCAACAGCAGGATGAATCCACAATGGAGGGCATTTAAGAAAGAAACAGCAAATTTGAAAATAAGTGATAGAATTTATGCATCCTAAATAACAGAGAAAACATTGAAAAAATAAAAACAACCTCAGAAATACTATAACAAAAGATTGAACATTTGTGTCACTAGAGTCCTAGATGCCAAAAAGAAAGAGAGCAGGATTGAAAAGACTTGAAGAATTGCAACCAAAGCTTCTCATAGGTTTGTGTCATTATTTTAGCAAATGACACAAACCTATGAATTCAAGAGGCCGAGTAAACACCCAAAATCACAAACTCGAAGAATTCCACACAAAGAAATATCAAACTTATGACAACTAAAAGCAAGGAATAAAATCTTAAAAGATATAATTTCTCTTTCACAACTTATCCACCGATAAAAAAAAAAAAAAAGATTTGAATTATAGTTAAGTTCCATCACAATAATTTGGAGGTCAGAAATTTTTCATGTGCAGAAAGAAAAGAACTGTCAATACAAAATTTTATGTCCAGTAAAAATATCTTTCAGAAATGAGGGTGAAAATTAATGTATCTTTAGGTAAAGAAAAAGCAAGAGAGTTTTCCATCAAGATCTACCCTAAAAGAATTTTTCTAAACAGAAATGATAAAAGAGTCTATCTTTAAATATTAGGAAGCAATATAATAAGCAAAATATGGGTAAATAAAATCAACTTTCTTTTTCATATTGTGTTTTCTACATTATGTTTGATAGCTGAAACAAAAATATAATATTGTCATTTTGGTATGTAGTGGAAATATTTACAATAATCATATTAAAAATGCAGGAGGGTATAGGGAGATTAGTTTTCCAGAAATGATGGCACTAGTAGACTGTGTAGGTTATGTATATATTATGAAATGCATCAAGCAACCACCAAAAAAAGATATGAAAAGAGACACACTCAAAGATACTATAAATATATCAAAAATTGGAATCTAAAATTTTTTTAACCTACAAGAAGTTAGGGGAAAATTCAAAAAAACAAAAAACAGGGATAAAAGTGGAAAACAAAAATTAGAATGCACACTTGAACCTTAGACATCAATAATTACGTTAAATGAAATGGCATAAGTATACCAATTAAAAGACAGAGATTGGTAGAGTGTATTAAGACATGACCCATGTATGTGTTATCTTCAAAATCCTCAGTATAACAATATGTTGTTCAGTTGCTCAGTCATGTCATGTCCAACTCTGCAACCCCATGGACTGCAGCACACCAGGCTTCCCTGTCCTTCACCATCTCCTGGAGATTGCTCAATTGTCCATTGAGTTGGTGATACCATCCAACTTTCTCATCCTCTGTTGTGCCCTTCTCCTGTCTTCAGTGTTTCCCAGAATCAGGGTCTTTTCTAATGAGTCAGCCCTTCGCATCAGGTGGCCAAAGTATTGGAGCCTCAGCTTCAGCATCAGCCCTTTCAATGATTATTCAGGATTGATTTCCTTTAGGATTGACTAGGGAACATTTTATATTATGTGAACATTAAACAAAGGGAGGCAGGAGTTATTATATTAATATTGAATGAAAGAGTCATTAGAATAAAGGAAATTTCCAGAGACAGATGAAGATATTATGTGATAAATCAGTCAATCCACCAAGAAAATATAGAAATCCTAAGTGTGTATGTACCAAATAACAGAGTTATAAGATATGTGAAATAGAACTGGAATGAGCAATAGTAAAATTTACAATTATGTATGAGAATATCAAAACACTTCTCTCAGCCAATTGAAAAAATGGACAGATGACTTAAATAGATATTTCTCCAAAGAATACATACATATGGCCAAGAGGCACACGAAAAGATGTTCAACATCACTAATTATTAGAGAAATGCAAGTTAAAACTGTAAGATATTTCCTCATAATAGTCAGGATGGCTTTTATCAAAAAATCCACAAACAATAAATGCTAGAGAGGGTGTGTAGAAAAGGGAACCCTCCTAAACTGTTGATAGTTCCACTGTGAAGAACAGTATGGAGGTTCCTTAAAAAACTAAAAATAGCTACCATATGATTCTGCAATTCTGTTCTTGGGTTATATGCAGAGAAAAACATGGTCCAAAAGGATACATGCACCCCAGTGCTCACTGCAACACTGTTTACAATAAACAAGACATGGAAACAACCTAAATTGTCTATCACCAGAGAAATAAAGATGTGGTACATACAAACAACAGATTATTCACCCATTAACAAGAATGAGACAATGCCATTAGAGATTGTCATAATGAGTGAAATGAATCAGAGAAAGACAAATATCATATGATATAACATATGTATAATCTAAAAAGAAATGATACAAATAAACTTATTTACAAAACAGAAACAGACTCACAGACTTAGAGAATGAACTTATGGTTACCAGGGGGACGTATGCGGAGAAGGGATAGTTAGGGAGTTTGAAATTGGCATGTACACCCTGATATATTTAAAATAGATAACCAGCAAGTACCTTCTATATAGGACAGGGAACTCTGCTCAATGTTATATAACAATCTAAATGGGAAAAAGGTATAACTGAGTTACTTTTCTGTACACTTGAAACTATCACAAAATTGTTAACAAACTATACTCAAATATTAAAAATAGATAAACAACAAATTCTACATATACAAAAGGGAATTACATTCACTATCAAGTAATAAACTATAATAGAAAAGAAAAAAACATTTATCAACAATTAGCAGAACAAGTATACATAAAAGTAGCAAGGATATGGAGGAATTCCAAAAGATCTTTACCAACAGAATCAAACTGACATTTATAGAACATGCCACCCCAAAAAAGCATGGTATGCATTCCTTTCAAGTGTTCAACACACATATACCAAAACAGATAATACTCAGGGCCAGAAATCAAGCCTCAACAATTAAAAATAAATTTAAACTCTATAGCATATGTTATCTACATGGATGTACAATGAAATCAATTGAAATCATAGAATCAAACTAAAAAACAATAAAAGAAAGCAGAAAATCTCCAAACACTTAAAAACACACTTGTAAATAGATCCAAGAAGAGTCTCAAAGGAAATTTTGACAAATACACTTAACTGAATGAAAATGGAAGTATAAAAATTTTGTGAGGCACAGCTAAAATCATGCTAAGAAGAGAATTTATAGCCTCAAAAACACACATTGGAGAAGAGGAAAAATCTCAAATCAATGATCTAAGCTTTTATCTAAAGAACTTAAAAGTTAAAAAGAAATGTAAGCAAAAATAATGCCAATGGAAGCAGAGAAATAAGAAAGACAAGAGCAGTAATCCATGAAATTGAAAACAGAAGCAGTAGGGAAAATCAATGAAACAAAGAGTTGATTGATTCTTTGAAGATGTTAATAAAATTGCCATTCCTCTAGAAGACTAACTAACAGGGAAAGAGAGGACACAAATTGCTAACGAAACAGAGCTATCACTACAGACCGTGCAAACATCACAGATAGTAAGTGAATATCACAAACAAATCTATGCACATAAATTTGACAATTTAGATAAAATGTACCAATCCCTCGGAAAATTCAAGTTACCAAAACTCACATAATAGTAAATAGATCATTTGAATAGTCCTTTAGCTATTGAATATTGAACTGGTAATTTAAAAAATTTCCAAAATAGAAATCCCCAGGCCCAAGTAGTTTTACTGGAGAATTCCGCCAAACTTTAAAGAATTAGCACCATTTCTCCACAATTTACCTGCTCTAGTCTCAGTGTTTGTGTCCCCCCCATACTTCGCATGCTACAATCATAATGCCCAGCATGATGGTGTTAGGAGGCAGGTACTCGATGGACATGGGTTTGGGTGAACTCCGGGAGTTGGTGATGGACAGGGAGGCCTGGTGTGCTGTGATTCATGGGGTCACAAAGAATTGGACACAACTGAGCGACTGAACTGAACTTTGAAATGAGATTAAGTCATGAGGGCAGAACCCTCACAATGAGATTAATACTCTTACAAAACAGATCCCATGGAGCTCCCCAGACCCTTCCACCCTGTGAGGATGCAAGAAGTCTGCAATGAGAAGAGAGTGCTCACCCAACTGTGCTAGCACCCTGATCTCAGACTTCCAGCCTTCAGAACTGTGAGAAATAAAGTTCTGTTGTTTATCAGCCAATCTGTGATAGCAGCCCAGACAGAGAACCCTATGGAAAATAGAAGATAAAGATACAGGTTCCAATTTGTTTCAAGAAGCTGCTGCTGCTGCTAAGTTGCTTCAGTCATTTCTAACCCTGTGCGACCCCATAGATGGCAGCCCACCAGGCTCCTCCATCCATGGGATTCTCCAGGCAAGAATACTGGAGTGGGTTGCCATTTCCTTCTCCAATGCATGCTGCATGCTAAGTTGCTTCAGTCATGTCCAACTCTGTGAGACCCCATGGACAGCAGCCCACCAGGCCCCTCTATCCACAGGATTCTCCAGGCAAGAATACTGGAGTGGGTTGCCATTTCCTTCTCCAAATGAAGCTAGTATTACCCTAATACCAAGAAAACAACAAAAGACAGTTACACACCACTATTCCTATTGACTATAGATTTTTAAAAAAATCTTTAACAAAATATTAGAAAATGAAACTTGGAAACATACGCAAAGATTTATGCACCTCAACCAAGTGAGTTTATTCCAAGAATACAAGGCTGGTTCAATATCATTCAAAGTCACTTTCTATATTAACAGAATAAAGAATAAATATCACATGACCATATCCATTGATGCAGGAAAATCATTTGACAAAGTTAAACATCCATTCAGTTATAAATGTGAAAAAATAGGTCTAGAGAAGAACTCACTTAATGTCATAAAGCACATCTATAAAAGTTCTATAGCTAACTTTAAATTGATACTTAATAGTGAAAGACTGAATTCTTACCCCACAAAATGAGGAACTAAGAAATGCACCTAATGTGTCTCAAGTAGGAGGTTTGGGAGCTACTCAGACAACTCTGAGGGGAAAGTATTTTGTTGAGATCATTTCAGTTTTGAGTATAAAGCTTGAATTTGCAAAAGGAGAACTTCAAAATCTAGGTTATTAAAGATGCAGTAAAGTACTCTTTCATTTTACAATGGCTAATGGAGAGGGCGATGGCACCCCACTCCAGTGCTCTTGCCTGGAGAATCCCATGAACGGAGGAGCCTGGTGGGCTGCGGTCCATGGGGTCGCTAGGAGTTGGACACAACTAAGTGACTTCACTTTCACGTTTCACTTTCGTGCATTGGAGGAGGAAATGGCAACCCACTCCAGTGTTCTTGCCTGGAGAATCCCGGGGATGGCAGAGCCTGGTGGGCTGCCGTCTATGGGGTTGCACAGAGTCGGACACGACTGAAGTGACATATATATATAAAGGGTAGAAAGGCTTTGGGGGCTACTCTACAAATCACATGGCATTTTTAATCAAGATGGCATGTTGGCAGAAATCTGATTTGCAGTCTTATTTAGTTTGGCTAGCAATGTTGTTATTGTTAATGAGAATTAGAGTGCCTTCCATGGAGATCTGTGCTCTCCTATTCATCACTGTGCCCATACGCTCTGTTGTCTGATATTTGGCCCTGCCTCACTTATGTAACCTGCCTGTTTTCCTGTTCTGTTCAGTTCAGTCGCTCAGTCGTGTCCGACTCTTTGCGACCCCATGAATCACAGCATGCCAGGCTTCCCTGTCCATCATCAACTCCCAGAGTTCACTCAGACTCACGTCCATTGAGTCAGTGATGCCATCCAGCCATCTCATCCTCTGTCGTCCCCTTCTTCTCCTGCCCCCAATCCCTCCCAGCATCAGAGTCTTTTCCAGTGAGTCAACTCTTCGCATGAGGTGGCCCAAGTACTAAATTTGTGACTCTTGGCTTATAATGTTGTTGCAACAAAAACAAATCAATTCTAAGTTCAAATAAATGAACTTACAAACAAACTTTTACAACCATAAGATGATTAGACAGGGCTTTTTAAGACTTGCCAATAAAACACACAGGAAACTGGGTATTAAGTTCCAGGGGAGAGAGTTTCAAGATTTAGTACAAGTGAAGTAGGGTTTCTCCTTCCCAAAGTACTTAAAAGCCACAATAGGTTTAGCAAGGTTTCTTAAAGAAGCTTAACAAGTATTCTGAATAAGGAAGAATATTAGATTGTAAAAAAGAAAATTTTTGCATGTCAAACTTGATCAGTTATCCCCATTCTGCAACACTATATGCCACATCAGTTCAGTTCAGTTGCTCAGTCATGTCTGACTCTTTGTGGCCCCAGGAACTGCAGCATGCCAGGCTTCCCTGTCCATCACCAACTCCCAGAGCTTGCTCAAACTCATGTCCATTGAGTCAGTGATATTTCCTACCATCTCATCCTCTGTCGCCCCCTTCTCCTCCTGCCTTCAATCTTTCCCACATCAGTGACCAGAAAACTCACCTTCATTAGGCTCAGTATTTTTCAGGCTGATCATTCCTTGGCAGATTCTTATTCTTCAAACTTCTTTTTTTTTTTTTTTTTTTTAATAATCCATACTAACAACATTCCTTCTGCGGTTACATCAACTGCTTTGTAGTCTGGTTGATGCTTGTTGCATAATGTTACACATTGTTTACAGTGATTAAAATGAAGGAAACTTGGATCCATCAATTCCATTTGGGAGAGCATCACATATTCTAATAGATGATTGGGAAGCAAAATGGCCATATTGGTGGCATATTTACAAGTCATCTCTGAATACATTTTATTTACATTTGGTATATATCTTCAGTTTTATCCCATGAGTTTCAGATAATATATTTGAATTATCTTCATTTCAGATAATGTATTTGATATTACTTTGTCCACAATATTTGTTTCATCAGGGCAAAGTGGAATTGTGGGAAAAGCAAGACTTTGCCATTATATAGATACTCGTAACAACTATTTCCTTCTTTGTGGTCTTGAGCAAGTCATGTAGCATTATTGGTCTTAATTTTCTCAAATATAAACAGGGGTAAACTAAAGCTGTCTTCAGTGGGCTATCATAAAAATTAAACAGATAAGGTACCTAAAAGGGAGTAACATATAAAGGTGTGCAATGTAGATTTTCTGCCTTCCGAGTGAGTCATTTTCTGACTTCATCCCCAAATTAGGGGGTGGGAAGGATGCTAGTAATAGACTTAATAGTATTTCCTCAGCACTAATTAAGGAACAAATGTTTAAATATAAACCTCTCACACAGGTAATTATTTTCTATAATATTTATGGTATAATTGAGTACTATGTGGTATACCATAAATTATGGCTTAAAAATGGATTTGTCTGCATTCCAAATTACCATTTATATTTCTATGGGAAAAATGCATTCCAGATTTTAAATAATCAACTCAGAAAAAGAAATTGTATCACAGCCTAGTAATAAATCAAGATTGCTAGGAGTGCTTAACTTTCACCTTCTTATGTCCTATCTAAGATTTTAAATTTCTTCTTAATAGGGTCCTATCAGTGACTAACAAGGTGCTCTGTTCACAGGAGGTACCTGGTAAATCTTTTTTGGTTTACTTTGACTTCTACAAATAGAAAGGAAAGGAAATCAACTGGGGCAGGCAGTTGAGTACAAAAATGGCTCCAATTTGTCTCCTGCCTGTATCTACACCACTTATGACACTGCAGCTCCTCCTTCAGGAATTGGAGTCTGTATCCTTTCCCATGGGATCTGGGTTGGCCTTATGATTTGCTTTGACTGATAGGAAGAGGCCAAAGTGACCATAAGCCACTTGTGAGTCTTGACTTTAAGAGGCCTTTCCTGTGTCCATACTTCCTTGGAACTCTGCCACCATCATTTAAGTAAACTAGAACTCACCAGCTGGAAAGTGAGAGACCATGTAAGGAAAATCCAGTTATCCCAGCTGAGGTCATTCATCCCAGACCAGTTTACAGCCAACCAGCCTCAAAATATGTGAAAGAACCCAGCCTAGAGCTGCCTTCGTAACCTCCAGTTGACCCTAGATCCATGGGTAAGCCCAGCCAACATCAGAATAACTGCTTGGCCGACCCTTAGACTCATGAGCAGTCATACATGCTTGTTGTTTGAATCCAGTGAGGTTGGGGTTTGCTTCTGGCATAGCAAGAAATAACTGGTATATCAACTAGATTAGGTTCTAAGCAATGCATAGGGACTAATTCAGGAACACTGTGTTATGTTTTTAATCGTGATCACAAGAAAAGAATTTAGCATTTCAAAGAGAAAATTTTTTAGATCACTAGATTACTCAATTTTAGAAAAGAAAACTATAATACAACTGTAGGCATTAGTTTGAAGGACTAAAAGGAATATAATTAATAAATAATTCAAATATCTAGCAAAGTTTGGTAACTATAATAGCAATTACTGATTAGAAGTCCAGGAAAGATGTGTGCTATATATATAAATCTCAGACTTCAAACAAAATGCTTCCTGCTTTACTGGCAATAAATATCTAAGAGGCTATTCTGGGGGAAAGCATCTTTTAAAAAGTAAGAAAGAAAAAAAAAGTAAGAAAGACTGCCCAAGAGAAGCAATAAGGGAGCCCATGATATATGGGCAGTCAGACACAAACTATAAAGTAAATAGAGCCCCCAAAATTAAGAGTTTTCTACAGGCAACAGCAAAGTCCGTAATATGCAGTTCTTTGAATAAATTAGAGGGAGGAAGTCAGCCAGAAACAGTGAGATGGATACAGTGCAAAAAGTCTACCAAAAAAATGGGAGAGAAGATAACAGAGACTCAATTAATCCTTGGCTGTAATCATTCCTGAGGAAGATCTTAGGGAGTTTCCCACTCTGAAATTGTCTTTTGACAGAACCAGGTCAGAGGTAAGAGAACAAATATTGCTAAAAGCAAAGGTGTGCTGAAATGAATTGGCAAACTGAAAGTAGATCATTTGTACATTGCCAACCTGGTATTTTGAAGAAACCGAAGGATTTCTTCAGATAAGAGCTCTTCCCAAACAAAATATGCAAAAGACTCTCCTGTAATAGAGCACTCATCTCAAAGGGCATTTGATTTTACATCTGAACACTGGCAGAAACTATATAAAAGAGTAGGATCATGTGATATTTATATAACATATGATTGAGTTGCTGATTGCGATTTTTGTTCAAGCTGCAATCATAGATTGGTATATAGAAGGTGTTGTTTCTTTCTCCCAGATTTTACAAGAGAGTAGCCAAGTTTTATGCTTTGAATTCTGAGTTTTCCATTCCAAGTAGTCATTAACAGTTTCTGCAAGTCAGAAAGAAATATAAGTTTAACTCAAACCACGACAACTATACAAAATTCTCTTTGGGGAGAGTCTAAGATCAATGGGTGTGGGTTATACTGAATGATGATGATGTATCACTTCAGTCGTGTCCAACTCTGTGTGACCCCATAGACGGCAGCCCACCAGGCTCCCCCGTCTCTGGGATTCTCCAGGCAAGAACACTGGAGTGGGTTGCCATTTCCTTCAATGCATGAAAGTGAAAAGTGAAAGTGAAGTCGCTCAGTTGTGTCCGACTCTTAGCGACCCCATGGACTGCAGCCTACCAGGCTCCTCCATCCATGGGATTTTCCAGGCAAGAGTACTGGGGTGGGGTGCCATTGCCTTCTCCGGTTAAACTGAATAGTCCTTAAGAAAAAGGAGGAGGGAAGAGGGTTCAGGATGGGGAACACATGTATACCTGTGGCAGATTCATTTTGATATATGGCAAAACCAATACAATATTGTAAAGTTAAATAAAATAAAATTAAATTAAAAAAAAAAAGGAAAAAGGAAATGAAAGCTGAAGGTAAGAGAAAAAAAAAAAAAAATATATATATATATATATATAAAGGTTGGTAAAGATTCTCCAAGACTCCAGAGAAACAAGAGGGCTTAGGTGGTTTTAATGGCAGACAGGACGTGGAGTGGGAAGAGAGGGGAGATGATTCCGGGGTACATATATAGGTTAGCTGTTGAATCGTGAGGTGCTGTGAATAGTTGTGAAGATTTCAGTGATTATGTCTGGGGTTGGCAAATCAGACCACTAGGATAGATAACTCTGTTCTGACACAGAATGTCACACCTGAAGCAAGGGTAGGCTTGGCAGAAATATCAGCTAATCAGAAGAGGAATGGCACTAATGGTAATTTTTCCATGAACTAACAGCTTGGCTGATGCCTCTGTTTTCGGTTGTCCAATAATCATTAAGTTCAAATGCTTCAAGTATCTTGAGTGGGATTCAGAATTTAGACATATGACATTTATCGTGTATGAGTATTCCCGGAAAATGCTTAACCTACTCCTACAACTTATCAAAGTGAAATCAAGTGGGAATATCTTTAAAAATAGAAATCATCACTGATTAATCCCTTTGAATTATTTGACTGAGAAAATAAGCCTGAGAAGAATTAGCAAATTTAATTTATTTAGCTATTTAGAAGACATTTGCCAAAATTCTATGAGCAAGAGCTATTTTAAAATTTTTCTCTATTTTGAATTATGAAACATTTCATACATCCTGAAAAGGTCAGAACTTCTGATAACAGACACCCAAACACTGACCACCCAGATTTAACAGATGTTAACATTTTATTGAGTTTGCTTCAGATCCTATTTTTAAGAATAAAAATAAAATATTGTACATGGAGCTAAATTCGCACCTCTGTCTTTCCCCTCTCTCATTCCCTAGGGATACTCACTATTCTGAAGTTGTGTGTAACATTGTTTTATATTTGATTATGTATATAGGCGTCTGCAAAACTATATAGTATAATTTTGTGTGTTACAAATCTTTCCAGATTGGTATCTGTGTTATATATTTGTATATTGCATTCACTTATGAATTTTAATTTCTTCCATGCCTGTGGATTGATGTTCTTCTTTCACTCTTAAGATTGTTTTTTGTTTTTGTTTTTCTCTTTCTATATTTCTTCCTTCATTTAGAAACTATTATAAGTCTGCTGGCTCTAGGACAGTGATCACACCATGGGAGGGATTGGGGGCAGGAGGAGAAGGGGACGACAGAGGATGAGATGGCTGGATGGCATCACTGACTCGATAGATGTGAGTCTGAGTGACCTCCGGGAGTTGGTGATGGACAGGGAGGCCTGGCGTGCTGCGATTCATGGGGTCGCAAAGAGTAGGACACGACTGAGCGACTGATCTGATCTGATCTGATCTGATAAGTCTGCTGGGTTTTTGTATATTTCACAGTTATTTTCAAGTAGTCGGCTTCTTTTTTATTTAACAAATTTACTTGTTTTATACTTGTCTTTTTTCTTAACCAATGTATTTGTTCTTATTTTTTGCTTTCTATATTTATCCTTTGGCTATTTACTTTTGTCTGTCGTTAACTTTCTGTAGTATGTGTGATACAGCTTTATCCCTAAGTGTATCAGAAGTGTATAAGCTCTATTTAAACAAAAAAAAATGAATAACTATAATCATATATATATACACCATATATTTGCAAAATATATACACACATATACTATGTAATAAATACATACATTAGATTATAAAGCATATTTAATTGCAATTATTTGTCTACAATTATAAACTTTCACATGAAAAGTATCTCATGACTCTGCTTTATTTCAAATGAAATACTTAGCACAGGGTTTCTCAATAGTAGCATTACTAACATTTGGTGGTGTATAATTCTTTTTGTAAGATGTAGTTCTTTGTAACATCTTTGGCTACTACCTATTAGATTTTAGTAGTACTCCTTCACACCAGTTGTGAGAACCAAAAATATCTTTGCTGCTGCTGCTAAGTCACTTCAGTTGCGTCTGACTCTGTGCGACCCCATAGACGGCAGCCCACCAGGCTCCCCCGTCCCTGGGATTCTCCAGGCAAGAACACTGGAGTGGGTTGCCATTTCCTTCTCCAATGCATGAAAGTGAAAAGAGAAAGTGAAGTCGCTCAGTCATGTCCGACTCTTAGCGACCCCATGGACTGCAGCCTACCAGGCTCCTCCGTCCATGGGATTTTCCAGGCAAGAGCACTGGAGTGGGGTGCCATTGCCTTCTCTAGATGTTGCCAAATGTCATCTTTGGGACAAAACAGCCCTGACTGAAAACCATTCTGTACATCATGCTATTTGCAATTTCTGATATCTTGGAGGTGGCTCTCTTCTCTAGGTCAGACTGAGATTAATTCTTTTAATTTAACAGTAAGGCCAATGTTGAAATCCTCTAAGAAACCCAAAGACTAATCAAAAGTGATTTTTCTGTTGATCTTTTATTCTTTGCTCAAAACAATATTATATATTAAAACATTCAGATTTAACTATATGAGTTTTAATGTACAACTTAAGAGATGAATTATTTGTCACATGTCTGAGCATATCAAGACACGCTCCACTCTGAGAGATAATAACATAAGTTTTCCAATAGATAGGTTTCCGCTCTACCTGGGGGACGTGATCTGACCAATATATACCATCTCTGTTGTGAAAGTAATTTGCCATGATGCTTTCATTTCAGACTTTCATTACTTCATTTGAAGTGATTTTAATAGATTCCACAGATTTTGATAGCCTCAATACAGTCGGTTGGCAAAATTTTCGGACAGAGTTTTTCTAATTTTGTTACCGCCTAATATTTTCTACTCAGAAAAAATTTTTAAACTTATTTCTAGACTTGTACCATTTTTTTTCCTCCAGAAATACTATTGGAACTTAGCTCATAATCATGTTATATTATCTATCTATCGTGTCCGACTCTTTGCGACCCCATGGACGGTAGCCTATCAGGCTCCGTGGTCCATGGGATTTTCCAGGCAAGAATACTGGAGTGGGCTACCATTTCCTTCTCCAGGGGATCTTCCCAACCCAGGGATCGAACCCAGGTCTCCTGCATTGCAGACAGATGATTTACCGTTTCAGCCACTAGGGAAGTCTACATTATCTATCACTATTTCTTTTCATTTTCTTTTTTCCTCTGTATTCTTTGAGAACTAGTGACCTTGTTACTCGTTATCAGCTGATTTTTGTTCTATTCTTTACTCTTTCCAAGTCTGAGCAATGTAAATAATGCTCTGATACTTTAATTTCTTTCAAATATTTTAAATGATTTTTGATTATATAAATAACATATCTATTTTTAGTTTACAAATATTTGGGGGCTTATCAAGTATCTTTCTGTTTTGAATCCTAATTTAATTCTTGCTGTGTTTGGTGAACTATTTTGTATGTTCGAATCATTTGAATTTATTGATACTTATTTTGTGGCACAAAATATGATTTATATTGGTAAAAAAAAAAGTCTGTGCATTTTAAAACAATGAATATTCTGCTCTGGTTGGTGGAATGTTCTATAACCATCACAGCTCAAGTTGGCTAATAGAACTGTTCACAACCTGAGCGTCCTTACTCAGTTTCTATCTACTTGTTCTCTCAACTGTGAAAAGAGGGATATTTAAATTTAAACTGTAGTTGTAGATTTGCCTGTTTCTCCATCCAGTGCTATTATTTTGGCTCTATTTATTTTGAAGCTCTGTTATTAGGTGAATAAAATTTTAGGATTATTGTGTCTAACTGTGCCCTTTTAAATTATAAAACTATTTTCTTTATATATATTTTTTTGTTCTGAAATCTGCTTTGTCTGATATGAACATGGCTACTCCAGATTTGTTTACTTAGTGTTAGGATATGGTTTGTGTTTCTCCATCCTTTTATTTGTAAATTATTTTTGTCTGTATTTTAAAGTGCATTTATTATAGGCAAGATATAATTGGATCTCACTATTCTAGTTATTTTTGTCCAGTCTGTTAACTTCTGCCTTTTAATTGAGGTATTTACACCATTTACATTTAATGTGACTGTTAATATATTAGTCAAGTATCATCTTGTTTTCTATATGTCTCATTTGTTCTGTGCTCCAAGTTTCCTCATTTTCTGCCTTTTAAAAGTTTATTTGTATTTTTATAATTCTGCTATATCTCCTTTGCAGCTTATTATCTATAACTCTGTCTTTTTAGTGGTTTATAATATACATCTTTATTTTATTATAGTATCTTTCAAGTAGTATTGTATCACTTTGCATGTTGTATAAGAGACTTACATTAGACTTTCATTTCTCCTTTCCTGACCTTTCTGTGTTGTTGTTATATATTTACTTTTACATATTATTTTATTGTATATTATAAACTCTTCACTAAATTGTTAGTTTTTGCTTTAAAAGTCAATTATCTTTTAAGGAGATTGAAATAACTAGGAAAAAAGTTTATGTTGTTAACCTATGTTGTTAACACTTCCAGTGATCTTAATTTCTTTGTGTAGACCTAAATTTCCATCTGGTATTGTTTTCCTTTTGCCTAAAAGACCTTCTTTGAAATGTTTTTCTAGTGTGAGTCTTCTGGTGGTCAAGTCAGAAAATAGTCTTTTCCTGACTTCTTTTTGGAAAGATCTTTTTGCTAAACGTGGAATTCTAGGTTGACTTTTTTTTTAACTACTTGATTGATGTTGCTCCACTGTCATCTCATTGACATTTTTTCTGGAAAGAAAATTCTGATATCATTCTTTTCTTGGTTCCCTATATATATGTATATATTTTTCCCCTTTCCTTTGGCTGCTTTTAAGGTTTTCTCTTTACCACTGGTTTTGAACAATGTTATATGGTTTGCCTTGATATAGTGTTTCTTGTGCTTGGAATTTATGGATCTTCTTGGATCTATGCATTTATCATTTTTATCATAGTTGGAAAACTTTGCTCATTATTCATTCAAGTATATTTTTCTGTCACTAACCTTTCCCTTTTCAGGGATGCCAATGCCATATATATTAAACAGCATAAAAATTTCTCACAGCTTACAGTTTGCCATTTTTCTTTCTCCTTCTGTGATCCTTTTTTGATAGTTTCTATTGTATGTATCCAAATTTATTATTTTCCACTATATTTTTAAAATCACAAATTGTAGTTTTCATCTCAAAAATTTCTCTTTGGGTCTGTTTTCATATTTATACTTAAAGTTTTGAATATATTGAATACAGTTATAATTACTGTTTTAATTTCTTTGTCAGTTCTAACATCTGTGTCAGTTCTCTGTTGGATTTGATTAATTGCTACTTCTCATTGTGGGTTGTATTATCCTGCTTTTTAAAATGTCTGGTAATATTTGATTAAATGCTAGGTCTTGTGAATTTTATTTAGCAGTGTGGGATATTCTCATAAATATTCCAGAGTTTTGTTCAAGGGTGTAGTTAAGTTCCTTGAAAACTCGTTTATTCTTTTGAGCCTTGCTTTAATAATCTATTAGGAGTCGGCACAGTAGTGCTCACTGTAGGGCTAGTTATTCCCAACAACCTAGGCAAGACCCTTACGTGTATTTTACCAAATTCCCAATTAATCTTGACACTTTCCACACTGGTGTGTGAGAACAGGTACTATTTCAGTCTTATATGAGAACTAAAAATTGTTACCATTAATCTTTTGAGTGGATCTTTCCCCAAACTCTGGCAGTTTTCTCACTTGCTTACATTTAACAGTGCTCAGCTGAGTACTTGAAAGGGCTCCTTCTCAGAGGGCTAGAGCTGGTCTCTCTGCAGCTTTCTCTTC
This sequence comes from Tragelaphus eurycerus, assembly GCA_935064755.1. Taxonomy (NCBI): domain Eukaryota; kingdom Metazoa; phylum Chordata; class Mammalia; order Artiodactyla; family Bovidae; genus Tragelaphus; species Tragelaphus eurycerus. The sequence continues at coordinate 3,587,826 of CAKXYN010000015.1, forward strand.
TCCAGCATTTTGTTCTGCAAACTCTAGCCACAAAGTCTGCCTGGGCTCTCAGCTCCATCTCCTCAACTGAGGGAGTCTGCCAGGCTCCACATGCCATCTTCCACTGTGGCCTGGAATCCCTCCAGGGTTGTGTCAGAGGACAGTTACAGTGTGTGTCTCATTGGCTTCCTCTCTCTCAGGATTGATATCATTGATTGCATGATGTCTAATATCTTGAAACCACCACTTCATATATTTTGTTCATTTTTTTGTTTCTGGTTGAAATGTAACTGTTGAAATTCCATCTTGAACAGGAGTAGAAGTCCCTGTTAATTCATTTTAACTTTTATTATAAAATATTCATAATATTTAAGATAAAATTAGAAATACATCCTTCATAATTGTCTCCTTAATATACCAACTCCCCTTCTCACAATTTCTTCTGTTAGGAATTCAGGAACTGTCCTTCTACTTCCTTTTATATCTATATACATATACAGACATTTTGTAAAATTCAAGTTTTCACTTTTTAAGTGAGATAATTACTTTATATTTTTATTAAACAACATGTCAGGAATATTTCTATAATAATATTTATTTTAAAAACTATTCCCCAAATAGCCAACTATTGTATATTATAGATATACTTTATGTATTTTATAACTTGACCTGTTGACTAATTGATTATAATAATTTGATATTAGAAACCAAATTGTAATGCATATGCAAAGAAAAGTGCAAAGACATTGAGATATATATAAAATGATACAGACTTATAAAATACTTATGAGTGTTAGTTCTCTGGTTTTCTACCAAAGGATTCATTCATGCTAATTTTATTAATATTACTAAAATTAATTACTATCAATTTTTATTAATATAAAATTGTTATTAATTCTTATTAATTTATTAAATCATCATCTAAAAAATGTTTAAACATTTACACCCAAATAACAATGTATCAAAGTGTTCATTTCATTGCATTCTCATCGTTGATTATTTCTAAACATTTATTTTTGCTAATAGAAAAGATAAAAATGATGTTAATAGTTGTTTGTATTTTTCTTTTCTTGGTTACCAGTAATGTTGAAAGTCTATTTGAATTTCTTTATTCTCAACTCTCTATCTTCTGCCCATTTTGCATTGCATCATCATTTTTTCTTAGTGATTTGTTGCAGAGAGTATAGTCTTGATATTATTTCTTTGTCTTCTATTAAATGTTCCCACATTTTTTTTCAATTAGTTAATGCAGTCTTTTCTTTCATATAGAAGGTTATAATTCTGCTGATATAAAACCCTTCAATATACCTTATATCTTCCAGACTTGTAATGTTCCCTTGGAAGGCCTTCAGAAATTTGACTTTGCAAAAGTAGTTGCTTATGTTTTCTTCTAAAAGTTATACGATATTCTTTTCTTTTATCTCTTTAACCTATCAAAAGTTATTTTTGTATGTGTTGTACAGTAGGAAGTCTAAATATTATTTTGAATGAGTAGTCTGATGAACTATGGACAGAGGTTCGTGACATTGTACAGGAGACAGGGATCAAGACCACCCCCATGGAAAAGAAATGAAAAAAGCAAAATGGCTGTCTGGGGAGGCTTTACAAATAGCTGTGAAAAGAAGAGAAGCAAAAAGCAAAGGAGAAAGAGAAAGATATAAGCATCTGAATGCAGAGTTCCAAAGAAGAGCAAGAAGAGATAAGAAAGCCTTCCTCAGTGATCAATGCAAAGAAATAGAGGAAAACAACAGAATGGGAAAGACTATAGATCTCTTCAAGAAAATTAGAGGTACCAAGGGAACATTTCATGCAAATATGGGCTCGATAACGGACAGAAATGATATGGACCTAACAGAAGCAGAAGATATTAAGAAGAGGTGGCAAGAATACACAGAAGAACTGTACAAAAAAGATCTTCATGACCCAGATAATCAGGATGGTGTGATCACTCATCTAGAGCCAGACATCCTGGAATGTGAAGTCAAATGGGCCTTAGAAAGCATCACTATGAACAAAGCTAGTGGAGGTGATGGCATTCCAGTTGAGCTATTCCAAATCCTGAAAGATGATGCTGTGAAAGTGCTGCATTCAATATGCCAGCCAATTTGGAAAACTCAGCAGTGGCCACAAGATTGGAAAAGGTCAGTTTTCATTCCAATCCCGAAGAAAGGCAATGCCAAAGAATGCTCAAACTACTGCACAATTGCACTCATCTCACACGCTAGTAAAGTAATGCTCAAAATTCTCCAAGCCAGGCTTTAGCAATATGTGAACCGTGAACTTCCTGATGTTCAAGCTGGTTTTAGAAAAGGCAGAGGAACCAGAGATCAAATTGCCAACATCCGCTGGATCATGGAAAAAGCAAGAGAGTTCCAGAAAAGCATCTATTTCTGCTTTATTGACTATGCCAAAGCCTTTGACTGTGTGGATCACAATAAACTGTGGAAAATTCTGAAAGAGATGGAAATACCAGACAACCTGGCCTGCCTCTTAAGAAACCTGTATGCAGATCAGGAAGCAACAGTTAGAACTGGACATGGAACAACAGACTGGTTCCAAATAGGAAAGGAAGTTCGTCAAGGCTGTATGTCGTCACCCTGTTTATTTAACTTATACGCAGAGTACATCATGAGAAACGCTGGACTGGAAGAAACACAAGCTAGAATCAAGATTGCTGGGAGAAATATCAATAACCTCAGATATGCAGATGACACCACCTTTATGGCAGAAAGTGAAGAAGAACTAAAGAGCCTCTTGATAAAAGTGAAAGACAAGAGTGAAAAAGTTGACTTAAAGCTCAACATTCAGAAAACAAAGATCATGGCATCTGGTCCCATCACTACATGGGAAATAGATGGGGAAACAGTGGAAACAGTGTCAGACTTTATTTTGGGGGCTCCAAGATCACTGCAGGTGGTGACTGCAGCCATGAAATTAAAAGACGCTTACTCCTTTGAAGGAAAGTTATGACCAACCTAGATAGTATATTCAAAAGCAGAGACATTACTTTGCCAACAAAGGTCCATCTAATCAAGGCTATGGTTTTTCCAGTGGTCATGTATGGATGTGAGAGTTGGACTGTGAAGAAGGCTGAGTGCCGAAGAATTGATGCTTTTGAACTGTGGTATTGGAGAAAACTCTTGAGGGTCCCTTGGACTGCAAGGAGATCCAATCAGTCCATTCTGAAGGAGATCAGTCCTGGGATTTCTTTGGAAGAAATGATGCTAAAGCTGAAACTCCAGTACTTTGGCCACCTCATGCAAAGAGTTGACTCATTGGAAAAGACACTGATGCTGGGAGGGATTGAGGGCAGGAGGAGAAGGGGACGACAGAGGATGAGATGGCTGGATGGCATCACTGACTCGATGGACATGAGCCTGAGCGAACTCTAGGAGTTGGTGATGGACAGGGAGGCCTGGTGTGCTGTGATTCATGGGGTTGCAAAGAGTCGGACACAACTTGGTGACTGAACTGAGACTGTTTCAAACCACATTTCTGGAATAGTTGATCATTTTCCACTTAATTTAAAAAATTAAATAAGAAACAAATTAAAATTTATATTAATCATCCCCTGGGTTATTTATTCTATTCTTAAAATATACACTGATCCTTGGGATGATATTACATGATGCTTTTATTTATAAGTCCATGGATATTCTTATATTTTTGCCTTCCACCTGAATATTATTCTAAACTTTTCAATTTCATAATAAATCAATGTAAATGTTTTTGCATATATGTGGTTTTCATAGGAAACTATGAAGTAAATTTATATGTTTTCAGTATTTGGAAATGACATACACAGAATCTGAATTTCAACTGGAGATATAGTGCATTTATTTAGTCTATTTGTTGAGATCTTTTTCTAGAGTCTTATTCTCTCTCTAGGTATCTCTATCTACCTACCTACCTACTCTCATACATACATATATCATTCTTTCATTTATTACTGTATCTAAACTATCAAAGATATAGATAGATTGATAGGTATAGATAAGTAGATAGATCTTGCAAATTTATTGCTTAGTCACTGCTCATTTTACTACTTGTGTTTGTTATAAATAATATCCATTGGTTCTTCCCAAATTACACATCCAGGAAGCAGGGTGAGAAAACTGATCAGTCTCCAAAGAGATGTTTCCAAAATCTCTTCACATGTTGGATGTGAAGGATGATAATGTTAAAAGGAAAATATCATCAAGGGGTCGTCCTGAGAGTGAAGGACTTGGGAACTGTTTTTGGAATGAAATCAAGTGCTAACAATGAGCATTCCCCACCTCTAGATCAGAGTGACCTTGAAATAACAGTCTAATGGAATTTCAGAACTCCCTTGGGTCAGGGACTACAGAGTATTTCCCCATTCTAAATTAGAATTTTTATTTAGATAACCTGATATTTTCTGCAGTTTCACATCAGGACAAATTGCCATTTTGGCTTAGAGATTTCCAGACCAAGAAGAGCTTCTTATAGAATGTTAACCCATTCTAGTGAATGGGTAGGTCATGGGAAGGGGCAAGTATAATTTGTTGGTTAAACGAAAAGTCAACCATATATTTCTGACCAGAAGAGCTGATTGTGGTAGTTTTTAGGAAAAATTTTTAACAAATATCATTTCTCTCATTTTAAACACAAAGTAGAACTGTTTTCTGCTAACTTGATCTCAGGCCTGGCTCTGTGACTTGCTTTAGAAAGTGTACTCTGAGTGGAAGTGACTCATGTCATTTCTGGGTAAAAGCTTTAAGAGTCAATGTTTGGTTTTCCATATTCCCTTCTCCTAATATTGCAATCAAGGAAGCATAAGGACAAGACGAAGTTCTATCAGCCTAGGTCCCTCAAGACATAAAAATAACCAAAGCCTTGAAGGTGACCTGTGATAGCCATGTAGTATGAGCAAATGCTGCACTGATTTGTTGTAAATTACTCATATTTGGTGATCTATTTTTCACTTCACATAATCTAGATTATGTTGACTAATATTTTGTCTCTGTATCCTGATTCATGTAATTAACAATTCTTAGAAATATTTTCATCTTCTGTGTCTTTAGATATCTTTTTCTATGTGTGGTTCAAATTTCTCATGTCATTTAGTTTTCAGTTTTGCTTTTTCTTAATCTTTAACTGAATAAAAGCCTGCCTAGATGTGATTTTTGCCTATCGACACTGTGTATACATTGCCCGTGGTACTTGCCATTTTCCACCCCTGTGTGAATGGAATCACTGTCTCATCTTGGAATCAAGAAATGTGGTCACTGTATTAAGCAGACAGCGACTTAGTGAGTGCGTCTTTTTGTGCTGAGGTAGAAGTGTATTTCTACTCACTGGTTGGTTCTCTCATTATAACAGTGAAACAGTTATCTTCTTAAAAATCTAAAATCCATCTGTAGGTCTTTCATTGACCCAAATTAAGCAATCCAGTGTACATCAAATACTGCTCCCATGTATTTTACTGTTCTCATGCCCACCGACTTGATTTGTTGGTCAGTTTTCTCATATATACAGTAAAGCAACACTGACCTTACAGGTTGTGAAGACTGAATAAAATAGCAAAGGTCTAAATTGTGTATGACACAATGTCTATTCCACTAGTTCAACTCATTATTATTATTAATTTGTCAAGGGCTATTATACTCACAGTTTCTATAATCCTGTTTATTTTTCCTGTTTACCTTCGGCAAAGCTATTTTATAAAAGTCTCTTGGACTCTCTTCCTTTTTGTTGCAAGGGTAACCCAGATGTTTCTGGTAGTAAAATCATTAAAGAGTAAAATATTATGGTTCAGTCACATTCAGTCAGTCTTCTTGTTGCCTTAATAACTATCAGAATAAAATAACTCTCAATGTATTACTTTAGAAAAAATGTCTGCATTATATGACCCACCACACTTTTACATCAAGATTTGGGGATTTGGAATGGATAGAGCAGGTAGCTGCCTCCATTGAGAATTGAACCTTAACAAGGTTTATTCCTGTCTGGGTTCATTACACATTACACAAGGACGTCCAAGGAAATGTCAGATGAGATCTTTTAGTTTTCACTGGGATAAAATTAGACTGGGTCTGATGAGCCAGAGGAGTGCGATTAAGGCCCTGGGCACAAGCTTCATAATGTGGCTGTGCCCACAGACTTATCCGCAGAGTGTTTCTCCTGGGATTCTCAAACCAGCTGCCAAATTTACCACTCAGTTCCCGTGCTGTGTTTCATGTGACTTTCTGCTTCTCTTGGCTTCACTTCTAATTTTTTTGCACTCAGCTGATTATCTTGGCACCCCTCCCCCAACTTCCCCAATAATCTGTTTCCCTGGCTCCCACTCATAACCCCTCTATTGGAATAAAACCTTAATTTGACACTATCCTGAATGTGGTCACTGGTTTCTTCCCAGAGAGAAAGGCCTTTTCCCCAGGCAGCAGCAGCCAGAATCTTAAACCAGCTAACTCTTCTCCACTGGATATTATTAATTGCTAGAAACACTTCTTTCCCCTTTTCTCTTTCTTTCTCTACCTCTCTCCTTCCCTCGCCTTCAAACTTAAACAGTCCTATTCCTATTCAGTTTCGTCTTTTGAATTTCATTAACTCCATAAAATAGGAAACACTTTATGTTTGACCTACGATTATATTATTCACTGTTTGCTCAAATTCACGTTCATTGATTCGGTGATGCTATGGACATGAATTTGAGCAAACTGTGGGAGACAGTGAAGGACAGGGAAGACTGGTGTACTTTAGTTTTTGCAGTCACAAAGAGTCAGACATGACTTAATGCCTGAAAAACAACAACAAAGTTCAGTCTGAGTTTAGATAACATCATTTGCATAAGACTTTTCTTATTGAATGGAGAAGGCAATGGCACCCCACTCCAGTACTCTTGCCTGGAGAATCCCATGGACAGAGGAGCCTGGTGGTCTACAGTCTATGGGGTCACGAAGAGTTGGACATGACTGAGCAACTTCACTTTCACTTTCTTATTGAAAAATACCTATTAGTTCTTCTTTGGTCATCGTTTTTCCTAGCCTCTTTCACCTGCTTCACACACATACCCAGGCCACATTTGACACAATCATAATTAAGCACTACGACTGATGTTTTAGATCCGGTGTCTTCACCTTGGCAGTACTGGCATTTGGGACTGTCTTGTGAATCATGGGATATTTAGCAGCATCCTTTCTCTTTGCCAACAAAGTATCAGTGACAACCCCCACCATACTTCCAGTCTTGACCATCAAAAATGTCTCCAGACATTGTCAAATGTCCTCAGGTTCAGAGAAGGAGGGCAGTTACTTCCAGCTGAAAACACCTATGGTTGATGAACTCCGTTTGATACACCAAGAGAAAATGTCCCAGGTGGCTATGGATTGTCTGCTAGCAGCTTTTCAAATTCCTTACTGGCTTTTATCATTTTCTGAGATCCATATGAAGATTTCAGTCACCAAAGGAGACACAAGATTCTCTGCATATGCATACAAATGGACATGCTATTTATATGCTATTATACCTCTCTGCAAGGATCAGCTACCCAAATTAAAATCTAATCTTTAGCAGTTTTAAGCTTAACAGTTTATCCCTCCTACTTCTCCAAAGCTCTCTGCTAAGAGGGTTTTATTTGACCATAGGAAAGTGGTCACAGTCATAAATTCTACCATCAAATTTTTTTTATAATGAAAATTAAATTTTCATTTGTCTCTTTTTAAAGCAACATCTCAGATGAATTAATTGTGAGTATATATCAAAGATTTATTTCAAACTTGCCTTCAAAGGAGAAGTCTTCAAAATAAAACTCCTGTGTGGTGTTGCATGGTGAACAGTATCTATCTTTTCTGGACTGTGGGTACATGACTAATAAGCTTTTGATCTCATCTGTCCAGCATTAGGGGTTATGTGTTAAGGCCTTCCCACAATCCAAGAGTAGAAATCTGTTTTTCACCAATGATTGGATAGAGGTCATTAAAACAACAATTATCCTTATTTGGGGGTAAATATGGGGGAGAAGGCAATGGCATCCCACTCCAGTACTCTTGCCTGGAAAATCCCATGGACGGAGAAGCCTGGTAGGCTCCAGTCCATGTGGTCACTAAGAGTCGGACACGACTGAGCGACTTCACTTTCACTTTTCACTTTCATGCATTGGAGAAGAAAATGGCAACCCACTCCAGTATTGCCTGGAGAATCCCAGGGACAGAGGAGCCTAGTGGGCTGCTGTCTATGGGATCGCACAGAGTCGGACACGACTGAACCGACTTAGCAGCAGCAGCATTAGGGTTATTTTTAACAATAAATTCTTATTTATATCTATCCCCTATATATCTGACTTCCCTGGTGGCACAGACAGTAAAGCGTCTGTCTACAATGTGGGAGACCTGGGTTCAATCCCTGGGTCGGGAAGTTCCCTGGAGAAGGAAATGGCACCCGACTCCAGTATTCTTGCCCAGAAAGTCCCATGGACAGAGGAGCCTGGTGTCCATGGGGTTGCAAAGAGTTGGACACAACTGAGCGACTTCACTTTCACTTTCATATATCTCTTTTCAAGTTTTACTGATTATTTAATTCCATTTCTTCTTAGATTCTACTGTCTTCTTCCTAAAGTATATTCTTGAGTAGTTATTTCATGGAGGGCCTATATGTCCAAAGTTTTCTTATTATGTTTCCAGGAAAAGGCTTAATTTTGCTTTTGTTTTTGAATGATAGTATATCTAATCAGAGAATTTTAGTCTGACATTTATATCCTGTCTGGATTTATAAGAAATTATTCCACTGTATTTTGGCTTCTATTGTTGTTGATAAATCTGCTGTCAGTCTGATTATGTTACTTTTCATAATTTGTTTTGTTTTTCTTTTTGTGGGTATTGTTAAATTTTCTCCCCTTTTCTATTATTTATGTTATACTACAAAATGTGTAGATGTGTAATTAGTATTAACATATGTATATTTTTTATTTTCGTTTTGTTTTTCTTTTTTATTGAGTTATAACATATTCAGTAAACTCTACTGTAGTCTGAACAATTCAATGAAATTTTAAGTCCATAATACCCTTTTATAACCCACTAATCCAGCTAAGGTATAGAACATTTCCATCACCCCGAGAAGTTCATTCACGTAGCTTCTTAGTACCATAAAGAGGTTACCAGTAATCTGAGTGGTATCATTATAGCTTAGTTTTGCCTGTGTTTGGATTTCACACAGTATATATATAAGGTACTCCTGTTATTTTTTGAAAAATGATTCTTAGTTTTCCTTGGTTTTCAGTTTTATGATTCATATATTTACAATTACATAATGCAGGAGGAAAATAATTTAAAAACTGTATCTTGGAATACCATTTGATTTAGAGCAAGTGTTGACAGATTTTCTCTGTAAAAGGACAGATGTTTTAGGACTTGTGAGTACATAGTCTTAATTTCATATTCTCTCTCTAATAACCATTAAAAAAAATAAATGCTACTTTCAGCTTAAGGGCTGTATGCAATAGGCTGTGCCTATATTTTACCAAATCCAGTTTAAAAATGCTATTTACATATTTTCCCATAGAAGGATTATCATATGCTTTCTCTTTCTCTAATCCAACTAAAATGGGCTTTATTCTTTTTTTCAAATATAAGTTTATAAAGAGTAATAAAATGCATATTCCTATTTCACAGACTTAGAGAAGATTTTATAAGCTAACCAGCATGAGAAAGGTACCTAACATCTAAAGTTATATAGTATATTCTAATAACATTTGTGAAATAAGATGTGATCAAAAAGCAGACAAGAATAGATCCAAATTTCCACAAGTCATGAAACTGATGGAAAAGGAATAGGGCACTTAATCTATTTATCCTACTAACTAGTCCCTTTCCTACTTATTATATCACTTTTTTAATTTACAAAATGAAGTTTATTTCAGAATATAAAGGGAACCAATTAGGATATCTAATTGGACATGTCCTACGTAGTAGGACATAATACTTACTAGTTAATAACACATATGAGGCTTTCTGCCATTTGACTTAATCTTTTAATAGACATTTTAAAGATTATCTTCATTATCCAAATGTGTCAGATAATGGTTTAAACTTCTTTTCTATTTGTTTTTAATGTGTGTACATGCTTTCAGTTGCTCAGTGGTGTTCAACTCTTTGCTTGGCTTTAATATATAGCTTTAATTTCTTTTTAATTGAAGGATAATTGCTCTAAAACATTGTGTTGGTTTATGCCAAACATCAATACGAATCAGCCATAGGTATACCTATGTTCCATCTTCTTAAACCTCCATCCCACCTCCCTCCCCATACCACCCCTCTAGGTCATTACAGAACCCTATTTTGAGTTCCCTGAGTCACATAGCAAATTCAAGTTTGTGGGGTTTTTTTTTGAAAGATTGTCTACATTGCCTTGGACTTTGATTTGAAGAAATATTTGTAATTTCATCCAGTAGACATACTAGCAAGCAGGCTTTTTCCAAAACTTGAGCTTGAAGCCTATTTAAACTGAAGTTAGGTCTACTAAAACCATTGGTCAGCATAGATAGCATTCCTACCATAGCTGTAAACTCACTGGAGAATATTTTTCTCTATCAATATATACCTTCTATCTTGCTATATCAGGCATTTGATCTCTCTCTCTGAGATCAGGGTCAGCCAATGTGCTAATTGTGACTTTATATAACAACTTCAGTAACCCAGGAAAAAATAAAGTTTCCTAGTAAAAGAAGATTTTAACCTTCTTTTAGTAAAAGAAGATTCAGTCTTCCTCAGTCAGATCAAGGCATGGCCTTATTTTAGAATAATCTCTATCTTTGGAAAACTCTAAATCATATTTAAGAGACACATTTATGTTTAGAATAAACATTGCTGGAACCTTTTTCAATACACCAATAAGATTGGAGTACAGTAAGAACCTAGTTTTCTAGGATATCTTTTTCTTTTCTTTTGCCCTTTTCCCCCCAGCTATATTTCATAATTAAACAATTCTTGGCTTGGATTGTTGGTGGAAGACTATGCCAGCCACTCTTTGGTGAGGTCTGCTTTTCCAGAAACACATTTGTCTTGTTTTGCATGCACTGGTTCAGGATTCAGATAATCATGTTAAAGAGTGAGGTCTATTATTAAAACTACAAATGCAAGATCCAGCCTGCCAAAGGACCGTTCAAACACATATCCAAAAGAGAGATAATGTTGGGAATTCTATTGAGATCCTGATCAACAGCTGTATTTTAATGAACTGAATTTGAGTTATCATTTGATAATATAACATCTAGAATCTGCTTATAAACTTCAAGTCTACAAACTAGACAGAAACCCCTGAACTTTAACTGAGCTCTCTCCTCTAACACCAAAGGTTTTCCCCCAGTTACAGCTTATCTTGTAGTTATGATTATGCTCTTTAAACACTGAGACATTTCTGCATTTTATTGTATTGTTTGACATTCAGTATTTTTTTTTTTTTGTCTCTGCTTTTTCTTGGTCCATAGAGAGAGAGAAAGGATGTTAGATATGAAACAAGGATAACACATCTTTCAGCTTCTTTTTGAATACCATCTTGCAACATGGCTGATTACATAAATTTGAAACAAATACGATTCTGGAGCATTTTGTAGAGCAGATCCTGTTTGTACATTTAGAAACAAATATGTAAAAATATGTGCCTATGTAAGCTACATGCTTCCATTTCACACTGCATGTTTTGTCCTTTCCACAATGTGTATGTTTTGTTTTCCGGATGTAACATATGAAGGTGCTATTCAACAGTTGAAGTAGAAAAGCATATTTTTCTCTTCTGAGATAGGTGGGTCTCCAGGTGGGAAAATAGTGAGATGTTAGTCATGGCTTTCAAAGGATCTACTACAGGCTCTAAAGACATCAGGTTTGATATTCCATATTAAAAGAGTCACAAAATCATAATTTAATTACCCTAAAGACATATAGCTTCTCAGCTTTAGAGAATGTAAATGCTTTTCTATCTGTATCCTTCCCTTTCATGTGCCCAAACACAGCTGATGAAAGAAAAGAAAAAAATAAAAGCAACTACCTAAAAAATAAAGTACTCAAGGCCAAGGAATGGGAGGGGAGGGGAGAAGATCCAAAATTATCTCTTCCACTGACTGATGTACGCTTTTAACTTAAAAATGAGAGTGTCCACATTTTTAGTATATCCCCCCAAAAGCATGTTCTCTCTAATACCAGATTTTCTCTCAAAATACAATAGGAAAAGTGAAAAAAAACAAAACAAAACAAACTTTATGTAGACACCCAATGAAATATTTAATTAAATCCCATTGGTAACACATTCCTTGGTTCCATGCTCTACCTAGAATGTGTGCTGAATAGGAAGTGTGTTAACAGAGATGCCATAATCACTTTGTATTTATATTTTCTACTTCTCCATCCAACTGACCCTAACAGTTTTAATTTGAGAAATAAAAGTTGAATCCAGTAGAGAATTAACTTAGAAAGACCCATCCCGAAGTAACATTTTAATGTAAATGTTTCTGGGAACTGCAAATACTTTAAAGCAAATATGAAATAGCTTGAAAATATTAACCTTATGAAAATTAAACAATTGCATTATCTATCTTTATGATTAATCACTATCTACTTCATAATGGTAGATACTCTGTTATGGGTTTTTCTGAAAGATCCTTTGTGTAGATTTTCTCACTTAAACCTCACACAACTCATGAAGGTGGGTATTGATGATTTTCACTTTATAATATGAGTACAAGCTTAGGAAGGTCAAGTGACTTGTCCACAGACCCTTATCTAGCCATTGGCAGAGCTCCCCCCTGCACTTGGGATTCTATAAACAAGGAATTCAATCTCACATGGTTACCAGGGTGGCCTCTGCTCACATGATTAGTTAGATGGACTGGGAATAGCATCCTGGCCCTTTGAGTTTCTACCCAGTACTGCTTCTATTAGCTCATACCTTGCCTAGCCTAAGAAGTAGATGGTCCCTACAGCTGAACTGAAACAAAAACATGAAAATTTTGGAGTCTGAGATCTCAACTGGTAAATCTTTTAGTAACCCAGAAACTGTCAGTTATAAACTACAATGTAGACAATCCTTGAAGTCAATCAGAGAGTAACGTTTTATATCAAATGGCTGATCTATAGGACTCTGTACATTTTTTTCCAATTTAATTTTTTTTTTTACTGAATAACATTGATTTTTAAATGGAAATATATATATACTTTTCTTTCTCTGTTTGGATACTAGCACCCTAAAATTAAAGGCCAGCAAAGAATCTATTTGTACTGCTGCAACCACTAAACAATGTATGGCCTAGTTAAATGTACACAATCAAAAGCCTCAGAAGGGCTTCCTCTGCCCTGCCCTCAACCCCTCCAGAACAGAACATCTACTGTAGGCAAAGTATTAATACATCAACAGGTAAAAAGCAGATTTGCTTCCTATCATCCAAACAGGAAGAACAGATCCTCTGCCACTTATGGGAAGCTTATAAGGTCAAAGCTTGAATAAAATCACAGATTTTCCATTGCAGATTCATATTCTGAAGGCTGAATTTCTTGAATTTCAGTTTCAGTCCCACTTTCATGTTCTTTTCATAAGTATTAACAACATGAAGTGAAATGTTAGTTGCTCAGTTGTGTGTGACTCTTTGTGATCTCATGATCTGTAGACCGCCAGGCTCCTCTGTCCATGGAATTTTCCAGGCAAGAATACTGGAGTGGGTTACCACTCCCTTCTCCAGGGGATCTTCCTGGCCTAGGGATCAAACCCAGGTCTCTGACACTGCAGGCATATTCTTTACCTCTAAGTGACCACGGAAGATCATTAATGTCATAGTAAAGGTCACTACTTCTATAAATAACAATTGACACTAAATTGTATGAAGCATAGCCGTGCTATCTCTTCTGACACAGAATCAAGGACCCCAGTATGCCTGCAATGATGTCTTCATTTTGAAAAACATAGCATAGCAAACTTTAGATAATTGACCTAAGAATTCAGGTTTTGGTATTTAGTTTCTGTCAAAGGTTCTGTTTCAAGTAATTCATTCCAAAATTAGCAATGCTAAGTATTCACGTGCAGCAGACCCTAAATTAAGAACAGACCAAGTCTTGGCCTAAGAGTGTAGAAAGAACAGGACTAATAATTACGGCAGATGGAGAAGCAGTATTTTGTAAGAACAAGCAACTCAACAATTACTTCTGTCACTGGCAGCAAACATTGAGTGCCCAGGACTGAGCAGCACTGGTCTTAATTTAAACACTTATAGTCAAGGGAGAGGTTTACTGATCTCTCATCTTCTTGAGTGAGCTGATTTTTTTTTTTTCTTATACCTGAACTTATTAAGAATTTCAGGGTCTTCAGTGACACGTGTGCAAGTCCATGAGACTTTAAAAAATTTGACAACCAAAAGCCAAATGCAAGCTAATCACTATAACCACAAAGAACAATGCCATGAATCATACTTTCCTTTACATTATTTGCATCCTCAAGTTTTTACATCTAATTTATTTTTCTCTTAGTTTACTGTCAAATAAATGAATACAATTTTTGAGTGAATTAACTCACATGTATCCCATTCTATAGCACCCTTGAGAGGAATTTAGATCTTCGTTAAATTGTATTGGTACTTCAGCAGAAATTGCCAAACAATGTGATTATACTGAATGAACTTATGGTTCTATACTAGTTCTAATTATATTTAACACGCTTGTATGTGTGCATGTGCACTCAGTCATGTCTGACTCTTTATGACCCCATGGATTGTAGCCCGCCAGGTTCCTCTCTTCTTGGGATTTTCCAGACAAGAATACTGGAGTGGGTTGTCATTTCCTTTTCCACGGGATCTTCACAACTCAGGGGTCAAACGTCTCTTGCCTTCTCTAAATTGGCCGGAGGATTCTTTACCGCTGCGCCCCTTGGAAAACCCAACACTCTTGTAAAAAGACTTTATGAACAATATAGTTTGACATCTTTCAATTCATTAACTTTATTTTTCAGAGGAAAAAAAACTTGAAGTTCAGAGAAACAGGTAAATAAGAGGCAGTAAAACTTGAAAGCAGATTTTTCTGATTTTAAGTCCATTGCTCTCTCCATGACCATGGCTTTGTGATACACTGTGAAAATTGATTATATTAATTCCATCATGCTTGTAGAGATTCAAATTTGTTCTCAATCTATGGTCAGGGCTTAGTTTCATACATAAAAATGTAATTAGTTTGAGAAACTATATTTCCTTGTTATTGACACTGCCTAACTTCTTAATGCTATTCTTCTACCAGTATGTGATCCATTCTGAACAGAATACATCTATGTTACAGTAGCAAGAGGTGAAAACACAGGATACCTATAGATGAGAATTAAATATTAACTTCAGATCAGATCAGTCGCTCAGTCGTGTCTGACTCTCTGCGACCCCATGAATCGAAGCACGCCAGGCCTCCCTGTCCATCACCAACTCCCGGAGGTCACTCAGACTCACATCCATCGGAGTCAGTGATGTCATCCAGCCATCTCATCCTCTGTCGTCCCCTTCTCCTCCTGCCCCCAATCCCTCCCAGCATCAGAGTCTTCTCCAATGAGTTCATCAGAGCCTATTTCCTAAAGAGAGTGAACAGAGATGAAATACATTAATATCAAAATATAGCAATGTAAACTATGCTATCTGCATTGCTGCTGCTGCTGCTGCTGCTAAGTCGCTTTAGTCGTGTCCGACTCTGTGTGACCCCATAGATGGCGGCCCACCAGGCTCTGCTGTCCCTGGGATCTGCATTAAAAAATCTCAAAAGCTTGTTTTAAAGCTAGACTGAATATTTGCATATTTAAGACAAAGACAAATATATATTATCTATTATATCCACTCTCCTCTATTAAGCACTGTAGAAACAAGAGCAGTTATGAAACATATGTGGCAATTAAAAACCTTTAGATCAAGTTGATGAAACTGTGTATATAAGGGATATATAAATTATAACTCCACATACAATTATAAGCAAATTTTCAGATATTAAAATAGTGCAATCAGTGGCACATAACAAGTAACTTTTTTGATAGAATTTAAACAGTCTATATAAACTTGGTTTATCTTATTCTAGTTTCCCTAATTAAATTACTATCTATAAATTAGAAATATACAGGTTATTCTCCTAACTTTCTAATTTCTATGGCCAGCTGCCTACTGGACAGAATTTTTTTTGCTACCACATAAGAAGTTCAATTCAATGTATTCAAAACTGGACTCATAGTCTTATTCTCCAAAGATATCCCTTTCTGTCTTATAATCCCTTCCTCAGTGAATATACCACAGTCTAATTAATTGCACAAGGTATTGCTTGGTACTTTACCTGATTTGTTGAAGATTGTTGACATCTGTGTAATATTTTAATTTTCCGTCCAAGTTTCCAAAATTATCAGAATTAACCAAATGCCTGTGCTGATGACCTTTTAATACTATATCTTTGCACGAATTATTGCTTTTTCATCTTCCATGGATTTTTCCTTCAATTCAGAGAACTCACCTACTTCCATCGTCATATTCTGTCATTGGCATCAGTAAAATTGCTCCACCTCTGAAAATCATTATTCAAACACAACCTTGTCCTATCTTTGTCTTATTTACTGCTAAATTTTACATCACTGAGGCCTCCAGTTTATCAGCTTAATCACTTTCATCCCATCTGTCTACCCTCTCTTCTTCTCACAACCCACATTACTAGACTTAGTTCTCATGAAATATTAGTAAAACCACTTTTGCATATGTTCTCCATGCTCTTGTCCCTTCTTTTTGTTGTTCTCCTTGGAAAAAACTTAGCCCTGAATGAACAGAGCTGTTAAGTTTCTATATATCTTCATCTTAAGACTGAGTGTTGTTAGGAAAAAGAAGTACAACACAAAAAGTTGATATCGCTCACAAATTCACGGCTGCTAGCCTAAACTAAATATTCAGTATTACTAGGTGATGTTGCAATTTTGTTGGTATGATCATATTTCCATTCTCGTATCTTTTCACTTTCCTCAAACCTCTGTAAACTCATTTATCCAGATGGAAGCTTCCCTAAAACAGCTTAGTCCTTCTAATTGTATGCATGCTAAGTCTCTTTTATTCATGTCTGACTCTTTTCCATGCCATGGACTGTAGCCCGACAGGCTCCTCTGTACATGAGATTTTTCAGACAAGAATACTGGAGTGGGTAGGCATTCCCTTCTCCAGGTGATTTTTCTGACCCAGGGATCAAACCCAGGTCTCCTGCATTGCAGTCCCCTGGGATTCCCTGGTGGCTCAGATGGTATAGAATCTGCCGACAGTGCAGGAGACTCAAGTTAGATCCCTGGGGTCAGGAAGATTCCCTGGAGAAGGGTATAGCAACCCATTCTAGTATTCTTGCCTGGAGAATCCCATAGACAGAGGAGCCTAGTGAGGTATAGTCCCTGAGATCATAAAAAGTTGGACAAGACTGAATAATACACACAGTCCTTCTACTTAGCTCTCTGAAATTGCTCTCGTTTCTTTTCCTTTCTAAGTCTGAGTCTTCATGTGTCAAGTTGATAAGGTACAATTTGAAAAAATAATAATAATAAGTTTCTGCTTAATCAATGAACTCCAAAATGGAAGATTAAATTTACACATGGAATGTTATAAGTGACATGTGAAGAACTGATTGATGGGAGAGTTAGAAGACAGTGTGAGGGCTCTAGTATTCCAGCCTGGGGCGTTGGTGGTTCTTGTATCAAAGTAGTGGATCAGCTGATCTGATTGTCATTTGTTTTTTTGCCCACTAATATTAAAACATTAGGAAAGTTGAAAAACATTTTCAGGAAACTAGTGTTGCTATTTTGTGCCATTTTAGTCAGAAAGGCCTTTATTTTGCTGTTTTCACTTAATATATTCACATATATTAACTCTGTGTGTGTATGTATATATAACTGTATATATGTGTGGTGTATATATATATATATCTTGAACTTTTATACCTTAAAAATAGCTCATTTTTTTCATATACTGAAGGAAACAACAGAATGGGAAAGACTAGGGATCTCTTCAAGAAAATCAGAGATACCAAGGGAAAATTTCATGCAAAGATGGGCTCAATAAAGGACAGAAATGGTATGGACCTAACAGAAGCAGAAGATATTAAGAAGAGGTGGCAAGAATACACAGAAGAACTGTACAAAAAAGAGCTTCATGACCCAGACAATCACGATGGTGTGATCACTGACCTAGAGCCAGACATCCTGGAATGTGAAGTCAAGTGGGCCTTAGAAAGCATCACTACGAACAAAGCTAGTGGAGGTGAGGGAATTCCAGTGGAGCTATTCCAAATCCTGAAAGATGGTGCTGTAAAAGTGCTGCACTCAATATGCCAACCAATTTGGAAAACTCAGCAGTGGCCACAAGATTGGAAAAGGTCAGTTTTCATCCCAATCCCAAAGAAAGGCAATGCCAAAGAATGCTCAAACTACCGCACAATTGCACTCATCTCACACGCTAGTAAAGAAATGCTCAAAATTCTCCAACCAAGGCTTCAGCAATATGTGAACTGTGAACTTCTTGATGTTCAAGCTAGTTTTAGAAAAGGCAGAGGAACCAGAGATCAAATTGCCAACATCTGCTGGATCATGGAAAAAGCAAGGGTGTTCCAGAAAAACATCTATTTCTGCTTTATTGACTATGCCAAAGCCTTTGACTGTGTGGATCACAATAAACTGTGCAAAATTCTGAAAGAGATGGGAATACCAGACCACCTGATCTGCCTCTTGAGAAATCTGTATGCAGGTCAGGAAGCAACAGTTAGAACTGGACATGGAACAACAGACTGGTTCCAAATAGGAAAAGGTGTACGTCAAGGCTGTATATTGTCACCATGTTTATTTAACTTATATGCAGAGTACATCATGAGAAATGCTGCACTGGAAGAAACACAAGTTGGAATCAAGATTGCTAGGAGAAATATCAATAACCTCAGATATGCAGATGACACCACCCTTATGGCAGAAAGTGAAGAGGAACTCAAAAGCCTCTTGATGAGAGTGAAAGTGGAGAGTGAAAAGGTTGGCTTAAAGCTCAACATTCAGAAAACAAAGATCATGGCATCTGGTCCCATCACTGCATGGGAAATAGATGGGAAAAAAGTGGAAACAGTGTCAGACTTTATTTTTCTGGGCTCCAAAATCACTGCAGATGGTGACTGTAGCCATGAAATTAAAAGACGCTTACTCCTTGGAAGGAAAGTTATGACCAACCTAGATAGCATATTCAAAAGCAGAGACATTACTTTGCCAACAAAGGTTGGCCTAGTCAAGGCTATGGTCTTTCCTGTGGTCATGTATGGATGTGAGAGCTGGACTGTGAAGAAGGCTGAGCACCAAAGAATTGATGCTTTTGAACTGTGGTGTTGGAGAAGACTCTTGAGAGTCCCTTGGACAGCAAGGAGATCCAATCAGTCCATTCTGAAGGAGATCAGCCCTGGGATTTCTTTGGAAGGAATGATGCTAAAGCTGAAACTCCAGTATTTTGGCCACCTCATGCGAAGAGTTGACTCATTGGAGAAGACTCTGATGCTGGGAGGGATTGGGGGCAGGAGGAGAAGGGGACGACAGAGGATGAGATGGCTGGATGGCATCACTGACTCGATGGATATGAGTCTGGGTGACCTCCAGGAGTTGGTGATGGACAGGGAGGCCTGGCGTGCTGCAGTTCATGGGGTCACAACGAGTCGGACATGACTGAGCGACTGATCTGATCTGATCTGAAATGGAATACAAAAATAGTTTGGTCCTAATCCCTTGTATTTGTGAAATGGCAAAAGAGACTTTGCAAGTGTGATCAAGTTATGTATCTTGAGACGGGAAAGTATTTGAATTATCCAGGCAGACTCTAAATGTAATCACAAGTGTCCTTACAAAAGGAAAGCTGTGAGAAATTTGACTACAGATGAAGGCAGTGTGACAGTGGAAGCAGAGGGAGAAAAAGAGAAGTGATGTGTTGAATTGAATGTGAACCAGAAGCTAGAAAAGACAAGGGAATGGGTCCTGCCCTAGAGATTCCTGAGGAACTAGCCCTGACTACACTTTTGTGTTGACCATGTAAGACTCATTTTGGGCTCCTGAGCTAAAGAACTGCAAGAGAATAAATTTGTGTCAGTTTAACCCACTATATTTGTAGCAAATTGTTACCAAGATAGTTATATCATCTTCTGTACTTCCTTTTCTACTCAATAATGTATTTTTGAAATATTTTGAGTATATTTGTTGTTGTTTTGTTGCCAAGTCGTGTCCGACTCTGCAACCACATGGACAGCAGCATGCCAAGCTTCCCTGTCCTTCGCTATCTCCCAGGGTTTGCTCAAACTCACACCTGACTAATTCTTTTGAACTGTCATCCAATAGTGCCAATATAAATGAACTGTAGTTCATTTTCCAACTTAGAGACAGATAGTTTTCTTCCAAGGATCTCTTACATATGCCTTCAGATACTTAAAGGTGGATATCTAGAAATGGAAATTCTAGAACGTATTAGTTTTCAATTGCTGTGCAACAAAGTACCACAAACTTCATGGTTCAGAGCTACATAAAATTTTTATCTTATAATTTTCGAGGTCAGAAGTCTGAAATCAGTTTCACTGGGCTTAATTGATGATTGGTAGGGCTGTGTTCCTTTTAGAGGAAAGGCTTCAGGGAAAAATCTATTTTCTTACCTTTCTTACCTTTCCAGCTTTTAGAGGCAGCTCACATTCCTTAGCTTGGAGCCGCCTTTCATCTCTAAAGCCACCAATTTAATAACTCTGAACACTGCTTTTGTCATCATATCTCTTGTTTCTCCTGTCCTCTCTTTCACCTACAAGGACCTTTTTGATTACGAGTCCACCTAGATAATCCAGGATAGTCTTCCTATGACAAGATACTTAACCACATCTACAAAGTCTCTTGCCATGGAGAGTAACATATTCCAGCTTCTAGAAATTAGGATGTGGACCTCTTTGATATACCATTATCATACCTCACACATAGTTAGTAACATATGTACACATCCAACTTTACTAGCTATTGCCAACTTTCTTTACAAATTGGTTGTTCTAAATATTCTCACCCTAAAATTAGATGAATTTCACTCTTTCCACACATTTTGTGTTAAAAGGATGTATAATTTTGCCCAGCTGATACATGTAAATGAATTCTCATTATTTCAATTTGCATTTTTTTTCACTGCTAAGTGAGGTTTGTCATCGTTTTTGATTAGGCATGCACATGTAAGTTTCTTTTATTCCCTTTCATATTCTTTGCCTTACCATTTTAGTATATGTAGTCTGTCCCTTTTGATAAAGGTTTTAGGAGTTTTTAAACATGTAACTTAGAAAGGAATCCTTTGTTATAATACTTGAAAATATTTTTTCCCCCTGTGTGGCTAAAGTAGTCCCAATGATGACAAGTGAAGCTGATTTTCACTTACATTGTGCATTTAATCATACTGCATTTTAAAGTACTCATTTATAATTTTTTCCTTATGGTTTCTGCTGTTCATCTTTTTTAAAAAGTGTATAAAATATTTTTCCATGTATTATTCTAATATATTTACAGTTCTAATTTTCAAATTTTGCTGATTTATTTGCTTAGAAATATATTTATATATGACAAACTAGAAATGGCATTTTTTTTGTTCTTAGTTATGGATGATTTGTATACAAAATACTTTTTCTCCATCATATAACAAGCACTCATAAATACATTATCCTATATATATATATGTGAGCTACTGATTCTATTTAATTGGATGAATCATTTTTCATTATCCATACCATAGTATCTTAATTACTATAGCTTTATAATAATCTTCATATGTAGTAAGTCAAATCCTCCTTTCACCATCCTTGTCTTCTCCATTTTTTCTTCAAGATTGCCTTTGCTTTACTCAGACTCTGTGAGTTTTAATCCTGTTTATTTTTAACATTTTAATGACTTTATGCTTCAGACTATCTTGTAAACACATAGATGGACTGTTTTATATTTCAATTTAAGTATATATTTTTACATATAAATTTTGTCCAGGTACACTTCACTTTCACTTTTCACTTTCACACAATGGAGAAGGCAATGGCAACCCGCTCCAGTGTTCTTGCCTGGAGAATCCCAGGGACGGCGGAGCCTGGTGGGCTGCCGTCTATGGGGTCGCACAGAGTCGGACACGACTGAAGCGACTTAGCAGCAGCAGCAATATACCTATAATTAGAGTTGCCAATCATATCAAAAACATAGTTACATTTAGTAAAAACTGCAAATTTTCTGAAGTATTTTTCCATTTTACAGTCTCAGCAGTGATGCAATAGAGCTCCACTCCTTGCCAATACTTTTATATTTTAGTTATTCTGGTGAATATGTGGTGTTATCTCATTGTGAATTTATTTTGTCTGTCTCTGAGGAGTAATGATGTAAAGAATATCTTTGTACGTCGCTCGGCCATTTGGATATCCTCTTAGTGTCTATGGTAAAGTGCTTGTTCAAGTCCTTTTCTTTTTAAAAATTCAGTCTTTCTCTCATTGAAATTGTATATTCTAAAGTCTAGTCCTTTATTACATGCATTTTTGCTAATACCTTCCTGTAGTCTCTGGTTTGCCTTTTCACTTTCTCATTGGAAACTTTTGATGACAAAAGTTAATATTTATAAAATCTAATTTACCATTTTAAATTTTATAATTAGTTCTTTATTGTGTGGCATTCAAAAAATATTTGGTAATCCAAGCTTCTGAAAATATTTTCTAATGTTTTCCTCCAGAAACTTTATAATTTTTGCTTTTACATTTATGTCTATGGTCCATCTTGAATTGACTTTTATGAATAGTAAGAGGAAGGAGTCAAGATTTCTCTTTTCCATATGGTTTCTATACTTCAGCATCATTTATTGAGGAGACAATCCTTTCCTCAATAAATTTTATTAGTGTTTTTCTCATAAATTAAGTGGCTATAAGTGTGGTTCTGTTTCTGAGCTCTCTATTCTATTTTATTAAAATATTTATTCACTTTGTGCCACTACCATTTTGCCATACTAATATAGTAAATCTTTGTAATAAATCTTGAAATGGTGTATAAGATCTAAAACTTCACTTCAATATGCCAAGACTGTGTTAGCCATCATTCTAGATCCTCTGCATCTTCATATAAATTTCAGTCAACTCATCAATTTACATACACACTTAAAACATCTGGCATTTTGATTTGATCTTATAAAGATTCTAGACTTACTGATACTAAGTCTACCAATCCAGGCACATGGCATATTGCTCCATTTAGTTAGATTTTTTATGTTTTTTTTTTTTTAGTTGTTTTGTTTTTTTCATTAGGGAAGCTTTTAAATTTATGTTTTAAAATTTAAATAGATATTTAAACTTCTAAGTATCTAAAATTTTCAATGTTATTATCAATGGACTTAGTTAAAATTTTATTTTCTATAGTTTTTTTAATAGTATATGAAAATCTAATTTAAATTTTGTTTCTTCTGATAGTTGTAGAATATTTTATATCTGCTGTTAAAAGAAAAATCATAATTCTATGTCTTTGTCCCAATCTTTATGCCTTTTATTTCATGCTGTAATATGTGAGTAGATCTTCTACTGCAATATGAAACAGAAGTAAGAAAAGAAAGAAATTCTTGCCTTCTTTCCAGTCTTAAAGTGAAATTCAATATTTCACCATTAAGTATAGCGTAGCTGTAATTTAAAAATTAGAAACTATCAGATTAAAGAAGGTCCTTTTATTCTTAGTTTGCTAATAAGTTTGTCATAAACAAGTATTAAATTTTATCAGGGTTTTTTCTGCATATATAGAAATAAAAATTTCTATGTATAAAATTTTTTCTCCTTTATTACTTTAATGTGACAAATTATATGATTGATTTTGAGTGTCAAATCAACCTTTAATATCTGTATTAAGTCTCCTTGATCATGATGTACTATACTTTATATGTTATCACTGTGGTCAGTTTTAAACATTTTATTGAGGCATTTTTACATATATCTTTACAAAGAATATTGATCTGTAATTTTCTTTTTTACTATTCCATGTCAGTCATCAGCATCAAGGTTTCATAAATGAATTAGGAAGTGTTCTTTCTTTTTCCTGAAGAAGTTTGAGTAAGATTGATATTATTTCCTCCTTAAATGTTTATGAGAATTCATTAAAAAAAATCTTGGCTTGAGGTTTCTTTATGAGGAGATTTTTAATTATACATTTAATTTCTTTAACCAATATGGCACCCACGCAAGTTTTTTATTTTCACTTGCTAGTTTAGGAAGTTGTAAATTTCAAATTATGTTTATTTTATTTAAATTGTTGAATTTATTGATATATATTTGTTTATAATACACCTATTATCACTTGTAATACCTACAGAATTTGTAGTGATATCTCCTATATGATTTCTGAGATTAATAATTTTATGTCTTCTCTATTTGTTGCAGTAAAATATCTTTTTCTAAAGGTTTATTTTTACATTCTTTATATTAATTACTTTATATCACACTTTTCACCAAACATACATTTGACTTTGTTTATTTTCTGTCTTATAACTGTTGTTTAAACTTAATTTTTTCTGTTCTCATATTGGTTACTTCCTTCTAGTTTCTTTTGGGTTTAATCTGTTGTTATTTCTCTCAATCAAGATGGGAATTTATATCATTGATGTTTTTTATTTTATTCAAATATTTATACTGAACTTTACATTTTATAAACAGTCTTATTTATAATCTTCATATTTTGATTTTTCTATTTTTATGATTGTTCAGACTAAATATTTTCTACTTTCTATTGTTATTTCTTCTCTGATTCATGGATTATTTTTAGTGTGTTGTTTTAATTTAAAACATCTGTGGATTTTTTACATATCTTTTTTACAAATTATTTCTAACTTATTTCAATAGGTATCACAGAACATATTCAAATATGTCAAGATTTTTAAATTTGTCAAGACTTGCCTTAAATGTCATCCCATTGTATAATGGCTTTCATCGTTTCTGTTGTGAATTTGGTGGACATTAATTTTTGCTGATTGAAAAGTAATATATCTTTTTTAATGCTTTTATATTTTTGTTGTTTTATTTGCTTTTTAGTAATTTGTCTATGATGTGTCTAAGTGTAATTCTCTTTCTAATTAAATTGCTTAGATTTCCCTGACTTTTTTGAATTTGTGGGTTGATTTCTGTAATCGGTTTTAGGAAATTCTCCATCATTATTGTTTCAAATATTTCTTCCTCTTCATTTTCTGTGTTCTTCTTCTAGAATTTCAGTTCCATAAATTTTAAGTGATTTGTCCATATTCTACATGTCTTTAAAACTCTGATCTGAATTTTAATATTGTTGTCTCTCAATTAGGTATTTTATCTTTCCTTGGATTTAGATGATCTTGCAACAGCTTATGGGCCAGAAAGTAAGAAAGTGTTCAAAAATTTTCAAGCATGCTAAAATGTCACTATAGCCTCCAGTGGCTAAATATGAGACAATCCCTGCAACAAAATAATAATGATGGTGATGAATTATAACTCATAAAATACATATCCATGAGTTCATACTGATATACATAAATCATTAAATCAAGAAATAAATGACGAAATGGATAACTGTTCCAGGCAGTAAAATTCCAGTTAATTAGTGCAGAAGGAATGATTGCAATAGAAATAAAATCCCAATTTGGCAAACAAAACAATAATAATTTTTGTAGATAAAAATCATCAATGGCTGATGAGACTTGTAGGTTAAAGTCTGGTGAGAATCAGGATGTTTGCTTGGTCTCAAAGTATTTCCCCACATGATACTTATTAATTACAAAGGAAAAATAAAAACTTTACAGTGGAGAAATCTGGCAGGCACTCCTTTAATCAAGCAAAGTTTACATCAGCAGTAATAAGGCATATTGACATCATGTGCATACTGATATTATTCACAGCAAAGGGTGTAAAACAACTTCAGTGATATTACTGTCCAAAAAATATGACCTCAATCTAATCATGAGAAGATATTATACAAACACGAACTGGGGAACATTTTACAAAATAATCTAGCCAGTATACTTCAAAAGTATCAAAGTCATAAAAGGCAAAAATACTGAAAATATACTCTTGATTAGAATAAATTAAGGAGACATGAAAAATAAATGCAATGTGGAGTCCTGGATTGGATCCTGAATAAAAAATTAGTGAAACAGTTAATGAAATTCAAATAAGGTCCAGGGTTAATAATATTACTTTAATGCTAGTTTTTTGTTTTGAAAATTATACAGTGATTATATAAGATGAGATGGTAACATCGAAGAAAAGGAGTGAAGAAAAGAAAAAACTGATATACTATTTTTGCAAGTTTTTATGTATATAATACTGCAAAATAAAATAATTTAAGAATTAAGTACTTCAACTTTGAATATCTAAACCATGACAAAAACAATATTTGTTTCCATTGTAAATTGTTCTTGATTTCCAGTCAATTTGCACTGTTTTAGCATGCCTCGGGATTTTTTGATGTAGCATCAACATGCATGAAAGTTGTTAAGGCTCTTTGTTGTTTAGTCATTCAATTGTGTCCAACTCTTTGCAACTCTAAGGACTGCAGCATGCCAGGCTTCCCTGTCCTTCACCATCTCCCAGAGCTTGCTCAAGCTCATGTCCATTGATTCAGTGATGCCATCCAACTATCTCTTCCTCTATCATCCCCTTCTCGTCCTGCCTTCAATTTTTCCCAGCATCAAGGTCTTTTCCAATAAGTTGGCTTTTCGCATCAGGTGGCCAAAGGATTGGAGCTTCAGCTTTAGCAGGCTCTAGCAGATGTTTTCTTCCAGTGTAAGTAATTCCTTTTCCGGTAAATGTAGCCCAGTGGATCTGTTAGCTTTCATTTGGAAGATCCCCTGGAAGAGGAAATGGCAACCCACTCCAGTATTCTTGCCCAGAAAATCTCATGGACAGAGGAGCCTGGTGGGTCCTAGTTCATGGGGTGGCAATGAGTCGAACACAACTGAGTGACTGAGTGCGCACACACACACACACATACACACACACACAGAAGTGGTCAATAAAACAGTCAGATAGCAAATCTTTTAGGTTTATTGTGGGGAAGAAGCTACAGGTACTCAATTCTGCTGTTGTAGCATGAACATTTACCCTCTAAGCCATCAGGGTGGCCCAAAAGTAGCCATTGACAATGTATATGCAGTGGCTGTGTGTGACTGTGATCCAATAAAACCTTTTTTTTTTTTTTTATGTTTCTCATTGTATTTTCCTCATCTTAGTATTTTTTTTGTTTTTATTTATTTATTTATTTTTTTTTATTTTGCTTAACTTTACAATATTGCATTGCTTTTACTATACATCGAGATGGATCCACCACCAGTATACACGTGTTCCCCATCCTGAACCCTCCTCCCTCCCCCCTCCCCACACCATCCCTCCAGATCGTCCCAGTGCTCCAGCCCCAGGCATCTGTTATCGGGCATCCTACCTGGACTGACGACTCGTTTCAGATATGATATTATACATATTTCAATACTATTCTCCCCAATCATCCCACCCTCTCCCGGTCCCAAAGTCCAAAAGTCTGTTCTATACATCAGTGTCTCTTTTGCTGTCTCGTAAATAGGGTTATTTTTACCATCTTTCTAAATTCCATATATATGCGTTAGTATACTGTATTTGTGTTTTTGTTTCTGGCTTACTTCACTCTGTAAAATAGGCTCCAGTTCCATCCACCTCCTTAGAACTGATTAAAACCTTTTTTACAAAAACAGACATAGTTTGCAAATCTTGCTATAGAGGATTTAAAATAGTTTATGTATTCTAATTTTGCCCTTATTTCTAGTGCTTGGCCTTTTGGAACCCCAGTAAAAAGCTGGAGATGGTTGCAATGGTCATTGGGACTTGAATTTGAAGCTCTCTCCCTAGCTGCTCTCTTCAGTCCCTTTAACCTCTCAGATAATGCTTTCCATTCAGTTCTTGCAACTGGCCCTAACACAGTTTCTGAGGGCATTTGTATGCAGATTTTTAAATCTCTTTCCTGTGATTCTCTCCTTTCCACAGTTTTCTCCTTGTTTATTTCAAGACTCTCTGGCAGCCCCAAATCCCTGATGTTTTTAGTGCAGTAAGATGCCTCCCCGACCCACAGAGAACTGGGAAGTACCCTCAAAAGAGAGCGCAGGTAAACACGGAGGTCACCTAGTCAACGTCCCTTCTTTCATTTCCCCGATATTTCCTACAGTTTCTGCCAACTTTGGGTGTTCTCTAATGTCTTCAAAGAATCAAGGGTTCTGTTTGTTGTGTTGTGGTGGGTTTTCTTTGTATTTGTTTTTTACTCAGTTCTTATCATTTTCATCTATAAACAATGAGTCTAGTATAAGCTACTCCACCATGACTGGCTCTGAGATTCTTGCTTATTTTCTACAATGCTATTTTGAATTTTTTACTTATATTTTTTGCCTCTCTTTTCCAGCATTTTATTTTATTGAGTTCTATCTTTTAATCTGCTTTGTTTTCCTTTTCTTTGCAGGTTGATTATCCTCTTTCTTTTTATTGCTACCATTTAGTTTTTCATCTTTAACTTTGCAAAGTATAACTTAATCAATATATTTGCCTTCTGTATCAGCTGAAGTTCAAAAGGAAAGCAACAACTTTCAAGCTAAGTTAATGTGAAGAAGGCTGATTCATCAAGAGGCTATTTATAAAGATAAGAAGGGTCCTTGGATTCTCCTTAGAGAGTAAAAGAATTTGGCTCAAGTAGTGCTGGACATATCACTATTTCTAGTCTCAAAACAAAGAGGGAAAATTGATAGGAAACTGGAAGCATCTCTTTCTTTGAATCCAGTAGTGATCTTATTGAAAGATACAGTCAGTCATAGGTGAAGTCTTAGGAAGAGAACAGGGAAATAAGTATACTTGACCTTCCTTTTTCTCTCCCTCTGATCTTCTGCCAGGACCACCAATTGGCTGAACCCAGCCAGAAGCCAGAGGAATTAGGATTATACTAGTATAATATAATATATTCAAGTCAGCCTTTGAGGGCCAATGATAGGTAGAGAAGTGTAAAGGCTATCAGGTGGAGCAAACAGAAGATACTATCAGCACAATGATGTCTTAAACACTTCAATGGTAATTACTTTTCTCCTGACATTTAAATATTTTTCATTATGTTTAGCTTTATTTTCATTATTTTAGCTTTATTTTATCCCCCAATTATTATTATTTTATACAGTCACTGCTTATTTAGGTTTATCATAATGTTTATCATTTTTTTGTTATTCTTTCTTGTATCACACACCATTTTTTCTATTCTTTCTTGTATCACACACCATTTTGAGTTTACATTTACTCTTTCTGAATTAAATGGTATAGTAGTAGCTCTTTGAGCAAAGGTTTGAGTGTGTTCCTCTCTGTGTTTATGTGAAAATATCTTTATTTCACCCTCTCTCAAATGATGGTTTAGCTGGACATTCCAGGCTGACAATTACTTTCTCTTGGATCAAAAAAGAAATGATTCTATTTACTTGACTTCTTTAGTGTTGCTGAGAAATCTCTTTCAATAATTTACATTCCTTTGAAAATTAAATTTTTGCTCTCACTGTATTTACAATTGTCTCTGTCCTTAATGTTCAGAAATTTTGGTAAAATTGATGTGGATTTATTTTTACTTATTCTATGTAACTTATTGTACTTCTTTTTTTCCCACTGTACTTCTTACACAGATTTTGTTCATTAATTTTTGAAAATTCTGTCTTTATCACTATTGCTTTATTCATGGGCTCCATTTCCCTCAGAGCCATTTCTTGCCTTTCTTGGTTTTATTCTGAAGCTTAGAATGGTTGATTCCTGCAACTTGATTTTCTTGATTCCTTAATTTATGTCTTTAATAATTTTAATATGATTATTTTGTCATCTTTAAAATCATGTTCTATTAACTATAGTTCATAGTGATCTGAATTTCATTTCTTTGAACCTGTCAATTCATGTTCAAGTTGACTAGACCCTTGTGAGTCTATAATTTAAGAGTGAAGCTTACACCTGTACAACCTGGGTAGAGAGAATTATCCCATTAGAGTTTTGTATTTCAAGATTTGAAGTATGAATAGATAAAACAAAATCTTTTGGAAGCTAATGACTTCCTGAAGCAGAATGTTGAGTTCTTGGAGGCTTTGTACTATTCCCTCTACTTTCATGTATATTTAAAAATTTAATGATATTAAGATAAGGTAATTTAGAATTACTTTAGAAGTTCACTTCTTCCTACTGTCATGGAAATTAATTTTGATCTAATAAGTAGTTTTTGCCTAATATATATCAATGAATCACATTCTTAGGCTAATAATGTGCATGTGTGTGATCAGGCATGTCCAACTCTGTGACCCTATGGAATGTAGCCTTCCAGGCTTCTCTATCCATGGACTTTTTCAGGCAAGAATACTGAAATGGGTTGCCATTTCCTTCTCCAGGGGATCTTGAACCCGTATCTCCTACATCTCCTGCATTGGCCTGTGAATTCTTTACCACTGAGGTACCTGGGAAGCCCAAGTTAATAGGCTAATATATTATATGGTAATAAGAAGAACTTTTTATGCCTTCCTTCACTTATATACTTATATACTTACTTTCAGCAAGTACTCCTTAACTGCATCATGCTAAGTGGTAAAAATATCAGCACAGTTTTTTCTCTCATAAAAATTATCATCTAGGAAGACCATTCATCTAGGAAGACCATCTAGAGTATCATTGTTAAAGATTATATACCAGCATCAGAGGAAGAAAGCTGAAATGTAAGACAGCAAATCAGGGAAGCTCAGTTATTAATTGAAATGGATTGTTAGTTGAAAGACTGCTGCTAAGTCGCTTCAGTCGTGTCCGACTCTGTGCGACCCCAGAGACAGAAGCTCACCAGGCTGCCCCGTCCCTGGGATTCTCCAGGCAAGAATACTGGAGTGGGTTGCCATTTCCTTCTCCGATGCATGAAAGTGAAAAGTGAAAGTGAAGTCGCTCAGTCGTGTCCGACTCTTAGCGACCCCATGGACTGGAGCCTAACAGGATCCTCCGTCCATGGGATTTTCAAGGCAAAAGTACTGGGGTGGGGTGCCACTGCCTTCCCCGTAGTTGAAAGACTATTACATTTTAAATATATGTGAGATACCATCACTAAGATGAGTTATGTAGGAGTATGAATGTCTTGCTGACATTAGTCAGTGAAGTCAATTCAAGCAATGAAGTAGAATAATTCAACTTTAATAAAGAGAAAACCATGTTGTTGTCATTCCTGAGTGCCGCAATGCCACAGGTATTCTGTTAGGGACTTTCCATCATCATGTCCAGCCCGCAAAACACACTGCTAGGTGTTTTTAAAATGAGAAGACTATAACAAAGAAGTAACTGCCCAAGTTTATGGAACTATTAAGTACATGAGCTAGGATGGGAATTCAGTTCCATGAGCCTCCAAAGTTTGTTCTTTCCACTACATCACATTGCCTCCCAAGTAGACTGGTGCCTTCTCCATGGAAATAAGGTATCCTTCACTGTCCAGATATTTTAATATCGTGTTAAAAACCTGCTTGATGTAAGTACTAGGAAGCATTTAATTCATTACAATCACGTCTCTTTTCTTCAACTATTTTTCTTTTTCTTATTTATTTATTTTTTATTATTTGCCTTGATCCCATGTGAAGAAACTTTGGGAAGTGGCATTGAGGAGTGTCAACCTCATACCTAAATGTTAGGTTATAAATTTTATAATGAAAATATTTGTAAGGAGTGTGCCACATCACCAAGAGTAACTGTGCAGTTCTTATTCTGGTTTTGGAATCTTGGGCTCTGAAGGCAGAGGAAGAAAGTAGAACAAACTTCCCAACATTTGATGACAGCATAGTATGGCTTAGAAGCTTTTGCCCCTTTTACTTTCCATGGACTTACTTTCTTGACCAGATTGTACTTGGTAACAACATCATGATACTCAACACCAGCCTCTCAGAACCTACATCTGTAAAGTACAACTTTATTCTTGTCGGATGACCACTTTTGACCTTGTCTTGCTTTAATCCTACACTGACCACATTCGAGACTGAGGAATAGTCCATTAGTGTTTCCCCACCGAAAGGAAGAAAAATAATCACATACTTGAATGAAAAAAATCAACCTCTAACATTTTAAATCTTTCTCCAAGCAACAGGAGATTTCTGGAAAAGAAATAATCCATCAGATATTTTTTCCAGAAACTCTCACTTCATTATCCCTGTAAAAGAGTTTAAATTGTTGAATTACCTCCTTCTGTAGTGTGTCTGTTTAATTCTGTCAGTAATGTTATATAGAAATGCTCAGTGTCCAAAGCTTGGAATTTATTATAAAGTAGTTGAAAACAATGTAAATCGTAGCCAATTACCAAAAATAGAGAAGTAAAAAAAAATTCTTGTTCTGACCTAGCTCAACCCTATAATTTAAACCATTTCTAAAAATCTCAAAAAGTTCCAGTTTCAATGAGAGCTTATTCTGATGCAGTTTGCCTCAGTTTTTCTTAACTGACACATGGAATTTTGCAGAATAAAATTTCTTTACGCTGTCAGACACATAGAGCATGACTCTATTTGCATAACTTTTTACTATTTTAATTAGGAAAAAATGAAGATTTTCAATTATTTATATACATATATATATTCTTCATTGGGGTTGCTTTAAAGTCATTGTCTAAGACATATACCAATATGCATAAAAGATATTTGTATCTTAGGTGATGATTTTCAAACAGCTTCAACAACGGAATTACATTTTAACATTCCCAGATTTTATGTGTTTCCAGAAAGTTTTATATAAGCTTCCTGGATAATGTGGCCTATAGCTGAGTAAACTTCATAAAAAAAATGGAGTAAAACTATTTTAGATTTGAGAATGTGCACATTTCATGATTTTTCGTTACCTTTTCACTTTTCAAGGAAAATTAGTTTTGGTGCTTCATTGAGACCATTTTAAAAATAGTCTATTAAGCTGATTAAGATGATTCATTGCTGCAGGTGTTACCTTATACAGTGAACTGTTAATAACATAATCATTCACACTTGCAACATGATTCAGCATCTGGTTCAACGCTTCTCCTTCTAGAGGGCCTAACAGGTGCTAGAGAATCACTCGGGGAAATAAGCAATATTACTAACGAGATGAACCACAATTGTCATTGAATGTTTATTGTTTCCATCTCAACTTCACTTTTTTAACTTTGGAGACCATTGTGCAATGTCAGTGATGAAGCTGGTGATAAAATATTGCAAGTCCATGACCTCCCTTCAGATCACATAGTGTTATTTTGAGAATTAATGAGCAAAGTTACAGAATAGTCAGGAAGATGGGGAGTGGGCATGGATTTGAAACACACTTCAGAGAGAGACTCAAAGCAGCAGTTTACAACAGGAAGCAAAGAAGATTGTGTCTAATTAGAACTTCAGGGGTAATTTCGAAAGGCCTGGTGTAATTACCTGAGTGGGAAGGTAGCCAGATGGAGGGTAACACCTCCAGTAAGAAGAAAAAGTTTTATTTAGATTCACAAACTCATTCAACAATAATTTCTAAGAGCCCATGAAGGAAAATAAGATTTCTACCTTTCAAAATGTTGTTAAGTATATTTTAAGTTTCCAAGAATCATGATTTTTACTGGAACTTTATATCATTAAACAACAAATAACCTGTTCATTTAGTATTAAATTTAGTCCCATTTTGAGTTAAAAGTACAAACTCTGAAATCTCTATTCTAAAGGGTTCTTGCATTAAAACTTAATGAAAATATCTATAGTCATCACAAGGATCATGCTTTAATCAGTGCCTGTGTTAAAAATGATTTTCAGATCCAATTTTTTTCTAAACAAACTAAAAATTTAGACTGAATGAAAGTGTAGTATAATATATCTGGCAGATTTAATTTAAAATTTACCAATATGCTAATTTCCATTAATTCATGATGAAAGTAAAACAAGCTTGTAGAGAAAATTAATATGGTATTAGTGATTCATTTCAAGTTTGAATAGCAGTATGGTCAAGGTACGGAGAAGGCAATGGCACCCTACTCCAGTACTCTTGCCTGGAAAATCCCATGGAAGGAGGAGCCTGGTAGGCTGCAGTCCATGGGGTCACTGAGGGTCAGACACAACTGAGCAACTTCCCTTTCACTTTTCACTTTCATGCATTGGAGAAGGAAATGACAACCCACTCCAGTGTTCTTGCCTAGAGAATCCCAGGGGTGGCAGAGCCTGGTGGGCTGCCTGCCGTCTATAGGGTCGCACAGAGCTGGACACGACTGAAGTAACTTAGCAGCATGGTCAAGGTAATATACATGCCCTTTTTTCCCTGATGGACACATGTGTACCATCTTCCATGTTTGTCCTTCTAGAAAAAAAGAGCTTGTTTTGAAATGTAATAGAACAATACTGACAAGCAATAAAATGTTATATCTCTTTATAGATAAAGCATATTTAAATTATTCTAGGCAATTTGTTTCATATGCTAAGACTATAGACAGAAAATAATTAATATTTTAATATGCTGTATGATGTAGCTCCGTGTGACTTTTATTTTCAAGGTGAGAATGATGATCCAGCCCTCTGCTATTGCACTTGAGTTTCCTAACATGGGTTGGCCAACTGTGGTGTGAGTTTTACTGCTTTGTCTTGTCAGTGATTTAACATGACCACCAAGTCAAGGCCATGGGGCCACAGCATTCTCTTTGGAAAAGATAATGTTTACTAGTTTGTGCTTATTGTGTGATGCAACTTTACTACAGGAATTACTATTGTCCACCAGTCCCTGGGAAATCTCCCTAATCAGCAATGTTAAATGTAGTTGCCCCGGAGAGTGAAGAACAAGGACCAGGAGACCTATAGCCAAAAGTCTCATCCTGCTGACCAGAAGCAGATGTTTGGGCCTTGCAACAAGGTCTAGTGTCACGTTGGAAATTTAGAGAATGTTAGGGAAACAAGATCGACTAGAATAATGTGTGTGAGAGGTGACCAGGAAGGCTGCTAATCAGGAAGGTTTAGAAATAGCATAAACTTTTAAAAGAGTGTCAGAATAGGCTAGATTCTGGCATGTGCTAAAAGCATTGGAAAATTAGGGGAAGAAAAGGTTGAAGAAGACTTTTAACCCAACGAAGGTATCTTCAGAGTTGAAACAAGCTTTGTAGGTTAAAGTTATTTTATTATTAATCATAGGAATATAGTATGATCATTTTTCTTAAAGATACAGAAATTGAGGCCCGGGAAGCAAAGATATCACCAACAATACAAGATCATTGGTGGAAGAATCCAGGCTATACCTCAGTTCTTCTCTTCTTTTTTATTGTAGTTGATGTACAATATATTGTATGTTACAAGTGTGCAATATAGTGATCCACAACTTTTTAAGGTTGCTCTCCATTTATAGTTATAAAATGCTGGCTATGTTCCCTGCGTTGTACCCTTGTAACTTCTTTTATGCATAATAGTGTGTACCACTTAGCTCCTATCCATTTATTGTTCCTTCCCACTTCACTCCCAGCACTGATAACCACAGTTTATCCTTCATATCTATAAGTTTGCTTCTTTTTTGTCATATTCACTAGTTTGTTGTATGGGAAAACAGAAGCAGAACACTGACCTAAGTTATAGCAATAACTTTTTTTGGATCTGTCTCCTAAAGCAAAGGAAATAAAAGCAAACAAATGATACCTAAGTGAACTTAAAAGCTTTTGCCAAGCAAAGAAACCATGGACAACACAAAAAGACAGCCCCCTGAATGGGAGAAGATATTTCAAATAATATGCCTGATAATGGGTTAATATCCAAAATATACAAACAGCTCATACAAGTCAACATCAAAAAGCAAACAACCTTATTTTACAAATGGGTGTAAGACCTGAATAGACTTTTTCCCAAAGAAGACATAGAGATGGCTAACAGGCATATAAAAAGTTTCTCAACATAGCTAACCATCAGGTAAATGCAGATCAAAACTGCAAGAAGGTATCATCCCACACCTGTCAGAAGGACTAGCATCAAAAAGACTGCAAATAACTAACAAATGTTAGTGAGGATATGGAGAAAATACTGGAGTGGGTTGCCATTTCCTTCTGCAGGGGATCGTCCCAACCCAGGGATCAAAGCCAGGTCTCCTGCTTTGCAGGCAGATTCTTTACCAACTGAGATACAAGGGAAGCCCAGGGAGAAAGTAGTATACTCATATGCTGTTCGTGTGAAGGTAAAATGGTGCAGCCACTGTGGAGAACAGTATGGAAGTTTCTCAAAAAACTAAAAATAGAACTATAATATGATCCAGCAATTCCTGAGTATATATCCAAAAAAAAAAAATCAAAAACACTAATTTAAGAAATACATTCTCCCCTATGTTCACTGCAGCATTATTTATAGTAGCCAAATTTGGGAACAACCCAAGTGTTCATCAGCAGATGAATGGACAAAGAAGATGTGGTATGTGTATATGTATGTATATGTATATACATACATACATATATTTAAATGCACATATACACAATGGAATGCTATACATCCATAAAAAGAATGAAAATTTGCCATTTGCAACAACATGGATAGAATTGGAGGGTATCACACTAAGTAAAATATGTCAAAGACAAATCTATATATAATTTATATGTAGAATATAAAAAAATCAACAGACTAGTGAAGACAACCCCAGTTCTTCTGAATGTGAGTCCTGTGTTTTCCTCACTGATGAAATGATGAACATCTCACAGTTGACCTCAATATATAAGGGGCTGTTCTTAGGGCTGAAAAACAACTAAGCACATATTGGATAAGGGAGAAGCATGTTGAAAAATAGCTATTTCAGCAGACTTACTGTTCTCTTCCATACTCAGCTTAATATCAGGTAAATAGTCCTTGACTCTACTTCTCCGATTGGACTTTGGCTAGACAACCTCAGGGATACTGTGATCACTTATGGTTGCTTTTAAAACAAAGAGAGGCTACAAACCTCATTCAAAAGAGAGACCAGAATTAAGATTTGAAACTGTCATCTGTACAAGTTTTAAAGCATGAGTTAACTATTAAGGCATTTGCAGTATGGAATATCTGTAGATAAATAATTCTCTCCTTCAGGGGAAGAATCAGTGTAAGCCTGATGATGAGCAAAACTGGCAGCCTGCCCTGTGATATGCCACACAGTGATGATGGGGACCGTGGTGCACTAGACAGTGTGGGCCTGTTCTAAGGAAGGCAAGCACCACTCAACTCTAGATAATCATTGCTGCATAAAAATGTTGACCCATTGGTACCAGGACTTCTGATATTTGCCAAGCAAAGCTGAAATTTGAATATTTATGCAAAATCATCCAATTCTTATGTATTCTCTCAGTTAATAAAGCACATTGCAAATAGCAACAGCAAAAATCACTGTGTGAAATGAATAAACTGTCTCCAAACTTGATCAAGCCCACAAGCCAACAATTTTTAACCTTTTTTTCCTTAGTATATATATTTTATTGAAGTACAGTTGATTTACAATGTTTCAGGTGCACAACAAAGTGATTCAGTTATACATATACATATATATTATTTTTTAGATTATTGCACATTATAAGTTATTACAAGGTATTGACTATAGCTCCCTGTGATATACAATGAATTTTTGTTGCTTGTTGCATATCTATTTTTTTTAAAATTAGAGATCTATCATTCTATTTATACTAAACCAAACAAGTGGAATCAAAATGTCACAAATATTTTACTTACATAAAAATATGTAAGTTTTCTAAAATACATATATTATAAACACTTTATATATACGTGTACAAAAGCTTTTCTACTACTCTTGATAAATGCTTGAGAAAGAACATCAAAAAAGAGATGAATAAATTGGGAAAATGTAAATGAAATGGGAGCACTGAATATGATAATTTGCTATCTTTAAAGCAAAGGACTGAGGGATATTTATTCTGAACAAGAGAAAATTCTAATGACATCCTGTATTTTTAAAAGGTGACATTAGATGATTCAGTTATTCTTTCTAGGTGCAGAGTGAAGATTAACATTTAAGGAAGGTATCTAAGCCAGAAACTTCTAGAGATGTCTGAAGATGGTAAAATTACCAAGAGCACTGAAAGTATTATTTATATTGACCAGATCCCCACACTTACCACGAAGCACACTGGCCACCATAGATCTGTGCTAGAACTGGCTTCTTGTCCAGCCTCCTGATGTCAGCTATAACATTAGTAAGTAAAAACACCCCTGAATCAGGCAGATGTAAAAGTGGTGAATAGAAAACATATTAGTATGCATATTTATGTTCAGCATGAGATCAATTTACAGATTAGATGCTAAGCAGGAAATGAGTCTTCTCATTAAATGGTATATAAGTGCTCTTCCTTTCAGCATTTCCTGTGACTAAAATCTCTGATCTCACAGGAGAAAATATGTAGTCCAGGAAGAAGGCAGAACTAGAAAATGAATTTAAGAAAAGGTATAGCTGTATATTCACACAGATGTGTTTATTAGCAAATTCAACAGATACATAGATTTTGTCCAAACATGGTAAAGGTAGGAACATTTATTTATTCGTTAATTCTTTAAATTTTTGTTTAGCTGCTACGATGTGGCGACACTCTGTGCATGTTAGAGCTACCATAGTGGATTAAGCAGATATAGTTCCTGCCCTCATGGAGTTTTTATTCTTGCTGAGAAGGAGGAGAGAACCATACACAATTAGAAAAATAAGTAATATGAAGTCAAGTAATAATAATTGTTAGGGAAAAATAATGTAAAGAAAGAGTAAAGCAAGAAGTATGCACTTACAGTAGTGATAGTTGATCAGACATCTAAACAAATAAGAGTCGATGAATGAATAAATGGAGAGTTTCTGGGAAGAGAAAACAGTGAAACAAAGATATATTCTAGGAACAGCAAGGAGATCGGGGTAGTGAGCAAAGGAGAGAGTATACTAACTCTTGAAAACTGATAGTTGATAAGATTGTATTTTTAACAAATACATTTTTAAAACTCAAAAGTTAATAATAAAATTCTCAAAGCAATACTTGAAACCCCAGATTAAAGCAGATTATGGAGGAAAATTTTTCATGGAGCAAAGCTAAGAAATGCCAGAATTAGAACTAGTTATTCATTATTACTTGCAGATTATTAATGGTTCCTTCATAAAGCAAGATTGTAAATTGATATATATATATGCATGTATGATAAAAATGTATAGAATCTTTATACAGAGTATAATAATTCTTGACCAATTCTTATCTTTACAAAATCAGGTAAAGAATTCTTCTAGATACATTTATTTGGAGATTCCTAAACTACCACAGCCATTGTTCCACTGCCTACTTTCATATGCAGTTGGAGTGTAGATTGATATAAATATTCTTGCAAGCTATTAGACCTTAGTGTGTAAAAAGCCTTGAAAAAAATTATGCCATTAGACACAATAATTCCACTTCTAGGAATCCATCCTAAGGAAATAAACAAATACAGACAAAGATTTATGAGTAAGATATTCACAATGGCTCTATTTATAATAGTAAAAAATTAGAAACAGCCTAAATAACCAACAACAGAAATTACCATGCTTCCATATGATGATATATTTTTCACCCATTGTAAACTCTGATGTTAAAGATTTTTAATAAGAAGGGAGAATTCTAATGAGTGAAAATAAAGTGAGAAAGCAATTGAAAAGTTATATATACAAGACATACAAAAGATGTATCCTGTTCATACATACCATGGAGAAAAGACTGAAGGAATTTACATCAAATAGCTTAGAAGTGAAGTGATGGATAATTTTTATTTCCTTTGTTTTACTTGTTTTTCAAATTTCCCACAGTGAGAACCTATCATTTCTATATATGGAAAAAATGTTTTAAAAATTATGTGGACATATGGCTGGCCTTGGATAGCTCCCCATGGATGCGGGGGGGTGAGGGGTGGGGAACTGACTATTTCTTTTAAGTCTTTAAGTTTTCTATAGGAGACATCTTGGCACATTTGTCTTGCTAATGCCTGGGTCTAGAAGTTGTACTTGTCTTGAGGCTATGAATTTAGATTTTAAAAAAGTTTCTATTCAAGCCAGAGTTTTCCAGAGTTTGTCCCATTGTGTTTCTAGGAGATGCTCTTTGAAACAAATATTTCCTTGGGAAAATAAATTTGGGAAATGCTATGTAGTTTGTTATCTTCTTGAAAGCCAGAACGCACATTAAGACGTTAGAGTTTCCAAGATGAACTGTAACATACATAATATAATATACAATTGACTACACTTGTTTACTCAACATCTACCAAACTTAATGAGAAAAAGATTTTTTGTTTGCTTTTCCTCACATACTTTTTAAAAACATTTTTCAGAACTAGAGTTCCATGGAAAACTCTCTATGAAGTGCAGAATTTCATAATTTTGAGACAGACAAATGGGTAAAGTACTATTTTAGAAAATGGAGTACTTGGGGGAAATGTTTGCAGAACTATTAAGATGAAAGCCTGTCAGGCAGAGAGTAAAACAATACAAGTAGGACTTAATTCAGTGATTCCATTGTGCTTCTATTAATGTTAGAAACCCAGTTCTCATAGGAATCAAACCATGTTGCTTGTGTTCTCATAGGCCTGACATACACTGAAAATGATTCCATTTACTTCAACAAATTTGACTGCACTGTCTTAGAGAAAGGAAACACAATTTAGTTATAGACCTCCTTTCTCTAAGTACCTAAATATAGTGAATAGCAACATAGCAATAATTTAACAGTTGTTGATTGAATGAGTAGATTTCAAAATATATTATTCTTATCCATCACCTTGAATACACCAAGAAGAACACAAACCTTGTTTAATTTTTGTTATACTTTTGGGCGTCCCTGGTGGCTCAGACAGTAAAGTATCTCCATGTGATACAGGAGACCCAGGTTCAATCCCTAGGTTGAATGGATTCCCAGCAGAAGGGAATGGCTACCCACTCCATATGTTGCCTGGAGAATCCCATGGTTGGAGGAGTCTGGCGGGCTACAGTCCACAGGGTCACACAGAGTTGTACAAGACTGAGTGACTAACACTTTCGCTTTCATTCTTATTCATACCTTGAATATACCAAGAACACAAACCCTGTTTCATTTTTATTGTGATTTTATCACTGGAAAAGGACTTAAAGTGGTTTTCTGCTACAACTCTTTTTGCCTTCTCTAAGCAGAGTGTTATTAACGACATTTTCATGGGAAAACCAAGGAGATTAAATGATGTGATCAAGGTCATACATCTGTGCTCAGTCTTCATAGAAGATTTCCTGGCTCTTTTCTTCTGAAAAGGAAAATAGAGGTGACTATCTGAAGTGAAATGACTTGAAGGATAACCAGCCACCAACCCCTGGAAAACATCTCATTTTCAGTCACCCTGACAGTTACCAACCAGCTACTGAAGATGCAGAGTTCAAACCCAATTCTCTAACATTCACCTCTGCTCTGTATCCTTGAATTGATATTTGAAAGTGTTCAGCTTTTTAAGTCAATATTTATTCTGTCCTAAATAAAGCAAATAGGAAAAGGAGTACGTCAAGGCTGTATATTGTCACCCTGCTTATTTAACTTATATGCAGAGTACATCATGAGAAACACTGGCCTGGAAGAAGCACAAGCTGGAATCAAGATGCCGGGAGAAATATCAATAACCTCAGATATGCAGATGACACCACCCTTATGGCAGAAAGTGAAGAGGAACTACAAAGCCTCTTGATGAAAGTGAAAAGAGGAGAGTGAAAAAGTTGGCTTAAAGCTCAACATTCAGAAAACAAAGATCATGGCATCTGGTCCCATCACTTCATGGCAGATAGATGGGGAAACAGTGTCAGGCTTTATTTTGGGGGCTTCAAAATCACTGCAGATGGTGATTGCAGCCATGAAATTAAAAGACGCTTAGAAGGTAACTTATGACCAACGTAGATAGCATATTCTAAAGCAGAGACATTACTTTGCCAACAAAGGTCCGTCTAGTCAAGGCTATGGTTTTTCCAGTGGTCATGTATTGGATGTGAGAGTTGGACCGTGAAGAAAGCTGAGTGCCACAGAATAGATGCTTTTGAACTGTGGTGTTGGATAAGACTCTTGAGAGTCCCTTGGACTGCAAGGAGATCCAACCAGTCCATTCTAAAGGAGATCAGTCCTGGGTGTTCATTGGAAGGACTGATGCTGAAGCTGAAACTTCAATACTTTGGCCACCTCATGCAAAGAGTTGACTCACTGGAAAAGACCCTGATGCTGGGAGGGATTCAGAGCAAGAGGAGAAGGGGATGACAGAGGATGAGATGGCTGGGTGGCATCACTGACTCGATGGACATGAGTTTGAGTGAACTCTGGAAGTTGGTGATGGACAGGGAGGCCTGGTGTGCTGCGATTCATGGGGTTGCAAAGAGTCGGACACAACTGAGTAACTGAACTGAACTGAACTGAAATAAAGCAAAAAAACAAACAAACAAACAAAGTGAAATCTGAGGATGAAGTTAAGCACAGCCAGGATCTTCCCTCTCCATTTAGAAGTTACAACTCTTCCACCTTCTTGGGTCAGTCACACTGGACCAGGAAACACAGCTCTCAACTCCCCAGACCCTCCTTTTTCGGCAACTTACAGCTTCCAACCAAAAATTTGTCTCCTTTCTTCACCAGGATACCTCAATGATTTCTTGAATAGTATTTATCTAAAACTAATAGCCTGCCAATTATTGCTCCAGCAAAAATGAGTTTTGTCAGGATCAACAAAGAA
Source organism: Tragelaphus eurycerus (assembly GCA_935064755.1). NCBI lineage: Eukaryota > Metazoa > Chordata > Mammalia > Artiodactyla > Bovidae > Tragelaphus > Tragelaphus eurycerus. Next base: position 3,630,478 of record CAKXYN010000015.1, read on the forward strand.
TTGCAATTCAGGGTCTGCGACCATGGCCAATCTTGGGCAAATTTCCCCAACAGCAAGAAGAGGAGAACACTTTTAAAGAGTGAAAAAGGAATTTGAGAGAGCTGTCTCCTAAACAAGAATCCATTGGAGGAATTGAGAGTTAGAAGAATTGTGGTGTTTCATTGGCTGAGTTGTGACAGTTTCTCATTGGCTGAGTATTTGCCAGGCAAGAAGAGAAAGTCTTTTTTTTTTTTTTTTCCCTTTTGGGCTCAAATACCTAGTAAGGCATTACAGCTCCCCCTTATGGCCTCCCAACTCTACTTTAATTAAGGTTTGTTTCTTTATTTTTACAACAGGTATCAGTTCAGTTCAGTAGCTCAGTCGCGTCTGACTCTTTGCGACCCCATGAATTGCAGCACATCAGGCCTCCCTGTCCATCACCAACTCCCGGAGTTCACTCAAACTCATGTCCATCAAGTCAGTGATGCCATCCAGCCATCTCATCCTCTGTCATCCCCTTCTCCTCCTCCCCTCAATCTTTCTCAGCATCAGGGTCTTTTCCAATGAGTCAGCAATTTGCATCAGGTGGCCAAAGTACTGGAACTTCAGCTTCAGCATAAATCTTCCCAATAAATATTAAGGGTTGATTTCCTTTAGGATTGAGTGGTTTGAGCTTCTTGCTCTCCAAGGGACTCTCAAGAGTCTTTTCCAGCACCACAGTCATTATAGCTATATTCAATAGAAGGCTTGTTTTCAGTTACCCAGAGAAACACTTGTTCACAATTTTATGTAACCTTACCTTATAAGTTAGATCTTCTAGATGACAAAATGAAGCTTAATGCAGTAATAAATATCTAGCACTACCTAAGTCACACAACTAGTGAAATGCCAGTGCCAGAGATTGAAGACCACCCAACTCTCCCTCCTAAGACCACACACTTAGTATCTGCATTATTCACGCCCAGGACTTCAGAATAGGACCCTCTCCTCAAAAGATCAGGTAATGGTATATTCTATATCAATGAAATTGGTTTGTTCTTAAATTAATGTCATCAATAAAGCCAGATATTAGAGGTCTAATACATGTGTAAGCCTGCTGATTTTTATCCTCTGGCCAAGATCCGGTCTCTGATCTTGTCAGCTGGCCACCATTAAGCTCAGTCGGTAAAGCACCTGCCTGCAGTGCAAGAGACATGGGTTCGATCCCTGGGTTGGGAAGATTCCCTGCAGAAGGAAATGGCAACCCACTCCAGTATCCTTGCCTGGAAAACCTCATGGACAGAGGAGCCTGGTGGGCTGCAGTCGATGGGGTCGCAGATAGTCAGGCCCGACTGAGCGACTAACACTTAGTAAGCGATTAGATAGCAAAGCAATGTAGATGGCTTTGTGAAATCCATCAAAACTACATAGAAAAAGCTATGTACGGTGAAAGTACTGCTATTGTTGGTTAATGCCATCATCTTTGCCTGAGAAGGGCAGGGTTATATAAAACCTTAAAGTTAAATCTATCACTGAGGAACTCCGTGAGCCAAGCACAAAGCTCTGTTTGTTTATGACATGGCCTTAGTGGAACAGTTTGTTTCTTGTGGTTATCTGTCCAGTTTTGGAAAACTCCAGTTATTGCATTTTCCCAAATATGGTTATAGGCACCAAGCATGCTATAAGGAGATTCTTATTTGCCCACAGAAGAAAATGGGATAATTTCTTAAAATTTTCGCTAACAAATACATAAGAAATGGGCTTTTATGACCGCTTTTGTTCCATTAATATTAAATCAGTGTTGAGAAAAGATATGTATTACTTTTAGCATAAAATTAAAGAGTTTAAAAAGTCCATATGAAGAATTTCGGAGTCATACAAGGCAAAAGTAGAAATTTTCTCTTTTTACTCACATAGAGATAAAATGTGAATTGGTAATTGTCTGAAAACTATACTTGTTTACAAAATGAAAAAAAGGCTTAGCTTACCTGATATTACATGGAATGTTATTGACACTAAGCATAAAGTACATAATGTGTGTACTCAGTTACTCAGTCATGTCCACCTCTTTGCTACCCTATGGACTGCAGCCTGCCCGCCTCTTCTGTCCATGGAATATTCCAGGCAAGAACACTGGAGTGGGTTGCCATTTCCTACTCCAGAAAGTACATATTTCTTCTTAAACTTTTTAAAACTGTATGTTGGAATGTAAGAATCTGCATAAACATAATGGAATCAAAGTAGTTTGACATCATAAACACTTTGTAGCATTTAACTTGAAAATACTTGAGCTTAAAATACTAGTTTGCAAAGAACTTAGTTGAAATGATGGTATACCTTGAAGAAAATCATGGAAATAGTTTCAGATCCAGCCTCTTTCCTTCTCAAAATTGGTGAGTGATACTGATTTCTACTCAGTCACTGGCCACGCACAGTCTCAAATGAAGTCTTTGCGGCTGCTGTTATCTAGTGGTCCAACAAGCCATGGCTTCCGTGTACTTTACCCAAATTGCTGCTCCATTTGAGCATCTCTTTTTTAATTAAAAGGTTTCAGTGAAAATGAAGAATGGATTTTTGTGTGTACGTGCAATGTTGAAAATAAAAAGGAAAGGATTAATCACAGAAAATCCCAAACACAATTCATCAGACGACAGAATTTTTGCCAAGTGCATGAGAACCCAGTGCTTTTCTTTGCTAAATCTAAATCAAAGTTGGTCAGAGGCTATTGTTTCAGACATCATACTTCTCATCCCCACCTTAACTTATTTTTTTTTTTTTTCCTTTGAAACAACATTCCTCCATATCCACTTTTGGGATAAGGGATAGGGTAAAGAATTTAATGTTATTTTTAACTGAACTATCTTGTTAACCTTAGGAGACATCCCTGGAGCTGAAACTCATTCAAGTAATAATAGCTCAGCAACTCATTCCCTGAAGACGGGCTCTGTAGAGTCAGTCTGGAAAAGCTCTTTAAAAACACAGTCTGCCTGGCCCTTTTCTTTTGGTTTCTGTGGAATTTTTCTTAGCAACAATTTTTAGCTGAGGGGGTTATGGACTATTGTAAATGAAGGAGAACTGGGAGGAGAGGGTGGTAGGGAAGGCTCCTTGCTGCGCTCATTAAACAAAGCCTGCTTGTATAAGCCATGTCCCCTGGCTTTATGCAAAGGGGAACACAGTTCTGGAGTTGACAGGGACTGAGATCTTAAAATACAATGAAAAGTAACGCCCTTTTGTGGAGGATACTCACCTTGCCAGAAGTGAGTCAGAAAGAGAAAAATAAATACCTTTTTCTAATGCATATATAGTCATTTATTTTTAAATTTTGTGTACTGAGCTGCCTTCCAAATGACACCATTCTCACAGAGGGCAGGGCAGCCTGTGACTACCAGTCTCCAAGGGTTCTAGTAAGTTGCCTGGACAGTATTTCAAACGTATGCTGGTTCAGAGCCTGAGCACATCAAGCCCAGAATCTGATGCCACTTTTGTCTTACGAGGGAAATAGAATTGTCCTTGCCTTTTGATAGCGCACAAGCTTAAAAGTAGAAAACACGAAAGCCAACTTCCAGCCCTGTGTGTGCAAACAGCAGAGAGAGTGTAATCCAGACTGGATCCAAAAAGACTTGTCAAATGAAAGAGAAATGCACAAACATGTCTGCTTTGTCCTCTGAATTTTAAAAGCATCTAATGTTACAGAGCTCATGTGAACTTTATTTAAAGCACAGCCATCCACAAAGGATTCCCTTTATGGTTTTAGTGGCTGTCCTCTTTCCTCGCTGTTCACGACTATGATTATTTTATAAGCCCTTTTGTAGCTTGGTTTATTTGACTTAACCTTTTAAATGTAGCTTTGTTTCTGACAGCATAGGAAGTATAATGCCGAAGGAAAACTCTGCATGAGGGGTTGATGCAGGAGGCAGACACGTGATTTGAAATAAGAAGTCTTGGGAAGACAGTCAACTTACTTGGTAGTTTCTCAGTTTTTCCAACGTAGCTATATCTATAAAGCCAAATGCCAAGTTTTGATTCCTAGGTTTTACGAGGTATGAGGTTGCCGAGGTACAAAACTAATCCTTGGCTAGGTGTTCTTTTTTTTTTAATGATGAAAACTGCATGCATGAAAAACAAGGTGCAGCATCCGTTTTTGATTTAAAAAAATAAAAATTTAAAACCTCTCCCTCTTGGGCATGGTACTGAGCCAGGTGAGCGAATGGAATGGAAAGGGTGTGGTCAGTGAGAAAGTAATGAGATGAAATACCCTTCTGCTTCAAGTAACTTTATATGTCAGAGTGCCCCCCAAACCCTGCCACCATTCCAAAAAAGGAAGTTACACTGCACTATCATTTTATTTCAAATGTTTTATTTTCTTCAAAAACTCATTTACTTTGAAATTTTACTAACTCCTGAGGACACTAGATTTGATCTCTCTTTTCTCCGTGCATCTCTGATTTCTGTCTGATCCCACAGGGATAAATATTTGACATGTTGCCATTCCCAGGGGTGGCAGACCAATGTACTAAACACAGAGTCATTTCACTTCACCGAGAGATGAAGTCAGGCTCCAGGGGATAAACAGCCATCCATAAATAACCTCTCAGAAATAGCTGAAGGAACATGTCCTGCAAAGAAGCCCTGGCTCAGTACATTCTATTTTGTTTATTTCGCATAAAACTTTTCTTTGTCTAGATCTGCACAAGCATAAAAGCACTTTAAGAAAAACGTGCAGTTAGAGCAAAACAAAACCAAATGAAAAAGGAAAAAAAAAAAATCCCACCTGAATGGAAATTGACTATCCCTTTTGAAACATCAGGAGAAAACCAGCTTACCTGACATTCTAACGACGAAAGAGGAGTGAGAAAACAAAAAGGACATAGACAGAATATTCTGACAACCCTAATATTCATAGCCTCTGCCTGATGTCTAGGTGCTGTTGTTGTTTACTCGCTGCTGCTGCTGCTGCTGCTAAATCGCTTCAGTCGTGTCCGACTCTGTGCGACCCCATAGACAGCAGCCCACCAGGCTCTGCCATCCCTGGGATTCTCCAGGCAAGAACACTGGAGTGGGTTGCCATTTCCTTCTCCTAAGTCATGTCAACTCTTTGTGACCCCATGAACTGCAGCACACCAGGCTTCTCTGTCCTCCACCATCTCCTGGAGTTTGCTCAAATTCATGTCCATTGATTCGGTGATCCACTCCAACCATCTCATCCTCTGTTTCTCCCTTCTCCTCCTGCCTTCAATTGTTCACAGCATCGGGGTCTTTTCCAATGATTTGGCTCTTCACATTAGGTGGCCAAAGTATTGGAGCTTCAGCTTCAGCATCAGTCCTTCCAATGAGTATTCATGGTTGGTTTCCTTTAGGATTGACTGGTTTGATCTCCTTGCTGTCCAAGGGACTCTCAAGAGTCTTCTCCAGCACCACAGTTCAAAAGCATAAATTATTTGGCACTCAGCCTTCTTTATGGTCCAGCTCTCACATCCCTATGTGACTATTGGAAAAACTATAGCTTTGACTATATGGATCTTTGTTGGCAAAGTGATATCTCTGCTTTTTAATACTGCTGCCTACGTTTGTCATAGCTTTTCTTCCAAGGAACAAGCATCATTTAATTTCATGGCTACAGTTACCATCTGCAGTGGTTTTGGAGCCCAAGAAAATAAAGTCTGTCACTGTTTCCACTTTTCCCCATCTATTTGCCATGGAGTGATGGGACCAGATGCCATGATTTTAGTTTTTTTGAATATTCAGTTTTAAGCCAGTTTTCTCACTCTCCTCTTTCACCTTCATCAAAGAGGCTCTTTAGTTCCTCTTCACCTTCTGCCATAGGGTGGTGTCATCTGCGTATCTGAAGTTATTGGTATTTCTCCTGGCAATCTTGATTCCAGCTTGTGAGTCATCCAGCTAGTCATTTTTCATGATGTACTCTGCATATAAGTTAAATACACAGGGTAACAATATATAACAATATTGATATACTCCTTTCTCAATTTTGAACCATTCTGTTGTTCCATGTCTGGTTCTAAATGTTGCTTCTTGGTACTGTAGGCTACAGTTAAAACCACTTTCAGTATTTGACTCTTAGAGACACATGTAACTGATGTCAGTAATGACATGTGTTCCAAGGTCAACATTTGACCAAGACAAAACTGACCATCATCTACTGTGAGATAGCTTGACATTCTTTTGGATAATCTGTAGGAAATTTACTAATTTAAATTATTCTTTGGAGGCTTCAATCTGCATTTTAGTGAGATAGATAAAAACAAAGGGCAGTAGTGGTGGGAAAGTGTCAGATGACTCTATAATATGTATTGTATCTAGTTGGAGCACTGACATTTAGCTCCATTTCACTTTTAGCACCTAAAGAAGTAAACCAATTTGTATATTTGGATAACTTATGTATATATATACTTAGCCACATGCCAAGGATTTATAAAAAGAGCATGAACTCTAAAAACCCCGTCAAGGGGGAAATTAATAAATGAAATTTTTATGTTAATAATTACTTTCTAGCTTTTCAGTAGGCAAGTACTTAAGAGTCTCATGAATTTTAGTAGTTTTCCTTCTCATTTGTTTAGTTTCTGTCTCTTTCATTTTTATTATCACCTCCCTAGGTCAACTTCTTACCATTTCAGAAATGTATCATTAAAATAGCCTCTGAACTGGCTTGAGTGCCTTCAAGCTCTCCCCAGAACTTCTGAATTAGTTATCTTAAAACCAAGCTTTATATCATGATTTTCACTCTGCTCAAAATTTGTTTTGGCACCACACTTACTAAAGGAGAAAATTCAAATTCTAACTTTGTTCTGCTGTTCTAATTCATGTCTACTTACTCCTCTCACCAAACTCGATATGAGCTATCCTTTGAATCTTCCATGTTCATTGCCTTTGCTTTTATTTACATGATGTCCCTGCTCAGGATGTCCTTTCTTCAACTTGATGTCTCAAGTTCTAATTTAAGGGCAACCTTCTTCGACAACGATCTCTACTTTTTCTGATGTGCTATGAAATAATAACCACTTACTTTGGATTATTGGTTTATTTTGCTTATGGACCTCATAACCCTAACTCGACTGTAAATTTATTGAGAACAAAGACTTGGTCTTGCAAAATCCTTTTATTCCCCATGTAGTGTTTGTCCACAATTAGCGTGAAGAAACAATTCCTTCTTTAGGGATATTTGAACTACTTTATTAATATAGGGTTTTCAAGAAGAACACTCTTTTGTTGAGATAATTTCAGTTTCCTAAAGAACAAAGTCATTCAATAACTCATGGTGAGGATGGATTCTCCAACCTGAGCTAGACATGAGGGGCAAAATCTGTGGACATGGCAGAAAGAAAGCTTGGTCATTTTCTCTCATTCTCCACTCTAAACAGTCTATCCAAGAAGGGATTCTTACTTAGAGTATCTGTCAGATGAAAAACCCAGCAGGGAAAGAGCCTATATAGTTGACAGCTGGCTTCAACAAATTAGCTATATTATATAACAGAGATTGTCTAGATCCTACTGTTAACTTCCTATTGCTATCCTCAAGCCTTTAGTAAAGTTATGATGAATGACAACCATGTGTTAGATAAGCTATGGGAAATTATAGAAATGGTCATCTATTCTGTGTTAAAAGGCAAGTTTTTTCCATTTGTCATAAGTATGATGATAGCAACAGTGGATAGAGAGACATATCAATCCAAGAAATACGATGTCCAGAGTTCCTCCTTACTGGAAGGCATTAAAATTAAGTCTTGGGGTTTACATTACTTTTAGTTTATTAATAAGAGTAACATTTTCTCTTTAAATTCTTATTAAAAGATATATAATATCAAGGATGGATTAACATATTATTAGTAATATTATTCACACACTGATTTAAGTTTAGCATTTTTAAAAATTGATCTATAACTCAGATAGATAAAGAGATATTTTCAATTTCTGTAATAATATCTGTTCATAAGCTCTTATTTCTGCCTACTTTATGGAAAGAGTTTAAATTTTCCCAATCAAGTAATTAGTCACTTTTGGTTTAAGTTTTGATTAAGAGTTTTCCAATTCAAATCAGACTCTTTAGGTGAATACTCAGTTCACCTTTTCTGCCTATCTTTTCCTTTCTCTTTAGGCAGTATCTGGGCACAGAAGATATCACCTTAATGTCTTAGACTTGAGGGACAAGGTACACCACTAGTCTGTGGTTCTCTACCTCACATCATATAAAAAATTAACTTGAAAAAAAAAAACAGTCCCAAAATGTAAGTGCCTAAACTAAAAAGAAAATCTACCAATAATATAGGAGAAAATCTTTGTACTTTGTCATCAGGCAGAGATTTCTTAGAAAAGACAAGTGCAGAAACTATTAAATAAAAATATTGATATATTAAATTGTATCAAAAATACAAAACTCTACCAAAGACTCTGTTAGGAACATAAATAGACAAGTCATAGACCGGGAGATAATGTGTGTGAAACACTTATGAAAACCTGTGTCCTTAATATGTAAAGAATTATTACAACTAAATAGTAAGAAAAAAATAAAGAATGAAAAATGTGAAAAGATAATCTACCAAAGAAGTGATATAAATGTCAAATAAGCATATAAAAAGATGCCAAACATCATTACCATTAGGAAAATCAAGCTTAAAACCACAGTGAGATACCACTTTTAATAATGGCTAAAATCAGTGACAGGCGATGTCAGTGCTGTGAGGATGTGGGGAGCACACAAAAGTATAGCAACTCTGGAAACAGTTTGTAGTTTCTTAAAAAGGAGGCAGTTTCTTGAAGTGAGGGAGAGGCTTCCAGTGTCACCCTCATCTCCATTCTCCAATGCTCCCATAGTAATAGTTGGAAGTGTCAATAGCCTTGGTCAGAATACCATATTCTGCAATCTCCCTTACTAGGTACCCATGGGGTTGACTTCTTGTCAATGAAATGTAAGCAGGAGTTGGGTGAGAATTCTAAGGAAGCTGTTTAAAACATAGTGTTCAACAGAAATATTAATAGAAAGAAAGCCACAAATGAGAGCCACATATATAATTTATATTTTTTAGTAGCTACATTAAAAATAAGATGGCATTAATAGTATACTTCCACCCAATAGAGCCAAAATATTACCATTTCAACACAAAATCAACAAAACAAATTATCAATGAGATAATTTACATGTTTTTTTTTAGGAAGTCTTCCAAGTTCTAGTGCATATTTTATACATTCAGAACATCTCGGTTCAGACTAACCACATTTCAAACTCTCAGTAGCCATATGTAGCTGGTGGTTTCTATATTAGTACAGTTTTAGATAAATGAGCATTTTTTTGCTCTTCTGCTTTTCTTCTTCTAAGATGAAATATATCTGTGTTGGCTGGAATTTTACCAGCTCTACTAGATAATGAATCTTCCTTAAGATTACAAACTATGGAGCAGAAAGATAAAAGAAATTTCGTTCTGGATCCTGTACAATTCCCTTACCAGCCATGGGCTGCAAAATTCTGGACTTCTTTTAATGGCTACAGAAATATCAGACAATATAAACCATGGTAGAAGTTATTCTTAATGATAAAGAATACCACTAGATAATAACAGAATATAGAAGACAATATAGTATATCAGTTAAAAGTACAATTTTGGGAGCATATATCTAGAGGCAGATCCTGACATTGCCATGTACTGATGTGTGATTAGGGGTAAGCTATTTAAAGCTCTCCAAAATTAAACTCTTGCCTTAAGTATTTAATGATGGTAATAATATCATTCTCCTAAAGTTATTGTAAAAGGACTAAAAAAGCTAATATATGTAACATAGTTAGGTATGTGTGTGTGTACACATACACTTACTATGTGTATCACATAGTAAGTTGAATGAAAGTGAAAATCGCTCAGTTGTGTCCAACTCTTTGCGACCCCATGAACTATATAGTCCATGGAATTCTCCAGGCCAGAATACTGGAGTGGGTAGTCATTCCCTTCTCCAGGGGATCTTTCCAACCCAGGGATCAAACCCAGGTCTTCCGCGTTGCAGGCAGATTCTTTACCAGCTGAGCCATAAGGGAAGCCCAGTAAGTTTAGAGTCAGCTGTTATTCATTAGGAAAATATAATGATGCTGAACTTGTATACACCTAAGTGTAAGCTTCATCTATATAAAGCAAAATAGACAAAATTCTACAGGATGGTGGATAAATATACAATTCTAGTTCAAGAGTTTGACACATTTCCCTAGAACTGACAAATGGAGCAGACCAAAAATGAAAAATCTGAATAAATGAATGTGATTAGCATGCCTTGGATAAACTTCAAATTCTGTGATCCTCAGATTTGAATCTGAGCTCCCTGGAAACTCTTGCAAATATGAAAACATACCAGTTTGAATGATTTTTATTATTGGGAAAAGAAGACTGCTATTTAGTTTGGTTTACAATGTTACTTATATTTGAGGAATCATGGTGGATGAAATATCTCATTCTCTTCATTTTCATTTCCTTCCATTACATTCACACACTAAATATATAAAACATATATTTTAATTTGACATTAATCATGAATTCCATGAATTATTTATCACATAAATATGACACTTATGGTTGCAAACTTTTAACTCACTTTGTATATTCCTTAGCAAAACACCATGAGCAAGTGAGTGGATAATGCTTTCTTTGGAGGCTGATGAATGTTCTCTCCAGTGGGAAATTTCTAGCAGACTTTTGTTTTTCACCCTCTGGGCGGCTATTTCCTTAGACTGTCTCCTAGAGAGACACAGCAGGTGGAAATAAACCCAAACTTCTTAAGTTTAAAATGTTTGCAACGATTCCTGTTTATATCTCCTTTAAAGTTTGAGTGTTCTCCCCCCCCCGGCTTCAACTGTCTTTTAAAACATTACTATTTGTTTGTTTGTTTCAATGAGATAATTTCTATAATTTGTGAAGAATTGCATGGAACAGGATTTTTATTTTTTTTTTAATGTAAGCATTGGCTAACTATTAGACTAGAATCAGAGAGATGGAAAAAGAAACAAGGCTCAGCTCAAGCTTACTAAACAATCTCAATGGCACAGGAACTCCAGGCAACTAAAATACCCTCTGGAGAGTAACATTTCATACATAGGAAGAAGTTATTTACTTCATGCAGGAAAGTACTTTGCTCCAAAGAGGGGCTCTGGCTCACCATAATATTGGGTTTGGCCTATCATGGGACTAGACTTAAAATATTTTATGCTCTCAATTTATTTTCTCTCACATCTGGATTAAGGATAATTTTTCTAGGCCTGAATTATGGAGAATTTCTCTTGTCAAATATATATGCCATATTCTTGACTGTAAACATATTGGTCTAATTGCACCACATACCGCTGGGAAAGCTAATTATTTAAGGTGTGGGTCCAAAGTAGAATTTCCCCACCTTTATGTAAACCACAACCCATATCTCTGGGGATTTAAAGTGCAGAACTTCATTGCCTGGCCAAGAAGCATCTCCTGCTGCACACCCCCATGGGGAGGCTTAGGCCTTTGGCTGGGGGCTGTTTCCACAGGCTGGAACCTTTTTTCCTGGTTGTGGAGGTCCCCTTAGACTCAGGGGAATTGTGGTGACCCTCTGAGGTTGCAGAGCGAATTATTTGAGTGCCTCCTTTGAGTTTCTCTCATATCCCTGTGCCTAGCTGGAACAGGGAGCCCTTTCTCTTGTCAAGGGCTTCTTTGGCAGCACCTTAGGGCCAGCTAGTGCTAGACTGCCTCCCATCTATACCCTCATGTTTGCTGGAGCCAAGAGAGCAGAAGAGAGGGATTCCCTTCTAGCTCTGTGCCAGGGGTTTTCACAGTTCTGTTTTATTTTTGTTTTTCATACTAGGCAAAGATTACAAGCTTTTATTATCTCAAAGTACTACTATTTAAGCTCTAACTTTAATGCATAAACAAAAATCATGTATATCACCAAAATAGAAATAATATTGTTTTTATTTTAAAAAGACAATGACAAAGCAAATAGCAAGTATGAGTGCTTATCAAGATAGATTTCAATTGTGTCGTGTATGGAATTAAACTTTATATATTATTTAGTATATATTCATTAGATATATGCTATATACTAGATCCTGTTTTAAGCACAAAGACTGTGAAAATCAATAATACCTGGTCCTTCTCTGAAAATACTCAAGCTCTCCTGGAACATGTGTGTAAGGAGGTGCGTGCATGTGTGCTAAATCTCTTTAGGCATGCCCAAGTCTGGGCGATCCTATGGACTGTAGCCCACCAGGCCCCTCTCTCCACGGGGATTCTCCAGGCAAGAATACCGGAGTGGGTTGCCATGCTCTCCTCCAGGGGATCTTCCCAACCCAAGGTCGAACCCACATCTCTTATGCCTCCTGCATTGGCAGGCAAGTTCTTTTACCACTCATGCCACCTGGGAAGTAAGGAGGTGACAGGTGTGCAAATATATAATTATAAAGGAATATACTATTGTAATTCAGAGAAAGAATAAAACCTGACTACTTTTGCCTTATAACAATTTCATAGAGAAAGTGATACTGATGAGGTTCTGGAAGGGTAAGTGGAATTAGAAAGAGAAGAGTACCCTTTCTAGGAAGTGGGGACAGCATGTTAAAAAAGGAACAAAGACCAAAAATATCCTGGAATATTTGGGAAATGGATAGTATTTTAGTATGAACAACAGTGTTTAGTGGATGAAGTGATGCTAAGTGAGTCTGTAAAGGAAAATAATATCCAGGTGATAGTGCATATTAGATAAAACGTTAAGGTTTTGGGACTTTGTTATTGAGGCAAAAGCAGAGGAGTAATAAGATCCTTTATGATCATTTAAAATATGCCATATGTTGTTCTAAGTACTCTAGATAAATTTATTCATATACTCCTCACTACATCCATGTGAGAGAAGGTCTACAGTGATTTTCACTTTATAGATGACTCTGGGCAAGCCATCAGTTTCCTTATATTTTCAGAGTAATGTATAGGTATTATACAAGCCCAGTCAAAATCATAGCAGGCTTATTTTGGTAGAGATTGACAAGCTGATTCTAAATTCATATAAAATTACAAATGTCATAGCATAGACAGAACAAATTTTAAAAAGAAGAACAAGTGGGAAGATTTATAGTACTTAATTTCATGATTTGTTGTGAAACTATAATAGTAAAGGCAGTGTGATATTTGCATCAAGACTGACAAGTAGAACAGAGTCCAAAAATAAATGTATATATATATACACAAATATATATATATAGTATATATGTATTTGTACATATAGAGCCATCCTAGTCTTTTCTGTAGATCTTTAGAATCCGTCTCAATCTCAAAGAATAAGATTGAGATTTATTGGGCCTTTCTCCTTATTCAGATTTGCCTATTTCCTCCCCAGAAGTTTGTATAACAGAATGAAAGGCTTTTATTTACTAAGTCAAACAAAAGGTTCCATATACGTTTGTCCCAGGGCCAATAGCCTGCTTCCCTTACACTTATAAAACTAAGAAGGGTCCATTAATGTCTGCCCCAAATTGGCGACCTTAACCGTGAATGCTTGGTTGCTTCTATTAGTATAAAAAGAAAGTAAATTCTCATAGGGTATCTCATTCATTATAATTTTATTGAATGTTATATTCCAATTAGCATTTTTTTCCAATTTATCCCATTATAAATGAATCACACAGAGGCTGCATTTTATCTTTTATGTTTAAATATTGTGCCTTGGGAGGCTGAATACACTTTTCAGTGATAATCACTGGTGAGGGAAGTATGCTGGCCCCTGCAGTAATTTGACAAATAGACTGCCCAATATTTCCGTAGGAGTGGTAAGTAAACAGAAGAAGGTAGTCTTCCTGTGTTTCTTGTAACTAACTTTAAGAGAACAAAGGTAGTAATTAGAATTCGTTTTCTCTCCTTATAAAGACCCTCTGCTGAGCAAGCCTTTGCAAAAATGACATTTTTAATCAGTGATTGATAGCACCCACAGCTTTAAGAACAAGCTGAATGTTCTTGACCTCTGCAGACTTTAGGTACTGAGTTATGTTTCAAAAGCTTGACAGTGCTAAGTTGTCTAAGCTTGGGAAGTTTCAAGACCAACATTACCATGAATTGGTTGATGGTTTCAAAATGGAGATTAGCTCTGATGATGGATTGGAAGGTACAGGAAGAAAATTATGGAGGAACAATAGATCTGAGTTAAGAAAAGGTTTTTTATTCTATTTTTTAATTGACCAAGCTTCTTTCATTGTCTGTAATCTTTAAAGTGGCCTCCTTGGATTTTCCCTGAGTTTCCCAATTTTGTCCTTGACCTCACATCATTTCTCTCCATCTCTGTTTTATCTTGGTATTCCCATATGTGCCCATCTATTAAAATACTTAACCCTTATGTGAATGACTCCAAAGTCTCTCTCTTCAGAAACTTGATTATGCTTGTAACGACCTATTGTATGCTCCCACATACAGTAGGGGTTAGGTACTTGAAACTCCACATGCCTAAAGCTAACTAACCACCTTGCCTTCCAAATAGCTTGCTCTTTGTGAATGTCATCATGTACTAGTCATATATACCCTAAGACAAAAACTCATCCCCTTTTCCTTATACTGCCAGAAACCATATTTCTTCATGTTGCCAAGGACCATGTTTCATCATCCAATCGGGGACAGTGTTCTGTGGATTGCATCTCTATCCCATTGTACCCCAGCCGCAGCAGCATCCCTCACCTGGATTGTGCATTGATATCTATATTGGCCCTTCTGCCACAACTGTCTAATCTCTTTCTTAATCCTTTGCATTGATACAGAAATTAGCTTTCTAAATGAAACCCGATTTTATTGTGTCCTTGCCCTGCTTTAATATATAATGTTTCTTTTGACCTCCAGTCTAGCACTTGGCACCCATATATTGATGAAGTGTTTACTCACTTGAGGGAAAACTCTCTTGCATCAGGACTGCATCTCAACTCACACAAAGGGGTTTCTTTTCCTATTCTTTATATTGCCATCCACATTACAACTCTTATTTTTTTTTAAGTGTCACCTAAACTTCAACGAATTTCATTTATTTTATTTAACAAAACTTTACTATATACCAAGGCAATGGCAACCCACTCCAGTACTCTTGCCTGGAAAATCCCATGGACAGAGGAGCCTGGTAGGCTGCAGTCCATGGGGTCATGAAGAGTCCGATACAACTGAGCGACTTCACTTTCACTTTTCACTTTCATGCATTGGAGAAGGAAATGGCAACCCACTCCAGTGTTCTTGCCTGGAGAATCCCAGGGATGGGGGAGCCTGGTGGGCTGCCGTCCATAGGGTCGCACAGAGTTGGACACGACTGAAGCGACTTAGCAGCATATGCTCACCTAAGCACTTTACAAATTTTAAATCATTTAACTCATTGAAGTTTGAAACAATCTAAAAACAAATTTCCCTGAAACTAAGTTGAAATATATATGAGTGACACTACAAAGAGACACCCACAAAAACATTTTACTACCAAATATTATCCATCACCTATGTGAGGAATTCTTAGAAAACCTTAGAGTTTAGGATGGTATCAGAACTTAATCTTCAAATTTGAAATTCCTTCTGCTAATGTAGTCCCCTTCCCTGTTCCCATCTGGCAGGCTTCTGCTTATTAACTGTGTATTGAGGATACTGAATTCACTGGATTATAAATCACTTTAAACATAAATTGCTATATACTTTCTAAACATTGCTTTTAAAATAAGGTGGCATGTGATTTGAAGCATGTAAATTAACCTCCCTGTGCCTTGGTTTCCCATCTGAAAGACAGGACAAACCAGGTTGCCTACCTCATAGAGTTGTTTTAAAGCTTAAATGTGTTAAAACATATAAAATGTCTAAAGCAGTATCTGGCACATAGTAAGAACTCAATAAAAGTTGGCCATAATTTGTACGCTCCTATCTCCCTCTCTAGACCACAAGCTCCTTGACTCTCAAGAGCTTAGACAGTGTCTGGCACATATTCATACGTGCTCAGTCATGGCTGGCTCTTTGTGACCCCATAGACTGTAGCCTGCCAGGCTCCTCTGTCCAGGGGATTTTCCGAGCAAAAATACTGGAGTGGGTTCTGGCAAAAATATTGGTATAATAATGGATAAAAAAAATCATCAAAATAAGGATTCTAGGAATTAAACAGAACTGAAGTTGATTTGAACACACAATACCTTTTTCCCTAAGGATTCCAAAATGCATTCAAATAATGTTTTATTCTCTTAGGAGGCAATGACTATAGACAATATCTCTATGACAGAGAGTATAACATTACTAGATTCAATCACAGAGAGATTAAGTTTCCTGAGACTAATGGAAGAATTTGAAATGGCTACTTCATTGGGAAATAGTAAGAATTCTAAATACTTTAAGATGGCAGTATTAACTTTTGTATATCTCCTTTACTGGTTTTATCCCAGGTGTATTTTTAAAGAGTGGCAATGGAACAGATTTTAAAGATAATAATTGCACAGAGCTCTGCAGAATTGTATGATGCTTTTTTTTACCAGGTGCTTTGGAAAGCAAGTAGATCAAATTGCCTACTTCCCATAGGCATTTTCCAGGTACTCATATGGCATCAGAGCTCAGTTGTATCACAATACAAAAAAAAAAAGAAAAAAAAAGAAACATGTTTTCTACTACTACCAACCCTCTCCCCCACATCAACTCCCCGCACCCCGTATTCTAACAAATAAACAGAACTACTAGGTGGGTATGGTTTAAGTTGTCATCAGATAAGCGTCCTCCATTACTGTTTCTTTGAAGGTCATGAAAACAAAGCAAAAATTAAAGAGGAAGAGTGAAATCAATCATAGTTATCTTTCCAAACAGTCAAATATTAGCCATATATAGACTAAACATCTAGGGGATAGTTAAACTTTTCCTCACTTTTTATGCACATTTCTACCCAAAGATTGAACCATCTATGGAAAGCTCAACCATTAGCCTACAAAAGCTGAATCAACAGAGTTAATCATCACAGAAAGTATAGTCACTTATTGAATTAGAGGTGGTCATAGGGTGAGAAAATGAGAAAAACCTTAGCCAAAGTCAATGGTTTTGTGGTTGGATTTTTCTGGATTTATACTAATGAAAAAAAATGTGCTTCTGTCCAGAAGATCAATTCCAAAACAAATAAAAACACTGTCATGCTAGCCTTAAAGAGATGCCCTCACTTTCAATAAGGGCCTGGGAGGAGGAAGGTCCTTGGAGAATTATCTAGGAGTGGATGACATACAATTTTGTTTGCTAAACATTCTTGAACTTATGTCCTCTATAAAAATAGTTTCTTTCATTGCAGCTGAGAAAACTGTGATTTTGCTGTCTCAACAGTCTAGACTAGGCTCCTTCATCACGGTGAAGATGGGTGTGACTTTATAAAAGAAAAAGGTGGCGAGTTTAGCCATCTCCTATTGTAATGGCTTAAATACCTTGCTTCCTCCTATCCCAATTTAGACTAGTCAACCAATAAAGTGCATCATATTATTCAAGCTCAAAGTTTTGAGCATGTCTAGATCTAGAATATAAGACATTTCTCTGTTCCTGTCTTTTTTGACCCCCTTTTCCTACCCCTGACTTATGAGGTTCCACACTGCCAGGGAGCCCTGTGGTATCAGGCTGAACATTTTGATGTAATCCCACCACTGTTGCTCTAGCTATCTAAGCTAGAGGATTTATTAGTTGTGAACATTCATTTTTGTTTTTGCTGGTCCAGTGCCAGTAAATAAGTCACCCAAACCATGGCTGAGTGTCATTTGATAGGAAAAGGCTGGGATCACAAGGAAGCCTTCTGTCTTTCAACCAAAAAAAAAAAAAAAAAGTTGCTGAGGTAAGCAGTGTCAGGCCCAGCTGCATCAACATGATGGAAGTAAGACAAATGGGAGCTTTCTCTGCTGGGTATGAGGCTAGAGGACAACCAGCCTGTAAACCTTCTGCACGCCCAGGAACCGCTGAATTAATGCAAGTAGCAAAGTAGCAAGGGATTGCTTTTTCAAACTACTGGCTCGGAGAAGGAAAATCCTCCCACCATTGCACAGTTCATCTGAAAGGACTAGAGATGAAAATTTCCTGTGCACACATAAATACACACATGCACATGCATACACACATACACACACACACACACGCGCACACACACACACCCATACACTGTTGTTTCAGCTCCATTAGAAGAATCTGATGAAATTATCCCCCTCTGTGTGCTGGTCACCAGCTGGAAGGCTATAGGGCAGGAAGACCAGAACAGGACATGGGTTTGTGAGAGGCCATTAGGAGACCCAGGATGGGAGAAGCGAAGGAGGAGGAGGAGCAAGAGGAGGTCTGAACTTGGGAGGGGACCCCTCTCTCTCTTTCTGTCTCTCTCTCTTTCTGTCTCTCTCTCTCTCTCACCACAGGCGCACCAGCTCCCTGTGACTGTTGCCTGGGCGATGGCTGAGGGATTATCAGGAATGCCTGGAGCCCAGTAACCTTCTTTTGGACTCATGGATGGAGCAGAAGGGGGTGGATGGCTTTTCTCTTTCTGTTCAGTCCTTTCATATTCAGCAGATTAGAGCAGGCGAGTTGCTGTGGCGACGACACGGAGGAGGGCTCCCCGCACACCTGCACCGCAAATGGGGAGCCCGCCAGCATGGACTTAGGCTCTCCCAAAGGCATTTTTTTTTTTTTTTGCTGTGGGAAATACAACAACAACAACAGCAAAAAGCTGAAGGAACAGTGAGGGACATGGAGGAAGGGAAGGAAAAAGGGAGGGAGAGAAGGAAGAAAACACATCACGAGTTCAAGTGATGGCAGTGATAGTGATGTTCTTCCATGAAACAGAATAGGAACCCATGTGATGTAGAGATGGTGCCCCAGAACCTCAGCCCAAGTAGCCTTGTGGGGCTGTTTGGGGATGACAGGAAGTGGGGAGACATATACCCACATCCTGGAACCACCAACTACATGCAAAATGGAGGAATGATACCCTAAAAGCAGGGAAAACTTGAAAGCTATAGCTCTTAACTTAAAGAAGTAGAGGGCTGAGTGGAAAGATACTCTGTGATTATCCAAAACTAAAAGAGATTTACCATTTCTGCAGACCAGCTTTCTAATGGAAAGGAATGCTTTCTAATGTGGAAAAAAAAATAAGATGATATGCTTTCTTTTTAAGTTGAGAGAGAGAAAGAAGAAGGGAAGTGGGGGCAGGGAAGAGAGACTGATGGGCTGCCGAAGTCGAGTGTAGTCCTTCGGAATGTGCTGGCCTGGCTCCAGATTCTGCTAATGAAGAAGTCAGCTCCACACAGTGTCCCGGCCTCACCTCTCTCACACACCCTAGGCTCTGCCTTCTGCCTGTGTCTCCCTCATCTGTCTCCTCCTCTTCCTGTCTGGTGATGGCTTTCTGCGTTACTGTCTCTGTGTCCACTAACAAAACATCACAACACATTAGCCTGTCCAAAGCACTGTACTTGACAATATTTACAGAAGGTTAACTAAAATATGGATAGAGTGATTGATAGCGAACATGCCATAGACCTTTTGAACTTAGAACATGCTGGCTTTGTTTGTTTTTTAAGCCTGATTCTCCAGGCTGCTTCAGCTATTTTATTATATCTCAAACAATCCACTTACAGGAAGAGATGATTAGAGAGAAACATTCTTTTAATTTTTTTTCTCTTTTTTAAGCAACATGATTAGCAGTCAGTGGGCCTTATGTCTTCCACTTTTGGTCTGGTTAAAACCAAGAGCGTTTTCTTGGGAAACTGCGCTACAACAGATGGAGATGAGACAATTGACTGTTCCATCAGCATATACACAAGTGACACTGTACTCTTGATCCTAAAGTCTTTGAAAGTGAAAGTGAAGTCGTTCAGTCCTGTCCGACTCTTTGTGACCCCGTGGACTGCAGCCCACCAGGCTCCTCTGTCCATTTACCTACCCTCATATTCACTCCAACGGAATGAATGTAGGAATATGATCTAATTTCAGAGTATAGCTTTTTTTTTCTTTTTTTGTGGAGGTATATATTTGTCTGTTTCTTTCATCAAGAGTCTATAAAATATTTTCACAATAAAGATAGATACATGTTAGATCAGGGCTTGGCAAACTTTCTCTGTAAAGAGCTAAGTACTTTAAGATTTGTGGTCCATCCAGTCTGTAGCAACAAAGTTCTGTTATTGACAACATGTAAATGAATGGCATAGCAATGTTTCAATAAAGCTTTATTTACAAAAATAGGCAGCCTGTATACATAGGCCTGTGTCCATTTGGCCTGTATGCCATAGTTTGCCAACCCCTGGCACTAGATCTGTCTTCTAGTTGTAAGACACTGAAAAGGTTCAAATTCTCTGTAACTCTCTCAGAAAAATTTCACTATTCTATATCATTCTTTTTAGTTCCTAATCTTACACTGCTATTCAGTAACCAAGAACAAATAAGCAGCAAACTAATTCAACTGAAGTAAATATCCAATCTGCTCAGAGACTAGAATCTCCTGATTCTGTTTTAAAAAATCAAATAAGAATACACTTTAAAAGGATAGAGCATATTTGAACTGTTGCTGTACATGGCTATTTAGTCTTATTAATATAATGCCTGAACCCTATGTGTATAAATGACCATTTATATACATTTATACTTAGAAAGAGTAGAATTTGCCCTTATTGATGGTCATGAGTTTTAGATATCTATTTAGTACCCAATTTTCTACAGAGTCTTGTGCCAAAATGTCTTTTATCACAGGGAGGCAAGTGGTGCATTTAAACATTTTGTCCAATGGGAACCATATGTAAAACTGATCAGAACTCCCTGCCAGTTCTCTCAAAGTGGAGGATTTGTCTCCAAATATTCAAGCATTTTGCAGTGCAACTCATGTTAGAGAAGTCAGCAAGTAAGGAGTTGTGTGTGTAATTCTACATTTCATTCTGAAAATGGTTTCTTTGCTAAATAAGGGTTTTCATTATTACCATCTCTGTAATTTATCCTTTGTTTTTAAGAATTTTATGTGTTATGTTTGCTATAATTTTGCATGCAGCCAGCAGTGAGGACTTGTGTTCACCTCATTCCAGTGTATGAATTCCAATGTGTTTGTAATGTTGAGGCCCCATATGTGGCCTTGTTCATGACTAAAGAGCCCATTCTTTGGGAATTACATTGATACCTGATTATAGAGTTTTGAAAATTTGCCCTAGTGAAAACCTAGAAAAAGATTACCTTTGTCCATAGAGATGGAATTTGTCCAGAGGAACACTCCTACTGTCTACCACTGGGCAATACATAAAAATTGGAAAGGTTGACTATCAAGCAGAGTAGTCATAATCCACAGCATTCCCATAAGACTTGATGGTAAGAAACAACAAGAACAGATTGGAAGAATGGATTTGAATTTATTGAGGAGCACACCAGAAACACCCAGATTAGAAACTTGAGGAAAATCTAGGGGTTTTTGTTTTTGTTTTAGCCAGTTTGCAATTAAAATTATGGCAATTCTTCCCAACCTGACAAATTCAGGAACTCCAAGTTATATTACTTACTATGGTCCTTCCCTGAGATGAACCAACTTAAACATATTCCCCTGTTGAGGCACAAAGACCCAGGACTACTTCGTCTGGGACATCAATGTAGACGAAGTAGACATTTAGTCAATCAGATCAGTCGCTCAGTCGTGTACGACTCTTTGCGACCCCATGAACTGCAGCACGCCAGGCCTCCCTATCCATCACCAGCTCTCGGAGGTCACTCAGACTCACATTCATCGAGTCAGTGATGCCATCCAGCCATCTCATCCTCTGTCGTCCCCTTCTCCTCCTGCCCTCAATCCCTCCCAGCATCAGAGTCTTCTCCAATGAGTCAACTCTTCGCATGAGGTGGCCAAAATACTGGAGTTTCAGCTTTAGCATCATTCCTTCCAAAGAAATCCCAGGGCTGATCTCTTTCAGAATGGACCGGTTGGAGCTCCTTGCAGTCCAAGGGACTCTCAAGAGTCTTCTCTAACACCACAGTTCAAAAGCATCAATTCTTCGGCGCTCAGCCTTCTTCACTGTCCAGCTCTCACATCCATACATGACCACAGGAAAGACCATAGCCTTGACTAGGCGAACCTTTGTTGGCAAAGTGATGTTTCTGCTTTTGAATATGCTATCTAGGTTGGTCATAACTTTCCTTCCAAGGAGTAAGCGTCTTTTAATTTCATGGCTGCAGTCACCATCTGCAGTGATTTTGGAGCCCAGGAAAATAAAGTCTGACACTGTTTCCACTGTTTCTCCATCTATTTCCCATGTAGTGATGGGACCAGATGCCATGATCTTCGTTTTCTGAATGTTGAGCTGTAAGCCAACCTTTTCACTCTCCACTTTCACTTTCATCAAGAGGCTTTTGAGTTCCTCTTCACTTTCTGCCATAAGGGTGGTATCATCTGCATATCTGAGGTTATTGATATTTCTCCTGGCAATCTTGATTCCAGCTTGTGTTTCCTCCAGTCCAGCATTTCTCATGATGTACTCTGCATATAAGTTAAATAAACATGGTGACAATATACAGCCTTGACGTACTCCTTTTCCTATTTGGAACCAGTCTGTTGTTCCATGACCAGTTCTAACTGTTGCTTCCTGACCTGCATACAGATTTCTCAAGAGGCAGATCAGGTGGTCTGGTATTCCCATCTCTTTCAGAATTTTCCACAGTTTATTGTGATCTACACAGTCAAAGGCTTTGGCATAGTCAATAAAGCAGAAATAGATATTTTTCTGGAACTCTCTTGCTTTTTCGATGATCCAGCGGATATTGGCAATTTGATCTCTGGTTCCTCTGCCTTTTCTAAATCCAGCTTGAACATCAGGAAGTTCACGGTTCACATATTGCTGCAGCCTGGCTTGGAGAATTTTGAGCATTACTTTACTAGCATGTGAGATAATATATGTTAAAATGAGGATTATATAGAAGAAAGGATAGGGTTTTGTTTTCTGAAAATATGAAGTGTACTAAAAGATTCAGAATAGGAGCTTCCTCTCCCCCTACTGACAGTTTGTAAAGAAGTAGTAAGATGCAAGAACTCAATCCTACTTTTCTAGTCAATTAGTATTAAATGTAAGGTTGAAGTCAGTTAACCAGAATTTTATGCATAAAAGCCAACTGATGCTTTCATTTTTTATTTGTGATAAGCACAAAATAATTTGGGATTTAGAGTAAATCTAGATAATACCTATAATTTATGTTAAAATGATGAGGAATTTTGAAATGGAATCCATTCCAAGAAGTCATTTTCCAGATGCACTTGTAATGTCTTTGGACAGATACTTTTGATGTCACTGATAAAGTCATATATCAGTAAAGTCTTCCTCTTGGAAATATGGGTCTTTTGATGCTTTCCTGGGAAAATTTAAATTGTATGTAGGATAGGGAGGATTGTATCTGAAAGTTATTATTTATGGAAATGAGTTGTATATAGGATAGGGAGGATTGTATCTGAAAGTTATTATTTATGGAAATGGGTTATAAGACAAAAATACAGTGTTAGTGTGTTGGTATTTCTTTCTCTGTTTCGTGCAAGATACCCAGTGAATCATTGTCTAATAGGAGGGATTGCTTTCAGCAAGTGCACACCACTTATAAGCTCCCAATAATCTTCCACCCAGTTCTGTCACACAGTGGACTGAATTGCTACTGAGGCTCAGGATTATAACTGCCTCTAATTGCTATTCCCATCTGTTTTAAAAAATAAAAGAAATGTTTCTTCTTTTTGATAAAATCAGGACAAATGATAAATAATATGCCAAAAGAAAAACCACTTTTCTGTCAGTCCTAATACAAAATCATCAAACCACTTGCAAAGGGATCAATTCAGAACTAAGTAATTAGTTTAAGCAACTGAAGTTGAATTCTTCAATTTAGGGGCTAAAACACTATTTTGAGTAATGTCTAATGGAGAACATTTTGCTGGGGAAAAGTAGAAAGGGAAAGGTGAAGAAAACCACACTTAACTGTTTACAAATTGCATGCCAGGCACATTTAAAAGTATCTCTAGCCTATAGCAGTCCTAAGAAATAGCTGAGACCACTCTGTTTACAGACATGAAACTGGAGCTCAGGGAGCTTATAAAATTGTCCCAGACCTATAGTTAGCAAACAGAGATTCTAGGAAAATTTGTGAATTGGAGGCCTTTTGGCCAGTCTGTCAACAAGGCTAATGATTTCCTAGCTTCAGTAAATCTTGTACAAATGTAACTATGCAAAGGAGTTTAAAAGACATCATCTCTGACAGTCAACTAGAAATACCTTAAGAGACAAAGAAGTCTCAGTTTCATAAACACAGAATTACAACTGACAACAAAATATAAATATGTTCCTGGTTCATTAATTTCCTGATAATTATTACTGCATTAATGACCCCAGTCCAAGTTCACCATTTACTGAGACAGAGTGATATACATAAATAGCAACAGACAGGAAAAAAAAATATCATTGTTTTCCAGGAAGAATTCAAGATGAAGAGTGCATTTTTTTTTGAATTGTGTAATGTGGGCCTCCCTGGTGGCTCAGTGGTAAAGAATCCTCCTGCAACGCAGGAGATGTGGGTCCACAGGTTCGATTCCTGGGTTGGGAGGATGCCACTGGAAGGTTCGATTCCTGGGTTGGGAGGATGCCACTGGAGAAGGAAATGGCAACCCACTCCAGTATTCTTGCCTGGAATATCTCATGGATAAAAGAGTCTGGCGGGCTCAGTATGTGGAGTCCAAGAGTTGGAAACAGCATAGCGACTAAACCACCACCACCCATACAAAACTACTATGATACAGGACATATTAAGAATGACCTACAAAGGGCTAAGAATGAAGTGTGGTTCTACTAAACAAATAATTTAAATGATTTAATTTTTGTTAAGAAAAAAGAATGACTCACTGGGTCAAACAGGAGCCACTAGAAAGAAGTCCATTTTCTTTTTTTTTTTAATTTTATTTTGCTTAACTTTACAATATTGTACTGCTTTTGCCATTCATCAAAATGAATCCACCACAAGTATACATGTGTTCCCCATCCTGAACCCTCCTCCCTCCTCCCTCCCCATACCATTCCTCTGGGTCGTCCCAGTGCACCAGCCCCAGGCATCCAGTATCAGGCATCGAACCTGGACTGGCGACTCGTTTCAGATATGACATTATACATATTTCAATGCTATTCTCCCAAATCATCCCACCCTTTCCCTCTCCCAGAGTCCAAAAGACTGTTCTATACATCAGTGTCTCTTTTGCTGTCTCGTAAACAGGGTTATTGTTACCATCTTTCTAAATTCCATATATATGCGTTAGTATACTGTATTTGTGTTTTTCTTTCTGGCTTACTTCACTCTGTATAATAGGCTTCAGTTCCATAACTATGCATTGAAAATATATTATCGACAGTCCTTTAAAACCTCAATAAAAGGAGCAATAAATTTTTCTTGAAATATGCAGTGTCCAAAAATATGAATTTCGAAGTTCTAAAGCATCTGTTCATTTCCTTGTGGGGGAGAAACAGCCAAGTGGAACTCAAACTGCTTTGTCCTTGAGATTCTAACCACAGGCTAAGTGGGGTTTCCAAGGACCCCACTAGTATATGAAACATATGCTGCAAAGTTGTAAAATACTGGGTACAGTCCTGGTGACTTTGTTCATTGGGGCTACAGGTTCTGAGTGTGGAGGAAGGCTCCTGAATGTTCCTCTCTGTAGTGGGGAAGCCAGAGAAATGGGGTGGATTAATGAAAAGTCTAACTGCTGGAAGTATTTGCCTCATTTCTCTTACCTTCAGACTCTGTATCCTTGTTTCCCTTCTTCAATTTGAATCCCTTCACAGGGATGGGAAGAGAGGGGTGAAGCCTCTTTTCAGGTACAATTCAAAATCACTGAATTGATAGGAATCGTCTCTGTACTTAGGAATTTCAAAGAGTCTGGGAAAGAGCAAGGAAAAAAGTCTGCCTCTAAAAATATTGCAGGCCCAGGGCAAGACTGCAAACCATATGTATGTCGAAATAATTAAAATACGGAACTCAAGTTAATGACTTTTAAATTAAATGTGCTGTATCTTCAAATCTTAAAAATATATATAATGATCTGGAAGACAAGGTACATGTGTACAAGTTTGAGATTCCTTAGAGATATTGCAAGGAACACGGTGGCTTTCAGAGAGTGGAAACTGGATCTCCAGTCTATTCGGGGTTCCTTCCTGCCTCATGAGGGGCCTCATACAGCAGCAGATATTCTAGCCTATTCTCACAAGCTCTGTCTATCCTTTGTGAACATTCCCTTAGGCCTAGTGCCAAGTACATCCCATCCTCCTGAGAGAAGAACCTGAAAAAGAGGCCAGTATAGAAGAAATTTCTCCAGAAGATATTCTGAAGTCTTGGGAATCTATAGCAAGTTTGGAAGAGGAGATGTAGATGACAGGAGAGAAAGAACCCTGGAGGCTCACTCACCTGGCTTAGTGGAGGCAGGCATGGCACAGGAAGGCCAGCATTGGGCACTCCCAGTATGGAGCCCAGGATAGAGGCACTCTTGCTGGGTGGGGTCTGACAGCACTATTGACAAGCCAGGCAGTAAAACTGGACTAATATAATACAGTTCTTCATTTATCAAAAAACTCTATTGCAGCTTAAATTTCATTAGATTAGTATTGCTTAACTTTGTACTGACCCTCAAACCTGCCTTTACAAAGATATGTAGCTGTTTTGGTAACTCAGTTTTTGATAAATGTAACAATCCCAATCATCATGTGATTTTTTTTTTCTTTAGAAATTTTAGGATTCCACTTCATTTTTAGAAACATATCTTCAACCATGAGACTTCTACATTTTTTTTCATGGTAACTGGAGCAGAAATTTCTCTAAATATCTTCAATATTTCCTCTTTTTAGACTTATTTCATTGTACTTTCCCCTTTCTGTTATCATGTCTATTCATACTTTATAATTTTAGTCTTGGCCTAACCAAATCTTTGATCACAGTGTTTGTGTTACTTTCAGGTACACTAGTCTCCAAATGATATAATCACTTGTTTTGAATTTCCTCTTCTTTCTCTACATTTTTCTGAGAATCTAGTCTTAATTCCCAATACTGACTTTTCTTGTCCCAGTTTCAACTTCATGATATATCCTTTTCTGCAATATTACCTTGTAAATCAACCAAAGTTTAGCTTGACTTTATGCCTCTTTTTTTTTTCTAGACATAACTTTTTGTATTAATAGTATTAAGGTTCTCTACCTACAGATATAGTCATCTGTAATTTAAGAACTGCTATTCAAAAATTTAAATATATTCTTCCAAGTCTTTTAATATTGTTGAACCCCCACTCTATAGCTCTGATTTCTAAAAATGGATTTGCAAATTTCATTAATAATTAGTTTGGCACACTCATGCTCCTTACCAAGTACATGAATATGGGAAGAAAATGATTTCTCATTTTGTCAAAAATTTTTAATGTGATATTGGATAAGACCTTTATTGCTAATTACAATCTAGTTTTATTAAATTTGAGCCTACCCAGTTCCTCTGTCACTCCCTGGTGTAGTCTATAATGAATTCAAGGTAGATAAATTATATTTGTGATGACATAGAATTAATAGTATATGGGATTTTTATTTGGTTTGGAAAAGTAAATTAGGTGAAGTAAAACACCAAGTTGAGAGTGAGGGTTGGTCCTTTGGTAAAGTAGGTGGAAAAGGTACAACCTACAAAGCCTTACCTAAGTGTGGCCATTGACTCCTCTCCTGTCCTCCCCTCCCCTCCTTTTGAAAGTATCAAGGATTACTAGTCTTGGATTCAGGTCCGAATTTCATTTCTGACCTATAGAAGTTTCCAGATTGAAAGTGCAAGTGAAAGTTGCTCAGTTGTGTCGGACGCTGAGACCCCATGGACCTTAGCCTGCCAGGCTCCTCTGTCCATGGAATTGTCCAGGCAAAAATACTGGAGTATGTAGCCATCCTCTTCTTCAGGGAATCTTCCCAACCCAGGGATTGAACCCAGGTCTCCCACATTGCAGATGAATTCTTTACTGTCTGAGTCACTGGGGAAGTCCATGAATACTGGAGTGAGTAGCCTATCCCTTCTTCAGGGGATCTTCCCAACCCAGGAATCAAATTGGGGTCTCCTGCATTGCAGGTGGATTCTTTACCGGCTGACCTACCTTAGGACAAATTACTAACCTCTTTGGGCCTCAATTTCATGCAAAGATGGACTCGATAAAGGACAGAAATGGTATGGACCTAACAGAAGCAGAAGATATTAAGAAGAGGTGGCAAGAATACACAGAAGAACTGTACAAAAAAGATCTTCACAACCCAGATAATCATGATGGTGTGATCACTCATCTAGAGCCAGACATCCTGGAATGTGAAGTCAAGTGGGCCTTAGAAAGCATCACTATGAACAAAGCTAGTGGAGATGATGGAATTCCAGTTGAGCTATTTCAAATCCTGAAAGATGATGCTATGAAAGTGCTGCACTCAGTATGCCAGCAAATTTGGAAAACTCAGCAGTGGCCACAGGACTGGAAAAAGTCCGTTTTCATTCCAATCCCAAAGAAAGGCAATGCCAAAGAATGCTCAAACTACCACACAATTGCACTCATCTCACATGCTAGTAAAGTAATGCTCAAAATTCTCCAACCAAGGCTTCAGCAATAAGTGAACCGTGAACTTCCTGATGTTCAATCTGGTTTTAGAAAAGGCAGAGGAACCAGAGATCAAATTGCCAACATCCGCTGGATCATGGAAAAAGCAAGAGAGTTCCAGAAAAACATCTATTTCTGCTTTATTGATTATGCCAAAGCCTTTGACTGTGTGGATCACAAGAAACTGTGGAAAATTCTGAAAGAGATGGGAATACTAGACCACCTGACTTGCCTCTTAAGAAATCTGTAAGCAGGTCAGGAAGCAAATTTAGAACTGGACATGTAACAACAGACTGGTTCCAAATAGGAAAAGGAGTATGTCAAGGCTGTATATTGTCACCCAGCTTATTTAACTTATATGCAGAGTTCATCATGAGAAATGCTGGACTGGAAGAAGCACAAGCTGGAATCAAGATTGCTGGGAGAAATATCAATAACCTCAGATATGCAGATGACACCACCCTTATGGCAGAAATTGAAGAGGAACTAAAAAGCCTCTTGATGAAAGTGAAAGTGAAAGTGGAGAGTGAAAAAGTTGGCTTAAAGCTCAACATTCATGGCATCTGGTCCCATCACTTCATGGGAAATAGATGGGGAAACAGTGGAAATAGTGTCAGACTTTATTCTTCTGGGCTCCAAGTCACTGCAGATGGTGACTGCAGCCATGAAATTAAAAGACGCTTACTCCTTGGAAGGAAAGTTATGACCAACCTAGATAGCATATTCAAAAGCAGAGACATTACTTTGCCAACAAAGGTCTGTCTAGTCAAGGCTATGGTTTTTCCAGTAGTCATGTATGGATGTGAGAGTTGGACTGTGAAGAAGGCTGAGTGCCGAAGAATTGATGCTTTTGAACTGTGGTGTTGGAGAAGACTCTTGAGAGTCCCTTGGACTGCAAGGAGATCCAACCAGTCCATTCTGAAGGAGATTAGCCCTGGGATTTCTTTGGAAGGAATGATGCTAAAGCTGAAACTCCAATACTTTGGCCACCTCATGCGAAGAGTTGACTCTTTGGAAAAAACTCTGATGCTGGGAGGGACTGGGGGCAAGAGGAGAAGGGGACGACAGAGGATGAGATGGCTGGATGGCATCACTGACTCAATGGACGTGAGTCTGAGTGAACTCCAGGAGTTGGTGATGGAGAGGGAGGCCTGGCGTGCTGCGATTCATGGGGTTGCAAATAGTTGGACACGACTGAGTGACTGAACTGAACTTGGGCCTCAATATCAGTAGACTACCAAATGGAACATTAGATTATCTTAAAAGTCACTTTTATAAACTTTTTCACAAATCTTCTATCTGATCTTTTTCCCCATTAATTACGAATGAGTCACGAGTCACTGAATGCTGGACCGTAAAGATTGGAGCCTTATCGTTCTACTTTCACAGTTAAGATGCACAGAGCATTTTAATCGAATTTCAATCTTCGTTGAAATTTGAATTTCTGTGTGTGGTTGGTTGTATCTGCAGATGCTGAACCTGCAGCTATAGAGGCTTGGCTCTATGTAGGGACAGTTTATGTAAGAGACTCTCACAAATTTTGGTATCTACACAGATCTGGGAAGCAATGCCCCTTAGATACCAACAGGCAACTGTATTTTCAGTTTAATGAGTTACTTGAAGTAGAGAGTACATCTGAGAACTCAGCAGCTTCAGAATATAGAATCAAGAATGGTGGACAAAGGGAATGAAGAGGAGAGCATCAGAGGAAAATGAGGTGCCACCAAAGACATCTCAGCTAGCAACCTTCCTGGTGAAAGTCATCTGCCAGACATTGCAAGCTTGGAGGTGGCAAAGCCAATATGACTGAGATAATCAATAGTTACTGTGATAATATTATCCACTTCTATCTTTCAGTTTGGTAGAAAATAAAATTTAAAAGTACAAGAATATTTTTCTCTTGAGTCTGCTTTGCTCCAAAGCCCAGGAAAGCCTGTGTACAACTAATCCTATACTGCCTAACTGAGAGGCCCAAAGTGCTCCTTCCCATACTCTCTATCAGCAAAAAACCATATACATCATCAATGCTCAACTCCAAGGCTAATTTCTTCAGGTCTTCGCTCAGATGTCACAAGGCAGAGTTAACCTCCTCTCCCTCCGCATGCTGTCAGCATGTCATCACCACGCCTCAGCTTCTTTTCTTTACTCTGCTCCACATTAGCTGGAGCAGATGGGGTCCCCGTCTCACTCTCACCTTCCCCACCTCTGCCCGCCATCTGCGTGAACACCTTAAAAGGGCAGCAACCTGTCTCTGGTTCTTTTCAATCAGTGCTCTCCTCCCTTCCAGGCCTTTCCTAAAGATTCTCTAGAGCCTCACTGGTAAAGTCAAACATGAACATAAATTGTCTTTTCCCCTACTTTCCTGCTGTTATAATCCAAGCTCACCTTCAGTAGATACAAATAGTTCTGACTAATTAGAGGAAGACTGGAAAATGAAAAGAAGAACTGTACAAAGATAAACATTTCTCCATCTTGCTACATTTCTGTGGCAAACTTGGGTTCCTAGTCCCTTGTCATTGTTTTTTTTTTTTTTGGTAGTTTTGGTAGGTAGCATCTTAAACAGGGATCTCCAGCCTGAAAATTGTCAAGTAGGTTTTAAAAATCTACATATCTCGTCCCAATGCTGGAGATCCTGATTCAGGAGATCAGGGCTAGGTCTGGTATCCGGATATAGAAAGCTCCCTGTGGAACCCGTGCACAACACAGTATTAGGTGAGAACTTCTTATAACTTAAAGCTCAGGGCTCTGCAGCTACAGACTTGATTGTGACCTTGGGCAAGTTATTTAACTTGTCTGAATATTATATATATATTCATTTTTATATATTTAATGTTTATATGTATTTATATATATATCAAAATTGATTTATTATATATATATATAAGTATCCATTTTTAATTGTGTAGAATTATCATCTGACAACATTTGAATAGATGGAAATAGCAGTTTGTTTCAGGGAACAAATTCCACTTTGTGCTTAAAGCAAACATCTGAAAACAAGTGCTAGTTTTATTGTTGTTGTCATTGTTTCCAGTTTTATTGCAATTTAAGTTACATACAACTTAATTTTATTTACAATCAAAATTTGATTTGGTCTGATATGTACCACTAATCAATTTTGGATTCATGGTTTGTTCAGGTTCACCTCTCCATCATCATTGTTTTACACCATGTCTGCCTAGATTTAACACACCAACGCTGACATATTTAACAATAAGTTAGTTTTTTCCCCTAAAAGATTGTTTAGAAGAACTCTCATTCTGTAATATTTGTGCCTTTGAAGGAATATGCACAGACTGATGTTTCTTTACGAGGGTTAATATTTCTCTTTCTTAATCCACTTTCGTTTACTTTCTCAAATGTTTCACACTTCCCAGAAACACTCTTTTTAGTATGTATGTAGTTTGCATATGTGTGTGTCTGTGTGTAACCAGAGACCTCTTCTGCAATTGTGTTAATAACTTTCTGATTCCTTAATTTGAATAGGTGAATTTTTAAAATAATTTTCCACTTCTTTATAAGCTTTCCTTTTCTGACTGAGAGCACTCCTGCCTGATATTCTACCTAAATTTCCGTATTCTTCAGGTCCCATTTTTTAATAAAATTTTCCCTGATCCATTCTGCTCCACGAAGTCTTTCTTTCATTTTTGTCTATGAGTTACTGTCTGTACTGTGCCTTGAACACATATGCTGTGTCATAGTTTAATATATTGCTTTAGGAATAATTTAAGAATTCTTCCTAATTCTTCTAAGTATTATACCAATGGAGTCTCTATGGAATATTTCTGTATCTTCTCCTCATTGTCAAGCAGTACTTTGCAAATAGCATGTGAAGGAAAGTTATGACCAACCTAGATAGCATATTGAAAAGCAGAGACATTACTTTGCCAACAAAGGTCCATCTAGTCGAGGCTATGGTTTTTCCTGTGGTCATGTATGGATGTGAGAGCTGAACTGTGAAGAAGGCTGAGTGCCAAAGAATTGATGCTTTTGAACTGTGGTGTTGGAGAAGACTCTTGAGAGTCCCTTGGACTGCAAGGAGATCCAACCAGTCCATTCTGAAGGTGATCAGCCCTGGGATTTCTTTGGAAGGAATGATGCTAAAGCTGAAACTCCAGTATTTTGGCCACCTCATGCGAAGAGTTGACTCATTGGAGAAGACTCTGATGCTGGGAGGGATTGGGGGCAAGAGGAGAAGGGGACGACAGAGGATGAGATGGCTGGATGGCATCACTGACTCGATGGATGAGAGTCTCAGTGACCTCTGGGAGTTGATGATGGACAGGGTGTCCTGGTGTGCTGCGATTCATGGGGTCGCAAAGAGTCGGACATGACTGAGCGACTGATCTGATCTTATCCTCTGAGGAATGCAGAGAAAGGAGTATTGCTCTTATATGTAGGAAATAATAATATAAGATAATATTCAAAAAATATATCAGAGCAGTTTTTTATTAGACAGAAACATAGGATTCTTTCCTACTGTTCTGACTGTTTTGGCCTAACATTCTACACTGAGAAGTACCTCGAAAGCTTAATCACAGGAAAAATCAAGATTATCTACCCTTAACATTAGGATTAACTTGACTCATCTCAATTATTCAGATTAAGAGACCCAGGTTGTATCTTCTTTCCTTTCCTGTAAACAAACAAACAAAAAAAGACCTTTGGGTCTAGTTCCCAGCATGCTGTTTCAACCAGTGTTCAATAATATTTACTGCTCTCCTTAAATACGAAACACCTAGGTCTTTGTCCTGGTTTGGTCACTGTTCCCTCTGTCCAAAGTTGAGGCTTCCCCATACATTCCTAGAAGTCTATTTCCTATCTACTTCCTTTCCCAAGTCCACTTTATACTGTGACCAGAGCTTCTCATGCAGTTCCTGATATTGTTCCTTGTTCCTTTTCAGGAAGCAGGAGAAAGCAAGCCATCTGTTATTTAAAGGTTCATAGTTGCTAAGGTTAGGGGTGGGGATGGCACTGACTTACTAGCAAGTAAGAGTCTTTCTCACTGAAACTCTGTTCAGAATAATCTGATTATAAAGTCACTGTTCTCCTCAGCCCTGTAATCTTAGCACCCATCCCTTTGCATACCATGCAGCTGGCAATTGACAAGTAGCATTTGTTGAATAAACCCAGGAGATCAGATGCTATCTCTCCCAAGAAGCCTTCCTAGGTCCACCAGTAGAATTGATCGTTTCCTCCTCTGTGCCCCATGGCTCTGTGCACCCTCCTACTGTTACTGAATTCATCTTAGTGAATGGTACTAATTTTTATACTATAGATTTATCTTTCTCAGTGATCTCTTGGTAGCAAGGCCTGTTTTAGTATTTTTGTATTTCTAATACCAAGCAGGTACAATGCTTAAAGAAATATGCAGATGACACCACTCTTATGGCAGAAAGTGAAGAGGGGCTAAAAAGCCTCTTGATGAAAGTGAAAGAGGAGAGTGAAAACGTTGGCTTAAAGCTCAACATTCAAAAAACGAAGATCATGGCATCTGGTCCCATCACTACATGGGAAATAGATGGAGAAACAGTGGAAACAGTATCAGACTTTATTTTTCTGGGCTCCAAAATCACTGCAGATGGTGACTGCAGCCATGAAATTAAAAGACGCTTACTCCTTGGAAGGAAAGTTATGACCAACCTAGATAGCATATTCAAAAGCAGAGACATTACTTTACCAACAAAGGTTCGCCTAGTCAAGGCTATGGTCTTTCCTGTGGTCATGTATGGATGTGAGAGCTGGACTGTGAAGAAGGCTGAGTGCCGAAGAATTGATGCTTTTGAACTGTGGTGTTGGAGAAGACTCTTGAGAGTCCCTTGGACTGCAAGAAGATCCAACCAGTCCATTCTGAAGGAGATCAATCCTGGAATTTCTTTAGAAGGAATGATGCTAAAGCTGAAACTCCAGCATTTTGGCCACCTCATGCGAAGAGTTGACTCATTGGAGAAGACTCTGATGCTGGGAGGGATTGAGGGCAGGAGGAGAAGGGGGACGACAGAGGATGAGATGGCTGGATGGCATCACTGACTCGATGGATGCGAGTCTGAGTGACCTCCGGGAGCTGGTGATGGACAGGGAGGCCTGGCGTGCTGCGGTTCATGGAGTCGCAAAGAGTCGGACACGACTGAGCGACTGATCTGATCTGATCTGATAGTAAGAACTCAGTGGCAAATAGTTTTATATTAGCCTTAATTCTGGGTCCAGTTCAGTACCTATCTTCCTTTGTATTTCCCACCTACTTCTGATATATGCTATTTTTTTTTGTATTTACGTATCATATAACCTTCCATATATATATCAGATCAGATCAGTCGCTCAGTCGTGTCCGACTCTTTGCGACCCCATGAATCGCAGCACGCCAGGCCTCC
This sequence comes from Tragelaphus eurycerus, assembly GCA_935064755.1. Classification (NCBI taxonomy): domain Eukaryota; kingdom Metazoa; phylum Chordata; class Mammalia; order Artiodactyla; family Bovidae; genus Tragelaphus; species Tragelaphus eurycerus. The sequence goes on from CAKXYN010000015.1 coordinate 3,665,385, forward strand.
CTGTCCATCACCAACTCCCGGAGGTCACTGAGACTCACATCCATCGAGTCAGTGATGCCATCCAGCCATCTCATCCTCTGTCGTCCCCTTCTCCTCCTGCCCTCAATCCCTCCCAGCATCAGTCTTTTCCAATGAGTCAACTCTTCGCATGAGGTGGCCAAAATGCTGGAGTTTCAGCTTTAGCATCATTCCTTCCAAAGAAATTCCAGGGCTGATCTCCTTCAGAATGGACTGGTTGGATCTCCTTGCAGTCCAAGGGACTCTCAAGAGTTTTCTCCAACACCACAGTTCAAAAGCATCAATTCTTCGGCGCTCAGCCTTCTTCACAGTCCAGCTCTCACATCCATACATGACCACAGGAAAGACCATAGCCTTGACTAGGCGAATTTATTCTAAAGTCCCTCTTTGAGAAAAGGTAGAGTAAAAGTAATCACCTATAAAATATGTTGTCAAATAAATTTGCTCATTCATTCAAAAAAATGGATCTAGGAATAAATCAGAACCAAATACAATACACTGCCCTAAATTCATTTGATGAAAAGTTAAATCAATGAAATTTGGGATAGATGAAATATGAGATTGAGGAATTAGGAGGTGTCAAAGTTCATGCAACTATTTGGATGGTGCCATTTTCTGAATTAGGGGAGAGAGGAAGAAGGCCAGAGTTGACAAGGCTTTTCAAAATAATTGTAATATAAATAATAATAATTATGACTAACAGCTGTACATATCTGCATGGGTCACAAAGCACTCTAACACAAGTAATAGTCACAAGAATAAACATTGTATAGTGATCTAAAGCTCATAAAGTTTAGTTTGTTTCTTACAAGGATATGAGTTCACAAGGACAATATAATGTCTTTCACATTTTGTAGGTGAGAAAGTTAAGTTTCAGAGGGGTTAAAGATGTAGAAGGAAATGTTGGAAGGAAATCTTGGGGGCCATGATTTGCAGTCCTAGAGTCTACTCCCCATTGTTCTGCTTCTTCTAGAATCAGAAACATATCACAGTTAGAGTGAGGAGTACAGTGGTAAGATAGCTCTCTTGCTTTGTAAAACAAGACAACTTATAAATCAGGACAACTAAAGTTGTCCTCACTACTCAAAATTTTATTACCCAATGATAATTTTCTGTGAACTGCCTGGAACTTTGAGCTTTTCATTGTGACTGTCTCTCAGTCTTCTGGGTAGGAGCCCTACTCAGTTGACATGTGATACCCCTGATCCCTTAACAGCATTCCTAATTCTACTTAGTCAGTGTGAGTCACTCACTCTTAGTGGTAGTCAGTCACTTAGTGTTAGTTAGTCACTCACTCTTAGTGTTGGTCTGTGTCTGACTCTTTGCAACACCATTGACTGTAGCCTTCCAGACAAGAATACTGCATTGGCTAACAATTTCCTTCTCCAGGGGCTCTTCCCGACCCAGGGATCAAGCCCAGGTCAGGAAGAGCCCCTGGAATAGGATCTTAAACAAAAGTAATAAAATGACATTTCTAACACAATTCGCCTGCTTTTGAATAAACTATGAGCAACCTGTGATAAGCATAAAACACTGACTGATTAACAGGTAAACTTCATAGAGAATGCTAATTCTTGACTAAGCCTTAGAAATATTGTTAAAACTTCTGGCTAGAGATGTTTGCGCATACTATAAGCGTATTATAATTGTCAACATGCATGTGTTTCAATCAGATCAGATCAGATCAGATCAGTTGCTTAGTCGGGTCCGACTCTTTGCGACCCCATGAATCGCAGCACGCCAGGCCTCCCTGCTGCTGCTGCTGCTGCTGCTAAGTCACTTCAGTCATGTCCGACTCTGTGTGACCCCATAGACGGCAGCCCACCAGGCTCCCCCGTCCCTGGGATTCTCCAGGCAAGAACACTGGAGTGGGTTGCCATTTCCTTCTCCAATGCATGAAAGTGGAAAGTGAAAGTGAAGTCGCTCAGTCATGTCTGACTCTAGCGACCCCATGGACTGCAGCCCACCAGGCCCCTCCGTCCATGGGATTTTCCAGGCAAGAGTACTGGAGTGGGGTGCCGTTGCCTTCTCCACCAGGCCCGTCTATCACCAACTCCCGGAGGTCACTGAGACTCACATCCATCGAGTCAGTGATGCCATCCAGCCATCTCATCCTCTGTCATCCCCTTCTCCTCTTGCCCCAAATCCCTCTCAGCATCAGAGTCTTCTCCAATGAGTCAACTCTTCTCATGAAGTGGCCAAAGTACTGGAGTTTCAGCTTTAGCATCATTCCTTCCAAAGAAATCCCAGGGCTGATCTCCTTCAGAATGGACTGGTTGGATCTCCTTGCAGTCCAAGGGACTCTCAAGAGTCTTCTCCAACACCACAGTTCAAAAGCATCTATTCTTCGGCGCTCAGCCTTCTTCACAGTCCAGCTCTCACATCCATACATGACCACAGGAAAGACCATAGCCTTGACTAGGAGAACCTTTGTTGGCAAAGTAATGTCTCTGCTTTTGAATATGCTATCTAGGTTGGTCATAACTTTCCTTCCAAGGAGTAAGCGTCTTTTAATTTCATGGCTATAGTCACCATCTGCAGTGATTTTGGAGCCCAGAAGAATAAAGTCTGACACTTTCCACTGTTTCCCCATCTATTTCCCATGAAGTGATGGGACCAGATGCCATGATCTTCATTTTCTGAATGTTGAGCTTTAAGCCAACTTTTTCACTCTCCACTTTCACTTTCATCAAGAGGCTTTTTAGTTCCCCTTTACTTTCTGCCATAAGGGTGGTGTCATCTGCATATCTGAGATTTTTGATATTTCTCCCAGCAATCTTGATTCCAACTTGTGTTTCTTCCAGTCCAGCATTTCTCATGATGTGCTAGAAATGGGTAATTTCCCAGTTTGATCATGGTGCCTCTACATTTCAGTTCAGTTCAGTTCAGCCACTCAGTCATGTCCAACTCTTTGCAACCCATGAATCGTAGCACACCAGGCCTCCCTGTCCATCACAAACTCCCGGAGTTCACTCAAACTCATGTCCATCGAGTCTGTGATGCCATCTAGCCATCTCATCCTCATCGGCCCCTTCTCCTCCTGCCCCCAATCCCTCCCAGCATCAGAGTCTTCTCCAATGAGTCAACTCTTTGCATGAGGTGACCAAAATATTGGAGTTTCAGCTTCAGCATCAGTCCTTCCAAAGAACACCCAGGACTGATCTCTTTTAGAATGGACTGATTGAATCCCCTTGCAGTCCAAGGGACTCTCAAGAGTCTTCTCCAACACCACGGTTCAAAAGCATCTATTCTTTGGCACTCAGCTTTCTTCACAGTCCAACTCTCACATCCATACAGGACCACTAGAAAAACCATAGCCTTGACTACACGGATCTTTGTTGGCAAAGTAATGTCTTTGTTTAGAATATGCTCTATGGGTTGGTCATAACTTTCCTTCCAAGGAGTAAGCGTCTTTTAATTTCATGGCTGAAGTCACCATCTGCAGTGATTTTGGAGCCCCCCAAAATAAAGTCTGACACTGTGTCCACTGTTTCCCCATTTATTTCTCATGAAGTGATGGGACCAGAGGCCATGATCTTCGTTTTCTGAATGTTGAGCTTTAAGCCAACTTTTTCACTCTCCTCTTTCACTTTCATCAGAGGCTTTTTAGTTCCTCTTCACTTTCTGCCATAATGGTGGTGTCATCTGCATATCTGAGGTTACTGATATTTCTCCTGGCAATCTTGATTCCAGCTTGTGCTTCTTCCAGCCCCTCATTTCTCATGATGTACTTTGCATATAAGTTAAATAAGCAGGATGACAATATACAGCCTTAACGTATTCCTTTTCCTATTTGGAACCAGCCTGTTGTTCCATGTCCAGTTCTAACTGTTGCTTCCTGACCTGCATATAGGTTTCTCAAGAGGCAGATCAGGGGATCTGGTATTCCCATCTCTTTCAGAATTTTCCACAGTTTATTGTGATCAGAAAAGAAGAAATCAAACTCAGAGGAAAAAGAGGGGAATGTCAAAGACCATTATATGATTATATTTCCATTGTATGGCCTATTCTTGAGAAGGACGTGTCCTGATTATCTTATTTGTATTCCTGGATCAAATACTTAGTGCAAACCCTCATTTGTCAAAAACCCCAAGTTCATACACCTTTTGATATGAGATTATAATTATTGCAAGATGGCCACCACAATCAGAGTGTCCCAGTATTATTCTCTATGTGCTCTCTTAGATAGATTTTGAACTCCAGATCTGAGAAACAGATGATTAAGAAACATTTGCATGTGCTGATTCTTATCCCTGAATCACAAAAGACCGTGGAGGCATTAGATAAAATACAATGCTGATTTGGTTTTCAGACAGATTCTCTGGAAATGTGTGACCTCCAACAATCTTTAAAAAAAATAATAATAATAAGGTACCATACATTTCTGCATGCTTGGGCCAGGTTCTCTTAGTCAGTTCTGTATTTTTCTCACCACCCAGAGACTGAAGCATTTGGCATACGTGGGATCCTAGTATTTTAGAGCTGGAAGGGAAGTTCTCCCACCCTGGTTTTATCTGTAGGCTGGATAAAGGTTTGGGATTTAGCAATAGGCTTTGCTAGCTCAGCTTGTGAAAATCACATTCTTTATCAACTCCCCAGATGGTTTAGATCATTAAAAACACAACAAAACAAAACAAAAGCCCTTCAGAGTGTACACTGTGAAGATATTCTCTAATTTCCAAGAAAAATAAATATATGTTGAATTTCTCACAGATTTCTCACACTTTCTCAGTCTCCAGCCTGAATCGCTGTGCTGAATGGAGAATGTAAAGCCATCGTTTTTGAAACTGCAAAGCTTTGTGCTGAATTCTTAACTTCCAGGAGCCCTTTGCCTTTCCAGCTTGTCCTTCAGCCCCCAACCTGAAGTCAGTGTTTATCATTTGGGGCTTAGCTTAGACTGAGACATGGATGTCTCTATTCAATGAATTTGGGGCAACTGACTCTCAATAAGCAACAAAAACAAAAAGGCTGTTTCAAGTCAAAGAGACCTCAAGAAACTATCCCACCATCTGCTGAGGAGTGAGAAACGAGCCCGTGGGCCGAGAGCTTTGATTGAATAGAATAAATAGTATTGTCATCTAAATTTTCTGCAAGACTCTTTGGATCAAAATATTATAATCACAGCAAATAGATGCAGCAAATAGATGCGGCCACACTTAATGGATACTCAAAGGGCCAGACCACTGCTTGGCTGGGATCGTTTACTGTCATTTGGAAGGAAAACTGGGGGGCTGATGGGATCAGGGTTGGAGGGAGACAGGGAGACCTGACGTTCAGCTGGCATGCACCAGTGGATAAATGGCTGGCATTTGCAGAGCTGCATTGCAGGGGAGCTTTTAGCAGTTTGCCACTGCCAGCTGATGTCTCTGTGAACATCGGTGCCAAGAAGCCAAAAATGAAAGCAGGTGCAGGGGCAGAGGAACTGAACGCTGGGGCGGGGGTAGTGGGGGATTCAGCAACAGAACTTCTGTTGTGAAAAACTGGTTGCCTTCATTAAAACCTAAACAATACCTTACTTTTACTCTGCATAACATTTTTAGCCCACTAGAGTCCTGCACACACACTTAAGGCAAGCCTCTTACATTTATGCACTGACTGGGCAAAGAGACTGTTTTGTTGGTCTCTCTCCAAAGCTGTGGATTGTCTGCAAGACTGCTGAACTCTGATTAGAGCGGCTTTCCATCCGAAGCTGGGAGCATCTGCTTCTGAAAGTGCCCTTTACCGCCCGCCCCTCCCAAGTGCCCCCTCTTCAGAAAGTCCCACTTCTACACAACCAGAGCCTGGGAACAGGGAATATTCCTGAACTCGGCTTGTCTTTGCAGAGCCCTGTCACCAGTGCAGCTCTCTGAAATGCTGCTTTCCGATGAGAAAACAGACGAACGTAGTGCTGCCTAAAATTTACATTTCCCTCAAAAGCTCTGTGTTCCTCAAGCCCACCGCAAATGACAGCAGGAAAAGAAACAATGGGATAAGTGAGGGGGATAAGCCAGAAAGAAAGGTAAAGGTTCAGGACCAACTGAGGGAAAGAACTAAGGCTTGCCGCAGGACACACTACAAATCAAGAATAAAACGGAAAACTGTCTGCTGCCCACTCTGCTGCCTTGCCTAGCTGAGCCACTCCTAGCAGGGATTTGGTCACTGCAGAATGTGAAAGTCATCTTTCAAGGAGATGGGACAAAAACACAGATCACATGCAGCCATATCTCAACTGGGATGGAGAGGGAGCAAAGCACAAGAAGAAACTGCAGGCAATCTGTACTTGGTGGAAAATAGTGGGGGTTTTTCCCCCCTAATGGACATTAGTGCAATAAGAGAAATAAAAAGTATGTTTGTTTGCTTTTATAGGCTTTTAGAAAAAATAGACATACAACTCTGTATATGTATATGACAAATAGAGTATGTCTATTTTATGTGACTTCTACAAGTCAGATGTTCCATACAAACTAGAAAGCTCCATCTATTAAAACTATGATGCCACAATTTTGGGGTCAGCAATTTTAATTATAATATAAGATGACTAAGTATAGTGACTCTTGGGGAATGGTAGTGAGAATTAGGTTTGTTTCTTGACCTTAGGCTTGGGTAGAGTTTATATTCAATCTCTTTTGCTTCTACCACCAAGTGCTACTGTCTTTCCACATGTAAGCTTGATTGTTATAAGCTTTTAAAACCCAGAGAAAGTTTAAAAAGTCAAACCAGAAACATAAATGAGGTCACATGCCAAAAGAGTCAGTGGATGAAAAGGAAGTTAGTTCATAGCAGAGTCTGGGTTTTAGTTGGAATGAAATTGAGTTGAGATAACAGGAGACAGCAAAGCAGAGAAGTCTGAGAGAAGTAAAATGCTCTAATGGGTGGGGGGTGCGGTGGGAAATTGGCCAAGCCTAGGAAGAGGCATTCCAAAAAAAGAAACAGAGATAGCTAATAGCATAAAACAAAGTTCAAGCTCCAGACTAAAAAAAGGAGCGTTTGAAAGAAAAAGCCATTTCACCAGCAATATGTACAGATTTTTTTAAAGTACTCTTAATATTGCTGAGGATTTGAGCAAAATAAACTCAACTCTTGAAGGGAAACTGGAAAAAATGTGCATCGAAAACTTTAAACTTTTTAACTTATTTGAATTTGTCTTGCTCAAGAATTGAGAGATATATTTATATACAAAAGAATTTATTGTGGTAATTTTTAAATATTTATAGAAATTTTCTATTTGTAAAAATATGAGACTAGTTGAGGAAATTATAGTATATCCATAAATCATGCTTTATAAACATATTCTCCAGCATGAGATTCTTCTTGCAAATATATTTGCTTAGTGAAAAAAGAAATATTTGTGAAGTAATATATTTGAGATGATCTTAATTATGTGTGAAGCACCTACCTTAAAATGTTAATAGTAATTATTCTGAATTCCAGGATTATGGTTGATTTTTATTCTTAATTTTCTTCCTATATCCTTTTTTCAAATTTTTCAGATTTTAAAAATTTATATTTTTGAATCTTTTTATTAAAGAGTACTCTGTATATGGAAAAGTACACAAGTAAGAATACAGCTTAATGAATTCTAAGAAACTGAAACAGCCATGTAACCAGCATGCTCATCAGAAAACAGAATATTCCTAACTCTTGGAACTTTCTTGCTCCTTCCTTGTCTCTACTGCTCCCACCTCGTAAACTCCATCTCTGCCTGTAACAAAACTCACATTTGAGTTTTGCCTTTTTTGTAGGGTAAATAAAACAATATTTCATAGGGGATCTTTTGTGTCCAGGTTCTTTCACTCAGCATTGAAATAGATCTTGTTTTAAGCCAGGAGGAACTAAGGGCAAGTTGAGACTATTTGTGCAGGACAGTTTGTTATACCAGGGCTTCTTGGGATTGCTACCAGCCCCATTCCTATCCACTTCCCTCGTGTGTACATTGAATCCAGTACTGGGTCTAAACCTATTGAGATCTCTCAGTTACATTTTTTTTTTCCCTTTTCTAAAGTCTCATACTATGTGCATCTTCTATTAGGAAATTAATAGGTACCATATTATTTACTGTTGCATGAAATTTTTAATCATTTCTTCTATGCCACAAGATTGGAAAAGGTCAGTTTTCATCCCGATCCCAAAGAAAGGCAATGCCAAAGAGTGCTCAAACTACCGCACAATTGCACTCATTTCACACGCTAGTAAAGTAATGCTCAAAATTCTCCAAGCCAGGCTTCAGCAATATGTGAACCGTGAACTTCCTGATGTTCAAGCTGGATTTAGAAAAGGCAGAGGAACCAGAGATCAAATTGCCAACATCCGCTGGATTATCGAAAAAGCAAGAGAGTTCCAGAAAAACATCTATTTCTGCTTTATTGACTATGCCAAAGCCTTTGACTGTATAGATCACAATAAACTCTGGAAAATTTTGAGAGAGATGGGAATACCAGACCACCTGATCTGCCTCTTGAGAAATCTGTATGCAGGTCAGGAAGCAACAGTTAGAACTGGTCATGGAACAACAGACTGGTTCCAAATAGGAAAAGGAGTATGTCAAGGCTGTATATTGTCACCATGTTTATTTAACTTATATGCAGAGTACATCATGAGAAATGCTGGACTGGAGGAAACACAAGCTGGAATCAAGATTGCCGGGAGGAATATCAATAACCTCAGATATGCAGATGACACCACCCTTATGGCAGAAAGTGAAGAGGAACTCAAAAGCCTCTTGATGAAAGTGAAAGTGGAGAGTGAAAAGGTTGGCTTAAAGCTCAACATTCAGAAAACGAAGATCATGGCATCTGGTCCCATCACTACATGGGAAATAGATGGAGAAACAGTGGAAACAGTGTCAGACTTTCTTTTTCTGGGCTCCAAAATCACTACAGATGGTGACTGCAGCCATGAAATTAAAAGACGCTTACTCCTTGGAAGGAAGGTTATGACCAACCTAGATAGCATATTCAAAAGCAGAGACATCACTTTGCCAACAAAGGTTCGCCTAGTCAAGGCTATGGTCTTTCCTGTGGTCATGTATGGATGTGAGAGCTGGACTGTGAAGAAAGCTGAGCGCCGAAGAATAGATGCTTTTGAACTGTGGTGTTGGAGAAGACTCTTGAGAGTCCCTTGGACTGCAAGGAGATCCAACCGGTCCATTCTGAAGGAGATCAGACCTGGGATTTCTTTGGAGGGAATGATGCTCAAGCTGAAACTCCAGTATTTTGGCCACCTCATGCGAAGAGTTGACTCATTGGAGAAGACTCTGATTCTGGGAGGGATTGAGGGCAGGAGGAGAAGGGGATGACAGAGGATGAGATGGCTGGATGGCATCACTGACTCGATGAATGTGAGTCTGAGTGACCTCCGAGAGCTGGTGATGGATAGGGAGGCCTGGCGTGCTGCAGTTCATGGGGTCACAAAGAGTTGGACACGACTGAGCGACTGATCTGATCTGATCTGATGTTTAATTTGTCATGTCTTATTCATATTTAACTACTAGTTGGATGTATAACATGTGCCAGATACATTATGTCCGTAAGATAATGCTATCTTCATTTTACAGAGAAGGCAAGTAATTTTCCCTAGGTTGTAATTCTAGAAGGTGATGGAATACGCATCTCTACCAAGGTCCCTGGATGCTCTGTTGAATGGCCTCTCTACTGTCCTCCATTCTCTTATTTGCTCACATTTTATTTCTTCACTGGATTCTAACATCCTGGAGAATAAAAAATATGTATTTCCCTGTCTTTGGATTTTCCCCTCCTAAGACAGTGCTTGACATGTAATAGTACAGTGTTTGATTACTGAGCATAAGAGTGATGATTTTTTTTGTCACAGTACTCTTTATAAATCTTTTTCTTTGATGAAACTGTATCATAATGCTCTACAGTGTTGCTCACCATCAGGGCCTGGGATTGTCCTCATTCCAGTCATTCTGTGGGAGAAAATATGTCTAATAACTGGCATGGCCAGTAACTCTAAGTAGCAAAGTAAATAAGATGAACCAGTGGCAATAGTATAACCAGTGTATTTGACATCAAGAAGGTATCACCATCTAAACATCATCCTCCTTCATATAAAAAAATTACCTAATAATTATGATATAAAATAAATTAATGATCATAACATATCTGAAGAAATAAAATATATATTTCAGTACAAAACTGGTAGTGATTTAAAACTTTTTATAACACTAACAAATTTTTTAGATGAAAAGATAAAAGTTTCTACCTAGATGTTAGTCTGTTGTAAGAGTTAATAATATTAGAGTTTAATTCCTCAAGCTTTGATTGTATAGATTCATTGATGGCTTTGTGAAAATCGATCTTCACATGTTCATGTTCAATATACAGAATAGTAAAACTTGTCAATCTATTTTTGTGTATAGTTGATAAAAGAACACATTTTATAAACTCAAAATGGATTAAATATCTAAATGTAAGACCAGAAACTATAAAACTCCTAGAGGAGTTTTACTCTCTGACATAAATCATAGCAAGATCCTCTATGACCCACCACCCAGAGTAATGGACATTAAAAGCAAAAATAAACAAATGGGACCTAATTAACCTTAAAAGCTTTTGCAGAAGGAAGGAAACTATAAGCAAGGTAAAAAGACAGACTTCAGAATGGGAAAAAATAATAGCAAATAAAACAACTGACAAAGAATTAATCTCAAAAATATATAAGCAACTCATGCAGCTCAATACCAGAAAACTAAATTACCCAATCAAAAAATGGGCCAAAGAACTAAACAGACATTTCTCCAAGGAAGACATACAGATGGCTAACAAACACATGAAAAGATGCTCAACATCATTTATTATCAGAGAAATGCAAATCAAAACCACAATGACCATCTCACGATGTTCAGAATGGCTGCTATCAAAAAATCTACAAATAATAAGTGCTGGAGAGGGTGTGGAAAAGGAAAGGCTATCCTCTTACACTGTTGGTGGGAATGCAAACTAGTACAGCCCCTATGGAGAACAGTGTGGAGATCCCTTAAAAAACTGGAAATAGAACTGCCATATGACCCGGCAATCCCACTGCTGGGCATACACTCCCAAGGAAACCAGAATTGAAAGAGACATGTGTACCCCAATGTTCACTGTAGCACTGTTTACAATAGCCAGGACATGAAAGCAACCTAAATGTCCATCGGCAGATGAATGGATAAGAAAGCTGTGGTACATATGCACAACGGAGTATTAGCCATTAAAAAGAATGTATTTGAGTCACTTCCAATGAGGTGGATGAAACTGGAAGTGAAGAGTGAAGGAAGTCAGAAAGAAAAACACCAATACCATATAATAATGCATAAATGGAATTTAGAAAGATGGTAACAACAACCCTATGTGCAAGACAGCAAAAGAGACACAGATATAATGAACGGAGTTTTGGACTCTGTGGGAGAAGACGAGGGTGGGATGATTTGAGAGAATTGCATTGAAACATGTATGTCACCATATGTGAAATAGATGATCAATCCAAGTTTGATGCATGAAACAGGGCACTCAAAGCCGGTGCACTGGGAAAACCCAGAGGGATGGTATGGGGAGGGAGGTGGGAGGAGGGTTTGGGATGGAGGGACACATGTACACCCATGACTGATTCATGTCAATGTATGGCAAAAACCACCACAATATTCTAAAGTAATTAGCCTCCAATTAAAATAAATATTTTTTTTAAAAGAACACATTTTATTGAATTTTAAATTGACTTAAAGCTCAACATTCAGAAAACTAAGATCATGGCATCTGGTCCCATCACTTCATAGCAAATAGATGGGGAAACTGTGGAAACAGTGGCTGACTTTATTTTGGGGGACTCCAAAAATCACTGCAGATGGTGACTGCAGCCATGAAGTTAAAAGATGCTTACTCCTTGAAAGGAAAGTTATGACCAACCTAGATAGCATCTTAAAAAGCAGAGACATTACTTTGTCAACAAAGGTCCATCTAGTCATGGCTATAGTTTTTCCAGTGGTCATGTATGGATGTGAGTGTTGGACTATAATGAAAGCTGAGCACTGAAGAATTGATGCTTTTGAACTGTAGTGTTGGAGGAGACTCCTGAGAGTCCCTTGGACTGCAAGGAGATCCAACAAGTCCATCCTAAAGGAGTTCAGTCTTGGGTGTTCATTGGAAGGACTGGTGTTGAAGCTGAAACTCCAATACTTTGGCCACCTGATACGAAGAGCTAACTCATTTGAAAAGACCTTGATGCTGCAAAAGATTGAGGGCAGGAGGAGAAGGGAATGACAGATAATGAGATGGTTGGATGGCATCACTGACTCCATGGTCGTGGGTTTGGGTAGAGTCCAGCAGTTGGTGATGGCCAGGGAGGCCTGGCATGCTGTGGTTCATGTCGTCACAAGGAGTCAGACACAACTGAGTAACTGAACTGAATTTCAATAAGTTTCTTTCAAATAAGTTAACATGAAGTAATATATGGAATTCCAAATATTATTTTACTACTTGTGCCTCCAGAATCAATTCCCACAAGTTTCAAATATCATAAATCAAATAATTTTAAATACACAATTTATCCTTTTTTTAAAGATTTTTCTATTAGTGTTAAAGGAAATTAAGTTTTATAACTTTATGTTTAAACAACTGGGCTAATTGTCTAGTTCAAATCTGCTTTTTAAATTCATGAAAATATGTTGTTATAGAGATTGGAGAAATGAATTCTTCAAAAGAGAACTTTAATGATTCCAAACTATTAAAAAATTTGAGTCAGGTGGTACCCTGTCCCACTGTATGACTGAGATTCTTGAATTAATTTCCATATAGATTACAAGGTTTACAAAGGAATAATTTACGAATACATGGTCATTTAAAGCCTGCCTCAGCATATGACTGTATCTGGTTCATTAAACATGTAATTAAATTAAAATACGATTATCAGTGTGAAAGTGAAAGAGGAGAGTGAAAAAGTTGGTTTAAAGCTCAACATTCAGAAAACTAAGATCATGGCATCTGGTCCCATCACTTCATGGCAGATAGATGGGGTAACAGTGGAAACACTGTCAGACTTTATTTTGGGGGGCTCCAAAATCACTGCAGATGGTAATTGTAGCCGTGAAATTAAAAGACGCTTACTCCTTGGAAGGAAAGTTATGACCAACCTAGATAGCATATTGAAAAGCAGAGACATCACTTTGTCAACAAAGGTCCATCTAGTCAAGGCTATGGTTTTTCCAGTGGTCCTGTATGGATGCGAGAGTTGGACTGTGAAGAAAGCTGAGTGCTGAAGAATTGATGCTTTTGAACTGTGGTGTTGGAGAAGACTCTTGAGAGTCCCTTGGACTGCAAGGAGATCCAACCAGTCCATTCTGAAGGAGATCAGCCCTGGGTATTCTTTGGAAGGAATGATGCTAAAGCTGAAACTCCAGTACTTTGGCCACCTCATGCGAAGAGCTGACTCACTGGAAAAGACCCTGATGCTGTGAAGGATTGGGGGCAAGAGGAGGAGGGGACGACAGAGGATGAGATGGCTGGATGGCATCACTGACTCGATGGACGTGAGTTTGAGTGAACTCCGGGTTGGTGATGGACAGGGAGGCCTGGAGTGCTGCAGTTGATGGGGTCACAGAGAGTCGGACATGACTGAATGATTGAACTGAACTGAACTGATCAGTGTGAGCCCTAATCCAAAATGACTGGTGTTCTTACAAGAAGAAAAGACTAGAACACAGATAAAATAGAAAGACAATGTGAACACACACGTTTGAATATATGGTTACAGGCAAAGGAAAAGACTGGGAAAATATGCTCACCAATTGTAGAGTATTTATTCCATTTTATGTTGTAGGATGATATTTATGATAAGCTTGTCTTTCTTATACAATTTCAATGATATTAAATGAAAATGAGGTTAGTAAGTAAGAGTTTCTGTGTAACGTAAATGAGTTTCTTCAAGATCAGAGTAGCAAGACCTGAATATGCAGGATATAAGAAAATCCTATATGTATTTACAGGTAAGAGCTAGAAACACTGTGTAGACATTGTATGGAGGCAAATTTTGGGGTCAGTAGAAGCAAGAAGTTCTTTGCCATCTAATAATTAAATGGCCAATGGCATTATTTATATTGGCAAAAGAAAAAAGTTGAAATTGACCTGAGTGTCTTACAACAGAAAACGGAATAAAAGAAAACATGCAATGGAATAAAATACAACTGTGCTAATGAGTGACGCAGAGCTCACTTTATCCACATTGGTAAAACTCAAATTAAAAATATTTTTGTTAGCCATAAGAGCAAGTTGTAAAAAGAATACACATGATAAGATACCAGAGATAGGCAGTTAGGAAATATGTAACCTAATAATCTATATTGTTTATGGATAGGTGTTTATACAACAAAGGAAGAAGGCGATGGCACCCCACTCCAGTACTCTTGCCTGGAAAATCCCATGGACGGAGGAGCCTGGAAGGCTGCAGTCCATGGGGTCGCTGACGGTCGGACACAACAGAGCAACTTCACTTTCACTCTTCACTTTGATGCATTGGAGAAGGAAATGGCAACCCACTCCAGTGTTCTTGCCTGGAGAATCCCAGGGACGGGGGAGCCTGGTGGGCTGCCGTCTTTGGGGTCGCACAGAGTCGGACATGACTGAAGTGACTTAGCAGCAGCAGTTATACCACAAAATTATTAGGTGATACATAGGAATGGTGAGTTGCAAATTTGGTATATTAATATTATAGTTAGCCTATAGGAAAAAGGAGAAATGGGATTAGAGAAGTATACCGGGGGATTTAAATTATATCAGTTATGCTTTGTTTTTTATGCTAGATGATGGTACATGAGTAATAACATACAACTTTTATACCTTTAGGTGTGAAATGTTTTATAGTAAGAATCACAATTACATCGATAATGATAATGATATCAATAACAGCTTACATAGCACTTACTATGCTTAGGATTTAGTATGAATCAACTTGTTTCTTCCTCACAAAAGCCCTGCCACACAGGCACCGTCATTAACATAAGTTAACAGATAAGCAAACCAAAGCACTAGATATGATCTAGTAAGTAAGGAGCAGAGCTGAGATTTGTAGCCAGGCAATAGCCTACGATGTACTATTCTCCGTATATGATAAAGGTTGTCTTGTGAGGTAATACCTTCTTTTAAAATAATGTAATGAGCTACCTGATGAAGTAAATGTAAATAAATAGATGACCAAGACCAAGATTTCTGTGGGTGGCATTCCATTGCGGTTTATGGGAAGTTGGACTATATAAATTGCATTTTACTTCCAATTCCAAACCTAAATTTTTTTAAATTAATTAATTTATTTTAATTGGAGGCTAATTACTTTACAATATTGTAGTGGTTTTTGTCATATATTGATGTGAATTAGCCATGGGTGTACATGTGTCCCCCATCCTGAATCCCCCTTCCACCTCCCTCCCCATCCCATCCCTCAGCACTGGCCCTGAGCGCCCAGTCTCATGCATCGAACCTGGACTGGCGATCTATTTCACATATGGTAATATACATCCAAACCTAAAGTTTTAATGTCAGGAAGGGTTTGCCTGGGGCAAAAACAAGGAGCATTCTACTTTAGGCATGCGGTGGTGGTGGTGGTTTAGTTGCTAAGTCGTGTCTGACTCTTTGCAACCCCATGGACTGTTGCCCACCAGGCTCCTCTGTCCATGGGATTTTCCAGGCAAGAATACTGGAGTGGATTGCCATAAAAATGTGGCTAGTAAATAGTTAGAGATGATGGAATTTTGTGTGTGTTGCAGCCAGTAATTTGTAAACAGAATAGTTCAAATATGGAAATGGATGTGATTACTCAAGAAATATGGAGAAAGGAAAAAATGAAAGGCCCACACCTGCTGGGAGAAGGAACCAGAAACTATTTCTATCTGTTCCTCACTCTACATAGATGAGCACATGCACATATGCACACACACATACCAAATGTGCACACACTCACATACACATGTGAATTTTGTTCCTTAGATTAATATAAGCATTTCTCTTTCTCCTTTTCATGTGTGTAGAAGCAATTCCCAAGTGTGTGTTGGGAGATTTTGAGACAGGTGCTACATAGCACCTTATACCCAGTCCAGCATGCCTATCTTCCCCCTTCATTTCATCTGCATTAAAATCTGAGGAATTAACACACAAATACAGGTCTACAGCTTTTTCTTATAATTCTATCTGTGCTTATAAAGAAATAACTGTCCCAAGGCTAAATACTCTCAATTTCAGCCTCTATATTTGTCAATTAAGAGAAAGCTTACTCAACCCCATAATAATTTTTAGAATTAATTTTTCATTTTAGAATTAAAAATCCCTTCAACAGTTTGTAAACCTGTGCCATTTGTATTAAACTTTAAATTCATTTCATTTTATGTTATAAAGCTAATGTAATGAAAATAGAGAAATATGTCTTTCAAAATGCTCACTTTTGTAAATTCACAGATCAGCATACTAAATGCAAAGAGGAATTATTTTTCTGAACTTGAGTTGATCTGATCAGTTCATGAGTATTTTTCAACAAATGGGTTGTGAGAACCCCTAAAGTATGAATGTTACCATATATGAGTAGAAGTGTTACATTGATCAGATCTTAGTGCCATCTCCTTTTAGTTTGTATTTAGTAAGAAAGTAGCTGTTCCGTCTTCTCCTAGGTATTGCAAAATTGGGGTGATTCAGAAGTGGAGCAAATAGAGAAAGAGAGTGAGAGAGAAGGAAAGTTAATATTAATGGACTTTACCACTATTTTGCACTTATACCTACCTATATATATTTAATATTCTAGGCAATTTTCCTGTTAGTTATTATTATCCCATTTTTCAGATTGTGTAACTGAGCTCTAGAGACATTAAGTAAATGTAATCAGTCATACAGGATAAACTCCAGTTTGTGTTGACTCCAAAACCCACACTCTTTCATTTACGTCATTTTGTACAAGTAAAAAAAAAATGTGGCAGTATGTTAATCCAGAAGAAGATTCATCTATTCCTCCATCATTTATTTAACACCTTCAATTATATCTGCAATCAAAATGAAACTCCTCTCTAGCTGTCAGTAGATTTGATAAAACTTTGTTTATACCTGATTGGAAATTAGACAGTTTTGGTTACAGGTCCTACCATTACTCTTTTCATATGTTTCCTTTACTTACCATTTAACATAATACTTGGAACTGTCATACTGCATTTTTATAAAATGTAAATTTATTTTATTATTTGGTAAATACAGTTATAATTTTATTTTCCACTAGTCAGTATTATTTGACAAATATAATTTCCTAGTATTACACTTTTAATTGATTACTGGTTTGTAATAATCTTATGAAAAGCTATATTTTTAATAGTGGTCTTCTTTATATTTTTTGAAATGTAGTTGATTTACAATATTTTATTAGTTTCAGGTATACAGCGTAGCAATGTAGTATTTTTATACATTATATTCCATTAGAAGTTATTATGATATAATGGGTATAATACCTCGTGCTATACAATATATCCCTGTTATCTATTTTACATATAGTAGTTTGTATCTGTTAATTCCATACCCCTAATTTGCCCCTTCCCCCTTTCCTTCTCCCCTTTGGTAACCACAGGTTTGTTTTCTATATCTGTGCATCTGTTTGTTCTATATATACATTCATTAGTATTATTTTTTAATAATGTATATCCACATATAAGTGATATCATACAGTATTTATCTCTCTGACTTACTTCACTAAGCATAATATTCTCTAATACATCCACATTGCTGCAAATGGCAGTATTTCATTTTTTTGATGTCTAATATTCCATTGTGTATGTATACTACATCTTCTTAATCCAGTCATCCAGTGATGGGGAATTGGGTTGCTTTTATGTCTTGGCTATTGTAAATAGTGCTGCTATGAATATTGGAGTACATATATCTTTTAGGATTAGTGCTTTCTTTTTTTCTGGATATATGCCCAGGAGTGGAATTGCTCAATCATATAGTAGTTCTATTTTTAGTTTTTAAAGGATCCTCCATCATGTTTTCCATAATAGCTGCACCAATTTACATTCCCAGAAACATTGTACTGGGATTCCCTTTTCTCTATATCCTCTTATTCATGTGTTATTTTTAGGCTTTTTGAATGGTCGACTTTTCTCCTTTTAAACTGAGAGCTCTGAAGATCAATTAGGAAATAGTTCTTATTTCCTGCTATTACCTCTGCATCTCTGACCTAACACAGGGTAGGTAATCAATAAATCATCACTCTTACTATCCCCCAGGGTACTCCTCATACTCTTGTCTTTTCTGCTTGCAACCACATGAAATAAAATGAGTTAGATATCACACAAAATATCTGATTTATTTTGTTGGCTAGTATCAGTGTCTGAGGCTTCAATGTGTATTATTACATTGAATTTTCACATTTCCAAGAGGTTGGTACTATTATTATGATCACTTATTATTTGTCATTTAGCAAAACCAAAGCTTAAGAAGGTTAGCAGGAATTTTTTATCTGAACTCTGACCTAGACTTCTGAGACTCATTAACCCTTGCTTATACCCACAACAATAAACTGTGTTCTTTCAGAGAAATAGGAAGCTGGCTACTTGATGAAGCCACCAGGGCTGAGCAGAACAATTGAATAACAAATTGAGTAAGAAAACACAAGTAAGGCAAACAAAAAATTCCCTACAGAAAAATCCTCATAAGAATGAATAATGGAACCCTAGTTCTCCTTAGTGTCTTCTCTTTCTTGGCTTCTAATTTGGTGCAAGGATGAGAAAGGCAGCAGAGAAGATTGTGATGGGGCTGGAAGGAACTCACAGACTCTTGTCACTGCATCCATGAACCGGGTTAACAGCCAGTCTCTCCTTATTAATATAATAGTTCTGTTACTTAACTGTCACTTAGCAACACTTCCTCACTACAGTTGGTGCCACTCACATGACGTCTTTTGTCCCAAGCAGTAATGATACCTTCTGCCATATTGTTGCTGATATTACTGCCAGCTCTTGGCCTGGTCCTTTAACTTCTCTGTCACTAACTTGACATTCACTCAATAAATATAATCAGTTTTAGGCGTTCTTCCATTAGAACCATCTCTAGTTATAGTGCCTGATAAAGGTATATACTTCCTTCACTAAAGGGACAAAACTACTTTACACAAAAATTATGGATTCCTGCTCTGGATTGGACATTTTTTCCATACTGTGTGCTAGGCTGAACTGAGGAAGATTCATCGTTTCTGGTTTTTTCTCAGAGTAAAGGAAATCTGCTTCCCCGGGGTGCAGGAATTATATTTTCTTCCCATGTGTGAACTTTAAGGATGATTTTCATTTCAGTGCTGGGTTTCTTCTAGAATGATCATATTCAGTCAGGGGACTTGTCTTCCTTTGTTAAAAAGCCCTAACTTTACCTGTTAACTGCATCTATTCAATCTGAGCCAAGAACAATGGCAGGCAAAAGGAGAAAGATGTTCATTTCCTCTCTCTTCCTCACTCTGTCTCTAGCCCACTTCTTCAGAGCTAGCTCTGGTCCAGACACGAACTGACACTGGAGCAAAGGACAGAGTAAGTAGGAATAACACGGGGCAGCCACAGAGTTGGCAGAAGGGAGTGCAAAAGAATCAGCAAACAATTACAAAAGGGAGATCAACCAGAGAGGAAAGACCTGTCCCTAGTGGTATGACTACATTTACACATGGTTTTTACATTCAGCGTCAAGTCACACATTCTCCACCAAGACTTTGCTTGAAATAGTTCTATCGCTGCTTCAACTTTCTCAGCCCTTGTGTGGATCACCAGCCACCCTATGTAGCCCAATGACAAAGCCTCCTTAGTGTCCCTAAAAGAAAAATCAAATGTTAAAGGTCCTTCTGAATGCCCTGGTTCTCATGCTTTATTGAATTTATTTCTTATTAAAATACACAGTTTTTAAGACATTTTTTTCTGATAATATTATGGAATTCTTTTAGCATGGGTAGATGGGAGTGTCACTTGTATGCTACCATACAGCTGACATGTGTTTTTATCTATTCTTTATTATCTCAGTGCTTTCATGCTGTATATGTACCATAACCAACCCATTGACTATAAGAAAAATGTAATATAATATATTTATAGCCATTGTTGATAGTGTTTTTAGTAAGTTAAGTTTTTTAGTAAGTTAAGTATTTTAGTAAGTTTATAATGTATTTTTGTATATTATTTTATATGTATGTTATATACTATTCAAAAAGAATATTTTTCTTGGCTGAGAAAAGGATACAAAATACAAAATCCCAAATTTTGATAACTGATAGCAATTTTGATAGCGATTTGCCAATTGCTTTCACTTTTGGGTTTTAGTTGGGATTTCTATAACTTTCATTTTAATTCTTTGGTTCTTTGCTGTTTCTATTAACTCATAGTATTATTTTAATAAATGTTATAATACCAACCAAAAAAAAAGTCAGGGGTCCTTAAGAATTTAAAGCTAAGGAGATTGCTCTTATCCATCTATGATATAAATATCATGTAGAAATTAATATTACTATTGTATTACCAATGTTAATATTACTTAAGAAAAATAAAATTTAAAGCAAAATTGGAAGTCAAATACCTAGTTACACAGTGCATTCACTCAAGATAAATGAAACATTTCTCTTTATTCTTGCTTAGTTTACAAGGCAAGGTGGTTTTATTTCCCAGACCTAAATAGAACCCAACATGACTGCCTTCCTAGCATCAAAAATTGTCTGATGTGTTCACATTGGCAGTACTTCAAGCCTGAGGACAGCAGAGCCATTTCAGTCTGTTCTCTGTACTTAGGTGCCAAGAAGCCTTTAATTAGCTACTTATTCTAATTACTCTAAATAGAAACTTATCTGTTCATGTGTCCTTCTAGAGCAAAGTACTTGGAGTCCTTGTATCACCACCCTGAGAGAAACCCTCTCTAGGACTCAGCGTTACTTCTGTGGCCATAACAGAAAAACAAGGAAAATACCGAAAGCCACAAGTCTGGCTCATGCATAATCCCATCATCAGTGCTCCATTTATACTAAAATGACTTGCTCAACAATCTAAACCAGATTCTGCTCTTTACAATTTGAATTAGGTCATTTTTTTATTTAAGGGGACAAAACCTCTTTTAAAATCAACTTGAGCAGGGCAGAGTAGTTTTTAAAACAGTTGCCCAGTGACTTCTTCAGATACACAAGACATGTAAGAAAATGAGAAAAAAAAAACTTCAAAGAATTCCTTGGAGGAAGTGGGGAGGAATATGATGAAAAATAAACCAATAAACAAACAGCACAATGGTCAGCTGCCGAGGGCAGATCTACAGCCTCTTCCTCCTGGTTGTTGATCTGTGTGCCAAGTACAGCAGAGGAATGCCACACGCTGCAGGACAAACTGGTAGGAAAATAGTCTGATCCTTTATTCAGAACACTAAAAAGATCTGAAATTATATATACTTTGTGGGATTTGGAGAATGACTTAAACACTTAAGCATCAAGGAGTCTAAAACATGAATAAGATTAACTTTGAAAGAAATGTAAAATTTACGGCTCCTCATAAAATACACTATTCATACGTTACTTGTAAACTGAACTGATGAGCAAAAGCAGTAATAGGTCAGCAAAAGTACATTTCCAAAATTATTGGTTCAGGCTAGGCTCATGAAATGAAAATGTAGATGATAGAACTATATCATCAGGTTATTTTAATTTTGTACATTTTGAACAATATCCAAAAATACTAATCCGTTGCTGAAATTCATGAGAAGGAAGAGAAGAGAAATATTCTACCTATCGCAATCTTCCAAGTGAAAGCATTCACATCCTGCTGTAAATGTATCAGAATTATATCACATTCTTTGGTGAATACGCCCCCTCTTTTGTTTGGGTTTTGCTTTTAAATCCTTTTACAGAAGTTTAATGTTTGGCAAGAGCATGTTTCCAGGTTTTTTCTACTTTACCCCCTGACAACATGAACAATACCAAAGATTTTAAAAGGAATGGAAAAACTCAAGCATATATTCCATTTGCCACAACAAAGTTTGGCTTTTTAAAAAATGTTCTTTTATGTGTTTGGTGTTAAGTTGATAAGTTACAGAAACAATTTTTGCCTGTTGAGAGACAGGGGAAATAGATTAAAGTTAATTATTTATGAATTTATTTTCATTATATCATGTGCAGACTTAAAAACTGAATAGTGGTGGAACCACAGTATTTTATATGTGGAAGTGTGCCTATGTGTTCTAGTTCCTATATTTTCATTTCATATAACCTTCACCTCATTCTTATAATTTGTATGGTAGATATTCTCATTAAACCATCTTTTGGATGTAATGGAGTTTCTTTCCTAACAGCTAAAAAATCTTTAAGCTTCCACATTCTTCTGTAAAGCAACCAGAAGCAGAAGCATGAGTCCTCCCACAGGACAAAATGACTAAGCATTTCCTCTATCAGGGTCTGCCCATGGCCTCCACCTAGGTGGGACTCATTCTTGCCTCCTGCTGGTTGGTGGAGAAGATCAACTCCTATCAATCATTCGGGTTTTCTCCAGATTGCAACTACTATTCACATTAACACAGAGTTAGTCCACAATTATTTTGACCAAATATGATAGCATTCCATATTTTATTTTTACTCCTTTGACCATACTCTTTGAAAATGCATACCTTAATTTCTAACATCAGGTCCTTTTAATTTTATTGAGGCTGCATTTGTTAAAACTTTTCATCTGTCTCTTTTCACTGAAGTCAATTTCTCAGGTATAAAGATGCCAAAACTACATTATGCCTACAGTGCTTTCATTTATGTAAATAGCTCTTTCTTTTTCTGTTTAAATTAATAGTAGATTATGTTATTATAGATGGTGTCCTCCAAAGAACATCACAAAAACTGAAATATACTGGCTATGGCATTCATTGAATTTTAAAATAGGTAACATGAGTTTGAGCAAACTCCAGGAGATAGTGAAGGAGAGTATGGTATGCTGCCGCCATTGGGGTTGCAAAGAGTTGAACACAACTGAATGACTGAACAACAACAAAAAAGCTGTAATTGCATAAGAAAAACAAGGAGGGTTGTAGGAGTGGAAAGGCCTATTGTATAAGTAAATAGGAAATCTGCTAACAGTGCGAGAGAATACAAACAGGATGTATAAATTGCAAAGCCAACACCACAGCTTTGTGCTAGCCAAAATACATAGAGAATTAATCTTTTCACCTGATAAGATTCCAAAAGGAAATAAATAATGATATTGAGAATTACTTCTTTAACAAAAGAGGTAGCTAAAATTGAAGTCAAAAGATTACATAACTCTTTGCTAAACATAAGCAGCTGTCTTAGGAGAGCTTGTATAGAAATATAGACTATTTTTATACAAGTTTTGAGAGTATGAGCTGAAATCCTTTTGAACGTCTCTTAAGTATGTTCCTTCATTTCCCTATAACTTTTAATAAGATATATGTATGTTGTAAAGCAGGATAAGAGAATATAGTAGGTAAAAAATAACAGGCTATACATATTTATTCATTATTAGTAAAACGTGGCTCAGACGGTAAAGCGTCTGACGGCAATGCTGGAGACCCGGGTTCAATCCCTGGGTCAGGAAGATCCCTGGAGAAGGAAATGGCAATCCACTCCAGTATCCTTGCCTAGAGAATCCCACAGATGGAGGAGCCTTGTAGGCTACAGTCCATGGGGTCACAAAGAGTTGGACACAACCAAGCGACTTCACTTTCACTTTCATACATATTTAAACATCACATACCCTACTTATCCTTTTAGCGTCTATATATTTTTCTATACTATCAATGTCCTGGTTATTTTCATTGTCTGAATTCCACATCCATCCTTTTAAATTTTAATTCATTTAATTCCACATATGTCAGGAAGTAGAAATATTATATAATAGATAAACTTGGAAATATATTCAAATGAAGTGCCTGTCTGAATGCCCTGGGTCCCTGTTTCCTTATCTATAAAAGGTGAAGTAAAGGAATATAACTTAAGGGCTTTTTTAGGTGAGAAATTCTATAACGCCTTCTTTGCATGATTACATTCAGTAATAGAGAGAAGGGAGGGAATTATAGTAACCAGTTGCTACTTTCAGAAATGACTTTAACCCAGGTAGTTGAGTAGAGACAATGACCAAAACTTAAAGTCCTCTGCCAAAATCTGGAGACTAGGTGAGAACAGTAAGCTCATCCTATCAAGCAATAATACTGGCAATGTGAAAGAGCAAGGAACTGAACCAGATTTCTGTGAACCAGGCTCAGTATCATACTCGGTGTATAAAGATGGACCACATAGTCAGGTAGGTCATAGCCCAGAGAAGGAAATAAAGGAATAAACAAAAATCTCAGTGTGATTGTGATAAATACTGCACTAAAGATTAGGACACAATGCAGTGGAATTACATGGGAAGGAATGTGCTCCAGGCTGGGAAGGATTCACAGGATAGAAGACATTTCAACAGAATCTTAAAGTAGGTGACACTAGTTAAGGGGCAATTCACACTATATCGTTAACTCATTCGGAAAAGGCAATGGCACCCCACTCCAGTACTCTTGCCTGGAAAATCCCATAGACGGAAGAGCCTGGTAGGCTGTAGTCCATGGAGTCACGAAGAGTCAGACACTTACTGAGCAACTTCACTTGCACTTTTGACTTTTATGCATTGGAGAAGGAAATGGCAACCCACTCCAATGTTCTTGCCTGGAGAATCCCAGGGACGGGGAAGCCTGGTGGGCTGTCGTCTGTGGAGTTGTGCAGAGTCAGACACGACTGAAGCGACTTAGCAGCAGTTAACTCATTGGAGAAAATTTCCCCTTCTCAGCCTTCTTCCAAGTTGTCTTGGGTCTTTCTGGTTCTTTAGTTTTTCATATGAGTTTTAACATCAACATCAATTTTCTATCAAATTGCCATCAAAATAAAAAAATGAATTTACCTTTAATGTGCATGTTTTTCTATCATGAAAGCAGTGTATCTATTTATAGTAGTCTTATTTTGGATCCTCCCACAAAATTTAAAAATTTCCACTCAGAAGGACTCGTACATGTTTTATCATATTTGTTGCTCTTTTGAATGGAATACTTAACTATATTTGAAAAGGTTTATTTTGTTATTAACTGTGTGTTTAACATTGTTTTTTATATTGATCTTATATCTAGTAACTGTGAAGAATTTTCTTATTAGGTATAATACAAAATATAAGTAGTTATGATAGTCATAATTGTATGATTTACTTTAAAGAGAATACTGAATGTTTTCAACATTAAGGATAATATCTGCAGGAGAATTTTTTTTTTTTTTTTTTTTGCTGTATCAAGACTGGATGTCAAATTGTAGTCATACTCGTTTTCTTTTTAATTTTCTTATTGTAAAGTAAACAGATATACAGAAATATATAATTTTTAAAAGAATAGTAGCAAAATAAACATCTATGTAAATACTGTCCAGGTTAAAGAATAGAGCAACAGCCATATCTTTAAAACCCCTGAATTCTCTTCTCCAATTATATTACCTGTACAACCCAATAAGAATAAGCACAGTCATAAGATTCATGATAATTACTGACTTAATTTCCTTTAAGTATGTCTCATACATTTATATCCTAAAATATATATTGCTCACTGTGGGGAATATAGTCAGTAATTATGTACTATCTTTGTATGGTGACAGATGGTAACTAGACTTAACCATGGTGATCACTTTGAAATCTATATGAATATCAAATCAGTATGTTGGGGCTTGCATTTTAAGTCTTCCAATATTGTCATATTGTCATTTGGTGAACAGTTCTCAATATTGGTGACATCAAAATTATCCATTCTTTTCTTTGGTTTATGCATTCTTCAGACTTGCTTAAGAAATATTTTCCTGCCCCAAGTTTGTAACGATACTCTATATAACCACAGGCTTATTATTTGTGTTTGTTAAAAATTTTACCTGCCAATTTATTTTTATACATTTTGGAAAGACAAGTCCGAATTTATTCTTCCATATAATATCCAACTGTCCTAACTTTTTATGAAAAAGTCCATCTTTTTCAACTACCTGTGATACTATCTGTCATGTTAAGTGTCTGCTTATGTTTGGTCACTTTCTGGTGATTTTTTTCTACTCTGTTTCATTGGTCTCTTTGTCTATCACTGAGTGAATGATATAGAGTATTAATTACTGTAGTTTTGCAACAATTTTGAAAAATTAAAGTGTAAGTCCCTAATATTTCTTTTTTCCTCAGTTGTCTAGACTATTCTTGCCCATTTCATTCCATATAGACATTTCAGAAGCAATTTATAATGCTTCAGAAAATAAAAGAGGAATAAAAGTAAACTATTATTGTTATTTTAATATCCATAAAACCAATGTGCAAAAAGTGACACATTTTGAGTATAAATTATTTCAATTCATAATTCAGTTACAGGTCTTCCTTTATTTTATATTATTATCTAATGTCACTCTACATGATTTTAAGACTTATTACAAAATTAAAGAAATCAAGACAATGTATTATATTAAAGACTATCTAGTTATCTAGATTTAGAAATCAATGGAGTCCAGAAATAGACCCACAAAGATATAAATAAGTGGTATTCACCAAATGGGCAAATATAACTCAATAGAGAAAGAATAGCATTTTCCAAAAAAGAGAGTTGCCAAAACAATTAAATACTCATATGCCATACACACACACACACACACACACACACACACACACACCTCAGTCTACACCTCACAGCTATACAAAAATTAACAAAAATAGATAAATAATAGGCCTTTGTGTAATATCTAAAACTATAAAATGTTGAGCACATTATTTGTCTGGAGAATGAACATTACGGCTATCATGAGATACCACCATACACCTATTTGACAGGATAAAATTTTAAAAAATACTTATCATAACAATGGCTGACATGGATGCAGAGCAACTAGAACTTTCATACATTGTTAGTTGGAATGCAACATGGTCCAGACACTTTAGAAAACAACTTGGCAGTTTCTTATAAAGTTAAAAATACACTTATCATACAACCCTGAAATCCCACTCCTAGCTATTTACTCAAGTGAAACAAAACCTTATGTTCACACAAAAACTTATATGTGAATGTTTTTAGTGGCTTTATTTTGTAATTGTACAAAACTGGAAACAATCCAAATGTTTGAACTAGGAACCAGTTAAACAAACTGGTGCATCTATATAACAGAATACTACCAGAGTAAAAAGAAATGAAGAAGTTATACAACAGTGTGGATGGATCTTAAATGCTTTACGGTAACAAAATAGTCAGACTCAAAGTCTACATCCTGTATTATTCTATTTATATTACATAATGGAAAAGGCAAAGCTATATGGACATAAACCAGATCAGTGATTTCCACGGGCTACTAGAAAAGAGTTGACCGCAAAGGGGTTGGCCAGTGGCTTATTTGGGAAGGGAGGAGGGTGATAGAACACTTAACTATCTTGACTGTGGACTGTGGTGGTGGTTAGAGACCTGTAAGTATTTGTCAAAACCCACAAACCAGTACAGAAAAAAAAAAAAGAAGTGAATTTTATTATGTGTTTTATAGCTTAATAAAAGAATTAAAAGGAGTCCATCTGATTTTAATAAAGTCACATCAACTTTATTTAAGTTAGTGTTGGTATGAAGTATCTTTTTTCTGTTCCTCTTTCTGTGACCTTATATTTAAAAGATCTTTTTGAAAAGACCCTGATGCGGGGAAAAACTGAAGGCAGGAGGAGAAGGGGTTAACAGAAGATGAGATGGTTGGATGGCATCACTGACTCAATGGACATGAGTTTGAGTAAGCTCCAGGAATTGCTGATGGACAGGGAATCCTGCGTGCTGCAGTCCATGGGATCACAAAGAGTTGGACATGACTGAGTGACAAGTGAACTGAACCGAAATTTCTGTGACTTTTTATTTAAAATATTACTTATTTTAAAACTATTTTTTTCTTTTTAATACAATTTACAATCTTTATCTTTTAATTGGTCTGTTTAACTCCTTTATACTTAATTGAATTGCTGATCTAGTTTGGTTTAAATTTACCTTCTTGTTATTTGTTTTCCATTTGGACCATGTTTTTATTTTTATTTCTTATTTATTACATTCTTTTAGATAAATCAAATACATTTACTTAATTTTTCTCCATTTTTTTCTATTTCCCCTTTTTTACTCCACCTTTCTTCTTTGCTTTATCAGATTTGCATCTCCAACTCCTTTGTGGATAATTACCCCTCATGATCTAATTGTTGGGGCTCATCCATGTCCCCTATCCCCTTCAGCTACCAAGGCTTCAGGGAGTTTGCAATTCTGTCTTCAAATTCTTCTCTTGTTTTGGGATCTGGAATTCTGTCTTGACTTTGAAAACCCAGATGCTTAATTTCATTTAGTTCCATCGTATGCAGCATTTCTATGTGTTTGCAGTGAGAGGAGCTCTTGTTAGTTTCTTCATTCTCTGATATGAAAAATTTAGAAGTGAAAATGGCTTTAAAGCTGATTTGTACATTTGGGGAATTTAGAATAATGTTCTGTGGCCAGAACATACAGTTCATGTTCAAGGGAGTATTGTGGTAAATAACAATGTGGGGATAAAGAATCAGATCATGAAGAGCTTTGTATATCCTTCTCAGGATTAAGGATATTCTTGCAAAAACAATAAAATATACTACACACCAAAAAAGAGTTTAAACAGAGAAATGATATGATCAGACTTATATTTTAGATAGGTTATTTTGGCTGATCTGAGGGATCAAGATTAACAGCCACTGATGTTTATGGGAAGCCAAGACCTTTGCTACTTTTCTTTAAGCAATTCTGTTTCATAGGGAAACATTTCCAAAGACCTTTATACATGTTCCTCAAACTTTCTCTATGGTTTGATTTAATTATCATGAATTTGTGCTACTTTTATCATCAGGGGGAAAAAAGGTGTTTGCAATTTGAGGAAAAAAAGGATATTCAATATCTCTGACTCCTAACTGAAGATGTATTTATATATTCAATAGGATAAAACAAAAACAAAACTAAGGAACCAAGTGTGAAACTATATAACTGAAGCAGATGAATGGTGAGGAAACAAAGGAACACCTTTGCAGTGATAGTGTTCAGAAAAGCAAGGTAATCCGTGCTTTGTGGCCCTCTGCCAAGGGAACACAGAGGCCCCTCATGGATCTCACATGAGCCTTTCCCTATGGTGTGCGCCTCCTTTCATATTTGAGGGGACACTAATTCTCAGCACCTGATATTTCATTTGAGAAAAGGTGCCTGGTAACAATGGGCTATGAGAGTGGCCCCATCAGAGTTACAGAACTATAACTCAGGGCTGCACCTTCTAAGTACAATCCTCCCTTTTGACTCCCACCCACACTGGTCTGCCCTTTTTCTGAACTCATATTATACCATATACCTTGGCATTTGTTTTCTAATTATTAAAACATAATTTTCTAATGAATACAGTTTATTAGGTTTTTACTAGACTCCAGGGATACATTATATTCTATGTACATAAGCACATTAATAGTGTAGTTTCATTTATTTTTAACAAAAGTCTCTATGAAGTTAAGCACCATTTCCCCCAATTTACAAAAGAAACCACAGAAGTTCTTGAATAACTTGCCTCAGATAACCCAGTTTATTCATCCACCAGCAAATATTTGTCTAGCATCCGTATTTCAGGCTCTAAATTTAAGTACTTGGCATGTATGTTTTATTTAATCCTCACATCTCTGGAAACAGGTATCATGATCATTTTTACACAGCTGTGGAACCTGAGATACTGTGTAGCTTGCCCACCATCACATATCTAATAAGCATGAGCTTATAATCCATTACTGGACTTCTTCAAAGTCCATGTGCTAAACCATTCCTTCATAATGGAATCTACTCCTGTATTATCCGGTACTATGCCTTACATGGCAGGTCCCCTGATACATTACTGAATTGCCTGATGCATTACTGATACATTGCCTGATACATTACTGAATATAAAGAAAAAATGTATTGATACAAGAGAAGTGCCAAAATATCTCTATTTAATCATAGAGAGAAAAATCCAGGGAGACATAATATATAGATATCTCATTATCTGACATCATTTAGGCTTAAAAGTTTGATATGAGGTCATCTTTCCAGACATCTCAAACAAAATTATTTACATGTCAGCCATTTTTAACAGAGAAACTTCTAGCAAAAACTCGGGCCTACCTTCTTACACCAGGTGATCAATATAATTTACACATAAGTAGGATCATTGTCAGAAAATATTTTTAATTTGTTATAATATAATGATACTAATAAAATAATTTTATAATAACTTATCTCTGAATGAAGGTCTTTAACTCTTAACAGCTTTAGCTTATCCATTCTGATGATAAATATGTCCTTCCGTGGTAACATTTTAAAATTTGCTGCTTCTATTCTCTTTGTTTTGGGAAAAACACATTGGGGCCCAAAATAATTATGTGTAAAGTAAATAGACTCTGAGTAAGAGTCTGAGGTTACCAAACAGGTCTAAAGGATAAATATAATGACTCTTTTCAGCATTCAAGGGCCTTTTAAATTTCCTTTCAAGATTTTTGTTTGTTTGTTTGCAGAGGGGAAGCAGGACCAGGTTAGAATTCCCAGAAATGTGATTCTGGTCAGTGGAATTTTTTTTTTTAATTTCATTTTTATTTATCATCCTACTTATAACCATATGCACCTTGTAATTATTTGCACCTTATGTGGCTCAAACGGTAAAGAACCTACCTGCAATGCAGGACAGTCTGGTTCGAGCCCTGGGTTGGGAAGAGCCCCTGGAAAAGACAATGGCAACCCATTCCAGTATTCTTGCCTGGAGAATTCCATGGACAGGGGAGCCTATGCTATGCTATGCTAAGTCACTTCAGTCGTGTCCGACTCTGTGTGACCCCATAGACGGCAGCCCACCAGGCTCCACCGTCCCTGGGATTCTCCAGGCAAGAACACTGGAGTGGGCTGCCATTTCCTTCTCCAGTGCATGAAAGTGAAAAGAGAAAGTGAAGTCGCTCTCGAGGGCTACAATTCACTGGGTCACAAAAGAGTCATTCACAACTGAGCGACTAACACTAACTAATGCTTATAATGATGATAGCAGCAAACATCACCTATCAGACATTATTCTCCTTCTCTGTTCATTTCTTCACCTTTTTTTCTAATTCACTAAACTTGAACTATGAATAGAATGGGGGATGGTATTGGGATGGAGAGGGCAAAATGAAGTTGGTGCTAAAAAATTAGATGGCAAAGTTAAATGTCATTAGTTATCATTTATATATAATTTCATATTTCAGTTGAAGGCATCGAAACTCTGAGATCAAGAGATACTAGTATTTTGCATGGCTAACTAGAGGTGGGACACAGAACAAGAACTCCAAAAATCCATTCCCATTTTCCTTCAGTGTTACTGTTATTTGCATATTGGAATCATTGCAGATTTAATTTCCTTTTGGAATGGCAGTGCAATAAAGCTCTATAATTTATTCTCATTATTTTTCATCTTTAGATCAGTATAATTTTTAGCTGTCAACAGGATTTGTAGAAAATAAAAGATAAATATAGTTCATATAAACTAGTCAGTTATAAAATATTTTCTACTCACCTTTTCATGTGAGGGAAAAAAGAGGTCCATGAACTGTGAAATACAGCATTAAACTTTATATCAAAATTTTAAATGAAAGATTCCCTTACTCAAGATATAGTTCCTGAGCACTGCTGTGGTCCCTAGTGCTCTTCTAAGGATTTGAAATACCTCAATAAGCAAAATTGACAAAAATTCCATTCTGGTGGAGTTTACATTCTCACAGGGAAAGCAATAATAGACAAAAATGTAATGTGTTAAGTAATTTTTATTGGATATCAGAAATGTTGTGGAAAAAAAATAAAGACTGAGTAAAGTGAATGGGAAAGAAAAGGAGAGAGAGAGGCAGGTGGAGGTGCTGTGGAGGTTGTGGTTCCCAAAGTTAATCTGCTTATTTCAATATTGAATTGTTCCTAACTTTTCCATGGATATAAATATTGTCTTCTTAGCTATTATATTAAACTCCTATGTCTTAGATTTTTTATTACAGTCTCCATAGGGCCATATCTTATGATAGGAATTCATAAGATAGGAATTGATGATTTAGTACATGGTTATTTACTTAATGGATAGTCATCTCTTAAAACAATGTTCTGATTAAAATTGGCCTTTGGAAGTGACACATTACGTGGACATTAAATAATCATTTAAAAGTTTAGCTTTTTTCTTAATTAGCTAAAGCATTTGGGGAGTAAGGTTTAGCTCTTTTTTGAGTACCAAAAATTTTAAAGTTCAGATGTTTCCATTAAGCCACAGTCAACCATTAGTTAGGGTTCCTAGCCCTTTACTTTGATATCAGCTTAAGTGCCAAAAATTCTTAATAACTAGAAGCAGGGCATTAGCCAGAAGTCAGAGGCGATGATGGAGATGATGGAGTCCAAAGAATGAATGATGAAAAGCTTTGTTTCTTGGAAGCTATGTCATCTGTCCATGAAAGATATCCTAGAGGTTCAAGTCAACTACAAAAAGACCACAGCATACTCATCTGTACTGTGGGATTGTTCAGTCAGTTCAGTTCAGTCATGAGTCGTATCCGATTCTTTGCAACCCCATGAATCGCAGAACACAAGGCCTCCCTGTCCATCACCAACTTCCGGAATTCACTGAGACTCACATCCATAGAGTCAGTGATGCCATCCAGCCATCTCATCCTCTGTCGTCCCCTTCTCCTCTTGCCCTCAATCCTTCCCAGCATCAGAGTCTTCT
The DNA here is from genome assembly GCA_935064755.1 of Tragelaphus eurycerus. Lineage (NCBI taxonomy): Eukaryota > Metazoa > Chordata > Mammalia > Artiodactyla > Bovidae > Tragelaphus > Tragelaphus eurycerus. Next base: position 3,698,145 of record CAKXYN010000015.1, read on the forward strand.
CCAATGAGTCAACTCTTCGCATGAGGTGGCCAAAGTATTGGAGTTTCAGCTTTAGCATCGTTCCTTCCAAAGAAATTCCAGGGCTGATCTCCTTCAGAATGGACTGGTTGGATCTCCTTGCAGTCCAAGGGACTCTCAAGAGTCTTCTCCAACACCACAGTTCAAAAGCATCAATTCTTCGGCACTCAGCCTTCTTCACAGTCCAGCTCTCACATCCATACACGACCATAGGAAAAACCATAGCCCTGACTAGGCGAACCTTTGTTGGCAAAGTAATGTCTCTGCTTTTGAATATGCTATCTAGTTGGTCATAACTTTCCTTCCAAGGAATAAGCGTCTTTTAATTTCATGGCTGCAGTCACCATCTGCAGTGATTTTGGAGCCCAGAAAAATAAAGTCTGACACTGTTTCCACTGTTTCTCTATCTATTTCCCATGTAGTGATGGGACTAGATGCCATGATATTCATTTTCTGAATGTTGAGCTTTAAGCCAACTTTTTCACTCTCCACTTTCACTTTCGTCAGAGGCTTTTTAGTTCCTCTTCACTCTCTGCCATAAGGGTGGTGTCATCTGCATATCTGAGGTTATTGATATTTCTCCCAGCAATCTTCATTTCAACCTGTGTTTCTTCCAGTCCAGCGTTTCTCATGACGTACTCTGCATATAAGTTAAATAAGCAGGGTGACAATATACAGCCTTGACATACTCCTTTTCCTATTTGGAAGCAGTCTGTTGTTCCATGTCCAGTTCTAACTGTTGCTTCCTGACCTGCAGATGGGTTTCTCAAGAGGCAGATCAGGTGGTCTGTTATTCCCATCTCTTTCAGAATTTTCCACAGTTGTAATCCACACAGTCAAAGGCTTTGACATATTCAATAAAGCAGAAATAGATAGAAATAGAGTTTTTCTGGAACTCTCTTGCTTTTTCCATGATCCAGTGGATGTTGGCAATTTGATCTCTGGTTCCTCTGCCTTTTCTAAAACCAGCTTGAACATCTGGAACTTCACGGTTCACATATTGCTGAAGCCTGGCTTGTAGAATTTTGAGCATTACATTACTAGCATGTGATATAAGTGCAATTGTGCAGTAGTTTGAGCATTCTTTGGCATTGCCTTTCTTTGAGATTGGAATCAAAACTGACCTTTTCCAGTCCTGTGGCCACTGCTGAGTTTTCCAAATTTGCTGGCATATTGAGTGCAGCACTTTCACAGCATCATCTTCCAGGATTTGAAATAGCTCAACTGAAATTCCATCACCTCCACTAGCTTTGCTTGTAGTGATGCTTTCTAATGCCCACTTGACTTCACATTCCAGGATGTCTGGCTCTAGGTCAGTGATCACACCATCATGATTATCTGGGTCATGAAGATCATTTTTGTACAGTTCTTCTATGTATTCCTGCCACCTCTTCTTAATATCTTCTGCTTCTGTTAGGTCCATACCATTTCTGTCCTTTATTGAGCCCATCTTTGCATAAAATGTTCCCTTAAAATATTCTTGAAGAGATCTCTAGTCTTTCCCTTCTGTTGTTTTCCTCTATTTCTTTGCATTGATCGCTGAGGAAGGCTTCTTTTATCTCTTCTTGCTATTCTTTGGAACTCTGCATTCAGATGCTTATATCTTTCCTTTTCTCCTTTGCTTTTCGCTTCTCTTCTTTTCACAGCTATTTGTAAGGCCTCCCCAGACAGCCATTTTGCTTTTTTGCATTTCTTTTCCATGGGGATGGTCTTGATCCCTGTCTCCTGTACAATGTCACGAACCTCATTTCATAGTTCATCAGGCACTCTATCTATCAGATCTAGGCCCTTAAATCTATTTCTCACTTCCACTGTGTAATCATAAGGGATTTGATTTAGGTCATACCTGGACCTAATGATCTAGTGGTTTTCCCTACTTTCTTCAGTTTAAGTCTGAATTTGGCAATAAGGATTTCATGATCTGAGCCACAGTCAGCTCCTGGTCTTGTTTTTGTTGACTGTATAGAGCTTCTCCATCTTTGGCTGCAAAGAATAAAATCAATTTGATTTCAGTGTTGACCATCTGGTGATGTCCATGTGTAGAGTCTTATCTTGTGTTGTTGGAAGAGGGTGTTTGTTATGACCAGTGCATTTTCTTGGCAAAACTCTATTAGTCTTTGCCCTGCTTTATTCCGTATATCAAGATCAAATTTGCCTGTTACTCTAGGTGTTTCTTGACTTCCTACTTTTGCATTCCAGTCCCCTATAATGAAAAGGACATCTTTTTTGGGTGTTAGTTCTAAAATGTCTTGTAGGTCTTCATAGAACCATTCAACTTCAGCTTCTTCAGCATTACTGGTTGGGGCATAGACTTGGATTACTGTCATATTGAATGGTTTTCCTTGGAAACAAACAGAGATCATTCTGTCGTTTTTGAGATTGAATCCAAGTACTGCACTCGGACTCTTTTGTTGACCATGATGGCTACTCCATTTCTTCTGAGGGATTCCTGCCCGCGGCTCAAGTAAATACTTTTTGTTTACATGGCTATTTAGAGACAGGACTAAAAACTGAGTCGCTAGAAATTTATTTAAATATTCCTTCAACATTTCTGTTATTTGCATAATAGTTCTTGCCTGGAGAATCCCAGGGACAGGGGAGCCTGGTGAGCTTCCGTCTATGGGGTCACACAGAGTCGGACACGACTGAAGTGACTTAGCAGCAGCATTGCAGATTTCATTTTCTTTGGCATTGAGCAAACCTACAAGTGATTATAAGCTGAAATCAGAGTTCTGTCTGGCAGTGAGCAAGATAAAGTCTATGGCATCACTGCTCCTTTGAAACAATGAACACAATCTGATAATATAAGTTAAGATGGAAATCAGAAAAAGTCAAAGCACAGTGCATTTTTTAACTTTTTCATTTTATAATAATGACAGTGATGAAACTGACTGACATTTGAGTATTTACTATATATCAGGATCTCTTTGCCTGTTTTACCTGCATTAATTCAATAAATCCCCCAAACATTCCCACAAGGCAAAATCTTTATTATTTCCAATTTACAAAGGGGGACATCTGAGACAAAGATAGGGAGCTAGTTCAGTGATTACACAGAAACAGAGAGCCATGATATGAGTCCATTCTGGAATCTTCAGCTCAGTTCAGTTGCTCAGTAGTGTCTGGTTTTCTGTGACCCCATGAGCTGCAGCACGCTGGGCCTCCCGGTCCAACACCAACTCCCGGAGTCCACCCAAACCCATATCCATTGAGTCAGTGATGCCATACAACCATCTCATCCTCTGTCATCTCCTTATTCTCCTTCCCTCAATCTTTCCCAGCATCAGGTTCTTTTCAAATGAGTCAGCTCTTTGCATCAGGCGGCCGAAAGTATTGGAGTTTCAGCTTCAGTATCAGTCCTTCCAATGAATATTCAGAACTGATTTCCTTTAGAACTGACTGGTTGGATCTCCTTGCAGTCCAAGGGACTCTCAAGAGTCTTCTCCAACAGCACAGTTCAAAAGCATCAATTCTTCAGTGCTCAGCTTTCTCTTTAGTCTAACTCTCACATCCATACACGACCACTGAAAAAATGACAGCCTTGACTAGATGGACCTTTGTTGGCAAAGTAATGTCTCTGCTTTTTAATATGCTGTCTAGGTTGGTCATAGCTTTCCTTCCAAGGAGTAAGCGTCTTTTAATTTCAGGGCTGCAGCTACCATCTGCAGTGATTTTGAAGCACTTCCCCACCCCCACCCCTCCACCCCCGCAAATAAAGTCAGCCACTGTTTCCACTGTTTCCCCATCTATTTGCCATGAAGTGATGGGACCAGATGCCATGATCTTAGTTTTCTAAATGTTGAGATTTAAGCCAAATTTTTCACTCTTGTCTTTCACTTTCATCAAGAGGCTCTTTAGTTCCTCCTCACTCTCTGCCATGAGGGTGGTGTCATCTGCATATCTGAGGTTATTGATATTGATATTTCTCCCAGCAATCTTGATTCCAGCCTGCGCTTCATCCAGCCCAGCGTTTCTCATGGAATCTTAGAATCCTGCTAGTCAAAATGTTATACTTGGGCTGCAGCACTGGCTTCCCCTGGGAGTTTGTCAGACATAGAAAACTCAAGTCTCACCCACCCAGATCTCTTGAATCAGAATCTGAAACTTAACGTGATCCTTACTTGGTCCTTATGACAGTTAATCTGAGAAGCACTATTCTACAACATCCCAGATAATTGTTTTTCTAACATAGGGAACTCATTAACCCACTGTCATCCTATCCCTCTGTAGGATGACTTTCACTGAATTTCCTTAAATTTTTTTTTTCTTTTAAAGTTTTTCTCCATATTTCAGTTTCTTATGACTTCTAACTTTTGGTTTTCAGGTTTTATTTTCAAAGCCTTTTAAGGTTAAACCATCTTCTTATGATATTCCTTTAATGTTTGAGTACAGCTATCAGTTTAGATATGAAATCACCGTTCTCATCTTCTGACTGTGTCCTCAATCCTGAAGTACACTCAGCTCAAAACTCATCATTTTCAAAAAGCATCCAATTTCTTTTAATTTTTAACAAGCCCTGCTTTCTGTCCTGGATGCATTACAGTATATAAATTTCTTCTAGAAAATGAATTGCATTCCAGAGGTAGTCAGTTAACTTCCTCATTCTGGGAATCTTTCTTCCATCCCAGATATTCTTACTGGGTCCCTTTCATTTGCTTTTTATGTTTGAGAGGTAGTGGTATGATATCATTCTGCTGCTGCTGCTAAGTCGCTTCAGTCATGTCCAACTCTGTGTGACCCCATGGACTGCAGCCTACTAGGCTCCTCCATCCATGGAATTTTCCAGGCAAGAGTACTGGAATGGGGTGCCATTGCCTCTCCATGATATCATTCTATATTGCATTTAATTCTAAAAATTCTCTAGCTATACTTTTCACACATTTTCCTGCTGCTCATGGTAAAGGAAAAAGTTTTGTTCTACACTATGGTCTTTTTCTTCCTGACCTTTCCATTAGTAAATTGACTCAAAACTTCTTTGTTTACTAAGCACCAAGCTTACTACTTTAAAAAATTGGTAGAACAAAAATCAGAGATTTTCTTAAAAAGTCAGACATTTCCCTTTGGGAATATTTCAGTTTTCTGCTGTATTTTTAAAACTTTTACAGGCATAGCTTAAGACTTTTCAGATACTTAAAATATTACTGTTACCATGTGAAAACAAATTTAGAATCTAGTATTGAAAATCATATCCTCTATAGATCTTCTTTCTAGTAATCTAAAGGAAAATGAACATCTAGGTAATCAGAAGTCTTTTAAGAATCCAAGATTTAATAGTTGTCAAGCTTGATAGTGTAGGAGTATCACCAAAGAAGTAGTTAAAATTTAAGTTTCCAGAACCTTAGACTCTTAATCACAGGACTTTAGGAATAGGCTAGGAATTTTTATTTTTAGTAGGAATCCTAAAAGGCAAGTAGTTCACAGACTACAACTTGAAGATCTATATCTTTCACAGAATTTTTCAGTTTCTTCACCCAGTTGGTCAGTATCTACATCATGCATATTTCTTTTTATTTGGCAGAAAGTTATCATCATTAACCAAGAGTCACTAGATACCTTCTCTACAATAGTCCTCACAACAGATACGTAATAAAAATCATGTTAAATCTTTCCAAATGAGAAGATTCACATTTATTGTCATTGTCATTCAGCTTTACCAAGAAAACGCTACTAGAAAAATGACATCAGCAGTAGGGCAGGCCACAGAGTTCTCAGTGTTCCAGGAATTTCTGAGGATATATGTCTCCTTGACATGTTATACACATGTACAGTATCATTGTCAGTAGCTGTGTCTTTTAATACAAATAAGGAGATATAAATGTAAAATAGGAGGCTGAAATCTCATGTCCTATCTCCATGCCCATAATTTTCCATTTCCTTTCTAAGACATTTCCCCTGATAAGAAGCTTTATGAAAGAGCTTTACTGTATATATGAATAGTCCAAGTGTATAAACCAGACTCAAATTTATTACATATATTTCCAGATTTAAATGGGTTGAGAAATGGGTCAAACAGTCATAAATACCATTATGTAATTTACTATTACCTGTTTTTAGAGATTGTACTTAAGTAACTCTTGCTTTACCTCGATTCAGCAGAACTCTCGATGAAACAAAAACGAAAAACCTCTCACTGGTAAATTAGTCCCAAGTATTGGAGTATGCTGGGACTCTGAATTTATTCAGGTGTTATCCATTTATTTAATGTTGGGTGAGCACAACAAAGTGCACATGTGAAAGTTACGGTTTAATTGAAAAGCATATAGCATAACTTAACTAGACCCTGCTGTACCAGGCTAAAAGTAGCAGCATGTGGGGCTAAACTTTTTAAAAATCTAATTATAAAAAGACCTATGGTAAAGTTGAGCCAATGCCTCCAAGCCAATATTTAGTCTTTTCAATAGGTAATGACTATACATTGGATAATTTACAAAACCTGGCACTGTATAGCATTGATACAGACACGTTAAATACAGTACACACACACACACACACACACACACACACACACACACACACACACACACACACACACATGAGACTCTCCTTACAAATCACCAGTCACTTGATTTATAAATTCCTCTGAGTACATATAATCTAGTTCATGTGTCTTTTGGCTCTCCTTCAGGATTTTTTACTCTTAACCTAGGATAGATAAATAAGATTTTCACCTGGTAGAAATCACCCTCTTATTCATCATTGGAAGTTCAGGTCAAAATATAAACTGTCTGATATGGCAGGATGGTCTTAGTGTTACAAAGTTGATAGACATAATGAGTAAGAAACATTCATCCAAATAACCTAAAATAATATATACTGGTGGATTTCCATGATCAAATGGATGCTCTATTCTGCCTGTTTCCTGTAGATCTGTAAAGGAGTGCTAACTTGGCTAAATGTGGGAGTTAGAAGAAGGAGCCAGCTTTCATTAGCTTTCCCAGATGACAATTTTTTTTTTTTTTTTTTCATAATCTACAAAAGACAGTGGATTGGGCTGGCTTGTTAGAACTCAAAACTGGGAAGTTTTACCCTGATCTTGCTTTCTGGCAGATTTAATTATCTTGATTTTTGTTCAGAAATGAGCTTCAAGAGATTTGAAGTAAATCAATTCTTAAAAGGTAGTGTTAGTTGCTCAGTCATGTCAGGCTCTTTGCAACCCCATGGACTGTAGCCACCAGAGTCCTCTTCCAAGAAATTTTCCAGGCAAGAATACTGGAGTGGGTTGCCATTTCCTTCTCCATGGGATCTTCCCAACCCAGGGATCAAATCTGGGTCAAGGGCTCTTCAAACCAGAGCCTGAGACTTTGTGGCCCCTGGGGGCTGAGAGGACACTTTAGTTTAAATCAAGTGACTACTGACTTGCAAGGAGGTTGTCTTGAGATGTCCGTGTGTATGTATGTGATTTGTTTTTAATTTGTCTGTAGCAGTGCTATACAGTGTCCTATTTAACTTTGGTAGACTTTGAGCATGTCCTTTATTATTCATGTATGTGCCTTTCATTCTGTAATGAACCTTCACATATGTTCATATGTGAAACATATCATATGTATTACATATGATTACATATCACATATGTAATCATCTTTCACATATGTTAAAGGTTTGTGTCTTACATTTGTGTGAGTTTTGATTGTGGAAATCTCATCTTGCAACTGGTAATTCCAGCCTTGGTTTTTCAAGAGTATTAACATTTCTCAAATGAAGAATCTCTAAACTTAACAACTGTTAGTTGTTATTTGTTCCATTTAGTTGTAAAATATTTTTTGTTTTATATTGGGACAAAATTTAGCCCTGAGTTGGCTATTAAAGTTTTAGACAAATATATAAATATAAATATCCTCATTCATCACACCAGGAAATCTAGCTACTATAATTAAAGAATATTCTTACACCCACCATGATGGATATATTCAAATATAAGAATTGAACCTAATTACTGTAGCTTTGTAGTATAGTCTGAAGTCATGGAGCCTGATTCTTCCAGCTCCATTATTCTTTCTCAAAATGGCTTTGGTTGTTTGGGGTCTTTTGTGTTTCAATAAAAATTGTAAAATGTTTTGTTCTATTTCTATGAAAAATGCCATTGGTAATTTGATAGGGATTACATTGAATCTGTATATTACTTTGGATAATATAGTCTTTTTCTCAATATTGATTTTCCCAATCCAAGTCCATGATATATCTCTCCATCTGTTTGCATCATCTTTGATTTCCTTTATCAGTATCACATATAAATGTTTTCTGGATACAGGTCTTTTGCCTTCTCAGGTAGGTTTATTCCTAGTTATTTCATTCTTTTTGTTGTGATGATAAATGTGATTGTTTCCTTAATCTCTCTTTATAATCTTTAATTGTTAGTGTAAAGGAACGAAGGAGATTTCTGCGTATTATATTTTGTATCCTAAAACTTTACCAAATTCATTGATGAGTTCTAATAGTTTTCTGGTGGCATCTTTAGGATTTTCTACGTATAGTATCTGTCTGGGGAGGTCTTACAAATAGCTGTGAAAAGAAGAGAAGCAAAAAGCAGAGGAGAAAAGGAAAGATATAAACATCTGAATGCAGAGTTCCAAAGAATAGCAAGAAGAGATAAGAAAGCCTTCTTCAGCGATCAATGCAAAGAAATAGAGGAAAACAACAGAATGGGAAAGACTAGGGATCTCTTCAAGAAAATCAGAGATACCAAAGGAACATTTTATGCAAAGATGGGCTCGATAAAAGACAGAAATGGTATGGACCTAACAGAAGCAGAAGATATTAAGAAGAGGTGGCAAGAATACACAGAAGAACTGTACAAAAAAGATCTTCATGACCCAGATAATCATGATGGTGTGATCACTGACCTAGAGCCAGACATCCTGGAATGTGAAGTCAAGTGGGCCTTAGAAAGCATCACTATGAACAAAGCTAGTGGAGGTAATGGAATTCCAGTTGAGCTATTCCAAATCCTGAAAGATGATGTTGTGAAAGTGCTGCACTCAATATGCCAGCAAATTTGGGAAACTCAGCAGTGGCCACAGGACTGGAAAAGGTCAGTTTTGATTCCAATCTCAAAGAAAGGCAATGCCAAAGAATGCTCAAACTACCGCACAATTACACTCATCTCACAAGCTAGCAAAGTAATGCTCAAAATTCTCCAACCAAGACTTCAGCAATATGTGAACCATGAAGTTCCAGATGTTCAAGCTGGTTTTAGAAAAGGCAGAGGAACCAGAGATCAAATTGCCAACATCCACTGGATCATGGAAAAAGCAAGAGAGTTCCAGGAAAATATCTATTTCTGCTTTATTGACTATGCCAAAGCCTTTGACTGTGTGGATCACAAGAAACTGTGGAAAATTCTGAAAGAGATGGGAATACCAGACCACCTGATCTGCCTCTTGAGAAATTTGTATGCAGGTCAGGAAGCAACAGTTAGAACTGGACATGGAACAACAGACTGCTTCCAAATTGGAAAAGGAGTATGTCAAGGCTCACCCTTGACAGGGTGACATATTGTCACCCTGTTTATTTAACTTATATGCAGAGTACATCATTAGAAACACTGGACTGGAAGAAACACAAGTTGGAATCAAGATTGCTGGGAGAAATATCAAAAATCTCAGATATGCAGATGACACCACCCTTATGGCAGAAAGTGAAGAGGAACTAAAAAGCCTCTTGATGAAAGTGAAAGAGGAGAGGAAAAGTTGGCTTAAAGCTCAACATTCAGTAAATTAAGATCATGGCATCCGGTCCCATCACTTCATGGGAAATAGATGGGGAAACAGTGGAAGCAGTGTCAGACTTTATTTTTCTGGGCTCCAAAATCACTGCAGCCATGAAATTAAAAGACACTTACTCCTTGAAAGGAAAGTTATGACCAACCTAGATAGCATATTCAAAAGCAGAGACATTACTTTACCAACAAAGATTCGCCTAGTCAAGGCTATGGTTTTTCCTATGGTTGTGTATGGATGTGAGAGCTGGACTGTGAAAAAGGCTGAGTGCCGAAGAATTGATGCTTTTGAACTGTGGTGTTGGAGAAGACTCTTGAGAGTCCCTTGGACTGCAAGGAGATCCAACCGGTCCATTCTGAAGGAGATCAGCCCTGGGATTTCTTTGGAAGGAATTATGCTAAGGCTGAACTTCCAGTACTTTGGCCACCTCATGCGAAGAGTTGACTCATTGGAGAAGACTCTGATGCTGGGAGGGATTGAGGGCAAGAGAGGAGAAGGGGACAACAGAGGATGAGATGTCTGGATGACATCACTGACTCGATGGATATGAGTCTCAGTGACCTCATGGAGTTGGTGATGGACAGGTAGGCCTGGCATGCTGCAGTTCATGGGGTCGCAAAGAGTCAGACACGACTGAGCGACTGATCTGATCTGATCTGATCTCATGTATAGTATCGTGTCATCTGCAAACAGTGACACTTTTACTTCTTCCTTTCCAGTCTGGACTCCTTTCATTTCTTTCTCTTCTCTAATTGTTATGGCTAGGACTCCCAAAACTATGCTGAGTAATAGTGGCATGAGTGGACATCCTTGTCTTGTTCCTGATATTAAAGGAAGCACTTTCAGTTTTTTGCCATTGAGAATGATGTTTGCTGTGGGTTTGTCTTATATGGCAAACCTTTTATTATGTTGAGGTAGGTTCTCTCTATGCCCACTTTCTGGAGAGTTTTTTATCATAATTGAGTGTTGAATTTGGTCAAAACCTTTTCCTGCATTGTTAACATTAAAATGATCATTTTTTTTCTCTATCTACAAAACAGACATGGAGTTACAGATGTAGAAAACAAACGTGGTTACTAGGTGGTAAAGATGTGGAGAGGGATAAATTGGGAGATTGCGATTGGCATATACACATTGCACATGCATGCATTCTCAGCCGCAACATACACACTGCTGCTGCTGCTGCTAAGTCACTTCAGAACATACACACTACTATACATAAAATGGATAACAAATAAGGACCTATTGTATAGCAGAGGAACATTAACTCTAAAAAAGAGTGAATATATGTATGCTACTACTGCTGCTAAGTTGCTTCAGTCATGTCCAACTCTGTGTGACCCCATAGACGGCAGCCTACCAGGCTCCTCTGTCCCTAGTATTCTCCAGGCAAGAATACTACAGTAGGTTGCCATTTCCTTCTCCGGATATATGTATACATATAACTAATTCACTTTGCTGTACATCTGAAACTAACACAACATTGTGAATCAGCTATACTCCAATCAGTTCAGTTCAGTCCAGTCGCTCAATTGTGTTCAAATATTTGCAACCCTATGGAATTGTTAGACTTCCCTATCCACCACCAACTCCCAGAACTTGCTCAAACTTATGTCCATCGAGTCAGTGATGCCATCCAACCATCTCATCCACTGTCATCCCCTTCTTCTCCTGCCTTCAATCCTTTCTCGCATGAGTCTTTTCCAGTTGAGTCAGTTCTTCACACCAGGTGGCCCAAGCATTGGAGTTTCAGCTTTAGCATCAGTCCTTCCAATGAATATCCAGGACTGATTTCCTTTAGGATTAACTGGTAGAATCTCCTTTCAATCCAAAAGACTCTCAAGATTCTTCTCCAACACCACACTTCAAAAGAATCAATTCTTTGGTGCTCAGCCTTCTTTATGGCTCAACTCTCATATCCATACATGACTCCTGGAAAAACCATAGCTTTGACTAGACAAACCTTTGTTGGCAAAGTAACGTCTCTGCTTTTTAATATGCTGTCTAGGTTGCTCATAGATTTTCTTCCAAAGAGCAAGCGTCTTTTAATTTCAAGACTGCAGTCACCATCTGCAGTGATTGTGAAGCCCAAGAAAATAAAATCTGTCAATGTTTTCATTGTTTCTCATCTATTTGCCATGAAGTGATGGGACCAGATGCCATGATCTTAGCTTTTTAAATGCTGAGTTTTAATCCAGCTTTTTCACTCTCCTCTTTCACTTTCATCAAGAGGCTCTTCAGTCACTCTTCACTTTCTGCCATAAGTGTGGTGTTATCTGCATATTTGAGGTTATTGATATTTCTCCCAGCAATCTTGATTCCAGCTTGTGCTTCACCCAGTCCAGCATTTCGCATGATGTACACTAGTCAGTTCAGTCACTCAGTTGTGTTCGACTCTTTGTGACCCCATGAATTGCAGCACGCCAGGCCTCCCTGTCCATCACCAACTCCCATAGTTCACTCAAACTCATGTCCATCGAGTCTGTGATGCCATCCAGCCATCTCATCCTCTGTCATCCCCTTCTCCTCCTGCCTCCAATTCCTCCCAGTATCAAGGTCTTCTCCAAAGAGTCAACTGTTTGCATGAGGTGGCCAGAGTACTGGAGTTTCAGCTTTAGCATCATTCCTTCCAAAGAATACCCAGGACTGATCTCCTTTAAAATGGACTGGTTGGATCTCCTTGCAGTCCAAGGGACTCTCAAGAGTCTTCTCTAATACCACAGTTAAAAAGCATCAATTCTTCAGCATTCAGCTTTCTTCACAATCCAACACTCACATCCATACATGACCACTGGAAAAACCATAGCTTTGACTAGACGAACCTTTGTTGGCAAAGTAATGTCTCTGCTTTTGAATATGCTATCTAGGTTGGTCATAACGTTCCTTCCAAGGAGTAAGCGTCTTTTAATTTCATGGCTGCAGTCACCATCTGCAGTGATTTTGGAGCCCCCCAAAATAAAGTCTGACACTGTTTCCACTGTTTGCCCATCTATGTCCCATGAAGTGATGGGACCGGATGCCATGATCTTCGTTTTCTGAATGTTGAGCTTTAAGCCAACTTTTTCACTCTCCACTTTCACTTTCATCAAGAGGCTTTTTAGTTCCTCTTCATTTTCTGCCATAAGGGTGGTGTCATCTGCATATCTGAGGTTATTGATATTTCTCCTGGCAATCTTGATTCCAGCTTGTGCTTCTTTCAGCCCAGCGATTCTCATGATATACTCTGCCTATAAGTTAAATAATCAGGGTGACAATATACAGCCTTGATGTACTCCTTTTTCTATTTGGAACCAGTCTGTTGTTCCATGTCCAGTTCTAACTGTTGCTTCCTGACCTGCATATAGGTTTCTCAAGAGGCAGATCAGGGGATCTGGTATTCCCATCTCTTTCAGAATTTTCCACAGTTTATTGTGATCCACACAGTCAAAGGCTTTGGCATAGTCAATAAAGCAGAAGTAGAGTTTTTCTGGAACTCTCTTGCTTTTTCCATGATCCAGTGGATGTTGGCAATTTGATCTCTGGTTCCTCTGCAATTTCCAAATCCAGCTTGAAAATCTGGAAGTTCTTGGTCATGTACTGTTGAAGCCTTGGTTGGAGAATTTTGAGCATTACTTTGCTATCGTGTGAGATGAGTGCAGTTGTATGGTAGTTTGCACATTCTTTGGCTTTGCCTTTTTTTGGCATTGGAATGAAAACTGACCTTTTCCAGTCCTGTGGCCACTGATGAGTTTTCCAAATTTTCTGGCATATTCATTACAGCACTTTAACAGCACCATCTTTTAAAGTGCTGTACTCAATATACTCCAATAAAAATTATTTTTGTAATAATATTTAAAAGAAAAATAAGTTACTAGCACACTTCATTATACAACTACTACCCATCTACTCTTCTAGAAAATAAAGTAAATGTTGTAAAGTGAAAAAAATAAAAGAATTTAACTTAAGCATAGTAGGTTTGGGGATGAGATGTAAATCACATACTTTGGCCCAAACATTTTCAGTAAACCTGCCTTGAGGAAAAGAGGAATTACCCAAGTAACTGTTAAATTAGTCTCTATTTTGTCTATGTCTGTTCCCTTAACATACTTTAGAAGAATTATGACCCTTTGTAAGCTGCTCCTCGAGTATAGCTCCAGATTAATATACTGAATATTGTTTTAATGACAGGCAAAATCATTTTTCATTCCTTAAAAATAATGCATCAAGAAAAGTCTCTAACTTATAGGTCATGTTGAGGGCTTCCTTGGTGACTCAGTGGCAAAGAATCTGCATGCCAGTACAGGGGATACAAGTTTGATCCCTAGGTCAGAAGATACCCTACAGAAAGAAATGGCACCACACTCCAGTGTTCTTTCTTGGGATGTCCCATGCACAGAGGAGCCTGGCGAGCTACAGCCCATGTGCGCTTAGTTACTCAACAATGTCCGACTCTTTGTGACCCTGCGTACTGTTAATGATTCACCTTTTTGAAAAAAAAAAAAAAAAGTTTTTAAAAAGCTAGCAAACCTCAAATAGAGAAGAACAATAAGGGCAGACTAGACCCATTAATTTTAAAGGATAGAGTCTTAGTAATTAAAACGTGGGGCATATACAAAGACAGACCAAGGCAACAGAATAGAAAGTTAAAAATATTGAGGGACTGTCATATGTGAAGAAGATGTACCAGGAGGCTTGCAGGAGCTCAGTTCCCTGATTAGGGATTGAACCTGGGCCACAGCAGTGAAAGTCCAAAATCTATCCACTAGTCTACCAGGGAGTTCCCAAGATGACATTGCTAATCAACAGCCAAATGTCAATTTATTCAATAGTCTTGAGGCAGCTGGATAACCATTATTTCTCATAATCTGTCCCATAATAAATCACAAATGAATCACATGTTTAATTATAAAAATTATGTATGTGATAAGATGAAAAAGTTAAAGGCTTTTATATGTATGACTCAAAATTCAAAATAAATATTAATAAAAGAAAGCAAGGCACAGTGGGCCATATGAATATCAAAAGCTTTTCATGGCACCAGGATCTATAAATAGAGATTCTAAAGAAAAGAATACGGTGAAAATTTGTCTTTAACTCCATCTTCCACTCACTCAATTACCACATATACGCCTCTTCTGACATTCAGGAAACCATTCATTATGTTCTTATTTATCCTACCAGAGTTTTCTCTTATGAAAATGCAAGAAAATAGGGATAGATTTTTGTATATATTCTATTTAATATGAATAATATTCTGTATGTACTATTCTGCAGTTTGCAATTTTCATTCCATAATATACCTCGGAAACCTTTCTGAATTAGTTCATAGAGAATTTTCTCATTTTGGGGGGTAAATATCTGATCCTCTATTGTATGCATATACTACTATTAATTTAAAAAGTACCCCATTGATGGGCTTCCCTGGTGGCACTAGTGGCAAAGAACCCACCTGCCAATGCAGCTGAAGCTGGAGACAAAAGTTCAATCCCTGGGTCGGGAAGATCCCCTGGAGGAGCTCATGGCAACCTATTCCAGTATTCTTGCTTGAAGAATCCCATAGACAGAGAAGCCTGCAGGGCTACAGTCCGTGGGTTCTCAGAGTCAGATACAACTAAAGCAGTTTAGCAGGCACATACCTCCTTAATGGTATTTTAGGGGATTTTTTAAAAAATATTTTTTGTTACAAAAATGTTAGAAATGCAGCTATTGAAAACAGTGTCTCAACATAGCTCTTAGAAAGATAACGTTCTCATTTAGAAAACAGGCTTTACCAGAGGTGTTACAAATATCTTCAAGACATATCCTAATTAAGCTACTAAAGAAATTGTTGATAAGATATAATAGGTTCCCCCCAAAGAATCTTACAAGCAAATTTACTATGATATGACAGGCAGTGTTAAGAGAATATCTCATATAAAGTGAATATGAAATTATAATCATTATAATGATCAAATTACAGTAATTAGTACATAGAGCAGAGAATTTATCTGTGCCAATTCCACATACTAAAATAGTTTAGGCAATAGTTATCTTATCAGTCACAATCCTTCCCAGAAAAGAAATAATGACAACTCTATAACATTCTATTTTCAACTTTGTGGCACAGAACTTGTTAAATGTTATTTTTATTTTAAAATGATGGTAGCAAAGATAGGATTGTGACATAATGTATTATAATGGATTCATTTACTCATTGTGACACATCCACCTATTAATTATCTCAATCCATTCTATCAGTAGGCTTAACCTGATTACTCACCACAGCTAAGCATCAATATTTCATGTGTATATTTCCCAAATTTTTCTCCAAAGATGATTCATTAAGATGTAAATTGTATGCTATATACAGGTATGTGTATATAGCATATATTTTATATGTCCTAAGATACACAAAAATTAAGATATATAAAATTTGGGTCACCCCTGGCTTAGCAATTCAGCAGTCACAAGAAATCATATCCTTCAAGAGGGATTCCTGGTGGTAAAGATTGTGGTGTTTATTCTGTCTCTGATATTTGGTTTTATGGCTCTTGTGACTCTAGCAAGAGAGAAACTTTCCTGAAAGGCATCTGAGAAACAGATCTGTCTGACTGATGACTTGCCTTAACTTCACAGCTATCAAGAAAGCCGTTGTCCTGTATTTTTATATGGCATATCAAAGAGCCATACACTGTTTTCAACAGTAATTGCTTATTCTTTGGAAATTTAATACTCTATCCTTATGTTTGCTGTAGCTACTTCTCAACTTCCAGAGCATGAGACAGAATAGCCCATTTCATATTTTCAGTTTCATGCCAAGTTATCTCAGCTGTGTCCAACTCTTTGCAACCCTATGGACGGTAGCCCACCAGGCTTCTCTATCCATGGAGTTCTTCAGGCAAGAATGCTGGAGTGGGTTGCCATGCCCTCCTCCAGGAAATATTTTTAGTTGGTTCAATATTAATTCTACCTTCAGAATTTCACAAATCCTTGATGATATTGAAAATTTAAATTATGAGAGACTCTAATATCTAAGGAATGTGTTTCCAAAGATTAAAGCTGAACAATGGCTTACAATACATTTATGGCCAAGGAGAATGCTTCATTGGCTTTTCAGAGAAAATATTTAAGTAAGTATGTATTGGGCTTTCACATTCACAGGAGAATGGAACAGAACTATTCAGATGATCAGAACTAAGTAGGAAGAAACTGAACTATAATGCCTTAGTCAAAATGAAAAAAAAAAAACAAAAAACATTATTTTGAATAATGTGTGTACATCCAGAATGTCAATGCCATGTTGAAACTGGTGCATTGTTCAATATCCAATGCTTACAAGATTTCAGATTTGAAACTACCACATTACAGGAAATTGTGCAGGTAATGGTAATCAAATCCTGTGTAATTTCTTTAGAACAAGAAGGAATGAACTGAATGATTAAATATAAAACTAGTCACACAAAATCAAAGTAGAAAGAACAGAATCTCTGAAGTGAGTCTGAGCCCAGCTAAAATTGTTAGCTGTGCTATTTGCTAGCTAAGTAATTTTGGACCAATTACTTTATGTCTCCCAGTGTATTTCCTCATCATAAAATAAGAACAATGGAAATTTGGGTAAGAAATTTTTATAAACTTTTTTTTTAGTTTTCATTGAAATATAGTTGACTTACAAGTTGTGCTAGTTTCAGGCGTACAGCAAAAAGATATATGCATAGATACACATATATATGTATCGATATATATATATATATATACGTTTTAGATTCTTCCCCATTAAAGGTTATTGAAATATATTGATTATAGTTCCCAGTAGGTTGTTGGTTATCTATTTCATATACAGTAGTATATATATTTTAATCCCAAAGTCCTAACTTATCCCTCCTCTCATTTCTCTTTGGTAACCATAAGTGTGTTTTCTTTGTCTATGAGTCTGTTTGTGTTTTGTATATGAGTTCATTTGTATCACTTTAGGTTCCACATGTTAGCATTATTGTACGATGTTTGTCTTTCTCTGTCTGACTTACTTCACTTAGTATGGTAATCGCTAGGTCCATCCATGCTGCTGAAATGACATTATTTTATCTTTTTACGCCTTAGTAATGTTCATTGTGTTGCCAAGCACAGGACTGTCATATAAAGGGTACTTACAATTTTTGTTTCATCTTTTTCTTTTACTTTCTCATTACTAATTTTCCATGGAAGCAGAAAACCATCATCAACATGCACTTGTTTCTGGCATTTTTGGCTTATATTTATATATACTGGTGATTTAATTAAATTTCTCCCTCTAGCCTTTTCAGAACCAAATCATCTCTAACAATTGTGTGTGTGTGTGTGTGTGTGTGTGTGTGTGTGTGTGTGTGTGCTAAGTCACTTCATTCCTGTCCAACCTCTTGAGACCCTGTGGACTGTAGCTCGCCAGGCTCTTCCATCCATGGGATTCTCCAGGCAAGAATACTGGGGTGGGCTGCCATTTCCTCCTCCAGGGGATCTTACCAACCCTGGATCAAACCCACCTCTCTTATACTTTCTGCACAGTTTTATATGTAACTTTAATTATCACAACACAAAAGATGTCTTGGAAAGCAACTTCCATGATTATCACCTGAACACAGGATTTTACTACCTTAATGTCACTAATACTTTCAATAATATAAGACAGAAGTTATTTTGCTTCATTTAATCATATTTTTCTCCTCTTCTCTTTGATATAGGTGTTGGTCAACAGATCCTCAAACTATACAGTCCTTATCTTTTTTTTTTCCTGCATCAACTTTCAAATGAGAACAATAGAAGTCATCTCATTTATTCATATAGAGATCATCAGAGTATTTGTGGAAATTTCAGCCATTTAGGAGTATGTGGACTCAAAATTAAACATTGTTTCAATAAGGAATTAAAATGAAATTTTAGCTATAGAAATAGTAGTTGTAGCATTTTCATGAATACAGATAGGTAAGACTACCTTTAATTATATGAAAGGTTTTAGCTACTATAGAAAAGCAATGGAAACAGACAAAAGAAAATCAGCTTGCCTCAAAACTACAAATGTACACTGGCTTAAGGAGCCAATGAGTGCTCCTGAGTTGGGGAGACAAACTACCAGGATCCTGCTTTGAGAAAATGATTCTGAGAAAACAGTGTGAAATTCCTCAGGTCAGGCAGAACCTGATACATTGTGAACTCTAGCCAAAATATCAGGAACTAGAATCAACCTAATATTAATTTTTTAATGTGCAAATTATAGCTTGATCCAAAAGTGGATATATCTTAAAAGGACAAAATTCTAATATTATTGAATTGGTCAAAGAGTTTGTCTGTAACATCCAGAAATACCCAAATGAAATTTTTGGCCAGTCCAATACATGTGATGAAAAGAAATGTGGTAAGGTGCCATTTCTTCAGGTTCTTTCCCTTACAGTTTTGCCTCTTCTCTCTCTTTCCTCTCCCCCTTTCCCTCCCCTCACCTCTTCTCCTTTGCATAAGATTGTTTATTTGAAATGTCTTCTGAATTACTATGGCAGAGAACTTGAAAACTCTTGGAGACATTAAGTGCTATTGGTTGATGGGTACCTCTGATTGGTCTGACTTCAAATCCACCAAATTTAGCAACAGAGACACTACAGCCTTAATTGGGGATATCTTACTGTTATGTGGGCACTGCAATGCAGACAATACCTGATGTCTGAGAAGGGAAAATAAACAGAGTGTAAACAATCAAGCTTATTTTGGCAGGATGTGCAAAAGCACTAAATGCCCAGCCAGTCTGAGAGGGTTAGGAGAAATCCTACAAATGTATACAGAGACCCAAAGAAAATAGGAACCTGACACAGAGTAAGCAACAGAGGAAAGAAAAATGGACAAAGAGGTAGCAAAACATGTATACTCAGGAGTGCAGAAAAACATTGGTTCATGTGGACTTGTAGAGCCTTGGTTTGAATTAGCCATGGACCAAAATGCTCTAGTCAAAAAGCTAAATCTTCTACATCATGACTTGGTTGCAGTTCTATCCTACTTAAATAAGCCACAAACTGCTCACTGGGTTTGTAGGCAAAGTTTCTTTTTTCAATGATTACTGTAGTCAAAGACAAACATGAGCATCAGACTCAGGAAGGAAATCTACATCAATCAGCTCAATTCATTTATTTTGCAGATGAGAAAATCCAAGCTCAGAGAAGATCAATGATTTTCCCACCACCACTTTCCTAGCTGGAGCAGAACAAGGTATAGAACCCAGAAGTCCTGGTTCTCACTTTAGGGAGATTCCCTTCGCATATCTTCCACTGTACAAGTGTCACGTGATGTCTCCTCCCTCCCCTCACCATCCCCTTAATCCCTTCTCCTCCTCTTTTCTTTCCCTTTACTGAAATGAAAATATGAGAGGATTGACCAAGAACCTCCACTCATTAATTATTACAAATTGCTCACTCTATCAAACCCAACTAGTGAAACCCAATTCAAGAGGAATATATACAAATTACACTGATTTGCCTCTTGGAATAATCCACGATCTTGTATTTCATACCCTTTTGTAAGGAAGTTACCCTAGAGTGGTATGCATGGTTACGTCATACTTTTGCATACACATGTGCTATTCTGGTTTCCCACTTGACCTACAGATGAACAATACCCGACACTAATTAACAGTGTCATAATAACAGCAACAAATAATATTCTTATGACTCAACTCACAATTTCAGAAACTTCGGCCCTTTTTTAAATATCTCCCTCTCTCCCAGGTACTTTTGGAACTCTCCAATGAGTACTTGTATGCTGATATATGGAATTCATACTATCCACTCTATTTCACTGATTTTAACTTGGGAGAAGTTGTCATTTAGCCACTCTGAGTGGCTCCAAACTCGAACTTCTGTAGCTGATCTGTACTGAAACTTCTTGAGTTGATGAACCAAAATCTCCAAGGCCACCCCAATGCTAAAGCTACCACACATTCCCCTCTGTCCTCTAGCTCTGTACCATGTTCTAATACGGAGCCCAAGAAGGGCTTCCTTGTTTTCTCAATGTCCTCCCAACTGAAGTTTTTTCTTGAAACAATTCTTTCAGTAGCAAACAGTCTAGGGACAGATGCCATGCTACCTTTGGAATATCCCAGACTGGTCTACTAGGATGTGTGGCTCTTGGATTCAAGTTGTCTGCCTCTAATGTCTCTTCCCTTAAGATGATTTATTTACCAGAAGGTTTGTTTGTGATCCCTTTTGCAACCAAGATTCCCAACAGATGTATCCTAGAGTTACATAAGATATAATATTTCATATCCATAAGATATGATGGAATCCAAAGCACACAAAGATGTGTGGGGCAAAGACAAAGGGTGAAAGAGGGATGAAATGCAGTCCACACTCCACTCACTCAAGTATGCAATCATGACTGTGTGCCAAAGAATGTATCCTTTTCTAATTTACATATTGGCTATAGCCCTGCTTGAGTTCTTAGGCCTAGACTTCAAAAAGGAACTTCTGCTATATGGCAGGCAGGGACCATAACTTGCATTTCTTTTGTATAAACATCATCATATGACTGAACAGTTGACATATAAGCTAGATAAAATCAATGATGGGGCAGATGGTTCTGATCTAGGCAAACTCTCTGGCCTTGGCAACTTAGAAAACAATATAGAGGTAAGAAAAGTAAAGGGTTTCTTAGAATACAAAATAGTGACTTTCTCTCAACTTCTAAAATCAAACTCAGACACCACAGTATTTATTTCCTATTCCTGTACTGAATCATTGACACACTGGTGTGGTCAGGACTATATTCTAGTATTGTTGCATCAGGCAACCTTAGTCCTCCAAGCATTAAATGGTCTAGGAACTGTATAATATAATGCCATGTCCCCCCTCCCCCATCATGTAATCATTTCACAAAATAGAAAATGTTTTTCACAATTCAACATAAAATTCTAGTGCTATTATGATTGTTGATAAGATGACAAAGAGATGTGAAGAGTCTGGTGGCTTTCCTGCAGTGAAAGCCAGAATTTCAGAACACAGAGTGGGTCTGGGCCCTATTTCTCTTCTTTCCCCTGGTCTGTGAGGCAGAGCTAGCTAAGTAGTGAGGACTATCAGAATTCAGAATTGCATCTTCAATTGTCTGATGCTAAACAGTATCTTACTGTATGTAGTCAGCAAGCTTTCACTTTTATCTTCTTGTTTTTCACAAATCTATATATACTTCACTCCCTTCAAAGTTTTTCACTTTACCATTAAAGTTCACTGATTCAGCAACTTGCCCTTCACAAAAGTCTTGGAACCCACATACAAAGATTAAACCCTGCTGCACAAAAGTCAGACAGTCCAGCCAAGGAGCTGAAGTGGTTCCCACCCTTCACACTCACCACACCCCATTAGCCAACAATAAATCCCCTCCTGACATAAAAGTCCCCTCTCCCCCTCTGACCAGAGAGTAAATCCCCTGTTGGCAGAAAGCCAGACTGAACAGATGTGTCTGCCACCACTTCCTGGGGTGGGGTCAGGCCATACCAGCTTTGATCAACCAAAAGGAAGAATTTCCAGTGTCAAGGGCCGTCTGTAGAGAATGTCCCCAGGCCCACTCCAAGGAGAAATGGGACCCAGGATTAAAAAGCAAGGAGGAACATCCCAACAGAGCAGAGCAGCACAAAGGATTCATGCATCCAGAGAGTTGATGTCTTGGTCATTCTTCTCATTTCTTGGACATTAGTGCAAGTGCAAATAAATCCATGTCTCATGTCTAGAAGCTCTCTGAAGAAAGGAAGTGCCTTAGTGTTTTTGAGTTTAGTCTTCCCTACTATTTAATCATACTTTCTAGTTAAAGACACAAAGGAAAGACTATTAGCCCTTATGCAACTCAAAGATGTATTGTGAAGGCTTCCCTGATAGCTCAGTTGATAAAGAATCTGCCTGCAATGCAAGAGACCCCAGTTCAATTCATGGGTCATGAAGATCCTACAGAGAAGGGATAGGGGACCCATTCTAGTACTCTTGGGCTTCCCTGGTGGCTCAGCTGGTAAAGAATCTTCCTGCAATGTGGGAGACTGGGGTTCAATCCTTGGGTTGGGAAGATCCCCTGGAGAAGGAAAGGCTACCCCACTCCAGTATTCTGGCTTGGAGAATTCCATGGAGTATATAGTCCATAGGGCTGCAGAGTTGGACACAACTGAGCAACTTTCACACAATGAATGTGAAAAAGAAAATATGTGTTACAGTAATATTGTATCAATATTTGACCAGATCTGAAATGTCTCTATGAATCAGTATGCTGGCTCATGTAAGGGACCATCACTGTTTGCACTTGCCACTTTTTACTAGGCTCATGTTTCACAATCTCCAGATGAGACATTCAAGTTGGTCACATTAGAGTGCTTCACATGGAACTGAGCGCCTTGCTTGGAACTAAAACTCAAGAGCCTTAAAAAGTATTGTAACATTACTCACTAAAACTGTAGGAAAATTTCATGATAAAGTGAAATAAAACATCTTGCTCAGTCTTCCAAACTTTGCTATCTACTGCCACTGAGGAAATCTATCCATCAGTGAATATTGTTTCTGATTTATTCCCTAGTAGGAAAGCATATCAAAGTAGACTGAAGATTATAATAAAAAATGCCAAATCTCAAACACCAAGATATGTTGTGTTACCTACACACCTTGCTGTCCTGTGCAGGTTGAGGGGCATGAAGGATGAGGGGCTTCACTCCAAGCAGAAACAGATTCTTTGCCTCTAGTGGCCCTTGCATCAGGTTTGGAGTCCTCAACTGATGCTGTGCATCTGGCCAGAGTTGAGGGTAGAAGAATAGGAGCATTGCACCAATGCTTTTATGGGCTCTGCCTGAAGAAGATCAGTGCGCCTGTGCTTCACTTAAGCTGCTTTGGCCTTTGTAACTGCATGGGAAGCTGGGAAATGTAGTAGAGTTATGTGCCTAGTGAAAATGAAAAACTACAGGTTAACAGTTTCTACACAAAGCTTACTGTGGGTCAAAATTTAGGCAAAGAATTTGCACAATGAAAGAGGGGAACGAACTTTTCCTTGTCAAGAAAAAGATATACCTATTCTAGGTTAAATAAAGCAACACACAGCCTTTTCTTGACTATATGTTTTTTAAGCATTCATTATTTTATTTTTCAAAATATCATATGGTAGAAGTTGCAGATAGAAGAAAAACTGAACAAACACACACACACACACACACACACACACACACACACATCCTATGGCTTTGTCTGAAATACAAATGTGAAAGCCTGCATTTACCTTCGTATATTTAATTCTCACTGACAGTTAAAGACTTTTGCAGGCAAGGTCAAGTTTCTCCAGGACTACATTATTTTCTATATATTTTAATAAAAAACGAAGTCTTGTTCAGTTGTTTATAGCTACTATGTTTGATTTAAAGTGCAGAAGATTTGAGAGCTCATGGAGGGTGGAGATGGGTACATATAGAGATTAAGCTTCACTTTTGAATGTTCAGAAGTTTTCCCTGTGTGCGTGTGCAAGAAAATTCATATTAATGAGTATGTATTTTGAGTTAAGACATCCCTCCTCTGCGACAGGTGCATTGTTAAAAACACCATGAGAAAGAGGAATGAGGGCAAAGATATTTTAAGTGTTTGATTCTTCTTCTCTCTCTGTACATATAAAATGTACATATATATGCATATATTTCTTAATGCTGTCCACCGAGAGGGCATAGAAACAGTGGTATCCCCACATAAAATACACTGAGTACATGAAGTACGTAAAGCTTAACTTCTATATATCTACCTCCACGAAGAAAGACTAGGGCTCCTTTCAGAATTTTTTTTTCCAGGACTGGGATAGGAAAAGCGTAAAATTAGCCTGGAGCATGTGTTTTTTCCAGAAAATCAGGAAATGTTCGATAAATGATGGGAACATACCAAAAGAACATAAAAGTCCAAATAAGGATCTAAAAGGTATAAATATATAAATCGATATGGGCAGGGGTGGGGAAGAGAAAGCTCTTCGTTAGCATGAATGCCAATGAATAAGTGTAAAAGGAATGAGGTAATTAGAGAATCACCGCTTGGCAAATATCACAGTTCAGGTTGATTCAGATAGGAGTCTTTAGAGTATGCTAAAACTAATGGGTGGAGGTTTGATGAGGCAGAGAATGTTGGCATAATCTCATGATACTTCCCTATAATATATTAATAGTCCATTTGTAAGAGCAAAGTTAAGAATTTAATTTGGAGAAGGTTGATAATAATGAATATACTAATAAGGTGACCACAGTTAAGATCCCTGGAGACGGACCTGACAGTTATGCCTCCTGTTTGTGATGCAGTAGGAAAAGAACAGCATCACTTCCATGATTTCCTGTCAAGAAAGAATGATCTGAGTCTGGTCATGAGAAATAGCATGACCAGAGAATGAAGATATAAAATCAAAAATCTATACTCTTTAAAAGTGTCAAGAAAGTGATGCAGACTGAAATATCTAAAGACACATGATAACTAAATGCACAAGTGTTTCTGGAGAAGATCTTGGAATAGAAGAAAATACATTATTATTGAAGCAGTTGCTGAAATGTGAATGTCTCCATGGAAGGATGGTAGTATAGTATCAGGAGTGTAGATTTTCTGGTTTGAAGTATTGTATGCTAGTTATTTTGTCCTTCACAGATGGCTCAGTAGATAAAGAATCCAGCTGCAATGTACGAGCTGCAGGAGACGCAAGTTCGATCCCTGTGATAGGAAAACCCCGTGGAGAAGGAAATTGGCAACCCACTCCAGTATTCTTTCTGAAAAATTCCATGGACAGAGGAGCCTGGCAGGCTACGGTCCATGGGGTCGCAAAGAGTCAGACATAACTGAGCACATCCCTCTCTCATGCTAGTTATTTCCTTGTTTGGGAAACACAAGTTTAAAATAAAATTTATGATAATGGGCATATAAGTGAGTGATTATGGAAATGCAATAGCATGTTAACATTTAGGAAATCTGGGTGAAGAAGTTATAGAAGTTTTTTGTACTATTCCAGCAAATTTTGTAAGTCTGACATTTTTTTTTTCCAAAGAACTAACCAAAAATAAAAGGAATCTTCCCCACTTAAAGTAAAGTGTCTCTGAATCTCAAATTGGATACACTTTGATATTTTTTAGTAACTCCAATTAAAATGTAAATTGCTTCTAATTATTTTTATGGCTAGACCATGTTTTACATATGCAATTCCATTTTAAGATTGGACTCATAGAATTCAAGCTTTCATTCAGGTTATAATATCTAACTTAAAGTGAAAACTAAGCTTTTATTAGTGATAATATCTAACATTTAATGAACATAAAAATGCTTTATCCGTATTATTTCCTTATATCCTTACAATAACCCTATGGTTTAGCTATAGCTTTTGTCCCTGTTTCCTAGATAAATAAATTGCAATATATTAGTTAGGATTGTCTTCCCAGGTGGTGCAGTAGTAAAGAACCTGCCTGACAATGAAGGAGACGTGGGTTCAGTCCCTGGATTGGGGAGATCCCCTGGAATAGGAAATGGCAACCCATCCCAGTATTCTTGCTGGGGAAATCCCATGGACAGAGGAGCCTAGCGGGCTGCAGTCCAAGAGTCGCAAAGAGTCAGACATGACTGAGCACAACACACACAGTTAGCGTTAGCTTGGCTGTATATTACAGGTAAGATCAAAATGACAACAGCTTACATAAATTTGAAGTTTATTTTCCTCCCATAAAAAGATGCCTGAAAATACACTGTTCAAAGCACATCATGGGACGCTTGTGCTTTTTTCTTTCTGTTCTGCTTCCTTAATTAACTACTTTCCATTCCTAAAATCCATGAAATTAAAAGACACTTGCTCCTTGGAAGAAAAGCTATGATCAACCCAGACAGCATATTAAAAAGCAGAGATATTACTTTGCCAAAAAAAGTCCGTCTAGTCAAAGCTATTGTCTTTCCAGTGTCATGTATAGATGTGAGAGTTGGACTATAAAGAAAGCTGAGTGTCAAAGAATTGATGCTTTTGAACTGTGGTGTTGGAGAAGACTCTTGAGAGTCCCTTGGACAATGAGAGAGTCAATTCTTAGGCAGGTTGATAAGCAGTCCAGGGGTCCCTGAGGAGAGAGGGGTCTGGAATTCTCAAGGAGGAGGAAAGGACAAACTTTTTTTTCCCTCTTCATTCCTGAGGATTATATAATAATAATGTATCTTGCTTGAGGACAGTTTCTGGAAAAAATCTTCTGGCGTATCCTGTTATCTTAAAAATGTAAATTATGGGAGTGGGTCTAGTAAAGTCTTTACAACCTCCAGACAGTCTTTTGATTCATTGTAATACTAATTAAAAATATATAACTCTGTTGCTGACACTAGTGAGGGGGCACTCTTTCTGCCCCCTCCTGATGTCTATGACAGAAGCTTTCTCTATCTCTTTTATACTTTAATAAATAACACAAAAGATCTGAGCAATCAAGCCTCGTCTCTGGCCCCAGATTGAATTCTTCTCCTTTGGAGCCAAGAGTCCCGGCATCTTCTGTGGTTCAGCAACAACCTTTCAACAACAATGAGATCCAACCAGTCCAACCTAAAGGAAATCAGTCCTGAATATTCACTGGGAGGACTGATGCTGAAGCTGAAGCTCCGTACTTTGGTCACCTGATGTGAAGAGCTGACTCTTTGGAAAAGACCCTGATGCTGCGAAAGATTGAAGGCAGGAAGAGAAGGGGATGACAGAGGATGAGATGGCTTAATGTCATCACTGACTCTACAGACATGAATTTGAGCAAGCTCTAGGAGCTGGTAATGGACAGGGAAATCTGGCCTGCTGCACACGATGGGGTTGCAAAGAGTCAGAAACAACTGAGTGACTGAACTGAACTGAATTTCTAAAATCAGTTCATGACCCAAGCTGGCTGCTGGAGTTTCAGTGTCACACATATTTCCAGGCAAGAGTAAGGGAATGAATTAGAAATTAAGGACATTCCTCCCTTTCCCTCTGTGGCCACTGCTGAGTTTTCCAAATTTGCTGGCATATTGAGTGCAGCACTTTCACAGCATCATCTTTCAGGATTTGGAATAGCTCCACTGGAATTCCATCACCTCCACTAGCTTTGTTCGTAGTGATGCTTTCTAAGGCCCACTTGACTTCACATTCCAGGATGTCTGGCTCTAGGTCAGTGATCACACCATCATGATTATCTGGGTTGTGAAGCTCTTTTTTGTACAGTTCTTCTGTGTATTCTTGCCATCTCTTCTTAATATCTTCTGCTTCCGTTAGGTCCATACCATTTCTGTCCTTTATTGAGCCCATTTTTGAATGAAATGTTCCTTTGGTATCTCTGATTTTCTTGAATAGATCCTTAGTCTTTCCCATTCTGTTGTTTTCCTCTATTTCTTTGCATTGATCGCTGAAGAAGGCTTTCTTATCTCTTCTTGCTATTCTTTGGAACTCTGCATTCAGATGTTTATATCTTTCCTTTTCTCCTTTGCTTTTCGCTTCTCTTCTTTCCGCAGCTATTTGCAAGGCCTCCCCAGACAGCCATTTTGCTTTTTTGCATTTCTTTTCCATGGGGATGGTCTTGATCCCTGTCTCCTGTACAATGTCACGAACCTCATTCCATAGTTCTGGAAAAGGTCAGTTTTCATCCCAATCCCAAAGAAAGGCAATATCAAAGAGTGCTCAAACTACTGCACAATTGCACTCATCTCACACGCTAGTAAAGTAATGCTCAAAATTCTCCAAGCCAGGCTTCAGCAATATGTGAACCGTGAACTTCCTGATGTTCAAGCTGGATTTAGAAAAGGCAGAGGAACCAGAGATCAAATTGCCAACATCTGCTGGATCATAGAAAAAGCAAGAGAGTTCCAGAAAAACATCTATTTCTGCTTTATTGACTATGCCAAAGCCTTTGACTATGTAGATCACAATAAACTGTGGAAAATTCTGAAAGAGATGGGAATACCAGACCACCTGATCTGCCTCTTGAGAAATCTGTATGCAGGTCAGGAAGCAACAGTTAGAACTGGTCATGGAACAACAGACTGGTTCCAAATAGGAAAAGGAGTACGTCAAGGCTGTATATTGTTACCATGTTTATTTAACTTATATGCAGAGTACATCATGAGAAATGCTGGACTGGAAGAAACACAAGTTGGAATCAAGATTGCCGGGAGAAATATCAATAACCTCAGATATGCAGATGATACCACCCTTATGGCAGAAAATGAAGAGGAACTAAAAAGCCTCTTGATGAAAGTGAAAGTGGAGAGTGAAAAGGTTGGCTTAAAGTTCAACATTCAGAAAACGAAGATCATGGCATCTGGTTCCATCACTACATGGGAAATAGATGGAGAATCAATGGAAACAGTGTCAGACTTTATTTTTCTGGGCTCCAAAATCACTGCAGATGGTGACTGCAGCCATGAAATTAAAAGACGCTTACTCCTTGGAAGAAAAGTTATGACCAACCTAGATAGCATATTCAAAAGCAGAGACATCACTTTGCCAACAAAGGTTCGCCTAGTCAAGGCTATGGTCTTTCTTGTGGTCATGTATGGATGTGAGAGCTAGACTGTGAAGAAGGCTGAGTGCCGAAGAATTGATGCTTTTGAACTGTGGTGTTGGAGAAGACTCTTGAGAGTCACTTGGACTTCAAGGAGATCCAACCAGTCCATTCTGAAGGAGATCAGCCCTGGGATTTCTTTGGAAGGAATGATGCTAAAGCTGAAACTCCAATATTTTGGCCACCTCATGCGAAGAGTTGACTCATTGGAGAAGACTCTGATGCTGGGAGGGATTGAGGGCAGGAGGAGAAGGGGACGACAGAGGATGAGATGGCTGGATGGCATCACTGACTCGATGAATGTGAGTCTGAGTGACCTCCGAGAGCTGGTGATGGATAGGGAGGCCTGGCGTGCTGCAGTTCATGGGGTCGCAAAGAGTCGGACACGACTAAGCGACTGATCTGATCTGATCTGATCTCCCTTTCCCTCTAGTTAACACTGCCCCAAAGTTTCAAAATTCATTTCTTTTGTGGCCCAAATTGCCACACAATCACACTCTGCTGCCCAGGAGTTTGATGAATGTCAAGTTTCTCCTGGGCGCATTGCTCTGAATTCAGTGAAGAATTCTATTGATAGTGGGAACAGTATTTATCTCCAAAGAGTGTATTTATCTCAGGTCTCCCAACTAGTAAACTGGGGAGCCTTGGTTGTCTAAGTCCAAAAGCCTGAGCATTTTACAAGATGATAAACTGCTCAGGCCTGCAGGAGCTGGCAGCTTCCCTGTGGCTAGCAACAGTCTCTGCATGGTCATCATGATTGCTGAACTGACATTAGCACTCAGTATGGCTTCAAGATCATCAAAGGCCTTAGTCCAACATTGCCCCAGGGGCCAGAATTAGAAAAGAAAGTAAAAAACAAAAACAAAAACCCACGAGAACCATGCGGGAAATGAGAGGACTCTATACCTGACTGTACATAAAACGTTCTCTGTAATAATGAGTAAGGAGATCCCACGACAGGGAGTCAGGGTCAGAGTTGTGAGTCTGTCATGGTCTCTTATTCCCCTGTGTCCTGGGAGTGGTCTGTGATACACAGGAAAACTGTAGATGCAGTGGGAACATTCAGGATATTTTCTCAGAGTCTGGGTGGGTTAAAGGGAGATACATGAGATGGGTGGAAATTATTTGGACTTACTTTTCCTTCTCACACTTTTCCCTGCACATATTAAAAATTCTTCCTATAGTTACAACTGTATCACTTTCCTTGCAATAAATAACAGACATCTGTACCAACTTATGGCATTTTCTAGAAAGTAAAGTTTTTTACCTCTCTTCAAAAATCCCATAGAATTCTCTGTGAGAGGCTACCAGATGCTAGTTGCCTAAAACTAGACACCAAGTCTGTTCCTTTCAAATTATCTGGAAGACAGTGAAGATTCTGTTTAAAGCTCCACTCTGCAGGCCACTGTGCCCACAAGGAAACAGGAGAGAACTGACTAGGTGCCAGAAATGGCAATAGGTGATTTTTTTTTACCACTAGAGCTTAGGGGTAAAAAAAAGTTTGGACACTTTCTTTATTCACTGTCTGTTTAATTTCACTTTCATAATGAAATCTTTTTAAGCCAGAGGAAGGAAAATAAATTCTCCCCAAATAGTCCAAAGTAAGATCACTTTTGACTATTTCCACACCTAAAAGAATCAGCCAAAACAATTTATAGTAAATCTTTTTAAAAACACAACAACAACAGATTTCCCCTGAGTGTGAGGTTATGAAGGTCAAGGTCTAACCTGATGTAAACAAAAATGTCTTAGTAGAGCAAAGGTAGAGGTTAAGTAAATGTTTCTAACAACAGGGATTTCAAGCAGGACCGTTAAAAGTAGATTCCACAGCCTGCATAAAAAGAGTAGAAAGTAATGACTGCCTTTAATCTTTTCTCCGAGTTCTGAAGGAGAAATAAAGATTTAGGAACTCACTCTGGAGACAAAAGAATAGATTTATGGCTAGAAATGTGAAGGAAACTGTCTATACAGCAAGCAAGGAAGATACTCCATTTAAAGTACATTAGTCCTATTCATTTTAATAGAGAATAAAATCTTTAAATTTTTAAAAATATATTTATCTTTTTCCAAATCACTTATGCCCACTAATGAAATCAGTATAACCAAAAAAATGAAAATCACTCATAAATCCCAATACCCACTAAATGTTCACTGTTAGTTATATTCTGAAGTATCTGCTTCTTTGCTGAGCATATTCACACAATATTTTTAATTTTTTTCTAATTCATACCATTCTGTAAAAACTACTCTATAACATCGTTTCTCACTTAGCAAGTCCAAGTCATCCTTAACCTGTATAACTAAATATTGTTCTTAAGCATACTTTTTTAAATTGCTGCAGATTATTCCTTATTATGTCCACATAGAATTTCTTCCCTTAACACTTCTTTTATTTTCATCTGAATACACATTATTTTCAAATTTGTGTTATTGTAATCAGATCTGCAATTGACATTTTTCTACATGAATCTTTGTGCACATCCCCAATTCTTTCCTTAGGATAGTTTTCTAGAGTGAATTACTGGACTGAGGGCCACACACATATTTTGGGATTTAGAAATCTATTTCCAAAATGGCATCCAGAAAAATTGCACTAATATTGTTAGTGCCACTCACCAACAGGGTCTTTGCACACATAGATATACACGTGGACAGATTAACTTTATGTATAAGGTGAAGTGAAGTCACTCAGTCGTGTCCGACTCTTTGCGACCCGATGGACTGTAGCCTATCAGGCTCCTCAGTTCATGGAATTTTCCAGGCAAGAGTACTGGATTGGGTTGCCATTTCCTTCTCCATGGTATTTTCCTGACCCAGGGATCGAACCTGGGTCTCCCCCATTGCAGGCAGACACTTTACTGTCTGAGCCAACAAGAAAAATGTTTTATTTCCCTAGTTTTTAGTAGAGTTAAACATTTTTCATATATTTAGTATCTTAGTTTTCTTTTTTGGTTCACTGCCTCTTCATGTTCTTTGTCTTCTCCCAGTCCATTTGTATTACAGAAAGCTTAACTATTTATATAATCAACTCTATTAATCTTTCTATGAATTTGCTTATAAAAACTCATCCTATTCCAAACTGGTTAAGTGTTCAGTCTTGTTCAGTTGTGGCTCTTAAATTTAGACTACATTATAGCTGAAAGAATTACAATATAAGACTACTTCAAGGATTTTTATGTGATAATACAGTCCACTCATTTCACATGATAGCAATGAAACGCTCAAAATAATTCAAGCTAGGCTTCAGCAGTATGTGAACCTAGAAATTTCACATGTACATGTTGGACTTAGAGAAGGCAGAGGAACCAGAGATTAAACTGCCAACATCCATCATTAAGAAAGCAAGAGCTTTCCAGAAAAATCTCTACTTCTGCCTCATTGACTATGCTAAAGCTTTTGACTGTGTGGATAACAAAAAATGGTGGAAAATTCTTAAAGAGGTGGGAATACCAGAACACCTTACCTGCCTCCTGAGAAGTCTGTATGCAGGTCAAGAAGTGACAGTTAGAGCCGGACATGGAACAATGGACTGGTTCAAAATTGGAAGGCAGAGGAATTGTCTTACTTGATATAGATGTCCCAATAGAGAAACATACCTCTTGGATCAAAATGGAGTCACAGAACAAGAAGGACACAAATATCAGGGGGATTTTTTTTTTTTTTTTTTTTATAATACCAATGAAGGGACAGATATTTTTCAGTCACATTTGGCTAGCATTTTGACCAACTTCTAATGGGTTATGACTGTGATGCAATTTCAACCTGTTTGGTTAAAAATTTGCTCAAGCTTAAACTTTAGGTCATAGAATGGGTTCATCCTCAATTAATTTTTTCTGTCGTTTTACACTATCTCTAGATCAAGTATCTCATTCAAATGCTGTTAACAGCAGCATTCTAACCTGCATGGCCTTGTGTGAAAAGTGTAGCCTAGATCTGGGGACACAGGGGGAAAGCATTAGGCAGAGTTCTTTCTGGTTAGTGCGGAGGCTAAGAGGATTGCTGAGGGTGCCGTGCGTACCTCACAATAGAACAGCACTCACCTGGGGAGGGTTGTGATCAGGCAGGACCACTAATTTGTGAAGACAATATTTTCAGAGGAAATTATCAAGTTAGCATAAGAAGCTTATGCAGTAGTTACTGAACACTCAAGCCGAGGGCTCAGAAGTGGCTTCAGCTAAAGACTTCCCACCTTCTAGCTGTTAAATCTTGGGCAAGCTATTTAATTTATCTGAGCATCAGATTCCCAACTTGTAAAATGATGTTAATATTCTCAACATCACAGAACTGAAGTTGGGATTCAAGGAGATAATGTATATTAAACATTTAATCTCCCCGCCACAGAGCCATGTTTATTTATTGGCTCAGTAAATGGGGAATATTCCTGTCATTATAAATAGTAAATGAGAAAAGTTAATCATGTGCTCCTAGAATAGTCCCTACATAAAATTTCAGGTAAAATGATTATAACCTAATACCTGCCTATAAACTAGAATTGATTAGTATCCCACCAATTAGTATCAGTGAAATTCTAAAGGAAAAAGAAGTGAATGTAGAGTAAAAAGCTCTAATGCATTACCAAATTACCAAATGCATGGCATTACCAATTTAGGGTGAAAATGAAAACATAGTTAATATTACAAATCACTAGCAATTTCATTTAAAGTTTGGTTGCTTACAAGGTTGATAAGAACCTTCTATCATTATACAGCAAAACCATATATAAATCCACTTATAGAGCCCTTCGGAGAAGGCAATGGCAAGCCACTCCAGTACTCTTGCCTAGAAAATCCCATGGATGGAGGAGCCTGGTAGGCTGCAGTCCATGGGATCGCTATGAGTCGGATGTGACTGAGCAACTTCACTTTCACTTTTCACTTTGACACAATGGAGAAGGCAGTGGCAACCCACTCCAATGTTCTTGCCTGGAGAATCCCAGGGACGGCGGAGCCTGGTGGGCTTCCGTCTATGGGGTCGCACAGAGTCGGACACGACTGAAGCGACTTAGCAGCAGCAGCAGCAGCATAGAGCCCTTATCATATACTGGGATTTACGATAACTGCTCTCATCTAAATGATCTCATTCAGCCTTACATTTTATACAAAAAAGAAGTTGAACCACTAAGGATTTTTTAAAAACTATGTAAAATCAAACAGCAATGCAAATAGGCAAGCTGGTATTTTCGTCAGGCCTTCCTATTTGAAGCCTGACATTCTACTCATACACAATAATGCAAACTAATTAATTTGTTGTAGGGCTCAGCTGATAAAGAAACTGCCTGCCGATGCAGGGGATGCAAGAGACACGAGTTTGATCCCTGGGGGAGATCCCCCGGAGAAGGAAATCGCAACCCACTCCCGTATTCTTGCCTGGAGAATCCTCATGGACAGAGAGCCTGGTAGGCTACAGACCATGGGGTTATAAAGAGTCCAGCATTACTGAGAGACTAACACACCCAACACATACCCACACAATCAGGAACAAGGAAAGTAATTTCAAAACTTTGGCTGTCTTCACATAGCCAGAGGAGGAGGCAATCCTTAAGAGGTATTTAGAGTTTTTAGGTTTTTGTTTGTTTGTTTTTATTTTGTGCTCATGAAAGATTTGAGGAGTTGAGAAGGGTCAAAAAAAAAAAAAAAGAAAAAGAAATTGGTTATAACAATATGGTAACTTGCAGATAATAAGCCTACTTGGAAAAAAAAAAATCTTTTAGGACTGATGGAAAAATCTGAGAATTAAGGGAGGAAAGACATAAGAGTTCCTGTTGGATACTTGGAAGAATAAAAGAAATATCTGAAACTTTAACTGGTGGAGAGATACCCAAGGGGCTTCCAAGGCCCCTTTGGACTGTTTTTGAGGAATTTGGAGAGGCAAAGCCCACTGGGTACTTTACTCAGATTCAGGGAAATGTGCTATCAGTAAAAGGAGACAGATGGAATGCTAGAAAAAGACTGTGCATTGGGGCAGAGGGAGTTTCCCTAAGCTAGATAAGGAAGTGCTAGACCAAGGCAATGGCACCTCACTCCAGTACTTTTGCCTGGAAAATCCCAAGGACAGGGGAGCCTGGTAGGCTGCAGTCCACGCGGTCGCTAAGAGTTGGACATGACTGAACAACTTCACTTTCACTTTTCACTTTTATGCATTGGAGAAGGAAATGGCAATCCACTCCAGTGTTCTTGCCTGGAGAATCCCATGGACAGGTAAGCCTGGTAGGCTGCCGCCTATGGGGTCGCACAGAGTCGGACATGACTCAAGTGACTTAGCAGTGGCAGCAGGCCTGAAGGCAGCCCTGCAAGATTTG
The DNA here is from genome assembly GCA_935064755.1 of Tragelaphus eurycerus. NCBI lineage: Eukaryota > Metazoa > Chordata > Mammalia > Artiodactyla > Bovidae > Tragelaphus > Tragelaphus eurycerus. The sequence continues at coordinate 3,733,660 of CAKXYN010000015.1, forward strand.
GATGCACCCAGGAGAGGATGCCAACAGGTTGCAAAGTCTTCAAACTGTCCTGGTTCTGGTTCTTGAACTATGAGGATGATCATGTCATGTGTACTTGTGCATGCTAAGTTGCTTCAGTCATGTCTGACTCTTTGCAACCCTAATGGACTTTAGCCCGCCAGGCTCCTCTGTCTATGGGATTCTTTAGGCAAGAATACTGGAGTGGGTTGCGTGCCCTCCTCTAGGGGATCTTTCCAACCTAGGAATGGAACCTGCATCTCTTATGTCTCCTGAATTGGCAGGCTGGTTCTTTACCACTAGTGCATGTTCCATGTTAAATACCATCACTCATTTATTGTCTACAATAATTTTGTGGAGTGGTGTGAGAGAGCAGGGATGTATGAATATCTGTAAGAATGTAGAGACCTACCCCATATTCACATACTTTTTCTGGTCCTGTATAGCAGCAATCCTCTACAGTGCTACCTGCCACAGTGCTCCTCAGTGGAGACAAGAAAGAGAAAGTCTACCCCTTTAGCAGAAATACGGTAAACTCCAAATATTTTCCCCAAATATTTTTTGAAGGCCAGTCACCCCTTTGAGGAAGGGTAAATTGCGAGTTGATTTATACTTAACACAAAACTGATTACTACTGACCACAAGTAATTCTGCGTCCCTCTAGATTTGAGAAATGCCACCACCAATTTAGTGCCTGGGTATTTTTACAGCAATTACTGTTAATGGGAAATAAAGTTCATTTTCAAAACTGCAAACCAAAAGGAGGATTTGAAAGTTGGATTCTGGTTTTCCTGAACTACACAGTGTTTTTCTCCCTCATAAAACACAACAGAGTTGACCCTCTGGTCCCAATGAACCTAAAAGGCCATCTCAGGGAAAACAGGACGTGGTTAAGAACAATGACACCTCTGCAAACCACAGGCAGAGCCAGAAGATGAATAGAGGCCTGGTGTTTTTCAGAAAGTCAGAAGAAAAGCATGGGTTCAAAAGGAAAACAATGACTGTGCAAATACTATTGTTATTTTTGCCCATAAACCAAAATTTCCACCTTCCTCCTCATACTGATCCATTTTCACCTGAATATAATGCTTAGGGATGGTCTTCCCTGCATCAGATGCCCTCTTACCCATGCTCTGAAACCCATCATGTGCTTCTTATGTCCTTCATCATTATTGTCATCTTTTAAATGACAGGTTTGTTCAAAAATTCTCTATAAGGAACCCCTAGTCATATAAATTACTATATATATATATGTATGCTATATATACATATGTTTTCAACCATAAATATTAAAATTCAAGAATAACTGGGGGGAAGGAATTATGACCAGCTCGCCAAAATAATTCATATTTGGTCTAAGACACTTTATAGCCAGAGTTGAGATTTTTGTTAAAATACAGAAATCTGTGAATAGGAGATACTTGGCAGTTTTCACAATTGCTATTACAATGAGAGCACCTATGAAAATGAACAAGATTTATTTCAATCAATAAAGCAATAACAATACATTAAGATATTACTCTCTGTAACACTCAGCCCAGCCCATTTCTCCTGCAACATTTCCTTTCAATGTCCTTAATCTAGGTACAAGGATTTTTAGAATTTGAAGCAGTTGTAAAGGAAGACATAATCATTTAAACCTAACTAATAGAGGAACATTAGCTCAAGAGCAAAATATGAACCACAATCTATTAAATTTACTATTTCTGCTATTCATCAATTTCACTGATCGTTACAAATAAGACCAATAAAAAGGCAATAGCCAAGGCACTTAAACTAAATGAAAAAGAAAAGTGAAACAATGTCATTTCCCAAGAGTTGATTTTTAAAAGTTCTTTTTCTTTCTTAAATAAAATGCCTCCCTTTTGTTACACTTATAAAAAAAAAGAGAAATGGTAACAGTCAATATAAAGGCCCAGATATCTACGTGTGAATAAGCTATTCATGAAAAAAGTTGGCTTGTTCCTTTTAATGGTGCCCAAGTACTTAACAGATACTGCTGTTAAATTTGTGTGGAAAATGATGAATATTTCTTCTTCGATCACAGGGATGGTTAGGCTGTTGATCCCATAGTTTCCCATTATATAATCTTCATATTCATTTGAATTTTGCATTTTTTAAAGTTGTTTTAATGTTTCTAAACATGAAAATACTAAGTTATAAGATCCTTGAGGGCAGAACCTAGTTTATTTATCTTGTTTTTCCTCCCTAATGATTCACAGAGTGGCCCGTATCATTAAAACTGCTTAATAGCTGACAGATGAAAGCATTAACATTTGACCAAAATAGTAACATTTTTGTCTAAATTCTTGATTTTGAACTTGGCACGTTTTCCTTTATATTTCCAACTTAGCTTGCTTCACTTGGGTAGCTAACAAGCAGCTTGCTAAGCCAGAATGGCATCTCCCAATAATGAGTTTGGTTATCCAAGAACACCCCTAATTTTAAATTCTGTTTTTCTCTTTACCTTATTTTATGTTCCATCTTGGCACTTGAATATCCTGTCTGTATTTTGCTAGAATGATGTTGCTGATGTAGGTAAAAAAACACTTGAAATTTATGTGTTCTGCAATTTCTTATATTTTGTTGCTGGAACACTTTGAAATCCTCTGATTTTGTACAGAAACTGTCAACATAAGGGACAAACTGGTGATTTATAGATAGAAATGTGAGTCTAAATTTCTATGTTGCCAAGCTGCTCATTTTGAAAACACAGTGAATTACAGGATAAGTAAATCCACAGAACTGGAATGTTTCCCCTTATTTCTCCAATGAGTGATAAGCAATGTTCCTCTTCAATGAATAATTTTTGTTTATCTCATTGATCATTTGCACTGAAAAAATGTCTCATCCAAGTTTCTAGTCATCTCTTTTTTTAAAAAGAAATAATTACAGTAATCTTTGGGGGATATTGCATATTAAATATCTGATTCTTTCTTTTGCATTTTATGACAGTTTCTAAAATTATATGCCAATTGGTACTGCAGTTCTGGTTTGAGACTAACAGCTCAAAGAAAATATGAACTTGATCCAAATTGAGATTATTTTAAAAGCTACATTATGTAATAATGCTAGGGATATAAGTGTTAGCTAAAGAAAGGGAAGTTACACATACCTTTTTTGGTACAAAAAAATTAAAAAAATTAACTTAGGATAATGAACAAAAAAATCTAGACTATAATGAAAATGTAACCTCCCACCTACTCAGCAGTAGACTAAAAGCCAGTTTTCCATCAGAAGGTAATAACATTGACCTCCAGAATAGGAACAGAAATTTACTGTCTCTTTCTAATATTTCCCTTCCTTATACTGCCATAATCTCTAACTCTCCTTTGTCCTTATTCCAAAATCAACAACCAAATAATAAACCAGATAGCACAAATTTCCTCTCCATTATCAAAGGCTCAGATCCATTCTTTCCTCTTCTATATCTCTCTTGACTTTTGTGACCCACACTCTAATTTTTTCAACTCTTGTTTCATGTTTCAACTGGGACATGCAACTTAGCACTAGTTGTTGGATTACTTTTTTCCTTTTAACCAAATTATAAATCGTCTAATATTAACCACTAACACCAGTGCCTGTGATGTATAAGTTAGTGTTTTACATGTGTTAACTCCTTTAATCCTCATACAGCTCTATTAGTATCCTCATTTTAGAGATGCAAAATAGACTCAGAGAGGTTAAGTAACTTGTTCAAAGTCACAGTTGGCAAAAAGTAGAGCTAGGATTTGGGTACAGAGTCTACGTCCCTAATCAGAATGCTATACTCTATCAAAAACATTTCTATCTGGAAACAACTTAAATCACCTCCTTGAAACCTAAGACAGTACTCTCTAGTATTGGGGATTCCAGGTATCTAGATTCTGGTAAAGAAGATGGGCTTAATTAGATTTAATCATAGACATTTAATAAATTTGTTCCATTGACTGAACTTTGAAAGGCAGAATAATGCCTTGGAAGATATGTTGCCATATTCTGGGCTCTTTCAAGATTGTTTTGCCAAATGGCAATGGAGGATACTGACAAGAATGGTAAAGGACCAAGAGGGCAGAGATGCCTACAGCTACAGCCCAAGCATGATGTGCAGCCTGCTGCTATGTCTTTAGGCTGGGCATTCTAATATCTGGGCTTCCCTGGTGGCTTAGACAGTAAAGAATCCCACTGAACCTGTAGCTCAAATGTTAAAGAATCTGCCTGCAATTCAGAAGACCCGGATTCAATCTCTGAGTCAGAAAGATCCTCTGGAGAAGTGAATGGCAATCCACTCCAGTATTCTTGCTTGAGAGTCCCATAGACAGACAAGCCTGGATGGCTACAGTTTGTGGGGTTGCATAGAGTTGAACATGACTGGGTGACTAACACATTTATTCTAATACCTGAATTGGGATATCAGTTCAGATCAGTTCAGTTGCTCAGTTGTGTCCAACTCTTTGCGACCCCATGGACTGCAGCATGCCAGTCCTCCCTGTCCATCACAAACTCCTGGAGTTTACTCAAACTCATGTCCATTGAGTCGGTAATGCCATCCAAACATCTCATCCTCTGTCTTCCCCTTCTCCTCTCACCTTCAATCATTCCTAGCATCAGGGGCTTTTCAAATGAGTCAGTTCTTTGCATCAAGTAGCCAAAGTATTGGAGTTTCAGCTTTGGCATCAGTCCTTCCAGTGAATATTCAGGACAGATTTCCTTTAGGATAGACTGATTGGATATCCTTGCCGTCCAAAGGACTCTCAAGAGTCTTCTCCAACACCACAGTTCAAAAGCATCAGTTCTTCGAAGCTCAGTTTTCTTTATAGTCTAACTGTCACATCCATAAATGACTACTGGAAAAGCCATAGCTTTGACTAGGTGGACCTTTGTCAGCAAAATAATGTCTCTGCTGTCTAGGTTGGCCATAACTTTTCTTCCAAGGAGCAAGTGTCTTTTAATATCATGGCTGCAGTCACCATCTGCAGTGATTTTGGAGCCCAAAAAAATAAGGTCTGTCACTGTTTCCACTGTTTACCCATCTATTTCCCATGAAGAGAAGGGACCATGATCTTCGTTTTCTGAATGTTGAGCTTTAAGCCAACTTTTTCACGCTCCTTTTTCACTTTCATCAAGAGGCTCTTTAGTTCTATTTCACTTTCTGCCATAAGAGTCGTGTCATCTGCATATCTGAGGTTATTGATATTTCTCCTGGCAATCTTGGTTCCAGCTTGTGCTTCATCCAGTCCAGAATTTCTCATGACATACTCTACATATAAGTTAAATAAGCAGGGTGACAATATACAGCCTTGACATACTCCTTTCCCGAGTTAGAACCAGTCTGGTATTCCATGTCCAGTTCTAACTGTTGCTTCTTGATCTGCACACAGATTTCTCAGGAGGCAGGTCAGGTGGTCTGATATTCCTATCTCTTTAAGAATTTTCCACAGTTTGTTGTGATCCACACAGTCAACGGCTTTCGTGTAGTCAATAAAGCAGAAATAGATGCTTTTCTGAAACTCTCTTGCTTTTTCAATGACCCAACAGATGTTGACAGTTTGATCTCTGGTTCCTCTGACTTTTCTAAATCCAACTTGAACATCTGGAAGTTCACAGTTCATGTACTGTTGAAGCCTGGCTTCGAGAATTTTGAGCATTACTTTGCTAGCATGTGAGATGAGTACAGTTGTGTGGTAGTCTGAGCATTCTTTGGGATTGCCTTTCTTTGGGATTAGAATGAAAAGTGACCTTTTCCAGTTCCGTGGCCACTGCTGAGTTTTCCAAATTTGCTGGCATATGGAGTGTAGCACTTGCACAGCATCATCTTTTAGGATTTGAAATGGCTCAACTGGAATTCCATCACCTCCTCTAGCTTTATTTACAATTATGCTTCATAAGTCCCACTTGACTTCCCATTCCAGGATGTCTGGCTCTAGGTGAGTAATCACACCACCCTGATTATCTGCATCATAAAGATCTTTTTTGTATAGTTCTTCTGTGTATTCTTGCCACCTCTTCTTAATATCTTCTGCTTCTGTTAGGTCCATAAAATTTCTGTCCTTTATTGTGCCCATCTTTGCATGAAATATTCCCTTGGTATCTCTCCTTTCCTTGAGGAGATCTGTAGTCTCTCCCATTCTATTGTTTTCCTCTATTTCTTTGTGCTGATCGCTGAGGAAGGCTTTCTTATCTCTCCTTGCTATTCTTTGGAATTCTGCATTCAAATGGGTATATCTTTCCTTTTCTATTTTGCCTTTCACTTCTCTTTTCTCAGCTATTTGTAAGGCCTTGTCAGACAACCATTTTGCACTTTTGCATTTCTTTTCCTTGTGGATGGTCTTGATCCCTGCCTCCTGTACAATGTCATGAACCTCTGTCTATAGTTCTTCAGGCACTCTGTGTATCAGATTTAATCCCTTGAATCTGTTTGTCACTTCCAGTGTAGTCATAAGGGGTTTGATTTAGGTCATACCTGAATGGGAATTGGCATATACTTATGACCTAAAAGGACTGTGACACTGCTTGTTACTCAGAATGAGCAAACGAGTCATCAGCCTTTCAAAGTGTCAATGTAGCGAGTCCACTACCAGAAAAGGATTTCTCTCACTATGTATAGAGGGTGAGTGAGGAATAAAAATACATTTTTATACTGATTGTAATATACACATTTGAACATATTAGTTAATCATATTTAAATATATGTTTATGACTTTATTGTGTGTGTTAGTCATTCAGTTGTGCACAACTCTTTGTGACTCCATGAACTGCAGCCCACCAGGCTCCTCTGTCCACGGGTTTCTCAGGCAAGAGTACTGCAGTGGGCAGCCATTCCCTTCTCCAGGGGATCTTCCCGAACCAGGGATCAAACCTGGATCTCCCATATTGCAGGTGGATTCTTTACCTCTGTGTCACCAGGGAAGCTCATGATTTTATGATATTAACCCTATAATACGCTCTGCAATTAATACTGTACAGAATGATTTTTTTTTAATGCTGTTAAATTTGTAAATGGGAGAGATGTTAGAAAGATAAAATGAGATAGCATGCCATGAGGGAAATTCAGATTTTTTGAGGGCATGTTGTGTAGACGACTCTCTGGTCAGTGATTCACATGATTTTTTTCTGATCTAATAATCAAAAGAAGCCTATGAAATAGACATCATCCCATTTTGCAGAGGGTGACATTTTGCACTCAAAGGTTACTATGTAAATGCTACTTTATCTTTTAATTTCCACTTTCTGATGACTGTTAAGCTTTGGTATTATTACCCTTATTTTTTATAGTTGATGAAATGGAGATTTCTTAGAGAGGTCACGTATCTTGTACAATGTACCTCTGACCAAAGAACCAGGGTTCGAATCTAGTCCAAATTCCAACATCTGTATTCTTAACTGAATGATTTCAATCCTTAAAATTAGTTTAACTTCAGGATCATAAATCACTCAATGAATATTTCTAGTCTAGTGAAAAGTGTGCACATGGCCCAGGGGCCACAGAGAAAAGAATGAAAATCAGCTCTGTGCTAACATCCAGTTGCCTAACTGACATCTCTGTATAAGTGAAGGGTCCAAAGCTGGATTTTTTATGTTTTAAAACTGCTCCACCTACAACTTTCCTCACTTAGGCTGATGGAAAATCTATCCATTTGCCCTAACTAGGAAAAACCTGAAATCACACCAGTTATATTAACAAAGAGAATGTAATATAAATAACTGGCTACTGGATATATGTGTGTTAACTGAGTAACTGAATAGGCAAAAAGTGCAAGGGCTGGAAGCAACAACCATGGCTGAGAAACAGGGCCAAGAGACTGGCAGTACTAATACTTAGTGGCTCAGACCTCTAAGGAAAGAAAGCAGATGGGAAGATCACAGGAAGCCAACAGGAAGGAGTAAGTCCCTTCTTCCCCTTTCTTACTGCCTGTTGTCCAAGTCTAACAAAAGGCAACTGGCAAAGCAGAAACATGCTTCACAGAGTGCCAGACCCAGCATCACAAAGTCAAACATAAGAAGGATGAGTTTGGAGTTGAGAGTCAATAGCTTATTAACTGGCAAACCCATTTAAAAATTGAATCAGATCGTGACTTCCTTTGCTGAAAATCCTGAAAGGACTCACTCAACATTTTCCTAGAGTAAAACCCAAAGTCCTTACAGTGACCCATGGCCGCTGCTGAAGCTGCTGCTAAGTCGCTTCAGTCGTGTCTGACTCTGTGCAACCCCAGAGACGGCAGCCCACCAGGCTCTGCTGTCCCTGGGATTCTCCAGGCAAGAACACTGGAGTGGGTTGCCATTTCCTTCTCCAATGCATGAAAGTGAAAAGTGAAAGTGACCCGTGGGGCCCTATATAGATTACTCCCCAGATCTCTGTCCTTACCTCCAGCTCCTCCGTTCCTCACTCCCTCTGTTCCAGCCTCCTGCTCTTGCTCTTTCTCAGACACACTTAGCATGGCACCACTACAATGGCCCTTGCTTAGTTCTTCCCTCTGCCATTCTGGAATGTTCTACCCCAGAGATCCGGAGGGCTAACTCCCTCCTCACCTTCTTCAAGCCTTTGATCACATCTTATGTTTTAAAAAAGACTTAGGCTGATGACACTATTTAATACAGCACTTTGCTCACCCACCCCAGCCCTGAGTCCCAATTCTGTGACCCTATTCTCTGTTTTCTATTTTTTTAATAGCACTCATCACCTTCTATCATATTGTATGAGTTATCTATATTCTATGTTTATCATTACAGCCTTTTTTCTTGACTGCTGTCGTGTAAGTCCCATAAGAGTAGAGGTATTTCTTTCTTCACTAATATAGTTCAAGCATCTAAAACTATGCCTAGCACATGGTAGATCTGCTAAGTCACTTCAGCCGTGTCCAACTCTGTGTGACCCCATAGACAGAAGCCCACCAGGCTTCCCCGTCCCTGGGATTCTCCAGGCAAGAACACTGGAGTGGGTTGCCATTTCCTTCTCCAATGCATGAAAGTGAAAAGTGAAAGTGAAGTTGCTCAGTCATGTCTGACTCTTAGCGACCCCATGGACTGCAGCCTACCAGGCTCCTCCATCCATGGGATTTTCCAGACAAGAGTCCTGGAGTGGGGTGCCATTGCCACAGTAACTATTGATGGATGTGAAAAGATGTCACTTTAGTCAGCTCTGTAAAGTTATTCATTATTTATGGGAATGAGAAGGATGATTAAATTTTGCTATGTTTCCTTTTAAGTATAAAACCTGTATTTTGCCCTCCTTGATAGGCAGGCCCATTTGCTTTTCTTGAGTTAACCTTTGCAGAAGATGGAAAAAGTGCTAAAATATAGCCATTTAATAAGGGGAGGTTGCCTATAATAAAAAATTCCTCTCAGATAACCACGAGGTGCTTGTTCAACAGGCAAATAATTGAGTCAATTGCTCAGCAGAATATATGAACATAAAATAACAATTGCACCATTGAGATATTAAAATCCAAATCCATATTTTTACGTATACATTCCTAATTATTCTCCATAAGTCCAAAGGGAGCACATTTTAAAGGATTTTTTTCCCCCAGCCTAAAGTAATACTTCAAATAATAAAGTGGTAGGTATGTAACATTATAATATTTTAGTAACTTGAACCTATATGTTTTCTGTACTTTTTCTCAATGCATATTATATTTCACAATAGAGGAATGAAAACAAATGTTCTAAAAACCATGGACAGCAGGACTTTCGTGAATATAGACAGAAAACCAAGAGGTCAACCCCTATACTATCTTGCTTCGAGACAACCTGATAAATGGACTTCACAATCGCAAGTCCCCTGGCCCTTCTACCTCTGTGTGTTCTGGTGTGAGGTTTTCTCGGCCTCAGGGAGGGTGAGCAGGGGATGCTGGGAAGACACAGGCAGGCGGGCAGGGCTGTGCTAGAAGGGCCAGCAGCAAGAAGACAAAGGCGCTGCAGTGTTCCCTTGCAGACAGGACGGGATCAAACTTCCTCTGAGTGATTAGCCTCTGGGGTCCCCAACAATAACAGACTCATGCCTGTTCTCAAAACAAAGTAACAGCTTTCACCAAGCCAATGACTTCTGGCCTGCATGTTCCCTAGGACTCTTCTCCTTCACAGAGACCTCCAAAAGCCTAGTTCCTCACAACCTCGTGAAAAGTTTAAAAAACAAAGCAAAGCTCTTCCTCAAGGCTTTGGAATAAAGAATAGCTAATCCTAGAGAACTGCTGGGATACTCCCGGACAGCCCTGTGTACTTAAAAATGAGGCCAGAGAATAAACTGCGGAGGCAGAAGAGGCGATAACCTGCTGACCAAGCAATGACAGAGCATTCACAGGAAGGGAGAGGCCCTGTTCAGCCTGAAGGCAAAATAAACTGACAACTGGGCCAGGAAGACTAACAGAGAGAGAAGTTAAAACAGGCGTACCGGGAGCTGTCTCAGCAGGCCTGGGCAGAGAAAAATCCAGCCGTGTCACAAATCTGTATGGGAAAAGATCATCCATATCTTCACCAAACAGGAGAAATGAATGAGAACCATAAAAATGCTGCACCTAAATTCTATCTGGGTCACCCACAATAGTGTAACATGTACATATCACATGAGGATGTCAATAGTGAAAAACAAAAAAGAAAATTCCTCAGAGCACTCTCTTCCCCTACAAAAGGAACTCAGTGGTTTCCTGAACCATCCCACTTTACTGAAATTACTAATTTCCTTTCTACTCCCTTGTAATCGGGAGTCCCGCATGCCTTCTTTCCTTATCCCATATGTAAGATACATTAGGAAGAAGTTACATACTTAGGAAGAGGTCACATGGAATGGCCACTGAGAGTAAGGTGATAAAGAAAAGCTAGTGTTCATCACTGTCGTCTATAGCCTCCCTCCTTCCTCCCGTCTCTGTCTTTCTGTGCTACACACACACACACACACACACACACACACACCCCCACACACACACCCCTCCTTTGAGAGCTTTATTTGCCTTTCTTGGTTCCCAGCAAAGTACTTAGTTACTTCCTTAGAAAAATAAGGACAAAAGTAAAGGCCTATCTGAGCACATTCTTTTGGAAATGTTGAATACATGAATCCCCACCTTTTAGAGATAGGTACAAATCTATTCTGGCTTCCCTCATAGCTCAGTTAGTAAAGAATCCATCTGCAATGCAGGAGACCCCAGTTGGATTCCTGGGTCGGGAAGATCCACTGGAGAAGGAATAGGCTACCCACTCCAGTGTTCTTGGGCTTTCCTTGTGGCTCAGCTGGTAAAGAATCCACCTGCAGTGTGGGAGACCTGGGTTCAATCCCTGGGTTGGGTAGATCCCCTGGAGAAGGGAAAGGCTACCCACTCCAGTACTCTGGCCTGGAGAATTCCATGGACTGTATAGTCTATGGGGTCGCAGAGAGTTGGACACAACTGAACGACTTTGACTTTCACAAATCTATTTTCCATTTCAAGCTGGAAAACCACATTTGGAAGAAAATCTGCTGAGAGCATAAGTAGGCCCGGAGCTTCTTCCTTTCTAGCAGGATACAGCTACTTTTTCCTAATGGTTAAATATATTTTGCAAACTTGGTAACTTTCAGCCAAAAATCCTTTCCCAACAGAAATGTTCATTGGCAGCAAAGAATGTGGTCCTGAGAGCAATTGCATCTGTGATTTTGGTTGCAAAACTGCTTCAAGCCCTTCCTCAAAAGCTAATCAGCCATAAATCTGTTAGGATGGCCATTACCCTTGAAACATATTGTATGAACTCCATTTTGGATACTTTTGCTTTTGAAATAATTCCTGCACAGAGTGATCTCTTCTCAGTTACTGATTTATTTAAATTAAGTGCCTTCCTTTAAACTTATCTTTTCATGAAACTCAATCACTGTAGCTGTATAGTTAACATGTTTGGGGGAAAAACTAACCACCCACAGTGCTCTTCTCTGGGAACTCCAACCTCCATATCCCCCACTGAAAGTCAAGTTTGTTCTACAGGATCCATTTTTTTGTCACAGCAAATAAACTTGACCAGAGTTGAAAAGCCTACCCTGGCCAGTTGATTCATTGGCTACCTAGAATGAGTCAGTCAACTAATTCTCTCGCTCTCATGAGTTTGGACCAAAAAAAACATGGAAACAGATTTCAATCAAGTATGCCTCTAAATTCTAATATTTTTTTTCATTTCCCAAGAAAACTTGATGGTGCTTTAGTTTCCATAATTTGCATGATAAAACTTTGATTAGGTTTTCCAAATATAAATTTCTTATTGAAATAGAAAGTGAAGTGAAGTCGCTCAGTCGTGTCTGACTCTTTGCATCCCCATGGACTATAGCCTATCAGGCTCCTCAGTTCATGGAATTTTCCAGGCAAGAGTACTGGAGTGGGTTGCCCTTTCCTTCTCCATGGGATCTTCCCAAACCAGGGATCGAACTAGGGTCTCCTGTGTTGTAGGCAGACATTTCACCATCTGAGCCACCAGGGAAGTCCAGTTGAAATACGAAAGATGGATGTTTAAACTTCCCATGCCCTTCATCTCTGTCACTAAAGAGTCAGACATACATGTGCCATCTGGAGTAGACATGCTTCCTTAGTTGAAAATCAGGGCTGCAGTCAGCAAATGGGAATATCCGATCTGTAAGATCAAATAAACTTGAGGTCACCATGTTGGACCATGTGTAAGCAATGAAAGCCAGTCTAGTGAAAGAGTAGACAGACAGTATCAAGATAACTAGAGCTGAAATAAAGCATGCAGAGCCTAAGAAATGGAGTAAGGACATTATGTGACCCTTGGGAGACCCAGAACTGATTCTGTTTCTTACATCTACCCAGCTCTGGTTTACAGAAGAGCCAACTATTTTTGACTATTTTTACTTTTGCTTTACCGTGGACTCCCCTTTTTCGTTGGCACAGAACTAAAAGGTTTCTGTTGCTTGAAGTCAAACCAGGCTTAATTTAAGGGACCAATAACAGGTGATCTGGTCTCCAAATTATTACAGGAACAGATATAAAATACACTGTCCTTTGACTAGAGTAATTTTGGACTTTTGCTGATTTTAGCTATGTATCCATGTTAACTATGTATACATTGTCTGAACATACTATAACCCAAAGTGTTAGATTTTAAGGTGATAAATGACATGTTTGATGAAGCATAACTTTGTTGTGTGATATTTACTTTTTATTCTTTTTGATGTCTTAAAATCATTTATTATACATAAGGCAGATAATGTGGTCATAGGTGTTTGTGAAGTGAAACTGTGCAGTTCAGTTCAGTTATGTGTGGTTATTGAATAATGTTCCTGGTTGAGAGGAAAAAGATTATGACCTGTCTTTTATACTTTTAATAAGTGGAAGCAAATGATCATTTCACTGATTTTTTTAATTAATTAATTTTTTATTGAGGGATAATTGCTTTACAGAATTTTGTTGTTTTCTGTCAAACCTCAACGTGAATCAGCCATAGGTATACATATATCCCCTCCCTCCTGAACCTCCCTCCCATCTACCTCCCCACCTCACCCCTCTAGATTGATACAGAACCCCTGTTTGAGTTTCCTGAGTCATACAGCAAATTCATGTTGGCTATCTATTTTACATATGGTAATGTAAGTTTCCATGTTACTCTTTCTCTCCCTCTCCTTCCCTCTCCCCATGTCCATAAATCTATTCTCTATGTCTGTTTCTCCTTTGCTCACTGATTTTTTTATGTTCACACTAAACCTATACAATAATAAAAGCTAATCATTTCTTCTAACTTTTAAAAATACTTTAGAAAGAAAGCTAGAGAAATGTTTCTGGATCTTTCAAAAAATCAGATATCTAATCAGTGGAAAGGCCAAAATTTAAACTTAGCTGTCCTTAAGTGGCAAATCTAGCAATGTCTCCAGCAGTTCACAAAGCTATCTTTATTTTGAAATAAGGCAAACTTGGTCCAGAAATATTGTGTTATCTACTTTATAATGTGGTACCTGAGAGTATCCACTCACAAACTATTCTCCTAACAGACAGGTGTTCAATATCAAATGCAGAGAGTTCAAGGGCTGATCTGTGGATATCAAAGTGATATTACTGTAGACATTTTAATGGGCTCCTGGGGAGAAAAGAAGCCACATCAGTCGTTCAGACATAGAACAAACAGGGTATAATTCACACCTCCTCTTAACTTTTCCCATTTTTAGAACTATCTTCTGAGGATAATTTGCTTTGTGTATTTTCTTCCTTAAGTTGTTTGTGTGTTTTTTAATGTCTGTCTTGTCTCCATCCTCGATACCTCCCTTCACATTCTTCCTCACCATACACGCACTTCTTTTTGATCCTTCTTTCTCTTCTAAATGTTGCCATATCTGTATCATTTAGTAATTATTTCCCTTTATAATCTACTACAACATCACAATTAATTAGTGTTTTCTGAATAAAGAGGTATTTACTTTGGGTACACAAAAAGTTGATAGTACACTGTCTGGAGGCTACTTTATCAGGTTACTTGGGTTAAACCAAATGCAGTATAGTATGAAGAAGTGAAGTCTCTCAGTCGTGTTCAATTCTTTGCAACCCTGTGGACTGTAGCCTACCAGGCTCCTCCATCCATGGGATTTTCCAGGCAAGAGTACTGGAGTGGGTTGCCGTTTCCTTTTCCAGCAGTATAGTATGCCTACATTCAAATCTTGACTCTCCCATAAAGTTGGCTTAAAGCTCAACATTCAGAAAACAAAGACCATGGCATCTGGTCCCATCACTTCATGGCAAATAGATGGGGAAACAGTGTCAGGCTTTATTTTGGGGGCTCCAAAATCACTGCAGATGGTGACTGCAGCCATGAAATTAAAAGACACTTACTCCTTGGAAGGAAAATTATGACCAACCTAGGTAGCATATTCAAAAGCAGAGACATTACTTTGCCAACAAAGGTCCGTCTAGTCAAGGCTATGGTTTTTCCTGTGGTCATGTATGGATGTGAGAGTTGGACTGTGAAGAAGGCTGAGCACCGAAGAATTGATGCTTTTGAACTGTGGTGTTGGAGAAGACTCTTGAGAGTCCCCTGGACTGCAAGGAGATGCTACCAGTCCATTCTGAAGGAGATCAGCCCTGGGATTTCTTTGGAAGGAATGATGCTAAAGCTGAAACTCCAGTATTTTGGCCAGCTCATGCAAAGTGTTGACTCATTGGAGAAGACTCTGATGCTGGGAGGGATTGGGGGCAAGAGGAGAAGGGGACGACAGAGGATGAGATGGCTGGATGGCATCACTGACTCGATAGACGTGAGTCTGAGCGAACGCTAGGAGTTGGTGATGGACAGGGAGAGCTGGCGTGCTGCGATTCATAGGGTCACAAAGAGTCAGACACGACTGAGTGACTGAACTGAACTCATTGGGCCAGGTATAAACTTTAAGCTTCAGTTTCTATATCTGTGAAGTGGGGATCACAGTGCTAACAGCCTCCTAGAATTATTTTGAGAATTAAATAAATGTATGCCTATGTGGGCTTCCCTGGTGGCTCAGAGGGTAAAGCATCTACCTGCAATGTGGGAAACCAGGATTCGATCCCTGGGTCAGGAAGAGCCCCTGGAGAAGGAAATGGCAACCCACTCCAGTACTCTTGCCTGGAAAATCTCGTGGACGGAGAAGCCTGGTAGGCTTCATGGGGTCGCAAAGAGTTGGACACGACTTAGCAACTTCACTTTGACTTATAGGCAATGTAGAGTAGTGTTTGATAAATAATAGAAATTCATAAAATATTTAGCTATTATAGTGTTATTTAACTACTAGAGTTTAGTTGAAAGTCATAAAAATTGAGACAAAAAATTAAAAGATATAAATTTAATACTTTTATTTTGGATCCCCTTTCTTTAACTTACCCTGATAATTTTATTTGACTTTTGGATGATCTAAGTAAATAGTTTCCTGCTAATTGAGATGCAAAATGATTAAGATTCTTCCTGAAACCAGTAACATGTTTTTGTTACTATGATCTAACAGTGACCTTACTAAACAAAACAGGTTCTGCTATCTAATTATTAGCAGAAAGAATCATTTAAGATTAAGTACACTAAAACTGAAATTATCAGCTTCAAATACATCCTCTGGCGTTTAATTGGCTTTTATCCAAAAGTTTTATATGAGGTCAAATCATTCAATTACCCAAAGGCATAGTTTTCAATTAGTTAATAATAGAGGCCTCACAAATATCTAAATTGATTAAAATTTGACATATGCCTAAGTATCACTTTTTTCCCCTCCATTGATGATAGCTGGTAATCATATCCGTTTTAATATTTTACATATAAAATGTTTTATGATAACATAATAGGGCCTATTACTATAGTCTGCATTATCCATTAATAAAAATGTTGGGCCTTTCTACAGATATTTCTCTGATGTGGAGTGATCATCCACTCTGTCCTGTTTTGGGGGTAGACCCACTAATTTTCCTTTTCCATGTCCTTTCCAACTATCAGATCTTATGCTTCTCCTCTCTCAACTGTCACCATAGAACATTGCCAGAGATTACATCCTTGTATTTACTGCAGGACCCTTTGAGAGAATTAATATAACTCTGAAAGTTCTTAATGTTATTCTTATATCAAGCCAGATTATCGGAAGTATGTACCAGAACTGCTTTTTTACTTTAATGCTAACGGACTATACTAAGAAAGGGAGGTTTTAAATTGCAGCCTTTGGAAACAATAGCATTATTTATGGGTTGATGAGGATCATGTCTATTATATCCATAAAAACAACAACAAAAAGTACCTTCTAGTTGTAATGTAATTATGTTTTATCTGTCTGCTATGAGGTCACCCATTCATTGCAGACAAGTTAGTCATTCAGAATCAGTCAAAACTCAGGATTTTTGGCTCCAGGTAAGGGGTCTAAATAAAAATCCTTCCCCATAAGAGCTATTTTTCTTTCTGTCAATTCCAATCTAATTTATCTAAAACATTTCTTAAAACTCAAGTGTCTTATAAGCACTATGTAATGGGTTTCACTGTTTGGTTTCTTTGGCTTATCATAAATACTGATATCTTCTTGTGTACATTAACTAATAGGCCTCTTTCAAAGACATTTAGTTTAGCGTTAAATGGTTTTTAATGAGTCCAACCCCATCCCCCTCCATCCTGTGTTTCTGCATGCGAAGCCCATTTTCTCTATAACACAGAGAACTAGTGATACTGTGCGTTCCAAAGAATGAAACAAGTCTGGATCCTAACTGGATAACTTCAAAGTAAATTACTATCATGAAGACAAAACATTCTCATGACTGACTATGTTTTTTCTTAATTTTTCACTTGATTATTGGCAACTCATAAACATAGGCTCTGTATCAGAGTATTTATTCCAAATGATGTGAAGAGTTTAACAATTATTTGAAAAAATTGATCTTTGGGAAATTCAGTCAAATTCTTTCTACTTGGAACGTTGTATAAATTTTATTAAAGATTTGGGGATAGTGGTAGTGTTTATCAGGCCGCACTTCCTCAATAAATGCCTCAGTTCTCCCATTCACATTTTTCCTTCATCATAAGGAAATTTCTCAGGACTCAACCAAGTGAGGAAAGAGAATAACAATTATTTAGCCAAATTAGAGAGCAAAAAGTCTCTACTCTAGGCAATCAAGCCAGATGAACAACTCATTTTATGTCTTAGAAGCATGTGTGTGTCTGTGCCTGTGTGTGTTTGTGTGAATACACGCAGATGCGATTCTTCCTTTCTTTGAAATTTGTATGGATGTATATTGACTTTCCACTTTAGTCCTTCACGTTGAACCCGAAGCACCTCATATCTTATTTTGTCTGCCAACACAGGTCTAGAGCACTCGGGCAGGTGAGAATAAGAGCAACAAGAACAAAGACGCCATCTCTTCTTTCTGCGGCATTGTGTCTTCTTTCCTGCCACTGTCCTTGATTTCAAAAGTGTCCCAGTTCACTGCATGCATGGTTCAGGAAGGGGAAAAAAAGAATAAAAATATTATACCATATACAGTATCTTTAGAGAAATGCACATAAATATTTTATAGACTGTACAGTAAATAATGTATATGTTTAGAAAGGCAATGTAAATATTTTATAGACTGCAGAGTAACTGTTAAGGTAAAAAATGAAATCACTATGTTTGGAGAAGTACAGTATGGTCTAAATGGTACCACACAATTTTACTGTTACTTGGTACAGTACACTTCATAAATCATTGCATTCTCTGCATTACCTGGGAGTTCAAGAATCCCAGCTGCTAAGGGGGCTCCTCCCACTTCTCCCTACTGCTCTGAAAGACCCCCACTCCCACCTTAGCACTTGAGGCCCTGCTTTGAACTATGGCAGTGATCAATACCTGCTCCTTGAAAAACTGAACCAGAGCATGTGCACGACCTCACCCACATAGCCGCATTTTCATGGGGAGAGTGGTGAGAAAACTGACCAGGAAGAGACAGAGAAAAATACCCAATGAATTCCAGATGTAACCTGAGTTGCTGCATATTTTTTCAGGTGGCTAAGGACACATCATCTTGGTTTCCTGAAACCTGCTCCTCGTGAGTCTTGATTGGCCAGTCCAGAGTTCAGCTATGCATCAATGCCCTTGTGATGCTTAAATATTATAATATTTACCAGATTGTGTGGGGAAAAGACACAGGTTTGTTCTGAAAAATGGACAATCCGCATATCAAAATCTTTAGAGGAAGGGCAGAATTGTATCAGGCAGCTTTTTTTTTTTTTTTTTTTTTCCAGCTAACTGAAACAATGGGAATCAGGAATAAGTGGTAGGATGTGAGGGCAATCTGGTTGCAACATCTGTCACCCCATTGATTATCAGGGTTGATTCAGCTGATCTAGCTGGCTAGGCCAGTGTCCCCCTTCCTCCCTCAGGGCTCCATGTGCGCCACCCCCCACCAAGGCTGCATGCTCAGTCGAAGAGGAGCATCCCTGATAGATCCCTATCTATCCCTGATAGAGGAGGACTGCTCTTCGGTCAAGGGTATACGAGTAGCCGTGCTCCCCTGCTAGAATCATCAAGCAAGCTCTCAAGGAATAAGTCATTAACATATTTCCACAGTTAGTTACCTGAAGAGGAGAAGAGGAGGTTTTCCTCCTTTATGTGTTTTAAATGGCTGCAGTAATAATATCTTTGAGAGACATACACTCCAAACCTTTAATAGAAACAAAACCAAATACCTAGCCAAAAAAGAAACCTATAGGTTTAAATACTATATGTTGTTGTTCAGTCACCAAGTTGTGTCCAACTTGCAGAGCTCTTTGATTAGTGAGTCAAACAATAAGAAGCAAAGGAGAACTAAAGTGACAGAACACAGAAAAGAACCCAGGAAACAATGGGAAAGAAAAGACAAATTGGAAACCACAACAGATTAAGGCTGTTAAACAAGATTAAAAAAGAATCCTACTGAAATGCCATAACTCAGGGGAGAGAGTGAGGGGCTAAGAGGAAAAGACAGTAAAAAGTTCCCAAAGATACTAATCTAAGGAACACAGTCACCTGAGAGCTTGTTTTAAATGTAGATTAAAAAACCTCCCTCCTTCCCAGAATTCTAATCAGAAAGTTTATCAGATCAGATCAGATCAGTCGCTAGGTCGTGTCCGACTCTTTGCGACCCCATGAACCGCAGCACGCCAGGCCTCCCTGTCCATCACCAGCTCCCGGAGGTCACTCAGACTCATACCCATTGAGTCAGTGATGCCATCCAGCCATCTCATCCTCTGTCGGCCCCTTCTCCTCCTGCTCTCAATCCCTCCCAGCATCAGAGTCTTCTCCAATGAGTCAACTCTTCGCACGAGGTGGCCAAAATACTGGAGTTTCAGCTTTAGCATCATTCCTTCTAAAGAAATTCCAGGATTGATCTCCTTCAGAATGGACTGGTTGGATCTTCTTGCAGTCCAAGGGACTCTCAAGAGTCTTCTCCAACACCACAGTTCAAAAGCATCAATTCTTCGGTGCTCAGCCTTCTTCACAGTCCAGCTCTCACATCCATACATGACCACAGGAAAGACCATAGCCCTGACTAGGCGAACCTTTGTTGGTAAAGTAATGTCTCTGCTTTTGAATATGCTATCTAGGTTGGTCATAACTTTCCTTCCAAGGAGTAAGCGTCTTTTAATTTCATGACTGCAGTCACCATCTGCAATGATTTTGGAGCCCAGAAAAACAAAGTCTGACACTGTTTCCACTGTTTCCCCATCTATTTCCCATGAAGTGATGGGACCAGATGCCATGATCTTCGTTTTCTGAATGTTGAGCTTTAAGCCAACCTTTTCACTCTCCACTTTCACTTTCATCAAGAGGCTTTTTAGCCCCTCTTCACTTTCTGCCATAAGAGTCGTGTCATCTGCATATCTGAGGTTATTGATATTTCTCCCAGCGTGTGTTTTGGTACAAGTAGATTGTGAGACGCATTTTGAGAACCCCTTGATTATCACAGCAAAATGTGAGGGCAAAGAGGGTTGGATGGAGGAATAGGAAGGGTATATGAATCAGAGCAGGACTAGCTAAGCATTCCACCCCATCCCATACATCAGCTATAGCAAATATGTGACAACAAATATCACTATCATTGTATATGATGAATAACATGTTCTTTTATTGGGGCATAGTTGCTTTACAATGTTGTTAGTTTCTATTGTTCCAGGAAGTGACTCAGCTATATGTAAACATATATCCCCTCCCTCTTGGACCTGCCTCCCATCCCATCCATCTAGGTCACCACAGAGCACCGAGGTGAGCTTCCTCTGCTATACAGCAGGCTCCCACTAGCTATCTATTTTATGCATGCATTAAGAATGTTATTTCTTTCAACGTTAGCAATAAAAAAAAGAGCAAGGAGGAGGCAGTTACATTCAAAGTGAATGATCCTCCAAAACAGGGTGCCTTACTATAAATCCTATCAATCATCCTAGAGAAGAATGGGGTTTGTTTTTTAGTACTTTATACCTAACCAATAAACGATGGAATAAATAACCAATAAATGATGGATGGTCTCCTTTTCAGTTCAGCTTCTCTTTGACTTTTTGTATATAAGAGGACTTTTAAACAAAGAAAAGATATTTGTTTTCTTTAGTGGTACAGGAACATTGCAACAAGATAAATTAAAACCGTGAGAAAAGGGAAAACAAAACAGAGAAGAAGCGTGCTTAGGTTATCGGTTTCTGCATAACAATCTACTTCAAACTTAATGACTAAAATCCACAGCAACTTTATCATATCCCACAATTGCATGGGACAGAAATTTGGGTTGGGCTCAGCTGAATGATTCCTTTGTTCCACATGGTATCAGTGGTGGTTACTGGTGGTATTCAGGTGGGGGATGGGCTGGTTTAGTGTGTCCAAGATCACTTCATTCCATGTCTGCCTCATTGGAAGAAAGGACTAGAAGGCTGGGCTCAGCTAGGACTGGAGTACCTCGACATAACCTCTGCTGTATGGCAGGCTCAAGGTATCTAAACAGAAAGAAGAAACCACTTATTTCTCAAGGCCTGAGACTGGAAACTCACACAGTGTCCCTTCTGTCCTCTTCTATTAGTCATAGCAGTCACAATGCTCAGATTCAAGTGCAGAGGACAGACCCTATATCTCAAGGAAGGAAGTGTCAAAGAATTTTCACCCAGATAGCTTAAGTCTACCACTGAAAATGGTTGTGGAGATTAATACAATATTTCATTCTTTGATGGCATCTTCAGACATCAAGGATGGCTGCATTTGTAATTGTTGCTTCCTTCCCCTATCCAACCTCCAAAGTGAAAAAGTTTTCAAAGGATGGTTAAACTTATGAAATCAGGGTTTTCATTAATATGATTCACTCTTTTTTCCTTACTAATACTGTATGGAGTTCAAGCAAAGATCTCAAATTTGTTTTCTGTATATTGACCCTCTGGTATATGTTAGCTTGTTTTGAAGTGTATTGCAAATAATATATAGTTGATAGTAACTAAAATAACTTTTCAAGTAACTTACTTGTTATATTAAATAGAGTTGGGTTCAATGTCACTCTTGCACACATGGAGGGTTACATGTAGTAATTTCCTAGAAGTCTCCCCCAGTATAGACTAAGCCTATGGGAAAGTTCCAAGTAGGTAGAAATCACAAGGCAGTCCTGGTGATGAAGAAAGAAATTCCTTTTCAGATGTAACTTCTCAGCTGACATGCAAAAGATAAGTGGGAGTTAACTGTGCTGAGAGTTAAGAGTGTTTCAGGCAGAGGTAATATATATAAAGGTCTTGAGACTAAAACAGGTTTGTCTTAAACAAATAGCATGGAAGAAGATCAAAACGTGGGACAGCCAAGTTATGCCAGGCAGTGACTTGAAGTCATTAAGAATCACTTGGGCAGATATGGAATACTCAAAAATAGAATCAAAACAACAAAATGAAAAGCCAAGAAATTGACTTTATTCATTAATCACAGCAATATTCTCCAGTTAAATCTTATCAGACTTGCAATTTGTAGAAATGGCTAGGTTTAGTATCATACTTTTTCATGTCTCCTATGTGCCTCTTAAAAAATAAACATGACCATTGAGAAACAGCTAGTAAAAGGAGTGAATCAAGTAACTTGAGATCCTAGTACCATTAAAAAAATGATAAATTGATTTTCAGTTACTTTAAATGTTTCTAAAAAATTTCACCATGGAGTTGTAAAAAAAAATTTTCCGGAGTATCTCCTTTGACTAAATTCCTTCTTATTTTATAGAAGATGGAACTGAGAGCCACAAAAGTTGAGGGACTGCATCCCACAGCCAGTTGAAAAAAAAGTGGCTGGAGGGTACTCCTTATTGCCTGATATTTCCAGACCATCACGATTCACCATCTATCACTGGATGAGCCGATGAGATCCCTGAAATATACCTGTCAGTTCTACATGAAAAAAGAAATCAACGTCTATTGCAAAGCATCACAGATTGGGTTCTCCACAAGGTGCATTCTGAAACAGATGAGTATTTAGTAGAAAGTGCTTTTAGGATCAACACCTGTGTGGGGAAAGAAACAGAAGCAGGATGAGCAAAGACAGAAGCTCCCAACCCTGCAGGGAACTCTAAGACTGGAATGGGCCTTCAAAGCTGTCCTTCTTGTGTTGGATCCGAAGAGCCAGGTCTGCATACCTATGCATCAACTTATCATTGTGTTTGGGCTGCCCCAGGAAAGGAACAAGTGGCTCTTTCTAGAAGATACCGATCCCAAGGATGATGAACACCTGAGTTCTGGCAATCAAAGCTTCCCAGCAGCTGGGATGTTACTGCTTCCCATGATAAGCAGGGAGAGCAGAGCAGCTCAGCACAAAATCCAAGGCAGAAGCACCATCACTTCTCCCCAGCCCCACTGCAACCACCTCCATTAAGCCCTCAACAGTCATTCCTGAACTCTTGCAATATCCCCTGGATGGGATCCTGATTTCAAGTTTTTCCCTGCTCCAGTACATTGGCCACGTCACAGAGTCCACTTCTCAAAACATGAGATCACATCTTTGGCTTGCTAGAAAACCTCTAGTGAATTTTCATCTTAGACATAGTGAAATCTAGATCCTTCACCATAACCTATAAGGCCCTACTCAATCTGGCCCCCTGTCTTTATTGTTTTCTCTTTTTAAAATACAATATAGATTTTAAGTGTACAGTTCAGTGGGTTTTGGCAAATGCAAACACCCATGGAACTGCCCTAATTAAGATCCAGGAAACTTTCCTTCACTGCAGAGAGCTCTCTTGTGTACCTTTGCAGTAATCAGTCCTCCCACCTATTGCTCTCCTCGATGGCAGAAGTAACCACTGTATTCTAATTTTAAAGGTTTTGCAGA
Source organism: Tragelaphus eurycerus (assembly GCA_935064755.1). Classification (NCBI taxonomy): domain Eukaryota; kingdom Metazoa; phylum Chordata; class Mammalia; order Artiodactyla; family Bovidae; genus Tragelaphus; species Tragelaphus eurycerus. The sequence continues at coordinate 3,757,370 of CAKXYN010000015.1, forward strand.
AATTTAAGTTAACAATAAGTTGAATTGGTGAAGAATTCTAATATCTAATAATTAGATATTAGAAAAAATATCTAATTTTTCTAGTTACAAACTGAAAGGTTGTTGTTGAATCACGCGAAGACACCAGGATTCTTGGCCCCCGGAGGAGAAGAATTCAATCCAAGGCCAGAGACAAGGCTTGATGGCTCAGAGCTTTTGTGCAATAAAGTTTTATTAAAGTATAAAGGAGATAGAGAAAGCTTCTGACATAGGCATCAGAAGGGGACAGAAAGAGTACCCACTTGCTAATGTTAGCAATGACGTTATATACTCTCCAGTGAATCCAAAGAGTGTCTGGAGGTTGTAAAGACCTCACCAGACCTACTCCCATAATTTACATTTTAACAGAATTAGCCAGAAGGTCTAATCCAAAGACTGTCCTCAGGCAGGATATATCCTCGTAAAGACCAGGTCTACTCCCATTATTTACGGGATGGCCCGGAAAGGGGGCAGCCGGACCAAAAGGCACAGACCCCCCAGAGAAGGTTTAAGATAACAGAAGGTTTAATCCAGAGACTGTCCTCAGGCAGGAAACATTATTGTTATATAATCCTAAGGAATGTAGAGAAAGAAAAAAAGTTTGTCCTTTCTTCCTCCTTGAGAAATCCAGACCCCTCTCTCCTTGGGGACCCCTAGACTCTTTATCAACCTGCCTAGGAAATGACTCTCTCAAAACTAGATAATTTACCTGTCTCAGAAGGTAGGCAGAGAGGACAAATCACCAATATTAAGAACCACTGCCTTCCACAAATAACACTAGAAAAGTCTATCACTCTTTAGGCTGGGATTTCATATAAAGTGGTATCAGATCAGATCAGTCGCTCAGTCGTGTCCGACTCTTTGCGACCCCATGAATCACAGCACGCCAGGCTTCCCTGTCCATCACCAACTCCCGGAGGTCACTCAGACTCATATCCATCAAGTCAGTGATGCCATCCAGCCATCTCATCCTCTGTCGTCCCCTTCTCCTGCCCCCAATCCCTCCCAGCATCAGAGTCTTTTCCAATGAGTCAACTCTTCGCATGAGGTGGCCAAAATACTGGAGTTTCAGCTTTAGCATCATTCCTTCCAAAGATATCCCAGGGCTGATCTCCTTCAGAATGGACTGGTTGGATCTCCTTGCAGTCCAAGGGACTCTCAAGAGTCTTCTCCAACACCACAGTTCAAAAGCATCAATTCTTTGGTGCTCAGCCTTCTTCACGGTCCAGCTCTCACATCCATACATGACCACAGGAAAGACCATAGCCCTGACTAGGCGAACCTTTGTTGGCAAAGTAATGTCTCTGCTTTTGAATATGCTATCTAGATTGGTCATAACTTTCCTTCCAAGGAGTAAGTGTCTTTTAATTTAATGGCTGCAGTCACCATCTGAAGTGATTTTGGAGCCCAGAAAAACAAAGTCTGACACTGTTTCCACTGTTTCTCCATCTATTTCCCATGAAGTGATGGGACCAGATGCCATGATCTTCGTTTTCTGAATGTTGAGCTTTAAGCCAACTTTTTCACTCTCCACTTTCACTTTCATCAAGAGGCTTTTGAGTTCCTCTTCACTTTCTGCCATAAGGGTGGTGTCATCTGCATATATGAGGTTATTGATATTTCTCCCAGCAATCTTGATTCCAACTTGTGTTTCTTCCAGTCCAGCGCTTCTCATGATGTACTCTGCATATAAGTTAAATAAACAGGGTGACAATATACAGCTTTAACGTACTCTTTTTCCTCTTTGGAATCAGTCTGTTGTTCCATGTCCAGTTCTAACTGTTACTTCCTGACCTGCATACAGATTTCTTAAGAGGCAGATCAGGTGGTCTGGTATTCCCATCTCTTTCAGAATTATCCACAGTTTATTGTGATCTACACAGTCAAAGGCTTTGGCATAGTCAATAAAGCAAAAATAGATGTTTTTCTGGAACTCTCTTGCTTTTTCCATGATCCAGCGGATGTTGGCAATTTGATCTCTGGTTCCTCTGCCTTTTCTAAAACCAGCTTGAACATCAGGAAGTTCCCGGTTTACATATTGCTAAAGCCTGGCTTGGAGAATTTTGAGTATTACTTTACTAGCGTGTGAGATGAGTGCAATTGTGCAGTAGTTTGAGCATTCTTTGGCATTGCCTTTCTTTGGGATTGGAATGAAAACTGACCTTTTCCAATCCTGTGGCCACTGCTGAGTTTTCCAAATTTGCTGGCATATTGAGTGCAGCACTTTCACAGCATCATCTTTCAGGATTTGGAAGAGCTCAACTGGAATTCCATCACCTCCACTAGTTTTGTTCATAGTGATGCTTTCTAAGGCCCACTTGACTTCACATTCCAGGATATCTGGCTCTAGGTCAGTGATCACACCATCATGATTATCTGGGTCATGAAGTTCTTTTTTGTACAGTTCTTCTGTGTATTCTTGCCACCTCTTCTTAATATCTTCTGCTTCTGTTAGGTCCATACCATTTCTGTCCTTTATCGAGCCCATTTTTGCATGAAATGTTCCTTTGGTATCTGATTTTCCTGAAGAGATCCCTAGTCTTTCCCATTCTGTTGTTTTCCTCTATTTCTTTGCATTGATCACTGAAGAAGGCTTTCTTATTTCTTCTTGCTATTCTTTGGAACTCTGCATTCAGATGTTTATATCTTTCCTTTTCTCCTCTGCTTTTTGCTTCTCTTCTTTTCACAGCTATTTGTAAGGCCTCCCCAGATAGCCATTTTGCTTTTTTGCATTTCTTTTCCATGGGGATGGTCTTAGTCATAATTAGCATTTTGCAATGGGTCAGAAGATTTTGGTTTCATTTCCTGGTGTGAGCATGCATGCTTACATTTGTGCACAAGAAACATATTCTGTTTTGAGCTTGCTCAGTTCAGTTCAGTTCAGTTCAGTTCAATGCTCAGTTGTGTCTGTCTCTTTGCAACCCCAAGGACTGCAGCACACCAGGCTTCCCTGTCCATCACCAACTCCCAGAGCTTGCCCAAACTCATGTCCATTGAGTTGTTGATGCCATCCAACCACCTCATCCTCTATCGTCCCCTTGTCCTCCTGCCTTCAGTCTTTCCAAAGCATAAGAGTCTTTTCCAATGAGTCAGTTCTTTGCATCAGGTGGCCAAAGGATTGGAGTTTCAGATTTAGTATCAGTCCTGACAAAGAATATTCAGGACTGATTTCCTTTAGGATGGACTGGTTGGATCTCCTTGCAGTCCAAGGGACTCTCAAGAGTCTCCTCCAACACCACAGTTCAAAAGCATCAATTCTTCGGCGCTCAGCTTTCTTCACAGTGCAACCCTCACATCAATACATGACTACTGGAAAAACTATAGCTTTGACTAGATGGACCTTTGTCAGCAAAGTAATATCTCTGTTTTTTAATATGCTATCTAGCTTTTCTTCCAAGGAGCAAGTGTTGTTTAATTTTATGGCTGTAGTCACAATCTATAGTGATTTTGGAGCCCCCCAAAAATAAAGTCTCTCACTTTTTGCACAGTTTCCCAATATATTTGCCATGAAGTGATGGGACCAGATGCCATGATCTTAGTTTTCTGAATGTTGAACTTTAAGCCAACTTTTTCACTCTCCTCTTTCACTTTCATCAAAAGGCTCTTTAGTTCTTCTTCACTTTCCGTCACAAGGGTGGTGTCATCTGCATATCCGGAGAAGGCAATTGCACCCCACTCCAGTACTCTTGCCTGGAAAATCCAATGGATGGAGGAGCCTGGTGGGCTGTGGTCCATGGGGTCGCTAAGAGTCAGACATGACTGAGCAACTTCACTTTCACTTTTCACTTTCATGCATTGGAGAAGACAATGGCACCCCACTCCAGTACTCTTACCCGGAGAATCCCAGGGACTGTGGTGCCTGGTGGGCTGCCATCTATGGGGTCGCACAGAGTCGGACACGACTGAAGTGGCTTAGCAGCAGCATCTGCATATCTGAGGTTATTGATATTTCTCCTGGCAATCTTAATTCCAGCTTGTGCTTCATCCAGTCCGGCATTTCTCATGATGTACTCTGCGTATAAGTTAAATAAGCAGGGTGACAGTATACAGCCTTGACAAACTCCTTTCCCAATTTGGAACCAGTCTATTGTTTCATGTCCAGTTCTCAGTGTTGCTTCTTGACCTGCATACAGATTTCTCAGAAGGCAGGTAAGGTGGTCTGGTATTCCCACCTCTTTAAGAATTTCCCACAGTTTATTGTGATATTTCAAAGGCTTTGGTGTAATCAATAAAGGAGAAGTAGATTTTTTTTCTGATATTTTCTTGCTTTTTTGATGATCCAACAGATGTTGACAATTTGATCTCTGGTTCCTCTGACTTTTCAAAATCTATCTTGAACATCTGGAATTTCATGGTTCATGTACTGTTGAAGCCTGGCTTGGAGAATTTTGAGCATTACTTTGCTAGTGTGTGAGATGAGTGCAATTGTGTGGTAGTTTGAACATTCTTTGGCATTGCCTCTCTCTGGGATTGAAATGAAAACTAACCTTTTCCAGTTCCATGGCCACTGCTGAGTTTTCCAAACTTGCTGACATATGGAGTATAGCACTTTCACAGCATCATCTTTTAGGATTTGAAATAGTTCAACTGAATTCCATCACCCCCACTAGCTTTATTCACAGTGATTCTTTGTAAGTCGCACTTGACTTCCCATTCCAGGATGTCTGGCTCTAGGTGAGTGATCACATCATTGTGGTTATCTGGGTAATGAAAATCTTTTTTTGTAAAGTTGTTCTGTGTATTCTTGCCACCTCTTCTTAATATCTTCTGCTTCTGTTAGGTCCCTACCATTTCCCTTTATGGTGCCCATCTTTGCATGAAATGTTCCCTTGGTATCTCTAATTTTCTTGAAGAGATCTTTAGTCTTTCCCTTTCTATTTTTTTCCTCTATTTCTCTGCACTGATTGCTGAAGAAGTCTTTCTTATCTCTTTGCTATTCTTTGGAATTCTTCATTCAAATGGGTATATCTTTCCTGTTTCTCCTTTGCCTTTTGCTTCTCTTCTTTTCTCAGCTATTTGTAAGGCTTCCTCAGACTACCATTTTGCCTTTTTGCATTTCTTTTCCTTGCAGATGGTCTTGATCACTGCCTCTTGTACAATGTCACAAATTTCCATCCATAGTTCTTCAGGCACTCTATCAGATCTAATCCCTTGAATTTGTCACTTCCACCTTCTAATTGTAAGGGATTTGATTTAGGTCATATCTGAATGGTCTAGTGGTTTTCCCTACTTTCTTCAATTTAAGTCTGAATTTTGCAATAAGGAGTCTGAATTTTGTTTTGCTTGTTGGAATATAAATGTAAAAGAATTGAACATATTCCTTTAATGACAATCATACCACTACAAGTAAGCAAAATGGATGCCACTGCCTAGTTTTTAAGCATTAGGAATATCTGCAGAGAGAATTACCTGTGCGCCAATACAAAAATAATGGCTTAAATAGGTGCAAATGTTTAAGGAGTTGTAGTTCTTGTTGGTGATTCTTCAACATGTTATTATTTATCACATTATCAGACACATTATTTCAGGAGACTGATTTTGGCAAAGTTATTTATTCCCTTTAAGCTTTGGAGAGTTTTATGAGGTACATTACAACTTAAAACTAATGAAAGATTTCAATTGTGTCAACTTTATCCTTCTGAATATTTTTCCACATAGCAGATTTTTTTAAAAATAACTTTGATTTTTGATAACCAAGGATATGTGTTAACCAAGTTTTATGGCATTGAGCTAAAGATCTCCAAAGTAGCTTGAATAAACTGGAGAGAAGAAGCAAGAAGCAGAGGATGAGAGGATTATTGATGTTGGTTTTGATTTCTTGTTGTCCCAGCTCCATGTTTGGTAAGTCACTGAGCTTCCAGTAGGATGAAATAGGGGATGGGTTTTGGTCTCCAGATGCCTGTTAACTGGAAGACACTGTGTGGTTATTCCTGGCAGATGGTACCCAAACTCATTTTTTACAGATCTATTTCACATGATGGTTCCATTTTGATGACCCTTTTCATGGGGAACCCTGGGATATTAAATAATATTCTGTTCAGTTCAGTCTCTCAGTCGTGTCCGACTCTTTGCAACTCCATGAATCGCAGCACGCCAGGCCTCCCTGTCCATCACCAACTCCCGGAGTTCACTCAGACTCACGTCCATCGAGTCAGTGATGCCATCCTGCCATCTCATCCTCTGTCGTCCCCTTCTCCTCCTGCCCTCAATCCCTCCCAGCATCAGAGTCTTTTCCAGTGAGTCAACTCTTCATATGAGGTGGCCAAAGTACTGGAGTTTCAACTTTAGCATCATTCCTTCCAAAGATATCCCAGGGCTGATCTCCTTCAGAATGGACTGGTTGGATCTCCTTGCAGTCCAAGGGACTCTCAAGAGTCTTCTCCAACATCACAGTTCAAAAGCATTAATTCTTCAATGCTCAGCTTTCTTCACGGTCCAACTCTCACATCCATACATGACCACTGGAAAAACCATAGCCTTGACTAGACAAACCGTTGTTGGCAAAGTAATGTCTCTGCTTTTCAATATGCTATCTAGGTTGATCATAACTTTCCTTCCAAGGAGTAAGCGTCTTTTAATTTCATGGCTGCAATCACCATCTGCAGTGATTCTGGAGCCCCAGAAAATGAAGTCTGACACTGTTTCCACTGTTTTCCCATCTATTTGCCATGAAGTGAATGGACCAGATGCCATGATCTTCGTTTTCTGAATGTTGAGCTTTAAGCCAACTTTTTCACTCTCCTCTTTCACTTTCTTCAAGAGGCTTTTCAGTTCCTCTTCACTTTCTGCCATAAGGGTGGTGTCATCTGCATATATGAGGTTATTGATATTTCTCCCGGCAATCTTGATTCTAGCTTGTGCTTCTTCCAGCCCAGCATTTCTCATGATGTACTGAGCATATAAGTTAAATAAGCAAGGTGACAATATACAGCCTTGATGTACTCCTTTTCCTATTTGGAATCAGTCTGTTGTTCCATGTCCAGTTCTAACTGTTGCTTCCTGACCTGCATACAGACTTCTCAAGAGGCAAGTCAGGTGGCCTGGTATTCCCATCTCTTTCAGAATTTTCCACAGTTTATTGTGATCCACATAGTCAAAGGCTTTGGCATAGTCAATAAAGCAGAAATAGATGTTTTTCTGGAACTCTCTTTTTTTTTTTCTATGATCCAGCAGATGTTGGCAGTTTGGTCTCTGGTTCCTCTGCCTTTTCTAAAACCAGCTTGAACATCAGGAAGTTCACAGTTCACGTATTGCTTAAGCCTGGCTTCGAGAATTTTGAGCATGACTTTACTAGCATGTGAGATGAGTACAACTGTGTAGTAATTTAAGCATTCTTTGACATTGCCTTTCTTTGGAATTAGAATAAAAAGTGACTGTTTCCAGTCCTGTGGCCACTGCTGAGTTTCCCAAATTTGCTGGCACACTGAGTGCAGCACTTTCACAGAATCATCTTTCAGGATTTGGAATAGCTCAACTGGAATTCCAGTTCCATGGTGGAGAGAAGAAGGGGGGCGTGGAGAAGGGAATGGCAACCACTCAGTATTCTTGCCTGAGAACCCCATGAACAGTATGAAAAGACAAAATGATAGGAATGAAAGAGAAACTCCCAGGTCAGTAGGGGCCCAAATGCTACTGGAGACAGTGGAGAAATAACTCCAGAAAGAATGAAAGGATGGAGCCAAAACAAAAAGAATACCCAGCTGTGGATGTGTCTGGTGATAGAAGCAAAGTCCGATGCTTAAAGAGCAATATGCATAGGAACCTGGAATGTCAGTCCATGAATCAAGGAAATTGGAAGTGGTCAAATAAGAGATGGCAAGAGGAAGTGACACTAGGAAGCGAACTAAAATGGACTGAATGGGTGAATACTCGGATGACCATTAACGACTACTGCGGGCAGGAATCCCTCAGAAGAAATGGAGTGGCCACATGGTCAACAAAAGAGTCGAAGCAGTACTTGGATGCAATCTCAAAAGATAGAATGATCTCTGTTCGTTTCCAAGGCAAACCATCAATGTCACAGTAATCCAAGTCTATGCCCCAACCAGTCGCCGAAGAAGCTGAAGTGAACAGTTTAGAAGACCTACAAGACCTAGAACTAACACCCAAAAAAGATGTCCATAAGGGGACTGGAAGCAAAAGTGAAGTCAAGAACACCTGGAGTAACAGGAAATGCTGGAAAGGTGAAGCAGGGCAAAGACTAAAGAGTTGCCAAGAAAATGCACTCAACAATCCTCCCAACAACACAAGAGAAGACCAACAGGACACACCAGAGGTCAAAACAGATCGACAGCCAAAGATGGAGAAGCCTAACAACAGCAAAAACAAGACCAGGAGCTGACTGGCCGACCACAACCCGAAAAGACGAAGAAGAAAGAGAACACTAGACCACAGGGACCAATCAAATCCCTTATGAGTATACAGTGGAAGGAGAAATAATAAGGGCCAGAAGTGAGGAGAAAGGAGAGGCGTGAAGAGGAGACAGGGACAAGACCACCCCATGGAAAAGAGCAAAAAGAAAATGGCTGTTGGGGAGGCCTTACAAATAGCTGTGAAAAGAAGAGAAGGAAAAGAAAGGAGAAAAGGAAAGATATAAACATTTAAATGCAGAGTTCCAAAGAATAGCAAGAAGAGATAAGAAAGCCTTCTTCAGTGATCAATGCAAAGAAATAGAGGAAAAAACAGAATGGGAAGGACTAGGGATCTCTTCAAGAAAATCAGAGATACCAAAGGAAATTGCAAAGATGGGCACAATAAAGGACAGAGATGGTGTGGACCTAACAAAAGAGAAGATTAGAAGAGGTGGAAGATAAGAAGAATGTACAAAAAAGAGCTCAAGACCCAGATAATCATGATGATGTGATCATGACCTAGAGCCAGACATCTTGGAATGTGAAGTCAATGGGCCTTAGAAAGCATCACTACGAAAAAGTAGTGGAGGGATGCAGTGGAGCTATTCAAGTCTGAATGATGATGTGTGAAAGTGCTACACTCAATATGCCAGCAAATTTGGAAACTCAGCAGTGGCCACAAGATTGGAAAAGGTCAGTTTTCATCCTAATCCCAAAGAAAGACAAGGAGTGCTCAAACACCGCACATTGCACTATCTACACGTAGTAAGTTGCTCAAAATTCTCCAAGCCAGGCTTCAGAATATGTGAAGTGAACTTCTGATGTTCAAGCTGGTTTTAGAAAAGGAGAGGAAAGAGATAATTGCCAACGCTGGATATGGAAAAGAAGAAAAATTTCTTTTGAATGCCAAAGCTTGATGTGGATCAAATAAATATGGAAAATCTGAAAGAGAGGGAATAAGACCACCTGATCTGCCTCTTAAGAAATGTAGAGTAGGAAGAAAGTAGAATGGTATGGAAAAAGACTGTTCAAATAGAAAAAGGAGTACGTAAGGCTGATATGTCACCAGTTTTTATAAGAAAGAGAGTGGAGAGAAACAAGTTGGAATCAAGATGGGGAGAAATATCAATAACCTCAGATATGAGATGAACGATATGGAGAAGTGAAGAGGGGTAAAAAGCCTTTGATGAAAGTGAAAGTGGAGAGGAAAAGGTTGGCTTAAAGCTCAACATCAGAAAACGAAGATATGGCATCTGGTCCTATCACTGATGGGAAAAGATGGGAAAAGTGGAAAAGTGTAGATTTGTTTTCTGCTCCAAAATCACTGAGATGGTGACTGCAGCCATGAAATTAAAAGACGCTTGCTCTTGGAAGGAAAGTTATGACCAACCAGATAGCATATTCAAAAGCAGAGACATTACTTAACCAACAAAGGTTCGCCTAGTCAAGGTATGATTTTCCTGTGGTATGTATGGATGTGAGAGCTGGATGGAAGAAGGTGAGGCCGAAGAATTGATGTTTTGAACTGTGGTGTTGGAGAAGACTCTTGAGAGTCCTTGGACTGCAAGAAGATCCAACAGTCCATTCTGAAGGAGATAATCCTGGAATTTTTTGGAAGGAATGATGTAAAGCTGAAACTCAGTATTTTGGCCACCCTGCGAAGAGTTGACTCATTGGAGAAGACTCTGATGCTGGGAGGGATTGAGGGAGGAGGAGAGGGGACGACAGAGGAGAGATGGCTGGAGGATCACTGACTCGATGGATGGAGTCTGAGTGACCTCGGGAGCTGGTGATGGACAGGGAGGCTGGCGTGCTGCGGTTCATGGGGTCGCAAAGAGTCGGACACGACTGAGCGACTGATCTGATCTCTGATCTGAACTGGAATTCCATCACCTCCACTAGCTTTGTTTGTAGTGATGCTTCCTAAGGCCCACTTGACTTTACATTCCAGGATGTCCGGCTCTAGGTCAGTGATCACACCATCATGATTATCTGGGTCGTGAAGATCTTTTTGTACAGTTCTTCTGTGTATTCTTGCCACCTCTTCTTAATATCTTCTGCTCTTGTTAGGTCCATAACATTTCTGTCCTTTTATCGAGCCCATCTTCGCATGAAATGCAAAAGTTCCATTACTTATAGGCAGAACATTCTGCTAACTTATTGGCAAAGTTGTACCCAATCCATAGAGGAAACAAATCACATTTACCTCTTTCAAATGCAAACTGATGTGAATGATTGGTTGTATGTGAATATTCAAACAGCTCCCACCAATACGCAGTTCAAAATAGTACTTGATAGAAACGTGTTTGCAACTATCACATTTGATAATGAATTCTTTAAACCATACCTCAAAGCATACTGAAACTGCAGGTTTCTCAGTATTGTCCAGATGCGTGATCCTGAAGATGAAAATGCCTATACAAGTTGAATGCACAGCCGTTAACCTAGTCACACTGAGGTCTCTTGTCAAAGTTGTATTCACCTAAAGTATGTTCAGATAATTTTTGTGTGAGTGTCAAGAGGACGTCACAAAAAACAAACCCTGTAGCTTTAAACTGATTGACCTTTGAATTTTGTCTACTTTTATTTCATAAAGTGTTTTAACATACAGTGTTTAAAGTTTCAGTATTAGGATGTTTCAGAATTGCCACACAAGATGTAAAAGGAAAATTGCAGGATATTATTTTATTATGTACTTGAAGCCAGACAGAGTATCATGCACACTCAAATGCTCACTACTTCAAGAACTCAATGTCTTAGCCATTTTATTAGTTAGCAGTACTGCAGGGTGGGTCTTTTTCTAGTTCAGGCCAGACTTCTCATGACCTCATCTGGGTTCTCTCATGTGACTGACTGCAGTCATTTGGCAGTTCATCTGGGGCTGACTGGTGTCAGATGACTTTGTTCACAGGTCTGGTGGTTATGGTGCAATGTGTCAGCTGGAGCAGTAGGGTGTCTTGGCTCTCTGGCTCTGATCATCCCTTAGGCTAGCCCAGCCCTACTCAAATGGTGGCACTGGCAGAGGTTCCAAAACTCAGTATGAAAAAGGACTTTAAGTCCCATTCTCAAATTGCATTGACCAAAATATTTGTGGTTAGGCCCAAAGCAAGTGTGGGTCAGGTCCATGCAAAGTCTCGGATATAACAAGTGAAAATTTCAGAACCATTATTTCATTGATCTCTCACACATATTAATAACATGTATAAATTCAATTTTAATACCCTATGGAGAAAACTGGATTAAAATTTGAAGCATCAATTTTAAGAATTGATGCCTTTAAATGATATAACTGCCTCTAAGGGAGCAGCTTCTTTGAATAGCATCATTGTTTTTCTCACATCATCCTATATTGTTAGGAGTTCAGTTATTCCCTAGTCCAATATGCTTATTTCTATGTAGAAAGAGCTCCACTAAGTTAACACCCTTGGCCTCTCTACAGCCCCTCACTCATTGCTCCTCTCAGGAGGAAGGATGAATTATCTTTGATATGTTCAAGAATATATGGGTAGTTCTTTCTTCTGACCTATGAAGGTGAAGCCAGCTGAAGACAGCAAATGCTCTTTGCATGAGGTAAAAGCAGAGAGCTGCCCGGTATGACTGGTAGATAAATCTATTTAAGTCTGTAATTCAATATTGCAAAGGTCACCTGTCCACAGCTATAAGCCACATGAGCCAATACCATTTTTACATGTAATAAAGGTGATATTTTTATCTCCCATTTGCCTTCATCTTTGTCTTCTGTCTCATTTGAATCAGAATTTGGTTCCCTTCAAATCCTAATTTTGGTTGTGGGAATATATGACATTAAACCTGTCCAGCTCAGAGTTGTAAGTAATATATGGAATACAAATTTAAAATGTACTTATTCCATTCTGTTTTCTTAAGTGCAACATCTACTGTGCCCACCATGATAGACTCATCTGAATCATTTGTTAAAAATTCTTATTTCTGGTCCCCCACCCAGACCTACTAAATTTCTGAGAGTAAGGCTCAAAGAACTGATTATTTTTAATAAATACACAAGATGGTTATGAATTTTAAATTGCTTTTTAATTATATAAGGAAAAAAAGTATATTATTTTCTTTTTATTTTAATTAGAAGTGTAGTTGACTGATAATAATATGTTACTTTCAGGTGTACAGCAAAGTGATTCAGTTGCACATATGCATATATTCATTCTTCTTCAGATTCTTTTCTCATAAAGGTTATCACAGAATACTGAGTGGAGTTCCCTATGCTATAAACAGCTCCTTATTGGTTATCTATCTTATATATAGTAGTGTGTATATAGTAGTATGTGTATGTTAATCCCAAGTTCCTGATATATCCCTCTCCCCCATGTTTTCCCTTTGGTAACCATAAGTTTGTTTGCAGTATCTGCAGTTCTATTTCTGTTTTGTAAATTTCATTTGTTTCATTTTTAAATCCCACATTTCATGTCATATGGTATTTGTCTTTCTCTGATTTACTTTGTATGATAATCTCTAGGTCCATACATACTGCTGTAAATGGCGTTATTTTATTCTTTTTATGGGTGAGTTACATTCCATTGTATATTTGTTCCACATCTTCTTTATGCATTCATCTGTTGATGGGTAAGTATATTATTTTCAAAGTACCACCCCTTTCTTCTCTCCAGATATTTCTATATCACATTTTCTACCCCTGTGTGCTAACAAAGTTAATCACCATTTTTTACTTTAATGTGGATCCTTGCAGGCTTTTTCATTTTTTTTAATATATTATATGTGTCTGACCAATATAGTTTGCTAGGTTTTTCTAGTGTAAAGTTATGTTACTCCCCCTTTCCATATTCTACTCTTTGGAAGGAGCTTTCTAAGTCCCGCCCACATTCAAGGGTTGGGAAGGGGTGGTTAAGATCCACCAAATTGGAGGGGAGGAGGTGCTACCTACAAAAAGTGTTTGGAAGGGAGGTTCGTTTCTTCTCTCCTACTTTTTGTTCCATCATTTATCCATGTAAGTATGGACTCCTGTATATTTATCTAATACTTTGGATTATAATCCAGTGCTATGTTATTTATTTCACTACTCAAAATTTCCAGTTTTGCCATGAGGAGCTCTTGCAGTTTGTATTCTCTCTCTCTTTGACATGCCATCACTTGTTTCTTGAGCACATCTTTGAGACATTGCAAGATGCTCCAGACTCAGTTTGTGTTTTCCCTCTCTTACTTTTATATTTGATAAATTTCCTTATATATTTTAGATGATTTCTCTGTATAAATATTTGCAAGTGCTTTTCCCAGTTCCTTGTTTGTCCTATAACTTTTACATAAGCATAATTATGCCTATTTTCAGGATTTTTGTTTGTTTAAGCAGACCTTCCTTTTTATCCCTTTGGTCATAAAGACGTGCTTATATTTTCTTCTAGTAAATTGACAATCTTGTTCTTAATTTTACATTTTTAATCCACCTGGAATTTATCTCTGCATATGAAATGAAGAAAAGATACAGCTTTTTTTTTTCCCATTCAGATAATTACCAAGACATCATTCTTCATTGCTTGGGATTGTCATCTCTATAATTTACCACATTCACTTGCTTTTCTTTTCCCTGCTCTATTTTTCTGCTCCTTCATCAATATCACAGTTTCAATTACTATAGCTTTGTAATATGTCTTGATCTCTGGCCATAGCCTAGGATTGAGAAAAATACTGATGCAGGGGTTCTCAGCCTCAGCAGTATTCACGTTTGGGGCCAGATAGCTCTTTGTTGTAGGAGCTCCTGTATATAGGGCCTCCCAGGTGGTGCTAGTGGTAAAGAATCCACCTGCCAAGGCAGGAGACTTAAGAAACACAGGTTTGATCCCTGGGTAGGGAAGATCAGCTGGAGGAGGCCACTCCAGTATTCTTGTCTGGAGAATCCCATGGACAGAGGAGCCTGGTGGGCTGTAGTCATAGGGTTGTTTAAGAGTCAGACATGAATGAAGAAACTTAGCACACACATCCTGTCTTCAAAACGTTTAAAAGCCTCCCTTGCCTTTAACCACTAGATGCCAGTATCACACTCCCCGCAATGTGACAACCAAAACTGTTTCCAGATGTTACAAATGTTTCTGGGGAGTGGGGTGGGTGGATAAATTTTCCCCCAGTTGGGAGACGCAGTGGCCTGATTAAGAGACTAGTGTGATGAGAAAGACTCAAGAAGCCTACTATTGATTGAGATTTTCCTGGGTATAGTGATTCTGGAAACACCCGAGAATTACATTTTCTCGTCCCCTGGAAATTAGGCTTGGATATAGAATTTAGTCGGCCAGAGATATAGAAGCAAACATGATATGTGTCCCTATTAAGTAGGAGCAGCCAAAGTCCATATTCACATTTCTGTGTTCTCTGTCTCTTACATGGGGAGGTTGGAAGTGTGTGCTACATGTCGCTGTATCTTCCAGTGACTTAGTTGAGCAGCATCCCTACTAAGCCAAGTTGACTGGAGTGTAAACTAGAAATGAACTTAATATTTTAAGCCAGTGAGATATTTGGATTTTTGTTATCAAGCATAATTCAGTTCATCCTGACTCATATGTACTGGCATCTAAGCAATAAGAGAAATATTTTGCTGCCTCTGTACCCTGACTTAATTAGACAATTTCTAATTTCTGTGTGTGAGTCTTCTGTGCCTCAATTCTGAGGGAAATTGTGAGCAAAAAGTTATCTAGGCAAGTGAAGTTGGCAGACACTTTTATTCATCTGTGTTTGTACTTCCAGATAACAGTTAAGGAACTGGGAACTAAAAATTCTGGTTATGTGAAGAGATGGTTCTATTCTAATCTCCTTTAGAAGCTGAAGTATAGGTTTTCCTATATCTATTTCACGGTTTTACTTCTGCAAGGATGCTTCATATAATTGGATCATCTTTAAAATATTTTATCCCTAAGAAACTCTCAGAAACAACAAAGCAAGTTCAAAAGAAAACAAAGGTCTTCAAATTTCAGGGGAAAAATCATGGAGAACTGCATTTAAACTTGAAATTCAGTCTAAACTTGGTCTTGCTTTTACCAGTACTTGCTGTTATCTTTTACCAGTACTTGCTGTTATCAGTACTTCTAAAAACAAGTCATGATATAGTCATTCGTTGTATCAAATCTGAGACCTTTCTTAAAGGTCATTTGTCTCCAAGTTTAGGAAATAAATCACATTTAACAAAACAGTACTTAGAACTCTTCAGGTTATTTTCTGGTAGAAGTTTACAGTGTTTCACCATGTTCTCTGCTGAGCCTTTCATACAGTCATCAAAGGCTCAAGAATAGCGTGTCTATATTTAAATGTTCTGTACTCTCTGCAAATAATTCCCAATGCCAGTGAGACAAAGTCTAAGTAATTACTTTGTGAAGAGTTTGGATTATTCAAAGAGCCTCCAGCACTCCACACACCCATTGGAGCCAATTCCCTGGAATGGAAACTCTCTCTCTAATTTTCTAAATTGGTAGGTATGCACCATTACTCACCAGGCAAATGTATTGCTTAAAAGAGTGGAAACAAATGTCATTGGTTTTTGCCAGGTAGAACTACAGCAGGTGTACAGCTTTCCTGTCCAGCTATATCAACCCGTTTCCCTTCAGTTCTTTAGCACCCATTCACCAGAGACTCCTTATTTATGTTTCAGTCATTTTTAATGCAGTGCCACGGGAACCTGCCAGGCAATGTCATTCTCACTTTAAGTGACTTTGGTCAACAAATGAACTCAGTTCTATGATAGGAGGGTTAATAGTATTAAAATTTCAGTTGCTTGAATGTTGGTACTCTTGATCACTAATACTGAGTAGGTTCTTCATAGGTTAAAACATGGGAAGCATTTATACCCAGGAACAAGGTAACTGCTTTGAAGTTGCTCTGATGAATGTTATTGACAAGAAAAATGATTTTAATAACAGGAAAGGATAAAAAACTTCTCTTTTCAAACTGCCCCAATACAAGAGTGCTTAACCCATAATTGGCCCTCAATAACCTTGAAGTGAAAATACCCAGTGTGCACCGTTGTCTTTGGTGGCCAAAACAGGGACTTGGTGGTTTTACAACAGTATCTTTCCTGAGAAATTGAGTAGTCAAAGCTGCAGATGATGCTTTTCTTGAGTGTTTCAAACCATTATTTAAAATAAGCCTTCTGTTGTTCCTTTAAAGGATAGCATGGAATATCTTCAGTAGGAAGTGTGGAAATGTGACTGGGCATACTTTTATTGCTGTAATTATGATGATAATAGCAAATTTATGGTGTGTTTACTATGTGCCAAGCCCTGTATGCTAAATGTTTTCCTGAATTAACCAGGATGGGCTCCATGAAAGCGAGACATAGCACTCCATCCCCAATAGCTGCAGAAACATGAAGCTTGGTACTTGAAAGTGTTTCATAAGTACTTTTTGAATAAATAAATGATTACAGAATCCCATCACCTTCTGTAAGATAGGAGAGGATAGCCTTATCCTATCACCAATTTACCTATAAGAAATTAGGCTCAAAGGTCACTTCAGCCACTTTAGCTGCCTGACATGCACTCAGTCATGTCCGGTCACACCTCTGTAACTGATGTAAGGTATGATTGGAAGACAGGGTGCCCATCCATAAAGCCTATGCTATTGACCCCTATATAGAGTCCATCTACCCTTTCAATTTTTTATTGCAAAAGAACACAGAAAATTCAGGAAAAGCAACTTCACAAGGATTCACTGTTTCCTAGCTTTCCTCACCTTATTCCACTAATTATAGAGGGGCCAGTATAAGTCTCATTTCTCTCCATTCAGGAAAGAAACCTAAGTGCATAGTAAATAAAGAATGTCATGTCTGGGAAACTAGGACGTGAGGAACTAGAAAATCATAGACATCTTATGCAACTTTGGGGAGATTTTAATTGTAGTATCATGCCAATTATACATACAGGTCTTTCTATTCATATAAAGGGCTCAGGTAATCATTGACTCTTACCACTGACCTCTTCTTGGAAGATGACAAAGAATTCATTGTGCGGGGCTTTATTAGACAATTAGAACAGGTGAAAACTTCTGCATTCCTTTCTCATTATATCTTTGGCACTTCTGGGAACAGGAAAAGCACTGAGTTGCTTACATACCTGAACAGTGCCATACAATTTTGACCCGGCCAGTGTAGCCGCTCTTGGGCAAAGCAGTAGGGAAGAATGCCTCCATTGTCAAGTGAGAAGGAAAGGCTGCAGCTGCCTTGCTGAAAGGTAAAGAGGAGGGGAGATTCTAATGCACCCTACATTCCTTGGACCATCACATCAAACCACACGTGGCATGAAAAAGAGCAGATTTCAATTTAGGTAATGTACATGCCGTTGAAGGTTAGCAGAGGACCATGACCAGGCCAATTCATCTTCAGTAGATTAATGTCTGGGTTAGGCAGGTATGTCATAAAACATGGCCAATACAGGGAGACACAGTGGGCTTGCCTCCTCCTCTAATGCACTGCAGTGCTTGCCTGTAAGAGAGCTTTGGTACTGGTAGGGCTCTTGCTTTTAAACCTTGCCTGTGACCCAGATAATGTCAAAATGTCTGAATGCATGTGATCCTCTTGTTCCAAAAGAACATCTCTAATGTAATGCAAATGCACATTGTAGGGGAAATTCCAGCTGAGAAAATGATGCCTTATATTTCTAAAACCATATACATGTCAATAGCCCATTATTCTCCTGTTTTAAATGTAATTGCAGCCCAGCTTTGAATGAATTCCTGAAATAATAAAATACACTGAGTAGCAGTCCCTGACTCTTGCAGTTATTTTATGTCTGCTCTTCCTCCCACTGATCCTCCCCAGCCTCAAAAAGCAAGTAGAGGTTGTGGAGAAGGAAGGGGAGGAGAAAAGTAAAAGTCAGATCCCTTGCCTTGAATGTGTTATCAGAACACTATGTGCAAAGAAAATATGCCACATTACAACATTATTGCCTCTAAATCGTTTATATAAATGTATCATGCATGGTTCAATTTTGCATGACAAATCATTTCCAGGCAATTAAGAATACTTATAATTGTTTTCTTTGGTAGGAACTTCCTTCAATTTCCCATTTTCCTTTAAAGCTAATGTTTCCTGTAAAGCCTCAACAGCAATCATTTTGAAAGAACTCTTCAGAATGGCTTTCTTTCTTGGTCTTGGTAGCCGTCTTGCTTCCTCTTGATAAATTTAACTTGTGTGTAGTACAATCTTTATCACTAGAACCAGAAGATTTAAAGGGACCATTATTTGAGTGCCCTCTCTCTACCCTTTCCACTGACTTTCCACCCTCTCCTTTTCTCAAGAATTGTCTGAAAAATACTTTTTATATGGTTAAAGGTAACAAAAGTTAATTTTACAACTGAGAGACTCATAGTGATCTTCCTAATGTTTTTTCTCTCTTTAAAAGGTAATTGAGACCAAGTCTCATTTTAATATGTAAAATTAAGATGTCTTGACTTCCTGCAACACAGGTATGAAACTTACCAGAGAGTTTCCCCAAAATAGCGATTTTGACCATTTTGTTATTCAGTGCATCCTGTATGTTTGCAGAAATTCTGATTTCTCAATTCCTTTTAACTTTCAAAGCAGCAGTGAAATATGATTCTTTAATCTTAAAAAGTTCTTCAATTCAGCTATTCCTTTACCTATGGGTTAATATTTCATAAGCGGAAGATCACTTTGATCCAAATTCTTCCCATGATTTCCTGCAGGAAAACACCTTTGGGTTAACACTCTGGTTCTCTCACCCAAAGTTTTCAAATCTATTTTCTAATATTCTTTGAGTTCCTGAGCTGCATGATGAAGTGGGTCACCCTCTGTAAGAGTCTATTAAATTTATCATTTCCAATGCTTGTTGTTACGGGTAACAAAATGCTCAACCAAAAGTTGCTTAAAACAGAAGACATTTATTGTTTCCAGAAAAAGAAGCCTGGAGAAGGTGATTCTAAGGTTGTGTTGGGATTTAATGATATCCCTAAGGGTTCTGCTCTTCCCAAGCTTCTGCTCTGCACAGCCTCCATGAGGTGATATCTCCCTTGATGCGCTCAGAATGGTTGTCAACATCCCAATCATCAAAGTTTTTTGGAACTACATTTCAAACAGAAGAGGGGAATAAGGAGTGGTGGCTTAAAAAATAAAAAAAACAAACTTTCTTTTTCATTTGTCTTATATCATCTCATTAGCCAAAACTGCCTCTTATACCCACCCTCATAGCAATAACTGGCAGAGGGGAAAGAGCTACCTATGTAAGATAGCAGGAGGAGTGTCCTGGAACTGAGCACTTAGCTGTGCAGCAAAACTGTTTTGTTTTTCTCCTTTAATAAGGAACAAAGGTGGAATAGTGGACAGATGCTATGCTATGCTAAGTCACTTCAGTCGTGTCCGACTCTGTGTGACCCCATAGACGGCAGCCCACCAGGCTCCCCCATCCCTGGGATTCTCCAGGCAAGAACACTGGAGTGGGCTGCCATTTCCTTCTCCAATGCATGAAAGTGAAAAGTGAAAGTGAAGTCGCTCAGTCATGTCCGACTCTTAGCAATCCCATGGACTGCAGCCTACCAGGCTCCTCCATCCATGGGATTTTCCAGGCAAGAGTACTGGAGTGGGGTGCCATTGCCTTCTCCAGTGAACAGATGCTTCATAACATTTGTCCTATTAAGATACAAAAGGAGGACAAAGACTAGGTCTTCTTCCAATTAACCATTTTGTTTTTTATCATTAAATTCACTGCCCTTTCAGCTAAATACAAAGACTCTTAATCAGATTGAGAAGATCTTGTGAATGCAGTCTGATTAACAGGCATTTCAGTACTCAGTCAGAATCAACTTTTTGCTCCACTGAGGGTGGGGGTGAATCTATAAAATGCTTGCAGTAAGTAAGACACTAGTTTGTTTTCTCTGGACCTATTTGGCATTGTAATATATAAATTGCTTTGAAAAGCTAGTTAAAGTTGGTCATACAGAACTTTGATTATAGGCTTCAAAAGAAATTATCAAATGTTATGATTGGTCTTCCAGCCAACCACCCAAACCCTATACCTCCCAGGAGATCCCTGGAGTATCCTGACTCTACCCCTGAACTTAAATCTTAATTGCTTCCTGAACGATAGTTACAAGCTAAGCAGCTGTAAGTCTTGGGTCACCTGTAAAAAGTGCTTGGAATTTACCCCCAATCTCTGGTGCTGTGCCAAACAATTTGTGTCCTAAAGCAATCAAATCAATCCTTTGGTATAGTTAAACATATTTCTTTGATGTTTCAGTGAGCTCATCCTTAAGTATTTGAAAGAGATGCAGTGTCCTTCCTGCAATTGTCACTTGGCTCAGCGCCATGTGGATTTGCCGCTTCTGATCGTGTAATCCACATAATCAAAAGTTTTTCCACCTCACAAGTCAGCCCATTCCATTTTGTTATTCCATGTTGATTGCGTCTGCCTAGGAACAATGGGTACCATGCAGCAACACTTGCTTCGGTAGTACTCTTTTGGTGGCCAAACCCATGAGTTTTATTTGTACCTTTGGGGGGTCTTATTTATTTTAAATAATTTTAAAGATAAATATTTAGGGTTTAGAATGTTTACATGTTCCTTGTTATCATGAAAAAATCTTGATTGTATTATGGAATGCTGTAAGAATCTGTTAGAGTGGCTTGGCTACCAGCTAACAGGCATCTGAAAGTTAGTGGCCCCAATATCTCAGGGGTTAGTGTCCCCTATCATAAAAGAGATCTAATATCATGGGCATTTCATGCATGCAAATTTCTTCTCTTCCCTGTTTCTGCTTCAGTATCACCAGTTCTGTGCTCTGGTTCACAATAGAGAAGTGGGAGTTGATGAGAGTGGATGATGAGGAGTTGCTAAGGAAAAGGAAAGGAGTAGGAGACAAGGGAAATCCTCTTTGGACAGAAGGAAGGATAGGGTGGCATTCCCTGCGAGTTCAGTTCAGTTCAGTCATTCAGTCAGGTCCGACACCCAGATAGCTCGAGGTTGTAAAAATATATTGTTAACATATAGGGTAAGGACTGCCCATCATGGAGCCCTCGAACATTATTTACTGAGGTGTTACCAAGAATCTTGAAGCTTTCATCTTTCTTTAATTTATGTCACAGATTGTATTCATATAAATTCCATATCTTATCTGTTTCTCATCAAGCTGCATTTCTCTCAATGTTTGTAACCCTGAGGATAGACAAAGCTCAAATTAGCTCCACTTCAGTCTGATGGGGGGATATGTTTTGCAGATAAAAACAGTCTCTTTAGGTCTTTAAGTCTATAGTAGTTGATTAGTCCCTGCAGTAGGGAAAATTAAATTTTGTGGTTGAGACCCAGTGTACTTGGACAGTTTAATAATACAATGGCCACCATCCAATGGCTGACAACCAAGAACTAAGGTACGCTCTGTACTCTACTCCCTCGTGCAACACCTGAAAATCCTGGGGCGAATCAAACAGCAAATTAATGCTCAGACAACCCTCACCTGCAAACCACGCGCAGTATAAGGAACTCATTTTAATGTTTTTTGGCTGAAGTCATAGGGAATAGGAATACAAAAGAATGGCCATGAAAAATCCTGGGAGGTTCTTAAAGCCCCTTAGTTTGTGGTATGTTTTTCCCCTTTCCAGTTTCTTGTTACTTTAACTGTGCTTAAAGAGTGATTTTTTTTTTTCCTCCAAATTCTGGGCTGTACAAAGGCCAAGTTGAACAATGAATAGCAAAAAAAAAAAAAAAAAGTCTTCTGAATAGTTGTATATATGAAAGGACTCTTTGGAAAGCAGCATTTGGAACTTGACTGTGTCTGTGGAGCCCCTTTGGTCCTAGGCTGAGATTCCTTTGCAATGGATAATTCAGTGATTCCTGACTCCATGTATTGTCAAGTTGATGAGAAAAACCAAATAGATGAAAATACAACTTACAAACAGATTTTGGATTTTTTTCTAAGTCGAATCTGGATCTTTTTTTACAGATATTAAAATGTTTGGTTTGATGCTACGCGCTTGTGTTCCCAAAGAAATCCCGGGAGAAAAGTCTTGGTATTTTAATTTATTTATAATGGGTGTGAGTAGTGGGTTGAGGACAGAGATTGAAAATAACAATCCAAAAACAACAGAGATAGAGGATGTGGATACGTATTCATTTCCCATTGTTGATGTAACAAATTACCACACACTGAGTGGCTTACAATGACACAAAGCTATTAAAATATCTGACACTTCTGGAGGTCTGAAGCTCTAAAGTGAAGATGTTGGCAGGCAAGTTAACATTTCTTCTGGAGGATCTAGGGTGCATCCATAACCTTACCTTTGCCAGCTTCTAGAGACTGCATTTCTTGACTCATGGCCCCTTCCTTCATCTCTTTTTTTTTTTTTTCCAATTAAATTTTATTTTGCTTAACTTTACAATATTGTCACTCTGACTTCTGCTCACACATCCCTCCCCTCTGATTTTGACACCCCTCCCTTTTTCTTGTATGGACTCTTCATTACATTAGGCCCACCTGAATAACCAAGCACACTATTCACATCTCAAGATCCTTAATCATACGAGCAAAATCCACTCCCCCCCCCTTTTTTTTTTTCCATATGAGGTAACATATTCACAAGTTCTGGGAATTAGAATGCAGACATCTCTGGGGGCCATTATTCAGCTACCACAGCATGTTTTAAGCTAAAGTCTCTAATTAAATTGCTGATTCTGGGATGTGTGATATAAATTCCTTTTCAGCAAGGGACAGGGCATGTGCTGCCTCAATACCACTGTGAGAATTCTTTTCTAAAACTCAGCTCTGAAATGAGATTGGTTTTGCTTCTAGTTCAAAAAACTTTAAGAGTGTCTCATAATGTAAAATAAAATGCAGATATGTGCTTAGCAAGTCATCCATCCGTTTTTCCCATATGGTCCCAATGCCACACTTTTATTTCTATTTAAGCCACTTATTCACCCTGTGGTGCATCTGCTTTCCCAGGAATCGTAAGCTACTCCCTCAGCCAGTTCTTCGAATATGTGATCAACATGCGATCCATTCTATAAGAACTATTCATATCCCACCAACTGCCATATAAGGTTTCAAGATAAAGCTTAATTTGGAATTATCATTATTAAAACAAGAAACCCAAAGGTTGTTACAATGACAAAGAGATTTCATACACATGATGTTTGTTTTCAAACCCTCTTCAGATTAATGTACTTCATTTCCAGGTTCAGCAACTTGGTCTCAAGAGTTAGATTGCTTGGAGAAATCTGGGACCCCTGAAGCCTTCCCTTCCCTTAATCTTTTCCCTCAGACTTTGTTTCTTTGTCAGGAGACATGCTACAGACTGTTTGGTCTGATAGATGTTTGGCCTTATCTGCTCATCCTGCCATTCTATAAGCTCTGAGAACAAGAGCCATGTCTTTCTGTTTTGCATTCCACTTAGACCTCAAGAAAAAAAAACTAGCACTTATTGAGTGTTTATTGTATACCAAGCACTTTTCACTTTTTATATTATTTGCACTTAACAATTATTTTGTGAAAGCAGTGTTATTATTTTCATTTAATAAATGAAGGCATTGGAACTTAGAAAAATTTGTCACAAATGTACAGCAGCTTGGCATGATTCTCATGCCCACATTCCCTCCGTGTGCCCTACTGCATACACACTCAACACATTTTTGTTGAAGGAAAACAAATATCACTATAGTGCAGCTATTGTGAAATATCTTTCCCTCAGAGAAATAGTAAGGTAAATGCGAAATGTGCCTTAAGGTGAGGTTCCAGGAACGCTTTCTGAATGCCAAAAACCATGAGAAGAGGGAGAAGGGAGAGAGAACTTTAGAAGTCCACCTTATATTTTGAGGAGATCAAAATGGCCTCTCCTATCAGAAAACTAACATTTAAAGCCAAAACTTGCTTAAGAGGCATGATTTTTACCCTTTAGTACATAAAAAGTACCTTACACTCAGTTAGCCAGGAGAAATGATTTCAGTTTTATTTCTGGATAATTGAGCAACACTTTGGTATGTGATTCACTGCCAAGTGGACGCCGTTAGTCACACAGCTGTAGTTGGGGATGGCGAGAGTTATTTACTGGGAAAATGATAATGCAAGTGGATGTTGTACCGAACCCAAGGGCGAGATAATTTCCGTTGTGCTGCTTCACAGGACGGCAGTTACAGCGTTCGGTCAACCCGCTGGTAGAGTCTATGTATTTGATGCTAATTCACAGGATAAAGTTAGAGAAAAGGACCATTTATCTTCATTTTAAATTAAATCAAATGGGATAAATGTTGAAACCCAGTCAATTTATATTTTTCACATTCACAGTATACTTTTTAAGCATATAGAACATATCTTTCCTTTGTACTTATTTAACTGAAATGTTTATACTTGGACTCAGTAATCTCACTCCTGGGAATGTACACAAAGGAAATGCTTTAACATAAGAAAAGAAGCAGTAGGTCTATTTTTTCAATATTATTTGTAATCATGAAACACTGGAAAAAACCTAAATGTCCAGCAATCAATGAATGCCTAACAAATTATGGCATATCCTCTTAAGGGAATCATTATGCTGCAATCAAATCATAATTATGAAGGTCATTCAATAAACAAGTTTACAAAACCATGTAGCAAGATGGGAAATGTTTATGATGCACAAATAAGTGAAAAAATAGATTGCAAGTTTAGCTAAAGTGTCTTGCTTCATGGTTTGGGGTCCAATTCATATACCTTTGTTTGATGCCTCTGGCAAGTAGTGCCATAAAGACCAGTTGTTATTGTTGTTCAGTGACTAAATTATTTCAGACTCCTTGTGATCCTATGGACTGCAGCACATCAGGCTTCCCTGTCCTTCACTACCTCCCTGAGTTTGTTTAACTCATGTGCATTGACTCGGTGATCTCCCAACCAGCTCATCCTCTGTTGCCCCTTTCTCCTCCTGCCTTCGATCTTTCCCAGCATCAGGGTCTTTTCCAATGAGTCTGCTCTTCATATCAGGTGGCTAAAGTATTACAGCTCCAGCATCAGTCCTTCAAATGAGTCTTCAGGGTTGATTTCCTTTAGGATTGACTAGAATGCTGACCAAAGGAACTGTCAAATCTTATCCAGCACCACAATTTGAAAGCATCAATTCCTTGGTGCTCAGCCTTCTTTATGATCCAACTCACACATCCATAAATGACTACTGGAAAGACCAGAGCTTTGACCAGATGGACCTTTGTTAGCAAAGTCATGTCTCTGCTTTTTAATACACTGTCTAGGTTTGTCTAGATTTGACAGGCTCACCACTAAGTCCTCCGCTCTCTCCTCATAATGTGATCAGAGATTCTCAGATGCATTCCAGTGACTGAGATTTGGAAGAAGTCTGTTCGACTTCAGTAATCTCTCCATGTGCTCCCTGAGCTGAAGGTTGTTAGTTTCTGAACAGAATATAGTCTTTTCTGGCCATGTCCAAAGGAAAGTACCTGAGGGAAAGTCTCCTGCTTCGGTAGGTGTCTGAGGGGCCAAGATGATGTTTGCTCTCCAATAACACTTGACACTGGGAACTCGCCACCAAAATAAGCAGAGCCCTTGGTCTGCAGGTGCTGTTCGTTATATCACCCACTTATGCCTACAGGACATAAATTTGCCCCAGTTGTAGAGTCAGAAGGTATCTAGTGTCAGTTCCCTCCTAAGCCAGACAGGGGCTACAGTGCCATCATGGTGCACTTGGAGAAAACCCTATTTTAAAGCATGTGGCCAAACTGTTTCCAGGAGGAAATGGAGGTCATGGAACCAGTGCTGCTTCTAAAGCAGAGATGATTGGAAATTGCCAAACACCGAGGAAACTCTGAGGAGGCCTCAAGGTGGCAGGAAGGTAAATATTGTTCTCAGGATATAGCTGCATTCCTATGTTCTGGTTCTGACCATGAAAGCCCCACTGGAGCCCTCTTCTAATTATAGCAAGTTCTTCAATGGAAGACTGATCCTTTATTGTTATTCTTACTTAAGAGAATTCATCCATTAGGGATCTGAGCCACAAGTATACAAGTTCATAGTACATTTAGCTCTTGTTCACATATACATGCAGTCCTTTCCTGTGGAACAAGACTGAAATAGGAGTCATTCCTCCCCGATACAGAATCAATGGACCCCTTCTGCTCGTCATCTTTGCTCAGAGCAGAAAAGTCCTTTTGGTTTCAGTACTCTTATATGTTTTAATCTGTCTTTACCCTCATGGAAACAAAATTTAGGAATTTACAGTCTTTAGACCTGGTTGTAGCCAACTTAACCCACCTGATAGAGCTCCTTCCTACAGATCTCCAAAAACAGATGTTAACTGACCTGCTTCTGCTATGCCCCCAAACCCCAAGTTTGTCCTTCCACTCTTCAGAGTTTTCATCCATAGGAAAGGGCAGAATTTGATTAGTTGAAAAGATCCTCCTACTCCTTTTTTTCCAGAAAAAGAGAGACCTGGAATGTTTGCTCCAGGATATCCCTGCATGCATGGTGTGCTGGCTACTGAGTCTTGGGTGAAGGAGGAGGAAGAGCAGGACATGGATGAAAGGAAGAAGAAGAAAGGAATAAAGATGACAAACAGGGGAGAGGAAGAAGAAATGGGAAAAAAGAAAAAGGAGATGAGATGAAAAAGAAAGAGGAAGAGATCCCTTTTGGAAAAATTGCAACTTAAAAGTACTCGGTGTATGGAATAATAAAGGGAGAAGATACAGAAAAGGAAGATATTAGATGTGTTAGAATTTCAGAATAGATTTTCTTAATAATTTTTAACTTTGATATTACTTGAATAATGGAGTGGGAAAGCAATTCTTGGTGAGATAAATTTGAATTCACTTGACAGAGTGCTAGAAATGATACACTGGAAAAATTTGACCAAGAGAACAAAGACCTACAGTCCAGCCTAGCTCTGCCATTTAAATCCATGACAGACAAGTCATTTAACCTAGCTATGCTCAAACTCATTTTAAAAAATCTATCTCTAACAGAAACTAATGGAACTTTTTCATCAGTGACTGCTCTGGCATTATGTTTATGAGTTTAATTGAACAGAAGACTAAAGTAACAAACTTGGTTAGGTATTGGATTGGATTCATTGAAATGGAGGCAAAATCAAAAACAAAACTGAGTTATTCTAAGATACTGAAAGAGTAAAGAGATTGCCAAAAAAGATGCTAAGAAAGGATTTGGTATATAAATAGCAAAGAACCAAGAAGATTTAATGGACAGCACAGAATTCAAGTCTAGAAAAACCAAGAACTCTCCAATTTCTATACCTCACCCAGTGTTTAAATCCTCCAACTTAATCCAGAAGCCATTTCAAGGGAGCAAAAGGGAAGAAGAAGGAGAATAAGAAAGAAATGAGAAGATGGCTCTGCTACACAAATTATGAACTACTCCAAGGAGGGGAAGAAAAGTAATTCTCCAACTAGAGCAACTCCATTGTCGGTCTTATCGTATATAGGAATTCTGCCTCCTCCACACACACCACCCTTGCCCGCCCCCCCCCCCAAAAAAAAAGAAACAGTTTCATTACTTTAAAATAATTTTGAAAACCTCTGGTCTGTATTATGCATCTTCATTACTATTTATGTCTATAGTATAGCATCCAAAACAGAACAATACCACATTACCCATTAAAAACAATAGTGACCTCTTGTATAATGCCCTTCAATTCTTAGAGGGAGTCTTTTGTTTTTTCTTCTGGTTTGTTTGGCAGCCACAAAACTTGTCTTCCCACCCTTGTATGGAACAGTTATTGAATGAAACTGCCCCCTAGGAGGGAGAAGGCAATGGCACCCCACTCCAGTACTCTTGCCTGGAAAATCCAATGGAGAGAGGAGCCTGGTGGGCTGCAGTCCATGGGGTCGTGAAGAGTCGGATACAACTGAGTGACTTCACTTTCACTTTTCACTTTCATGCATTGGAGAAGGAAATGGCAACCCACTCCAGTGTTCTTGCCTGGAGAACCCCAGGGACGGTGGAGCCTGGTGGGCTGCCGTCTATGGGGTCGCACAGAGTCGGACACGACTGAAGCGACTTAGCAGCAGCAGCAGCCCCCTAGGAAGATGTGTAAATTTGGGTGAAGCAGTTTCTTTTAGCTTAGGGCAAGGTTCAGAAGACTTCCGAGGTATCTCAGGGGTAAAGAACCTGTTTGCCAGTGCCAGAGATGTGGGTTCGATCGCTGGGTCAGGAAGATCCCCTGGAGGAGGAAATGGCAACCCACTCCAGTATTCTTGTTGGGAAAATCCCATGGACAGAGGAGCCCAATGGGCTACAGTCCATGAGTGTCTCAAAGAGTCAGATGTGACCGAGCAACTGAGCACAAGGCTCAGAAGGGCCTCAGCTGCGAACCTTCAGCAGGAATGCTCACAGTGGTTGCAAAATGGGAGTCTTGGGTTTGGGTGGACTCCAGGAGTTGGTGATGGACAGGGAGGCCTGGCGTGCTGCGGTACATGGGGTCACAAAGAGTCGAACACGACTAAGTGACTGAACTGAACTGAACCCTGGAAGGGACTGTGAAGCACACTATGTCCTATAGTTCATACCTCCTAGCCCTAAGATCCCTATGTTTCATATAATACATTTATTACACCTGGGAACAGCTCTTCCAGGATTCTAGTTGGTCTTGTGAAACTTACAGAAAAGGGGCAGGGAACTAACTGGGCTTGATCCTCAGCTTTGTCCTCTTGCTCAGAAGATGAAAGCTTCTTTATATGCTATTGAAGCACTCTGATTCTCAATTAGCCTTAAATTGGTGACAAATTACTCATAAGCATTTATCATAATTTTTCCAGTGCACTGATTGTTTCAACCAAGAGCTATTTCTTAGTTGTTATAAGAACTACCTTTCCTATCAACACTTAATTAATGATGAATGCCAATGATGTTGCTCCAGTCAATGCACTTTCTTCCACAGTATCCCTCCTAGTTAAGTACTAGTGAAAGTTTTAAAAATTCTACTATTATCCTGTCCCAGGAGCTGTCAATATTGCTCCTATGGTCTGTGGTCAAGTCCTCATTGCCAGCCAGTCAGACTCAGATCCAACTCCAAAATCACATTCAACATCTGCTTCTAAGGACCATTTCTGGCAACAACTGTTAGAGCTTGAGAGCCCTCCATGGAGATTTGCATGCAAGAAGTTAGTTACCAATGCTTTTGGTAATAACAATTGTCAAGAAGTCATGGAAACGGAACTGGGCACAGGAACAAGTTGAACCACAATGCACTTCCAACAGGGAATTCTGATGTGAGGGTGGTCCTTTGGAGGGGTCCCAAATTGAGGCAACTATAGTGCCCCCCCATGAGTAGTCATTGAATGTGGGCTGCCCTGTTGTAGAGGAAGCATAACTTTTAATAGCCCCCATCAGCAGAGAGCAAAGCTTAGGGAATTTCTCAGCTCTGAGACATCAGCCATCCCTCCCAGAAGCTAGTGAAATAAGGAGCTTCGTTCTTGTTGGGGGGATTCCAGTGGTATATAACAGCATACACTACAACATTCTTCTTTTTCTTGCATTTTTCTTTACGGGTATCATCAGTGACCGAAGTTACTGGTGATCTCCAGTTAAAAGGACAGAGATTGGAAATTTGGGATTGACGTGTACACACTGCTATATTTAAAATAGATAATAAAAGCAAACCTACTGTAAGAGGAAGGAAGGAAGGAAAAAAAGGCAATTTAGTGAGAAGCATTGAAAACAGCCAAAGAAGCCCATGAAGAAAGTGAGAGAAGCTTCAGAAAACAAGATTCAAAAATCATATTTATGAAGAATGCTTATTCTAGCACTCCTGGAGGGGTTAATGGTTCACCATAGGCTTGAAAATTTCTACCACTGAAATTAGTAACTACCTGCTTATCATCACCCTAAGAAAACAGATATTGAAGAATCAGGAATTTCAACCCAAGACATAGAAAAAGTTACAAATAATGAAGATTGGACAGCCTCAGATTTAATAATAAGGAGCTTATGGAATATTTTTGGAGATATTGAAAAATTAAGTCTATTTTTATTTGTGTGTTTGTACTATGACATAATAACTACCATCTACTGAGTGCATACTCAGTGAATTGAATGAGATATTAGCCTAGGCATTTAATTATACCATTTACTTTATATACTCTTCCTGCATTTTGCACGTGTAATTTGTTTAATTCCCACACACTCTAAGATAAGTATTAAAACAATTCCACTGTTGGATATAGGAGCATATTATAAAATTAATTGAAGATAAAAAGCTTTGAATGCACAACAAATTGGTAACCATTTCTATCAGCTCACTGTATCCTGAGTTGATTATAAACTACAAGTACTTATGTGTGCACAGCTTGAGATGGCATGAAAGAGTAATGTTCTAACAACTCTTCTCTAAATGTTTTTCTCAAATCCTGCCAGGTATTCTAGAAAGAAGAGATGCTGCTACATCTCTACCATATGATATAATTGCTACTAGTTGACAGATCTTCATAAGTAGTACACATGTTCACATATCATTATTTAACCTGTAGTTTTTAGAAAGCAGATATTCATATAAACTTTTAGCACATGAAACCCTGATTTCCACCTCTGTAAACATTTAGTAATTTCACACTCTAGAAAATATCATTTATTTCAGTTTTCCACTGCTACAAATACCCTAATATCTGTATTAATAAAAAATAATTAGAATAATAACAATAAAGTATAAAATACAAGAATTTCTTGTGGTTACCTTTAAGCATAGAGGAAGTTTAAATTTCTTCTCCAATATTTAATAAAACTCATGTATGCACAAATACATACACACATGCAAAGATTTTTCCCCAGTGTCCTTAATGATACATTATAATGATTGAAATAAATCAACTGTCTAGAGTGATCTGGTCATGAGCCAAAATTCTCAGAAAGGAAGCTCAAAATTACAATTTAAACTACTGTCACTGCCTGAAAGATAACTTAGTAATTTTTGTGTAGGAAATAATCGATAAATTGAAAAGTAAAATACTAAACTCGTCAGGAAACAACCAATAACTTTGAGTACCATTTTTTATTTTTTGAAAATCTGTGTAAACAGATTGCTAAAGACAATAAAGATGCTGTAAGATGCTTGGTAAGAAAATAGTAGTGTATAAGAACTGAAAAACCATGAAGCAGAAGGATAGTTGACAAAACGTTTATCTGACTGTTCAATGCACCTCTATAGGACCACTGTCTTCCTCCCCAGTCTTGTAGTTCTGCTGGAGTTGAAGTTCTCCCATGGTTCTAGGAGTGACCACAAGCCCCAGGCCTGGTCAAAATATTCACTCCTGCTAACCATAATAACAGGCTCTAAGGATGGGCCCTTAACCCTACCCAAACCATTGAGAACTCATTCTGAAATAAATTCCTGACTTTGACAGCTGAATATAGTGGTACCTAAAATTAGACCAATGATATTCAAGGAACAAGGCTCTTCTTGACAACTGCATCATGATTGCTTTGTAGACACTCATGCCAAAAATGTTGCCTCTTTGCCTTCTAGTCCTAGAATTGATAAATTACCACTTAAAAGAATAATTTTTATGCTTTCCATTGTATGCATTTTTTCAAACTCTCGTTCACATCTAGAGATTCCTTTTATAAAGGTAGTTCACGTACTAGTTGGAATGACATCTACTACATGATTCCCACTTAAGATATGCTTGTTCTCAATAAAGAATCTTCTCATCCTTTTAAGAATTTACCCAGCATAATTAGATACACTCTGATTCATCCAAATGCTATCCAAAGACTAAATATCTGTGGCTTTAATTTAAAAAGCTCATTAACTTTAAATACAGCTAAAGTTATTGAGGGGAAAAATATCTCAGTAGAAATCCTCTATTGGATTGTCCAGTAAACGAAAAGGGAAAGCTTTGTATATTCAAAACCAATTAATCTTGACTCCATTTCCATTATTTCACTGACTTTGGATCTGAGTCGAAGTACTTTCAGAAGAAAGCATATGCAAGCATGGTGGGTGAATATACTTACTGACTAGATATTCAACAGTCTTTAATATGTTAAACTAAATCATCTCTCTGGATAACCAAATAATAGATGTATGGAGGGGTAAATTTCTCTTTACTGAATTTTTCCAGCTAATAAATGAAGAAGGAATGCTATACCTGGAATATTACCATTTAGTAACCCCTCGTGAATTAGTGCTTGTAGTCAAGATTATCAATAGCTCCTTGCATCACTAGCAAGTAGAAAGAGGCACTCAACACCACTGTAGTATACTGTCCTGCTGAAAACTGTGAGCCTGAATCTGATTAAGTTACTAGATTAGAGTTTATCTGCCTCATCACTCACTTTGGGCCATATCATTCTCTGTTTGTGTGTGTGTGTGGTGGGGGGGGGGGGAGTGCGGAGCGGCGGGGGACAGGAGAGAGAAGGCGGTGTGTGTCCGAACAACATTCTCCTGCAATTCTCAGATCCTTAGCAATGTCTCTGGCTTCTACTTACCAGATGGCAATAATCCTGTGTTATTAAAACCAAAAATATCTCAAGACATTGCCCAGTGTCTCCTGGAATGGGCTGTGTGGCAGAGCAGGAGAGGGGGGAAATCACCCTCTGTTGAGGGTCACTGCTCTAGATTCAACTACCAATATAAAGAAACACTCAGGATAAGCAGACACTGAATAATTATCAAGTACAAATAGCTCTACTGGTTGCTTGCAAGGGGAAAAAAAGGAAGGCAAGGATCTGCTGTAAAGCACAGGGAACTCTGCTGAATATTATGTAATAACCTAAATGGTAAAAGAATTTGAAAAATAGATACATATAGTAATGTATGTATAACTGAATCCTTTGCTGTACACCCAAAACTATCACATTGTTAACCCACTGTATGCCAATATAAAATAAAATGGTAAAAATAAACAAAAGAGGAAGAGAAATCCCTAGATTTAAAATTTATTTCAGAGATCTATCAACTAACTGCAAAGCGAAACTTTTTGGATCTTGATTAAAACAGATCTTATGGTAAAAACAATAAATAAGTCATTTGAATACTGACTGACTTTGGGTATTTTAAAGAATTATTGTTAATATTGAGGTGTTCAGATGCTGCACTTATATTTTTTAAAAAATAGTTTTTATCTTTTAAAGGCCTATGTAGAAATAGTCAAAGAGACGGTGTCTAGGGTTTGCTTCAAAACAGTGTCTACGAGTGGGATAAAGTAGAGGTGAGAGAATCAGTTTAGCCACATAGATTAGCCATTAGCAGAAGATTTTAAAATATGGGTGATGGACACTTGAGAGATCTTGATACAATCCTGCTTATATTAGTAC
The DNA here is from genome assembly GCA_935064755.1 of Tragelaphus eurycerus. Taxonomy (NCBI): domain Eukaryota; kingdom Metazoa; phylum Chordata; class Mammalia; order Artiodactyla; family Bovidae; genus Tragelaphus; species Tragelaphus eurycerus. The sequence goes on from CAKXYN010000015.1 coordinate 3,790,954, forward strand.
AAATCTAAAAATCTATGACAAAAGTACAAAATGAAGTGAATTATTTCTAGGAAAGGTGGTTTCTTTGGAGAATGAACTGTATAGAACATCCTATGTGAAGTGGAGACCAAGGGGTTGGACCAAAGTGAAGGCTGCAGCAGACATTGAGAAAGGGATAAGGAGAACCCGGGTGTCTGCAGGGAGAGACAGAATGCATTCTGAAAGGACTACGTAAAAATATACGGAATGCAAAATGCCTTTGATTATTTTCCCTTTTTAGTTCACCCCCCAAAAGACCACCACACTATTCTGTCAGTGGTATCCACCATCTTCCCTCTGCAACTGCCTCGTCAGGGTGATGATTCTCAGATGAAGTAATGCAACTTAATTATGACCAGGATAATAAGGGTGTGAATAGCATGCAGATGCTCAACATCTGCTAATCCCAAATTTAATAACTCTTCAAGTTAATGCGTTTTCATGGGCCCTGGAAGAGTTGCTGACACACAGAGTCCCAAATGCCTATTCTGCAAGTTTTGTTTTGCATCTCGTGTTAGGGTGTGTCTGGATTGATATCACACCATGACACTTATGGTTTATATTATTTGTCTAGTTTAGGAGAAACTGAAAATAAATTATCACTGTGCTAATTTGCACAGACACTGGCAGTGACTATTCATGTGACTTTTGTTGCAATGACTAATTTCTGGGGAAAGGGACTCATACTCACAAAAAACTACCTGTATCAAATATCCATTTTTGTCTATCTGTAAAAAGTTTCTTTAAACATCCAGTCATCTGCATTAAGCACTGCCCAAGAATGCAAGTGTGGGGTAGGAGAAAGGTGGGGATGGGGAAGTGGGAAGGGAATCGTGACACATTCTCTCTGTACATATTCTTAGTCATGATCATAACCTTACACTTCTTTCATGGCTCCCTTCTCTACAATTGCTCCAATTAGCTTGCTAGCATCTTGCCTTCCATATTTGACTCATACCATTATAACTCTGGGAGTTGGTGATGGACAGGGAGGCCTGGCGTGCTGCGATTCATGGGTCGCAAAGAGTCGGACACGACTGAGCGACTGATCTGATCTGATTATCTTTCTTTTAATTGTTATCTTTGGTCTTCCTACCCATATTTCTGTTTACCTACTGTCTGGGGATATCTAAGATTTTTTTAAATGTCTTGCTGTGTTTTTTTGTTAATGTTTGGTTGGATGGTTATGTTTCCTGCACTGTAATCATTACGTCTTTTTCTGGCAACACCACCTTGATTTTCTTTAGGGGGACAAGCTGCTCAATCCATACAGTTTTGATGGAGCAGCCCATCCTCCACAATCCAAAGGTGATCTTGGACTTAGGCCCAGCTGGTCTGTGCCTTCTGTTTCCCTGGTCATAGTGACCAGTTCAAGGATGATCTTGTGACACAGGTTAGCTCAGAAAATTCAACCTCAGTACATTTTCTAAAATTCTGAGGAGATGCTTTTTTTCTGCTAGGTTTGTTCCCCTGTGAGGACTTCAGTCTAGGTATTTCATCAACCAATATTCAGAGAAGGGTCTGGTTGGAGATGAGGCTGACAAAGGAGAGCAGATCCATAGGATAGAGGAAAAGGGAGAAGAGAGAGGGAGGGAAAGTGATGGAGCAAGAGAAAAAAAAGATAAAGACAAAACAACAGAACAAGTCATACAGAATGCCTAGAACATCACTTGCACTTCAGGTCCAGCTGGACCTGAAAATCCACCTCTAGACTTATCATTGGTACACAAATAGTTGAGTTTCTATTGTTGCTGCTGCTCAGTTGCTAAGTTGTGTCTGGCTATCCACAACCTGATGGACTGCAGCACACCAGGCTTCCCTGTCCTCCGCTATCTCCCAGAGTTTCTTCAAGCCCGTGTCCATTGAGGTGGTGATGCTATCTAACTATCTCATCCTCTGTCACCTCTTTCTCCCTTTGGCTTCAATCTTTCCCAGCATCAGGGTCTTTTCCAGTGCAGCTCTTTGCATCTGGTGGCCATACAAAACCAGTCAGACTAATGGCTTTATCTATTTAATCAATAATTCTTAGAGGCGCTGGGAATGGAGGGTAAAAAGGATGGAAGTGGTCATCAAGGAGCTGGCAGTCTAGTTAGGAAGGCAAATTTTAAATTAAAAAAAAGTAGTGGGTACTATGGAAGATGTACAGGGTACCTGGATGCACAAAGCATGAGGGCTTGATCTAGTTAAAAGGGTTAGAGAAAATTTCTCAACTAAATCCGTTATATGCACTCTTATCTTAGATTGTGTACTGGTTATCTATTGCCATACAACAAATTACCCTAAAACTTAATAGCTGAAAACAACAGATTTTTTTTTTTTTTTTTACTCTCACAGTTACTATTGGTCAGAAATCCATAGGCAGCTTACCTGCCTGGTCCTGGCTCATGTTCTCTCAAGAGGCTGCAGTCAAGGGTGTCTCATCTCAAGGCTCAGCTGAGGAAGGGTCTGCCGGCTAGCAGCTTCAGAAAATTCTAAGCTCACTCAGCTAAACTTCTCCACCTTGCTACCTTGCAACACAGCACCTGGGTTCCTCTGTGTGAATAATACACAAGAGAACTAGAGAGACCTCCTAAGACAAACCCTTAGTCTTTTGATAACCTAAGCTCAGAATTCACATATCTTTAATTCTGCCATATTTCTACTCATTAGAAGCAAGCTACTAAGTCACATTTACACATTTGACAGGAAGGGATTACACAAGAACATGAGTACCAGAAAGCAGAATCACTGGGGGCCACCTTAGAGATTGTCCACCATAGTTTCAGTCAGTTCAGTTCAGTCACTCAGTTGTGTCCAACTCTTTGTGACCCCGTGGACTGCAGCACACCAGGCTTCCCTGTCCATCACCAAATCCTGGAGCTTGCTCAAACTCATGTCCATCGAGTTGGTGATGACATCAAGCCATCTCATCCTCTATCATCCCCTTCTCCTCCTGCCTTCAATCTTTCCCAGCATTAGAATCTTTTCCTATGAGTCAGTTCTTCATATCAGGTGGCCAAAGGATTGGAGTTTCAGCTTCAGCATCAGTCCCTCCCATGAATATTTAGGACTGATTTCCTTTAGAATTGACTGGTTTGATCTCCTTGCTGTCCAAGAGTCTTCTCCAACACCACAGCTCAAAAGCATCAATTCTTTGACACTCAGCTTTCTTTATGGTTGGTCCAACTCTCACATCCATACATGACTACTAGAAAAACCATAGCTTTGCTTGATGGACCTTTGTTGGCAAAATAATGTCTCTGTTTTCTAATATGCTGTCTAGGTTGGTGGTTGGTTGGGCTTCCCTCATAGCTCAGTTGGTAAAGAATCCACCTGCAATTCAGGAGATCCTGGTTCGATTCCTGGGTTGGGAAGATCCCCTGGAGAAAGGAAAGGTTACCCACTCCAGGATTCTTGGGCTTCCCTTGTGGCTTGGCTGGTAAAGAATCCACCTGCAATGCAGGAGACCTGGATTCAATCCCTGGGTTGGGAAGATCTCCTGGAGAAAGGAAAGGCTACCCACTCCAGTATTCCGGCCTGGAGAATTCCATGTACTATACAGTCCATGGGGTCGCAAAGAGTCAGACACGACTGAACAACTTTCACTTTCCACTTTCATTTTCTAGGTTGGTCATAGCTTTTCTTCCAAGGGGCAAGCATCTTTTAATTTCATGGCTACAGTCACCATCTACAGTGATTTTGGAGCCCAAGAAAATAAATTCTGTCACTTTTTCCATCGTTTCCCCATCTATTTGCCATGAAATGATGGGACCAAATGCCATGATCTTAGTTTTCTGAATATTGAGCTTTAAGCCAACTTTTTTACTCTCTTCTTTCACTTTCATCAAGAGGCTCTTCAGTTCCTCTTTGCTTTCTGCCATAAGGGTGGTATTATCTGCATATCTGAGATTATTGACATTTCTGCTGGCAATCTTGATCCCAGCTTCTGATTCATTCAGCCTGGCATTTCATGTGATGTATTCTGCATATGATCTAAATAACCAGTGTGACAATATACAGCCTTGACATATTCCTTTCCCAATTTTGAACCAGTCTGTTGTTCCATGTCCAGTTCTAACTGTTGCTTCTTGACTTGCATACAGATTTCTCAGGAGGCTGGTTAGGTAGTCTGGTATTCCCATCTCCTTAAAAATTTTCCAGTTTGTTGTGATCCACACAGTCAAAGCTTTGGCATAGTCAATAAAACAGAAGTATATATTTTCCTGAAACTCTCTTTCTTTTCCTTTGATCCAAAAGATGTTGGCAATTTGATCTCTGGTTCCTCTGCCTTTTCTAAATCCAGCTTGAACATCTGGAAGTTCTTGGTTCATGTACTATTGAAGCCTCGCTTGGAGAATTTTGATCATTGCTTTGCAAGGGTGTGAGATGAGTGCAATTGTGCAGTAGTTTGAGCATTCTTTGGCACTGCCTTTCATTGGAATGAAAACTGACATTTTCCAGTCCTGTGGCCACTGCTTTTTGGGTTCTCCTAAAAGAAGGTCCTGAGATGAGGAGTTGGGTCCAGATAATTTATAGGAAATTGACCACAAGTAGTATTGTGAGGATGGAGAAGGAAATGGCAACCCACTCCAGTGTTCTTGCCTGGGGAATCCCAGGAACAGGGGAGCCTGGTGGGCTGCCGTCCCCGGGGTCGCACAGAGTCGGACACGACTGAAGCAACTTAGCAGCACCAGCAGTATTGTGAGGAAGCAAGAAATGAGACAGGAAAGGGAGATCAACCAGTAAGTGGTTACCATTGACTGAATGTTTATATCTCCCCAAAATGCATACACTGAAAACTATCCCTAATGTGATAGTATTTGGAGATGGGTTCATTGGGAACTGAGTAAGTCATGAGGGTTCTAGCCTCATGAGTAAGACTTGTTCCTTTATAAAAGAGGATCCAGAGAGATCCCTCACCCCTTCTGTCATGTGAGAAAGCAGTGATTAGAAGGCTATCTATGAATTGGGAAGCAGCTCTTCACCACACACTAATGGGCTAGCACTTGATCCCAAATTTCCCAGCCTCTAAAGCTATGAGCAGTATGTATTTGTTGTGTATAAGCACCACCCCTCTTCGATGGCAGTCTTCCATAGTAGCTCAAAAGGACTAAAATAATGATCTCTAAGGAGTGGATTACAGCTCTATGCCACTGGGCTCCATCCCTCTGGGATTTAAATAGATTCAACTGAACACAGTTCAGAATTGCCCCAACAAGGAATAAGGAAGTTGGGGTATTTATTCAGCATTTCCTGTACCTTGCTTCAGGGTTACCTGCAATAGTCTGCAAGGATATGGGCAAGAACCAGCAACACCTGCCACCACGACCTTAGGGATTACCCCAGTCTATTTGACCTGGCTCCTGGGACTTTTCCTCCTTGGCACTCACATACCACTCACAAGAGTCTGGTTGAAATCCAGTCACTTTTGAATGCAAAGAATTATATCCAATTTATAAATATCCACAATGCATCATCTGTATATATTTGTCCCATCCGAAATTGTGTTGAGTTCAGTCCCTCAGTCGTGTCTGACTCTTTGCAACCCCATGGACTGCAACATGCCAAGCCTCCCTGTCCAGCACCAATTCCCAGAGCCCACTCAAACTCATGTCCATTGAGTCAGTGATGCCATCCAACCATCTCATCCTCTATTGTCCCTTTCTCCTCCTGCCCTCAATCTTTCCCAGTATCAGGGTCTTTTCAAATGAGCCAGCTCTTCGCATCAGGTGGCCCAAGGATTGGAGTTTCAGCTTCAGCATCAGTCCTTCCAATGAATATTCAGGACTAATTCCCTTTAGGATAGACTGGTTGGATCTCCTTGCAATCCAAGGGACTCTCAAGAGTCTTCTCCAACACCACAGTTTGAAAGCATCAATTCTTCAGTGCTCAGCTTTATTTATAGTCCACCTCTCACATCCATACATGACTACTGGAAAAACTATAACCTTGACTAGATGGACATTTGTTGGTAAAGTAATGTCTCTGCTTTTTAATATTCTATCTAGGTTGGTTATAACTTTTCTTCCAAGGAGTAAGCGTCTTTTAATTTCATGGCTTAAGTCACCATCTGCAGTGATTTTGGAGCCTAAAAAATAAGGCCTGCCACTGTTTCCCCATCTATTTGTCCTGAAGTGATGGGACCAGATGCTATGATTTTAGCTTTCTGAATGTTGAGCTTTGAACCAACTCTTTCACTCTCCTCTTTCACTTTCATCAAGAGGCTCTTTAGTTCTTCTTCACTTTCTGCCATAACAGTGGTGTCATCTGCCTATCTGAGGTTATTGACATTTCTCCTGGCAATCTTGATTCCAGCTTGTGCTTCATCCAGCCCAGCGTTTCTCATGATGTATTCTGCATATAAGTTAAATAAGCAGGGTGACACTATATAGCCCTGACATTCCTGGTTCCACTTTCCCATTTGGAACCAGTCTGTTGTTCCATGTCCAGTTCCAACCGTTGCTTCCTGACTTGCAAACAGATTTCTCAAGAGGCAGGTCAGGTGGTCTGGTATTCCTTTCTCTTTAAGAATTTTTCAGTTTGTTGTTATCCACACAGTCAAAGGCTTTGGCATAGTCATAATGAATCAAAATACCATCCCAACTCTTAAACGTGTCTACTTTACTGGACAAGATAAAGTAGGTACAAAATGGGCACTGCATAAGAAAGTTAAGTACTGGTGGTGCACATTAAATATCATCAGGGAGAAATGGAAAGCTTTCTGCATAAAGAAGAATTTGTGTGGATTTTAAATAGCAAAAGATGGTAATGTTTAGATGATAGAAACAGGGAGAAATTTTGTTTGACAAGAGACATGATGTGCGAGAGAAGTTAACGGGAGAGGAGTTTGGAGGCTGGGTCTAGGTACTGGAAAACTCTTAGTGCTACGTGATGAATTAGGTTTCACTGCCAGTGTAGGATTGATTAAAGTGTTTGAGATAGATGTGACATAGTCATAGATTATAAAATAAATAATATCCTGAGGAGCCTTTTCATCTCACTTACAATGAACAGGATAGAAAATGGGATAAAGTGTTTTTTTTTAATTTTTTTTCACAAGTTATGTTTAAAGTGAACTGCTATTGCAATAGTTACTATTGATTCTGTTACTATTTTGGTAAACTCTTAAGCACACCTTGTACTCAAGATCAGAGGCCAAGGAACTTTCTGTAAATGATCAGATAGCAGACATTTTCAGCTTTGTAGGTCATGTGGTAGTCTGCTTCAGTTACTCATTTCTTCTGCTGAAGCACAAGAGCAGCCATAGACAACATATAACTAAGTGGATGTGACTTGTTCCAACAAAACGTTATTTACAAAAATAGGCCAGATTTGACCCACTGGCCATAATTCACTGACCCCAGATCTAGACAAATGTTCTTCTAATGTTCATATGCAAAAATCACTGAGATTTGTTAAAATGAAGATTTTGATGCAGTAGGTTAGAGGTAGATGTTTGCATTTCTGACAAGCTCCTGGGTGGTGCCAATGCTGCTTGACCTTGGATCACACTTTGAGTCTCAGAGGGGACATATCAAATTTTCAACTAAAAATGTTATTTTCATATTTGACTCTTGGTGTATCTTCTCCCAATTACCTCTAGGAATGTATACCTCATTTAGAGAGCCAATGCTTTAAGCCTACATTCCCTACTTTGCCTTAAATTGAGTCACTTGGGACACGTTATAAATACAGTTTCTCAGGCCCCTCTCCCTGGGGATCCTAATTCATCTAAGGATCTGGGATGAGGCTCCAAAATCTGTGTGCTAAGAACTCTAGATGACTGTTAAGATCAAGCAAGTTTGGAAAGCACTGGGAACACAGAATCAGTCTCCAGTTTTCTGTAACTCTCAGGAGTGATTAACATTATTGAGATCCTGCCATGAATACAGTACAATACAGGTGATATAAGGGTATAGAAGATGCTATCTCTGGCCTAAAGGATCTTTGGTCCAAGACATCAGGGTTACAAGCAGTACTTCCCTTAAAGTATTCAGAGGATCTTACCTTTAAATGCATATTATTTATAGAAACATAGTCATTCAGTCACCTCCCCAGTGAATGCTGCTTTACTTTTGTCTTCAATTAAAGCCAGTCTAGAATGAATTGGGAATGATATTTACACTCCCCTAAGGCAAATGGGGGTAAACACACCTAACACTCTCACCTTAAGAAAAACAATTAACTAATAGAGCCAGGGATTACAGCACACCCTTGGTACTTGGGGCAAGAGACTCCATGACCCACATCTAGAAAAAAAAACGTCTTTAGAGAATGTCTTCTTCAGACAAAGAAGTGCTTTTCCTCACTAGTCACATATTAGTACTGAAAAATACATGGGTTTCCTGCAAGACAGCTCTTTCCATTCAAAACACTAGCACTGTGCAGAAAAGAATTTGATTTAAATTATCTGAAAATCATTTCTTTAAAGAGAAAAAGAAGGAAGACGAAAAAACTGTATCAGTGGTACTTCTCAGACTATTTGCTCAAAGAAAGCCTAGAGAAAGAAACACTCTTGCCGAAATATTTCCAAACTTTTGTTGCTATAATGTTCTAAATTTCTGAGGAAAAGGGACCTTCTGTTTTTGCTTATAATGCTCTCCAAGGGTCTCTGATCACTGCAGCTCCACCTAGTAATTGCTTGCTTACATAATCCAAGATCAGATCACATCAGTCGCTCAGTCATGTCCGACTCTGCGACCCCATGAATCATAGCACCCCAGGCCTCCCTGTCCATCACCAACTCCCGGAGGTCACTGAGATGCATGTCCATCAGGTCAGTGATGCCATCCAGCCATCTCATCCTCTGTCGTCCCCTTCTCCTCCTGCCCCCCATCCTTCCCAACATCAGAGTCTTTTCCAGTGAGTCAACTCTTTGCATGAGGTGGCCAAAGTACTAGAGTTTCAGCTTTAGCAATCATTCCTTACAAAGAAATCCCAGGGCTGATCTCCTTCAGAATGGACTGGTTGGATCTCCTTGCAGTCCAAGGGACTCTCAACAGTCTTCTCCAACACCACAGTTCAAAAGCATCAATTCTTCAGTGCTCAGCCTTCTTCACAGTCCAGCTCTCACATCTATACATGACCATAGGAAAAACCATAGCCTTGACTAGACAGACCTTTGTTGGCAAAGTAACGTCTCTGCTTTGGAATATGCTATCTAGGTTGGTCATAACTTTCCTTCCAAGGAGTAAGCGTCTTTTAATTTCATGGCTGCAGTCACCATCTGCAGTGATTTTAGAGCCCAGAAAAATAAAGTCTGACACTGTTTCCACCGTTTCCGCATCTATCCCATGAAGTGATGGGACCAGATGCCATGATCTTCGTTTTCTGAATGTTGAGCTTTAAGCCAACGTTTTCACTCTCCACTTTCACTTTCATCAAGAGGCTTTTTAGTTCCTCTTCACTTTCTGCCATAATGGTGGTGTCATCTGCATATTTGAGGTTATTGATATTTCTCCCAGAAATCTTGATTCCAGCTTGTGTTTCTTCTAGTCCAGCGTTTCTCATGATGTACCCTGTATATAAGTTAAATAAACATGGTGACAATATACAGCCTTGATGAACTCCTTTTCCTATTTGGAACCAGTCTGTTGTTCCATGTCCAGTTCTAACTGTTGCTTCTTGACCTGCATACAAATTTCTCAAGAGGCAGGTCAGGTGGCCTGGTATTCCCATCTCTTTCAGAATTTTCCACAGTTTATTGTGATCCACACAGTCAAAGGCTTTGGCATAGTCAATAAAGCAGAAATAGATGTTTTTCTGGAACTCTCTTGCTTTTTCCATGATCCAGCAGATGTTGACAATTTGATCTCTGAATTCAAGGACAGCTCAAATAGCCATGAGTGCCCCCAGAAGACTTTCTCTAACTTTCAATTCATAAGGTTCCCCTCCTGCCATCATGTCTAGATTCACCAACATCTGCCTAATAGAGTCTAAACTCAATGGTATGGAGTGTAAGCCCCTCCAGGATCTTACCCTTCCCAGCTCTTCCAGCCCTGTCTTTGGCTAATCCCTCTACCCAGAAACCACCACATGTCCTTAATGGTATAGTGACACCAACTTCATTGAAGTTTCCTGAGCACATCAGACCTGATCATTCCTAAGCACTTGCTGGTTGTGCCACTTGGACACCTACTCCTGTGCCACATGTTCCCTCCCCTCTGTGTGCCCAGCAAACTGACTAATGCTCCAAAATCAGTGCAGTGCAGTCTTTTCTGGAAAGTAACCTCTGACATAGGAGCAGGAAGTTCTGTCTCTCCACTGAACTTCATATCTAACTCCATCAGAGCATTATCATTTCATGTCATTTATGTTTTATATATATTTCCAAACAAAACTAAAAAGGTCTTAAGAACAAGGACTATGCCAGCTCACTTAACTACTTCCACTTCTCCTCCAAAATGGAGTTCAGTTCAGTTCACTCGCTCAGTTGTGTCTGATTCTTTGCAACCCCATGAATTGCAGCACGCCAGGCCTCCCTGTCCATCACCAACTCCCAGAGTTTACCCAAACTCATGTCCATTGAATGTGTGATGCCATCCAGCCATCTCATCCTCTGTCATCCCCTTCTCCTCCTGCCCCCAAATCCCTCCGAGCATCAGGGTCTTTTCCAATGAGTTAGTTCTTCATATGAGGTGGCCAAAGTATTGGAGTTTCAGGTTCAGCATCAGTCCTTCCAATGAACACCCAGGACTGATCTCCTTTAGGATGGACTGGTTGGATCTCTTTCCAGTCCAAGGGACTCTCAAGAGTCTTCTCCAACACCACAGTTCAAAAGCATCAATTCTTCAGTGCTCAGCTTTTTTCACAGTCCAACTCTCACATCCATACATGACCACTGGAAAAATCATAGTCTTGACTAGATGGACCTTTGTTGGCAAAGTAATGTCTCTGCTTTTGAATATGCTATCTAGGTTGGTCATAACTTTCCTTTCAAGGAGTACTGGATGTAAAACACAGGCTCAATACAACATCTGAAAATGTTGATGACATTGAAAGTATGAACCATGTGAAGATACTTATACGGAAATTGCTATCAGACCTGACCTTGGCTAATTAAATGATGAACATATAAGCTATTAGCCTATGAAAAAGTAGTAAAGTGTTAGTCACTCAGTCATATCTGATTCTTTGCTACCCCATGAACTGTAGCCCGCCAGGCTCCTCTGTCCATGAAATTCTCCAGGCAAAAATACTGAATGGGTAGCCATTACCTTCTCCAGGATATCTTCACTACCAGGGGACTGAACCTGTGTCTCTTGCATTGCAGGCAGATTCTTTACCATATGAGCCACCTCTTTCATTTACAAAGAAATTGACTTGGCTAATTAAATGATGAACATGTAATCTATTAGCCTATAGTTCCCACAATACTCTTTTTATGAAAAAGATCTAGTTTCTAGGCTTTTAATCCATTAACTCTATCCTTGTACCAAGCAGATGGCATCACATACAAACAAGTTTCCAACAGCCTCTGATTGGTCCCAATCTTATTTCTAAACTTCTTGTCCTGCTGCTGCTGCTGCTAAGTCGCTTCAGTCGTGTCCAACTCTGTGCGACCCCATAGACGGCAGCCCACCAGGCTCCCCCATCCCTAGGATTCTCCAGGCAAGAACACTGGAGTGGGTTGCCATTTCCTTCTCCGATGCATGAAAATGAAAAGTGAAAGTGAAGTCGCTCAGTCGTGCCCGACTCCCAGCAACCCAGTGGACTGCAGCCCACTGGGCTCCTCCGTCCATGGGATTTTCCAGGCAAGAGTACTGGAAAACTACTTGTCCTAACCTACTTCATATGCTATACTCCATGTGTTCCTGATTCTTCTGGCTTATGATTTCATTACATGATCTCCTGTTTACAATCTCACCATGTTCTGTAGGCCTGAACTTGGTCTTGTTTTCCTGGCTAAGGCCTGAGTTCTTCTCCTTGACTGTATATAATTTGAATTCTCTCTTTGCATTCATGATTCTCTGTGAGTAGGTACTCTTAGTATCCAGCCTGTTCTGAGAACTCCTTTGGTTAATCCTCTTGTTGAACATATGTCCAATCTTCTGAGTGCAACACAAATATGAAGGATGACCTTGAAGCACTAGTTGAGGAAAATTACCTGTACTGCAAAGTTTTAAAAAGAAGGGGAATGTAGAGGCAAAACCGTAATACATACACCATGTCAACTGGTACATATTATTCCATTGTAGAACTATTTGCCTTCGTCTAAAAAAAACTTGACCTTTATTAGTCATCAAGAGAAAGATGCACTGAAATGAGGGAAGGGAAACATATCTTAGAAGGGTGTAGATCAGATCAGATCAGATCAGTCGCTCAGTCGTGTCCGACTCTTTGCGACCCCATGAACCGCAGCACGCCAGGCCTCCCTGTCCATCACCAGCTCCCGGAGGTCACCCAGACTCACACCCATCAAGTCAGTGATGCCATCCAGCCATCTCATCCTCTGTCGTCCCCTTCTCCTCCTGCCCCCAATCCCTCCCAGCATCAGAGTCTTCTCCAATGAGTCAACTCTTCGCATGAGGTGGCCAAAATACTGGAGTTTCAGCCTTAGCATCATTCCTTCTAAAGAAATTCCAGGATTGATCTCCTTCAGAATGGACTGGTTGGATCTTCTTGTAGTCCAAGGGACTCTCAAGAGTCTTCTCCAACACCACAGTTCAAAAGCATCAATTCTTCGGCGCTCAGCCTTCTTCACAGTCCAGCTCTCACATCCATACATGACCACAGGAAAGACCATAGCCTTGACTAGGCGAACCTTTGTTGGTAAAGTAATGTCTCTGCTTTTGAATATGTTATCTAGGTTGGTCATAACTTTCCTTCCAAGGAGTAAGCGTCTTTTAATTTCATGGCTGCAGTCACCATCTGCAGTGATTTTGGAGCCCAGAAAAACAAAGTCTGACACTGTTTCCACTGTTTCCCCATCTATTTCCCATGTAGTGATGGGACCAGATGCCATGATCTTCATTTTCTGAATGTTGAGCTTTAAGCCAACCTTTTCACTCTCCACTTTCACTTTCATCAAGAGGCTTTTAGCCCCTCTTCACTTTCTGCCATAAGGGTGGTGTCATCTGCATATCTGAGGTTATTGATATTTCTCCCAGCAATCTTGATTCCAACTTGTGTTTCTTCCAGTCCAGCATTTCTCATGATGTACTCTGCATATAATTTAAATAAGCAGGGTGACAATATACAGCCTTGACGTACTCCTTTTCCTATTTGGAACCAGTCTGTTGTTCCATGACCAGTTCTAACTGTTGCTTCCTGACCTGCATACAGATTTCTTAAGAGGCAGATCAGGTGGTCTGGTATTCCCATCTCTTTCAGAATTTTCCATAGTTTATTGTGATCTACACAGAGAAAGATGATAAAGGGATGAATGAAAACAGTAAGAGAAAAGCAACTTGGTATAATTATCTTTGGTGGGATATTTAAGGTAGAAGAGTTTTGCACTTTTGTACCAAAGATTTTACAGATCTGTACCGAATCTACGTGAGCCAAGTCCTATTGCAGAAGAAGTAGAAGCAAAGACATTTAAAAGAAACTGCCAGAGAAATAAAACAGAAAGAGTCTCAGCCCAATACCCTGAAATAGTGTATCACCTACAGAATCCTTATATTTCACTGTTAGGTGAGAGAGGAATAAACTGTGTTTTGTTTTTTTTTTTTTAAGAGTAAGAGATGAAATACTTGTCAGAACTTTCAGGTTTGACAAGCCATTGACCTAGGAATGGGAGAAGAGGAGGAGATACTGGTGGTTAAGAGCAGAGACAATAGGAGTCAAGAGAACCTGGGTTGGAATCTAAAATCTAACCATTTTAGGCAGGGAGACTTTGGAGAAGTGACTTGACTATGTTATGTGTCAGTTTCATTATCTATAAAATGAGAATAAATATACCTAACTTTCAAGTTTATTTATGGATTAAATATAATAATTAATGGAGAATAGTTGGTATAACATGATTTGAGAGTGTTCTTGTGTCTGATATGGCCTATGAAAAGATGGAGGCCTAACTCCTACTCTTCTGAATGGTGTCCATGCAGTGTACAGGCTAAGAATAACCTGTAATTCACCCATGGCCATGACTATTAGATTGTTACTGATGAACCAGAATATGAATTAGCTATTTTGTGGTTTCATTTTCTTTAAATTAGATTCTCTTCATTTTGCTTAGGAATTCTCCCTTAGATACTTATATTGCCAACTCCATTGATAGAAATTATTTAGACTGAAAAATTCAAAGACATCATTAATTCCTCTTTCACTCTGTATCCAACCCAAGAACCACTTCTGTCAAGTCATCACCTTTACTGCTACCATCATAGTCCAAGTTGCCTGAATTATGGCAAAAACCTCCTAAGTCGTCTTGGTAATACTATCCTTGCTACCCTGTAGGTTATTCTGAAAAGAGGAAACAAAATGATATCTTTTAAAAATATCTTTCAGATACATGCGTTTGCTCAAAACCCCCCATTGACTCCCTCTGTCACTCAGAACAAAGCCAAAGTCCTTTTGATAACATGTAAGGTTCCATTAATCTGGCACCTGCCTTCTCTGGTACCCTACTTCTTATCACTCTTACTCCCCAGTGTCCACTCCACACAACCTGCGTGGGTTTCATGATTCCAAAACATGCCAACATGTCTCACAGCATTTGCTCTGGTCTGAAACACTCTTCCTCACGATACCTGCCTGACTTCCTCCCTCAGAATTCTGACATCTCGTCTGAAATAACACCTCACTACAGAGTACTACTGTCTTTGCCTGGATTTCCCCAAAAGCAGAGCCTGAAACAAAAGTTTGAATGCACGTGGTTTTGGGGGGAAATTGATCCCAAGGAAAGGAGTCAAGGAGGAAGGAGAGAAAACTAAACCAAGGGTATCTTAGTGACCTGATAGAGCTCAGTCTGGCTACATAGCTCTGTGGTTCATGAAGAATGTGCCCCCAGAATCATCTACTCAGATGAGGAAGAGGCAAGTATGTGTCTACCACTCCCCTTTCCATTCAGTCAAAGGTTATTGAAGGGAATATTACTTCCCTTGACCAAGTGAACTCATGCATTTACCAGGGTTCATGCATGTAGGCTAAGTTGCTTCATTCATGTCTGACTCTTTGTGACCACATGGGCTGTAGTCCACTAGGCTCCTCTGTCCCTAAGATTCTCCAGGCAAGAATACTGGAGTGGGTTGCCGTGCTCTCCTTTAAGGGATCTTCCCAACCCTGGAGTCAAACTCATGTCTCTTACTTCTCCTGCATTGGCAGGTGGTTCTTTACCACTAGTACCACCTAGGGAAGCCCATTTACTAGGGTAGTCAAGAAGAATAAACTCAGTGGGGCACAGAAGCCACTGTAAGGAGACTAGAGATGAAGGTACAGCTAAATTGATAAGCTCTTGGATGACAGAAATCTGACTGCTACAGCAAAAGATAAAATAAGAGATGGCTAAGTGGATATGAGACAAGAGCTTAAGAGTTACCTCTACCTCCTTAACCCCTTTATCCAAAATAGCACCCAACCCCTACCCTGTCATTCCTATCCAGTTATTACTATCTCATGTATTCACTTGCTTATAGACTTAAGTTCTTCCCTACTAGACTGTAAGTAGCATGAATTGCAGTTTAGTGTATTTCATTTACTACAGTATTCTCAATCCGAAATGGTATGTGATCAATTCAGTTCAGTTGCTCAGTCGTTTCTGACTCTTTGTGACTCCAAGGACTGCAGCATTCCAAGCTTCCCTGTCCATCACCAACTCCAAGAGTTTTCTCAAACTCATTTCCATCAAGTTGGTGATGCCATCCAACCATGTCATCCTCTGTTGTCTGCTTCTCCTCCAGCCTTCAGTCTTTCCCAGTATCAGGGTCTTTTTCAATGAGTCAGTTCTTCTCATCAGGTGGCCAAAGTTTTAGAGCTTCAGCATCAGTTCCTTCCAATGAATATTCAGGACTGATTTCCTTTAGAATTGACTGGTTTAATCTCCTTGCTGTCCAAGGGACTCTCAAGTGTCTTCTCCAACACCACAGTTCAAAAGCATCAATTCTTCAATGCTCAGCTTTTTTTATGGTATGTGATACACTGCAACAAATATTCATTGGTAAATGAATAGTTTTGTATCTATAAACTGATATATCTGTGTATGTATAAGAGAGGCCTAAATATCAGGCTGTCTTTACATAAGCAACATACGTTGGTACTTTTTGCCATTGTTTTATCTGTCCATTCTACTTTACTTACTTACATGGGCTTCTTCATTCCCCCTAAGTGAAGTTAAATCAGGTTTAAGCCAACAGGCATCAACAGAAATCCTGCTGATGCTCTAGATCAGTGTTTCACAAATGCGAACATATAACTCCAGAGTCAATTGAAGTGCTTGTTATAACAGTGTGCTGGGCCCCACATCAGGGCTGGATGGGGCCTGAGACTGTACATTTCTAATAAGTCCTGTGTTACTGCTGGTCAGGGTCCACATTTGAGAAACCACTTCATTAGACTGTTCTAACAGCCCCTTGAAGTGGGCACCTTGCCCATTACATAGCCTGGCCCAGGATTGGTGAGACCCAAGGGAAGAAGCAGGTTTGTTTCATTTAAGCTACTACAAAGCCCAGTACAGTCCTGCTTCTTGGAGACTTTACAAGGTCACCATTCAACATGGGATTTACTTACTGTGTTCAACTACTTCTGATGAAGAGTTCAGGCCTGTTTAAGAGCTCTCTTTACAGTCAGCACTAGGACCATATTTTTT
This sequence comes from Tragelaphus eurycerus, assembly GCA_935064755.1. Classification (NCBI taxonomy): domain Eukaryota; kingdom Metazoa; phylum Chordata; class Mammalia; order Artiodactyla; family Bovidae; genus Tragelaphus; species Tragelaphus eurycerus. The sequence continues at coordinate 3,807,698 of CAKXYN010000015.1, forward strand.
AAATAAACCATATCTTTCTTTAATTGGCACGTCTAAGTGGAAGCAGAAAAACAGGATATGAAGACCAGAGTACCAGCAGTGAAAATCTCAGAAATCATGAGGAAAATGAAAAAAGGCAATCCTGATTTGGGGGCAGAGTTCTTTTATGCTTGATAACTTTGGAGGAATCAAACTGATTTCCTTTGAAGAGGAGAAGAAATTGCAAGACAAGCAATTAGCTCTCCATTCCCCAGGAAAAGGTAGTTGACTATATGCAATGGTCTGCTGCTACTATTGCTTTTAACGCTGTGGTTCTCAATCAAAACCAGCTGTCAGCTGCACTGAATTCATGGGTAACTTGGGGACCAAATCAGATGTGAGAGACAGAGACACAGTGTGCCAATCTTGGTCTTTGACTTTACTTTCTCCAGTGACCAGTTAGGAGGTGATAGAAACACAGCATGCTATTCCAAAAAATTAAACCTCTCATGGTTAGCGGCACCCTCCTACCCCATTCCACCATTCTAAATAAATTTGGCCATATTTTTATAGAGAACGTATTTGAGTGTTAGATTTCACTGGAGTGATTCTTTTTCAACAAGAAATACCATTTGCTACTCCATGAATAGAAAATCTCTTATGGCCCAAGATTAGCAAAGCTAATTATTAGAGAATATAAATTTAATTTACTAGCTGAATTTAACTGACTAGCTAATCTACCAGAGAGTTGAATCTCTCTCCAGCTAGAGCGGTTTTTATTCCTATTGGTTATGATAAACTTGGGAACTTTCTTCAAAGCTTATCCTAATTCCGAAAAGATTGTCTGAGCCTTTTGCATTCTGATGTTCTGGTGGAATTATGCACCACTTTGTATGCTAAGGTTTTGAAGTTATAGTCCTTTACTAAAACTTAAGTCTCAATATACTTAAGGCATAAGATACATACATAGAAATATATGTAAAATACAGATATACAGATATAAACAAAGATGCTTACAGTATAACAATGAAATTCTCCACAAATGACCATTGGGCCAAATTCGAATCTTTACAAATAGCCTTTGCAAGTCTCATCTGAAATATCTGCCAATTCTTAAAAGCACATCTCATTCTCAAAGTTTTATTTCAGTTATAATCATTATTCCTTTAACTTACTGGGAAAAACAAATACAATTTTGTAATGATCCTCTTAGAATAATTTCTAGAGCTCTTTCTTGGACTTTATCAAATGGCAGAATTTCAGAAAGCATAACCTAATATTCTATAAGACTTATAAAGATATTACTTTCCCCCTATCCATTTACATCTCCTGTCCCCAAATTTCTTGAGTATCTTAACAATATTTGATGTGATCTCAGTCTTGCCTTAATAGAATAGGCATATGTGGGTTGTCCCCAGTTCTGGTTGTGGACCTGCCATGGGAAGGTCTTATTGCACATCTGAGATTTAGCTGTTTGCATTGTTCTAAACAGGAAATGATGAGATACAAACTCCTTAGTTAAGCACTCAGGCGTAAAATGCATTTTTTAAGTTGGGGACAAGTTTAAAAATCAAAAAGCAGATTTTAATCAGAAAGATGGCGTTCCCAGAGGTACCTTCCGGAATGATATGATGTGATAGTCTCACTAGGCAGCACCCTCCAGGGTGATCCAGGGTCAAAGATGTGGGCTGACAGTCGGTGGAACCGTGTCTGGACCATGAAGAAAATCAATGAATGAGCTCCAAGCACAAGTGCAACTCTCCAGTTAAACATACACAAGATCTTTTTCAATATTAAGCAAAACACATGGACATTTAGTTTACTTCATTATAAACCCCCAAATCACAGCAGCATAATGCCAAAGTGGTGCCTGAGGGCCCATTCAAAGCAAGCCCGGAAAACACTTCTTGAGTAGAAAGGCAACTCTCAACACAGGGTATCAGAGCTTTACCATCTCATTGTTCATCTTATGCTCATTTTGGCATTAAATAAGAAGCAAATTACAGATTGAATACTTCCGCTAAGACAATTTTTTCCCTTGAAGAACCTAACTAGTTTACAACAAATGAAAGGTGTGTGTGTGTGTGTGTGTGTGTGTGTGTAACTTACTCATTAGGTGCATAAATGGTTAATGGGTTTTCATTGTTCATTTAGAAGCCATAGGTAATGCTGGGTCACTACACACCATAAAATGTCTTAAGTCCATTTGCCACAGTGCACTACAGAGCCCTTATATTTATCTGACTCCACAGCAGTGGGGATCTGGGCCAGAGGACTGTAGAGGGTTTCAGAGCAGCTTCCTTCTGTGCATCCATTGTGGGAAGAACCCTCTGGTGGGCTGATCTAGCATAATGGACTCTGGATGGGTAGGTCTAGGGAATAATAAAAGGATAAGATTCAGAAGTGATTTTGATTTAGACGATAGAATCCCCATGGAGCCAATCATAATCTCGATAATGACCTCAGAGATATCCCTTTCTTTGGATTTGTCTTAGCTGTAGAGAATTTCCAGGCTAAAACCAAGAATTGCATGGTGTTTATAGATCAGAAAACTTTAGCATGTGTGAGTGCTGAGTCACTTCAGCCGTGTCCAACTCTTTTGTGACACCATGGATGGTAGACCCTCAGAATCCTCTGTCCATGGGATTTTCCAGACAAGAATACTGGAGTTGGTTGCCATGCCCTCCTCCAGGGGTTCTGTCGGACCCACAGATCGATTCTATCTCTTATGTTTCTTGCATTATCAGATGGGTTCTTTACCACTAGTGCCACCTGGGAAGCCACTGGAAACATTTTAACTATGGACAAAAATTGAAATTTCTGGTAACCAGAGAGAATTGGGTTGCAGTGGGGAATACGGAAGCAGAAACCAAATGGAAGTTTGAAGTTTCAACCAAAAAATGATGTGGATAGCAAGAACACACTACACCTTATTTTATTTTAGAAGCACTTGATCTTAATGAGTCAATGGAGCAGAAAAGGGGAAAAAAAACATTGGTATTGTGGCTTGTATTTTGGGCTCTAGCTTCTGAAGGTAAAAAGGGTAATTTTTCTAGGTCCTGAGTTTCTCATCTACAATAAAAGAGATTCATTGGAAACCTCCAAATTTCCTTCTAGCTCTCAAATTCAATAATTATAACACATAAGTAACTGGTGATTCTGTTGCTACTATTTCAAAGCACCTGATTTCTGTGAGAACCATAAATAAGGGAATAAAAAACATGTGTTATATCTCATTTTCCATTACACCTTAATTTTATGGTAGGGCCAGGGTTCTAAGAATATCTCTATGATCTGTGTACATGCCCAGCCTGTAGCCAAGATAAGTCTTGAAAAATCAACCATTTGTTTCTATTACTGCATTGAGTCACTAGAGCTATGAAGTATAACATCAGAATCATGTCATAAGACAATATTCAGTGTCAAGATACAAAGGTTCTTAGCCTCATTCAAACCAAATCAGATCAGATCAGATCAGTCGCTCAGTCGTGTCCGACTCTTTGCGACCCCATGAATAGCAGCATGCCAGGCCTCCCTGTCCATCACTAACTCCCGGAGGTCACTGAGACTCACATCCATCGAGTCAGTGATGCCATCCAGCCATCTCATCCTCTCTCATCCCCTTCTCCTCTTGCCCTTAATCCCTCCCAGCATCAGCTGCTACTGCTAAGTCGCTTCAGTAGTGTCTGACTCTGTGCGACCCCATAGACAGAAGCTCACCAGGCTCCCCCGTCCCTGGGATTCTCCAGGCAAGAATACTGGAGTGGGTTGCCATTTCCTTCTCCAATGAATGAAAGTGAAAAGTGAAAGTGAAGTCGCTCAGTCGTGTCCGACTCTTAGCGACCCCATGGACTGGAGCCTACCAGGATGGACTGGAGCCTACCAGGCTCCTCTGTCCATGGGATTTTCCAGGCAAAAGTACTGGGGTGGGGTGCCATTGCCTCTTCTCGAATGAGTCAACTCTTCACATGAGGTGGCCAAAGTATTGGAGTTTCAGCTTTAGCATCATTCCTTCCAAAGAAATCCCAGGGCTGATCTCCTTCAGAATGGACTGGTTGGATCTCCTTGCAGTCCAAGGGACTCTCAAGAGTCTTCTCCAACACCACAGTTCAAAAGCATCAATTCTTTGGTGCTCAGCCTTCTTCACAGTCCAGCTGTCACATCCATACATGACCACAGAAAAACCATAGCCTTGACTAGGCAAACATTTGTTGGCAAAGTAATGTCTCTGCTTTTGAATATGCTATCTAGGTTGGTCATGACTTTCCTTCAAAGGAGTAAGCGTCTTTTAATTTCATGGCTGCAGTCACCATCTGCAGTGATCTTGGAGCCCAGAAAAATAAAGTCTGACACTGTTTCCCCATCGATTTCCTATGAAGTGATGGGACCAGTTGCCATGATCTTTGTTTTCTGAATGTTGAGCTTTAAGCCAACTTTTTCACTCTCCTCTTTCACTTTCACCAAGAGCTTTTTAGTTCCTCTTCACTTTCTGCCATGAGGGTGGTGTCATCTGCATATTTGAGGTTATTGATATTTCTCCCAGCAATCTTGATTCCAGCTTGTGTTTCTTCCAGTCCAGCGTTTCTCATGATGTACTCTGCATATAAGTTAAATAAGCAGGGTGACAATATACAGCCTTGATGTACTCCTTTTCCTATTTGGAACCGGTCTGTTGTTCCATGTTCAGGTCTAACTGTTGCTTCCTGACCTGCATACAGATTTCTCAAGAGGCCGATCAGGTGGTCTGGTATTCCCATCTCTTTCAGAATTTTCCACAGTTTATTGTGATCCACATAGTCAAAGGCTTTGGCATAGTCAATAAAGCAGAAATAGATGTTTTTCTGGAACTCTCTTGCTTCTTCCATGATCCAGCGGATGTTGACAATTTTATCTCTGGTTCCTCTGCCTTTTCTAAAACCAGCTTGCACATCAGGAATTTCACAGTTCACATATTGCTGAAGCCTGGCTTGGAGAATTTTCAAACCAAATATCTATTAATAAAATAAATAAATAAAATTGGAGTGCTCATGCCATCCGGGCTATTGGTACTCAATCTCCCCAACTGATTGCAACATTGAACAATCCTATGCTTTCCCCAGTCATTAGGAACCTGGTCCTTGAATCTGAATATGAGCTGTCTAACCTTCATTCAGTTCAGTTCAGTTAAGTCACTCAGTGGTGTTCCACTCTTTGTGACCCCATGAATCACAGCATGCCAGGCCTCCCTGTCCAGCACCAGCTCCCGGAGTTCACACAAATTCATGTCCATTGAGTCAGTGATGCCATCTCATCCTCTGTTGTCCCCTTCTCCTCCTGCCCTCAATCCCTCCCAACATCAGAGTCTTTTCCAATGAGTCAACTCTTTGCATGAGGTGGCCAAAGTACTAGAGTTTCAGCTTCAACATCAGTCCCTCCAATGAACACCCAGGACTGATCTCCCTTAGGATGGACTGGTTGGATCTCCTTCCAGTCCAAGGGACTCTCAAGACTCTTCTCCAACACCACAGTTCAAAAGCATCAATTCTTCAGCACTCAGCTTTCTTCACAGTCCAACTCTCACATCCATACATGACCACTGGAAAAACCATAACCTTGACTACATGGACCTTTGTTGGCAAAGTAATGTCTCTGCTTTTGAATATGCTATCTAGGTTGGTCATAACTTTCCTCCCAAGGAGTAAGCGTCTTTTAATTTCATGGCTGCAGTCACCATCAGCAGTCATTTTGGAGCCCCCAAAATAAAGTCTGCCACTGTTTCCACTGTTTCCCCATCTATTTGCTGTGAAGTGGTGGGACCAGATGCCATGATCTTAGTTTTCTGAATGTTGAGCTTTAAGCCAACTTTTTCACTTTGCACTTTCACTTTCATCAAGAGGCTTTTTAGTTCCTCTTCACTTTCTGCCATAAGGGTGGTGTCATCTGTGTATCTGAGGTTATTCATATTTCTCCCAGCAATCTTAATTCCCCCTTGTGCTTCTTCCAGCCCAGCATTTCTCATGATGTACTCTGCGTATAAGTTAAATAAGCAGGGTGACAATATACAGCCTTGACGTACTCCTTTTCCTATTTGGAACCAGTCTGTTGTTCCATGTCCAGTTCTAACTGTTGCTTCAGGACCTGCATATAGACTTCTCAAGAGGTAGGTCAGGCGGTTTGGTATTCATATCTCTTTCAGAGTTTTCCACAGTTTATTGTGATCCACACAGTCAAAGGCTTTGGCATAGTCAATAAAGCAGAAATAGATGTTTTTCTGGAACTCTTGTTTTTTTGATGATCCAGCCGATGTTGGCAATTTGATCTCTGATTCCTCTGCCTTTTCTAAAACCAGCTTGAACATCTGGAAGTTCATAGTTGACGTATTGCTGAGGCCTGGCTTGGAGAATTTTGAGCATTACTTTACTATTGTGTGAGATGAGTGCAATTGTGCAGTAGTTTGAGCATTCTTTGGCATTGCCTTTCTTTGGGATTGGAATGAAAACTGATCTTTTCCAGTCCTGCGGCCACTGCTGAGTTTTCCAAATTTGCTGGCATATTGAGTGCAGTACTTTCACACCATCATCTCTCAGGATTTGAAATAGCTTAACTGGAATTCCATCACCTCCACCAGCTTTGTTCGTAGTGATGCTTTCTAAGGCCCGCTTGACTTCACATTCCAGGATGTCTGGCTCTAGGTGAGTGATCACATCATCGTTATTATCTTAGTCATGGAGATCTTTTTTGTATAGCTCTTCTGTTTATTCTTGCCACCTCTTCTTAATATCTTCTGCTTCTGTTAGTTCCATACCATTTCTGTCCTTTATTGAGCCCATCTTTGCATGAAATGTTCCCTTGGTATCTCTAATTTTCTTGAAGAGATCTCTAGTCTTTCCCATTCTGTTGTTTTCCTCTATTTCTTTGCAATGTGTCCAATCCATGGGCCTCATTATTTATTTACCTGATCATCTCTAGGCTCTGTTATGTGATTTAAAAAGTCCTTCTACTTGGTTAACATGAGTGGGAAAATAAGCATGACTTTTGAAAAGTGCAGCCATTATAATTTAAATGTGCATATATGATGTGTCTTCATTAACTGCATAAATAATACCTGCTACATTCAAAGAATACCTGAATCTATTAAAATATTACAATATTTTCTTCACCTTCTCCAAACACCAAAGCCTGATGGATTTAAGGAGAAAGGAAATATCTTTTCATATTATTTTAATCAGCCAGCCATGGATCTATCATCATTCCAAACAAAGACCTTATGACAAAGTGCTGTTTCATTATTCTCCTGACACACATAAAGTGGATTTTCTCCATGACTCCTACCTAAACCTCCACTGCCCATGGAAAACTTGTGCTTAAAAGACTAGATGCTGTTATTCAGAAGCATAAACACGTGATATTGGAAACTCTGCTAGTGCATATACACACTCACAGACACGCTCACACACGCACAGTCAGCACCTTGCTCAAACATTTCTACATTATTGGCCATGGTACACAGCACACTCTGCTTCTCCACATTGCAATTCGGAGCTGCAGCTCATCAGAGCACATGCCTTATTTTTGGCAGCAGCACAACGCAGATGTGCAGCCCTTGGAAGAAAACACTCCACCAGTGTCATCTGGCTATCACCTCCCTTGCCTGGATTCTCCAGTGGATCCAGAGTGGCAGTGCTGGGTTTCCTGCCAGCTTCACCTACTTTCACACCATTCTCTCATACATGGGAGAAATTGGTTCACTTCATATGTTGCTAAACTGAGAAGGAATAGATCACAGGCACAGGGAATTTTCACTTCTAAATTATTGGGAAAATGGAAAAGATTTTTCCATGCTTTCATGTGTAGTAGAATGCTCTGTTCATACACGAGTGGCTGGGCTGAGCGGTAATCAACAGATGCATGACCTGTTCTGGAACAGAGCTGAATTCTCAATCATTCTGCTCTACATCAAAATCACACATGGTTGCAGGTAAAACCCCAACCATGGGCTCCCTTTGGACAAAGAACTATTGTTCGTGAGCTTTTGGCCCCAGAATTCTCCTGGGCTTCTGTGGTTCTAGGCAGAAATGGTAATTCAATCAGTTCAACTATACACAAAATAGGAACTGATTCTGACAGATTGCTCAGTTTCAAACATACCCAGTCCCTGTTTGAAAGAATTTTGCCTGATTTTCGGGGAGGCTCAACATTAATGGCTTGCATTACTTCTACATAAAGGCAAAGCACTGACTTTCTCCAGTAGTTTTGATTTTAAAAAGGAAGCAATTCCCATCCAGGCTTAGCAAATCAATTGTACTACAACTTCATGGTTCTGTAGCTCATGGACAAAATTTATTCCAAATACCTTTGGAAGTTCTTTAAAACAAGAAAATAAAAGAAGGGCAAAACAGGTCTATTTTAGACCAGATTGGTGTAGTAATGGAACATCACTATCTTAAAGGAGCATTAGTGATATTCTTACACATCCAGAAAGAGTTTCTTCTGCACTTTCTCATGTTGTCCAGAACAGTGTGATGTTAATAAAGACAGCATCCTTGTTTTCTAAAAGTTTTCATCATTCATTTGGATAGTAATACTTAGGCAACACTGAAGAAATGTAACATCTGGTGCATAGATTCATAGATTCAACAGTGTGGTATCCCTCAGCTCTTTTATGTTTACTGTTCCATGGGATTTGAACAAGATATTGACTGTCCTAACAGTGGACATGGCACTGATATCATTAGGTGATTTGAGTTATGTTGGCCCTGCCAATAGCTGGCCCTGAGTTCTCAGGCAAAGCACTTAATTTCTCTGAGCCTCAGTATCCTTGTGTGGAAAAGAGATCAGCAATTTCCCAATTTCTTTAGCACCAAAATCCATTTATGAAACAACATATCTAACATATAAAACAGATGAAAGTAACACAGACATTAGTGTTGACTTGTCTAAGTCCAGACCCATAGTATGTTGACTGGTCTTCCAATAACCCCTAAGATCATATATATGAGAAAACCTCGTTCTAGTTATAATGGAAACCTCAAACAATGCCTATTTGCTGAAGATTTTATGCAATTGCTTTACCAAACCTGAATGTCCAACTTCTGGGATTTTTATGAGAATAAAACCTCAAGTATTTAAGCCATAATTAAATTCAATTTTCTTTCCATGTCACTGAATCTAATCTTAACTAAGCAAGTTGTGAACCCCCCTCCTTAACAACATTGAATTACTTTTCCTGTTTACTATCAGACGTGCTCAGGGAAGAGTCTTGAAACAGAAGTACTGGGACCAGAGGAGTCAGTGCTTTCCTATGCAACTTTATCTTTCCCATACTTCCTATTATCAATCATATCTTACATCATTACAGTTTTAAAAAGCCAAACTAATACTTGTTCGGGGCCTAGAGGAGAAAGGTGAAGATAGAATTGGCAAAGAGTTGGAAGAGGGTGAATGTCAAAAAGGAAGTCTATATCATCTGAGTTGAGACAAGATTTGAGGGATTGTACATTCAATCCATTGCTTAATTCCCTGTAGAATGTTCATGCCGCACACTTAGATGAAGCACCACTACGTAGTGAGTAGTAAGTGTTAGCCATGTAGAGATGAGTTACACATTCCCCAGGTCAGAAATGAATATGTAAACTGGTGGGATACACAAGTAGAGAAACATGTGTTTCTTTATATGAAGAAACACTTTGTATCCATCCAAGTGGGTTACTCAGTTTCTACTGGAACATTATCTATGATGGGATCTTATTATCCCATGCCTCCTACATGGTCTCTTCCATGAGCAGATGGGACTAATCGACTTTATCTAAAAGGGCACCCTGCTGCTCTATCCCCTTTCTTTACAGCACTTAATCACCTCCAGATATATTACATAGTGTATTTTTGTTTCTCTGGTTAATAACTCATCCCCCTCACCTTAGAACGAAAGGAATGTGATAGTAAGAACTCTTATTTTTGTCCACTGCTTTCTTTCCAGTGCCTAGAGAAGTACCTGGTACCTCATAGGTTTTCAATAAATATTTAGTGAATAGATTTGTTTTAAAATGGTTCTTTTTGCTATTGAGCCAAAACACACCCTTATTAAGTCTATTTAATTTCAGTTTATTGTTGGATTCACTTTATAATGGTGAAAGAAAGCTGTCTATATCTAATGCTAATATCTTGACAGTAAAATAAGACACTAAATGACAATTTCTTTCAATTAATTCTTGATAAGCATTCTGGAGTCATATCAAATAACTTTTGTGTCTTTTCTATACGACAGCTCATCAATTACTAGGAGACAGTTATCCTATTCTACCCCTCCTACACCTTCACCAATGGTTTCTTATTCTGCCAAAAGTTTACAATTCCTTAAATTCTAACTCATGTGGCTTATCAAGTCTCTTTGTCATTCTTATTTCTCCGCTTCAGTGTACCCTAATTGATCATAAATTCGTTTTAAAATACAGTGCCCAGCACAGTGCAGAATAGTACTCTCAATTCAATTTCCTGAATACCATGTTTTTATTAATGCCTCCTAAGAGACATTTGCTTCTATTCTTAAGTCATGTCTTCCCCTTACTTGTACCCTAAACATTATGGAATATTTAATGTAAATATAAAATGACTATTTAATAGTTGGTTCAGTCCAATCCCTATTAGTTAAGCCAGGAAGAAGCAGTCTGATGCTGAAGAGCAAGCCTGGAGGAAGCAGGAAGTAACTAGCCAGCCCCAAAAGTGCTCCAGCTGAGAAGGATGAAACTTTGCTGCACAAAATATAATCTTATGCAAATTATGATGTCTTCTGCAAACACATCTTCCAGTTGTAACGAGGCTGCTCACTCAATACTGAGAAGCATCTGGGGCTATTTCTACAAGCTACCAAAACATCTGGAAGAAGAGAGGTAAAAATCACCCAGATGTTTGATGAACGATAGAATTAAGATGGGAACTAGCTGCAGCTGTCATTAGTCCCTTTTTCGGTACATTTGTAAGACATCACTGAACCTCTTAAGTTTTTCCAGTGTATCAGCTTTAAACACACACACACATGCAAACATATATACTGCACATATACACACCTAAAAGATTGTAAAGAACTTCCATACCTTTTACAAGGGAAGGAAACGAATTTAAAGTTCAAAGAAGCTCATCAGTTTGAGATCACTATTTACAGTTGAAAGTTACAGTGGAATTTGGATTTTAGTTTTTCGGTGTCTGTGAACCTTCAGAATTTTTTTTGTCTTATACCAAAAAATGTGTTGGTTCCTATGATGACAAATATCAAGTGCCTATTTCTAAAATTTTCAGATGCTATTTAGTCAGTTCTCTCAGAAATAGCTGCCTGATTTCCAAGTCCTCTTGTGTCCCATGATTCGGGCAGTCGCTGATACCATGATAAGAAAATCAAGATCCCATGATACTGTGGTTACTGCTTTTTCCATAAATCTAACACCGTAAGATATTTCATACAGTGAAATATTAAATAGTAAAATTATGTTCCACTATTGCATTCCCCTTAGTAGAAAGACTAGCAAAAGAAAGACCAAAGAGCATTATAGATGGATCTGTTTCCATAAACAAATATTTCTGCCAAAAATTATACAGATTCCTTGCATTTTAGTTTACACTCTGAGTTATAGTTTATTTTTCCAGTGGAAAAGAGACATATCACAGTGGCTAAGTGAATAGGAAAGTTAGTGCAGGCATTTTTTTTTATCTTATTGCAATGAAAATTTTTACTGTGATAACTAGAGAAATTTCTAATGCCACTGAGAAATGGGAAAATAAAAGAGCATATTGCAAAATCTAGAAATTTATAGCACCACCTATTGGTTTCAAAGTAAATATTGAAAGTTTCTACTTGTATTAATTATGAAGAATAGCATACAGAGGCATTATTATAATTTTGAGTCATTGTATGAAGATTAATTTTTTACTTCCCAATGAATGATACTATGAAAATTTTTTGAACAAAACTCATATATAGGACTAGCACAAAGTAAACTTTTTATATGCCAGGGAAGTAAAATAGAGTTGAGAGTTGTACTCTTGCATTGCTTATGCCTAGTCATATTAAGTTTTTTAATTACCTTTTCAGTGTTATTTCTAAACAATGAAGTGTACCGGACTGCATTTTTTCTATTGGACAACTAGAACAGTTGGGTTAAAACTCACCAGGCTTTTAATTTCACCATTCATGCCTTCCATAAAAGCTGGGAAAGATGCTGAAAGTCTCTGGTAACATTGGCTACTCTAGCCTCTCATTTGGATGGTTGTTACACTTTTCTTCAATCCAGCCTTCATAACAATGAGGGAGACTTTGCGGGAATCTTCGAAATGCTTCCTTTCCACTCTGCTTCCAGCATGTTCCAGTTTGCATCTTTCTCCAGAATGCATGGCCCTTCCTAGGGGCAGGGAAAGAAAGAACCAGTATCTCTTTCCCACAGCACATGGACAACACTATGGAAACTCCCTTCCCCACCCTTGGGACTTCTGAATTTATGAAAGGATCAGTTTAAATCTGTAACAGATACTATGAACGTATTTACTCTGACCCATTTCTTTTGCATGGATTATTTTTAAAATCAAGTTTTCCTTTATAAGACTTGAAGTAAAAGCCTTGAGGGCATCAAATATGACATCCTGCCCCTAATATTTGTAATGGGTGAATGATTTGGAAAACTGAACTATATACAGAGGGCCTCAGAATAGAACTGAAAGGAAAACAATCCCATTTTGACCCCACATTAAACACTGGTTTTAAATGGTTTCTATTCATTAAACCAACTATTCTCTAAATTTTCAACAGGCATTAAAATATGAAGAATGACTATATGTGAAAGCAGAGAAAAAGAAAGAAAACAATACAAAAATAATAGTGGACTCTAAAATGAGTCAATCAGAAGAAAATAGACAGATAATGTTCAGGGAAGGAATGATTAGGCTGAACTGTATAAAATTACATTTTTGTAATTCAAAAATTGTCAAACAGTCTAAATTTCACATGATTCAATCTAATATTAAGTGTTAGAAAAAACAATTCAATCATGATAAAATTCCAATAAACTTCCAAAATTCCAATCACTTCCAATAAAAATGGAAGTGATAGAGGGAAAGAGCCAATAATGCTTTACATAATTCAGAGAGCATGACTTGCCTATGAAGCTTTCTTCACCAAAGCTTCAAAATGGTTCATCTATGTCTGGCCTGGCACGCCTTTCTAATCTTGAGCATTTGTTACTACTTTCTTTCAAATGCATCACTTCTCATCCATTTTCTAACAGGTAGTTTAAATGTTTCCATATTTGGAACTACCTGTCCTTAGTGGAATAGATATCAAAATGGGATCCATGATCTTATTTAGGAATTTTTTTCATAAAACTGTTATTTTGCTTTTTTTTTTTTTTTTAAGATTTTAAGACGGTTGCAAACAGCCTGATTAGGCTGACTGCACACTCCCCACCCCTCAACTATTCTAAACAGGCTTCACACTAAGCAGCCTTCACAGTCTCCCTGTGGGTCTTACTCACAGAGCAAGTCGTAATAACAAGCTTCTATGCCCTGGCTGGCTTTTTGGCTCAATGGGACGTTTCTGCTGCCAAATTCTGCTTCGAGGGCTTCATGGGTTTATCCTTACATGCACCTTAGTGACGTCCTGTATTTTGTCTCTTCTAAACTCAAGTTCATTTTCTATGTCTACTTATTGCTAAGCGGGCGACAAAATGTCTACATCTGGAAGGAAAGAAACCCCTCATATATTTTTGCCTTTTCCTCTGAAAAATATCCTGTTGTGCATGTGAGGGGAAGCATGTTAGTAATAAGACGAGGAAATGATGGGGTCAGCCGGACTGTTAGAGACAGTCCAGATGAAATTTAAAGATGAAACTGCGGTGACTGTTTTTGAGAAAACTAGGTGATGTGAGTTTCAAAATCTACAGCCCAAAATCCAGACTCGGCTAAAACATACCAAGAAGCTTAGCTCAGACTTGCAAGGTTCACTCCTTCTAAACATGAAACAAGGAGACGTGGAAGGTTTGCTCTTTCTCTGTAATAAAGAACGTTAACAGCCTGCTTTGGGGAACACAAATCTTTTTATGGAGTAAGAACTAGCTCTTTAAAAATGGGAAATACATGTGGGATGGTGTTTATTTATGCACACGTAAGTATACACATATGCAATGATTATTAATATTTACATACACATACACTTATGGAAATAATTGTCTCCAAAATGGTTTAGATCTAGAAACAATTGGCAGACAAAGAAAGGAAAGCTGAGAATAGTCCAGTCTGCAAAACCATCCCAAAGGACAACAGTTCCAACAATAGGAAGGCTGATAGCATAATAATCCCCATAAAATACCGTGGGGAGGAGGGAGTGGAGGATTCACCAGTATTTTTATGGATTCATAGGAAAGATTTTAGAACACAAGTTTTTTTCAAATCAACTTTTATTTCCTTATACAAAGAGAGATTGATAGCTTCAAAGGAAAGTATGTGGGTGTCAGAATCTTGCCAATGGGTGATAACTGCCACACTTGGGTGGGTGTTTGCTAGATGGAGGGAGAAAAAACAGAAAGCAAGCTGTCCCTTCTGAAAAGATATTCCCACCACAAACATGCCACTGTCCACTACAGAGGATGCATCTTTTTCTGTCCTTGCAGGATTCCAGGTTGATTTTTATCTCCGTACAACACATGCCATGGAATATTTACATGTTTGGGTACATTAACAAAGAGAAAAAACACAAAACAAAACAAAATAAAAAGACCACACGGCACACAGACACACACACACACACAAAATGGGATTGTGCTCCTTTGTTTTGCATTTTCTGTAACCCAGATTGCGGTAATTATCTCCCTGGCTTTACAAGCCTTGTCTTTCATTCTAAAGGCAGTTTTTGGAATCGCGTTACACTTAACTCAGTTTAACAAATAAGAGTAGTCTGGCAAAATGGCACCGTGTGCTTTCCACAAATATTTGTGGTATAGGCAAGCTCTCAATGTTTTCATTATGCCCAAGGTTCTTTGGTTTGAAAGCAAGTGGAATAACGTAAAGAAGAGAGAGAAGCGTGGATTTGGGAACTGGGTGCATGTTGGATGCACTTTGCAGATCCTTCTGTGCCAGAGAACTGAAAGGAGGGAAAAGATACAATTTAAAAATAACCGGGAGAATAAAAAGAAGGAAGGTTTGGAGGCATTTAGCAGAGCACAGTTTACCCTGGCGTGAGCTCTGGGCTAATGATGAAATAATAACATTTGGCGCTCAGAGCCCCAGAGACTGACAATGAGTGCACTGTAGCCTGCGCGCTTCACATGTTCTCCGGGCTCTGTAGCCGGGACAAAGAATTGTAGCACAGAGGCAAGCAGAGAAGGGGTGAGAGCGAGAGTCTGCACTCAAGTTGACTGTAATATAAATATACATACACCGTGCTACAGATGTTCCTCATTGGCGGAGGCTGGCACATCATTACGCTCTGTGCTTCATAATATTTTAATGAGCTTTTTCTCCAAATAGCAACAAAAATGAACAATAAGAAGCTCTCAGGGAGAGAAAGTTGGTGTTGTTTTTGTCCCTGGGAAAAAAATTCTCATAATAAGTTATAGTAGTAATGGCAGGAAAAAAAAAAACACTAGTCTGGGCTTAATAAAATGGAATCAAGTTTAAAATATAGTTTCTGAAACTAGTTTCCTTTTTTTCCTCTTTTCTTCAACTCTTAACAGTTCATTTAGGCTAAAGGAATAACATAACGGGTTATAGCGTAATTCTGGGTGATTGTTTCTCTAGCTCTCCCCATTTCTCTCTCCCTCTTTTTCTCTTTTTAGAGAAAAAAAGAAAGAAAGCCCTAAGTGAAACTGTTGCAACAATGCTGTTAATATATTGTGCCAATTAAAGTCTTGAAGTAAATAACAAACCACTTAATATGTGTTGTAAATGTCTTGCTGATTTAAGCGTTGTTAGGCGTAGATTATATCTCCTCAGGGGCCGGACGGCTGGGTCCTCAGTGAAGGTTTCCTTTTTGAATGTGTATGTGTGTGTGTGTTGCCTATTATTCCTTTTTTATTTTGCTATAGGGTAAATTCCAAATAAAGACCTAAAGACTTAGGGAAAGTTTGCTACCTTCAATACGTAGCCAGTTTTCAGCCTTAGTACCCCTGCAAGGAAAAGAATTATTTCTGGCCGTGTACAGTATTTCCTTTAAAAAAGAAAAAACTCTACTGCAAAATGAGAGGATGGCCCTTAGTTTAGGATGTAGTCTTTTGAAAATGTTTTTTACACAGATCTTCTTATTTTAAGGTAAGGCGAGTGAGAGAATTTAGTTTGTGAACATGTGAGCAGCAAAGTTAAAATAAATAGAATAATACCTACTAATATCTAGATGTTATTTTGAGAAAGACAACAAATTTCCACATGAAAAATTTTGTATATTCAGGTATGAAGTACAGATACTGTCTTCTTAATCTGTGGATTAGACATCATTATTATTTGGGATGTCCATTTCTCATGTAAGCATTCTACATTTCTAAGGTTGATGCTTTTTATTGATGATAGAATACGCCCAGACCTCTTCCCTTTTTGTAAACCCTACTGTACTATATGTAAGGATTAACGAAAGAGGGAAATCTCATTTCAAGGAATTCATCAGACAATTAGGCTTAAATAACTCAAATTTGCTTTCACTTTTTGCATTTTGACATTAGGAAATGACAAACAAAAATAGAGGACCTCAAGGATAAATTCATATGAAATAACTTTTAAAGAAAGTTTCTAAAATATTATTTAAAGATGACTTAATTGTCTACCCCTCTTACCTATCTCCTTTTTTGGAATATAAAGTACTGCTAATAGGGAAGGCTGGAGGCACTACAAAACTTGTCATGCCCTCCAAATCAGAATTTAAATGAAATTGAATTATGAGTACAGTTTTAGTGTCAAGTTTATTTTAATTTTTTTAGAAGTGGATATCATATGCATGACAGTTTTGTTAACTGGCCAGAATATATTAACAATCTGAATTTCACTTCCAGGTATCCTAGATAAATGCCCTGGATGTCATAATGCAGTGTGTATATTCAGAAAAAGAGTTTTCTGTGTACATAGATAAACTGATATAAAAGGTACAAAATGGGCATTTGTGGCTTTTCATGAATTCTTGATTCCTAATAAGTGGCCTGAAGAGTTAATAATTTTTTTAAGAAAAACAAATTAATCAGAATAAGTTAAACTGCATGTGGGCAGAAACAGCTAATTAAATTAGATGTAGTATAGTAGTATAGCTCTGTGCTTGAAAGCCTGGACTCAGTGGTAACTGGATCATATGGACTCAAATCCTTACACTTTCATTTAATAGCTGGGACCTTGAGCAAGTTTATTAACCTCACCATCCTTCAGTTTATCCATCTGTGAAATGGAGATGATGGTAATACCTTCCTAATTGTCTCATAAGGATGATATGGGTTAATAAATGTAAAGTGCTTGAAACAGTGCCTGGCACATAAGTACTAAATAAGTATTTGCTATCATCATCATCATCATCATCATTACTATTTAATGAATCCAGTATGCTACTATTTTATCTCTCTGCTTGCTCTTTGAACCAAGCTTTAGAAGTCCTCAGTCTCAGATTCAGCTCCACATTGACTGGCTTTGTGATCTTCATTTAGCCTGCCTCCATCTTCTGTTTTCTTTAGCTGTAAAATTAGGGGAAATTAAGAGATAACTTATGAGTGTAGTTGCATGTTAGAACATAAGCCTTTTACAATAATTCACAAGTTGACTAGGGATATCCAATCATGCTACAAAGAAAAAAGTGATTCAGGGGAGCTGAAGTTCAGGGCAGAGGGGTTGAAAAGTGTCAAAACTGTCACCCTCTCCCAAATCGTGCCTGAGAGAATTTTACCTTCTGTATGTAGTGCCTCAAAATCTAAGGGGCCACAGCATAAAATACTGGGGCTACCATGAATAGCTGAGGGTCACTATGGTCTAAGGCTGCCTTTAGAGGCTTTCGTCTCAGTTTCTATCTCTCTGGAGAATAATTGTTACCTAGATCAAAACCAGGGATGAGACAAACCATAAACTTGTCTTCAGGGATCTATGTCTTCTTTTCTCTGGACCATCAGCCTTCCCGGCTCTCTGGAGTATTTTAATCCATTCCATAAAATTAAATTAACATTTAAAAAACCAAAACCAAACAGAGGCATAAGGAGATTCTCTTGGGAGCTGAAGTTGCATTTTCTTTTTCAGGAGAGTCTCTCCTGTCCTCGGACCAGAGGACACTATGTAAAACAATGTGCTTCTCAACTGGAGTCAGTGTGGAAGATAAAACACCCACGCACTACACAGTTTCCCGAGACGTCAGCACTGGCAGTTCCTACCTATGAGTGTCGAAAAGATTTAACATTCTATCTGTCTAATGATAATAATACCTAACAGGTCCTGAGTACTTACTCTGAGCCATGCTGCTTTCTAAGTGCCTTCCATATATTAACTTGTGGATTCTTCACCAAACCCTCTAAGGGCATTTTTCTTCCATGTCTCACATGGAAAATTGGACACCAAGGCACAGGTCACATCATAAGGAAGTAGTACAGCTAATGCTGAAATCCAGTCTTCCTCTAACTAGAGCCCCCAGTCCCCTAGCAGTCATGCCAGGACCCAACTCCAGTAATAAGTGCCATACAATAAATTTAAAAAAATAAAGTCAGAAAAGCTTCCCAACCAGCTATTAGGATTTACGACTACTCACTCAGATGATAAGATACATCTAATCTGCCATTCGCCAGTTTTAAAAATAAGAATGTTTTACTCTTTGGATGGTGATTTCACATCTTGTTCTGATTTGAATTTCCCAGTGACTTTGAGAAGTAAGAAAAACATCCAGATTTTAGAAAAGTACAAGTTAACACTTCCTTCTCTTGCCCATAGTTTTTACTTTAGGTTGTTTCTAAGGAAATTCACTCGGCACTACTTACATACTAGCAAGCTGTATAAGAAAACCCACTAGCTCCTCTGAAGATACCGAACCGGGATCTAAATTTGGTAGCAGTGGGAGAATCTCTGGCTTGTGTGGATCTGAGAGACCTCCTTCAAGTTGTATTAAGGGTGTTACTATTACTCTACCACTGTCACCAGGTGGGATAAAACCTCTAGTTCAATTAGTATTGTAACCAAATCTAACCCTTTCATAATTGCCCAAGAAACAAGTGACTCCTTCATTGAGGAGAGAGTCCTAGCTGCCCAGTCTAGCCACTCTCCCTAGGCTTTGATTCCTTCTGTACTGCCAATCTTGGAGGACTGACACTTTATTTTATTAAAGCAGTGCCGTCAAGCACAGGTCTCCACTGAACTAAAAGGAAAAGGGAAGTTCAGTGTGATTTAAAATGGTGAGTGAATTTTGAAATAGTAAATGGAGTTGAAGCTGGATTAACTCAGAATATGAATATTGTTTGCTATTTTAAAAAGTTAAAAAATGAAAGTTTATGTCAAAAATACACTTGGATATGAATATCTTTTAATTTTTGCCTCAAGATAATAAATGGCAATGCCAGCAGTATTAAGCAGAATTAACAAATTGGGGTTCTTTATTAATATCAATTATAGCTCTACATATAACTGTCCTTTTCATCTAATCAGGATGGTGTAATGCAAGACATGTGTTACCAAAATCTTGATCACTATTAGAATGTGTTAAAAGCTCAAGGTTTAGTGAAAATAACTCCAGATGATGCTGGGAATAATGTGCAGTATACATGTACATGGACTTGCCTGGTAAGCTGCCTACAGTACAGGAAACCCAGGTTCAATTCCTGGATCAGAAAGACACCGTGGAGGAGGGCATGGCAACCCACTCTAGTATTCTTGCCTGGAGAATCCCACAGACAGAAGAGCCTGACAGGATACAGTCCATGGGGTCACAAAAAGTCGGACGCAACTGAGCAACTAACGCTTTCACATACATGCGCATGTAGCCTATGACATCATAAAATAGTACACTAGATAGTCATGCAGCCAGGTCTAGGGTACTTTCTGCTAGGTGTGTCAAGCCTAGGATTTTCCTTTTTTTTTTCTTCTTTTTTGTTTCAATTTTTTTCAGTAGTTGATTTACAATGGTGTGTTAGTTTCAGGGGTACAGCAAAATGAGTCCGTTATACATATACATATAGCCACTCTTTTTTTTTTTTTATTCTTTTCCCATAAAGATCATTATAGGATATTGAGTAGAGTTCCCCATGCTATAGAACATATTCTTATTAGTTATTAGTGTGTATATGTCAATCCCAATTTCCCAGTTTATCCCTCCCCCATCTTACCTTGTAGTAACCAAAACTTTCTTTCCTACATCTGTGACTCTACTTCTGCTTTGTAAATAAGTTTATTTGTTCCCTTTTTTTAGATTACATATATAAGTGGTATCATATGACATTTGTCTTTCTCTGTCTGACGTACTTAACTCAGTATGATAGTTTCTACATCCATCCATGTTGCTGCAAATTGCACAATTTGGTTATTTTATGGCTGAGTAATATTCCACTGTATATACATACCATATCTTCTTTATGTATTTTTCTGTTGATGGACATTTACATTGCTTCCATGTCCTGGCTAACAGTAAATAGTGTTCCAATGAGCATTGGTGTACATGGAGAAAAGGGAACCCTCCTAAACTGTTGATAAGAATGTAAGTTGGTATAGCCACTATGGAGAACAGTATTGAGGTTCCTTAAAAACCTAAAAATAGAACTACCCTATGACCCAGCAATCCCCCTCCTGGGCATATACCTGGAGAAAACCATAATTTGAAAAGATACAAGCCCAGAATTTTCTATTCACTTCTTTACTTGCAACATAAAGTTCAGAAGTTAGGGCAAATGGCTTTGAACTCTCATACCACCATTTAAGAGTAGCCCAAACTGGGGAGACTAACTTAAATTTTTTGAGCCCAAGTTTATGTATCTTCAAAACATGAGTAACAATTCCTGCTTTACCGTGTTACCAGAATTTAAGAAAACGTGTATGTTGTCCCCATCAGAAGGCATGGTTCATAGTAGTTGCTCTATAAATAATATAGCTGCTGTTTCTATAATTATTTCTACCTTACATTCTCTATTTATCTGTATGTTGCTAATACCATCTGAAGTCCAGTCAAGCTCTTTGTGATTAGATTGTATACTTCTACCTTAGTCAGAGAGCAAATAATTACATGGAAAAATTATACAAAGGACGTGATGGTATAGGAGTTGAGAAAGATAAGATCAAGACAAGAAAGCTGTTATCTCTTATTGTTTTCCTAACTTGATATTTGAGGGGTAAGGGAGTAGCACGTGACAATTTTATCTTTAGTGCTAAGAGGGGGCAAATTGTCATGCAACTAACTCAGGAGTAAGACATTGGTTGCAGAAGTCCTTTGTCAATATGACTCACTGGCAAATATCCAAGAATGTACAATTCTAATTCCTTTTTACTGAATGAATGTTTATATTTATGAAAAGAGCTTATAAGCATTGACTTGATTTCCCTACAAAACACAATTGCCATCATGAAGATGACCTTGTTGTAGTTACTGAGTAGGTTTGTTTCAGCACACTCATCTGAAGGCATACTACTCCAGCACATTGAAAAAAAGACTCTTATTCAAATTTAGGGAAAATCTTATAAAAGAAGACCTCCCTTGAAAACCTACTGTTGAGCAGTCTACCGGTTCTTTCTTTTCCAGGGGACTGGGAAATAATGCCTATGAGTGTGTCTCTAGATAAGCAGCCCAAGAACAGAACTGGAGAAAGCTGAGATACAGATGGCAAATGTCTGGGTTGTCCTTCCTGGCACAGGCGTATTTGTGACCAGCTCCATGTCCCATGCAATGGATTCCACTGGATAAGAGCCTAGCCCATTACAAATGATGGAGGGAATGGAGAAAATTGTTTCCCACAGACAGGATGAAGTTCAGAAGGCAAACTGAATCTGCAAAAGAAACTTGCAGGCCTGCATGACCTTGGAAACAACACAATCCAATCCAGCCCATAGGAGGAACTTCTTAGGCTCCACAATATGGTTCATAGCTCTCACAGTGCTAAAAGAAGCTTTTTAAAAGAAAACCTAATAGACATTTTCCCACTAGAATGGGCCTCAAAAACAGAGAAAAATTTTTACCGTAATTAGAAAATAAATTTGATATTTGCCTGGGGAAGATAAATGAGGCTTAATCTGGGTGACTCCAAAACATTTCTTGGTGAATGTAACAGGCAGGTCAAATTTAGCTCAATAGGAGGAAAAACTCTGACATTTACATCTATCCAAAACTGGAATGGTTGTGGTTTAGTCGCTAAATCATGTCCGACTCTTGTGACTCCAAGGACTGTACCCTGCCAGGCTTCTCTGTCAATGGGGATTCTCCAGGCAAGAATACTGGAGTGGGTTGTCATTTCCTTCTCCAAGGGATTGTCCAGCTCAGGAATCAGTCCCAGGGCTCCTGCAGACAGATTCTTTACTAACTGAGATATGAGAGAAGCCCAAACTGGAAGGTGCTGAAGGTATTCCAGCAAAGGCTAAATAAGCACTGAGTAGGCACGTTCTGAAAATTTATACCTTGGAAAAGTACTAGGCTAGAATCCTGAAATACTATAAAAATATTAGATAAAAGAGAAAAGTTTTGATATTGAAAACACTGAAAAAAAAAGCTGCATTGAATTATTTATAGAAAGCAAAACTAAACTGCTCTGCTTTCCTCTCTGCCATCCCACTCAAAAGCTCTGCCATTAACATAGGAGTTTGGTGTCCAGAAGCTAAGGGCGTTCACTGGGGACAGTGCCTGCTTCCAGTGACTTCAGGAGGAGGCTAGTTGCAAGCAAGAACTAGATGTTTAATCCATGTGTTTATAGTGGAGTAGAAGCACCCTGGTTTATTCGGCTCTAGTGGGAGCCTTTTCATTCATAGCTCACCAGGTGTCCTCTGCTGATTTGTACTACAGTATTTCTCCAGTCTGTAGTCATAATATCTTTGCTTTACCATTCTTAAAGAGAACACTTTTAGTCACAACTGTGTCTAATATCCTTGATCAGAGAAAATTCTATTGGCTTTTGCTTCTCAGTTTTCATTACCTGAATGCTCTCCGCCCTTTCTCCACTCTTCAAAATCTCTCTGATTCTTTTTCACCCCTTGAACACTCCTATGGCTTTCCAATGAATTCTTTCTGGGAATTCTTCTTTGAATTCTGGGAACCTTTTGGGCTTCCACAGAGCTGTGTGTAGATCCCTACCATAGAACATATGTCCAAGACGCACTACAAAATTTGCACAGCCCAGTGCAAAATGAAGATATGGGTCCCTTATTTATAAATGGGACCTTTGTGATTGCACAGATGAAATGCTTGTGAAGCCAACCCTATTTCTGATGCTGTAATCAGATCCTGTGTTACATATTCTATGTGGATTTCAGGCTACTAATAACCAGTCACCCTTTTTTGTGGTAGCATCCAGAGTTCCACTGAGGGGTTACTTCGTCCCCACTGTGTATGTCTCAGTGCATTTATAAATCAAGGTGCCCCAGCCTCTCCTTCTAAGGAATAGATACGTGACTAAATTCCATTAACTCCTCTCTCTCCTCCCTTCCTATCTATTCTCTCTCTCTTTCTTCCCCTTCTTCTCCTTAGTTATTGAATCTTGAAGAGAAGAATAAAGAATAAGGACAAAAAACATTGTAATGTATTTGTCCCTGGCAGTGCCCTCCAAGGCTGTTGAGAAGTTCTGATATTTATACCCTCATGTGTGCTAGTTTTTGAGTTCTTTTATTTTCTAAGCATGATTCTCCAGGCTTCTAGTTGGTCCTGTGAATGTCCCAAGAGCTTTCCCATAACTTTGTGTCCTACTTAAGCAGCCAAAATTTATTTCTGTTGCTTACAATCAAAGAACACTGTGAGTGATATCTCACAGCATATCTCACTCTTACTGGACTGGGGATTCTTTAGTCTAATTAAAATTATAGCACACACACATTCAGTAAATACATAAAAGTGCAGTCTTTCACATATGGGATTTCTTTTAATTTTCAAAATGAACCTTCAAGAGTGTCACCATCTCCACTTTTTAGATGACACAATGAAGTTCTAGGAGATCAAATAATTTCTGAAAGTCTCCCAGTTACTTGTTTATGGAATCAAGATTTTCAGACTAAGGTTTTTTCCGACTCCCAAGACCACACTGTTTTTGCTGTTGTTGTTGTTGTTCTTTGTGTACACCAATTGTCTAGCACATTTCCTGGCACATTGTATTCCCAGTAACTATTCAGTGAGTGAGTGAATAAAGAAGGAATGTTCCTACCCATGTCTTTATCCAGTAGCAGTTCATAACCAATACCTAATGGCTGACAATTATAAAGTCAAATTTTATCTTTTGCCTCTCTCATCATAAAATTTTATTTGCCATTTACTACTATGAAAACATCGGCGGATTCACCACTTATTTCTAAAACTGGCTTAGCATACAATAATCTCAATTTATTAAATGATTTTTTTTGTGGTTCACTGTGACTGTTCCTTTCAAGATCAAAGGCACAATGACTGGCACAGATTATATATATATATATATACATACATATATATAATATAAATTTTTGACTGCCAAGAAACAAACTGAAACTTTAGCTATGTTGGCCTTCACTTCAATAGAGACATTCAGAAATGATTTTCCTTTACCCATAAATCTTTGCAGAATCAATAATGGGGAAGGGGATAAAGGAGTACAGAGTCTGAGAGTCTGCCTGAAAATGTAATTGTGCCAAAGTCCCACAGCCCTGAGGAGAACCAGAAAGTCAAGAAGGTAGCTAGAGCAGTTCCAAATTCTACATGGGATCTATCTAACTATTGCGTAAACAGAGGAAATACAACTGGCAGGTAAAAACAAAACCCATTATTTTCCCTCTTATGTGTGTCTAAACAATTCAATGTAAATAAGATGTTACTGAGTAAATCTTTACTCTTCCGTGTACAGGTTCAGAGGTAAAAAAAAAAAAAAAGCAATTAATTACAAAAGCTTCCAAACAATGCAAACAGCATTAAGCACAGTAATTATAAGATAAGCACTGAAGCAATTTTCAGTTGATTGGGTGTGGGTGTGCAGACGTAAACCTACAGTTTGCCTGCTGATGCAAGAATGGTTTACATGCCAATTAGTGGTTATTGCTACTAATTATTAAAAGCATTTTTAAGAATAATTAAAAATTAAATGCACCTGTATGATGGCTCATAACTGTGTGGTAGTCAGTTGCTCAGATTTTCCATATCAATCACACAGGAACTAATCGGTAAGATGGAGAAGCAGTATGACAACACATATCAGAGGTCCAACCACATATGCATGTGCTTTCTCTGAGGAAGCATTGCTGAGATGTTTTTTCTGCTCAAGTTTCTATGAATAAATGCTACCAAGTCAAGGTCTTTACAGCTTGTGAGGACAGTAGTTGAATGTGTAATCCTTTGCTTCTGACTTTAGTTATAACCTCATTGCCATAAAATACTGTTGAGAAACCAAAGAAGCGAGGGAAAGATAAGACTTAGCCTCATCTAATGGAGAAGGCAATGGCACCCCACTCCAGTACTTTGCCTGGAAAATCCCATGGATGGAGGAGCCTGGTAGGTTACAATCCATGGGGTCGCTAAGAGTTGGACACGACTTCACTTTCACTTTCACTTTTCACTTTCCTGCATTGGAGAAGGAAATGGCAACCCACTCCAGTGTTTTGCCTGGAGAATCCCAGGGACGGGGGAGCCTGGTGGCTGCCGTCTATGGGGTCACACAGAGTCGGACACGACTGAAGTGCCTTAGCAGCAGCAGCAGCCTCATCTAAGATCTCACTTTCCTTCCTAAAAGCTGTGCCAGAGAAGACAGCTTTAAAATTCTAGAATGAATACCAGGATCCCAGTCTCACCATTAACTATGTGACCATGGGTAGATCAAGGGCTTCCCAGGTGGTGCCAGTGGTAAAAAAAAAAAAAAACAACAAAAAAAACTACCTGCCAATACAGGAGATGCCAGAGATGCAGGTTCGATCCTTGGGTTGGGAAGATCCCCTGGAGGAGGGCATGGCAACCCACTCCCGTATTCTTGCCTGGAGAATTGCATGGACAGAGTAGCCTGGCAGGCTACAGTCCATGGGATCACAAAGAGCTGGACACATCTGAGAAAAAGAGAGATGAGCACATCACTAACCCAGCTGCCATCAGCTTCTTTACCTTCAAAGAAAGGAGACGGATTAACTGCACTTGTAAATTCCTTCCAGTGATAAAAATCTGTGTCCTTATTGGGCAAATATTCATGTGACATGAATGAGAAGAAATTGATAATATTTACTGAGTGTTCATTTAGTCTAAGGCTTTTCCATCAGTGGTTCATATCCTTGGCTATGGTGCAGAATCACCTGAAGAGCTTTCCAAAGTGTATTGTCAGGGCCTGTTCTCCAGAAATTCTGATTCAATTGGATGGAAAGTTATAAATTACCAACGTGCTTTCCATACATTAGATCACTAGTTCTGATATTTTACAATACTCTGTGAAGCATGCATTTTTGTCCCCATTTTACAAATGAGGAAATATATTTAGGGACTTTCAGTGTCTGTCATAATACAAATGTGACAGAGACAGGATTGAAATTTTGGAAAATGGATATTTTCTAAGCATTTCTAAGAAAACCTGAGTTTTCTTAACCTTAAATATACTACCAGTTTTATCTGCTATTGACTGACTTATTGGTCCTCTTTGGTTCCTATTTTTGTAATCAAAGCACACACCCTTAAATGTGTTTTCTTTAAATTTCTTTATAGTTCTCAAATATATAAATGGAATCAAACACAAAATAAGGGTTATGAATTTGCTTGTTATTCCTATAAAGGATTCTTTTTTTAAATTTATTTATTTTAATTAGAGGCTAATTACTTTACAATATTGTATTAGTTTTGCCATACATCAACATGAATCCACCACGGGTGTACACATGTTCTTTAACATGCATGTGTGCTCAGTAGAGTCATATCCAACTCTGCGACCTCATAGACTTTAGCCCTGCAGGCTCCTCTGTCCATGACACTTTTCCAGGCAAGAATACAAGAGTGGGTTGCCATTTCCTCCTCCAGGGGATCCTCCTAACCCAGGGACTGAACCCACATCTCCTGCGTCTCCTGTGTCTCCTGTCTTGGGGGCAGATTCTTTACCACTTGGCAGTCCAAGTGTGATGTTCTGGGAAGTTAGAGCAATCAGGCTCTGTCAATAGGTGATGGAGACTGAAAAAGTGTGGAGGCCCAGGAAGAAGAGACCTGAGAGACGATTGCTGTCTCACTACAGCCACATGCAAAGAAGGGGACGGAGGAACAGGAACCTGGGTGACCAATGAGAAGTGGGGGGAACTTCTATTAGCCTCTGCCTCGGGCCTTTTAGGTTTTGTTTGTATTTTGTTCATCTTAAGGCTGTTACCTCTATTTCTTATGATTATCTCCCTGGCCCCAGGACATTCCTACCACTTATTTAGTTATTATCTCCACTGGAAATCTACTTATCTTTTCAAAAGGTAGGGAGCAATTTATGTCCCACCATCATTCTATTTACCATCTTAATCCTACACAGCCAAAGTAAACAAACAAAAAAAGAGTCATTACCTGTACATATTGTGAGTCTACTATTTGGTACATTATTGGAGCTTCAGGATAAAAATAACAACAACAAAAACCAAAAATACACCTCACACAGCATTTACTGCTCTTCTTTTGATGGAAGATCCCACTACCTACCTGAAAGCAAGAAGGAATTATATTCTCACGCCAGCGTATAATTGGCAGGCCCATATTTTGTTTTTGCTTGTTTCTTTCTTTCAGCAAAATCAGCCTGCCTTCTTTCTGACTTTGCCTGCCAACCATATCCAACTGTGTGAGGTTTACGGATGTACAGTCATTCCTGGGCAACCTGAAAATGAGGGAGATAAACAAGGAGATGCTGCAAAACAAAGGAAAAAATGTGGTGAAAGTATGAGTGAATAACAGAAGACAGATTTGAGATAATTATTGGAGAGATGACAGAGTATAATCACCATGATTTGTTTTGCCAGATTGTTGCTTCAAAGATAATGAAGAACTATTAAATCAATTTCTTCCCCCCCCCCCAGGAAACGAGTACACAGATATTAAAGAATAAATGAAATGAATACTCAGATACTAATTATAAATACTAATTATGATAAGTTTGAACAGCTAGTTACTTTATACAACACTAGAGATACTCGTTATGCAAATACACAAAGTCTACCCAACGGTTTTATAGATCCCTGGAATTAGGTCCAAAGCTATTGTGCAGAAACAGGATAGAGGCCCAACTTGGTTGGGGGTCATTTTTATTGCCAATTTAACTAGAGTCAGATTAGTGGGTATTTAACTATCACTAAAACAATTTAGGGCTCAATTCACCAAAGTATCATTTTTACTAATATTTTAGTGAAAAGTGAAGAATTATTCCTCCCGATACTATCCTGCCATGTGGAGGCACCACTGTTTTCTAGTCTCTAGTAATGAAACTTGCATTAGCAAAAGTGAGCTGGTTGCCTACCAAGAAAAAAAAAAATAATGTCCTTGAGAACTTGGTATCCTGCTGTATTTTATTGCAGTAAAATCATTTCACCATTCCTCTTCACTGAATGAGATTTTTTAAAATTCCTAAATCATGAGCCAAATTAGTCTAACCCATCCAGCATTTCATGGAAGACCTTCAGTGCAGGATTATTACATGAAACTACCAACTTTTCTGTTTTAGGAAAGTGGAAAAAAAAAAAAAAAACATATTTCTCTACCAACAAGAAACATGATCCACTCCACATTCAGAAAGATTTGCAAATGCCACAACACAGTTATCTACCAGCAAACATATCATTTCTTTGTTTCGTAGGACACCAAGCATGAATTATTCATGAGCCCCCATTTCAGATGCTTATTGTGTCTGGTGGCAAAGTCTCCGCCTGTTCAGCCCCAGGAAAGCTCAGCACTCTGCTGCAGGCACAGCGCTCTGTGCCACCCAGGGACCAGCCGTGTGCTCTCGAGTTACTAGAGCGGTGCAGGCGGCTCCAGTGGCCTCAGCTGTGGAGACAGCTGTTTGCCCACAGTCTGTGATGGCAGAAATGTGTGGGAGGCTTCCCCCTAACAGCATGCCCCCACCCAACACACACACACACTCCCAGGCCGTGCATCATGCACACACCACCACTGAGGGATGCTAAGCAGCCCCACGATTTGGGGACCAAAATGAGCAATGCACCACAGTTTAGAATAGCTCTTTATCTTGTATACAAAATTACTGGATAGCAGGTACAGACTCAGAATCTAAGCCCTTCTTGTTATTTGTGTATCAAAAAGTTGGTGCATGCGTGAAATTGACATGATTTCCTTATTTACTTATTTAATGCATTGATTGATGTGCCTGGATCCCACAGGCAGCAAACACTTTTTTTTTTTTTTTAAGATTATTTTAAAGGAAATAGATAGCCATCAGGCGTTCCACAACACGGCCAGTCAAGGCCTCCTTAATGGTGTGTATTCATAACGAATTCCTCTCCGTTCTTGCTTGCTACCTGTCTGTGGCTCTTCCTTGACACAAAATATTGCACCCTGTACACAATAGGAAGTGACAAGGGTGGAAAAAATTATTAGGCATGGAAGGGTAAAATATGGGGAGAAAATCTGGATCGAACAGCAGCATCAAACAGTCAATATAGTCATCTATAGTAGGCAATCCCTTGTTGGAGCTTGAGCTGGAAGTGATAGAAAAACTCCACTACAATGCACTGTTAAAATTCCATCTGGTATCATTTCTTTGCAGAAGAGCGAGGTGCAGACAGAAAAACATCCCACAGTAAAAATTCCTCTCATAGACCTTGGATCATCGGTTTATCTTACAGGCACTGACTTACTTTCATTTTGTAAATAACTGAATTGGTCAATATAATAAAATTAAACTCTCCGTAAATGTTGAAAGATACTTACAAGGAAAGTTTCACAGATGTCTTACTAGCACGGCTCTTGAATTCTATTCATTACGTTATTAGGGGATTCTAATGTTGTAATTGGTCTTGGTGAATAGGGATCAGATCAGGAGATGGGGGCACCCATTTACAGAAACGGGATACTGAATTTGGCAGACTCACATTCACTCAGTGTTCTATGCGTATGACGTTTGTGTAAGATCTCTGTCCCCTCACTTCCAGCCGGACTCTAACGTGACATAATGCGGCATAGAATGGCACCAGTCATCAGGCTTGCCTCAGAAATTCATTTTATTTGGATTCAATTCAGACTCTTAACGAACTGATTCCTGTAAATGCAGCAGATGGGAGCGAAGCAAATGGGAGCGTGTGTGCGGCCTCACACCCAGCATCACTGCTGCTTCCCTGTGCTAAAGCCTTCCCTGAGTTAGCTGGTTAGTTAGTTAGCTAATTAGTTAGGCACACTCCAACTGAAAGTTTTCATTATAATTAACACATTTATCCTACCAGTCCACCAAACTGAGGCATGAAAATCTACCGTCCAGCCAAGGCAAGTCGATTCTTTGCTTAGCTTTCTCTGTCCTCATGATAAATGTGGTGAGTATTGCCAGAAGATGGCCCAATGGTTGATAAACCTGGCAAAGCTGTAGCCAGAGCTTCTTTGCTAAAGGTCAATTAAAAATGTTCATTGCACTGTAAACAGAATTCTCCATAGAAGATTGCCACACAGTGCCCAGAGTGGTCTCTTAATACAAAATATCAATTTGATTTTCCTCAGGAGATTTGCTCTCCTTTTGCAATGCAAATATTTTCAAGTGTACTAAACACGTTTTAGCACCTCAACACAGGCACTAAAACTATTTGCATGCAAAATTACCCAGAGTAGGCAGACAGGCACAAGCTTATGCTAGCACCATATGTGCTGAAGAATTTGAGCCAGGAAACAACTAGTATCTGGACGTTATTTACAATTTAAATTTAATTTTACATTATTATTCAAACGAGAGCTTATATATAAAGTCTCTATTAAAATTAATGTTTCACATGGAACAAAATTTCACCTAAAATTGCATGTTTAATAGTGTTGGGCTTTTTTGTTCCAGCTGTCCAAACCACTCAAGAAGGACAATACGGGCACTTTTGTCCCTTGCTTTCCAACTACCTGAGTGTGGGGTTCATTTTCCCCTCTAACAACTCTCAGAAAGAGCAGCAAAATTAATGTTGATTGGAAGACCCAGAAAGCAACACAAAACAGAGAGCAAGCCAGACACTTGGAAGCGCAGAAGTGATTTGAAGAACTACACACCACTTGGACATAGCCTAGAACATTGTCCACATTCAGATTTTGAGAGAAAAAAAGTCGTTTTTTTCTTCCAAAAACTCCCCTTCATATTTTGTGAACGTGAGAAATGACTCTGGTTAAGCATTTAGTTTGCAAATTGCAGTGTCTTGTGGTGTCCCAGGAAAACAGCACTTCTTTACGTTCTCTGGAACAGTTAACCCTTTCTCTCCATTATGCTTTCAGAGTACCTTGATGGAGAAATCAGAAGTCTATTGGCAATGTCTGGATGGTGTGTTTAACAATTACTTGTTTGTGCAGATCAAAATAGAACTCTACTTTATCTATCTTTTCAAGTAATTTAGCATTTCCAGTTTGGTGAGATTTCATGTCTTTCATCTCATTAGTTTAAATGTTTACTAGTTTATTTTTGTATTCATTTTAGAAGAAAAAAATTCAGCTGAAGCAGAATGAGTATTTCTAACCCACAGCTTTGGAAATAAATTTAGAGTGGAGTGAATATAAGAAAAATTGGCATACTATATTTCATCACAAGGGCCATGTCAGATATACCCAGAATCTTAACTACGAGAGATCTTTCCCTTGGATTAAAGATCCTCAAATTTATTGTAAATCTAGCATATAAAACTTTTCTTTGAAAACTTCAAGTATTGTTCTAGGTTAAATAGCTCTTTTTGGTTCATCTTTCGTTCTTTCTTTCTTTCTTTTGTAGGAAGAAGAAGCAACTTTCTTTCTTGACTTACAGTCAGCCTTAGAAATGTTGAATCATTGCCTAGGTGCGTGAACTCAGTTCTGAGCAGCTTTAATTTCCAGCAGCCAACATTTCTATAACATAAGCTCTCTAAAAGAGGCCCACAGAAGAACCAGAAATCTGTGGTTGTGTAGAAATTTTAATGAGAATGGAAAATCTCCACGTTTAGGCGTCTATCCTTGCATATTAATATCATTACATTTAAAGGGTGGTTTGATTTCAAACTTTGAATTAATTAAAGGAACTTCCAGGTCGAGTTATAAGGCCAAATCAAATGCCAACAGCTCCCTCTACTGGCTACTGGCGGAAATTATTTGATCTCTGGCTGAAACTCCAATCCTTTGGCCACCTGATGCAAAGAGCTGACTCATTTGAAAAGACCCTGATGCTGGGAAAGATTGAGGGCAGGAGGAGAAGGGGACGACAGAGGATGAGATGGTTGGATGGCATCACCGACTCAATGGACATGGGTTTGAGTGGACTCCAGGAGTTGGTGATGGACAGGGAGGCCTGGCGTGCTGTGGTTCATGGGGGCAAAGAGTCGGACTGAGCGACTGAAATGAACTTAACTGAACTGAATGAAAACTTGCTGTTTATTTGAGAAGCGTCTTCATCAAATTAAGTTCTTTGGAAAACATTGAAGCTTCTGGGGAAAGATGAAAGACGTTCATATGTAGTGATAGAAAGAAAAACACTAAGAATTACAGAAATTGATAGTCATGTGAATTTTCTATGATCAATAAAGAGTTCCTGTCTCCACTAAAAATAATCTGCTCATTCTCTTGCCCTGAGCCATCTATTATATAGACTTCGGATTACAGTTAAAATATTATTAAGGCTACGTTTAGATTTTCATTTTCCCAAATCTAACACAAATATTAAATTTATTTTTTGGAAGTTGAAAGATCTTAGTATAAGTATCCATTTTTTCCATGTTATTTGTCACTTGATGAGTTCTACAAAAAAAAAAAAAAAGAAAGAAAGAAAACAAGAACTACCTTTATTGTTATTTAATTGAGAATAGAAAGATCACTTTTAAGTTGCATGCCATTCAGAAGCAATAATGTTGGTTTCTTTTGTAATGATGTAATAATGTTGGAAGTAATGATGTTGGTATAACAAAGAATCTAAAATGGACAACAAAAGTAAAACATGTAAAAAATAAGCTACATTTTCCTCCCAAACTCTGTGCCTCAACCTTCCTGAAGAGTGCCATCCTCTCCCACCTGAAACAGTCGATCTATGGTTTCACTCACTCAGAACTGTCTCTCCCTCAAATCTCCTCCCAACTGCCTGCAACTTTTGGCCTCATGGTCACACAGCCATATTCCTGGAACATAAGTGGAAAATGTAATAGCACACTCAGAAGTTTTTAAATCCCACTCATTTCAACAAGTGAGACTTGAAAAGATTAATATGATAGGTGTGTGCGAGAAGTTTTAGAATTTTGACGTAAATGCACCATGAAGGAAAAAACTCTCCTTTTTTAGGAAAAGAATGGAGCACAGCAGAGACATCAACATCCCATTCTATGGATGTGCTTTAACAATGCAGTCCCCCTCCCCCAGCTCAGTTTAACATGTAAATAGTGAAAACAATCATGTAATTTTTGAAAGATTACCAAGATAGAATACTTACTTTATTCTTTCTCACTCTTTCTCGCTCTACCAAACTGCCACCCCATTTCTTCCACCCACACAGCCTCAAACTGTATGTATGTATCCTTCATGTTTGGGAACGGGCCCATTTCTGTTAAAAGAACTATCTTGCATCTTAAACTTGATATCTTAATTTAGAAAATCACACTTATTTCCTAAAGCATCCATAATTGATGTCAAAAGCCTCAGAGAAGATTTTTATGACAGGTTCTTCTTTGTTTAACAGTACAATCAACTGTTGAATTACAGTTCATATTGGTATGCAACATTTTTGGGGTTTTTTATTTCACTAATTCACTTTGAACACTAAATCCATTTCAGAAGTTGAACTTTTGAAATGTTAACTTTAAAACATGTCTTTGGAATCAGACGGGTCTGGATTCAAGCCTCACCTCTGTCATTTATAAATTGTGTGACCTAAGGCAAGTCACTTAAACACTGGGATCCTCTGCCTCCTCTTTGGTTCAGTTCGTTCCAGTTCAGTCGCTCAGTCGTGTCCAACTCTTTGCAACTCCATGAATCACAGTACGCTAGGCCTCCCTGTCCATCACCAGCTCTTGGAGTTCACTCAAACTCATGTCCATCGAGTCAGTGATGCAATCCAGCCATCTCATCCTCTGTCGTCCCCTTCTCCTCCTTCCCCCAATCCCTCCCAGCATCAGGATCTTTTCCAATGGGTCAACTCTTCACAAGAGAGTAATAATAACACCTCTGCCTCATTGGATGGCTCACTGCGGTTGCCAAGAGACAATATGTATAAAATGCTCTAGCAACATTGTACCTAACAAGCAGCCAATGATTCTATTCCTGCTTAATAAATAAGAAAAGGAGTCTTATGTGAATGAAACAGTGTAATTGATTATTTTATTTCCTGAGGGAAAAAATGCCATTATAGTCAACCAAGGGAGCATTGGATACTGATGACTTTGACTAGAAAATTAAAGAGAAGACATCATCTAAAACAAGAATTCAAATCTGGTGGGTAAAACAGACATCCTGCTCACCTGGGAGAGCACAGTAGAGTTCTTCCCTGTGATGGGACAGGTGCTGGTTTACAGTAGGGCAGTAGGTTAGAACCTAGAGCCAGAGAATAAAGTTGTCCTCGAGGAACCAGTTGGAGAGAATGTCTACTGGACAATATGACCACAAAGGATTGTGAATCATTGTTGTTGTTGTTATTGTTGTTGTTGTTCTTCAGTCGCTCAGAAATGTCTGACTTTTTGCAATCCCCCAGTGACTGCAGCACGCCAGGCCTCCCTGTTCTTCACTATCTCCCAAAGTTTGCTCAAACTCATGTCCATTGAGTTGGTGAAGCCATCCAAACATCTCATCCTCTGTTTCCCCCTTTTCCTGCCCTCAATCTTTCCCAGCATCAGGGTCTTTTCCAGTGAGTTGGCTCTTCACATCAGGTGGCCAAAGTATTGGAGTTTCAGCTTCAGCACCAGTTCTTCCAATGAATATTTAGGGTTGATCACCTTTAGGATTTACTGGTTTGATCTCCTTGCAGTCCAAAGGACTCTCAAGAGTCTTCTCCAGCACCACAGTTGGATAGCATCAATTCTTTGATGCTCAGCCTTCTTTATGGTCCAAATCTCACATCTGTAGATGATTACTAGAAAAACCATAGCTTTGACTATATGACCTTTGTTGTCAAAGTGATGTCTCTGCTTTTTAATATGTTGTCTAGGTTTGTCATAGCTATTCTTCCAAACAGCAAGTGTCTTTAAATTCCACTGCTGCAGTCACTGTCCACGATGATTTTGGAGCCCAAGAAAATAAAGCTTGTCACTCTTTCCATTTTTTTCCCCTATTTGCCATGAAGTGATAAGACTGGATACCATGATCTTCCGTTTTTGATGTAGAGTTTTAAGCCAAATTTTTCACTCTCTTTTTTCACCTTAATCAACCTCTTTAGTTCCTCTTCACTTTCTTCCAGTAGGGTGGTGTTATCTGCATATCTGAAGTTATTGATATTTCTCCTGGCAATTTTGACTCCAGCTTGAGCTTCATCCAGCCTGCCATTTTGCATGATGTACTCTGCATAGAATTTAAATAAGTAGGGTGATAATATACAGCCTTGACAAACTTCTTTCTCAAATTTGAACCAGTTCATTGTTACATGTCCAGTTATAACTGTTGCTTCTTGGCCTGTATACGGGTTTCTCAGGAGGCAGGTAATGTGGTCTGGTACTCTCATCTCTTTAAGAATTTTCCGCAGTTTGTTGTGATCCACACAGTCAATGGGCTTACCTGATATCTCAGATGGTAAAGAATCCGCCTGCGATGCAGAAGACCTCAGTTCGATTCCTAGGTCGGGAAAATCCCTTGGAGAAGGGATAAGCTACTCACTCCAGTATTCTTGGGCTTCCCTGTGAATCACCTGGTAAAGAATCCACCTGCAATGTGGGAGATCCCTGGGTTGGGAAGATCCCCTGGAGAATGGAAAGGCTACCTACTCTAGTATTCTGGCCTCAAGAATTCCTTGGACTGTATAGTCTATGGGATCACAAAGAGTTAGACATGACTGAGCGACTTTCAATTTCACTTCACATGGTCAAAGGCTTTAGTGTAGTCAGTGAAGCAGAAATAGATGTTTTCTAGACTGCCCTTGGTTTTTCTATGGTTCAACAGACGTTGGCAATTTGATCTCTCGTTCCTCTGCCTTTTCTACATCCAGCTTGTACATCTGAAAGTTCTTGGGTCACGTACTGTTGAAACATAGCTTGAAAATTTTGAGCTTTACCTTGCTAGTATGTGAAATGAGCACAGTTGTGCAGTAGTTTGAACGTTCTTTGCCATTGCCCTTCTTTGGGATTGGAATGAAAACTGACCTTTTCCAGTCCTGTGACCAATGCTGAGTTTTCCAAATTTGCTGGCATATTGAGTGCAGCATGTTCATAGCATCATCTTTTAGGATTTGAAATAGCTCAGCTAGAATTTCATCACCTCCACTAGCTTTGTTCATATAATGCTTCTGGCTGCTGCTGCCAAGTCACATCAGTCATGTCCAGCTGTGTGCGACCCCATAGACGGCAGCCCAACAGGCTCCTCTGTCCCTGGGATTCTCCAGGCAAGAATACTGGAGTGGGTTGCCATTTCCTTCTCCTATGCATGAAAGTGAAAGTGAAGTCTCTCAGTCATGTCTAACTCTTAGCGACCCCATGGACTATAGCCTACCAGGCTCCTCTGTCCAAGAGATTTTCCAGGCAAGAGTACTGGAGTGGGGTGCCATTGCCTTCTCTGATAATGCTTCCTAAGACCCACTATAAAGAAAGCTGAGTGCAGGAGAATTGATGCTTTTGAACTGTGGTGTTGGAGAAGACTCTTGAGAATCCCTTGGACTGCAAGGAGATCCAACCAGTCCATCCTAAAGGAGATCAGTCCTGGGTGTTCATTGGAAGGAGTGATGTTGAAGCTGAAACTCCAATACTTTGGCCACTGGATGTGAAGAGCTGACTCATTTGAAAAGACCCTGATGCTGGGAAAGATTGAGGGCAGGAGGAAGGGGATGACAGAGGATGAGATGGCTGGATGGCATCACTGACTCAATGGACGTGAGTCTGAGTCAACTCCGGGAGTTGGTGATGGACAGGGAGGCCTGGCGTGCTGCAGTTCATGGGGTCGCAAAGAGTGGGATATGACTGAGTGACTGAACTGAACTGAACTGAAGGCCTACTTGACTTCACACTCCAGGATGTCTGACTCTAAGTAAGTGATCACACCATTGTGGTCATCTTGGTTATTAAGACTTCTTTTTCATAGTTCTTCTGTGTTTTCCTGCTACCTCTTCTTAATATCTTCTGCTTCTGTGAATCATTGGGAGAATCATTTGAGAATCCATACTTTGGAAGTGCATAGACCTTGTTCCAATCCCACTGCTGGGTACCTTTGAACTGTGTGAACTTTGGATCATTTCCTCACTCAGTGTGAGCTCTAATTTCCAATTCTGAGAAATAAGAATATTGTCGAACTCACAGAGCTAGATGAGAAAATTGTAGTCAATGGATTATTATAAATGATTCTACCTGATCCAACTCCTCTTTCTTTTGTAGCTTTTTTCTGTCTCCAGTCCTCTTCTTTGCCTCTTCTATGCTATGCTATGCTATGCTAAGTCACTTCAGTCGTGTCCGACTCTGTGTGACCCCATAGACGGCAGCCCACCAGGCTCCACCGTCCCTGGGATTCTCCAGGCAAGAACACTGGAGTGGGTTGCCATTTCCTTCTCCAATGCATGAAAGTGAAAAGAGAAAGTGAAGTCGCTCAGTCATGTCTGACTCTTAGCGACCCCATGGACTGCAGCCTACCAGGCTCCTCCATCCATGGGAATTTCCAGGCAAGAGTACTGGAGTGGGGTGCCATTGCCTTCTCCGTTGCCTCTTCTACTGCAGACAAAAGCGTCTTCTTGGAAGTCTGAGGCTCTCATTCTTGCTGTGTTCCTCACAGCACACCATCTTCTTAATGGTGGCTCCACCATCATCTCTTAGCTCAGCCATGGTTTCTTGTGGACAGTTTCCTTGATTTTGCTGAGTGGGCCAAATCCCTTCAATGTCTTCTTCAACTACCTTACAGTTCTCCTCTATCATGGCACTTATCACAGGTTTAATGTAATTTGATTGACTCTCTCCCTACTGGACTATGAGCCACTTAAGCACAGGAAGTGTGTTTTTGTTCACCATTGCATCCCCTAGCAGCAAAATATAGGTACCTACTAATTACTGTTGAACAAATAAATGGAAATCCAACCCATAAGAGATACTTGCAAAATGGTAGTTATTCCTGCAAAAGCTTAGCATCAAACAGAACTTAGAGGTCCTCTAAAGTTTAGTCTAAATCACTTTTCCTTCCACTATGTCACTAACACATTCAGACTCTCTTTAGATCCATGAGCAAGGCATCGAGACCTCAAAATCAATGGATGTCTGTTAAAATCTATACTTATTATGCAATGGCATCCATATTTCCCTTGGTTCTCCTAAATCACATTCTCTTTTGTAATTAAAACAGTGTCTCAATTGTAAAGAGCTATGAGTGTGATGACAGTAACTCTGAACTATGCCCCCCAATGGGAGATTTTATGTAGTGATGGGACTGGAAATGATTTACTTTGGGGAGACAATCCTGTTGGAATTTCTGCACAATACTTTGTATACTGTGAGATGCTGTGTGTATTTATGGGGCTGGGGGAGTCCTGAGCTGGATTTTCTGATGTTCCTTATTCCACTATTTGTATATTTACTCAACTCCTATCTCCTGCAAATTCTATCATGCGGTAGAAATGGCGATAATGCCTGGAAAACATTTTAGTGCCATAGTAAAAGTCACCAGGAGTGTGGCAACTCAAGAAAGAAAGTGTAGTGGTAAAACTGTAGAAACACTTAACAAAATTTTTTTCCATTCATTAAAAAAAAAATTACCCTGAGAGACCTGAAAGGCAGGAAATGCTGCCACTTTATTGCCTTTTTAGTCAAATGCCTTTATAGGCATATCCCTCTAACATATATTATTGATATTGATCCCCCAGGGCCTGCCGCAGTTTCCACCTCCTCCCTGTTCTGACTACCCCTGGACACGCTGACCTTTTCTATGAGTTTCCATTATACCTCTTTGCACTCTTTACTCTTTGTGAATTGTTTTTGATATTCATTTTTCTCTCAACCACCTTGGAAGTAGGGACCCGTTGGAGAGGGCTAGGTAAGAACACTAAGGACTTTAAAAGTGCATACAGATTTTACAGGAGAAGGACTCACTTGAAATTCCATTTCTTGATCCTTACTTTCAGGATCTAGATCATTTATAGATATCTTACCAAATTATTAGAATTGAAATGGATTAAAATGTGGTGAATTAGCAACAGTTTACTTTATCACCCTTCCTCCTACCATGTCATGGATTACAAAAATTTAGTTACATTAGTTTAAACACTTTTTATAAAGCTTTTGTACTTTTGTTTTTATTTTTTGGTGAGGAGACAGACAAATGCCTTTAGAAAATTTGCACAATTCAGAAAAGTATTAAAAAAGAACTTACAAATTAGCAGTTGCCATATTTGAGGGACTACTCTGTCTGGTAACTAAACACACAACACAGAAATATATTCATTAAAATCTTTATTATATACACTACTTATCATCAGATCAGATCAGATCAGATCAGTCGCTCAGTCGTGTCCGACTCTTTGCGACCCCATGAACCGCAGCACGCCACGCCTCCCTGTCCATCACCAGCTCCCGGAGGTCACTCAGACTCGCATCCATCGAGTCAGTGATGCCATCCAGCCATCTCATCCTCTGTTGTCCCCTTCTCCTCCTGCCCTCAATCCCTCCCAGCATCAGAGTCTTCTCCAATGAGTCAACTCTTTGCACGAGGTGGCCAAAATACTGGAGTTTCAGCTTTAGCATCATTCCTTCTAAAGAAATTCCAGGATTGATCTCCTTCAGAATGGACTGGTTGGATCTTCTTGCAGTCCAAGGGACTCTCAAGAGTCTTCTCCAATACCACAGTTCAAAAGCATCAATTCTTCGGCGCTCAGCCTTCTTCACAGTCCAGCTCTCACATCCATACATGACCACAGGAAAGACCATAGCCTTGACTAGGTGAACCTTTGTTGGTAAAGTAATGTCTCTGCTTTTGAATATGCTATCTAGGTTGGTCATAACTTTCCTTCCAAGGAGGAAGCGTCTTTTAATTTCATGGCTGCAGTCACCATCTGCAGTGATTTTGGAGCCCATAAAAATAAAGTCTGACACTGTTTCCACTGTTTCCCCATCTATTTCCCATGCAGTGATGGGACCAGATGCCATGATCTTCGTTTTCTGAATGTTGAGCTTTAAGCCAACCTTTTCACTCTCCACTTTCACTTTCATCAAGAGGCTTTTTAGCCCCTCTTCACTTTCTGCCATAAGGGTGGTGTCATCTGCATATCTGAGGTTATTGATATTTCTCCCAGCAATCTTGATTCCAACTTGTGTTTCTTCCAGTCCAGCATTTCTCATGATGTACTCTGCATATAAGTTAAATAAACATGGTGACAATATGCAGCCTTGACGTACTCCTTTTCCTATCTGGAACCAGTCTGTTGTTCCATGACCAGTTCTAACTGTTGCTTCCTGACCTGCATACAGATTTCTTAAGAGGCAGATCAGGTGGTCTGGTATTCCCATCTCTTTCAGAATTTTCCATAGTTTATTGTGATCTACACAGTCAAAGGCTTTGGCATAGTCAATAAAGTAGAAATAGATGTTTTTCTGGAACTCTCTTGCTTTTTCCATGATCCAGCGGATGTTGGCAATTTGATCTCTGGTTCCTCTGCCTTTTCTAAAACCAGCTTGAACATCAGGAAGTTCACGGTTCACATATTGCTGAAGCCTGGCTTGGAGAATTTTGAGCATTACTTTACTAGCATGTGAGATGAGTGCAATTGTTCGGTAGTTTGAGCACTCCTTGGCATTGCCTTTCTTTGGGATTGGGATGAAAACTGACCTTTTCCAATCTTGTGGCCACT
Source organism: Tragelaphus eurycerus (assembly GCA_935064755.1). Taxonomy (NCBI): domain Eukaryota; kingdom Metazoa; phylum Chordata; class Mammalia; order Artiodactyla; family Bovidae; genus Tragelaphus; species Tragelaphus eurycerus. The sequence continues at coordinate 3,848,836 of CAKXYN010000015.1, forward strand.
GCTGAGTTTTCCAAATTTGCTGGCATATTGACTACTTATCATAGGAAGGATATATAATCTTCCAGATGTATCCCTTGTGATTTAGACCTTGTAAAAAAGAAAAAAAAGACCTTTGTAATAATCCTCCAGCCCATTTCATTATGGCATTTTATTATTATTTCTTAACAATGATTGAAAAAGCAGCTGCCCACCTCACTAAAGTGCTTGGAGGCCAAGAATGAACCCATGTACATCATTGTCATTTCACCAGGTTTGGTCACTAGTTTAAGAAAGGCAATGTCGTGTCACAGAGAGGGGTAGACAAAAGTCCAGGATTCTAATCATGGTTACCATTTACTACCGTGACTATATTTAGAACAAGTAAAACTGATCATTGTTTAAGTCTCATTCCCTGGTGGCTCAGATGGTAAAGAATTCACCTGCAATGAAGGAGACCTAGGTTTGATCCTTGGATAAGGAAGATCCCATGGAGGAGGAAATGGTAACCCATTCCAATATTCTTGCCAGAAAAATTCCACGGACAGAGGAGCCTGGTGGGCTAAAGTCCATGTGGTCTCAAAGTCAGACACAGCTGGGTGACATTCACTTAGATGTTCTTTTTTGTAAATCATTAGCAATATTTTCTCTACTGTCTTATAGAGTGGTGGTGAGAATTAAATGTCAGGGCATTCTGAACATACTATATTATTATTATTTATACTTGTCTGGAAAACATGTATTTATGTAGAAAGAAAAATCACAGAAAATTCTTTGGTCCATCCTTTTCAATACATAAAAATGTCTACAGATTTCACAGAGGTGCTATTTGTACAAAAAAAAAAAAAAAAAAATGTAGTGAACTATTTGTGCCACATGGAGAGGAGGAATGTATTGAGATTGGGAACTGACTTTATTTCTAATAAAATATATTTATTAAGAGCCTTGATTTTTTTTTTTTTCTGTCATTGAATTCTATTAGAAACTTAAAACCACTTCTGTGTTTTCAATCATCTCTGCTTTTCCTCTTTTGGGTCCATAACTCCTCTTTTGGGTCCAAAGTCTCATACTCCTTAAGAGGACAGAGAAAACAAAAATTAGTCAGAGTTCTTCCCTTAAAGGCAGGCCTGATGCCCTCTCTGGCTATGGTTTGTACAGGTTCTTTGTGGCCTGGAACAGAATGTCTGGCCAGGAAAGCAGAAGACTGTTGGCCGGTGTCCTGGCATGGGTGGATGGGGGCACTTCTCTGGTCCCCCTCATCACTGTCTTGGTCATAAGACAGTGATGCTATAACTATATGCTATAACTAACCTATGCTATAACTATGCTATACCTAACCACATTGCATAAAAATCCAGTGAAGCATGAACCCTATTAATAGTGTGAGTCTCCAAAATACTTCTCATAAAAAAAAAAAAAAAAACTGCTCATACCACAACTATTATGATAGCTGTACCATCTATTCTCTTATTTTTTTTCTGAAAATTTTCCTTGTCACATTATTTTCATTCTCTCAGTGATTATTTGGGAACATATCCCTGAAGAAGGTGAAAATTCTCTTAGTGTTATCATAATGCCAATCTGGGCCAGTATGGTTGATGTGGGTTTTATTACTTTATTGAATTTCCCCCTGTGTTTTATTGCAAGAGTTTGTATCATGGTGGATATGGTTTCATAAGCATGTATTTCCAAATGATAGACTGCTAGATGGATCTTTCTTTCCCCTCTCTTTAACTCAAATATCTGATGTCTCCTTTTCAGCAGGGTCTTGAAAAATGAATCTGGATCTCTGGAGTCAAAACTCTTAGTGGTATCTCTCCTGCGTATCTATAATAAAGGATCTGAAATCCTTCAAGATCAAGTAGTTTAAACTTGATACTGAAATCCCAGAGGAAATATTTGCAATATACTTTGTGGCCCATGTGTGGTAGTATGATTCTTGCATCAAAAATAAATAATAATTATGGCTTACTTTAGTAATGTAAATGTTTACATAAAATAAAAAGTAAAAAAAAAAAAAAAAGAAGAAGAAAAAAGGCTAATTTTCCATTTGGCTCACAGTTACCAATCCAGACTACAGGTTGTAACCCACCTCAGGTAAGAATGTCAAAATCTGTGGTTATCTACCCTTAAATTTCAAGACATCACTATTCAGTTTTCTGTATGTTCAAATAAGGAGATATTCAAATAAAACCTGTTAAGACAACTTTTATTTTTAAAAGCAGATTTAAATATAATATATCAGTACTATCCACCTCTTCCCCTTGTTTTAAAAAGATCCTCCAGCCTGCCATATGTAAAAAATTGAACCAAGTCATTTATGTGTTATTGTTATGAATGCAAGTTTGTGTGCCCAACACCCAGTGAGGGCAACAAAATCAAAATATTGGCATTTGGAGCAGAGAAAGTGTTCTTGCAGGGTCATGCAGGGTCAAAGAGTAGCTCATGCCCACAAAAGCCCATACTCCCCAAAGGGTTTCAGTAAAGCATTTTTAAGGTCAGATGAGGGATGGCTGGCCCAGGGTATGTGATCAGCTTGTACACAATTCTCTGATTGGTTAATAATGAGGTAACAGGGCAGTCAGCATTATCAGTCCTTTGGGACTAGAAGGTTGTGGCTACAAGCTCAGAATCATCAAGTAGTTTGCCTCTTCCATTTGACTTTTACTGTCTGAAAGAATTCAGGAAATATGCATGAGATACTATTATCTGGACATTTGAGAGAGAAGCTACAGCAGAGGATGGGGTAGGGGTCTGTCCTGGGAAAGACCCAGAGAGTCCTGCTCAGTAACATTATGTGAAGCAATAGGTGAAAAAGTGGTTTGATGGGAAAAAAAAAAAAAAGAAGAAGAACTTGACCAGTTCTAATTCTTACTCCTTAGATGCCTCTGAGCAAGATAACTAGTATCTCGGGACCTCAGTTTCCTTGCTCATAAAATAGGGATAAGACCAGGACCTGCCTTCCAGGGAGGTTGTGGAAGTTACATGAGGGTCTAAGTGCATGACCTCCTGGCCATGGGCAGTTTTAGCAGCTGGGCCCTTTGCACCCCAAGCCTAACCTCTTGTCTGAGTGGGAAAATACCGGATAGTGGTGTTTTATTGCACGTCTTTCCCAAGACTGTGCTTAGTAATGTCCCATCAGTGGTTTGAAGTCTGCCAGGTGGAAGTGTTTGCACTAAGGAGGCAACAAACCAGAATTTTTTCTTCCTAGAGGGCTGGTTGTTTAACCAGCATACCAGCAGCTCTGTCTCAGTAGACTGAAATGAGACTTGAGACAGTATTTTATGGCTTTCTAATAGTACCATAAGTTCAGAAACTATTTCATATGCATTACCATTTTCAGATAGAACCTTCAGCTCACAAGCTATGAAGGGATGCAGCCAGAAACAGAACTGATGTTTCCAGTTCAGTTCGGCATCACTTGCACCCACTCTTGTTAGTTGACCCAGCTTGAGAAGTCTGTATGCTATCCTGGTTCAGCAAAGAGTAGAAGATAGGTTGGTTATTGTTGGCTTCAAAAGTTAGAGAGGGACACAGATTGCCTGATTTTTACCTCTGACTTTTAGGTGTACTCCTCGCAACCTTCTCTGAGGTTATATATATTTAATTGCCTGGTGAATAATATAAAGAAGTCTCAGGTGCACAGATAATATGTAATATTTTTTATCTTGTCTGTATTAAATAGAAAAGAATCTTTTAAATATTTATTTTTGACAAAATTGTATATATGTTTAAGACATACAACATGTTTTGATATATATATATATATATATATATCTGTGAATGATTACCAAAATCAAACTAGTTAACATATCCATCACCTCCCATAGTTACATGTGAGTATGAGTGTGTGTGTGTGTGTGTGTGTGTGTGTGTGTGTGTGTGTGTGTGTGTGGTGATAACTCTTGGAATCTACTCTCTTAGCAAGTTTCAAGTGTATAATACATTATTATTAACTATAATCACCATACTGTATATTAGGTTTCCAGTGATCTTACAACTGAAAGTTTGTACCATTTGATCAATATTTACTCTTTTCCCTCAGCCCCCAGCCTCTTGTAACAACCATATGTTACTATGAGTTTGACTTTTGAGAGAAACTGTTTTCAGGGGAAAGAATAGGATTTGAATGGAACCTTGAAGAATGGAAAGGATCCATCTGATTGAGAGAAAAGAGTGAAACATCAACAGATACAGAAAGCAAAGGAAGTGCAATGGCCATACAAGAGAAAAGTAAATCATCAAGTATGATTGGAGAGCAGGATTTATAAACAAGTACAGTGGTGAAAGGGACTAGAAGGCTAGATGGAACCTAATTACAATATTGAACTTTGATGCTAAACTGACTACGGTCTGGGAGAGATGGAAAGAGTTAAAGCAAAGGAGTTTCAGTGTTTGCTTTAATAAGTTTATTTTTCTTTTAATAAATATGCTTGTGGTATACACTTGGGCTTCCCAGATGGCTTAGTGTTAAAGAATCTGCCTGCCAAGCAGGAGATATGCGTTCAGTCCCTGGGTCAGTAAAATTCCCTGGAGGCGGAAATGACAACCCACTCCAGTATTCTTGCCTGATAAATCCCATGGACAGAGGAGGCTGGTGGGCTATGGTCCATGGGGTCACAAAGAGTCAGACACTACTTAGCGACTAAACACCAAACAACATACACTTCAGTTCAGTTCAGTCATTCAGTCACATCCGACTCTTTGCGACACCATGAACTACAGCATGCCAGGCCTCCCTGTCTATCACCAGAGTTTACGTAAACTCGTATCCATTGAGTCGGTGATGCCATCCAACCATCTCATTCTCTGTCGTCCCCTTCTCATCCCACCTTCAATCTTTCTCAGCATCAGGGTCTTTTCAAATGAGTCAGCTCTTCACATCAGATGGCCAAAGATCAGAGTTTCAGCTTCAGCATTGATCCTTCCAATGAATATTCAAGACTGAATATTTATCAGTATGGTCCTTTAGTATGGACCAGTTGGATCCCCTTGTAGTCCAAGGGACTGTCAAGAGTCTCCTCCAATACCACAGCTCAAAAGTATCTATTCTTCAGTGCTCAGCTTTCTCAGCTCAGTGTCCAACTCTCACATCCATACATGACTACTGGAAAAACCATAGTTTTGACTAGACAGACCTTTGTCTCTTCTTTTTAATATGCTGTCTAAGTTGGTCATAACTTTTCTTCCAAGGAGCAAGTGTCTTTTAATTTCATGGCTGCAATCACCATCTGCAGTGATTTTGGAGTCCAAAAAATTAAAGTCTACCACTGTTTACACTCTTTCCCCATCTATTTCCCATGAAGTGATGGGACCAGATGCCATGATCTTAGTTTTCTGAATGTTGAGTTTTAAGCCAACTTTTTCACTCTCCACTTTCACTTTCATCAAGAGGCTTTTTAGTTCCTCTTCACTTTCTGCCATAAAGGTGGTGTCATCTGCATATCTGAGGTTATTGATATTTCTCCAGGCAATCTTGATTCCAGATTGTGCTTCTTCCAGCCCAGCATTTCTCATGATGTACTCTGCATAGAAGTTAAATAAGCAGGGTGACAATATACAGCCTTGATGTACTCCTTTCCCTGTTTTGAACCAGTCTGTTGTTCCATGTCCAGTTCTAACTGTGACTTCCTGACCTGCATACAGATTTCTCAAGAGGCAGGTCAGGTGGTCTGGTATTTCCATCTCTTTAAGAATTTTCCACAGTTTGTTGTGATCCACACAGTCAAAGGCTTTGGCATACACTTAGTTAATAATATAAGGCAATTTAACTTAATTTGTCTATGCAAATTGGATCCAAATATGTGTTACTTTTGGTATACTAAGAATGTATAAAAGAGCCTCTCTCAAATGCTGCCTCATCCAGTATCAAGAACATGAGAAATTTATGTATGGTTACTTCAGAAAATATATACAATACACATACATTTTAACATGAGAGCTTAAAATTTTACATACAATAGTATTTCCATGCTAGCTTACAAAAATTAAATATCTGTAATATTATCTTGAGGGAAATAGCATGTGTTCAGTTGAACCAATCACAATAACTATCTATATTCAGTTAATAGTGTATTGTAGATTATAGATTTACACCAAGCAATATTAAAAATATTGAATCTGAGTGATAGTATTAGCTCAACTAACCACCTTGGATACATAAGCAAATTTGAAATAGTAGTGGTCTACTTTTCTCATTATATAAACTTATAATACATAAATATAATATATATAAATATATAAAATATGAATAAAATATTTAGTATCAGCTTTGCAGAATTGGTAACTATACTATAGAAAAATGTTATTTCTACACTCAGTGTACATGGGATGACATGCCATCAGCTTCTTTAATTTTGAGTTGATAAGCACTGTTACAATATATACCCTGTAGAAGTGCCAATCAACTTTTAAAAAAGGAAACTGATCCCCTTGAAAGACTAAAACAGAATGTTTAGCTGTATTTTTAAAAGGCTTTATCAATGAGAAGTCACATCAAAAAGACAGCTTTAACAGCAGAGGGGAGAAAATATTAAAATATTGAAAACCAAAGCAAATGCAATTTAAACAACATTTAAAAAGAAATACAATTATTGAGGCTAATAAAATTTTGATCTATAGGATTTAGGCAGTTCATTACTAGTAAGTAAGCATAACCTTACAAGTACTGTGTCCCCTCTTTCCCCTTAATCATAACTTTCAATGTTAGTTTCCATTCCATTGTGGTTGGAGATGAGAGGGTGGGGAGGTGCTGATAAAGTAAGAATCCAAACATTTTATATGAATGTCACAGATTTCAAGTGAAAAGGAATACTCAACAGGACCATAAGTTCATATTACCAATATTTTCTCCACTGTTTCAATTTTTAACAAGTGAAAGTAAATGGTATTAACACACAAAATCTTAGTACACAACCCTTGCTGTCCTGTCCTTGTTTGCTCAAAGAAAAAAGATCACACTCAATTTCCAATAACACACAAATGCATTTCACAAAAATTTAATAACAAAAAGGTTTATAAATTTATGTTGCCTTTTTTTTCGAAGAGAATTCAAACAAGATGTAACATCATCAGATGTAATATAATGCTACTGGAGATGCTACTGGACATCAGTGGAGAAATAACTCCAGAAAGAATGGAGAGGCGGAGCCAAAGCAAAAACAACACCCACTTGTGGATGTTACTGGTCATAGAAGCAAGGTCTGATGCTGTAAAGAGCAATATTGCATAGGAACCTGGAATGTTAAGTCCATGAATCAAGGCAAATTGAAAGCAGTCAAATAGAAGATGGCAAGAGTGAATGTTGACATTTCAGGAATCAGCGAACTAAAATGGACTGGAATGGGTGAATTTAACTCAGATGATCATTATATCTACTACTGTGGGCAAGAATTCCTTAGAAGAAATGGAGTAGCCATCATAGTCAACAAAGGAGTCCAAAATGCAGTACTTGGATGTAATCTCAAAAACAACTAAATGATCTCTGTTCATTTCCAAGGCAAATCATTAAATATCACAGTAATCCAAGCCTGTACCCAGACCATTAACACTGAAGAAGCTGAAGTTATTTGGAAAACTCAGCAGTGGCCACAAGATTGGAAAAGGTCAGTTTTCATCCCAATCCCAAAGAAAGGCAATGCCAAAGAGTGCTCAAACTACCGCACAATTGCACTCATCTCACATGCTAGTAAAGTAATGCTCCAAATTCTCCAAGCCAGGCTTCAGCAATATGTGAACCGTGAACTTCCTGATGTGCAAGCTGGATTTAGAAAAGGCAGAGGAACCAGAGATGAAATTGCCAACATCCGCTGGATCATGGAAAAAGCAAGAGAGTTCCAGAAAAACATCTATTTTTGCTTTATTGACTATGCCAAAGCCTTTGACTGTGTGGATCACAATAAACTGTGGAAAATTTTGAGAGAGATGGGAATACCAGACCACCTGATCTGCCTCTTGAGAAATCTGTATGCAGGTCAGGAAGCAACAGTTAGAACTGGTCATGGTACAACAGACTGGTTCCAGATAGGAAAAGGAGTACGTCAAGGCTGTATATTGTCACCATGTTTATTTAACTTATATGCAGAGTACATCATGAGAAATGCTGGACTGGAGGAAACACAAGTTGGAATCAAGATTGCCGGGAGAAATATCAATAACCTCAGATATGCAGATGATACTACCCTTATGGCAGAAAGTGAAGAGGAACTCAAAAGCCTCTTGATGAAAGTGAAAGTGGAGAGTGAAAAGGTTGGCTTAAAGCTCAACATTCAGAAAACGAAGATCATGGCATCTGGTCCCATCACTGCATGGGAAATAGATGGGGAAACAGTGGAAACAGTGTCAGACTTTATTTTTCTGGGCTCCAAGATCACTGCAGATGGTGACTGCAGCCATGAAATTAAAAGACACTTACTCCTTGGAAGGAAAGTTATGACCAACCTAGATAGCATATTCAAAAGCAGAGACATCACTTTGCCAACAAAGGTTCGCCTAGTCAAGGCTATGGTCTTTCCTGTGGTCATGTATGGATGTGAGAGCTGGACTGTGAAGAAGGCTGAGCGCCGAAGAATTGATGCTTTTGAACTGTGGTACTGGAGAAGACTCTTGAGAGTCCCTTGGACTGCAAGGAGATCCAACCGGTCCATTCTGAAGGAGATCAGCCCTGGGATTTCTTTGGAAGGAATGATGCTAAAGCTGAAACTCCAGTATTTTGGCCACCTCATGCGAAGAGTTGACTCATTGGAGAAGACTCTGATGCTGGGAGGGATTGAGGGCAAGAGGAGAAGGGGACGACAGAGGATGAGATGGCTGGATAGCATCACTGACTCGATGAATGTGGGTCTGAGTGACCTCCGAGAGCTGGTGATGGATAGGGAGGCCTGGCGTGCTGCAGTTCATGGGGTCGCAAAGAGTCGGACACGACTGAGCGACTGATCTGATCTGATCTGATGAAGAGCTAAAAGACGTTTTAGAACTAATACCCAAAAAAATGTCCTTTTCATTATAGGGGACTGGAATGCAAAAGTAGGAAGTCAAGAGGTACCTGGAGTAACAGGCAAATTTGGCCTTGGAGTACAGAATGAAGCAGGGCAAAGGCTAATAGAGTTTTGCCAAGAGGATGCACTGGTCATAGCAAACACCCTCTTCCAACAACACAAGAGAAGGCTCTACACATGGACATCATAGATGGCCAACACCGAAATCAGAGTGATTATATTCTTTGCAGCCAAAGATGGAGAAACTCTATAGTCAGCAAGAACAAGACCAGGAGCTGACTGTGGCTCAGATCATGAACTCCTTATTGCCAAATTCAGACTGCAATTGAAGAAAGTGGGGAAAACCACTAGACCACTCATATATAACCTAAATCAAATCCCTTACAATTATACAGTGGAAGTGACAAATACATTTAAGGGACTGGATCTGATAAACAGAGTGCCTGATGAACTATGGACAGAGCTTTGTGACATTGTACAGGAGACAGGGAGCAAGACCATCCTTAAGAAAAAGAAATGCAAAAAGGTAAAATGGCTGTCTGAGGAGGCCTTACAAATAGCTGTGAAAAGAAGAGAAATGAAAAGCAAAGGAGAAAAGGAAAGATATACCCATTTGAATGCAGAGTCCCAAAGAATAACAAGGAGAGATAAGAAAGCCTTCCTCAGCGATCAGCACAAAGAAATAGAGGAAAACAACAGAATGGGAAAGACTAGAGATCTCTTCTAGAAAATTAGAGATACCAAGGGAACATTTCATGCAAAGATGGGCTCGATAAAGGACAGAAATGGTATGGACCTAACAGAAGCAGAAGATATTAAGAAGAGGTGGCAAGAATACACAGAAGAACTGTACAAAAATGATCTTCATGACCCAGACAGTCACGATGGTGTGATCGCTAACCTAAAGCCAGACATCCTGGAATGTGAAGTCAAGTGAGCCTTAGAAAGCATCACTTTGAACAAAGCTAGTGGAGGTGATGGAATTCCAGTGGAGCTATTTCAAATCCTAAAAGATGATGCTTTGAAAGTCATGCACTCAATATGCCAGCAAATTTGGAAAACTCAGCAGTGGCCACAGGACTAGAAAAGGTTAGTTTTCATTCCAAACCCAAAGAAAGGCAATGCCAAGGAGTGCTCAAACTACTGCACAATTGCACTCATCTCACATACTAGTAAAGTAATGCTCAAAATTCTCCAAGTCAGGCTTCAGCAATTAGTGAACCTTGAACTCCCAGATGTTCAAGCTGGTTTTAGAAAAGGCAGAGGAACCAGAGATGAAATTGCCAACATCCGCTGGATCATCGAAAAAGCAAGAGAGTTCCAGAAAAACATCTATTTCTGCTTTGACTCTGCCAAAGCCTTTGACTGTGTGGATCACAATAAACTGTGGAAAATTCTGAAAGAGATGGGAATACCAGACCACCTGACCTGCCTCTTGAGAAGTCTATATGCAGGTCCTGAAGCAACAGTTAGAACTGGACATGAAGCAACTGACTGGTTCCAAATAGGGAAAGGAGTACGTCAAGGCTGTTTATTTTCACCCTGCTTATTTAACTTAAATGCAGAGTACATCATGAGAAATTCTGGGCTGGATGAAACACAAGCTGGAATCAAGATTGCCAGGAGAAATATCAATAACCTCAGATATGCAGATGACACCATCCTCATGGCAGAAAGTGAAGAGGAACTAAAAAGCCTCTTGATGAAAGTGAAAGTGGAGAGTGAAAAAGTTGGCTTAAAACTCAACATTCAGAAAACGAAGATCATGGCATCTGGTCCCATCACTTCATGGGAAATAGATGAAGAAACAGTGGAAACAGTGTCAGACTTTATTTTTCTGGGCTCCAAAATCACCGCAGATGGTGACTGCAACCATGAAATTAAAAGACACTTACTCCTTGGGAGGAAAGTTATGACCAACCTAGATAGCATATTCAAAAGCAGAGACATTACTTTGCCAACAAAGGTCCGTCTAGTCAAGGCTATGGTTTTTCCTCTGGTCATGAGTGGATGTGAGAGTTGGACTGTGAAGAAAGCTGAGCACCAAAGAATTGATGCTTTTGAACTGTGGTGTTGGAGAAGACTCTTGAGAATCCCCTGGAGTACAAGGAGACCCAACCAGTCCATCCTAAAGGAGGTCAGTCCTTAATGTTCACTGGAAGGACTGATGTTGAAGCTAAAACTCCAATCTTTTGGCCACCTAATGCAAAGAGCTGACATTTGAAAAGACCCTTATGCTGGGAAAGACTGAGGGCAGGAGGAGAAGAGAACAACAGAGAATGAGATGGTTGAATGGCATCCCCACTCATAGGACATGAGTTTGGGTAAACTCCGAGAGTTGGTGATGGACAGGAAGGCCTGGCGTGTTGCAGTCCATGGGGTCACAAAGAGTCGGACACGGCTGAGGGACTGAAGTGAACTGAACTGAACATAATCAGTGGCCATGTTCAGAATAAACTACAATGAGTCGGGTACAGAAAAGAAAAGCAAGAACAGCTAACAAAGCCAGATTATCTTCCCATGTCCCAATTTTTGTGCAAAAGAAATCTTCCTGCTGGACAGGCACTCGTGTACAGCTCAGAACTAGCATTAGCATAGTACATGCATCTCGTCATCTCATCGGTCACTATGCATGCCCCATTTCTTTTAATAGATCCTAGCTGGGACACAGCTAAAGAAGACTACATGGAGTTTAGGCTATGGGGTCAGGCTCTATAGACTGAAATCTGGCTTCACTGTCCACCACCAGAGAGACTACATACATCAATGTGGGATGTTGATAATAGTACATCCCTCAGAGAGTAAGAGGAGTAATTGTATTAATGAGCATAAAATGCTTAGCACACAAATAGGCACATGGAGAGCAAGTTAACTATTGTTACTAGTATTTTACTGATGTTGGTAGCTAAAGAAATTATGATATCAACAGTTTGACCTGACCCCAATAAGTAATTATATTAGTCCATTTCAGTTCAGTCACTTAGTCATGTCTGACTCTTTTCAACCCCGTGGACTGTAGCACACCAGGCTTCCCTGTCTATCACCAACTCCCGGAGTTTGTATATATATATATAAGTGGTTATATAACTTAACAGAAAATTAAGTTACCTGAGGCTTTGTGTGGTTGTGTGTATGTGGATGTGTGTGGATCGTTGTGTGTGTCTGGATGAGTGTGTGTCTAAACCTGCATTGCACCCACCACTGTTTGTGAACCTGGGATGGCCGTGTTAACTCTTCTGTGCCATTACTCCAGTCCTCCTCATTGTCCACCTCTCACAGGTACCATGCTGTTGTTGTTTTCTTTTGTTGTTTAGTTGCCAAGTCCTGTCAGACTCTTTCATGGCGTCATAGACTGTAGCCTGTCAGGCTCTTTTGTCCATAGGATTTCTCGGGTGAATTGCCATTTCCTTCTCCAGGCGATCTTTCTGACAATGGAATCAAAGCCATGTCTGCTGCATTGGCGGGCACATTCTTTACCACTGATCCACCTGAGAAACCCCAAAGTACAATGTTCTAAGCTGAATCAGAGCTCCATTAGCTATCACTTTTTATTCTCTTACAGAGGTCCCAGCTTGAGCTCTGACTCTGCTGGGGGGTAGAGGAGGCTGAGAAACAGCTGATCCTTCCTGGGGGATGTGCGACTATGGATAGCCAGGAAATTCAAGAGCGCAAAGCACAGACAATGCAGGGAAAGTTCTGGTCCTGGAAACTGAGGGGCAAGGACAGAGGGAGACTGTGGAGACCCCTCTTCAGCAGTTTTCACCCAATCATGACAGAGAAAAAGGATAAAACTAAAGCCGTTCTGAAGATTATCTTTCTATTCCACCTCACTTCTAGCTTTAGATTCTATATGGACAATCTACTCATTTTTTTGCCTTGAGATAATTTGGCTAGATCAGAGTCTTAGAAAAAAGAAAAAAAGAAACCTTGCCTACAACGTTTGATCCAAAGAAGTTTCATGAGAAGATGGATGAAATGTGAAATATTTGGATTCCTGGGGCAACTACTGTTTAGGTATTTACCTACCTATAGTCCAGGAACTCACAGATAATGCCTCCTACCAAGACCAAAGCATCAATATTTACAGTTTAAAACTGGCTGATAGTGGAAATCAACTTTATTTGACAGAAGCTTCAGGAGGAAATTGAAGTTTTCATTCTAAGAATGTTAAGAGATATTCTCCTATTTTTATCTCTGTTAAGTCACAACTAGTGAATTTCCTAATTGACATATATGTTAAAGATACATATATGGGAAGGGTTATATACATAAGGGAAGAGTTTATTTTTAAGTGTCTCCCACATTTTCTTGATTCCCAGAATTTTATATTATTTATGGAAACAATGTATTTGGTATCTGATTAATAAAGGTTAAAGATCCAACTCCATCAATTACTGTGTGACCTAAGTTAGAGCCTCAAATTTCTTATCTGTGAAAATGAGGAAAACAACACATTTGTAATTTTGGTATAAAATTTAGAAGCAATTGATATAGTGACTGGTACATTATAGAATCATAAGTAATAATAACTAATATCACAAATATAATGTATAAATAATTATATTTGACTCTTTGTGAATGAATATAAGTATTCATATTTCACCAACAAGTAGTTGGTGAAAATTAAAGGAAGTGTTTGAACACAGATCACACATACATCTGGGTTGCATTCTCCAAATATTTGAAACCAAGATACCTTTATCCAAAAATCAGATATCAACTTGAAGGAATTTTTACATCATCTAGAAAGAAAGAACCTAAAACTAATCCTTGTCAGGATCTACTCTAAGCTATAGTACAAAGTATTTAGCCAGAATGCATATAGAAGGAGGACACTTCTCTACCATTGGCCTTCATTTTATCTGAACCAGCATTTGTTCTGGCTGCTTAATGTAAATATATATGGACTATTAAATATTTTGAGTTGTATTCCTGACTATTAGTGCTTTGAAAATGCTACTTGATATTTAAAATTTTATTGAAGCATAGGTGATTTACTGTGTTGTGTTACTTTCTGCTACACAGCAAAGGGACTCAGTTATACACACACACACACACACACACACACACACACACACACACATGTTGTTTTTCATATTCTTTTCTGTTATGGATTATCACAAGATACTGAATATAGTTCCCTGTGCTATACAGTAGGACCTTGTTGTTTATCCACCCTTTATATGACAGTTTACATCTGCTATCCCAGTCCCCCAATCTGTCCCTTCCCCACCCTCCCTCCACCTTGCCAAACACAAGTCTGTTCTCTATGTCTGTAAGAATGCTTCAGTTTCATGGATATGCTCATTAGCATCTTAGATTCCATATGTAAGTGTGATATCATATGGGATTTGTCTTTTTCTTTCTGACTTACTTCACTGAATATGATAATATCTACGTCTATCCTTGTTGCTGGAAATGCACTATTTCATTATTTTTATGGTTGAGTAATATTCCACTATATATATGTACCACATCTTCTTTAGCTACTCATCTGTTGATGGACATTAAGGTTATTTCCATATCTTGTTTTTTGGTAACTAGTACTGTTATGCATGTATTGGTTGGTCAGAAAGATTTTATGGAAAAACCCAAATTAAGTTTTTGACCAAATCAATATCTTTTTGAATTATAGTTTTGTCTGGATATATACCCAGGAGGGAGATTTGCTGGATTGTACGACAGCTCTAGTTTTTTGAGGATTCCCCATACTGTTGTCCAAAAACACTGTTAATCCTCACTGCAAGCCTTTGACATATCATTGTCCCAATATACAGATGAAGGAGCTGTGAAGTGAGGGAGAACATTTATATCCAAGCTGATTTGAAAGTACTCTTCTGGGGCCAACTTCTATTACAAAACAATAGCAGAGCTGTATGTTTGTCATCTCTGCGTCCTAGTATCCAGGAGAGTCCTGCCAGGGAGTTGGTGCTCAAAATTAGTTTACTCCATTGAATTGAACAGAGGTTTGTTCATCTTTTGGGGGCTGAGTAATATTTCACTTGTCCAAATTCCATGGGGAATGAATTCAGGATTTCATAGTCATACCTTCTGTCCCAGGCTACAGCTTTAAGAATTTGAAGATTCCACCATGTTTAATAAGCTTCCCCAGTGGCTCAGTGGTAAAGAACCCATCTGGGATGCAGGAGTCATGGATTTGAGCCGTGGGAGACACAAGTGAGCAACTAACACACACCATGTTTAATACATCAATTAATGCAACTGCAGAAAATTTACTTACCTTAACCTCACTCCCGATAATGGTATAATTTATTCTCAGGAAAGGGGCAAATACTTCTAGAACTCTACCCCAAGTGAATATGATATTAATGAATATATAAGGACTAATGAATATATACAAATATATTCAGAAAACTATTGTTAGAAATAATTAGAAAGTCATAAACTGAATACCTAACAATGAAAGTATGGCTTAATGCAGTCATTTTGAACCATCTTCCATTACTTTATAATTTTTATTAAATAAATAGTTTATTCAAGTATAACATACAGAACAGGAAAATACACAAAGCTTAACTATGCTCTCAATAAGTTATCAGAGAATTACACTCTTTAATCACCATCAAATTTTTAGAAATAAATTATTCCCATTATACCAAAAACCTACTTCATGATCACTCTTAAATACTATCCTCACTTTCTCAAAGATATCTATTAACTTGACTTCAAATAGTATAAAGGGAAATACCTATTATAAGTAAAAAAGGTCAGAACAAATTGTTTATGCAGTATTCTCCTAGTTATGAGATTATTGATATGTAACTAAATGTGCAGGAAATTGCTAGAATGAAATAATGAAAATGTTCTCAGTGATCATCTCAGTAAGCAGATTAGGCATTATTTTTATTTTCTTCTTATTTTATGTATTCTAATAACGAAAGTATATGTTATTCTAATAAATAGTTGAAGGTCAAATATTATGCAGAGTAAAATTTATTACAATTAATTACAAACATGATTTTTCCATATTTGCTAGGAGTTGGCAAAGTGTATGTTATTCTAATAAATAGTTGAAGGTCAAATATTATGTAAATGGAGTAAAATGTATTATAATTAATTACAAACATGATTTTTTCATATTTGCTAGGAGTTGGCATTATTATTATAGTCCTAAAATGTGGAAGGGCTCAAAAGTTAGCCTAGGAAGTTAGGCTAGTACATACAATGATATTTAGAATAATATGTTCCTTATTAGAATGTGGTCAATTATTATACACCTTTGGTTACACCATGGACACGAGTTACCATGAACCCCAAACACATACCATGAAACCACATGTGGTATGGAAACCGTCCTAGCTGGTGTGAGTTTGAATTTGCTGCCAGTACAAACCGTCTAAGGTTCCCATTATACTAGCTTTGCCATGTTCCAGATCATTTCTTCCCTATTGTCCTGGCTTCGCTTGGGAAAGAAAAAAGTAGAAAAAGATGCTGGAGATCAGGGCAGCAGAAGGTTCTGAGTTTTGTACATCAGTTGCAATACACTAGTGCGTAGACAGCATTTTCTGCATCTTGCTCAAAATTAACAAGAAAAAAGTATATTTCTGTTACCTTTGTTTTTCCAGAAGGTAGGTAATGTATTGATGTGAGGATAGAGATGTGGAGAAAATTTTAGTTCTCAAAGAAGCCTTAAATATATGGTTCAGATGGTAAAGAATCTGCTCGCAATGCAGCAGACCCATGTTTGATCTCTGGGTTGGGAAGATCTCCTGGAGGAGGGCATGGCAACCCACTTCAGTATTCTTGCCTACAGAATTTCATGGACAGAGGAGCCGGGAAGGCCATGGTCCATGGGGTCCCAAACAGTCGGATACAACTGAGCAACACACACACACACACACACACACACACACACACACACACACACACACACACACACAGAGTCAAGATTAGCTGGATTCCTTTTCATTCCACACTTTCTCCTAATATTTCTTTTATTGCTTGTATATTTATTTTGAAAACAGATTAGAATTTACTATACAGAAGGGATGGATGAGACCTAGAGGGAATGAAACAAGAACTAAATAGAAAACAAATGGAAAGGAATTCAACAAAAGTAATTCACAATATCCAAGAGAGAAGCTAACAAATTTCCTAATCACAAAAACTTCCCTCTTGGGAAGTCAGTTTTCCCAGAAGGAGCTGGAGAAGGGAACAAATATTTAAATCACTGATGATAAAAGCCTACTCCTCCATCCAGGCAAAGGACCCTGATTCTGCTCTGTACTGTGGAGAATATTCCAGACTGACTAGTCCAGGTTGTTGAGAAATTGCAAAATTTGAGCTGGGGAAAGGGAGTGGAAATTGTTAAGAGTCTGGCTGAAACCTCATAAATAGTAATGAAGTTAGCAAATCTTAAGCCTCAAACTGCTCTCTCTATTGTCCAGGAAGATACTATTTTTCCTGGAAAGAAAAGCCCAGGATAGTGGAATGTCTAAAAATCCTGCTGTAATAGCCAGACTGTAGAATTTAGTGACCAGCAGTGACCCAGAGTGGTAATTTTTCAAACCCTGACATTTATTTAATGCCTTTAATGTGGTTATGTAAAAGTATTTCACATGCACACTATTAATATTTAGGTGCTAGGTGGCTGCTAGGCATAGTGGTTTATTATTTATGAGTCTTTTTCTTCTGGTTCGTGGGAAGATGAGTGACTGCCATTGACCCAAGAGGGATTCCTTTAACATCACCCATTAAATTCTTTAGAGAAAGAATAACAGTATCTTGCAGCGGGTGTTATTGCAAAGTATACTAATGTACTAGAACAGAGATCAAGAGAATTGCATTATGGTTGTTCATTGGTAACAGGTAAAAACTGGAAGTGGGTGCATTTGCTTAGCCTCTCTGAGTCTCAGTTTCTTCATCTGTCAAATGGGAATGTTAACAGTGTTTTTCTCAGGGCCACATGCTGTATGCCTGTCAGAATGCTTTGAAAATAGAAAACGCTTAAAACTCATTTTCTACCTCCATTTAGAGGTTTCAGTTCCCTCATATGGAAAAAAACAGTCGTTTGACATGAAATGTCAAATAGTTTCATTTCACCTGATAACCCCAGCCAATTGATATTAATTTCTTGGAGTGTGCCCTGAAAAGGATTTGAAATCCAATGTGTTTGAAAATGCTAGATAGATTATTCACGTCTGCCTTGGATAAAGAAAGAAAAATGGCTGCCCACGTGGTACTTATTTCCCAACCCCCACCCCAACTCCAAATCCTAAAGTTTCTGATTTTGAACTTAGCCTTTGTGTTTATGAATTACCTGGGGGGAAATTAAGGAAAGCTAATTAGGATCACTGTTACTAGATCTTTAAAGCAGCCCTAATAAAACTGGGCAGAGCCTGGCAATTTCCCTACTCAGCTTAGGGCCTTTTGCTCGCAGACATTGCACAGAAGCTTGCCTTGCTAACTTTTGACCAGTGAAGCTCTAAGCCAATGGCTGGTATTTGAATATTTGCCAGTAAAAACAACCTTGTGGAGTTTTATTACCTTATATATTCCCAATGGAGTCATGATAAGATCTCTGCTTATCTTATTTCTTTAAATCATTCCACTCACCTTACTTTACTTCTCTGAATTTCACAGGAGGAAGACAAGGAATTATGTGATTGGGATAAATGAAACGTAGTCAACAGTTTGATCATTAATAAGTATAAAAAGTAATTTCAGAAATTAAGTGCAACCTCATGTATAATTACTGAATTTACTGAGACTAATGTTTTAAATATTAAGTTGTTTTCATGAGTTTTTCACGTTTATGTAAAAATTCTTTTAAATATTATTTTTTAACTACCCCAAAAGGTTGCAAACTTAATGCAGCTATTATGATTAGAATTTATTCTATTCCAGGTGTTGTATATTTACATATGTATAGTTATTCTTAGTGGTTGTAAATATAACAGTTATAATTTTAAATTCTCATTCATGCAGAATTATAAATATTTTCCTGTGTTTTTCATCTTCATTATAAACAGAAGAGGTCATGTTAATTGTAGCATAGTATGTCATCAATGTTTGGACCAGAATGGATTAGCCATTTGCTTCTCATAGAATTTTTATATTGTCAGAGCCATATTATGGTTTGAACTTAGGATTGTCTACACATTCCAACATGTTATACTACACAGACCAATCGAGCCTTGCTCTTTTACACTGAAGAAAAATATTTTGTGTAAAAAGACAAGCTCCATAGTCCATCATTAATTGTTTAAAAAATAACAGTCAGAATATGTCCTAGGTGAAATATTTTACATATATCACATTTTGAAATAAATAATTTCATTACTTTCAACAATGTCATAGAGTTTTGATATAATGAATATAAAAACATTCCTTTAAACATTGTGCAATAAAAAATGTCATCATGATATCTGAAACATTCATTGTCATCTTCAATTTTGTCAACATGACGAGCCAACACCTTTATAGCTATGGACCTCCACTGGGCATTCATGGAGAATTAGTGGAATGAGTTACCACACCTCTTCCTGGTGTACAAGAAACCTCCTAAGTGAACAGTCTGTAAAAAGAGGTGAAATATAGTTGAAAAATACTGTAGGGAGGTTTTTAAATAAGACAGCTTGGGTAACCTTGCTGTGTGATCATGGCAACATCATTTACCCTCTCTGTTGTTGTTTCCTCATCATATAATTGATATAAAGACTCAACTGCTCTTTGAACAGTGTCTAATATAGAATCCCTCAATACATTTTAGCTATTGTTATACAAATTTACTCCAAAGACAAGGAACCAGGATTGGAGGGAGATAAGATTCCAAGAAAGGCATGATGTTTGTCATTCTGATGGTCTTCTAGTCCATCTCCTAGGAACTCATGACAAACTCTGAGGATGGGACTCTACTGAAATAAATTAAAAAATGAAAACAAAAAGAATCATTTTGTGAAAATTTTCAGCTCATTGGAAGAGAAAGTAACCAGGTGACAAAGACAAAGTCTCCAATATAGTAGATGAGGACACTGGTATCCTCACATTAGTCAACACGCTCATCTTCGATGCTATCATTGACTAAAATCATCTACAGCAGTGCCATAATGTGACAAATAACCACATATGCCTATTTGCCACTGGTAGCAAAGAAGACATGATCCTAAAAAGGCTAGAGAAAAGATGAAAATGTAAAAAAGAAAAAATAAATTTCCCAAAATTCTCAAAGAAATTTAGAGGGTCTATTCCTGATCATGGGGGATTTGCTACTGAGAAATAATGTTTTGTGGCACTAATTTCACCCACAGACAGTTATGATATATTGCACTAAGTTCTAGTGGTGTGAATAGAACAATGATTTGCTACAAAAACCCAGAAATTGGTTTTTTTGACAAGCATTTACTGAACAGCTATAATTGTTGTTTGAGGTATTGTTTACTGTACCAGTGAGAGTCGGATAGGTGATATCATCATAACAAAGTACCCCCAAGTCTCACTGATTTATAATAACAAGCATCATTCTTCATCTATGATATAGGTCTCTCACGGTAACAATGGCTCTCCTCCGTCATCATCTTCACTTAGGAGAGAAAGCCAATGGAGGAACTTCTGTGTGGTATATTGATGGCCTTATGCTAGAGGGAAAAGAGAAAGGGTGAAGCACTAGTTGAATGATGAAGCCCTTCTGTGCTCAAGGACTATGTGTCAACCCCTTCCATGACCCTCTGAATTCAACAGAGCAGGGATATGTGATCTCTTACAGAGTGGGAGACCAGGGGTGGGGGAAACATGAGTTTTCAGCCAACAGCAACACAATCGACTTGCCATGTACTCTATCTTGTAGAATTTCATTTGGCCAAATTAGTCTTAAATATGATACTTATTGAAACAAACATGCAGACATCAGTGAAAGCACAAATTTGATAGTACAGTCAGTGTGCTTTTAAGTGTTAGTTCCTTGAGATTATTTGGAATTGAAGATCATATGAGTTCAAGGCTCAAGGATTCAAAAATATCTCCAGATTCTTTCATCATTTCCCAAAGGAAAAGAAAGAATAAGTAGGATACCAGACATTTATGCAATCCCTATGAGATCATACAGGCTAACAGAGGAAAGTTTTCAAAAGGCAAAAATATCATAGAGTTTCTTTTCAATAAACATTATTCAGTAAATATAACATCATTCATGGCCTGGAGACATACCTCCTTGGGTTGTGATCCTGGCAGGTATCATAGATTCTACAAGATGGGGCAAGTTATATTCTTACAGAGAAGATCCTCTTTTGGATCACCCAAGGATTACAAAAAGTGTAGCTACCCTTCAGATGAGATTTTATTTGGAGTGTTTCTTGTTCAGTGACCCTTCCTAACTGCACAGAGGATACTTTTCATTCATTGGCTTTGGCCAATTTTATCTTCAGCAATCCTAGATTTCTGTAACTGAATTGATCTTGCCCTTCACTGAATTTATATAGATGAAATGGTCTTGTTTTAGACTTCTGAAACTATTTGTAGACCTCTCCCTTCACATGTTTGAAATAAATGTGAGGCATTAATTTTAGTCAGACAACACTGAGCCCAATTCACTTGGGAAAATGCATTTCAATGTGCAATTTATCATTCAGGACCTGTCCACTACTCCCTGAGAGTAAATTAGGCACTTTGAAATGTGCATTAAACTCCTCCTGGCTACTAGGTATCATTTAGGGCCGTGGGGCAATAATTTACTTAGTGGTAACTTGGTGACCTCAAAAAGTTTATGTTATTTTGAAAGTTCTTAATTTTCTTCCACAAAATAATTAATGCACTAGGAGGCTGGGTATGCTTATAAATATGTTTCCAGACAGGCAACAACTATTGAATAAATAAATAAGATAGTGTCATCAAGCAGATACAGAAATGAAATGTTGCATAAATGTGTTGTCTATCCTATCCACACAACAGATGTTTATCTTACAAAACAATTATTTCTGTGGATTTCTTTTTATTTATAGGACTGTCTTATATTTTATTGTAATTAGTAATGCTTCATAGCTATAAGGATTTCCAGATTCACATTACTGGTTTTTCCATAGTACAAAGCACATTTATCCAAAGTTAGAATAATGTTCTAAATATCTTGAGAGTTCTGACAGCAACTTACATCCTGCTTCTTCCTTGACTCACAGCAAAGCTTCATCTAGGTTAACTAAGTTGGTTATTAAGTTTCAATACCTCTTACTTCAGTTGCTCACTTATTCAGTTCAGCTCAGTTCAGTTCAGTCACTCAGTTATGTCCGACTCTTTGCGACCCCATGAATTGTAGCATGCCAGGCCTCCCTGTTCATCACCAACTCCCGGAGTTCACTCAAACTCATGTCCATCAAGTCGGTGATGCCATCCAGCCATCTCATCCTCTGTCATCCCCTTCTCCTCCTGCCCCCAATCCCTCCCAGCATCAGAGTCTTTTCCAATGAGTCACCTCTTCACATGAGGTGACCAAAGTACTGGAGTTTCAGCTTTAGCATCAGTCCTTCCAAAGAACATCCAGGACTGATCTCCTTTAGAATGGACTGGTTGGATCTCCTTGCACTCCAAGGGACTCTCAAGAGTCTTCTCCAACACCACAGTTCAAAAGCATCAATTCTTTGCACTCAGCTTTCTTCACAGTCCAACTTTCACATCCATACATGACCACAGGAAAAACCATAGCCTTGACTAGATGGACCTTTGTTGGCAAAGTAATGTCTCTGCTTTTGAATATGCTATCTAGGTTGGTCATAACTTTCCTTCCAAGGAGTAAGCGTCTTTTAATTTCATGGCTGCAATCACCATCTGCAGTGATTTTGGAGCCCCCAAATATAAAGTCTGCCACTGTTTCCACTGTTTCCCCATCTATTTCCCATGAAGTGATGGGACCAGATGCCATGATCTTCGTTTTCTGGATGTTGAGCTTTAAGCCAAATTTTTCACTCTCCTCTTTCACTTTCATCAAGAGGCTTTTTAGTTTTTCTTCACTTTCTGCCATAAAGGTGGTGTCATCTGCATATCTGAGGTTATTGAGATTTCTCCCAGCAATCTTGATTCCAGCTTGTGCTTCTTCCAGCCCAGCGTTTCTCATGATGTACTCTGCATATAAGTTAAATAGGCAGGGTGACAATATCGATGTACTCCTTTTCCTATTTGGAACCAGTCTGTTGTTCCATGTTCAGTTCTAACTGTTACTTCCTGACCTGCATACAGGTTTCTCAAGAGGCAGGTACTCCTCGCCCAAACTCAGGGGCGGAGGCCAAGAAGAGCTACCCCACGTCCGAGGTCAGGGGCAACAGCCGAGAGAAGCTACCCCACGCCAGAGGTCTGGGCGGCAGCCAGGAGGAGCTACCCCACGCCAGAGGTCGCGGGCGGGGCTGAGAGGAGCTACCCCATGTCCAAGGAGCGGTAGCTGCACGGGCACAGGAGGGCCGAGAGGAGCTACTCCACGTTTAAGGTCAGGAGGGGCGGCTGTGAGGAGATACCCCTCGTCCAAGGTAAGGAGCAGTGGCTGCACTTTGCTGGAGCAGCTGTGAAGAGATACCCCACGTCCAGGGTAAGAGAAACCCAAGTAAGACGGTTAAGTGTTGCGAGAGGCATCAGAGGGCAGACACACAAACCACAATAACAGAAAACTAGTCAATCTAATCACACGGACCACAGCCTTGTCTAACTCAATGAAACTAAGCCATGCCCTGTGGGGCTGCAGGTCATGGTGGAGAGGTCTGACAGAATGTGGTCCACTGGAGAAGGGAATGGCAAACCACTTCAGTATTCTTGCCTTGAGAACCCCATGAAGACTATGAAAAGGCAAAATGATAGGATACTGAAAGAGGAACTCCCCAGGTCAGTAGATGTCCAATACGCTACTGGAGATCAGTGGAGAAATAACTCCAGAAAGAATGAAGGGATGGAGCCAAAGCTCATTTATTAAAGTGCCTCAAATTAAGCTTCATCCACCAAGTTAAGTACAAGTTATATCCTCTGGATCTTGTTTTCACTTGGGGAGAGAGAATTACTGATAAAAAGAAATTCAGCATTCATCTCTTATAAGGTGCAAAGATTTTCACGATATCTCTAAAATTTGGACATGTCTTATAATTGATCTGCCTACATTTCTTTGGTAGCACCTTTTTCTCTCTTATTGTTATAAAGTGATGGTACGTTTTGTAACTGATGGCATATTGGATTTTTGAAACATAAAAAGGCAGTATATTTTAGAATTTTGAATACAAAGACCTGAGTAAAATAGCTCTGAGGCTTCCCAGGTGGCTCAGTGGTTAAGAATCCACTTGTCAAAGCAGGAATTGCAGGAGACACAGGTTCAGTCCCTGGATGGGGAAAATCCCCTGGAGGAGGAAATGGCAATCAACTCCAATATTCTTGACAGAGCACCCTGGAGGGCTACAGTTTATGGGGTCACAAAGAGTTGGATGTGACTGAGGGACTGAGTACGCTCACAAGAAAATAGCGTAAGACAAGCAGAAGCTGATGTTTTCATACCCGTTTCAACTATACTGTCCCTCTGAAGATGAGTTTATTCCCACCAATGAGTTTTGCAAATGTTAGAATGGGGAAGAAATTGACCATTATATAAAAGTAAAATGTGTGTGAAATTTTGAGGAAATATATGTATACCATAATAAAGCAGCAGAAATATTTATTTTAAGAACTAAAGATTATTCTTACTACTCTCCAACTAATGGGAGTTGAAAGAGTGACTTGCCAGTGAAGCAGAGTTTTCGTAAGACACAATGATCCAAAAAAACTTGTGTATACAATTAATATGTATCTTTGGTCAGAAAAGACCCATAAGGAATGTATTTTTCAGAAAAAAAAAATTGTACTCAAATCATTTCAATTGCGTCTACTATAGACCTCTTTGGATGAACCATCAAGTTCACATGTGAGACAGGCGGGTAGAGGCATAGGAGACAAGAAAAACAGAGGAAAAAAAAAAAAGGAAGGAAAGATAGAAGGAAAAGAAGAAACAGAAGAGATTACATGTAATCAAGATATGGAATTCCTCAAATTGTACCCTTGATGTTACCCTGAGTTTAAAAAGATATTTGCCTAAATATTCTACACATTTTTATTATCAAATAAATACTAAAAAATATATATGCTCCATTCTCTTAGTAAAAGGTGATGCCCATTAGAGTTTGTTTGCTATATTATTCTGAAGTATCAATAAACACCTGGAAATCCCACTTCTGATACACAAAATGTCAAAATTCCAAAATGTGATTTCATGAGTATTCCAACACCAAGCTCCCTGAATAGAGCACTTTTCAGGAAAGATTTCGTTCAAATTTAAACAGCTATGTCATAATTTTCAAATGAAACATACATAGTTGAACATCTTGTAAATTTAAGTCCTAGAGTACAGCATAACTGTAAACTATTATACAATAAGAACTATTTTCTGTATCTACATACCTTGATAGCATTGTGAAGAGAGAAGTTAAGATGTGATACACATGATAATATGGAAGATTCTGAGACTGAGGCCTCTGCACTGTTCCAACCAACATCACAACAGATTCACACTGAAGTTGAATGTGAAATATGCATTTGAACTGTGAAAACTTTAATAATATTTATGCATCTATAAATTCCGCATTTGCCTGAAATTACTCTTCAGAGTGTCTTTATAATCTTTAAGTTATAGAGTTAATTGACATGATTAAGAAAGTCCCAACTTCATTGGAAATTAGGGAAAATAATATAATTAATTTTTTTCCTTTTGATTCACTTCTATTGACTCTATTGATCCATCTGTACCTTGTGAGTATGACCAGGGTCTGGAGGCAGACATTAAAACCTATTAAGTTTGAGAAACATGGCCCTCAAACTTTTATTTATACTTGCAACCTTTTAAACATCCAGTTAATTACATTACATTCATAAAATAATGATAATTATATTTCCTTTTATAGTTATCAATAGGATTAAATGAACTCATCTATGCAAACATCTGGCACATCAAGTATGTTCAATAATTGGTTGGTTAAAATAAGTCCCATATAGCTAAAGAAGCGACGCAGCAGCAGCAGCCTAAGAGTAGTAGTGACAATGGCACCCCACTCCAGTACTCTTGCCTGGAAAATCCCATGGACAGAGGAGCCTGGTAGGCTGCAGTCCATGGGGTCGCTGGGAGTCAGACATCACTGAGCGACTTCACTTTCACTTTTCACTTTCATGCGTTGGAGGAGGAAATGGCAACCCACTCTAGTGTTCTTGCCTGGAGAATCCTGGGGACAGCAGGACCTGGTGGGCTGCTGTCTATGGGGTTGCACAGAGAAGGACACGACTGAAGCAACTTAGCAGCAGCAGCAGCTTACTTTTTAGTTATGTGGTTAGAGTCTGCTGCTGCTGCTGCTACTAAATCACTTCAGTCATGTCCAACTCTGTGCAATCCCATAGACGGCAGCCCACCAAGCCCTGCAGTCCCCAGGATTCTCCAGGCAAGAACGCTAGAGTGGTTTGCCATTTCCTCCTCCAATGCATGCATGCAGGTTAGAGTCTACTTGATGATTTACTTCTACTTTCTCCTTCCCTGGTGGCTCAGACGGTAAAGCGTCTGTCTACAATGCGGGAGACCTGGGTTTGATCCCTGGGTTGGGAAGACCCCCTGGAGAAGGAAATGGCAATCCACTCCAGTACTATTGCCTGGAAAATCCCATGGACAGAGGAGCTTGGTAGGTTACAGTCCATGGGGTCGCAAAGAGTTGGACATGACCAAGCGACTTCAATTTCACTTTCTCCATAAATTTCAGTAACTCAACTCAATAAATATTTATTGAATGATGTGATAGGTCTAGCTGCTGCTGCTGCTAAGTCACTTCAGTTGTGTCTGACTCTGTGCAACCCCATAGATGGCAGCCCACCAGGCTCCCCCGTCCCTGGGATTCTCCAGGCAAGAATACTGGAGTGGGTTGCCATTTCCTTCTCTAGAGAGGATAGAAATTATAAAGTACCTCCCATAGAAGTATTCATAGAGAATGTTGACATGTCAATAACATTCACATGAGAAGAACCTTGTACCCCTGTTTTGCAGTTTTAGCAAGAAGTGTGGATTTCCTTATGACAAAACTGTGGTGAAGATGAATGATAATGGGTACCATAAAACCACTGATGAAAAACATTCAGAAAAGATGAGCTTGAAGATACTACCTGAAATATAGAAACAGCATCCATAATAAGATGAGGCGAGGTTTAATATACCACAAAAGGTATATTAAAATTCAGATAAATTCTAAGGTAGCTTAAAGACAAGAAGACTAGGCAAATATATCTGGAAGAAATATATTCAAATGAAAAGCTTGATCACCTTGCTAATTTGGTAGGTTAAAAAGCAAATAAGCTAAAATCCACATTATCTTTACTGTTAGTTCAGTCATTCAGTTGTGTCCAACTCTTTGCGACCCCATGGACTGCAGTACACTAGGCTTCCCTGTCCATCACCAACTCCTGGAGCTTACTCACACTCATGTCCTGTGAGTCAGTGATGCCATCCAACCATCTCACCCTCTGTCGTCCACTTCTCCTCCTGCATTCAATCATTCCCAGCATCAGGGTCTTTTCAAATGAGTCAGTTCTTCGCATCAGATGGCCAAAGTGTTGGAGTTTCAGCTTCAGCATTAATCCTTCCAATGAATATTCAGGACTGATTTCCTCTAGGATGGACTGGTGGATCTCCTTGCTGTCCAAGGGACTTTCAAGAGTTTTCTCCAACACCACAGTTCAAAAGCATCAAATCTTTACTGTAGCAGATAATCAGATATCTAATTTTAGCTTAGTTCACATATTAGGGTCAATGGTCTTTAGGGGTGAGAAACTATCCTTTCTTGCTTGAAGTCTTAGATCCATGAGACATGATATGATTTATTTTATTGATGAAGGAATGAGAGATGACCTTGAGGGAGACATAAAATGACTCAAGAATCTGTAGGTCATAAGGAGACTCTGATCACACTCTTTCAGTGGCCCTGACTCCCTCTTCCATTCTTCATCTTCTCCACCTTCCAAAATCACCAAATCTTTCTCTCATTTCCTACCAGACAAATGATCTTTCACATTTGGTTCCCTTAGAATTACATCTTCTAACCCAAACCAGAATATCAGTAACTTTTCAAAAATGACATTTTTTTCCTGCATGGAAGAGAAATCCTAGTGCAAACTGTTGATAATACTATGTTTGAAACAGACTCATAGATACAGAGAATAAACTAGTGGTTACCCAAAGGGAGAGAGTTGGGGCTTTAGGTAAAATAGGTGAAGGAAATTAAGGACAAACTTCTAGTTATAAAATAAATAAGCCATGAGAATGTGATGCACGATGGGGAATATAGTCATTAATATTATAATAACTTTGTATGGTGACAGGTAGTTACTAGACTTATCATGGTGATCAACTCATGATGTCTATAAATGTCAAATCACTATTTGTATACCTGACACTGATATAATATTACACATCAACTATACTTCAATTAAAATAAAAGAATGAAGAGAATACTGTGTTCTCTATTTGAGCACTCCAGAATACATTACAAATTGTAGTAATTCACATATCTTCCTTTTTCTGTTGGCTTAATCACAAAGCTTTAGAAGGTAGGGGATGAAGAGCAACTGAAGCTCAGCTATAAATTATGTGACCATCTATCATCAACTTGAGAATCAAGGTCATGACCAGAGTGTTGTTTGGTAATAGCATCCTTGATAATGACACGTGGAATAGTCAGTTATCCAGCCTTTCCAAAGATCTCTCATCTTCTGTTGCCAAAGCTTCATCCTTTTTTTAAAAAAAAAAAAAAAACACAGTAAAGTTTAAAAAAGGAAAATAAAGTTTACAAGCATTCTAATAAGGAATTCTGGGAAGGCAATGGCACCCCACCCCAGTACTTTTGCCTGGAGAATCCCATGGACGGAGGAGCCTGGTAGGCTCCAGTCCATGGGGTCACCAAGAGTCGGACACGACTGAGCGACTTCACTTTCGCTTTTCACTTTCATACGTTGGAGAAGGAAATGGCAACCCACTCCAGTGTTCTTGCCTGGAGAATCCCAGGGACAGGGGAGCCTGGTGGGCTTCTCTCTGGGGGGTCGCACAGAGTCGGACACGACTGAGGCGACTTAGCAGTAGCAGCAGCAATAAGGAATTAGGAAGACAGGAGAGCTAGTATTTATCCCCCTTAAAAAGCAGGTGATATGAAAATTACTCTCTTTTTTTCAGGGAAAAAAGTGTGTAGAGTAAGGAAGGTGGTCATGGGGGAAGAGCACGTGGTATAAGTGACCACGGGGATGAGAGAAAGGGGAAGAGGCTCAGTGCCTATCAGGAGTGGGAGATCTGGAAAGCAGGAAAGGTTTCTAATGTACATGTGGGCTGTCTAAAACTCCTTCAACTTTAAAATTTAAGTTTTCTTCTAAGAGCCAGTAAACACTGCTGTTTCTTTACATGTTGCACCACATAAAGATTAGACCATATGGCGCCTCAGGTGTTATATGGGATGCAAATTTATATATAGAAAGGTGTTTTTATATATGTATATACATATTATTTTCAATGCCAAGTTCTTATTTATCCTTACATTTTCCACAACACCAAGCATAGTATTTTGCATACGGCAGGTACTCAATAAATATTCACTAAAGTCACACAAATAAGTATGGTTCTCAAACTAGTGTTTACTAACCTGGAAGCATTGTGATATGCTGAAAAGACTATATGTCTGTTGACATGAAAACATCTCAGCTATACTCCTTGGCTTATTAAACTCAATGATTTTGGAACCTTTAGCAAGTTCTTTCTCTTTCCTAGAATCTCATTCCTTCTCTGGATCATAAGGGCATTGACTGGGTCATCTCTCATTGCCTGTACAACATTCTAAGTCCAACACTGTACACTTATAAGTTTCCAGGTAATTTTATTTGGCATAGATATTATAAGCATTGTGTAGCCCCAGATTCTATCAGTTCTACTCTAGAGTTCTTCAAGTCTATATTTGGTTTCCCATTGTTTATTGTTTTAAGATAAACAGCTGAGATAATACTGTGAAAGAAGGGTGATGAAAAGCACTGGTTTACAGCTCATGTGGTGTGTGCATGATAAGTTTCAGTCACATTCGACTCTTTGTGATCCTATGGACCATAGCCTGGCAAGTTCCTTTGTCCACAGGATTCTCTAAGCATGAATACTGAAATGGATTGCCATGCCCTCCTCTCGGGGATCCTCCCAACCCAGGGATCAAACTCACTTCTCTTACATCTCCTGCATTGGCAGCAGAGTTCTTTACCACTAGTGCCACCTAGGAAGCAGCCCCTCTCCCCGCGTTGTTTAAATGACCAGAGGTGATGAAGTAGCCCCGGTAACAATAGCTATTGTACATTCATTGTTTATTGTGGGTCCTAGGCACTGTGCTGGTCATCAAAGAAACATTTTCTTTTTTGCTTATAATAATCCCTATAAGTGGGCTTCCTGGGTGGCTCAGTGGGTAAAGAATATGCCTGCAAAGCAAGAGACACAGGAGACATGGGTTCAGTCCCTGGGTTTTGAAGATCCCCTGGAGGAGGGCATGACAATCCACTCCAGTATTCTTGCCTGGAGAATCCCGTGGACAGAGGAACCTAGTGGGCTACAGTACCTAGGATTGCAAGTCAGACATGACTCAAGTGACTAAGCAGGCACACGGGCAATCCTGAGAAGCAGGCCTCATTGTTTTAGTGGCAACACTTCTTGAAATAAGTATAATAATCACAAGAAAGAGTGCTGGTGGTCATCTGGGATTAGGGGTTATGGACAGGTTCTATTCTTCCTTAGCTAGTAACCCATAGAGTCACAGCAAGATATTGTGCAACTGTCCCAAATTCAAATTTGTAAATTTGCTGCTATAAGTAGTTTATGTAAAGAATTGACATCTCTAAAAAAGCAACTTTAAGAATATTTTAATAGATCTTACTTGTGCTAATGAATTTTATAAGATATAGCCTTTGTCCTATTTTCTTCTGGTTCTATTAGAATTAGCTCTTTCTTACAAGTAAAAGAACTAAAGATTTATTGTCCTCAGAACATGTGGAAATTAGAAAATGGACTAATGGAATCCATTAATATCCTTTCAACAATTAGATGAATTGTAGATCAATACAGTATATTAATAGAGTCAAACTGATTTATATAAATATCCCATCGGGACAGCCTCAGGAAGCTAGCACTAGTCTGAATTGTCTTGAAAAAGCAAGAAAGTCTTACTTACAAGACAAAGGCCTCTTTCCTATCTTGCATTTTAACAATTTTGAAGTGACAAGTGAAAATAAGCTAGTCTATTTTGTTTAATGAAAACACACCACATCTTATTGAAAAACATCTAAGTGTAGCAAAGTGAACAGCATTCTTGTAATATTAATAATAATTTAGTTCTTTGTTGTGTATTCCACAGTCAAATGTATGTATTGTTTTAAAAAATGATTTTAGTAATAATTCTTATTTTAGTTTAAATATCCTTTTTGTTTTCAGGGTGCAAGAAACTCAGAATAAACGGACTGATTAAATATGATTGATATAACAGTTACCCTCCCCTGTACACATTCTGCATAAACCTCTAAGTCTAACCTCAAAGATTAAAATTAGAATTCCAAAGGAAAATTGCTGCAAAAGTACTTTGTGCTAAACTGGCATCAGACATAAAAATAAAATAATGTCTGTAAAGTTTAAGGGACTAATTAAGATTGTAATGTGGCCTCATTCCTAGGAAAATATTAGGACTCGTGATTCAAGAAGCCTTGTGTTTCACAAATTAAAACAAAAACTATTGAGATAGTTCATCTATTAAAATGTTCCAGGATTGAAATTTAATGAAAATCTTTAATTAATTTATATCTGAATCTCATTTTCTCATTACCAGTGAGAATCATTAGGAAAATAGAGAATGGTATGAACTGCCCACATTCCCATAAAAAAAAGAGGTCAAAAGGTAGAGCATGGCAGTTCAGCAAGAAAAAGAAAACAAGCTATAAATTATCTTCTGCAGAAGGACAGCGTGTTCAGCCAGACACAACAGGTTTTCTTTCTTATTGCTCACGTTACTCTGGCACCCCTGCTTATGAGCTTAGATCTACAAAAGCATAGCTGGGCATTGGGTATATTCAGCTCAAAATGAGGAGTCAGGACACATCTGTTCACACGTTACTAAAAGGAGATGGGCACAACCGTAGTAGACATCTGACCCTGTACAATTTGGAGCAGGATGCAGAATAAAGAAGTCAGCTTTAATTCTGGAAGAAAGGGGGAGAAAAGCCCAAACATCATTTTCCATTTACATTGACAGCAGACAAAAATGGAAAGCAAAAAAGAAGCCCAAGATAAGGAGAAAGCTGTTTCTTATTATTCTGACTCTTAAGAGGAAAAGAAATAATGTATATTGGGTCAACATGAGGTATTGATTGTCATATCACTGAATATGAATTTAACTACCATTAACATAGATGCTAGAAAAGCTTTCATTAACACTCGAAACAATTCAGTTACTTAAATGCCCCTTAGATCTCCCTGCAGTTTCCTAAGACAAGGTTTATGAAATTACATAGTGCATATTCAAAAGCATCAAATGAAAGATAGCTAAGTCATGATGGTCAGTAAGAAGGTAAATTTGCCCTTCCCAATTGGTCACACGATTCTAAGAACATCTCTGTTCATACAAGTGAACAGTCAGTGACTGCTTTAATTCTTTGAGGAGGCTGGAAAGAATTGACAGCACAAATCAATGGGTACAAACACAAGCTCTTCCCAAAATGAACCTACGAAGGGGGTTGTTGTTTATCAAACTGACTTTTGATGGTTTCTCTAAAAATCTAATCATTTCCTCAAATTCTTAACAGGGCACATGTAGTTAAAACCAGAAGAAATTTGAACATTGCCAGCAAAGTGTTCTATGAAGAATGTCCACATTCTATGAAGAATTTCCACATTTTAAAATTTTTAACAGTAATACAAAATGAAATAGAAAGAAAGGAAAATGTTGAGAAGAAGCACAGAGTGTTTAGAAGAAATAATACTAACTTAAGGAAGCTTATGGGCTTCCCAGGCAGCACGAATGGTGGAGAGCCGGCCTGCCAGTGCTGGAGATGTAGGTGATACAGATTCAGGCCCTGGGTTGGGAAGATCCTGTGGAGGAGGACATGGCAACCCACTCCAGTATTCTTGCCTGGAGAATTCTATGGACAGAGGAGTTTGGTGAGCTATGGTTCATGGGGTCGCAAAAAGCTGGACATGAGTGAAGTGACTTAACATGCATGCAAGGAAGCTAAGGCCCCCTGATACCCAAGGTTTGCTTAGGAAGGACATTACTGCCTCCTCAGTTCTTATAGAACTCCAATTTTTTGGAGGAGGACTTCCCTCAGGTTCTGCATACATTATTTTAGCGTCCTAACTCAGTGTTTAAATCATATTTTTTAAAAATCAAATCTTTTTTAAAAATGAATAAAATAATACCTAATATATGTAACAAATGTAATGTCAAAGGCAACATGCCCAGGGTTTTGAAGTATTACCTATTTGGCTCACCACGAGAGTCCTAAGAAGAAGGTACAGTGATTGTCCTGCATTATAAAGATGTGGTAAAATATCCCCCAGGAACAGATTTATGAAATAGTCAATCAGAGATGTATTTTCAACTTTTAACAAGTGTCTGGGCTCCAGTTCTGGTCATATTACTTCCTGGGACTGTGCTATGAATACAGTAGCTCCTAGGCCATGTGTGGGTCTTTAAATTAACAAAAATTAAACTTAAAACTCATTTCCTTAATCACAGTAGCCACATTTTAAGCATGCAATAGATACTGTAATTTATAGTGCAGATAGGACACTTTCAACATCACAGAAAATTCTTTAGACATCACCGCCTTAGGACATTGGTTTTCCTTTGATGGTGCTGTCAACTTTCTCTTCCATTCCTTACAATATCCTAAACCAGCATTAATCCACAGAAAATACTTTGATAGGCTGTGATGAATCTTTCCTTCCACCTCCCAGGAAAGGCACACCATCCTCTTATCTGGAGAAAATTGTTTGTATCCCACTTCTCAAAACAAAACTGTTTTAATTTCTTAAAAATGATTAGAAATGAAAGCTTAAAATTATTATCAAATAGAAATGTGATGAGTACTCTCTGGGAGTCAATGTGGGCTTTTCACCAAACCATCTGTATGATCTTTGACGGCTGAGAAAGTAAAGCAAGTAAGATTATTATGAAGTATATTTTATGGTGATGATGTTATTTTGGCTTCACATAAAATAATGATGAAATTTCACTAGGGAATGCAGTTATGTGCATTTCTGCCTAAAATGATATAGTAGGACATTCTGAGTCTAAGAACACACATCAGAGAATAATCAGAATGATTCAGTGCTAAATCAGGACAAAGAAATATCCAGTCTGGCCTGAATCCTACAGACAAAAAGAAGATGTTAAGGAGTATCACAAAGGTAAATGAGACCCAGAAGAGAGCAGAACAGGTTGTTGCCAATAATTTTCCAATAATGGCAATTCAATATAATGTTGTTAGTAGTGTAAATTGCTAATCATTACATTTGGAAAAGTGTTAGGCAGTATATTCAAAATCAAAGTTCAAACATAATTAAGAAATCAGTTGAGGTAGGACTTCATTTGTGCTTTTTGAGGGTAGAGAAAGCAAGCACCCAAAAATACTGACAGAACTGAGATAATGATTTCAACTGATCTAGGAAAATATGTGAGGAATGAAATGAAGACTCAGTATTGTTGGCTAACATAGTGGCTTACTTGTAGTTTTCATTCCCAAAGTGAAGATATTGTACTATCTTATGAAATAAACCATTACATAGAGTTTTTACTTTGAATAGTGGCACAACTTTGTCATGCACATACAAAAAATTTTAGACTCTTAAAATGTTCTTATTGAAAGAAGCTTTGGTAAGTTCTCTAGCTTAACCTCTAAATGTTATCGATCAGGATCCTAAGACCCAGAAAGGGTCAGTAATTCAACTATGGTCACTTAGTTCATTGGCAACAGAGTTGGGGCTAAAACCATGGCACCAGGTGAATAATTGCAGCCTGTGTAGTAGCCAGCAGCAACAACATTTCTGTATGTGTCTGAGGACCCGAGTAGTTTGGATGTGGTAGATGATCTCTAGGGTTCTTTCAATGCTAGCATTTTGAGAAGTCTTTTTTCAATCAAAAATAAACTTTAAAAATTTTATTTTAGAATAAATTTTTTAATAAAACAAAATAACAAAATGTTTAAAGTCACCATTAAAGGAAAGCTAGCATGCCCACTCCAGTACTCTTATCTGGAAAATCCCATGGATGGAGGAGCCTGGTAGGCTGCAGTCCATGGGGTCGCGAAGAGTTGGACACGACTGAGCAACTTCACTTTCACTTTTCACTTTCATGCATTGGAGATGGAAATGGCACCCCACTCCAGTGTTCTTGCCTGGAGAATCCCAGGGATGGGGAGCCTGGTGGGCTGCCATCTATGGGGTTGCACAGAGTCGGACACGACTGAAGCGACTTAGCAGCAGCAGCATGCCCATCTTAGATCTTGCTTTAGAAGGCACAGATATTATATATTGGAAATGCTCTGTGTAGCACACCTAGCAACCATCTCCTTAAAAATAGTAGCCATGTCTCTTTCATTTTTGTATCCTAGACCTGGAACAGTGCCTAGAACATGAAACGTATTAGTTAAATTAAATTGACCTCAATTATAGAGATAAGGAAACCCAGGCCCATGAATTCTCAACTGAGATAATGTTGCCCCCAGAGTGAAAATTGGTTCTTGAGGGGCAAAAAATCTAAGTCTTATCATGTATAAAATACAGATATACAGAGAGTACATTAAAAAATATACAGTATAGCTGGGTATTAAGATTTCATAAGGGAGGGAAAACTAAAAAGGCTTCTATGAGGACAAAAGAAAATTAAAGATTGAGAAGCTCTGGTCTAAGCCTATAGAAATTTCATGAAGACAATACACATCACAAAATCAGAGGAAAGATACCAATATTTTAGACTGATCCTTTTTTAATTTTTATTTGTATTATTTTTAACACCAAAAACATTTTGCATTGGGGTATAGCCAATTCTCGGAGAAGGCAATGGCACCCCACTCCAGTACTCTTGCCTGGAAAATCCCATGAACGGAGGAGCCTGGTAGGCTGCAGTCCATGGGGTCGCTAAGAGTCAGACACGACTGAGCAACTTCACTTTCACTTTTCACTTTCATGAATTTTCCTGAATTGGAGGAAGGAGGGCAAGTCAGACACGACTGAGCAACTTCACTTTCACTTTTCACTTTCATGAATTGGAGAAGGAATGGCAACCCACTCCAACTCTTGCCTGGAGAATCCCAGGGAGGGGAGCCTGGTCGGCTGCCGTCTATGGGGTCGCACAGAGTCGGACACGACTGAAGTGACTTAGTAGTAGTAGTAGTATAGCCAATTCTATGGGGTCGCACAGAGTCAGACACAACTGAAGCGACTTAGCAGCATCAGCAGCATAGCCAATTAACAAAGTTGTGGTAGTTTCAGGTGAACAGCAGAGGGACTCAGCCGTGCATATATATGTACCCGTTCTCCCCCAGACTCCCCATCCACCAAGGCTTGCACATAACATTGAGCCGAGTCCCGTGTGCTATACAATAGATGTTTGTCAGTTATCAGTTTTATATATAGCAGTGTGTATGTTACTTTCTCAAAGTTCCTATCACTTCCTCCAGCAACCATAAGTTCATTTTCTAAGTCTCTTAATCTCTTTCTGTCTTATAAGTAAATTCACATGTATCTGGATTTAATCCCTGGGTTGAGAAGATCCCCTGGAGAAGGGAATGGCTACTCACTCCAGTATTCTGGCCTGGAGGATATAGTCCCTGGGGTCACAAAGAGTCAGACATGATTGAGTGACTTTTATTTTCACTTGTATCATTTCTTTTTAGATTCCACATGTAAGGTTGTCATATGATATTTCTGCTTCTCTGTCTGACTTACTTCATTCAGTATGACACTCTCCAGGTTCATCCATGTGCTGCAGAGGGCCTTATTTCATTCTTTTTAATGGCTATTATTCCACTGTATGGATGTACCACATCTTCTTTATCTATTCCTCTGTTGATGGATATTTTGGTTGCTTCCATGTTTTGGTGATTGTAAACAGTGCCACAATGACATTGGGGTACATGTATCTTTACAGACCATGTTTTTCTCTGGATATATGCCCAGGAGTGGGATTGTAAGGCCAAATAGTAGCTCTATTTTTAGTTTTTTTAAGGAATCATCATACTCTTCTCCATAATGACTGTACCAATGTACATACCCACCAACAGTACAGGAGGGTTCCCTTCTCTCCATACCCTCTCCATCATTTGTTGTTTGTGGATTTTTTTGATTTTGGCCATTTTGACCAGTGTGAGCTGATACCTCACAGTAGATTTGGTTTACATTTCTGTAATAACTAGCAATGTTGAACATCTTTTCATGTGCCTATTGGCCATCTGTAGTATGTCCGCTTTGAAGAAATGTTTAATCAGATCTTCTGCCCCTTTTTTGAGTTGGTTGTTTGTTTTGATGCTATTAAGGATCATAAGCTGTTTGTAAATTTTGGAGACTAATCCTTTATTGTTCATATCATTTGCACATATTTTCACCCAATCTGTGGGTTGTCTTTTTGTTTTCTTTATTATTTCCTTTGCTATGCAAAAGCCTTTGAGTTTAAGAAGGCCACTGGAGATCAGTGGAGAAATAACTCCAGAAAGAATGAAGGGATGGGGCCAAAGCGAAAAGAATACACAGCTATGGATGTGACTGGTGACAGAAGCAAGGTCCGATGCTGTAAAGAGCAATATTGCATAGGAACCTGGAATGTCAGGTCCATGAATCAAGGCAAATTGGAAGTGGTCAAATAAGAGATGGCAAGAGTGAATGTTGACATTCTAGGAATCAGCGAACTGAAATGGACTGGAATGGGTGAATTTAACTCAGATGACCATTATATCGACTACTGCGGGCAGGAATCCCTCAGAAGAAATTGAGTAGCCATCATGGTCAACAAAAGAGTCCGAAATGCAGTACTTGGATGCAATCCCAAAAACGATAGAATGATCTCTGTTCGTTTCCAAGGCAAATCATTCAATGTCACAGTAATCCAAGTCTATGCCCCAACCAGTAACGCTGAAGAAGCTGAAGTTGAATGGTTCTATGAAGACCTACAAGACCTTTTAGAACTAACACCCAAAAAAGATGTCCTTTTCATTATATGGGACTGGAATGCAAAAGTAGGAAGTCAAGAAATACCTGAAGTAACAGGCAAATTTGGCCTTGGAATACGGAATGAAGCAGGGCAAAGACTAATAGAGTTTTGTCAAGAAAATGCACTGGTCATAACAAACACCCTCTTGCAACAACACAAGAGAATACTCTATACATGGACATCACCGAAATCAGATCAATTACATTCTTTGCAGCCAAAGATGGAGAAGCTCTATACAGTCAGCAAAAACAAGACCAGGAGCTGACTGTGGCTCAGACTACGAACTCCTTATTGCCAAATTCAAACATAAATTGAAGAAAGTAGGGAAAACCACTAGACCATTCAGGTATGACCTAAATCAAATCCCTTATGATTATACAGTGGAAGTGAGAAATAGATAGATAGAATGCCTGATGAGCTATGGAATGAGGTTCATGACATTGTACAGGAGACAGGGATCAAGACCAAGACCATCCCCATGGAAAAGAAATGTAAAAAAGCAAAATGGCTGTCTGAGGAGGCCTTACAAATAGCTGTGAAAAGAAGAGAAGTGAAAAGCAAAGGAGAAAAGGAAAGATATAAACATCTGAATGCAGAGTTCCAAAGAATAGCAAGAGGAGATAAGAAAGCCTTCTTCAGTGATCAATGCAAAGAAATAGAGGAAAACAACAGAATGGGAAAGACTAGAGATCTCTTCAAGAAAATCAGAGATACCAAAGGAACATTTCATGCAAAGATGGGCTCGATAAAGGACAGAAATGATATGGACCTAACAGAAGCAGAAGATATTAAGAAGAGATGGCAAGAATACACAGAACTGTACAAAAAAGATCTTCATGACCCAGATAATCACAATGGTGTGATCACTGACCTAGAGCCAGACATCCTAGAATGTGAAGTCAAGTGGGCCTTAGAAAGCATCACTATGAACAAAGCTAGTGGAGGTGATAGAATTCCAGTTGAGCTATTCCAAATCCTGAAAGATGATGCTGTAAAAGTGCTGCACTCAATATGCCAGCAAATTTGGAAAACTCAGCAGTGGCCACAGGACTGGAAAAAGTCAGTTTTCATTCCAATCCCAAAGAAAGGCAATGCCAAAGAGTGCTCAAATTACCGCACAATTGCACTCATCTCACATGCTAGTAAAGTAATGCTTAAAATTCTCCAAGCCAGGCTTTAGCAATATGTGAACCGTGAACTTCCTGATATTCAAGCTGGTTTTAGAAAAGGCAGAGGAACCAGAGATGAAATTGCCAACATCCGCTGGATCATCGAAAAAGCAAGAGAGTTCCAGAAAAACATCTATTTCTGCTTTATTGACTATGCCAAAGTCTTTGACTGTGGATCACAATCAACTGTGGAAAATTCTGAGAGAGATGGGAGTACCAAACCACCTGATCTGCCTCTTGAGAAATCTGTATGCAGGTCAGGAAGCAACAGTTAGAACTGGATGTGAAACAACAGACTGGTTCCAAATAGGAAAAGGAGTATGTCAAGGCTGTATATTGTCACCCTGTTTATTTCTGGGTTTTCTATCCTTTTCCATTGATCTGTATTTCTATTTTTGGGTCAGTACCATATTGTTTTGGTGACTGTAGCTTTGTAGTATAGTCTGAAGTCAGGGAGCCAAATCCTCTAGCTTCATTTTTTATTTTTCAAAATTTCTTTGTTTTTTCAGGGTCTTTTGTGTCTCCATACAAATTTTGAGATTTTTTTTGTTCTAGTTCTATGAGAAACACCATTGGTAATTTGGGATACCATTGAATCTGTAGATTGCCTTGGTAATATAGACCTTTTTACAATTTTGATTCTTCCAAACCACAAACATGGTATATCTTTCAATGTATTTATTTTTTCTTCAATTTCTTTCATCAGCTTTTTATAGTTTTCAGAGTGCAATCTTTTGTCTCCTTACGTATGTTTATTTCTAGGTACTATATTCTTTTTCATGCAATGGTAAATGGAATTGTTTCTTGAATTTCTCTTTCTGATCTTTCATTGTTAGTGTATAGAAATGCAACAGATTTCTGTAGATTAATTTTGTAACCTGTAACTTTACCAAATTCATTGATTAGCTCTAGTAGTCTTTTGGCAGTATCTTTAGGATCTTCTACGTATAATATCATGTCATCTGCAAACAGTGAGAGTTTAACTTATTCTTTTCCAATTTGGCTTTGCTTTACTTCTTTTGCTTCTCTGATTGCTGAGGCTAGGACTTCCAAACCTATGTTAAATAAAACATGGTTAAGAGTGGACATCTTTCTCTTGTTCCTGATCTTAGAGGGAATGTTTTCAGTGTTTCACCATTGAGTATGATGCAAGCTGTTGGTTTATCATATATGGCCTTGTTATGTTAGGGTATGTACTCTCTGTACCCACTTTCTGGAGAGTTTTTGTGATAAATGGGTGCTAAATTCTGTCAAAAGCTTTTTCTGCATCTATTGAGATAATCATATGGTTTTTATTCTTCAGTTTTTGATATGATGTATCACATTGATTGATTTGAAAATGTTGACAAGTCCTTGTATCATTGGGATCAATCCCACTTGTTCATGGTGTCTGATCTTTTTAATGTATTGTTGGATATGGATTGCTAGTATTTTGTTGAAGATTTTTGTCTCTGTTCATCAGTGATGCTGACCTGTAATTTTCTTTTTTTGTAGTATCTTCATCTGGTTTTGGTATTTGGGTGATGGTGGCCTCATAAAATGATTTGGGATGTTTGCCTTCCTCTGTGAATTTTTGGAACATTTTCAAAAGGATAGGCATTAACAATTCTCTAAGTATTTGATAAAATTCGCCTGTGAAGCCATCAGGTCCTGGACTTCTGTTTTGGGGGAGGTTTTTAGTCATGGTTTCAATTTTAGTGCTTGTGATTGGTCTGTTCATATTCTGTATTTCTTCCAGGTTCAGTCTGGGGAGACTTTAACTTTCTAAGAATTTGTCCATTTCTTCCACATTGTCCATTTTATTGGCATATAGTTGTTCATAGTAGTCTCCTGTGAGCCTTGGTATTTCTGTGGAGTCAGTTGTAACTTCATTTTTATTTCTAATTTTACTGATTTGAGTCTTCTCCTTTTTTTCTTGATGAGTCTGGCTAAAGATATATTGATTTTATCTTTTCAAAGAACCAGGTTTAGTTTCATTTATCTATATAATTGTTTTGTCTCTATTTCATTTGTTTCTGCTCTAATCTTCATGATTTCCTTCCTTCTACTAACTCTAGGTTAGTTTGTTTGTTTGTTTGTTTTTCTCTACTTATTAAGGTGCAAGGTCAGATTGTTTACTTGAGATTTTTCTTTTTCTTGAGGTAAGATTGTATTGCTCTAAACTTCCCTCTTAGAACTGCTCTTGCTGCATCCCATAAGTTTTGGACCATTGTGCTTTCATTTTCAATTGTCTGCAGGTAATTTTTTAAATTTATTTTTTGATTTATTTAGTGATCCAGTGGCTGCTTAGTAGCATTTTGTTTAGCCACCACATGTTTGTGTTTCTTAGAGTTTTTTCCTTGTAGTTTATTTTTAATCTCATAGCATGTGATCAGAAAAGATGCTTGATATGATTTCAATTTTCTTAAATTTGCCAAGGCTTACCTTGTGGTCCAGCATGTGGTCAATCCTGGAGAATGTTCCATGTGCACTTGAGAAAAATGTGGAGTCCTCTGCTGTTGGATGGGATTCTCTATAAATAGATTGATCCTATTTGGCCCTCACAAATGCTTAAAAT
This sequence comes from Tragelaphus eurycerus, assembly GCA_935064755.1. Lineage (NCBI taxonomy): Eukaryota > Metazoa > Chordata > Mammalia > Artiodactyla > Bovidae > Tragelaphus > Tragelaphus eurycerus. The sequence continues at coordinate 3,890,780 of CAKXYN010000015.1, forward strand.
GTTACACATTCTGTTTCATGACAGTTATTAAAATGGCTTTATTTTGTTCTTATTATTCAATCATTCATTTAAGAGATTCACTTTCATATTCTATTCAAAGCTGTCTTCTCTCTGAGCATTCATTACTAATTCCTTGGGAAACTCCCTCTCTTCCTCCAAGGGACCCCAGTGCTCCCTTTGATCTCCCGGCATCACTGATCCTCTATTTTCATCTGACCTATGAGCTCCTCCTTCCCATTTAGTGTATGTGGTCCTACAGAACCCCTTTTTCCCACTTAGAAACCTCCCTGTCTCTCTCCAATACTGTTATCTCTACATTAGAAGGAAAATTAAGGTAGCTAAGCTGACAGCTAGACAGAAAGCATGTGGGGTGCCATATTACAGCTCCCCCAAATCTGGAGGCACCTCTCAATTGACTTAATGAGGAGAAATACTACTGTCCTCTCTTCTACAAGGAAATGAAATGAAAGATTGGCTTTTCCTTACCAGCACTGTACTCCCACAACATATATCTGACTCAGCTCCTCCCCTGTCACCCACTTCCATCCAGAAGTGGACTTGCTTCTCTTAACTGCTGGATGAGAGCTGGCGGTCCTCTACAAACACTGCTGCTCTAAACATTGAATATGCTGCACTTATTTGATTCTCAATGCTTGATTTATTCTGAGCTGTGAGCCTCATTTTCTAAGTCAAGTCCTAGGCCTCTAACATGAAACTATTAGGCCCACTGCCATTTACCTTGGGGACTAAGCATTTGAAGATTATCTCATTTATTTCTCATAACCAACCAGTAAAATATTATTCTCTTCTTTTTAGAGATGAGGAAAGTGATTCTTCAAAGTTAAACAACTTTTCTAAGGCACAAATATTTCTAACAAATAAGTGGTTCAACTGCTAATGTACTCTAGATGGGTAAACTCTAAAGTCCAACTCTTAACCATAATTTTTTAAGTGAAAGTGAATTACAATTAACTTGATTGGAAGCCTGCTTGAGAGATACTCAGGACCTAGTACATGGCTAGTAAGGAAACCAATGTCTAAAGTTGGAGCTCAATAAAATATTTAATAATTTATAACACCAATTTTACTTTTTTTGTGGGTATATCAGATGTTATTTTTCAACCTGAACTGAGAGAAGTGTTTCATGGGGTCACAAAGAGTCGGGCACAACTGAGCAACTGATCTGATCTGATAATGGAAAATAACATGGTAGCACCCAGGCATTTGGGGGAACAAATTATGGACATTTTTCTTATTATTGATTCTTTTCAATAGGTATTAAGTGGAGAAATAGCAAGATGATAAAAGGTTCTTCCTAAGTAACAGGAATAATTCCAAAATAGACTAGCCCACAGTTGGGCCCACCATAGCTGAATCAGAGAACGGCATCATTTCTGGTTGATAGATGAACAATCTGTTGTAAGGCTGGCCAAGAATTCTGGACTCCCGTGCCATCTCTGATTCATCTGTGTCACCAGAGTCTGAATCACAGCTGTGTGACCTCAACTGATTGATGAAAAACAGAGAAGAGAAAAAGATTTGGAGGAGATTGGACTTAGAAGCTGATATGCTTTCTTTCTTACCTACAAATCCTTGTAATATCATCTATATGTGTACCGTTTCTAAAATTCATTATGAATCTCACAGATGTTTATATGGCAAAACTTGCAGATCTTCCCGTCTGTTCTCTATAAAGTATCAGTGTCTTAGGGATATATTTTTAGCTTTCTAGTCCCCAGAGATCATCTGTGAGACTGGTTGACTCCAGTGTTAATCCAACAATCTTCTGACGGGGGTTCTGGGAACACCCCTGTAGCTGCCTGATAGAGTCAAGGAGACTCCAGTTTTCCTATTATATCTCTTAATAATGGCATAGGATATTGTCCATCCAAGGATGCTTTCTTACTGGTGCTGAGATTTTGTGGTGCCATAGTCTCTCCCAGGTTACCTCCACTAAAACCTATGTGAGAGTAAGCAAGACTTGTTGGGTTTTTATCAAAAGTTATTAAGACAATTGACTTCTCTGAAAAAGCAATTCTGGGAACAGCGTTTCTTTCTCCAAAGTGAGCAGAGGGAGTTGGAAAGTCAGAGTTCAAGGTCAGGGTGTCTACTTCAGGGGCTGCAAAAGCAGTAGTGAGGATTCTTTAAATTTTAACACAGCAGATAGCAGAGATGCTGGGATTGCCAGCTTCTTAAGCATTCCCTGTGAATGACACTAAATTCAAATTCTTGTTGTCAGAGTGCCACAGCTAGCCTGCACAGAATCTTCTAAGAAAGTCTTCAGTAAACCCTTCTAATTTACAAATCCATGAAGTTAAATTAGTCTCTGGGGGAGAATTACCAGATTACAAAAAAAAAAAAAAACCAAGAAGAAGAAGGAAGTAGGGTAAGGATTAAAGAAAGAAGAAGAGGTAAATCAGAATTTAAGCTTTGTTCTTTCCCATGAGCTGATAAAGTAACTAGGCTATTAAATGTCAGACAGTTCCAACAATTGTTGAAATAACAAGGTCTTTTTGGTCAACAAGTCTGAAAACCACAAGCGATATAAGGACTGCTGTACTTCATTCTATAACGTTCTTGCTACAGCTCAGTTTCCTCATCCAGGAAACAGAGCTACAGTTGGTCACTAATACCTTAGAGATGATGATGCTCACTGCCCATGTCTGGGACCAGCTCTTGAGCAGGCGGTGTTTTCTCCCTATGGAGGAGCATCCTGCCTCCTATCGCCCCTAGAGGCTCCACTACAAACCAGTTTTGAGCTCCGCCAGCAAAAACTTATTTTAGAGCCCTATTACCAGCAGTACAATTCCTTGGTATAACAAGATAAGAAGAATTGATACATTGAATTTTTTAGAAACTTTTTCACTCATTCTATAAATACTCTTTGAAGGTCTCCTACACGTCCAGCACCTTCCTATGCAACTTGAGAGACATCAATGCACAAAACCAAAATGTCTACTTTTAAGGACCTTACATTGCAGCTGTAAAGAACATAAACCTCACATCTTTCTGCAAGGGCTGCAGTCCAGGGAACCTGCTTTGAGATATGAAATAATATTCACTTTATTTGAAACCATTGTCTAATGTCAAAAACCTTTTAAGGAAGAACAGGGAAGGAGAATGAAAATAAGAGGAACTAGGAGAGGGACGTAAAAAGTATAAAATACAATGAAGCTTTTTGTAATCCCATATCAAATTAAATTTTAGAAATGGAAGAAAATGTGTTGGTGTCAGGTTATAATGGGCTATTTCATTTAACTTTTTCATCAATCATGTCAATAAGAATTAATAGAGAATGTATTGTATTTTAGTTCTGTTAACTATGCCCCATTCTATTTTAATAAACTTGTTTAGTTTGTCCTATTGTCCACTTATTGGTCCATTTATTGAGCATTCTTTATGTTTAAGACATTGTGTTAGATGATTTTCATAGTAGGTTACCTGTTAAATCTTCAGGTACTTTTATCCCTATTACATAAGTGAACAAATGCTCAGAGATTACATGACCTGCTCAAGATTACCCTGCTAATACATGGAGAAGGCAACATTTGCATCTAATTATGTACTTCTTTGAACCTGAATCAGAGAAGGCAATGGCACCCCACTCCAGTACTCTTGCCTGGAAAATCCCATGGATGGAGGAGCCTGGTGGGCTGCAGCCCATGGGGTTGCTAAGAGTCAGAAACGACAGAGCGACTTCACTTTCACTTTTCACTTTCATGCATTGGAGAAGGAAATGGCAACCCACTCCAGTGTTCTTGCCTGGAGAATCCCAGGGACGGGGGAGCCTGATGGGCTGCCATCTATGGGGCACTATGGGGACTGAAGTGACTTAGCAGCAACCGCAGCAGCTGAATCTGTATGTCCTAATCTAAAAATAAGGGATAATAACACCTACTTTGTAGAGATGGTCTAAGTATTATAAATAATAGATGAAAAGTTGCTATGGCAGTGCCTGTTGCATTAAAAGCTGTATAATCGCTGATAGCTGTTATACTAAACATCTCCTATGATCATTGGGGACAACCTGTATCCAAAAATGTAGAGAGAGCTGTATCAAAACTCCATTATTTGCCCTATGGCAAATTCAATGTCATCCTCCGTATTTCTGTAGTTAATTAGTGGTTGATATTTCCCGTGATTTCCTGATTCTAGTAAATTTTTGTTCTCTCTGTAGCTTATATTAACAGTTGTTTCACTGTTGGAACAACATAAAATCAAATATTGAACATCTCTGTTCTTAAAATCCCCTTGGCTATTTCAACTGAATGGGCTCTAGTTTCTGCACTAAAACCATGCTCATTTCTCACACAGAGCAGGATAGTTCTCTCTCCCGTTGTCTTAAGTCTTCAACTTTAGCCCTAAGCAGGTTTCCAAGGCGTTTTCCTAAGGCAAACGATTTGTTCCTTAAGACCCTTGGTATCAGATGATAAAATAAGTTTTCATCCAATTAGGTGACTATTACCTACTACAATACCTTGTGGGCCCCTCATTTATATCTGATCTGATTGGATTTCTCACCTGGGGTGATTGAATGACTATGGATGAGTCATTCCGGTATCTACCCGTCAGTTGTAAAGAAAGTTGGACTAGATGGTCAGCAAACTCCTTCTTACTCAGTAACATTATTCTACTCAGAGCTTTCAGATAATTCCTTTTCTCATAAACTTCAGCACATGGGTGGGGTTTGGAGTGGAACTTGAGAATACTTTAAAACGAATTGCACCATAAAAGATACTTTATGCATAAGGAAAAATCATCAATTTTGTTTTTACTCGCTCACCAAAAATGAAATCAAAGCCACAAATTTCCCTTAGTACATTCAATCATAATATACTATATGCCCACACTAATAAAAACAGAGACAAAGGAGATAAAATGTTTTGAAAATGATGGAAAAGGGCAGAAATGTAACTGTTAAGGATAAAATGTGTTACAGGAATATTGATGAGACCAGGAAAGGTTTAGCCACTGAAATTCAGGGAGGTAACCACTTTGCTGTGCTGAGACATTTGGCAGGGCCTACGGTACCTGGCGGTAATCTATTTTTCTGGTTAAAAAAGACATATGTGCTCATTTTAAGGAAATTGGAACATTCAGAGGGATAAAAAAAAAATAAACAGTGATTGCTCACTATATCAGCCATGAATAAGCATTGTTAATGTTCTGAATCATTTCTTTCTTTGGGGATTGATTGGAACTGTGGTATATGCATAATGTTATAGTCTGATGTACTGTATTTTGCTTAATATGGGTGACAATTATATCTTTCCCATCAACCTAACATTCTTTTATGAAATGTTAAGTCATGACTAAGGCTATATTAACCAGAATCAAGGTGGGTTGACTTGTTCCTTGGAATGAGGATTATTATTTTGTTTTCAGATGAAATAGTAAAATTGAGCATTTGCTTTCAGCAACTCTGAGAAAGACTGAAAACCATCTTAGTATCTGAAGACTGTTTTCATCTCTAGTGGCCATATCTCTTAGTTGCATATTGTAAGCAATTTCTTTCACATACCTAAGTGAGCACTTCCTAGAAGGCCCTAGAAGAGCCCATTCTTGGGTGGAAGGCAAATGCATTGAAGTTTAGAAACAAAGCATCCAGGGGTCATGTAGTGCCATGGAGAGCTCAGGCACTTGTGGGTCTCCTGGGCAGAAGTTCAAACCTGGCTGTTCACCCTTGCTGGCTTAATGGCCTTACACAAGGTGTCCTCTTTGAAACTCTGTTTCTTAATATGTAATATTTTATCCTCTATCTCACTGGGGCTCCATAAGAATTAACAAATAAAACACATGCAAATAGCTCAGAATATAATGTAAAGTGCAAAAGAAATACTAGCTAGGCATTATTGTTGTTGTTATTGCTTTTATTGCCACCAGTCTCATAGCTCTGGAGGCTAGCCAAGTCTAATATCAAGGTGTTTACAAGATGGTTTCTTAGCCTGTGGAAGCATCACTTCCGTCTTTGTCTTCATCTTTACCTGGCATTTGTGTGCATTTGTTTCAGTGTCCAAAGTTCCCCCTTTAATAAGGACACTAATCATATTGGATTTGGGCCTAACCTAAGGATCTCATAATATTAATAACTATTTATATATGCAGTGACCCTATTTCCAAATTTAGTTGCATGCTGAGATACTGATGGTTTCGGGAAGACACCATTCAACCCGTAGGAGTTAACACCAACCAGCCTGTCTCCAAGCTCTTGCCTCTGTTAGTGTGCACACTGCAGGCAATGAGGGGGCTCATAAGATAGACCCTTCTCACTGACTCCTGCCTTATTACACCTGTGTTTATGGTAGGATTCAGTACCAAGATTCTGCAACCACCCATCTTCTCAGTTCAAGGAGATGCCTTATAGACACCTAGCTTGAATTTATCTGCTCTATGATTCTAAGTAACTAAGCTTATCAGGCATCCAAGGTGATATTCAGGAGGGAAGTATACTTGAGTCCCTAAATTGTTTAACCTTTCATATTTGTTAATGAGTTTTTCCAAATCTGATTGCTTTCCAATGATTAGCATGAAGTAGATATTTTACTACCCCACTCCCTAGACCTCATTTGTCCGGAAACTAGTAGAAGGGCATGGGAAGACATACCAATGGCAAGTGGAAGCCTAGCGATGCTTTGGTCAACTCTCTCAAAGCAAATGCAGCTCTTCATCTGTTCTGGGTTGCTCAACATGATGCATGGACTTATATGATTCACATGATTCTATCGTGTTTATCCATTTCTTAACTTTAAGTCTTCTTTTCATTTTATTGTCTCAGTGTCCGATAGTTTGGAAAGTTGATTCCAGTATAACTTGTTGTTCTGTAAAACACTGTGGTAGATTTGAGGGTCACGGCTTCACTGAGAAAGAGAAAGAATCACAGCCCCAGACCCCATGTGCCTGTCCAGAATAAGTGCTATCTTATGTAATAGCACTTCTGGACATAAGATTTACACTTTTCAACTCCTAAAAGGGTAGAGAAGAGCAAACACAATAGAAGTTGATTTTTCCTCAAGTCCTGGCAGAAGTGGCCAGTGGCAGTTGGTTTTGATACAGTTTGGGTCCAAGTTAGAATTAACTTTTTTTTTCGTGCTTTCTATGTAGTTGAGTAACATAGAAAATAATAATTTAAGATTAGATCTATATTGGCCCTGAGTTGCTTGCTTAATACCAGAGTGTAGATTTCAAACCTTCTCCTGGAGACCTCAGAAACATTACAAAACATGGTCCTTCTTTTTCAACCAGTCTTGAATCATTGCCAAGTCCTGCAAAGGTAGCCAGGCTAGTCTGCACTGTTTTTGTGAGACATGTCAGTGGTGGTAAAAAAAAAAAACTGTGCCTTTTTTGTTGTCTTTAAACTTGTCAGACCCAGTCTTCAGAGTGTATTTAACTTCTCAGTGGCCCAGCCTGTCTTGGGGCTCCTAACCTTCTCATTGCTTGGACTTTATGTTCACTCGCAGTTGAAGGACACCATAGAGAAGAGGATGGTGTTCTGTCCGGGGGCCCCTGGACCCCTCTCAGGGGTGCACATGCCCTCTCAGGACCACCTGTCTGGGGCAGCGAGGCCCGTGTCTGTGAATCAGAGCCCCTGTGACCAGGGGACTGGGCTCACCTGATCTGAGCTCTCCTCTTTGGATGTAGGTCAGCTCAGGAGCTTCCCAGCACCTGCCTGGGCCAGAAGGAGAGGAGTGTGTTGAGGAGCAGAGTGGACTGTGTGCCCACAGGGTTGTTGCCATATGGTCCTGGCTTCTGAGTCTGGGTGGCAGCCACATAGCCCATCTATCCCACTTATTCATCCCTGCCCATCCCACCCTTGGCCACCACTGATTTTCTCTTACTTCCTTGTAATTTTTTGGACTTCCCAAGTGGTACTGGTGGTAAAGAACCCACCTATCAATGCAGGAGACATAAGAGACCCAGTGTTCAGTCCCTGGATCAGGAAGATCCCCTGGAGGAGGGCACAGCACCCCACTTCAGTATTCTTGCCTAGAGAATCCCCATGGACTGAGGCGCCTGGCAGGCTACAGTCCATGGGATCTCAGAGTTGGACACGACTGAAGTGACCTAACACTAGCAGAAGTGATATAATCCTGACTGATTTTTACCACTTCTCCAAAGCAGTGGTTCTTAATGGATTCCCTGATTAGCAAAATCAGTATCCCCTGGGGTCTTCAGGCCTACCCAATCAGGAAATCTGGAGGCAGGGTCCAGCCAGCTGTATTTGAACAAGCGCCGAGGTGATGCTAATACACACCCAAATTTGAGCAGCACTAATCTGCCTCTTGAGAAATTTGTATGCAGGTCAAGAAGCAACAGTTAGAACTGGACATGGAACAACAGACTGGTTCCAAATAGGAAAAGGAGTTCGTCAAGGCTGGATATTGTCACCCTGCTTATTTAACTTCTATGCAGAGTACATCATGAGAAATGCTGGACTGGAAGAAACACAAGCTGGAATCAAGATTGCTGGGAGAAATCTCAATAACTTCAGATATGCAGATGATACCACCCTTATGGCAGAAAGTGAAGAGGAACTAAAAAGCTTCTTGATGAAAGTGAAAGTGGAGAGTGAAAAAGTTGGTTTAAAGCTCAACATTCAGAAAACGAAGATTATGGCATCCAGTCCCATCACTTCATGGGAAATAGATGGGGAAACAGTGGAAACAGTGTCAGACTTTATTTTTCTGGGCTTCAAAATCACTGCAGATGGTGACTGCAGCCATGAAATTAAAAGACGCTTACTCCTTGGAAGGAAAGTTATGACCAACCTAGATAGCATATTCAAAAGCAGAGACATCACTTTGCCAACAAAGGTCCGTCTAGTCAAGGCTATGGTTTTTCCAGTGGTCATGTATGGATGTGAGAGTTGGACTGTGAAGAAGGCTGAGTGCCGAAGAATTGATGTTTTTGAACTGTGGTGTTGGAGAAGACTCTTGAGAGTCCCTTGGACTGCAAGGAGATCCAACCGGTCCATTCTGAAGGAGATCAGCCCTGGGATTTCTTTGGAAGGAATAATGCTAAAGCTGAAACTCCAGTATTTTGGCCACCTTATGCAAAGAGTTGACTCATTGGAGAAGACTCTGATGCTGGGAGGAATTGGGGGCAGGAGGAGAAGGGGACGACAGAGGATGAGATGGCTGGATGGCATCACTGACTCGATGGACGTGAGTCTCAGTGACCTCCGGGAGTTGGTGATGGACAGGGAGGCCTGGCATGCTGCGATTCATGGGGTCGCAAAGAGTCGGACACGACTGAGCGACTGATCTGATCTGATTTGATCTGATTTGAAGCAGTAGTTCTTAACTATGGCTGCATATTACAACATCTGGAGCCCTGGTGGTGGTAGGGGGTGGCAGGGAGGATTGTCTTTCCTATCCCATATTGGTTGGATCAGAATATCTGGGTGTGGGTTCTGAGCAGGGATATTTTTAACAAGTTCCTCAGGTAATCTAACAGGGAAACAGGATTGAGGACCACTGTGCTCAGTCAACAGAGCCTACAGATTCCATACTGCTCAGGGGAGCTCTTCTGGAACTTGTGTTGGATGGGAATGGACACAGTTGCCAGGGCTGTGGGCTCCCACCCTAATTCACCTGGAGCAGCTAAGTTTTATCTGTTTTCCACCCTTCGCTTTATTATAATGTTTTGTCTGAACAAAGGTTGCTGTGGCTCAAAAGTACAAACATTAATTCTCTGAAGAGTAATAAATTGTAAAAGCCAAGAGCCCCTTGTTTCCTTCTAATTACATTTTATGGAGAAGGTGAGACAGTAAAATAAATATATCTGGAGCTTATCAGGAAAGAATAGCAGCGGGAGGCTTCTCGTGAGGTTATAGGAAATCTGAGGTTTTGGAAAGGACTGAAGTACATGGAAACATTTGTGTGGGAAGTCCAGGAATGTGATCTGCTGTTCCAACTGCTCAATGCTTCACTAATCTGATCCTCTAAGACTCCATGCTCGTTAGAACATAAATTATATCATCACAGATTAAAAAAATGTTCGCCTTTTGGAAAATAATTCATGGTATGAAGGTGCAAAGTAGAGACTTTTTTTTCCCTGATTTTGTTTAGCCAACATCAAACCTATAAGCAAAAATTTAACATAAAGTACAGAGATACTTAAAATAATAAGACGATAGCCAAAGCATCCATTGGCTCATAGAGCCCACATTGGGAATTTTTAATGGAAAATAAAATGTTGCAACTGAAATGATTTTACAATTTTAAAATATTTTAAATCCATTTATTTTAGTTGAAGCAGTGTTTGTACATAAAGATGCCAAGGTACATGAAAAGAATAAACATAAAATGTGGCCAGCCTCATTAATCAAGGTATACAGCATAGCATAGGTATTTTAGAAGATGATTTGACTCTCCTCTCTCTCTCTCCTTCTCACACATGCACACACACACATGCATACGCAGACAAAGACTTGGTAAAAATCTTTGCCAACTTTCATGATTAGGAACTTTTAAATATCCAGTAGGTCCCTGGAAAAGGAAACTTACTAAGGATAAAATCTAGTGTGTTACAGGCAGTTACCATGCCGATGATGGACATGAGTTCTGAGTAAGCACAAAAACAATGAACAGTATTTAAATCCAGAAAGATATGAAAACAAATGCCTGATGAATGTCATGAGTATCAGCTGAACAGATGGAAAGAAGAATGAACCTGCAGGGTGGGGAGGCAGAGGTGCTGTCAAAGGTGGTGAAAACAGGAAGCTTCAGCTGGTAGGATACATGGTTAGGAATATAGTACTAACAGCGTTCATTGTAGGTACCTCCTTCCTCCTCCCCTGCAACAATCACTCCATAAAACTCTCATAAAATACATTGTCCTTCCAGCTGTCTTTATGTATACCCTGCTCTAGAAATTCAACAAAAGAGCAAAATTTATTCTGCCAGAAGGGAGGGTTAAAGCTTTTTCTTTATCAGGAATGAGAAATCAAGAAAGACACACAAAACAGAAAAAATGCCACACTTCTTTCATCCTGAATCTTTACTGTTGGAAGATCAGAAACACTGTGACTTGATTTAAGGGGCCTTTTATCATGGCTTTTGAACCACTTAAGGATAAAGACTTTACCCATTCATGTTTCCAATGCCCCAAAGCAAGCATAGGGCATTTAGTTAGGAGAGGTCACAAACATACTTTGAATTTTCTGATTCTCAGAGTTCCTACCAGGGCTGCAATCAAAATTCCCCACCATCTGGTGTGTGTGTGTGTGTGTATGTGTGTGTGTGTGTTTAATGAGATTTTAAATCACAGGTAAGTCATATATATCTCATGTGCAACTTCTCACAATATTTTCAAACATTTTTAGCAGTGGAATCTGTTTACATATTAATTCTAATGGCCAAACCACAATTTATACAACAGATTAAAGTAGAACTGCACTGACCACTAATGGGCAGGAAGGGACTTCCCTGGTGGATGAGAGGTTAGGATGCCATACTTTCACTGCAGGGGACACAGGTTTGATCCCCAGTCAGGAAACTAAGATCCCATATGCTGTGTTGTGAGGCAGAAAAAAATGAAAAAAATAAATAAATAAAATGGGGCAGAGAGCTCAGACTGCTGGATCACATTTCCTTCATCCTATAAAGTAATCTTGAATATCTTCCATGAAGCATAAGGACTTAAAGTTCTTGGAATATCACTGTTCTAATACATTTATTGACTATGCCAAAGACTTTGACGGTGTAGATCACAATAAACTGTAGAAAATTCTGAAAGAGATGGGAATACCAGACCACCTGATCTGCCTCTTGAGAAATTTGTATGCAGGTCAAGAAGCAACAGTTAGAACTGGACATGGAACAACAGACTGGTTCCAAATAGGAAAAGGAGTACGTCAAGGCTGTATATTGTCACCCTATTTATTTAACTTCTATGCAGAGTACATCATGAGAAAGGCTGGACTGGAAGAAACACAAGTTGGAATCAAGATTGCTGGGAGAAATATCAATAACCTCAGATATGCAGATGACACTACCCTTATGGCAGAAAGTGAAGAGGAACTAAAAAGCCTCTTGATGAAAGTGAAAGTGGAGAGTGAAAAGGTTGGCTTAAAGCTCAACATTCAGAAAACGAAGATCATGGCATCTGGTCCCATCACTACATGGGAAATAGATGGAGAAACAGTGGAAACAGTGTCAAACTTTATTTTTCTGGACTCCAAAATCACTGCAAATGGTGACTGCAGCCATGAAATTAAAAGACGCTTACTCCTTGGAAGGAAAGTTATGACCATCCTAGATAGCATATTCAAAAGCAGAGACATTACTTTGCCAACAAAGGTTCGCCTAGTCAAGGCTATGGTCTTTCCTGTGGTCATGTATGGATGTGAGAGTTGGACTGTGAAGAAGGCTGAGTGCCGAAGAATTGATGCTTTTGAACTGTGGTGTTGGAGAAGACTCTTGAGAGTCCCTTGGACTGCAAGGAGATCCAACCAGTCCATTCTGAAGGAGATCAGCCCTGGGATTTCTTTGGAAGGAATGATGCTAAAGCTGAAACTCCAGTATTTTGGCCACCTCATGCGAAGAGTTGACTCATTGGAGAAGACTCTGATGCTGGGAGGGATTGAGGGCAGGAGGAGAAGGGGACGACAGAGGATGAGATGGCTGGATGGCATCACTTACTCGATGGACGTGAGTCTCAGTGACCTCCGGGAGTTGGTGATGGACAGGGAGGCCTGGCGTGCTGCGACTCATGGGGTCGCAAAGAGTCAGACACGACTGAGCGACTGATCTGATCTGAATACATTTATTCTTATGTGTACATATATAATTCCTATATATGCATATTTATATTATATATATATATATGTTGTGCATAATTATTACTATATACCATGAGTCCATATGGAACACATTTGTAAAATTAGTATAAATGAAGGATAGTTGAGTAATAGTAGCTATTTACCTTGGAAAGCAGTTAATGTATCCATGTTCCTGCTGCAGCTGCTGCTAAGTAGCTTCAGTTGTGTCCGACTCTGTGTGACCCCATAGAAGGCAGCCCACCAGGCTCCCCCGTCCCTGGGATTCTCCAGGCAAGAATACTGGAGTGCATTGCCATTTTCTTCTCCAATGCATGAAAGTGAAAAATGAAAGTGAAGTCACTCAGTCATGTCCGACTCTCAGCGACCCCATGGACTGAAGCCCACCAGGCTCCTCCATCCATGGGATTTTCCAGGCAAGAGTACTGGAGTGGGGTGCCATCGCCTTCTCCGATGTACCTGCTACAAGACAATTGATTCATCTCTCAGTAACCTAGGCACTATTCCCATAGAAATTGACTTGCCCCTCAATTTCTCACCTTACTTTTCACTTAAAACAAGTAGAACTTTCCTTTATTTTCCTTTGTTATTGAGGTACAACTTATAATAATAAAGTACACAAATCTCAAGGGTACACCTCCATCCCTGTTACCTACCTATGGACACACCTGTGTATTCTCCACATAGATGACAATGGAGAATATTTCAGCACCCCAGAATGTTCCTTCCAAGTCAATATCATCTCTAGAAGGTAATAATTCTTCTAACCTCTAACATGAAAAGTCAGTTTTGCCTGTTTTTGAACCTATATAATCCAAAGGGTACAGTGTGAGGTTTTTGCAACGGGCTTCTTTGACTCAGCAAATGAGATTCATCCAAGTGCGTATGTGTGATATTGATCCAGGGTGATGAACTTGACTTTCATTTTCATAAGATCAAAAGTTACTTGACCTTTATACCTTTTCCCTATCAAGCTTCATCCCAGCATATATCATCATCAGCATTTAGAGGTAAAAAGAATTTTTGTTGTTGTTTAGTCGCTAAGTCATGTCCGAGTCTTTTGCGACCCCATGAACTGTATAGCCCACCAGGATGCTCAGTCCATGAGATTTCCCAGGCAAGAATACTGAGGTGGGTTGCCACTTCTTTCTCCTTCTCAGGAGTTTTTCCTTCTCCAGGGCATCTTCCTGACCCGGGGATTGAACATGCTTCTCCTACATTGCAGGTAGATATTTTTTTTTTACCTCTGAGCTACCTGTAAAGCCCCAAAAGAACTTTAGGATCTTAAAACTATCTAGCTCAGTAATGTCAAAAATAGGCCTAAGATCATGCCCTTGGTCGTTGGGAAAGCTAGAACTAGGAGAGCCTGGTCTCTCGACTCCCATCCAAGAGACTCTCCATGACCTCCTGCTCCTGTCTCTCTATTATTTCCTTTCCGTCATTTATAATACTTTTTTTTTTTTTTTTTTTTTTTTGAGAGGCAATAGGCAAGCTCATCTTCCTGTTGGTAATCTCCTGAGCAACATGGCTTAAGCTTGTTCTCACTTCCCTTTTGTCCCAAACCTCTACTGCTGCCTTTCATCCTAATCCATCCTCAGGACTTTGAAATCTCTCTTTCAGTGCATCACTCTATGAAAATCCCCATCACCATGCTGATTACTGATAATTTTCCAGCTATGTTTTAAACTGGATATCCCTGGTGGCTCAGACAGTAAAGAATCCACCTGCAATGCAGGAGACCTGGGTTCAATGCCTGGGTCAGGAAGATCCCCTGGAGGAGGGCAAGACAACCCACTCCAGTATTCTTGCCTAGAGAATCCCAGGGACAGAGGAAAAGACTTCCAGGATGGCGGGCTACAGTCCATGGGGTCACAAAAGAGTCAGACATGGCTGAGCAACTAAGCACAGCATAATACCAGGTGTGGTACAACCTGTGTTGTGGTACAACCAAGCACGCATAGTACCAGGTGGCACAGTGGTAAGGAATCTGCCTGTCAATTCAGGAGCTGTGGAATCTTTGCAAACTTTTCAGGGTTGCAAAGAGTCAAACAGTGACTGAACACACATGTGTGCTTAAACGCTTGTTTTCCAGTTTATCTTTCTAGCTACCTGGTTTCAGATTTTTGAGACTTTTGATTCCATCTACTGGAAATACTGTCCTATCTAACTTTCCATAACTTTCCCACCTCACTGTAGCTTTATCATTTTTAATCTGGATCTATGTTCTTCTATATTTGTTCCATCTGCAGACTGGTTCTTACTTCACATCATCTAATAGATTGAAATTATAAAATTATAAGACATCTGACAGTATCAACAGCCCACGGTGACTGACCACAGATAGTAATAAAAACAACAAACATTTATATAGTATTTATTATGTGTCAAGCACAATTTACTTTACACATATTATCTTATTTAATTGTTCCAACTACCCTCTACAATAGGTACCATGGTTAAGAATTCTGTTTTATAGATGAGGAAACTGAAGCAAAAAGAAGTAACTCACCTAAGTTCATAAATCTGGTTAGGATTTGAATTTAGGGAGTGTGGTTCCAAAGTCAGATTTTAACTGCCTTCCAAAGGTGAAGATGGTGTGGGTATAAGAATAAAAGAAGTCATCTTAGGGTGCTTTGAATAAATTTTCAGGAAAAATTTGAAGAGACTTCCAGGATGGCCAGTAATATAGCAGACATAGGAATTTAGTCTGGCAAAGCCATCTGGGAGCCAGTGATAGATAAATAAAATGAAGAAGATTTCTAGAGGCTCAGAAATAGCTGGTTTCATGTAAGAATAGAAGAAATGAAATTGGCCATTCAACCAGTGTCGCAAGGACAAATTGCTGATGTAAACATGATGGCTCATCTAGAGAAAGGGATGTCTGGGCTTAGTCCAGAACAATTACTTAGACCAAGTTGGTTTTATAGATTATGTAATGGCAGCCTATACATTTTAAAAAATAAAAATGCTAGGTCATTGTTTTCTATAATATATTAAATTGGATGAACTAAATGGGCAAAGTAATTGATTTGGTAGAAATTAAACTACATGTAACATCTTCAAGATTATACACAGTATTTAATTATTTCTATACCATCCGTTGTGCCTAGAATAGGATTTTCACATTTTTCATATCAGAATTGCTGGGTTCATATGGGATTTGCAGTGCAATTAAAATAGTAATGGATGGTTGCAACCTATTAGGACAAAAATAGTCAATATTTATTAAACCTTTACTATGTGTTAGGCTTTCCTCTAAGTGCTGGATGCCATTCAGTCCTTTACAAGATCTTATTTGGAAGATGTTATTCCCATTTTAAAATGAGAAAATTGAGACTCTTAGAAGTTATACAACAGGTTCATGGTGGAATAAGTGGTAAAGCTGCAACTCAAATCAATTTGTTTGCCTCTAGAACCAAAGGTAATATACTATCCACCATACTAGAGACAGACCAAGAGAGACTGAGATAGAGAACTGAACATTTGTACCTGTATGTATTATGTTGGTGCAAACATAATTGCGGGTTCAGACTGTGAATTTTAAATCATTATAAATATGCTCAAACACATCTTTATTAATCAAAATAGGAACCATTGCAATAAACACATTTTTGCCAACAAGAAATAAGTTTCTTTATTCCTGTACCATAAAAATTCATCCTTCAGGATTTGATGAACTCTTAGAAAGCATTTTCTGCCTTCTGCTGGTTGTGGAACTCTTTTCCCTGCAGAAGGTTGTCAAGATCCTTGGAGAAGTGACAGTTGGTAAGAGGTCAGGTAAATATGGTGGGTGATGCAAAATTTCAAAGTCCAATTTATTCAACTTTGGGAACATTGATTGTACGACTTGCAGTTGGGTGTTATTGTAGAGAAGAATTGGGCCTTTTCTGTTGACCAACACCGGCTGCAGGACTTGCAATTTTTGGTGCATTGCATCAATTTGTTGAGCATACTTCTCAGATGTAATGATTTCACCAAGATTCAGAAAGCTGAAGCAGATCAGATAAGGAGCAAACGACCAAACAGTGACCATTACCTTGTTTTGGTGTAAGTTTGGCTTTAGGAAGTGTACTGGAGGTTTTTCTCAGTCCAACCACTGAGTGGGCTGTCACCAATTGTCATATACAATTCACTTTTCATCACAGATCACAATCAGATCAAGAAATGGTTTGTTGTTGTGTAGAATAAAAGAAGACAACACTTAAAAACAATGATTTTTTTTTTTAATTGCAGTCAGCTCACGAGGCATCCACTTATCAAGCTTTTTAACCTTTCTAAGTTGCTTCAAATGCCAAATGACCATAGAAAGGTTGATGTTGAGTACTTGGGCAGCTCCTCATATAGTTGTAAGAGAATCAGCTTCCATGATCTCCATTGGTCATTGTCAACTTCCAATGGCTGGTCACTACATTCCTCCTCTTCAAGGCTCTAGTCTCCTTTGCAAAACTTCCTGAAGCACCACCACACTGTATGTTCATTAGTAGTTCCTGGGCCAAATGCGTTGTTGCATTCTTGGCTGGCTTTACAACCTATTTTGAACTTGAATAAGAAAATCGCTCAAATTTGCTTTTGGTCTAACATAATTTCCCTAGTCTAAAATAAATATCAAATAAATAGCAATTAATAAGTCATTAGAAGAAAAACATAAAGCCAGAAATATGCATTAAAATGATGTATAACATAACTGCATTTATTTAATAATCTATTCCAATTACAAACAGCAAGTTTCAACAATGCAAAACTGCAATTACTTCTGCACTAACTTAAAATAGAAGCAATATTAATTTAATGGATGCTAATGAAATGGCTATACAGAGCTCTGAAATGTTTTATTTGAGATTATCAGAGCATAATTCTGCTTCCCCCACACATACCTTCTATGTGTGGTATGTGTGGTATTCTACATGAAACAATTCTACGGTCAGTGATTATGCCTATGCATCCATTAGAAATGAATAGTGCTAAATATATCTTCTGCTGTTGGTGCTTTGTAAACTACTCTCTCTTATTTAATCTCATTTTATGATCACAATCTTGAAATGTAATTCAGGATTATTATGCAAAAGCCCAGTCATGGGAAAAGACTTAGAGGTCCCAGTTCACAGCAAGACAATGATTGAAGATTGCCACAATAGAACCCAGAGCTACTGATCC
Source organism: Tragelaphus eurycerus (assembly GCA_935064755.1). Lineage (NCBI taxonomy): Eukaryota > Metazoa > Chordata > Mammalia > Artiodactyla > Bovidae > Tragelaphus > Tragelaphus eurycerus. The sequence continues at coordinate 3,908,712 of CAKXYN010000015.1, forward strand.
TCAATCTTGACCCAGGTCTTGCTCCTTAGTTTTATTTAAATTGAATCTCTTTCCTTATCATATGCCTCCAGTATTTACTCAGCTATGTGTCTAACCCAAAAAAGGTCTACAAAAAACATAAATTGAAAGAAGACAAGCTTTTCTGCCTAAATAGCTAAAATTTTAAAGATACAGTAAGATGGGTTTTACCACCTAATGATGACATCATTAATCAAGCTTTATTATCATTGTGAGTGCCCCAGAAAGTACAATACTTGCTAAGTGAAAGCTTTCAGACAAAAGCGAATGTGAGTTGTTATTTTTTAAGTTGGTCTATTGCACAAGATCAAGCTTTCACATCAGCACACCTGAATCCAGATCCTAACCTCAACATGTATCATTAGTAGTAAGGGCAAGTTAGACTAAAATTCTCAAGACCTGAATTTCCTCACCTATAGAAATGGTCTAACAATACTGCTGTTTAGGATAGTTGTGAATATTAAATAAATAACATAAGGTATTCAAATAGTACCTAAACAAGTGTAAATAATAACTGGCAGTTATTATGTTACCATCATCATTATCATAGTTTTATATTTTATCTATAAGAGCATTGGTTGTAATACTTCCTATTTTATACCATAAAGAAAGGATAAGGTTTCAATCCAACCATGCCTTGCCATTGACTATAAAATGCCTCAAATTCAATAATTTTAACAAAGTGAAAAAAAAAAGTTTCATCTTAAGTATATAAAATACAGTACAGATGCGCACACACACATGTGTGTGTGTGCGTGCATGTGTGCATGTGTGTGTTTTCAAAGATTTAAACTTCAGTCTGGATCGTTTAGTTTTAACTAAATTTTCCCAAAGAAAGTTTAAGAGCAGTTTTCTGTACAACAAAGTGAAATTCTTTCAACAGTACAATCAGAATGTTCTGAGGTACAGAGCACTCTGTGTGCTTCTCTAGTTAGTATATTTTTAAACTTATGAATGCTATTTTCATAATGGGCATGTGCTCACAGGTTTTTGTGGTGGGATAATGATATATATTGCTAGTAACAAATAAATATTTCTGCTATGTCATTTGAAAAGTAAAACATATTCTTGTTTATAACCAGATAAATACACTTGCAGATGTTTTCCCGTAAAAAGAAGGGATATCTAGTGAACTTCAGGAACTTTATTGAAATGACAAAGTTCAAGCTGCTGCCAAAGCCAACACATAAGGTTTATATATAGACAGAGAAGAACAGATTTTACTGTGTTGTTGAGATTTTTATTTCTTGGTTCACGTTTTCCATTACTGCTTGGTCAGTAGCCATGAAGGGTTCAGGGTTGTTTCACTCAGTAAACACCTCTAGTCCCCTAACTTTATTCAAAACTAAGCACAAATCTGAACAAAGATTAAATATCTAGAGAACATAGCAAATCATTAGAGAGCAATATTAAACTTGTCTTGCATATTTGAAGCTATAAGCTATCTTTGGAACAAAGACTTTAAGGTTTAATGATATCATGACTTGACTCTAGTATAACTAAATCTCTCATGACAGTTGATTCAGAATTGTAGACACTTTCACTATCACAGTAATTGACAAGATCAAATGCATGGATCCAATTCAGGATGTTCTTTGGTTGGAAGTAAAGATACATGATATAGCAGTATTTATTTGACTACCATGGCTCACCATTCTCAAATGAAGGCCTCATTTATAATGTTTTCTAAACATTTTGTGAGTTTTTTACTTTGTTTTATTTTCAAGTATGTTTTAAAATGCTCTTCTTTGGGGAATAGAATACAGAGATGGCCAGGATTGTGATTCCTGTTATAATCCTAGATTTGAAAGGTAGACAGTTTTTGAAGGTTCACTTAAAGAAGTGAATGTAAATCACTGAATCTAAGATGACTTTGATTATAAAATGGAACCTCAAACATATGTGCCACTAAGAATAAAAATATACTGACAATCAAATTATGATGCACCATCAATTATTGCATTTCAATTTCTGAGAAGTTAAAATGTGAAAATATGAATAACTTAGACTATATGGTAGTTTCCATGATAAAATGTAGCCACGTCACCTGGGAAGCATTCAAAGAAAACCACATATAGGGAAAGTCCGGGAACTTGATTACTTCAGGAGGCATAGAGGAGCTCCCACATAACTATGGATGCTTTGGAATTACCCTATGAAATAGATCCTTGATTCTGTACCCTAGAAGTTCAAGAGATCTCCACTACTCACTCTCTTCTACCTGCCAGTGCAAATTCCAGAGCAAAGAAAATATTCACAGCTTACAAGACCAGCTGATTGAATGTCCCCTGCCACTTTTGTGCAAAGAAGTTTCAAAAGAATTCTAATTCTCATTTAAATAAAATTACTTATAAAGGTATTGCAAAAGGGAGGCCTAAAGAATGATAGATCACTGATATCTTAGAAGAACCATGACCTATATAGGCTTTCATATTCTGGAACCATATGAGAGTTTTGTTCTTTCAAGGCAAGTGAATGTTTCAAATCTCCCTTTTGCCCACCAGCCACATTTTAATTCATTAAGCCACATTGGGACAAGTACAGTGTACTATGGGAGATAGGGAGATGGAGGACAAATACTAAAAACCATATTCCAAAGGATTGTGCTGTGTGCTTAGTTACCTCAGTCATATCCTAAGCTTTGTGACCCCCATAGACCGTAGCTCACCAGACTTCTCTGTCCATGGGATTTTTCAGGCAAGAGGATAATGGAGGTTCCTATAGCAAAAGACTGCATGTAGATGAATCTTTAGCAGAGCTTTGATTGGGCAGTGGTGAGTTCTGTGGTACTTCTCAACTTTTTGTGCATAGCAATCACCTGGGATCTTGTTCACCTATAGGATTCTGGCTCTGGGAGTCTGAAACAGACCCAGGATTCTGCATCCTAACAAGCTCCCAAGTGATGCTGATGCTGCTGTGATCCAAGGACCACACATTGAGTAGCAAGCTGCTGCTGCTAAGTCACGTCAGTCGTGTCCGACTCTGTGCGACCCCATAGACAGCAGCCCACCAGGCTCCCCCATCCCTGGGATTCTCCAGACAAGAACACTGGAGTGTGTTGCCATTTCCTTCTCCAATGCATGAAAGTGAAAAGTGAAAGTTAAGTCGCTCAGTCGTGTCCAACCCTCAGCAACCCCATGGACTGCAGCCTTCCAGGCTCCTCCATCCATGGGATTTTCCAGGCAGGAGTACTGGAGTGGGGTGCCATTGCCTTCTCCGTGAGTAGCAAGGGTCTAGAGGAAATCGTTAACCAGGGCTTCAGAGAGAATAGTACTAGAAACTAAACTCCACCACTTAATCAGCATATGAATTAAGGTAAATGTCTTTACTTCTAAACTGTTTCTTTGCCAGTAAAGTAGAAATTATGATAATATTAATTAGCATTCTATGCCAGGCACTGTTATAAATGCATAGTATTAACTCTTTTAATATTTATAATACTTTAATTTTACTATTCATGGTGATGAAAATGTTATCGTAGAAAGCTCAAATAACCTGTACCCAAGCCATGTGTCTAGTAAGTGGCCAAGAGTAAATTCAGATCCTAGTCAGCTTAGCTCAAGAGTCCACTATTTGCAACGACACCTTAGTGGAACACATATGGAAGCCCTGCCAGCAGGCATGTAAAATACCACATTTAGAGTCCAGTAAATCTGAGCTCCATTTCCCTTCTCCTACAGCAAGTTTGGTTGTCCTTAAGCAGAATCTACTTACAACAAAAAATTTAGAAAATGATACCACTTTGTAGGATGCATTTTTCACATTGATCTCTCTGGTGGACTTTTCTTTAGCTATAGAGAATCTTCAATGTTTAGAGATTTGCATGAATTGCTACTGTTGACAGAAAGCGCTGTTTTGATCTCTCTTTCATCATTACTGGATCCATATGTTTCTCTTCTTTCTAGAAGTTCCAAAGTATTCTGCAATACGTAGAAAATAGCATTTGCTACAGTTATGACTTTATATGTTGCCCTTAGAAAAATAAAGATCTAGCCTTATTAAATACAAAACAGTGGTAGCTTATTGAACGAAGATTTATCAAAGTCTTGTTTATAGAAAGCTTCCCTCATTTTTAAAAAATTTTCATTAAGGTTTTTATAAATTAATAACTACCTCTTTTTAAAAGTTTAACTATTGTGTTAAAACGAGAAACAACAGAAAAAGTACTTTGCATCCACTGCTTTGCATATAAACTTATCTACCATGAACAGACTTATAAAGGAAATATGAATGAGTGAAAATGATATTATATACCATAATGACAGAATAGTTTGCTTCTAGAAGGAGCTTCAAATATTTCATATTCAAACTTGATTATTAATATATTCTAAAGTATGAAAGATGTTTATCTTCTTGATGTCACTGCTAAAGAATGATGAGGCACTTTTGGTAGAGGGAACTTTCTGGAAACAGAGCTTATATTTCTGGAAATATTTCTCTCATATGATAGAATTGTTTCTTTTTTTCTTTTCTACAACAGGGCTGCTTCTTGCCACATCTGTCATTTGATAAAGCACACTGTGGCAATTCCCACTTTTTACAGTGAATGTATTCTGGGTAAATGCTTATGTGGAGAAACAGATGATGATAATCAACTAATTGTCTTTAGGGGAAAATATGAAAAATAAGAAAGAATTTGTCTTTTAAGAGTATGAGATGCAGTGATGATCTAGAGATAAGTGATACCAGATTTATTACTTTATTTTTAATTAATTAATGTATTTGGTTGAACTGTGTCTACATGGCTGCACACAGGCTCTCTCTAGTTACAATGATGGGGGTGTTACTGTTTGTTGCACTGCACAGGCTTTTTATTGCAGTGACTTTTCTTGTTGCACAGCACAGGCTCTGGGCACACGGGTTCCAATACTTGTGGTGCAGGCATAGTAGTTGTGGTGCATGGGCTTTAATTGCTTTGAGGCTTGTGAAATTTGTTCAGACCAGGGATTGAAACTCCATCTCTTGTACCACCAGGAACATCCAAGGTTTTTTTTTTTTTTTAATTTAAATTCTAATTATTAAAACAGCATGGTACAGATGAATGAGGGCAAGGATGTACAACAGAGAACCCAGAAATAAATTCAAAAACATACAGCAATTTTGAATATAAAAGAGGGGCAACTGAATCCAGTTGAGACTATCAATAATATTCAGTAAGTAGTGTTGAGACAATTATGTAGTCACTTGAAAACATAAACTGGATACATACAGGACACTTTACACCAACTGTAAATTTATTTATTTTTTCTTTTTATATATATTCAAAGCTTTAATTATTCTCAAACTACTGGTTATTGTTTTTTTTTTTTTAATTTTACAACATTGTATTGGTTTTGCTATACACTGACATGAATCCACCACGGGTGTACATGTGTTCCCCATCCTGAACCCCCCTCCCACCTCCCTCCCTGTACCATCCCTCTGGGTCATCCCGGTGCACCAGCCCCGAGCATCCTGTATGATGCATCAAACCTGGACTGGCAATTTATTTCACGTATGATAATACACATGTTTCAATGCCATTTTCCCAAATCATCTCAATCTCGCCCTCTCCCATAGAGTCCAAAAGACTGTTCTATACATCTGTGTCTCTTTTGCTATCTCGCATACAGGATTATCATTACCATCTTTCTAAATTCCATATATATGTGTTATTATACTGTATTAGTGTTTTTCTTTTCTTTCTGGCTTACTTCTCTCTGTATAATAGGCTCCAGTTTCATCCACCTCATTAGAACTGATTCAAATGCGTTCTTTTTAATGGCTGAGTAATACTCCATTGTGTATATGTACCACAGCTTTCTTATCCATTCATCTGCTGATGGACATCTAGATTGCTTCCATGTCCTGGCTATTATAAACAGTGCTGTGATGAACATTGGGGTACACGTGTCTCTTTCAATTCTGGTTTCCTCAGTGTGTATGCCCAGAGGTGGAATTGCTGGGTCTTATGGCAGTTCTATTTCCAGTTTTTTAAGGAATCTCCATACTGTTCTCCATAGTGGCTGTATTAGTTTGCATGCCCACCAACAGTGTAAGATGGTTCCCTTTTCTCCATACCCTCTCCAGCATTTATTGCTTGTAGACTTTTGGATAGCAGCCTTTCTGACTAGCTTGAAATGATACCTCATTGTGGTTTTGGTATGAATTTCTGTGATAATGAGTGATGTTGAGCATATTTTCACGTGTTTGTTAACCATCTGTATGTCTTCTTTGGAGAAATCTCTGTTTAGTTCTTTGGCCCAATTTTTGATTGGGTCATTTATTTTTCTGGAATTGAGCTATAGGAGTTGCTTGTATATTTTTGAGTTTAATTATTTGTCAGTTGCTTCATTTGCTATTATTTTCTCCCATTCTGAATGCTGTCTTTTCACCTTGCCTATAGTTTCCTTTAGAGCCAGACATCTTGGAATGTGAAGTCAAATGGGCCTTAGAAAGCATCACTACGAACAAAGCTAGTGGAGGTGATGGAATTCCAGTGGAGCTATTCCAAGTCCTGAATGATGATGCTGTGAAAGTGCTGCACTCAATATGCCAGCAAATTTGGAAAACTCAGCAGTGGCCACAGGACTGGAAAAGGTCAGTTTTCATCCCAATCCCAAAGAAAGGCAATGCCAAAGAATGCTCAAACTACCGCACAATTGCACTCATCTCACACGCTAGTAAAGTAATGCTCAAAATTCTCCAAGCCAGGCTTCAGCAATATGTGAACCGTGAACTTCCTGATGTTCAAGCTGGTTTTAGAAAAGGCAGAGGAACCAGAGATCAAATTGCCAACATCTGCTGGATCATCGAAAAAGCAAGAGAGTTCCAGAAAAGCATCTATTTCTGCTTTATTGACTATGCCAAAGCCTTTGACTGTGTAGATCACAATAAACTATGGAAAATTCTGAAAGAGATGGGAATACCAGACCACCTGATCTGCCTCTTAAGAAATCTGTATGCAGGTCAAGAAGCAACAGTTAGAACTGGACATGGAACAACAGACTGGTTCCAAATAGGAAAAGGAGTACGTCAAGGCTGCATATTGTCACCATGTTTATTTAACGTATATGCAGAGTACATCATGAGAAATGCTGGACTGGAAGAAACACAAGTTGGAATCAAGATTGCCGGGAGAAATATCAATAACCTCAGATATGCAGATGACACCACTCTTCTGGCAGAAAGTGAAGAGGGGCTAAAAAGCCTCTTGATGAAAGTGAAAGTGGAGAGTGAAAAGGTTGGCTTAAAGCTCAACATTCAGAAAACGAAGATCATGGCATCTGGTCCCATCACTACATGGGAAATAGATAGGGAAACAGTGTCAGACTTTGTTTTTCTGGGCTCCAAAATCACTGCAGATGGTGACTGCAGCCATGACATTAAAAGACGCTTACTCCTTGGAAGGAAAGTTATGACCAACCTAGATAGCATATTCAAAAGCAGAGACATTACTTTGCCAACAAAGGTTCGCCTAGTCAAGGCTATGGTCTTTCCTGTGGTCATGTATGGATGTGAGAGCTGGACTGTGAAGAAGGCTGAGTGCCGAAGAATTGATGCTTTTGAACTGTGGTGTTGGAGAAGACTCTTGAGAGTCCCTTGGACTGCAAGGAGATCCAACCAGTCCATTCTGAAGGAGATCAATCCTGGAATTTCTTTAGAAGGAATGATGCTAAAGCTGAAACTCCAGTATTTTGGCCACCTCGTGCGAAGAGTTGACTCATTGGAGAAGACTCTGATGCTGGGAGGGATTGAGGGCAGGAGGAGAAGGGGACGACAGAGGATGAGATGGCTGGATGGCATCACTGACTCGATGGGTATGAGTCTGGGTGACCTCCGGGAGCTGGTGATGGACAGGGAGGCCTGGCGTGCTGCGGTTCATGGGGTCGCAAAGAGTCGGACACGACTGAGCGACTGATCTGATCTGATAGTTTCCTTTGTTGTGCAGAAGCTTGTAATTTTAATTAGGTCCCATTTGTTTATTTTTGCTTTTATTTCCAATATTCTGGGAAGTGTGTCATAGAGGATCCTGCTGTGATTTATGTCAAGAGTGTTTTGCCTATGTTCCCCTCTAGGAGTTTTATAATTTCTGGTCTTACATTTAGATCTTTAATCCATTTTGAGTTTATTTTTGTGTATGGTGTTAGAAAGTGTTCTAGTTTCATTCTTTTACAAGAGGTTGACCAGTTTTCCCAGCACCACTTATTGAAGAGATTGTCTTTGATCCATTGTATATTCTTGCCTCCTTTGTCAAAGATAAGCTGTCCATAGGTGCATAGGTTTATCTCTAGGCTTTCTATTTTGTTCCATTGATCTATATTTCTGTCTTTGTGCCAGTACCATACTGTCTTGATGACTGTGACTTTGTAGTAGAGCCTAAAGTCAGGCAAATTTGATTCCTTCAGTTCCATTCTTCTTTCTCAAGATAGCTTTGGCTATTTGAGGTTTTTTGTATTTCCATACAAATTGTGAAATTGTTATAGCTCTGTGAAAAATACTGTTGGTAGCTTGATAGGGATTGCGTTAAATCTATTGATTGCTTTGGGTAGTATACTCATTTTAACTATATTGATTCTTCCAATCCATGAACACGGTATATTTCTCCATCTATTAGTGTCCTCTTTTATTTCTTTCACCAGAGTTTTATAGTTTTTTATATATAGATCTTTTGTTTCTTTAGGTAGATATATTCCTAAGTATTTTATTTTCGTTGCAATGGTGAATGGAATTGTTTCCTTAATTTCTCTTTCTATTTTCTCATTATTAGTGTATAGGAATGCAAGGGATTTTTGTGTGTTGATTTTATATCCTGCCCTTTACCATATTCATTGATTAACTCTAGTAATTTTCTGGTGGTGTCTTTCGGGTTTTCTATGTAGAGGATCATGTCATCTACAAACAGTGAGACTTTTACTTCTTTTCCAATTTGGATTCTTTTTATTTCTGTTTCTGCTCTGATTGCTGTGGCCAAAACTTCCAAAACTATGTTGAATAGTAGTGGTGAGAGTGAGCACCCTTGTCTTGTTCCTGACTTTAGGGAAAATGCTTTCAATTTTTCACCATTGAGGAAAATGTTTGCTGGGGGTTTGTCATATATAGCTTTTATTATGTTAAGGTATGTTCCTTCTATTCCTGCTTTCTGGAGGGTTTTTATCATAAGTTAATGTTGAATTTTGTCAAAGGCTTTCTCTGCATCTATTGAAATAATCATATGGCTTGTATTTTTCAATTTGTTAATGTGGTGTAATGCATTGATTGATTTGTGGATATTGAAGAATCCTTGCATCCCTGGGATAAAGCCCACTTGGTCGTGATGTATGATCTTTTTAATGTGTTGTTGCATTCTGATTGCTAGAATTTTGTTAAGGATTTTTGAATCTATGTTCATCAGTGATATTGGCCTGTAGTTTTCTTTTTCTGTGGCATCTTTGTCAGGTTTTGGTATTAAGATGATGGTGGCCTCATAGAATGAGTTTGGAAGTTTACCTTCCTCTGCAATTTTCTGGAAGAGTTTGAGTAGGAAAGGTGTTGGCTCTTCTCTAAATTTTTGGTACAATTCAGCTGTGAATCCATCTGGACTTGGGCTTTTGTTTGCTGGAAGATATCTGATTACAGTTTCAATTTCCGTGCTTGTGATGCATCTGTTAAGATTTTCTATTTCTTCCTGGTTCAGTTTTGGAAGGTCGTACTTTTCTAAGAATTTGTCCATTTCCTCCAAGTTGTCCATTTTATTGGCATATAATTGCTGATAGTAGTCTGTTATGATCCTTTGTATTTCTGTGCTGTCTGTTGTGATCTCTCCATTTTCATTTCTAATTTTATTGATTTGATTTTTCTCCATTTGTTTCTTGATGAATCTGGCTAATGGTCTGTCAATTTTATTTATCCTCTCAAAGAACCAGCTTTTGGCTTTGTTGATTTTTGCTATGGTCTCTTGCTTCTTTTGCATTTATTTCTGCCCTAATTTTTAAGATTTCTTTCCTTCTACTAATACTGGCATTCTTCATTTCTTCCTTTTCTAGTTGCTTTAGGTATAGAGTTAGGTTATTTATTTGACTTTTTTCTTGTTTCTTGAGATATGCCTGTATTGCTATGAATCTTCCCCTTAGCACTGCTTTTACAGTGTCCCACAGGTTTGGGGTTGTTGTGTTTTCATTTTCATTCATTTCTATGCATAGTTTGATTTCTTTTTTGATTTCTTCTGTTGGTTTTTGGTTTTGTTTTAATTTGTTGGTTATTCAGCAGCATGTTGTTCACCCTCCATATGTTGGAATTTTTAATATTTTTCTCCCATAATTGAGATCTAATTTTACTGCATTGTGGTCAGAAAAGATGCTTGGAATTATTTCAATTTTTTAGAATTTACCAAGGCTAGATTTATGGCCTAGGATGTGATCTATCCTGGAAAAGGTTCCATGTGTGCTTGAGAAAAGGGTGAAATTCATTGTTTTGGGGTGAAATATCCTATAGATATCAATTAGGTCTAACTGGTCTATTGTATCTTTTAAAGTTTGTGTTTCTTTGTTGATTTTCTGTTAGTTGATCTATCCATAGCTGTGAGTGGGGTATTAAAGTCTCCCACTATTATTGTGTTATTGTTGATTTCTCCTTTCATACTTGTTAGCATTTGTCTTACATATTGCGGTGCTCCCGTGTTGGGTGCATATATATTTATAATTGTTATATCTTCTTCTTGGATTGATCCTTTGATCATTATTTAGTGTCCTTCTTTGTCTCTTTTCACAGCCTTTGTTTTAAAGTCTATTTTATCTGATATGAGTATTGCTGCCCCTGCTTTCTTTTGGTCCCTATTTGCATGGAAAATCTTTTTCCAGCCCTTCACTTTCAGTCTGTATGTGTCCCTTGTTTTGAGGTGGGTCTCTTGTAGACAACATATGTAGGGTCTTGTTTTTGTATCCATTCAGCCAGTCTCTGTCTTTTGGTTGGGGCATTCAATCCATTTACATTTAAGGTAATTATTGATAAGTATGATCCCATTGCTATTTACTTTATTGTTTTGGGTTTGAATTTATACACCCTTTCTGTGTTTCCTGTCTAGAGAAGATCCTTTAGCATTTGTTGGAGAGCTGGTTTGATGGTGCTGAATTCTCTCAGCTTTTGCTTGTCTGTAAAGCTTTTGATTTCCCCTTTATATTTCAATGAGATCTTTGCTGGGTACAGTAATCTGGGCTGTAGGTTATTTCCTTTCATCACTTTAAGTATGTCCTGCCATTCCCTCCTGGCCTGAAGAGTTTCTATTGAAAGATCAGGCTGTTATCCTTAAGGGAATCCTCTTGTGTGTTATTTGTTGTTTTTCCCTTGCTGCTTTTAATGTTTGTTCTTTGTGTTTGATCTTTGTAAATTTGATTAATATGTGTCTTGGGGTGTTTCACCTTAGGTTTATCCTGTGTGGGACTCTCTGGGTTTCTTGGACTTGGGTGATTATTTCCTTCCCCATTTTAGGAAAGTTTTCAACTATTATCTCCTCAAGTATTTTCTCATGGTCTTTCTTTTTGTCTTCTTCTTCTAGTACTCCTAGGATCTGAATGTTGGGGCATTTAACATTGTCCCAGAGGTCTCTGAGATTGTCCTCATTTCTTTTAATTCATTTTTCTTTTTTCTCCTCTGATTCATTTATTTCTACCATTCTATTTTTGACCTCACTTATCCTATCTTCTGCCTCCATTATTCTACTGTTGGTTCCCTCCACAGTGTTTTTGATCTCATTTATTGCATTATTCATTATATATTGACTCTTTTTTATTTCTTCTAGGTCCTTGTTAAACCTTTCTTGCATCTTCTTAATCCTTGTCTCCAGGCTTTTTATCTGTAACTACATTTTCTTTTCACGATTTTGGATCATTTTCACTATCATTATTTGGAATTCTTTATCAAGTAGATTCCCTATCTCTTCCTCTTTTGTTTGGTTTGGTGAGCATTTATCCTGTTACTTTACCTACTGGGTATTTCTCTGCCTCTTCATCTTGTTTACATTGCTGTTTGGGGGCTGACCTTTCTGTATTCTGGAAGTTGGTGTTTCCTCTTTATTGTGAAGGTTCCTCACTGTGCATGGGGTTGGATGAGTGGCTTGTCAAGGTTTTCTGGTTAAGGAAGCTTGTGTCAGTGTTCTGGTGGGTGGAGCTGGAGTTCTTCTTTCTGGAGTGCAATGAAGTGTCCAGTAATAAGTTTTGAGATGTCAATGTGTTTGGTGTGACTTTGGTCAGCCTGTATATTGAGGCTCATGGCTGTGTTCCTGTGTTGCTGGAGAATTTGTGTGGTATGTCTTGCTCTGGAGCTTGTTGACCCTTGGGTGGTGCTTGGTTTCAGTGTAGGTATGGAGGCGTTTGATGAGCTCTTATCGATTAATGTTCCCTGGAGTCAGGAGTTCTCTGGTGTTCTCAGGATTTGGACTTAAGCCTCCTGCCTCTGGTTTTCAGTCTTATTCTTGCAGTAGCCTCAAGACTTCTCCATCTATTAGCATTGATGATAAAACACCTAGGTTAATAATGAGAGGTTTCTCCTTTCATTGTGAGGGACACCGGGAGAGGTTCACAGAGTTACATGGAGAAGAGAAGAAGGAGGAGGGAGATAGAGGTGACCAGGAGTAGAAGAGGGGGAATCAAAAGGGGCGAGTGCAAGCTAGCCAGTAATCACTTTCCTATGTGCTCTCCACAGTCTGGATCCCTCAGAGATGTTCATAGAGTTATATAGAGAAGAGAAGAGGGAGGAAGGAGACAGAGGTGGCCAGGAGGATAAAAGGGGGAATCAAAAGGAGTGAGACAGATCCAGCCAGTAATCAGTTCCCTAAGTGTTTTCCACAGTCCAGAACACACACAGAGATTCACAGAGTTGGGTAGGGAAGGGAAGGGGGAGGGAGGAGATAGAGGTGACCTGGTGGAGAAAAAGTAGAATCCAAAGGGGGAGAGAGCAGTCAAGCCAGTAATCTCGCTCCCAAGTAAAAATTGGGTACTGAAGATTGGATTCTTAAAGGTACAAAATTGATAACAAATACAAAAAAGCAAAGATTAAAAATCTAGAGTAAAGGTTGGATCCTCAAAAATACAATATTAAAGAAAAAAAACAAAGTCACAAAAATTATATAATATATATATATATATATATATATATAGTTTGCTTTAAAAAAATAGGGTCTTTTTTTGCAAAGTAATAGTAGGTTATAAAAATGAAAATTAAAGGAGTAATAGAGGACTTAAAAATAAAAAAATTTTAATTTAAGAATGATAATAGTAAAAGGATATCTAGGACTTTCTCTGGTGTTGTGGACAGTGTGGGGTCAGTTCATTTTCAGATAGTTCCTTGATCCAGCTTATACTTCTCAAGATCTGTAGGCCTCTTCCTATGTAGTTGGTGCTAACTACAGGGTTTTAATCTATTGCACCTGTCATTTCCAAGACTTCCAGACTGCACCTGTCACTTCCCTCTGTTTTAGCTTCTTCTGTTTGCTGGTCTCTTCAGTGTCTAATTTCCACCCTGACACAAGGGGGCGGTGGTGGCCACTTTTTTGGGCTCACTTGTTCAGTCGTGCTGTGAGAAGGGAGGAACACTGCAAACCAATATCACTGGCCTGTGTGGGGAGTGCTCGCAGTGTTTGAGCCGCACTGGGTTTGTCCCCACTCACAGCAAGTGTGCTTTCCCAGTCTACACTGCACAGGCTCTAGGTTGCTCTGCTGGGAACTGTCTGAGCCCCTCGGATGTATGCACTTCCCAGGTCTAAGCCACTCAGGTTCAGGTACTCAGGTACTCTTCAAAGGCACAGACTCGGTTGGGCCTGCATTTTGTGCCCTTCCCAGGTCCGAGCAGCTTGGTGAGCACAGTCACTGCAACTTATCTCCTTCCCTGTCCCTGCTGCTCTGTTTTTGGGGTGTACAACATGTGCACCTTCTCAGGTGGATGTTGACCACCTAGAATCCCAAGAAGTCTTGGTGAGCAACGAAGCCTGCTTGCAGTTTGGTATAGGATGCCTCTTGAGAAATTTGTATGCAGGTCAGGAAGCAACAGTAAGAACTGGACATGGAACAACAGACTGGTTCCAAATAGGAAAAGGAGTATGTCAAGGCTGTACATTGTCACCCTGTTTATTTAACTTATATGCAGATTACATCATGAGAAACGCTGGACTGGAAGAAAAACAAGTTGGAATCAAGATTGCTGGGAGAAATGTCAATAACCTCAGATATGCAGAAAGTGAAGAGGAACTAAAAAGCCTCTTGATGAAAGTGAAAGTGGAGAGTGAAAAAGTTGGCTTAAAGCTCAACATTCAGAAAACGAAGATCATGGCATCTGGTACCATCATTTCATGGGAAATAGATGGGGAAACAGTGGAAACAGTGTCAGACTTTATTTTTCTGGGCTCCCAAATCACTGTGGATGGTGACTGCAGCCATGAAATTAAAAGACGCTTACTCCTTGGAAAGAAAGTTATGACCAACCTAGATAGCATATTCAAAAGTAGAGACATTACTTTGCCAACAAAGATTCACCTAGTCAAGGCTATGGTCTTTCCTGTGGTCATGTATGGATGTGAGAGTTGGACTGTGAAGAAGGCTGAGCGCCAAAGAATTGATGCTTTTGAACTGTGGTGTTGGAGAAGACTCTTGAGAGTCCCTTGGACTGCAAGGAGATCCAACCAGTCCATTCTGAAGGAGATCAGCCCTGGGATTTCTTTGGAAGGAATGATGCTAAAGCTGAAACTCCAGTACTTTGGCCACCTCATGCAAAAAGTTGACTCATTGGAGAAGACTCTGATGCTGGGAGGGATTGAGGGCAAGAGGAGAAGGGGACAACAGAGGATGAGATGGCTGGATGGCATCACTGACTCGATGGATGTGAGTCTCAGTGACCTCTAGGAGTTGGTGATGGACAGGGAAGCCTGGCGTGCTGCGATTCATGGGATCGCAAAGAGTCGGACACGACTGAGCGACTGATCTGATCTGATCTGATTTGATCGGATAGGATACCTCCCTGGGGCCACGATTGCCCCCTTCTGGCTCTGACTGCCCTTGCCTTCCTGTCTGCAGTGAAGGATGGGCCAGTGCACAGCCAGCTAGCTCTGCTCGGCCCCTTGTTCTGTGTGAGCCTTGCAGTATCTTAGGTTAGGGCTTTTCGCGGGGTAGCTATCCAACAGTCTGGTTTGCTATCTGAAGTTAGTTCCCTCAGATTGTCCTTGGGGCATTCAGGCCGGGTACTTACTCTAAGCAATGCAGTCCGAGCCTCCCTGCCCAGCTCCCGCTTGCTAGTGGCAGATGCAGGCGTCTGCGCTGCTTCTTTGGGGGAGATAACCGTTGGGCACGTAATCCGTGGGTTTTAATTATTCATTTATTTTTCCTCCAGGTTATGTTGCCCTCTGAGGTTCCAAAGCTTGCCACAGACTTGGCAGTTAGAGTGTTTCCTGGTGTTTGGAAACTTCTCTCTTTTTAAGACTCCTTTCCCAGGGCGGATCTCTGTCCCTACCTCTTATGTCTTCTCTCTCTCTCTCTCTTTTTTTTTCCCCTTTTTTTAAAATATAAATTTATTTATTTTAATTGGAGGCTAATCACTTTACAATATTGTATTGGTTTTGCCATACATCAACATGAATCCGCCACGGGTGTACACGTGTTCCCCAACCTGAACCCTTCTCCTACCTCCTGCCCCGTACCGTCTCTCTGGGTCATCCCAGTGCACCAGCCCCAAGCATCCTGTATCATGCATTGAACCTGGACTGGTGATTCATTTCATATATGATATTATACATGTTTCAATGCCATTCTCCCAAATCATCCCATACTCTCCCTCTCCCTCTCCCGCAGAGTCCAAAAGACTGTTCTATACATCTGTGTCTCTTTTGCTGTCTCGCATACAGGGTTATCATTACCATCTTTCTAAATTCCATATATATGTCTCTCTTTTTATCTTTTATATTTTTTCCTACCTCCTTTCTAAGACAATGGGCTGCTTTTCTGGGTGCCTGATGTCCTCTGCCAGCATTCAGAAGTTGTTCTGTTGAATTTACTCAATGTTCAAATATTCTTTTGATGAGTTTGTTGGGGAGAAAGTGGTCTCCCTGTTCTATTCCTCCGCCACCTTAGGACCACCCTCGTAAATTTCTAATAAATCAAAAATTTAGCTTATGTTTACCAGAGGGGAAGGGTGAGGAGGAGGGATAGATTAGGAGGCTGGGACTGACATGTACACACTTCTATATTTAAAATAGATAACCAACTAGAACCTACTATATAGCATAGGGAACTCTGCTCAATATTCTGTAATCAACTGAAAATCTTGAAAAAGAATAGATACATGTATATGTGTAACTGAATAACTTTGCTGTATATTTGAAACTAACACAATGCTGCTAATTAACAATGATATAAGAGTAAACAAGTTTAATGCATACCATACTTTAATAATCAAGACAATTCAGCTATTTTTCTTGAATATATTTCAAACAGAGTTAGCATATAACCTGTACATAACAATATTGCTGTGTTTTTATTCATTTTGTATTTAAGGGTCCAAAATATATTATATTCACAAAAGAGTACTGTCAATGAATGTCAACCAGTTTTTAATGTCTGTTCCATCAGAAATACACGACTCTGAAAAAAAAAAGGAAAAAAGAAATATGCCATTCTGGCCAAATATGCTAATCTATATTACTGAAACTAACCAAAGATGATAATTCAGAGTCTCACTCCCATACAGAAGTTCTAATTGCCCTGAAAACCTGTAGGTCAAGTTCTCAACCTTTGAAAATGAGCAGAAATATTCCAGAGCAGTCACCATAGCCATGTATTTGGGCTTCGTATTTACAGATTATTTTGTATACTTATATGTATCTATAGTGGTGGATTTGAGACATAAAGGTGACCACATACAAGAAAGATAAGTCCCATATCAAAAACAAAATGAAAAAGGAATTGAAGAGATTTTGTGATTTTAATAGCAGACTTCAGAAACTGAATGTTTAGACGTAACTCCATTTTTCTTTAACTAAGAGGTCATCATCATGCTGAAGGCTTTGAGGCAGTAGTCTATTTATCAGTGTGTCATTAATCAAAGAGTGCACTTACTACCATAAACTTGGGTCTGATGCAATAGCATTAACTTTGTCTTTCCCCCAAAGAATCATTTGCTTTTGAAGTAGTAGCCATTTAAGGCACATTTTATCAAAAACCCATCATATTCCTAGCTTAAAAATGGAAGCTTCACCTGGTTACAATAATATATATATACCTAAGTAATGTGTGTTTTACCAGTTAGACAAATGTCTCTATCTTGAGGATAAAGTCGTTTTAGAAAAGGGATTCTTTATTTGCTTATTCAAAAAGAAACATTGTGCAAAAATTATTAAAGAATTAGATTTGTAAGAATAGCCTCCAGGTACCATGTTGGCAAATGTCCAATAGGTTATAGGTTTGGAAATTAAGAAAAAGACTTCCCTGGAGCCCTGGGTTCCTACACAATGCTTCTGAGCAGGAATCATGAGGAAGGGAGTTAGGGCACCTTCATGATTTTTAGAAATTTTTTTCCAAAATGCACAGATCCTTGGGAGTGCTCAAACCTTAAATCAGCTACCATCTTAAACTGCAGTTTCCAGCCTCAAAGGAATAGGACTTGAGGAAGAATGGATGAGGAGAGGATAGAAGGAAGCCACAGATAGTCTTAAGGAAAAGTTGCTTTAGGAACCATCCATTTTTTTCTAGGCTCAGCATTGCTATCCCTATGAGACTCTGCTAAAAATATATGCATATGAATATTTTCTAATACCTGCCAACATGCTTTAGGGCACTGAGTATTGGGATGGACCTGGAATTATCTACTTGGAATGGTTTGGGATAAGGGTAGATTTAGAATCTTTTCACTTGCTGTTGGTCTAAAGTAAACATAAGAGGAAGAATTAAATAGAAACAGACACATAGCTAACTATAATGCCTACTCTGGTCATCCTTGCCCACTGCCCTTTAGCAATTTTCAGGGCCACTTTCTTAGCCATTCAGAGCATGCTGCTGGCAAGCTGAGCTCTAGTTCAATCATAAGGTGGAAACAAGCAGAGTCCATGAGGCATACTGTCACAGCTGAGAAGGAGACTCAGAGGTGACAAATGTACCCACCAGGATTCAGTTCTGTGGCAGAGAACTGAAATATTGCCTTTTTTACATTGTGGAGCAATGTAAAGAAAAAGAAAAGAAAGAAAGAAAAGAAAATAAACTGGTCCTAAATAAACATTTGCAGTCTTGTACGGCAAGAGGCCCATTCCACAGAGGTGAAAAATTGTATAGGACTATATAGGATATACGGAGAAGGCAATGGCAACCCACTCCAGTACTCTTGCCTGGAAAATCTCATGGATGGAGGAGCCTGGTAGGTTGCAGTCCATGGGGTCGCTAAGAGTTGGGCACGACTGAGAGTCTTCACTTTCACTTTTCATTTTCATGCATTGGAGAAGGAAATGGCAACCCACTCCAGTGTTCTTGCCTGGAGAATCGCGGGGACGGGGGAGCCTTGTAGGCTGCCATCTATGGGGTCTCACAGAGTTGGACATGACTGAAGTGACTTAGCAGCAGCATATAGGATATATTTTTAAATCTGCAATTGCCAGTCACCTCGATTTGGGAAACCATGTATCTTCTGATGTTACTTTAGTGTTGGTGGCAGGTACAGAAAAGCATTCAGAAACCCTTCAATTCAGCGACATTCCAATTTCTCTCCAGTGATTGGCACCATTTTGGAAATATGGTCCCAAAGGGCAACAATAGCATAGCAGAAAGAAATAACCTCTCTGTATAAAATGATTTTAGAGATGTCTGTTGAGGTAGAATTTTGTAAAAAACTGTCAGGGAAGCACTCTCACAACTATAGAAGTGTTGGATAAGTTTGGTGCTAATATTATTCTATAAAATTTCTATTTATATCCTTTATAAACAGTGGACAGGTCTTATTGCTCCTGGAGCTTGCCACGCCAATCTGTTCCTCCATGGAAAACTGATTTTTCTCAACAATTGGTAGCAAAGATTCCTGTGCTTAAAAAAGTCATTGCTAACACATCACTTTTTGATTAATTTCCATTTGCCCCATATTTATGGACTCAGTATGTATGTTCTAGGCACCAAGGACAGAACAAAGCTTAGAAAAGTTGTTTTATCAAACTTTAGTTCCATGAGAAAACGAAACCATGAAAAAGTGCAAAATATACACAGTTCCTGGCAGTACACACAGGATTTTTCCTTACTACAAACCATAAAATTTTACATTTGTATAATGAAGTTAGAGTAGATTTCACTTCACTGTTAATATACAAGTTTTTGATTCAAAGTGCTTACTTTATTTAAAAAAGAGAAGATTAAAAGAAAGGGCGGCAGGATTTTTTTTTTTTTTTTTTACAACAAACGTATGTCTTGTGTCCCAATCCCCTTCCTCCTCTTCTTTTAGTGCGATACAGAGCAGCAGCTTCATTGAAACATCTGATTTCAAAAGATGTTCCTGAAACCTCACCTACAGCAGCACCCTAGGCGTCCTGTTGGGGGTGGCTCCTTTTTCTTCCGCAGTCATTCTGAACCTTTTGCAATTTCACCACTTTCATTCTCACCTCAAAAACTTCATGGATGGCCTTTCGGAAGCAATGAAAATTATAGTCAATCAGCCCTTTTCTTTCAAAGCTTTCCTCTCTAACAAAGCAAACAAGAGCCAGAAACTTTATTGCTTCTTCCCTCATGGCTCAGACGGTAAAGCATCTGCCTACGATGCAGGAGACCTGGGTTTGATTCCTGGGTGGGGAAGATCCCCTGGAGAAGGAAATGGCACCCCACTCCAGTACTCTTGCCTGGAAAATCCCATGGACGGAGGAGCCTGGTGGGCTACAGTCCATGGGGTTGCAAAGAGTCGGACATGACTGAGTGACTTCCCTTTCTTTCCCTTTCTTCCCTTAAATAAAGAACTGTTGTATTATTCAGCTTTATAATGGCTGTTGATTCCTTGTCATAGGGAGTTCCTGCTCCATCTTCTTTGAGGCCACAAATACAAGAAATATCAATGACCACATCATCATGTCACAGCGGAGCTCCTAGGTTTGCATATCCACAGGGTACTATCTGTTGTGATATAAATCTTACTGACCACATCAAAGAGAAACAACTTTTCAATTCCAAAATTTGAGATAAAGATGTTTAGCAAATTCTCCAGGGTGGGAAGTTGTGGAATCAGTTTCTGAACCACTTTGCCCAAAGCTTCAAATATTGAATGGTCATATATGTTTGTCAGATAAAAGCTGAGATGAATTTTTCTAGCCCAGCATCTGCAAGGGCATCATTTGCCCTCTGGTGAATGTCTCTCTGGGTTTCAATTTTGTGGTCATCTGATAGACCCATCCACCTTGTGAATAAATACCTCAAAGTTGATGTCGCTGTTGACTTTGTAGGCCGTGGTCACTGTGAGGTGGATCCTGGCCAAGGCCTCCATATAATCGTCCTGGGAGTCTATGACAAATATCAGTGCTCCTGTCCCTTGGAAGATCAAAGGTGGGGTCAAAAAAGTCAATCTGTCCTGGAAAGTCCCAAATCTGAAAACTAACAAAGAAACTGTTGGAAACATCCTCCCAGCAGATCTTCTTCCTGCTCCAAGAACAGAGTTTCTCCAGGAGGCATTTTATAAAAGACGACTTTCTGGATGGATGACTTGCTGTTCCTTCTTAGGCCTGTGAGCAGGATCGTTGGCTTGACCTCTGTGCTAAGGGGGTCGCTAACGTCCAGAACTCCCTCCTCTGCCCCAGTGTCCGGCTTGGCGTCCGAGGAGTTGGACCCATCTCCGTAGGCCACTAGCCCCACCAGCTCATCCTCTTCCTCCAGCTGGGGCTTCCCCAGCACCTGGCTAATCTCTCCCATGGCCGTCCATCCGGGGAATGACAGGGGTCCCTGGTCGAGAGGGGGTGTCGGCCAAACCTCCTGGCCTGCAGCTGGCAACCTATTTCTAAATTGAGGTTTTGTCCCTAGGTCCGTGGCCGGAGGCAGAGACCACACTTTCACGCAGCGGTCTCGTCCAGGTCCAAGATTTAAATGTTTTTAAATATTTAACAATAAAAATATAATTCATAAAATTTAAGGAAAAGCAATGGAAATTTCTTTAAGAACCTTGGTATAGAAATGAAGTATGGCTAACTCTTGAAGATTCATGAGAAAGAAAGAGATTATTCCTCTTTACAATCCGGCTTCACCATCACCCTATGCTGGTTTCCACTACGCAAATGAGCCAGAGGACCCCAGTGACACATGTTGTAGCCTCTGAAGTCTTTTACTTTAGTTGCAGCCTTCCCAATTCTTGAACCCATCTTGACTCAGACAGAAGGCATACTTTAAAATGCCTGTCCTTACCTAATTTTTGATAAAGGAGGCAACAATATACAATGGAGAAAAGACAATCTCTTTAACAAGTGGTGCTAGGATAACTGGCCAACCACCTGTAAAAGAATGAATCTAGAACACTTTCTAGCACTATACAAAAAAATAAACTCAAAACAGATTAAAGATCTAAATGTAAGACCAGAAACTATAAAACTCCTAGAGGAAAACATAGGCAGAACACTCTCTGACATAAATCACAGCAGGATCCTTTATGACTCACCTCCCAGAGTAATGGAAATAAAAGCAAAAATAAACAAATGGGATCGAGGGATCGAATTAAACTTAAACCCTTTTGCACAATGAAGGAAACTATAAGCAAAGTGAAAAGACAGCCTTCAGAATGGGAGAAAATAATAGCAAATGAAACAACTGACAAAGAACTAATCTCAAAATATACAAGCAGCTCATGGAGCTCAATTCCAGAAAAATAACCGACCCAATCAAAAAATGGGCCAAAGAACTAAACAGACATTTCTCCAAAGAAGACATACAGATGGCTAACAAACACATGAAAAGATGCTCAACATCACTCATTATCAGAGAAGTGCAAATCAAAACCACAATGAGGTACCATCTCATGCCGGTCAGAATGGCTGCTATCAAGAAGTCTGCTGCTGCTGCTGCTAAGTCGCTTCAGTCGTGTCCAACTCTGTGTGACCCCATAGACGGCAGCCCACCAGGCTCCCCCGTCCCTGGGATTCTCCAGGCAAGAACACTGGAGTGAGTTGCCATTTCCTTCTCCAATATCAAGAAGTCTACAAAAAATAAATGCTGAAGACGGTGTGGAGAAAAGGGGACCCTCTTACACTGTTGGTGGGAATGCAGACTAGAATAGCCACTATGGAGAACAGTGTGGAGATTCCTTAAAAAACTGGAAATAGAACTGCCATACGACCCAGCAATCCCACTGCTGGGCATACACACTGAGGAAACCAGAATTGAAAGAGACACGTGTACCCCAGTGTTTATCGCAGCACTGTTTATAATAGCCAGGACATGGAAGCAACCTAGATGTCCATTGGCAGATGAATGAATAAGAAAGATGTGGTATATACACACAATGGAATATTACTCAGCTATTAAAAAGAATGCATTTGAGTTAGTTCTAATGAAGTGGATGAAACTGGAGCCTATTATACAGAATGAAGGAAGTCAGAAAGAAAAACACCAATGCAGTACATTAACACATATATATGGAATTTAGAAAGATAGTAACCATGACCCTATATACAAGACAACAAAAGAGACACAGATATAAAGAACAGACTTTTGGACTCTGTGGGAGAAGGCGAGAGTGGGATGATTTGAGAGAATAGCATTGAAACATGTGTATTACCATATGTGAAAGAGATGACCAGTCCAAGTTCAATGCATGAAACAGGGCACTCAAAGCCTGGGTGCACTGAGACAACCCAGAGAGATGGGATGGGGAGGGAGTGTGGGAGGGGGACTTGGAACCAGGGTACACGTGTACACCCATGGCTGATTCATGTCAATGTATGGCAAAACCCACCACAATATTGTAAAGTAATTAGCCTCCAATTAAATTAATCAATTTTAAAAACATCTGTCCTTAAGCTAGATGTCTCACTCCCTGATTTCAAACTATATTACAAAGCTGAAGTAATCAAAATAGCATAATATCAACAGAAAAACAGACACTTTGATCAATAAAACAGAGCTGAAATCCTCAAAATAAACTCATACACATATGGACAATTAATTTACAACAAAAGAACCAAGTACATACGATCGAAAAAGGATATTCTTTTTAATAAATGGTGTTGGGAAAATGGGACAGTCACGTGCAAAAAAAGAAAATGAAACTAGACTGCTATCTCATACCCTACATAAAAACCAAGTCAAATGGAATAAAGACTTGACTGTAAGACCTGAAACTATATAACTCCTAGAAGAAAACAGAGGCCATTTGCTTTTTGAAATTAGTCTTGGCAAGTACTTTCTGCCTGTGTCTCCTCAGGCAAAGGAAACAAAAGAAAAAATAAGCAAATGGGTCTACATAAAAAGAAAAAATATTTGTACCACAAAGGAAACTCAACAAGACAAAAAGGCTGCCTACTGAATGGGAGAAAGTATTTTCAAACAAAAATCTGATAACGGGTTAAGATCCAAAATTTAAAAAGAGCTCATACAACTCAACATTAAAAAAAAAAAATAGACTTGATTGAAAAAAGGGGCCAAGGATATAAACAGCCATTTTTCCAAAGGAAAAAAATGGCCAAAAAGGATATGAAAAGACATTCGACATCACTAATCATCAGGAAAATGATATTAAAACCACAATGAGAAATCGTCTCACACCTGTTCAAATGGCTGTTATAGACAAGAAATAAGTATTAGGAATAATTTGAAGTAAAGTGAACCCTCATACACTGCTGGTGGGAATGTAAATTAGTGCAGCCACTGTGGAAAACATTATGCTGCTGCTGCTGCTGCTGCTGCTGCTGCTGCTAAGTCGCTTCAGTTGTGTCCAACTCTGTGCGATTCCATAGACGGCAGCCCACCAGGCTCCCCCGTCCCTGGGATTCTCCAGGCAAGAACACTGGAGTGAGTTGCCATTTCCTTCTCCAATGCATGAAAGTGAAAAGTGAAAGTGAAGTTGCTCAGTCGTGTCCGACTCTTAGCAACCCCATGGACTGCAGCCTACCAGGCTCCTCTGTCCATGGATTTTCCAGGCAAGAGTACTGGAGTGGGGTGCCATTGACTTCTCCGGAAAACAGTATGGAGATTCCTAAAAAAAATTAAGAATTGAACTACCATATGTTCTAGCTCTCCCACTTTTGAGTGTTTAACCCAAAGAATTAATTAACCCACTAATTAGATATGATACAAGCACCCCTATGTTCATCTCAGCATTATGTACAATAGCCAAGACATGCAAGTAGCCTAAGTGCTCACCAACTGATGGATGGATAAAGAAAATACTGTGTATATACATGGAACTAGATGGGGAAACAGTGGAAACAGTATCAGACTTTATCCTTTTGGGCTCCAAAATCACTGTAGATGGTGACTGCAGCCATGAAATTAAAAGACGCTTACTCCTTGGAAGGAAAGTTATGACCAACCTAGATAGCATATTCAAAAGCAGAGACATTGCCTTTGCCAGCAAAGGTCCGTCTAGTCAAGGCTATGGTTTTTCCAGTGGTCATATATGGATGTGAGAGCTGGACTGTGAAGAAGGCTGAGCACCGAAGAATTGATGCTTTTGAACTGTGGTGTTGGAGAAGACTCTTGAGAGTCCCTTGGACTGCAAGGAGATCCAACCAGTCCATTCTAAAGGAGATTAGTCCTGGATGTTCTTTGGAAAGAATGATGCTAAAGTTGAAACTCCAATACTTTGGCCACCTCATGTGAAGAGTTGACTCATTGGAGAAGACTCTGATGTTGGGAGGGATTGGGGGCAGGAGGAAAAGGGGACGACAGAGGATGAGATGGCTGGATGGCATCACTGACTTGATGGACATGAGTTTGAGTGAACTCCAGGAGATGGTGATGGACAGGGAGGCCTGGCGTGCTGCGATTCATGGGATCGCAAAGAGTCAGACACGACTGAACAAATGAACTGATACATACAAAGTTAAACTACACAGCCATAAGAAGGTGAAATTTTGCCATTTGTAGCAACTTGGATAGACCTTGAGGTTATCGTACTAAATGAATATGTCAGAGAAAAACAAATATCATATGATTTCACTCATATAACAAACAAACAAAAAAATAGAGAACAAAATAGTGGTCACCAGAGGGAAGGGGTGGAGAGTGAAATGGGTAAAGGGGTACACCTGTAAGGTAGAAGATGGAAACTGAATTTTTGGTGGTGAGCATGCTATAGAAGAAGGACTTCCCTGGTGGCTCAGACGGTAAAGCGTCTGCCTACAATGCGGGAGACCCAGGTTCGATCCCTGGGTCAGGAAGATCCCCTGGAGAAGGAAATGGCAACCCACTCCAGTGTTCTTGCCTAGAAAATCCCATGGACGGAGGAGCCTGGTTGGCTGCTGTCCATGGGGTCGCAAAGATTCAGACACGACTGAGTGACTTCACTATCACTATCACTATGCTATCTATAGATAGATACTCATGCATACATGCTCACTCATGTCTGACTCTTTGTGACTCCATGGACTATAGCCTGCCAAGCTCCTCTGTCCATGTAATCTTCCAGGCAAGAATACTGGAGTGGGCTGCTGTTTCCAACTCCATGGGATCTTTCCAACCCAGGGATTGAACCCATGTCTCTTCTGTCTCCTGCATTGGCAGGTGAATTCTTTACCACTACACCACTTGTTTATATTAATAGTATATGCAGTGTATTATATGTTTCACATGTATAATATATTTCTTCTTTTGAAATAGAAATATAATGTACATATGAAATGCATATAATGTTATAAACCAGTGTTTAAAAAATGTCCTTGAGTCAGTCTCCTGTTCTAATGGAATATATATGAGGCAAATACTACTATCTTTCATGCTCACCAAAACATAATATTTACCTAATAAAATAAGTGTTCTATAATCTTATATATAACCTTATATATTTCTTCCACTTTTCCAAAGTAGAGTCCATTCTTAGATTTTAAAAATATATATATATATAACCTAACATTAACCATTATTTTCATGAGTCCATATTAACAAAATAAGAATTTGATCATGGATCAGATTCCAATTCAAAGTGCATCTGTCTATTCACTTGTTTGCGCAAATAATGCTAATGCTGACTGGTTGATTATACCATGGATTAGTTGGTCATAACACATAGGCAGCTATAAGATCAGATCGTGCATAGAATCCTTCTACATTTTTAGTCTTCTAAAAATAAAAGTCCTGCCCACATGAAATCTGGTGTCCTTAATGAATTCACTAGGAGAGTCACCCTGGCTGCAGTTGTTTGATTAAAAGAGCATAAATTGGGATATTTGAAGGTTCAGAGGCATTTCCTATTGTAATTTAAATAAAGCAGTCTTGGGGTAAGAGACATACCGAGGGGAGCTCATAATGGGATTAGTAAAGGTTTCACAAGTGAACCCAAATTCACCAAATAGCCAAAGTTTTAAAATATCACTAAAAACCATTGATAAAATATATACTTTCTTGAGAATAAACTTACAAGGCCTAGAGAGTGCTGGAAAATAAGAAAGGCAGATGCAAAATTAAAATTTAGAACAACAAATAAAAGAAGTTATTGGATTAAAAAAAAAATCACTGCACACATAATAAAAAAAAAAACAACCCACAGTTCATGGTAAGTCTAAATTACAGTTGGAAGCATGCCAGCTAGTTACAGAGCACAGAAAAGGTGAAAATCTCTCAAACTAGAGTACAATTAATGCTGCCTGGGCTTTCTGGAATCCTTTCCAAATGTATTTCCAAATAAAAGTACTCTCTTTCTCTGTTGGATGCCAATAAATGGTAAACCTTAAACTTAGGAACTCACTACCCAGCAATAGCCAAGAGCTCATTTACAAAATGCCGTGGAAGGATCCTTTTTCCCACGTGACAGGAGAAAGAAAAGATTCTCTTTCTTTAAAGGGTCCTGCCACTGAATGAACACTCTACCCATTACAGTCAACATTTGTCTCTGTCCTCGGTAACAGAATGATGAATGGATAGATTTGGTTATGAAGCTACATGATGAGGTTTCCACATTGCCTAAGTATAGTAATTTTATTCTTTGGTGGGTTTTGAGCTTTCCTTTTTTCTTTTCCTAGACCACTGAAGCAAGCCCAGGGATATCACTGATTTTTAAGGCTTCAAGTGAGCTCCAAGATTCTAGCACACCTCCCACCTTTAACAGAAGTGGAAAATGAGGCCCAGTTTAGCATCTTAGCTAAAAACACACAGCTAGCTAATGCGAAAAGTAAGCCTTAATGTCCATTCAATAAATATATTTGGTTCTTAATAATAACTAATATGTATCGGACACTTTCTGTAAGTGACACTGCACTAAATTCTTTACACAAATTTCCATATTGTATTCCACACACACACACACACACACACACACACACACACATACTCAGCCCTCAAGGCAAGTGTTATTATATTCCCAGATCTATGAAGAAACTGAGATCAAGTAACTTGCTCAAGGTCACACTAGTTCTGAGTAATGGAGCTAGGAATTGAATCCATGCCCTGTGAGGGATACAGGAATAAAATTGACAGCCTCCCTCTTCTGAAGAAATGATATAGAAAAAGAGCTAAGACAGACTTAGTAATATGCAACTGCATACAGGACTATCCCCACACCTTACTCTGCAATACTGGAACTGACCCATATCTGTGGATCACCCACGACCTTAGCTTCATTAATGTTGAGCATCCAGTAATCCCATAATCATACACAGGATGCTCTGTGGGCAGCTGCAACACTTACACACAGAATGCAAACTATTCTGCTGCAGTGTCTGTAGTTTTTCAGTTGAAATTTGGAAATTAGCCTCAGTGTCAATTGTCTTAAGCTGAGAATCCATTGTCCTTGAAAAAAAAGAGCAATAACATTTTCTCTAAGCCTGAGTTTATCTATGACAGGCTTGGCAAGCAGCAAAACAGCTTGGACTACCTAGAATTCACCTGAGAAACACTAAGTAGTGCACAGAACCTGCACTTACAGAACTAAAGGAACTCTCATCTTAAATCACTTTCTTGAGAAACGTCAAGCCTTTCTCCATCACATCATTTTGGTAGGCTTTTCCTTTGAAGAAATAATGTTTCTTCATTGGTTTCTTAAACTCTATATGGGGTCCAAGACTCTGTTGGCTGCATAACTGTCAATTTCTTCCCCTTCAATTCATAAAAATATAGTCTTAAAATGCCAGATACTCATTTTTCGAACTTCTTTGCAGTTAAGTGTAGCCATATGATTTCTGGGTAGCAGTCTGGATCAGACAACATAGGACTGGCTCAGGTGAAAATATAGATGAGAAGAGTGATTTGGACTGGGTTCAAGCTTACTTTTACTTTGATTTATGCCTGAACGAGGAAACAAGCATACATTAGACTTATCTAATACATATACTAGATAAGTAAGCAAGTGTGTAAGCAGCTTCCGGAGCCTCTCTGAAGTCAGTTCTTAGTGGAACCCACATAGAATGAGAAACCCAGCGGTTCTGAGGTGCCAAAAAAACCTGCAGTTTCAAGTACTTTACACGATTACATGGGATGCTGGTTAGAGGGTCCACCTACTACATTATAAGACAATTCCCTTCTGCACCATCTCCACGTTCTGTTTTTAACTGCATCATGTAGCCTATAAAAGACCTGGTCACAGCCTTCCATGGAAAAAGGAATATTCTTAGGGGCAGGGTAGAGAATGAGTAGCTTCTGGTACGGAGAAGGCAATGGCACCCCACCCCAGTACTCTTGCCTGGAAAATCCCATGGACGGAGGAGCCTGATAGGCTCCAGTCCATGGGGTCGCTAAGAGTCGGACACGACTGAGCAACTTCTCTTTCACTTTCCACTTTCATGCATTGGAGAAGGAAATGGCAACCCACTCCAGTATTCTTGCCTGGAGAATCCCAGGGACGGAGGAGCCTAGTGGGCTGCCGTCTATGGGATCGCACAGAGTCGGACACGACTGAAGCGACTTAGCAGCAGCAGCTTCTGGTAACAATTTTTGTTTTCTAATTAAAAAAAAAAGAGAAGAACGTTTGCATCCCAGTTCCTTCCTGCCTTTGGAAGCTGTGTGTGAAACCTGGAGTCCAAGCAGTCATCTTATGACTGTGCAGACCTGAGGAGAAAGGCCAGCCTGCTGAGGCTGCTTGAGAAGGATGGAAAATCCTAGATTCTTGACAGCTTTGTTAAACCGCTGAAATCATCCACCCTGAATTTCCTACCTCTCACCTACTTCTTTGGAGAATAAGGGATATATTTGGGTTTATTTGGTATCTTGTACTTTAAATCCTTTTAAGTGATGCAACTGGCACACTAATTCATTGAGGAAATCAGTCCTCAGAAAGGAAAAATGTCTTAAGGGAAATAATCTCTATGAAGAATATTCTGTAAACAGAATCTTACCTTCTGTAATTCATCCTTTGGATCTCAGTGTATATAGCCCTGCCCCGCCCCCCAAATATAGGATATTTGATGAGGGGCCTATTTGCCCTCATTAAGTATCACATAAGTTACCATTATTTCTTAAATGTCTTTGTTTCTTTACCAGCATGTAACTTAACCATTATTTTTTAAATGTCTTCAATTCTTTACCAGCAGCGTGACTATAATCTTCAGAAAAGCAGGGGCTATAATTCATATAAGAGTTATAGATTATATGTTTGTTATACCGCATCCAGCATATAGTGTTGTGTAATTTTTGCTGAGTGTAAAACTTCCAAGGAGATTACTTCAATCTCTAAAGGCCAACCCTAAATAATAGCCATTCATTATGTAAAACTGTTTTTAGTGATTCCTTCATCTTAGTTCTGTGACTTACTTTTCATTAAAACATTCTGCTCCCCCAAACCTCCCATAACTTCAGGCCTGCCTGATTTCCTCAAAACTGTATGCTGCCTAGGGATTATAATTTTGTGTTTACTTTTATAAATCTACCTTTCTTTAGCACCAGACATAGTCTAGAGTTCTGATCTTCCATTAATTACAACTGGATGATAATAGCTGAATACTTAATACATACTTAATACTGGATACTTAATAGCTGTTGAATAAATGAAATCATGAATGAGTCTACTGACTCAGTGACTATGACAGGGTGGGTTAATATTCTGAGCCTTCTTAATTACATGGGCTTCCCTAATAGCTCAGTTGGTAAAGAATCCATCTGCAATGCAGGAGACCCTGGTTTGATTCCTGGGTCAGGAAGATCCACTGGAGAAGGGATAGGCTACCCACTCCAATATTCTTGGGCTTCCCTTGTGGCTCAGCTGGTAAAGAATCTGCCTGCAATGCAGGAGACCTGGGTCTAATCCCTGGGTTGGGAAGATCCAAGGGAGAAGGGAAAGGCTACCCACTCCAGTATTCTGACCTGGAGAATTCCATGGACTGTAAAGAAGAGTCAGACATGACTGAGCAACTTTCACTTTCACTGTGTTACATAAGAGTTTAATGAATCTTCATTTGTCACCTCATGTATACAAGGCACCTAATCCTCTACCTTAAGTATCTTTCCACATCAATTTAATTGATTCAATTTAAATGATGTACTTGGGCACCCTTAAAAGTTTTCTTGTTTTCATCACTTGAAAATGTTCTGAGTTTATAAGATAAAATGATTAGCACATTTAGTATATATTCATATTATATTGCTTCCCTCATAATTCAGTTGGTAAAGAATCCACCTACTATGCAGGAGACCCCAGTTTGATTTCTGGGTTGGGAAGATCCACTGGAGAAGGGATAAGCTACCCATTCCAGTGTTCCTGGGCTTCCCTGTGGCTCAGCTGGTAAAGAATCCGCCTGCAATGCAGGAGATCTGGGTTTGACCTCTGCATTGGAAAGATCCCTTGGAGAAGAGAAAGGCTACCCATTCTAGTATTCTGGCCTGGAAAATTGCATGCACAGTATAGCCCATGGGTCACAAACAGTCAGACATGACTGAGCACCTTTCACTTTCACTTTGACATTATATTAATTAATTAGTGTCCTGATCTGGAAGGAAAAGATAGCTTAGCCTAGGATAGCCATTTTGGAGTTCCAATTTCCTTGACTTACTGTTACTTCAGTAAACTCTAGAATATGAACCCATATATATTAGCTTTCTCTTGCTGCTGTAACAAATTTTCCACAAACCTTGTAGTTTAAGCATCACAAACTTACTATCTTACAGCCATGGAGACCAGAAGTCTGACAGAGATCTCACAGGCTAAAAGCAAGGTTACACAAAACTTTGCCCCTTTGTAGTGTCTCTGGAGAGAATCTACCTCCTTGCTAATCCAACTTTTTTAGAGGCCACTTCCTTTGCGGCACCCTTCCTCTGTCTTCAAAGCCACAAGGTCTCATCTCTCTGAGCCACCTTCTGTCCTCACATCTCTCTCTGACTGCAGTAGACAAAGATCCTTCACTTGTAGGAATTCACAGAATTAGATTACACCTACCCAGATAATCCAACATGAAAGAAAAGAAAGTGTTAGTTGCTCAGTCATGTCCAACTCTTTGTGACTCCATGGATTGTAGCCCACCAGGCTCCTTCGTCCATGGAATTCTCCAGGCAAGAATCTTGGGATGGCTGCCATTTCCTTCTCCAGAGGATCTTCCTGACCCAGGGATCAAACCCAGGCCTCCTGCATTGCAGGCAGATCCAAGCCATTAATCTTGGGCTTTCCCAGTGGCTCAGCGGTAAAGAATCCATCTGCAATGCAGCAGATGTGGATTCAATCCCTTGGTCAGGAAGATCCCCTGGAGGACAGCATGACAACCCACTCCAGTACTCTTGCCTGAAGAATCCCATGGACATTGGAACCTGGCAGGCTACAGTCCATAGGGCTGCAAAGAGTTGGACACGACTGAAGCAACTGAGCACAGCGCCCAGACAACTTTAATCATGTCCACAAAGTTCTTTTTGCCATGTAAGGTAACATATTCACAGATTCTGGAGATTGGGATATGGGCATCATGGGGTGGGGGAGAGGGCAGTATTCTTTCTACTACACCAGGATTCCTAGCAGAACATCACTTTATGCACATGAGACATAAACTGTGTTTACAGAAAGACAGAATATAATTGCTGAAAGAGCACTGGGTAAAAATTTTAAAACCTGACTTCAATTTCTGATAATATTTCAGAAAGGGTATTTCAAGGCAGAGGAAATAATGTGATCCAAGAGGTGTGAAGGCACACAGCATATTTAAAAAACACTAAATTATCTGATTCAACTGGAATTGAAGAGGTGAAGAGCAGTAGAAGTGTCTTTGGGGAAGATAGGCAGAGGTACTGAATGTCAGACTAAGGATCGGACCTTTATCAGAAAGCAGTTGAAAATCACTGCAAGTTAGTGACAAATAGCTACATTTGCAACTTATAATGGGTCGCCTGGAAGCAGGATGGAGAGAGAGAGCTGGAAGGGAGAGAGAAGGTAGACAACCTAAAGATCATTGCTTCCTTCAAGAAAAAAGGTTTGAACATGAGATAACAGTGGTGAAAATAACAGGAATGGAAAGGCTGGTGAAGTAATAGAGCTAAGTGATCATTTCAGTTACGTTTGATGCGGCTGAATATCAGCATCATGTGATAACCATCATGGTGATAACCATGGACATTAGTACTGAAAAATCACATCTGAATAGTTTTAAAAATCATATTTTTAGGAAAAATCTAAATGTTTTTCTTAAGTATCATGTTCACTTACTCTGGATAATTTTAGTTTTGGGGTCCTGTACTGTATGATTGGAGAAGTGAATTCCAGTTTAGTACAGGTAAGAAATGGAGTCTTCAGAGAGCTTCATAACCGGAAGATGTATCAACCTCAAAATTTTCCTGGAAGAAGTACCAGGAGAGCTTCTGGAAGGGAAAGAATGATATAGGGTAGTGGGCAAAATAAATATGATAGAAGATTGAGAAGATGAAGTGTTGATAGCCTGATTAAGCAAACACAATCCCCAATTTCTAAAACTTTAAGAAAAATTCACTAAATTTTAAGATTGCTCTTAAAAGCAATCTGCGCGTAGAGCAGCAAAGCCCAGGTTAAAGTTGCCCATGCTAGAAGAGGCTATTGAATTGGATTTTGTCTGGAAAAAATTATCTTAGGAAAGATGAGGGCCACTGTGCAACCTTTTCAGACTGTGACCACACAATATGATTATATCTTAGAGACTTCAGTTCTCTAGAATCTGTTTATTCTGACATCCTGTTATTTTCCTGAACTGATATTTCAGAGTTAATTTATCCAGAGAAAAGCTGGCCTAACTCTTTTTTGTGAGCCTTGGCAAGTTTGTAGTCTGTTGGTGGTATGGCTGTAGGCCCAATTCCGATCTAGTGAATGTAGCTGATGACTCTATGTTTTTGGTATGCAGGCCTGTTTATGTGTAGCAGAGCAAGAAAGTCGACATAAAGGAAAAAGCCTCTAAGGTATTTGAGCCTTACAACTACTGTTAAGCATGAGGTGGGCTACCTTCTTATTACAGCACAGGTTTCTCTCATTTTGTTAATAAAAGCCAGACTCCATTGCTATAGTTACGACCAGACAGTGAAGGGTAAGAAGTGGAGCGAGCAGCTGTGCAGAACTGCAACAGTGAATCACGATACTTACCCTTTGGTACTGGTTTTAGATTTTGCTATTAAAAGATAATGAAAAGAGGTTGAAATAGTTTCTGATTTGTTAATTCTGTGTTCCTCAGGTGAACTGCATTCCTTAGAGAGCAGTTAACAGTACCATTTCACATTTCTGGAATTAAATCAGAAGTTCAGATGCAGACAGTATCTTCAAAAAAATATTTGAACACCTTGAAAGACTGAAAAATGTAGTCCAATATCCAGATGTTTGACCATATGGTGCCAAACAGCTGCATATTCATTCTACTTTGGGCTTTTATTGAAATGTTTGGAAAATTATGGATAAGTGAACTAACTCATTGAGAATATCAGACCTGAAAAGAGGCCTAGAGATCCTCTGCTTGCTGCATTTTAGAGCTGAAGATAGCTCTGTCCAGCAGGGGGTGAAGAGAGATGAACAGTGATTAGGAACCCAAGAGGTAAAGGCATTTTTATCGAATGTTGTTCAGTTAGTCCTGTTTGTTGTTTGGAAGATAGAGTTATTATAATATTTTTAATCTTTAGTAATTGATTGGTTGGGTCTTTGGGGGTTGGTGATAGGGTCTTTGGTGATAGGGCAAAAAATAAAAAGACACTGAAAAGTTCTAAGTCCTCAGTTTGCCCCAAAAGGGAAAAAAATAAAAGGCTTTTTCATTTACATCTAGAGTTCTACCACTTTCCAAGGACAAACGTTTATTCACGCAATATACATGTGAAAACGATTTAGAGTGCCTATCAAAGGAAAATGTATTAGCTAAGTTCCTTGGACCTGAAATTAATTAGGAGAGCTTTTAGATTAATGTGACTAGAAATATCATTGCTTTCTTTTGGAGTGATTTTTATGGCATCTTCATATTCTTAAAATAAAATGTACTGCCGTGAATCTAATCTGCCTCAATCCTTCATAGGATTTGGTGAATTCTTAAGATCATAAAGACAACAAAAACTAAGCTGGCTCTTTTTCTCTTTGCCACACAAGTCAAATGATACCTAATTCTGTTCATGTAAATACTTTTAGAGACTAATGATGCAAAATGTATGAACATTATGTATAGTGATGTTCCTTAAAATTCAAAAAATGAATCAAATAAATCTAGGGAAATAGTCTTTTTTTTCTAAAAATACTATTAGCTTCAATGCTATTCTTTAAGTATTAAAAACTTAATTATTAAACTTTTCATACAATCAATCTCAGGTATTTGCTGAGGATAAAACTATAAATCAAGGAATGTAGACCTCTCTTTGAAGCATGTTATTTTCTCTCTTTTTTTTTTACTTCACATCTAGATGAAAAAACTAGAATTAGATAAAATGATAGCAATAAAAAGTGTTACAATTAAGTTCTTAATTTGACAGTTTGAATTTCAAAAACTTTATATTTTGGAGTTAAAACTATTTAGGCATATTTTTAGATTCCAAGTTTATGCGTCTCTCTCTCAACATGTTGTGTCAACTGTACACTGGATGTATCAACTGTACAATGCACAGGATGAAGAATGACAAAACAGCTATCTAGGTTAGACTCCTGACGCTTCCGCTTGCATAAATGTAATCTTACCAAAATAATGAGTCACAGTTAAAAATGGTAAGATTCACTGTGGCAGTAATAGATGGGAACAGAACAGGAAAGAGGTTACCATTTGCTTAACATTTAAAATTGCCAGGTATTTTCCATAAATCTTCTCATTGGGTTCCCGTAATAGCCTTATGGAAAAGATAACTGAAATCTAGAGAAATAAATAGGCTACCCTGCTAGCTCAGTTGGTAAAGAATCCACCCGCAATGCGGGAAACCTGTTGGATTCCTGGGATGGGAAGATCTCCTAGAGAAGGGAAAGGCTACCCACTCCGGTATTCTGGCCTGGAGAATCCCACAGACACTATAGAGTCCATGGGGTTGCAAAGAGTCGGACACAACTGAGAAATAAAATAATTCTCCCAAAATTACATATCTAGGAAGTTGAGGCTAAAAATTCAAATCTAGATCTAATTCCAGCTGACTAATGTGTTTATATATTGTGTTGTATTCCCATGAATATTTACAGTTATAATTATCCCGTGATTGAAATCAGACTGTGGGACATAAAGACATGAGATGAATACAACCTCAACTTTGCTGTTGATTCAGTGAGTAATAGTGTCTCAGTCACTTAAACAGAGTGGCCTCTGCTTTCTCCTTTATAGAAACAACAAAACGGAAAATTTAGATTAGTCATTTGGAAAATGCATGGTTTCCAATAAAATGATTGCTTATATCTCTTCTGAGATGACAAATGATAATGACTAAACCTATCCATATGCCAAAAGGATAAACATATTTCAAGACAAAACCAAAATTCAAAATAATTTATTTATCCTGTGTCCACTTGATATATAAATCTAAATAACAAATATGTGTTTTTGTCCATTTTTTTTTTTACCGTACTGTATCTACAGAGTTAGCAAAGTGGGGACATATTATTTCAGAAGAAATTCCCAAATCTTTATGTATGGTATGTATGGTAGTATTTTTCTTACTCTTTCGGAATTTAATTTTTAAGTAGCATTTTTAAGAAACAATTTTCCTTTGTCATTTCTAGAGAAATCCATGTAGGCTAGATGGAAGGAACTTCAGAGAATTTATAAAGATAAGGATAAAAGCTGATCATATAAAATTATTGAGATGTGGAGGAAAAAATCTTTAAATATAGAATTCGTTCCTGGGGATGAAGGCTCTTATCAATCAGTTGTCCAATGTGTCAATAGAACAATAAATATTTAATAGGAAATCCACTATTAAGAGCACTTATCTACCCATCATCCTTACTACTTACTCAATTACTAAATTCAAAGAAATCTTTTACTTCTATTTTGACAATGTCTTTCCCCTTTCCAAAATCATTCAAATGCTTTGTATATGAAGACTAACTTCCTGTCTCATCTTTAGCAAGTTTTGCCAAAATACCCTGAATCCAAAGTCAAATAACAAAACCATAATATGCTGAAAGGGACCTCAATGAGTCACTTTCCCTTCCCCTAGCCCTCTGTCTAATCCTTCCTCTCCATCCAGACCCGCCTTTATCTCCCCTATTCAGCAGCTGCTTGTCCAGCAACACATACACTGAGCCTAGAAAGGTTACTCCTTTCTGACTCAGTGAAGTTCTTTGCTTTTATAATTCATAGATGCTGTAAACTTCAGTCTCCCACTTTTAAACTAATTTAAAATACCTATGCCTACTTCTTACGTGTACGTGTAAGTCACTCAGTCGTGTCCGACTCTTTGCGACCCCATGGACTGTAGCCTACCAGGCTCCTCTGTCCATGGGATTTTCCAGGCAATAGTACTGGAGTGGATTGCCATTTCCTTCTCCAAGGGATCTTCCCAAACCAGGGATCGAACCCGGGTCTCCCGCATCGTAGACAGACGCTTTACCGTCTGAGCCACCAGGGAAGCCTACTTTTTAAACTCCAACAATATATTACTAAGCTCAAGAGCTCCTTTTCTAGATTAACAGATGCCCTTGTTTTAAACTGAGGAAGTCCTACTGTATGTCTTTCAAATTACTGGGAAAAAATAATTATTGCATGGATCCCTCCCCCCACCATGGACCTATAACCTCCATTCTTAGTACAATGTTATACAGCATAAAAATGTAAGTATTTTTCTGAGTGTTGCTTATTTTTTTCTTTTAGCTATGGGGAGTATCCCCTCATATTTTTATTGTAAACTCTAGAGTTTAGGGTGTGATTAGCTTTATGACTTTTAGGTTAAGGTCTATTCTGGAAACATATCCTATTTATTTTTGTTGCATTTTGTTTTCATTATTCCTCACTTTGTCCCCAAATTCCCAAAGCCTACAAGGATATATAATATATAGCAATATGAGAGGAAAAGTATCTGAGAAAGAATGAAAACAAAGAGTGCTTAGGAATGAAGTTATTCTAAAAATGTAAACCATAAAGATCATTATACTTGATATAGGACCATAATTTTGGCTCTATGCTTACTTATAAGCCAAAGGTAAGGGAGAGAAAGAGAGAGTTCTGATTTTAGACCATCTACTATGTTATAAAATTAAATAAAAAAGAATTGTAAAGGGCTCAGAGGACCAAAACTCTATTAACACTAAGATTGAAAGCTGGAACCCCACGAAACATAACAATCAGCATTTTCAACAATGTCCTTACTTTTAGCACATCGAGTTTCCAAAAATGTATTTCCGTTCTGGTTTTCAATAAAAGCCAGAGTCATCCCAAAGAATGAATTAAGTAAAAAGAAGGGTACTAGGTACCACAATGATATGACTGAAGGATATTGATCTCTGAAGCCCAATTTAGCATAGATGTTAATTTTAGAATATCTGGAAGCTTGGCTTTTTGAAACTACCATGCAACAGACTTCGCATAAGAATGCTACAAAAAAACACTGCAAATACTATGATTCATGAGTCATGCAGTTGATTGACAAACCTTTTTCTGTCCTCATTGTATGATCTATGATATAGGTTCAGAATGTAGGCTTCTATGGAGAGCAGTGTCTTCACCTTGTAATTAGCAAGGATGTATTGTTATGTCTTAAGAAGATACACATAGTTGATATTGCTAAGTAGTTTCCAGTGGTCTGGATTTTTAGTCTAAAATATTATGACTTTCAGTAAAACCCTGTTCACATTATGAAAGTCCAGTAATCTAACAGGTCAAAAATATTACCATAGATGGTTTACTTAGACAAGAAAAGGCAAGTGGCTCACCAAGTCCCTGCTGGTATACACAGAGAAGAAGGCAATGAGATGTTCCTAAAATACTTTAGATTTTATAGGGACATGTTAAAATATAAGGCATCTGGCAATGTCTGGTCTAGCCTAATGAAATCAATAGAGGTAGGCCAGGGCAGGAGACTCCTTATGGCCTGCAGATATGTAATTTGTGCTGCTGCCTCTGATTTTGAAAACTGGAATAGATTTTTAATTTATGATTGAAAAGATTGAGTTCACCTTTGAACAGCTTACGTAAATTAGATTGCCCCCAAGTCACACTTGAAAAGTACCATAACCACCATCATCAGTTTCAATTTGTAAAATGGAGCCAATGAAATAGTCGCTAGGGGCACATTTACACACCTAGCCCTTAAATTTTGCATAAATAAGAACCACCACCACCTCCAGCAGGCAAATTAATTTCAGAGTGCAAAGATTTTTCTATTGAGAATATTCTGTTCAAAAGTTCAACTTCACAATGCCAGCATGACTGTACTAATGAATCAGCTCTAAAGCCACAGTGGAAATGAAATAGAGATCACTGTTTGGTTATGACCAATATTTTTGTATGTAAGTTGCTTGGAAGCCACTAAATTGTGCCTCTCTAAAAAACCTTAGTGATTTTAACTTCCTGATATCAGATACTAGATGTTATCATATCAGATGTTTAAAGGGTCTAAGAAACCCAAAAGATGGTAACTAATATAATTCAAGTTAAAATTCTTAATTTCCTTCCCTTGTCTAGCAAAACTTACAAGAACACTGTTAAGGGGGGGAAAAAATGTCATTTGCCCAAAGATTTAGAAGGCAGCAATTGGGTCTATGACTTCTCATTAAATTAGCTCCATAAATCAGACTCTATGGAATAACTCTGAAAAGCAAGCCTTATCTTATCCAGGAAAACCCACTGTATATATTTAAAACCTCATGATTCTATTACTTATGCTGTATATTGTATTAAGTAAGCCCATTTAAAGTATACACTTTAGCTTCCTTAAGCCAATGTTTTTACAAGTTCATGGCCATGATGAAATATATTGCTTTTCAGAATGCATATCCTTTATGCCTATCATAACTATGTTCTACCAATTAAATTACACCAGCATTTATGGGACAGAGTGCTCTAGAAACAAAGACTGTGTTTAATGCCTGCAGTGACACCTACTGGTAATGAAGTACACCTAATTCTTAAAGATATTTGAAGTAATAATATCACAGGTCCATACTTTTCATTCTCAGGGCCCAAATTCACCATCCACAGCAAATTCTTTCTTCTCATCAGAAAACTTACTTGATTAGCTTTTTGGTAACAGAAAATGCATGCAAATAATATCTTCTTTTAGAGAGTGAGGATTTGGCACACAGTAGTTTGTGTTATCTTTTTAAGTATGATGAAGGCATGCCCTTTTATGTTGGTAACAGATCGTCACAAATCATTTCATTTATGCCCATGCAAACAGAAGATGAAGGGAAATGAAGGCCGTTCCATGAACGGCAGATTTATGGGACGGTCTTCTCTACCGTCATCTCTGAGGGCCCCTGAATAAAACCCATATCCCCCTTTAACAATGTGGTCTTTTCACAGAGGTTTGGCACACCTGATAAGCATCAACTCCTCAAGGCCAAGTTGAGACCTCCCCAAATTCTGTGGCCCCACATTTCCCATAAGCCTGATGCATGCAGCTTTGTCTCCCATGACACATGTGTCCCCCAAACACATCATTCAGTCATATCCTTCTCTCCCTCACTCCTCTATCAGATCAGATCAGATCAGTCGCTCAGTTGTGTCTGACTCTTTGCAACTCCATGATTCGAAGCACGCCAGGCCTCCCTGTCCATCACAGACTCCCTGAGTTCACCCAGACTCACATCCATCGAGTCAGTGATGCCATCCAGCCGTCTCATCCTCTGTTGTCCCCTTCTCCTCTTGCCCCCAATCCCTCCCAGCATCAGAGTTTTTTCCAATGAGTCAACTCTTTGCATGAGGTGGCCAAAGTACTGGAGTTTCAGCTTTAGCATCATTTCTTCCAAAGAAATCCCAGGGCTGATCTCCTTCAGAATGGACTGGTTGGATCTCCTTGCAATCCAAGGGACCCTCAAGAGTCTTCTCCAACACCACAGTTCAAAAGCATCAATTCTTCGGTGCTCAGCCTTCTTCACAGTCCAACTCTCACATCCATACATGACCACTGGAAAAACAATAGCCTTGACTAGGTGAACCTTTGTTGGCAAAGTAATGTCTCTGCTTTTGAATATGCTATCTAGGTTGGTCATAACTTTCTTTCCAAGGAGTAAGCGTCTTTTAATTTCATGGCTGCAGTCACCATCTGCAGTGATTTTGGAGCCCAGAAAAATAAAGTCTGACACTGTTTCCACTGTTTCTCCATCTATTTCCCATGTAGTGATGGGACCGGATGCCATGATCTTCGTTTTCTGAATGTTGAACTTTAAGCCAACTTTTTCACTCTCCACTTTCACTTTCATCAAGAGGCTTTTTAGTTCCTCTTCACTTTCTGCCATAAGGGTGGTGTCATCTGCATATCTGAGGTTATTGATATTTCTCCTGACAATCTTGTTTCCAGCTTGTGTTGATTCCAGCTTGTATCACTCCTCTATAAAGCTGTATAAAGTATTCAAATCCTAGCAGGCCTTTTCTGACTGTTCTACCACCCATACTTTCCCTGAGTTTGAACTCTCATATTCTCCAGTCTGTATTGCACCACTAAGAAATTGCGTCCATACTCTTCTTTAATCACTACTACTAATATTTACAATAGAATCCATGTATAGTTCATCCATAAAGTTCTGGAAATATGCTAAACTAGAGGAAATGACTTGAATTTTATAATGACCCTTCAATTTTGGTACTACCATCGTCATTCCTCAGATGAAGAAACTGATGTTCAGAGGAGTCAGATCCTCTGTTCCAGTTGACACATCAGACAAAGTTAGGATTAAAAACTAAATCTGTCATGTGTTTCAAACCTCTTCTTCAGTGACGACACATGTGTGTTATCTATAAGTTCTATCCCTGCCCCTATCCTCCAGCCCTTGTGGCTGTTGGGACCATTCCATCCTCTGCAGGCTGTCCCCATTCTTTCCCACAAGGAGTGATAACTTTCTAGCAAGTCATTGCACCCTCCATCAATTGGTGGAGTTTCAGAAAACCTCTTCTGCTTTTGCCTAAAAATTAAACATAATAGAGGACGACAGACCTATTGTAATTTTGTTAACAGTGCTATTCATATAGCAGCTTCTGAATGTCATACCTGTCTTTGTGGCTCCTTATTGGTAGTGCAGTGGTTGACCAAGAGCCTTTATAAAAGCTGCCAAGCCAGTCTGTATGATACTGCAATGGTTGATACATGTCATCACATATCTGCCAAAATCCATAGAACGTACAACAACAAGGGTGAGACCTAGTGCCCCCTGTGGACTTTGGGTGAGGATGATGTGTCAGTGCAGGCTCATTGATTGTAACAAAGCTACCTCCATAGT
Organism: Tragelaphus eurycerus; assembly: GCA_935064755.1. Taxonomy (NCBI): domain Eukaryota; kingdom Metazoa; phylum Chordata; class Mammalia; order Artiodactyla; family Bovidae; genus Tragelaphus; species Tragelaphus eurycerus. Next base: position 3,950,568 of record CAKXYN010000015.1, read on the forward strand.
TCAGGATGTTGATAGATGGGGAGATTGTGCCTGCATATGAACGAGGTGTGTGTGTGCATGCCGAGTCGCTTCAATCGTCTCCAACTCTGTGCAACCCTACGACTACAGCCTCCCAGGCTCTTCTTGTCCATGGGGATTCTCCAGGCAAGAATACTGGAGTGGATTGCCATGTCCTCCTCCAGGGGATCTTCCTGGTGCAGGAATCAAGTCCGTGTGTGTGTCTCTTGCATGGGCAGGCAAGTTCTTTACCACTAGCGCCGCCTATATGTAATAAATCTCTGTACTTTCTGCTCAATTTTTCTGTGAACTAAAAACTGCTCTAAAATTAAAGTATATTAATGAGAAAAAAAAACTGCCAGTGCCTAATCTCACTCCACGCAATAAATTCAGGATCTCTAGGGGTCACTTGTGCTTTAGTTGCTAACTCTTTGCGACCCTATGGACTGTAGCCCACCAGGCTCCTCTGTCCATGGTATTTTCTGTCCATGGCAAGATTATTGGAGTGGATTGCCATTTTCTTCTGCAGGGGATCTTCGTGACCTAGGGATCAAATTTGGGTCTCCTGGGGTCAGACCTCTATGTTATTATCTGTTTAAAGTTCCCCAGGGAACTCTAACATGCAGCCAGGGTTGAAAACTGTTGTGCTGTGTCTCCTGTGTATCTGGCATGCCTCTGGCTTTCAGGTTGCTAAGTTCACTCTGATTACAGACACACTAGAGTCGTGCCCATGGTGATTCCTCAGTCAGGAAGCAATATATGGTATATAAAAATAATGTAATCATATATATAGGAACATATATACTAAGTGTGTGTGTATTTTTATAAAATATGTTATATAAAGCATATTTTATATATTATATATATATATATATATGAAAATACATGTCTCTAATAGGTGCTGTAACATAGCATCAACCACTCACCTCACTTCTGAGTCTTTGCCCCAGAGGCCCTGACATCTGATTTTTTTTTTTTTTTGGTTCCCACTAGGAGACTGGAGTTGCCAACTTCTACACTGTGGGTTTGAATTCTGGCCCCAGCTTTGGCCTTGAAGACCTACAGCTATTGTCTGCTCTCTTGCCATCTTTTTCCTTCTTGTGTGTATTCACATGTGTTCATAGAAATCAAGAACTTCCTGCAGTGTTTCTTTCCTGCCCATGGGAGCCCTGAGCATGCTGCTTCCTGAACTGTTAACCCGGTAAATATTAACTCCAGCTTTAGCAGTCATGAAAGTGTTCATGGACCTTGGTGCTAAAGACGACACAGAGCTTTGAGCGCATCCCCTCCCCACCTGTACACTCCTAGGCAGGGGTGAGCATTCTCGGTCCTACTTCATTTCACTAGACTATAAGCTCTTTGAGGGCAAAAGGCTTACCTTATTCATCTCTATCACTTAATACAGCACCTAATACATCTAAACAGATATTTAAATATTGGTACAGTGGTGAACAATTCACTTGCTAAAGGAGAAGTTGTTGTTCAGTCCTTCAGTAGTGTCCAACTCTGTGACCCCATGAACTGCAGCACTCCAGGCTTCCCTCTTCCTCACTATCTCCTGGAGTTTACTCAAACTCACCTCCACTGAGTCGATGATCCATCAAACCATCTCATCCTCTGTCACCCTCTTCTCCTCTTGTCCTCAATCTTTTCCAGCATCAGCGTCTTTTCTAATAAGTTGGCTCTTCACATCAGGTGGCCAAAGGATTAGAGCTTCAGCTTCAGTCCTTCCAGTGAATATTCAGGGTTGATTTCCTTTAGGATTAACTGGTTTGATCTCCTTGCTGTCCAAGGGATTCTCAAGAGTCTTTTCCAGTACCACAGTTTGAAGTCATCAATTCTTTGGTGCTTAGCCTTCTTTGTGGTCCAACTCTCACATCCATACATGACTACTGGAAAAACCATAGTTTTGACTACATGGACCTTTGTTGGCAAATGGAGATGCAGGTCCAATCCCTGGATCAGGAAGATCCCCTGAAGGATGAAATGGCAGCCCACTCCAGTATTCTTGCCTGGGAAATCCCATATACAGTGGAGCCTGGTGAGCTACAATCTATGGGGTTGCAAAAGAGTCAGACATGATTGATCACCCATGTACTCTTTAAATATTGTAAATGAATAGTCTTTCATGTTTCCTTCCTGAGGCTCTGAAATATGTTTAGAGAGTTGACACTACCTTCTGCCATTATTAAAATATGGACTTGGGCTATTTTTTCCAATTTGTGATTATGAGAGTTTCTGCTAAGTTATTCCTGTGCTTCACCTGAACATTTTTGAGAAAAGTCAGATTGTGAGATAGTTACATAAACTATTTGGTGTCATTGGCACTTCATTCTAAGCAATAAAAAGGTTCACCAGAGGGTCATACTATGTTATTTTATTGAGCACTTCATTTGATTTGGGAATAGATGATAAATTACTCCCCAATAGGAAAAGGGGTTCTTTTCTTAAGGCTGAACATAGTGCCCATTATTAAGTTTCAACTTGACTATTTCTTAGCTCTCTGACCACTTCTAAGTTATTGTGGGGTAATTAGTATGTATTTTTTTGTACTAAGACTTATGTACCAGTTACAATGTATATAAAAATAATGGCAATCATTATAGTCATCATTATTATTGATTTTAGTCACTTCTCCATAAAAAGTTAAATGTTGATTTACCCTACAATTCAAAGATAAAATCTGTCATCAATCTACATTGTATTTGGTAAACTTTGCAATTTGCTATTCAGCCAGTAGCCTTAAAAAGCAATCTTCCATTGCCATGAATGCATTATTCAGAAGTACATTGGCCACCATAGCTCAGAAAAGATTTTGGTTATGTCAGGAAAGTGTCAATAAAACAAATTGTATATATTTGTCATCTATGCCAATCAACTAATATCCAAAGAGCACCATTGTGTTCTACAGATGTTTTATGAGGAATGCACAATCTTAGTTCAGTTTAACTACCAGATCTCCATAATTTATGCTAATACCCTAATTCTCAGACAGTTTTTTATAATTTCTGCTTCACAATAGAAAAGAAAGATCAAGTCAGCTCTACTAGATAGAGAAGAGTCAGAGTTTGGATCCAATACTGGTGTATTTCATATGTCCAGGATTGTTTTGATGCCCTCTAAGTGATGCTGGGAGGGATTGGGGGCAGGAGGAGAAGGGGACGACAGAGGATGAGATGGCTGGATGGCATCACTGACTCGATGGATGTGAGTCTGAATGACCTCTGGGAGTTGGTGATGGACAGGGAGGCCTGGCGTGCTGCAGTTCATGGGATCGCAAAGAGTCAGACACGACTGAGCGACTGATCTGATCTGATCTGAAGTATAAGATTATAACATTTTAGAATAAAGGAATGATGCAGCCAGACAAACCAGATGTTTGTTTCTGTCTGTTTCGGACTGTGATTTTTTAAAATACAGCCTAAGGTAAAGTCTGATGAATACTTGATATGGTAATGAAAGTTCCTACAGTGCTTCCAGGGTTACATTATTTGATTTGAATTTCAGCCTGATGTCAGGACACTGGTGGGGTCTTATTATGCCATTTTATAAAATGCTTTCTATGTGCCTAATGTGGTATACATTGAAATGTATATATGTACACACATAAATGTTTGTGATTGTTATTTAAGGTATTCCAAGTAAGCATTAAAACATGGAAACCATCTGATTTGCATTTTTCAACAAGAACCAACATATGTATTTATTTATGGGAACATTTTTGGCATAAGACTTTCTATTAAATTATAACAAAAAGCTTTCTCTATCACCCTGGGGAATCTGGCAATCAGCCTACCTCCTACCTAGATCAATCTTTGCCATCTACCCCAGTCTTCTCCCACCCACCATATGCATACCTTAAAGCTGTAGTCTTGCCTGGAGCTAGTGTTGTGGAGACACAGAAAGTTGTATAAGGCAATACTTGTTAACGTGGCTGCAACCCCCATGATCTCCAAGGTCCCCTAGGAATCCACAGATTGACCGTCTGTCATTTATGTAGTTCTATTTTCATGTTCTGTAAAATGGGCACAAATATATTTTATATTACACAATTTAATAACTCCCAATAAACTGCTGCTGCTGCTGCTGCTAAGTCACTTCAGTCATGTCCCACTCTGTGTGACCCCATAGACAGCAGCCCAGCAGGCTCCGCCGTCCCTGGGATTCTCCAGGCAAGAACACTGGAGTGGGTTACCATTTCCTTCTCCAATGCATGAAAGTGAAAAGTGAAAGGGAAGTTGCTCAGTCTTGTCCAACTCTTCGTGACCCCATGAACTGTAGTCCACCAGGCTCCTCTGTCTATGGGAGTTTGCAGGCAAGAGTACTGGAGTGGGGTGCCATTGCCTTCTCTGCCTCCCATAAAAATCATAAATTTTCCCTAATAATACTTAATACAGACAGTTCCTGTTAACCAGCCTCAAGGTTCTCCTGAGATCTCTTCCTCAATACCAAGCACCTGTGTCTGACAGAGCCGGTGTGAGACTGAGACAATCCTTCCAAGCCACCAGAATAATCAAGAGTTTTGGCTCGACCTTCAAGCACAAACCAAGATAGTAAGGAGCCAGACGAAAAGCAGACCATGGCGCTGAAACAGATTAATAAGGAACTTAGTGATTTGGCCTGTGACCCTCCAGCACAATGCTCTGTAGGTCCAGTTGGGGATGATATGTTTCATTGGCAAGCCACAATTATGGGATGTAGTGACAGCCGATATCAAGGAGGTGTATTCTTTTTGACAATTCGTTTTCCTACAGACTACCCATTCAAACCACCTCAGGTTGCATTTACAACAAGAATTTATCATCCAAATATTAACAGTAATGGCAGCATTTGTCTTGATAGTCTAAGATCACAGTGGTCTCCTGCTTTATCTATTTCTAAAGTACTTTTATCCATTTGTTCACTGCTATGTGATTCAAACCCAGATGACCCCCTAGTGTCAAAGATTGCATGGATCTATAAAACAGAGATAAGTACAACAGAGTATCTAGGGGATGGACTCAGAAGTATGCCATGTGATGCTTCCTTAAAGTCAGAATAACCTGCATTGTAGCTGGAATAAACTTTAAATTACTGTTCCTTTTTTGATTTTCTTATCTAGCTGCTCCCCTATCAGACCTCATCTTTTTTTAATTTTATGTTTTGTTTACCTTCCTCCTTTCATTCACATGTTCATCTGAGAAGACTTCAGTTCTTCCAGCTTTAGACAATATCTGCTTTTAGAAACTGTAACATAGTTACAAGAGAAGAGTTGCCCAAGATTCAGAATTTTTTAAAAAATGGAACGTGTATTATGGGGCCAATGTCTTCACTCTAACTTGATTATGAGACTAAAACCAGTCCTCACTGCCCTAACATGCTGAAGAATCATCTGAGAGGGAGGGAGATGGATTCTGGGTTGTCACATTAAAGGAAGCAGCATTATTCTAGCAGCATCCATTCTGGTTTAAGCCTTCCACTGTTAGAGATTTGAGGTTACCCGATATACTTTACACTCATAACTGATGTGGCTGGGGAATTGATATTGAATTTAAAGCATCAGAAGAACAGAAAATGTGATGTATTTTGTGCATGTCAATAAAGGAATGAACTGTTCTTGTTCTACAGAGAATGGATATTAGAAGTCAAGCACCCTTTGTATTCCAAAACAGGATCTCAAAACATGTTGTAACTTTCATTTAAATTGTTAGGAGCCTTGGAGCTATTAGTTAATCTATCTTGCAATACTCTGTTGTAATATATCACTGAATAAATGATGCAAGTTGTCAGTGGATGAGTGATCAACTAATAGCTCTGCTAGTAATTCATTTATATTTCTTCAACAAAATTGCATAAACCAAAAAAAAATACAATCTGTACATATTTTTCTCATTGCTTGAACATGTACTGTGTCAGTTATATTAAGTACTTTCATATCTATATACAATGCTTTATTTAATATTTATATCCCCTCAAGTTGGGGTTTATTAACTGCACATATACACTTTTCTCTGCCCATAATGATATGTGTTTAAGGGTTTTATTGATATATATTTCTCTGATTAACTACCTCCATATATTTAAGAAATTGATAATTTTGAAACTTTCCAAGGAGAAGGGAACTGGTTAGATAGAACAAAATGATGGAGAAATTCACCATGGGCCCTTTTCTACATTTTTAATTTTGAAGCAGATTTTTTAAATCATAAAACCAATGCTCTGAAATAATAGGAAAATGCATGGAAAAAATAATGGTTGATGATAAAAGTTAAATATTGTTAAAGGAGACAGTAAAATACAATTTGGCAACATTAATGTGGAAGCTAGGTAGAAAAAGATTAAATGACAGCATTCTAGCCATTACTGCAATTAAATTAGCAATAAATTATATTTTTTAGTTTGAACATATTTTTGAAACTATGTATTACATCCACAAATAACTGACAAATTAAAGTGGAAATTGTAAAATATACAGAATAAATAGCAAAAATTAAAATTGAAAAACTAGAAAGAAAACCTATAGAAGATAAAAGAACAAAACAATCCCAAACAGAGCAAAATTGATAAACTAATAAAGCGTCAAACAAATAAGCAAATATTAGAGCAATTTATTTGAAAAAATCAATGCAATCAGAAAATAATTCAGTAAATCAACCAAGAAAAATAGTTTATACAAATAACAAATTCTAGTAGTTAAAAGAAACATGGTTCACATACAATGAACAATTTTACATCAAGAAAACTTCAGACAACGGAAATGGAAGTTCTCTTCACAATACTTATTAATGTTGACTTAGAAAGAAATTCAGAAACCCTGAATAAGCAACTACCAAACAATTAGTAGTCAAATCCTCTTGCCTTACCATGTACCGTTGCAAGATAATCTGTTTCAGTATTTTTAATAAACCAAAAAAGAAAGAAGGAAAAGTGTGAAAGAATAAAAGAGGGAGGTAAAGCTACCTAATTCATTTCATGAGACTAATGTTAAAAACAGGCAGTTGTAATAAATAATAAACTAACCTCACTTATGAATACAGACATAAACATGTTAATATAATAGTATGACCCAACAGTAAACTAAGAATAATAACAATTTATCAGAATCATATAATATATATGATAATGATGTGTGGGTGCATTCATAGTCATGTCCAGCTCTTTGTGACCCCATGGACTATAGCCTGCCAGGTTCCTTTCTCCATCAAATTTTCCATGCAACAATACTGGAGTGTGTTGCCATTTCTTACTCCAGTGAATCCTCCTGATCAGGGATCGAACCCACATCTTTAGAGTCTCCTGCATTGGTAGGCAGATTCTTTTATCACTGGTTTATTTCAGCTATATAGAGATGCCTTTATATTATAAAATCAATCATTGTGATTTGTATTAATGGAGTAAAGGAAAAAAACTTCAATTGTCTCTACTGATGCAAAAACAATCAGTTGATAATATTTTACACACATTCACAATAAAATTTCTCAGAAAACTAAGAGTAGACTTCCTTAGTCTAATAGAGAATATCACCAAAAATTCATGGCAAGCATCACATTTAATGTAAATCAGGAAAAGGTAAGGATGACTCTACAGCTATTCAGTAATATACTTAAATTTATAACCAAAATGAAAATACATAGAAAAGTAAAGATAAAATGCATTATTTGTAGACAACATGAACGTCTACCTAGAAAATTCAAGAAAATCTATAGATATTAATAGAATTTGTAAGTTCAACAAAATTGTTGAATATAAGATCAGCAGACAAAATCAATGATGCTTCTAGTCACATCACTAACCAAATAGAAAATTTAATAGAAAAAAATATCTCATTTATCATAACAACAAAAATATAATATGTTAAAAATAAATACAATAAGATATACGCCTGATCTTAATGTGGAAATTACAAAATGTTATAGAAAAACATTAAAAAGCCTAGAATTATGGCAAGAAACGATGGGCAGAAATATTTGGCATATTAAGATGACAAATACATACAAGTTCTAATAAAAATTATTAAATAACCTATCTTGACACACTTTTACTGAAAGTTTTATGGAAGCAAAGCCTAAGGCTAGCCAAATACACTTTGACAAAGTGGAACATTTACATTGAGACATACAAACCTATATTTTTTAATAAATAGTACTCTCAGTACTATACAGTACTATACAAACAAATGGGTCAATGAAACAGTAGAAAGCTTAGAACTATCAAGGAGGCTTAATATATGATGAAAATATTACAAATTAGTACAGGAAACACAGATATAGCAATACACAGTACTGGGACTATCAGCTTGCCATACAGATTTGAAAACAAGAATAACCCTCTACCACAAATAGCAAAACAAAATGCTTCAAATGAGAAAAAAAAAAACCTAAATGTAAAGATACATGCACATTTTTTTAAACTATAGGAGGAAAATTATTTTAGTAATTTGGATCAAGATATGATTCATTAACCAAGATACAAAAAAACCCAAAACCTTAAGAAAAGATTGGTATACAAAAAAATTTATGACTTCCAAACTGAAAACTACCCAGGATATAATGATAAACTTAAAAATGTGACAGATGAATCATATTTAGTATCTAGACCACATGGTGACTATAATAAGAAGAACAAAACAATAAAAAGCCAAATAGAAAAATGATCAATTCAGAGAAAAGAAAACCCAAAACTTATAAATACAAAATATTCATCTTCTCTAGTAATCAAAAACTACACATTTAAGCATGATGCATTTCATATTTATCAGATTGACATGGAATTCAAAGTTGACAATACATCAGATCAGATCAGTCGCTCAGTCGTGTCCGACTCTTTGCGACCCCATGAACCGCAGCACACCAGGCCTCCCTGTCCATCACCAGCTCCCGGAGGTCACTCAGACTCGCATCCATCGAGTCAGTGATGCCATCCAGCCATCTCATTCTCTGTCGTCCCCTTCTCCTCCTGCCCTCAATCCCTCCCAGCATCAGAGTCTTCTCCAATGAGTCAACTCTTCGCATGAGGTGGCCAAAATACTGGAGTTTCAGCTTTAGCATCATTCCTTCTAAAGAAATTCCAGGATTGATCTCCTTCAGAATGGACTGGTTGGATCTTCTTGCAGTCCAAGGGACTCTCAAGAGTCTTCTCCAACACCACAGTTCAAAACCATCAATTCTTTGGTGCTCAGCCTTCTTCACAGTCCAGCTCTCACATCCATACATGACCACAGGAAAGACCATAGCCTTGACTAGGCGAACCTTTGTTGGTAAAGTAATGTCTCTGCTTTTGAATATGCTATCTAGGTTGGTCATAACTTTCCTTCCAAGGAGCAAGCGTCATAACATTTCCTTCCAAGGACAATACATAGTATTGATGAATTTGTTGAAAAAATGGAAGCTATCATATATTTCTTGAAAGATATGAATAATTCAACCATTTAAATTTAACTGAATCACTTTATTGTACAGCAAAGATTGATATAACACTGTAAATCAACTACACTTCAATTAAATAAGAGGAAATTTATAGATATCCAGTAAAGGTGAAAAACAAATTCCCTATGACCTAGCAATTTGGCTTCTAGGTAAATATTCTCCATAAACAAGGAAATAAGCCCAAGGAGGTCAGGAAGGGAAAACTAAAGGAAATTGGTCTTGAATAGTCATTGGAGGGACAGATGCTGAATCTGAAGCTCCAATATTTTGGCCACTTGATGTGAAGAACTGACTCATTGGAAAAGACCCTGATGCTAGGAAAGATTGAAGGCAGGAGGAGAAGGGGATGAGAGAGGATGAGATGATTGGATGGCATCACCAACCTGATGGACATGAATTTGAGCAAACTCTGGGAGTTGGTGATGGACAGGGAAGCCTGGCTGCAGTCCATGGAGTCGCAAAGAGTTGGAAACGACTGAGCAACTGAACTGAATTGATTGAGCTCAGGAAGTTCCCCTGGAGGAGGGAACCATTTTAGTATTGCATGGTGAATTCCATGAACAGAAGGGCCTGGCAGGCTACAGTCCATGGAATCACAAAGAGGCAGACATGATTGAGCAACTTATACTTTCACTTTCATATTTGTGTAATGTTTATAATAGTTCATCTTGGAAATGCTTCAAATCTTTAATATTACATGCCAGGATAAATAAATTTAATTTCATTAAAGTGAATAGCTGAGAAAAGAAGAGAAGCAAAAGGCAAGGAGAAAAAAAAGAAGATACATCCATCTGAATGCAGAGTTCCAAAGACTAGCAAGGAGAGATAAAAAAGCCATCCTCAATGATCAATGTAGAGAAATAAAGGAAAGCAATAGAATGGGAAAGACTAGACAGCTCTTCAAGAAAATAAGAGATACCAAGGGAACATTTCATGCAAAGATGGGCACAATAAAGGACAGAAACATTATAAACCTAACAGAAGCAGAAGATATTACGAAGTGACAAGAATACACAAAAGAACTATATAAAAAAGATCTTAATGATTTGGATAACCACAGTGCTGTAGTCACTCACCTAGAGCCAGACATCCTGGAATGTGAAGTCAAGTGGGCCTTAGGAAGAATCACTACAAACAAAACTAGTAGAGGTGATGGAATTCCAGCTAAGCTATTTAAAATTCTGAAAGATGATGCTGTTAAAGTGCTACACTCAATATGTCAGCAAATTTGGGAAACTCAGCAGGGGCTACAGGACTGGGAAAGGTCCAGTGTTATTCCAATCCCAAAGAAAGACAAAGCCAAAGAATCTTCTAACTAGTGCACAATTTACTCATCTCATATGTTAGCAAAATTATGCTCAAAATTCCCCAAGCTAGGCTTCAACAGTAAGTGAACCAAGAACTTCCAGATGTTCAAGCCAGATTTAGAAAAGGCAGAGGAACCATAGATCAAATTCGCAATATCTGTTGGATCATAGAAAAAGCTAGAGAACTCCAGAAAAACATCTACTTCTGCTTCATTGACTACATTAATGCCTTTGACTTTAGTATAGATCACAACAAACTGAGTAAAATTCTTAAAGAGATGGAAATACCAGACCACCTTACCTGCCTCCTGAGAAATCTGTATGCAGGTCAAGAAGCACCAATTAGACCCAGACATGGAACAACATACTCTTTGGAAATCTGGAAAGGACTATGTCAAGGCTGTATATTGTCACCCTGCTTACTTCACTTGTATGCAGAACACACACACAAAAAAAACTAAAAATCATGGCATCTGGTCCCATCACTTCATGGCAAATGCAAACAGTGACAGACTTTATTTTCTTAGGCTCCAAAATCACTGTAAATGGAGATTACAAACATGAAATTAAAAGATGCTTGCCCCTTGGAAAAAAAGCTATGACCAACCTAGGCTGCATATTAAAAAACAGAGACATTAGTTTGCCAACAAAGCTACATATAATGAAAGCTATGGTTTTTCAGTAGTCATGTATGGCTGTGCGAGTTGCACCATAAAGAAGGCTGAGCACCGAAGAACTGATGTTTTTGAACTGTGGTGTTAGAGAAGACTCTTGAGAGTCCTTTGGACTACATGGAGGTCAAACCAGTCAAACCTTAAGGAAATCAACTCAATATTCTTTGGAAGGACTGATGTTGAAGCTGAAGCTCCAATACTTTGGCCACCTGATGTGAAGAGCTGACTCATTAGAAAAGATCTGATGCTAGGAGAGATTGAAGGCAGAAGGTGAAGGGCACGACAGAGGATGAGATGGTTGGATGGCATCACCATCTCAATGGACATGAGTTTGAGCAAGCTCCGGGAGTTGATGATGGACAGGAAAACCTGTTGTGCTGCAGTCCATGGGGTCCCAAAGAGTCAGGACCTGGATATGTTTTGAATTCATGACAGGATTAGCTTTGGGGGAAGGTCAAGAATTTTTTTCCACAATGGGAGAAGAAAGGTTTCATCTTTGTAATGGTGAATCACTTAGACTAAAGCAAAATGGCAAAACTATCATCAATTTTTAACTCTGGGTATGACTAAAGGAGTATTAGATTATGCCCTCCATAAAGAAAGTGGAAAATTGATATTTTCTTATGGATTTCATATATTTAATTCTTATTTTGCAACAGCATTCCTACTTCTGTGAGCAATTTCAGCATTTTGTTTTTTAAATCAGTACATTTAAATTAATTTTGTTGAGACATAGAGGCTAACCCTAAAGAGAACTGAAGAAATAGAGGCTGAAAGTCATCAGCTAGAAATTAATATTAAACAGTTCACTCTAGTTTTTGGAAGTTTAGTATAATAAAAAAAATTAAATGTGCTAAGCATATTTTTAAGATCTATTTTTTCATACCTATAGTGATAAAGCCTTTTCCTATGTCTATATTAATTCAAAAATAATAATGTATACTGAATTACAACCACATATTTTTCTAATTGTTTTACATGAAGCTTATCATTTAATTCTCATAACATCCTATAAAAATACACTTTCACTACAGTCTTAAAGATGAGAAAACTATTCACATCTGTGAAATGAAGATGCTAATAGCTTGTTTATAGATTTGTTGTAAAGATTGAGTTGATGTATATAATAGTAGTTACACATAGTAAGTAATTAATATTACTGACTTGAAACAAGGAAATAAGATTTAGAGAAGTAAAAAACATGCCTTAATGCACAATATTAGTCAAACTAGTGAGGAGTGGAATTAGGAGCAATCAGGACTCACTGACTATGCCTGTACACTCTTGGGAAGATCACAGTTTACCTCTTTGCTCTCTTAGTGCATAACAATGAAATAACAATGTTTATGACTCTCACAAAGACCAACTATTTCATTTTAAAATATGCATGATGTTGGTGAGGTTTAGAGAAGCTAGCCACTCATTGTAGGGAGTATAAATTGGTATGATTTCTGGCATGGGAAATTTAACAGTCTCTACCCAGATATAAAACCCACATATCTTTTGACCCAGTAATTTCCCTTCTCATTTTCAGCTTTTATTGAATAGCAAATGCACAAAGATACTGACTACATCATTGTAGTACTAAAAAGGTTGGAAAGAAACATCAATGATCATCAGTGAAGGATTATTTTTAAAACATGGTATTCATGCAACAGAATAACCACTAATAAGAATAAAACAGACCTGTGATACTGAGATGAAATTATTTCTATTGTATTTCACAAACTTTTAAAAAGCAAAATGAGAAAGAAAATATAAAGCATACTAGCATTTGTATGAAAATCATAAATATGCTTATATGTGCGTGTGTGTGTGTGTGTGTGTGTGCGCGCGCGCGCGCGCTCTCAGTCATGTTTGACTCTTTAGGACGCCTTGGACTGTCCCATGAGATTTCTCCTCTGTCCATGAAATTTCTCAAGAAAGGCTCCTCTGTCCATTAAATTTCCAGGCAGGAGTACTGGAGTGGGTTGCCATTTCCTTCTCCTTTATATATGTTTCTTTTATCTATCTCTAGAAATGCACATGGAAAACTAAGTATAGGAGTGTCCTCTGAGGTGCAGAAGCACACAAATACAGACCAAGGATGGGAGGAAAATGCACTTTTAATACTACACTTTTTTATTACTTTCAGTGTTTACCATGTGCTGAGTCAACTATGTATGAAATTTAAAACATAACAACAACCACTTGTACACCACTACACATAGTGTCATTATTTGTTTAAATGCTACATGGAAATACTCTGTATCTAAAGTCAGCACTGCTCTGTTTGCTTTCCGAAAGCAAGACTGGGAAAATACTGACAATGTATTAAGTTGGTCTGTTGTCTATGGGGTCGCACAGAGTCGGGTATGACTGAAGTGACTTAGCAGCAGCAACAGCATTGAGTTTCTCTAGAATGAGGTTGGGGGAACTTAGCTGGAGCTGGGGTAACCCAGGAAGGTGGAGCAAAAAGGGCTAGAACTTTCCCTGTGTAAGAGAAGATGTGAATGGGGAGAACAGTGAAATTTCTCAGGAATTTGTCTCAACTTCAGCCTAGAGCCTAGATAGCTTAAAAAAAAAAAAAAAAATGGAAGGACAGATAACAACATTGCAACTTGACACTGGAGGGGCACCAGGCCTGGAAATAGCATCTGGGTAAAAGTGAACAAGTGGAGGTATCCTCATGGAGAGCCTTGTTTCATGACTTGTAGCAGGTCTTTATGCTTCCAGATGGCTTCAACAAGAATACTAGGCATCCTTGAGAAATCTAGAGCTAGGAGCTCAAAATCCAGAGGGCTTGAAACTGGACACCAAATAGCCTTATTTGCAGTATGTGATATCGCAGAGAACAAAATCAAAGGCCAAGGAAAATTTTGTGAGCATCCCAGCTTCCTTTGTTCTGCTTCAAGTGAAAGGGATGAGAGTGGGTGGCATAGAGCTGATGTTTTAGGACCCTAGACGATAAGGGTCAGCTGCAGAAGGGGCACTTGATAACCATCTGACACCTATGCTGGTGTGGCTTAGGGAAACAGTACTTTCAGTAATGAAATCATATTCTATAATAAAGCATGCAAAATCAATCATATATTTCTTTCTTTATATTTTTAAACTTGCCACCACTAGAAAAAAATAAGAATTTCTGGAGTAGAGAACAGAGATATCACACCTTAATTTGGAAGTCAGAGAAAGATCAATGATAAATAATTATGACAGGACTGTCAGGCATTTGACGGTTCCTAAAAAGTAAAAGCGGAGAAGGCAATGGCACCCCACTCCAGTGCTCTTGCCTGGAAAATCCCATGGATGGAGAAGTCTGGTGGGCTCCCGTCCATGGGGTCGCTGGGAGTCGAACACGACTGGGCGACTTCCCTTTCACTTTTCACTTTCATGCATTGGAGAAGGAGGTGGCGACCCACTCCAGTGTTCTTGCCTGGAGAATCCCAGGGACGGTGGAGCCTGGTGGGCTTCCATCTCTGGGGTCGCACAGAGTCGGACACGACTGAAGCGACTTAGCAGCAGCAGCAGCAGCAGCAGCAAAAAGTAAAAGGGCTTCCCAGGTAGTACAGTGGTAAAGTATTCTCCTGCCAACGCAGGAGTTGCAAAAGACACGGATTTGATCCCTGGGTCAGGAAGATCCCCTGGAGCAGGATATGGCAACCCGCTCCAGTATTCTTGCCTGGAAAATTACCTGGATAGAGGAACCTGGCAGACTACAATACACGGGGTCACAAAGAGTCAAACACAACTGAGCAACTGAGCACACACACAGAGACAGTAAAAGTTAAACATATTGTTTACACCAGTCCTGGAATATGTTGATACTTTTTGCATGTACATGATATATATTGCATAGAAACCTAATCTTTGGTGAAATCCTACAAATATTTCATCTTGTCATTATGAGAAAAAGCCACCCATAAAGCATAAAGGAGTACTGAGGAGAATGAAAAGTAAGTTTAAAAAGCCATTCTTAGAGATGGTGGAAAGTAGTTTGTAAAAATAAAGCTTAAGTAAAAAACAACTTTTAAAAGACCAAGCTTAAAATATTTGCTGATGAAATGCATATCAGTTGATTTTTCTTCCTTTTCTTTACAAATAATCTGATCTTCATCATTTTCCATCACTGCTTAAAACTTATGTGACTACAGTTTCTCAAGCTCACTTTATTGTTGCTTGGGAATTTTGTTGATTTATATTCACTTTTCAAAGAAATTAGAGAAACTTTCCAAGAATTATCCCAGATCCTAACTTGTTGAACCATCTGCCAAATAAATTTTACTTATCAAGATCTTCTGTTTATTCTTTTATGATGCTACACTGAGTTAATCAGATTTATTATTTTTCTCAGAGAAACACACATTGAATTTTAACAGATGTTCCCATGTTGTAATTTTCAGAGTTTGCAATCCCCACTTGACTTTAATGATTTCATTCAGTAATCCTGGCATTTACTGGATATTGTATGTTCTCATGCTTGATTTTTCAGCTCTAAACCACAACAGAGCACTGGAAAGTCTGTGAATCACGTAGATTGTGGGAATGGAATTCTCAAATGCCAATGTGTTCAGAGTGAGGAGACAGCCCCTCAAGTGGGGAGCGGGAACTGAGGAGAGACAGTAAACAAGAAAACACTTCCAAAAGTAAACTCTCTACTCGGAATTTAGCAACTTGCTCCTTCTCAAACAAATTCTAAAACTTCTTTGACAACTATAACTATCTTTGATTATAAATAATGACATTTTGTCTTTACGAGGGATTTGCCTGATAAAATTTGAAATAAAACTAGAAATGGCTGTCTGGGGAGGCCTTAAAAATAGCTGTGAAAAGAAGAGAAGCGAAAAGCAAAGGAGAAAAGGAAAGATATAAACATCTGAATGCAGAATTCCAAAGAATAGCAAGAAGACAAAAGAAAGACTTCTTCAGCGATCAATGCAAAGAAATAGAGGAGAACAACAGAATGGGAAAGACTAGGGATCTCTTCAAGAAAATCAGAAATACCAAAGGAACATTTCATGCAAAGATGGGCTCGATAAAGGACAGAAATGGTATGGACCTAACGGAAGCAGAAGATATTAAGAAGAGGTGGCAAGAATACACAGAAGAACTGTACAAAAAAGATCTTCACGACCCAGATAATCATGATGGTGTGATCACTGACCTAGAGCCAGACATCCTGGAATGTGAAGTCAAGTGGGCCTTAGAAAGCATCACTACGAACAAAGCTAGTGGAGGTGATGGAATTCCAGTGGAGCTCTTCCAAATCCTGAAAGATGATGCTGTGAAAGTGCTGCACTCAATATGCCAGCAAATCTGGAAAACTCAGCAGTGGCCACAAGATTGGAAAAGGTCAGTTTTCATCCCAATCCCAAAGAAAGGCAATGCCAAGGAGTGCTCAAACTACCACACAATTGCACTCATCTCACACGCTAGTAAAGTCATGCTCAAAATTCTCCAAGCCAGGCTTCAGCAATATGTGAACCGTGAACTTCCTGATGTTCAAGCTGGTTTTCGAAAAGGCAGAGGAACTAGAGATCAAATTGCCAACATCTGCTGGATCATGGAAAAAGCAAGAGAGTTCCAGAAAAACATCTATTTCTGCTTTATTCACTATGACAAAGCCTTTGACTGTGTAGATCACAATAAACTGTGGAAAATTCTGAAAGAGATGGGAATACCAGACCACCTGATCTGCCTCTTGAGAAATCTGTATGCAGGTCAGGAAGCAACAGTTAGAACTGGACATGGAACAACAGACTGGTTCCAAATAGGAAAAGGTGTACGTCAAGGCTGTATATTGTCACCCTGTTTATTTAACTTATATGCAGAGTACATCATGAGAAATGCTGGACTGGAAGAAACACAAGTTGGAATCAAGATTGCTGGGAGAAATATAAATAACCTAAGATATGCAGATGACACCACCCTTATGGCAGAAAGTGAAGAGGAACTCAAAAGCCTCTTGATGAGAGTGAAAGTGGAGAGTGAAAAGGTTGGCTTAAAGCTCAACATTCAGAAAACGAAGATCATGGCATCTGGTCCCATCACTACATGGGAAATAGATGGAGAAACAGTGGAAACAGTGTCAGACTTTATTTTTCTGGGCTCCAAGATCACTGCAGATGGTGACTGCAGCCATGAAATTAAAAGACACTTACTCCTTGGAAGGAAAGTTATGACCAACCTAGATAGCATATTCAAAAGCAGAGACATTACTTTGCCAACAAAGGTTCGCCTAGTCAAGGCTATGGTCTTTCCTGTGGTCATGTATGGATGTGAGAGCTGGACTGTGAAGAAGGCTGAGCGCCGAAGAATTGATGCTTTTGAACTGTGGTGTTGGAGAAGACTCTTGAGAGTCCCTTGGACTGCAAGGAGATCCAACCGGTCCATTCTGAAGGAGATCAGCCCTGGGATTTCTTTGGAAGGAATGATGCTAAAGCTGAAACTCCAGTATTTTGGCCACCTCATGCGAAGAGTTGACTCATTGGAGAAGACTCTGATGCTGGGAGGGATTGGGGGCAGGAGGAGAAGGGGACGACAGAGGATGAGATGGCTGGATGGTATCACTGACTCGATGGATGTGAGTCTGAGTGACCTCCGGGAGTTGGTGATGGACAGGGAGGCCTGGCGTGCTGCGGTTCATGGGGTCGCAAAAAGTTGGACATGACTGAGCGACTGATCTGATCTGATCTGATAGTTTAGTAATTACAAGTTCTATTCTTAAGTCAGATCAAGTCAGATAGTCATCTGAAAGTTCAGATAGAATCTTTGTAGTCTTACTTCTGTTTCCTTTTTAAAATTTTTTTGTGCAATTTTCAAGATTACTTTGCATTTACAGTTACTACAAAATATTTGTACTATTTTATACTACCTATATTTCCCATGTTGTACAGTACTTCCTTGAGCTGATCTTATAGTCAATAGTTTGTAGCTCCCAGTTTCCCACTCCTACATTACCATTTTCCCCAGTAGCTACTAGTTTGTTCTCTAGCTGTGAGTCATTTCTTTTACATTGCATTCACTAGCTTGTTGTCTTTTTCAGATTCCACAAATAAGTGATGTTCTACAGTATTTATCTTACTCTGATTTATTTCAGAGTAAGTTAGGGTTCTCCAATGAGTCAACTCTTCGCATGAGGTGGCCAAAGTACTTGAGTTTCAGCTTCAGCATCATTCCTTCCAAAGAAATACCAGGGCTGATCTCCTTCAGAATGGACTAGTTGGATCTCCTTGCAGTCCAAGGGACTCTCAAGAGTCTTCTCCAACACCACAGTTCAAAAGCATCAATTCTTTGGTGCTCAGCTTTCTTCACAGTCCAACTCTCACATCTATACATGACCACAGGAAAAACCATAGCCTTGACTAGACGGACCTTTGTTGGCAAAGTAATATCTCTGCTTTTGAATATGCTATCTAGATTGGTCATAACTTTCCTTCCAAGGAGTAAGTGTCTTTTAATTTCATGGCCGCAGTCACCATCTGCAGTCATATTTCACTTAGCATGGTGCTAACTTCTGTTTTCAGTGTCAGACTCTTCAAGTAGAACTAAACAGCCTGTATTTCCTTACATCAATGACTCAGCATTATATCAGTTTTGATTCTAATGTTTCCAGGGCTAAGCATCAAATTTATAAGCACTATTAAAAACTTAAATAAAATATTTGTATCCCTATGAGATTTTTGTGCTCAGGATTCTGCTGTGATGGAACTGATTTATGGGGATCAAAGTTAAAATTCATGCTTGAAATGGTATGGTACAGCATGGTATAACAGGTATAAAATATTGGAATTATCAATTGCTATAAGTTGATGTTCTAGATTTTATGATCTAATATACATTACAGTAATCACCTAGAAAGGTTTTTATTGCATAGGCTTTCAAGCTATTGGCACATTCTGAATCCAAGATTGATAGAATTAGCAACACAGTTTAAAGAATACAGTACTTTTTTCTAGAGAAAAAAATGAAGAGGAGAAGACACTCTAATCGTTTCATATCCTCTTCTCTCTGCTTCAGACTTAATTTTTAGATATATTGTGGTCTGCTTTATTCTTTCCTTTTTTTCCTTTTTCTTTTTTCATCTTTCTTTCCACCACCCCTACTGTATCCCACCAAAACACTGTACCTGGAAAACTTGGATAAACAACTTAATTCTGAACTCCAAACTGAAAAACACACAAAAGGACATTGGAAGATAAAGGGCTTCTAAGACTTTCAGTCATTCAAGCAATTTGTGCTTAAGCAAAAAGTATATTTAAGTGTGTTGCATTTTTCATCTATTATTTGAGATGACCTGAAGGTGTTGCTGTTTAGTTGCTAAGTCATGTCCAACTCTTTGCAACCTATGGACTGCAGCATCCGAAGCTCCTCTGCCCTCCACTACCTCCCAGAGTTTGCTCAAAGTCATGTCCATTGAGTTGGAAATGCTATCTAACAATATCATACTCTGCTGTCCCCTTCTCTTTTTGCCCTCAATCCCAGCATCAGGGTCTTTTCCAAGGAGTCAGCTCTTCACATCAGGTGGTCTGGTACTCTCATCTCCTGAAGCATTTTCCACAGTTTGTTGTGATCTGCATAGCCAAAGGGTTTAGCATAGTCAATGAAGCAGTATGTGTTTTTCTGGAACTCCCTGTCTTTCTCCATGATCCAACAAATGTTGGCAATTTGAACTCTGGTTCCTCTGCCTTTTCTGAATCCAACTTATACATCTGGAATTTCTCAGTTCACATACTACTGAAGCCCAGCTTGAAGGATTTTGAGCATAACCTTGATAATATGAGAAACTAGCACAATTGTATGGTAGTTTGAACATTCTTTGGCATTGCCCTTCTTTGGGATTGGAATGAAAACTGATATTTTCCAGTCCTGTGGCTGCTACTGACATATTGAATGCAGAACTTTAAGAGCATCATCTTTTAGATTTTTCAGTAGCTTGGCTACAATTTCATCAACTCTACTAGCTTTGTTCTTCATACCATTTCCTAAGGTCCACTTGACTTCACACTCCAGAACATTTGGCTCTAGGTGAGTGGCCACACCATTGTAGTTATTCAGGTCATTAAGACCTTTTTGTATAGTTCTTCTGTGTATTCTTGCCACCTTTTCTTAATGTCTTCTGTTTCTGTTAGGTCCTTACTCTTTCTGTCCTTTTTCATGACCATTCTTGCATGAAATGTTCTCTTGGTATTTCCAATTTTCTTGAAGAGATCTCTAATCTTTCTCATTTTATTGTTTCTCTCTATTTCTTTGCATTGTTCATTTAAAGGTCTTCTATCTCTCCTTGCTATTCTTTGGAACTCTGCATTCATTGGAGTGTATCCCATTCTCCCTTGCCTTTATTTTTTTTTATTTTTTTTTAAATTTTATTTTACTTAACTTTACAGTATTGTATCGGTTTTGTCTCCCTTGCCTTTCACTTCTCTTCTTTTCTCAACTATTTGTAAGTCCTCCTCAGACAACCACTTTGTCTCCTGGCATTTCTTTTTCTTGGGGATGGTTGAGGTCACTGCCTCCTGTAAAATGCTACAAACCCCCATCCATGGTTCTTCAGGTACTCTGTCTACCAAATCTAATTTCTTGAATCTATTCATCACTGCCACTGTATAATCATATGGGATTAGATACAGGTCATACCTGAATGGCCTCGTGGTTTCCCCCATTGTCTTCAATTTAAGCCTGAATTTTCCAATAAGAAGCACATGATCTGAGCCATAGTCAAGTGCAGATGTTGTTTCTGCTGACTGTAGAGAGCTTCTCCAAGTTTGACTGCAAAGAACATAATCAATCTGATTTTGGTATTATCTGGTGATGTCCATGAGTAGAGTTGTCTCTTGGGTTGTTGTAAAAGGGTATTTACTATGATCAGCATGTTCTCCTGACAAAACTCTATAAGCCTGTGACCTGCTACATTTTGTACTCCAAGGCCAAACTTGCCTGTTATGCCTGGTATCTCTTGAATTCCTACTTTTCCATACCAATCCCCTATGATGAAAAGGATATTTTGGTGGGAGTGGGAGATGTTAGTTCTAGAAGGTGTTGTAGATCTTCATAGACCTGATCAACTTCAGATACTTCAGCATCAGTAGTTAGTGGCATAGTTTTGGATTAATCTGATATTGAATGATTTGTCTTAAAAGCAAACCAAGATCATTCTGTCATTTTTGAGTTTGCACACAAGTATTTCAGACTCTTTTGTTGACTGTGAGGGCTCCTAAAAGATGATGCTGTTAAAGTGCTGCACTCAATATGCCAGCAAATTTTGAAAACTCAGCAGTGGCCACAGGACTGGCAAAGGTCAGTTTTCATTTCAATCTCAAAGAAAGGCAATGCCAAAGAATGTTCAAACTATCGCACAGTTGCACTCATCTCACATGTTAGTAAAGTAATGCTCAAAATTCTCCAAGCCAGGCTTCAACAGTACATGAACCATGAACTTCCAGATGTTCAAGGTGGATTTAAAAAAGGCAGAGAAATCAGAGATCAAATTTCCAACATTTACTGGATCATCAAAAAAGCAAGAGAGTTCCAGAAAAACATCTACTTCTGCTTTGCTGACTATGCCAAAGCCTTTGACTGTGTGGATCACAATAAACTGTGGAAAATTCTTAAAGAGATGGGAATATCAGACCACCTTACCTGCCTTCTGAGAAATCTGTGTGCAGGTCAAGAAATAATAGTTAGAACTGGACATGAAACAAGAGACTGGTTTCAAATCAGGAAAGGAGTACATCAAGGCTGTATATTGTTACCCTGCTTATTTAACCTATATGCAGAGTACCTCATGAGAAACCTTGGGCTGGATGAAGCACAAGTTGGAATCAAGATTGCCAGGAGAAGTATCAATAACCTCAGATATGCAGATGACACCACCCTTATGGCAGAAAACGAAGAAGAACTAAAGAGCCTCTTGATGAAAATGAAAGAGGAGAGTAAAAATGTTGGCTTAAAACTCAACATTCAGGAAATGAAGATCATGGCATCCACTCCAATCACTTCATAGTGGATAGATGGGGGAACAATGAAACCAGTGAGAGATTTTATTTTTATGAGCTTCAAAATCACTGCAGATGGTGACTGTAGCCATAAAATTAAAAGATGATTGCTCCTTGGAAGAAAAGCTATGATCAAACTAGATAGCATATTAAAAATCATAGAGATTACTTTGCCAACAAAGGTCTGTCTAGTCAAAGCTACAGTTTTTCCAGTAGTCATACATGAATGTGAGAGTTGGACTATAAAGAAAGCTGAACACCAAAGAATTGATACTTTTGAACCGTGGTATTGTAGAAGACTCTTGAGAGTCCCTTGGACTGCAAGGAGATCCATCCAGTCCATCCTAAAGGAAATCAGTCCTGTATATTCAACAGAAAGACAAATGCTGAAGCTGAAGCTCCAATATTTTGGCCATCTGATGATAAAAACTGAATCACTAGAAAAGACCCTGATGCTGGGAATGATTGAAGGAGGAAGGAGAAGTGGATGACAGAGGATGAGATGGTTGGATGGCATCACTGACTCGAAGGACATGAGTTTGGGTAAACTCCAGGAGTTGGTAATGGACAGGGAAGCCTGGCATGCTGCAGTCCATGGGGTCACAAAGAGCTGGAAACGACTGATGAGGGCTTCTCCATTTCTTCCAGGGTATTCTTGCGCACAGCAGTAGATATAATAGTCATATGAATGAAATTTGCCCATTCCCATCCATTTTAGTTCATTGATTTGAAAGGTGTCGTTCAATCTTGCCATCTCTTGCTTGACCATATCCAATTTACCTTGTTTCATAGACCTAACATCCCAGATTCCTATGCAGTATTATTCTTTAAGCCATCAGACTTCACTCTCACCACCAGACAGATCCGCAACTGACCATCATTTCTGCTTTGGCCAAGCCACTTCACTCTCTTTTCACTGGAGCTCCGTTCTTTCTGGAGCTATTAGTAATTGCCCTCCACTCTCTCCAGTAGCATATTGGACACCTTCTGACCTGGGTGGCTCATCTTCAAGTGTCATATTTTTTGCTTTCTCATCCTGTCCTTGGGGTCCTCCAGGTAAGAATACTGGAGTGGGTTGTCATTTCCTCCTCCAGTGGACTATGTTTTGTCAGAACTCTCCACTGTGACCTGTCCATCTTGGGTGGCTCTGCATGACATGGCTCATAGCTTCTTTGAGTTATGCAAGCCCCTTTTCCACGACAAGGCTGGGATCCATGAAGGTGCCTGTGCTAGCCAGGTGAAAGATGTTGTTTTAAATTTAAGATAAAATATTAGTAAAGTGAGTTTAATTTTTATTATTCAAGGTATAAAAGAATTTTATTGACTAATAAAAGCTCCACAGTATAAAAGAATATATCAATACGTCCAAAAGAAATTCAATATATATCACATATACAGAATATAAAATACAACTGAAAAATAATCAAGGAGAAGGGGATATTTTCTGAACATAATGTAGAACACCTATCTTACATCAATTGCCAAAACTATCCTTATGATGAAAACCAAGAGGCATTCTCAATAATGTGAGAAAAAGGGTCCAGAGTATGTGCTTCTTTTTCCTCTTGGTCAAGTTCCTACCAGGAGACAGATGACACACTCAGGCTGGATAACGGGTCTACAGAAACACCAAAGGATTCTGCAGCATCCTAAATGAACAGCAGCAGTAAGCAGTAAGCCTGAGGCCACTGACAAGGCTGAAGGGGCTAGTGGAGGGACGCTTTTTCAGACTGGGATAGGGTAACAATGTGGAGAGGACTCCTGGCAGGACCTGCTACCTTTGGCCGGACATGAGTCAGACAACAATTAAGCAGAGAGGGAGTGTGGAAATAAGTGCCTTCTCCTCACTTTCCTGCCACTCTTATTTCCTGCCAGTGCCCTCACTGGCTGAATCTACCTGGAGGCCAGGAAGCAAGTGAGCCCTCGTCAGAGCAGGCTTCCCCCTCTCTCTAGACATGGAGCAGGGTGCAGAGCTAGGAGAGGTCTCTGAGGGTGGGAAAGAGATTTAAGAGACATAATCAGCACACCAGCTTGCCAAGTTATATTCTAAGATGTGTGTATAGACACAGATGAGAAATCTAGATACAGAACATGAGCTTTCAGTGACCACATTTACTGCTTCTCCCTAATCTTGAAATTGCCCTTTAGATGATCCAAGGCGAAAAAAGGATTCCAATTTCAGTGGCAGCAAAAATCATAAAATACCAAAGTACGTGAAATTTAAAATATATAGAATAAATAAAAAACATTCCTTGAATAAAAGGGAAAGGATAGCATATTCCTCAACTGGAATATTGTGAAGATATCATTTTGACCCAAATCAGTTTTAGACTTGACCTAATCCCAATTACGGGGAAGGCAATGGCACCCCACCCCAGTACTTTTGCCTGGAAAATCCCATGGATGGAGGATCCTGGTGGGCTCCAGTCCATGGGGTCGCTGAGAGTCGGACATGACTGAGTGACTTCACTTTCACTTTTCACTTTCATGCATTGGAGAAGGAAATGGCAACCCACTCCAGTGTTCTTGCCTGGAGAATCCCAGGGACGGGGGAGCCTGGTGAGCTTCCGTCTATGGGGTCGCACAGAGTCGGACACGACTGAAGCGACTTAGCAGCAGCAGCACTCCCAATTAAGTTCATAAAATTTTGTAAATTAAAATTTATTTTTAAATTGTTTTGAAAGAAAACTGGCAAAAAAAAAAAAAAAAGCCCTAAGACTTTTCTAAAGATTATTGAAGAATGTATTCACCCACTCAATTGGGAAATTTGATAAAATAAAATAGTATTCTAACTATGAAATACACATTTTACTAATTAAATTAACAGGGTTTCCGCCTCTATCTGTTTTAAACATCTGGTGCAAAGTCAGCTGTAAAGAAAAGATCATTCTTATAGCTGCTGAAAGCGTAAATTTGTATAAACGTTGTGAGGTGTAATCTAGTAACATGGAATAGAACCTTAAATATGTCCATACCCTTTGACCCAGTAATTCAGTTTTTAGTATTTTATCCTCAGAAGGTAATTAGACCACATAGGGATCTACAGACAAATATTCATAGCATTAATAGCTTTGTAAAGTAAACAAAATAAATACTCAATAATATGGAATTCAGTAAATTATGGAACTATTATGTACTAAAATGCTACATAAACTCTAAAGACATTTGTTGAAAAATATTGGATAAAATAAATTTGCTTCAAAAATTTGTCTAACTAAACACTCACAGGAAAATTGTGGGGCAAAGGCAGAGAGATGTACCAAAATATTAACATCCAGTTTTCCCTGGTGGTTATTTTTGAATAATGTTACATTTTCTTCATTTTTGTCTTTGTGTTGCTTAGATCTTCTGTCTTCACAAATTGGTATATAATCAGAAGGAGGGGTGTGTGTGTGTGTGTGTGTGTGTGTGTATGATTTAGAAAATATTTAATTTTTAATGATTAAACTGCTAAAATTAAAACTCATTCAGGCTAAAGTATAGTGTTACTGTACACTGCTGATGTCCAATGTATATATTTCTATAAAAATAGGGATAAAGTAGATCCTAAAGTGAAGAAAGAATTTAAATTGGAGAAAAATTATGCAAAATTTCAGTAGTTTTAAAATAAGGTCAATTCTGTCAACTATCCCCTAGATAACAGCAGGACAGAGTTATTTTACCTAACAAAATTTCACAAATATAGGAACACAATTTCCTTCAAATCTTTTTCATAGGAAAATAGGAACTGATTAAAAAGGGAGCTATTTAATAAGCAATACTACCCTCCTGGTGCAAGGTCACTGGCATAAATTATAAAAACCTATTTTCACAAAGCATACATTTAAAAATATCTGTGACTAGCATAAATTTTACAAATGGAATGATGAAAGAAAATGTATGTGTATAAGGGGATATTGCAAGCCAACCAGAAAATGCTAGATTATTGAGCAAATAATGATGGATAACTTACTTTGAAAAAACACAATGTTATATGATCACCAAACTTGATTTCAGGTGCTTTAAATATCAAATAGATAAAATAAAAAACCAAGAGAAACTGTAAATATGTAAAAAAATCTTTAGAAAATGGAAGTAGTTTCTTTCTTGTCATGAAAGAATTAGAAAAATCATCAAGGAAAATATATAGGAATTAAAAAATTTAAGTTTGGCTTTTTAAAAGAACATAAGAAATTTCTAGTGGAAAATTAAAAAAAGAAACCCATTTATTACAAATCCAATAGATAATGGACTATTATCCTTTATGCATAAAGAATTCTTCAAAATTGTAATAATCCAATAAAATATGGACACATATATGGTATAAAATGACAAATGTCAAACTTCATTAATAGACTAGAAACTTTAACATAAGGTACTTTTTCTCTTATCAGAGACAAAGTTAAAAAATATAGAATATAAAATGTATGTTGGCAGAAACTAATTTCAAGAGAAAGTATAAAAATGAATTATATTTCTGCAAAGAAAGTTGGCAACATACATAAAGTTTTAAGAATATCCATTCTTTGAGTTCTATCTTGGGGAATTAACCATAGGAACTATTTAATACACATTAAAAACATGACCATTCACCTAGCTTTACTTATCAGCCTGAAAATTAGAATGTCCACAGTATGCACAATAATAAAACAACTAAATATATTATGATATCTCAACACAATGGATAATTAAATAGACACGAAATTGAGATTCCAAGAAATGTTAATGAAAATATCTATGCTGCTATTGCTAAGTCGCTTCAGTCGTGTCCAACTCTGTGCGACCCCATAGACTGAAGCCCACCAGGCTCCCCCGTCCCTGGGATTCTCCAGGCAAGAACACTGAAGTGGGTTGCCATTTCCTTCTCCAATGCATGAAAGTGAAAAGGAAAGTGAAGTCACTCAGTCGTGCCTGACTCTTAGCAACCCCATGGACTGCAGCCTACCAGGCTCCTCCGTCTATGGGATTTTCCAGGCAAGAGTACTGGAGTGGAGTGCCATTGCCTTCTCCGAAAATAGCTATAGAAGATGCTAAATGAAAATTCAGGATTCAAAATATGTGTCCATAAATGTGATCCCATATTTTCACTCATGTATGCATACATGACTGAAAAAAGTAAAACTAATAGTTCTTGAGCACTTACAATATTCTAGTCATTGTTCTGTTTCACAGTCTGCCAGTTATCAATACTTTGCCTCTCAGCTCCAAATTTGCCCTTTTTGTCTGCTCTGTGAAAAAGGGACTAGGCCTTTAAACATTTTTTCCTTTACCATCTGTCACAGTGTTAAACTTCGGCAGTAGAGGGTGCTAGAGAGAGGTTGCTGGAGAAAAGGGTTTTACCTCCTGTTTCATAGGTTTCTCTAGCACCTAGGTCCTGTAATACCTTTGACCAGTGGCATCCCCTGGTACTTGCCCTTTCCCCAGTCAGTTTTGTAGCTAAGCTTCCTGTGAGACAGTTTCCTATGAAAATCTTACATGATCACAAGGGACCCTAGAGGGCAGATTTCTGGCAACTTCTGCTAATGCGTCAGTGTGTCACCACAGAGCATTCTCTTCATTCAGTGAGCCACAACCTGACCTTCTTTAATAAGGTTGGGCTGAGAGAAGGGTATGAACATTTACTTGAGAGCTCTAATGAGGATTATGTCATTTCATGCTTATACAATAAAAACTCTAGGTAATAATTATCTCTATTTTCTTACAAATGAGACAACTGAGGTATCACATAAGATCATGCAGATAAAAAGCTAATGAGAATAGAATTTAGTCCAAGTACTTTGGCTCCACTATGCTATACTAACTTCTTATACTTGCAACCACTGTGCTATTCTAACTTCTGAAATAGTGGGAATATTCACACAGATATATAAAAAGAGACATTGAAAGGAAAAGCAGATACATGTAAATGATAGCTATCCTGAGGTGGTAAATATTGCGTGTCTTATTTTACTCTTGGAAAATTTCCAAGTTTCTTTCATTATGAAAATACTAATTTTAGAATCAGAAGCAAAGACATATTTAGGTTAAGAACAAAATTCTGAGCAATCCTCCCTGGGTAAAAAATATTTCAGTCTTTCTAAGAAGTCATGCTCGGAGAAGGCAATGGCACCCCACTTCAGTACTCTTGCCTGGAAAATCCCTGGATGGAGGGCCTGGTAGGCTGCAGACCGTGGGGTCGCTAAGAGTCAGAAACGACGGAGCGACTTCACTTTCACTTTTCACTTTCATGCATTGGAGAAGGAAATGGCAACCCACTCCAGTGTTCTTGCCTGGAGAATCCCAGGGAAGGCGGAGCCTGGTGGGTGGCTGCCTATGGGGTTGCAGAGTCGGACACTACTGAAGCGACTTAGCAGCAGCAGCAGCAAGTCATGCTACCAATACAAAAAAGTGCAGAGTCTGAAACTACTCTGATAACCAAAGTGAAAGTGAAAGTCTCTCAGTCGTATCCAACTCTTTGTGACCCCATGGACTAATCAATCCAGGGAATTCTCCAGGCCAGAACACTGAAGTGGGTAGCCTTTCCCTTCTCCAGGAGATCTTCCCAACCCAGGAATCGAACTGGGGTCTCCTGCATTGCAGGCAGATTCTTTACCAACTGAGCTATCTGACAACCAAAGCCACTCTTATTTCTACATTTTTACTTAAAGCCCTTTCCTGGTATACAGGTGCTATGCTGCTGCTTCTGCTGCTAAGTCGCTTCAGTTGTGTCTGACTCTGTGCAACCCCCATAGACGGCAGCCCACCAGGCTCCCATGTCCCTGGAATTCTCCAAGCAAGAACACTGGAGTGGGTTGCCATTTCCTTCTCCAATGTATGAAAGTGAAAAGTGAAAGTGAAGCTGCTCAGTCGTGCCCGACTCTTAGCGACCCCATGGACTGCAGCCTACCAGGCTCTTCCATCCATGGGATTTTCCAGGCAAGAGTACTGGAGTGGGGTGCCATTGCCTTCTCCCATACAGGTGGTATATACATCACTAAAAACGTAATTCCAATCTTCCCTAAGATCTGTGCTTATAGTCCATTAAACAACAAGGCAAGAGTAACTATACCTGTGTTAATTTGCATAATTATAATTCTATATAAATAAAAACCATTCATTTGGTTATTCCTGGCCTGCCTCCAGTATGTATCATCCCCCACCATACTATACAGCTAGTATTATTAGCAATACAGAGCAAATTTATAATAGTTCTCAGGAAGCTAAACTATGACCATTGTTTCCCAATTCTAAGTTATGTAAAGTTATCCATCACTACCCAGGAAAGTCTCTTTTTTAAAAAAAAATCAATTTGTCCTGATTTGTAATCATGTTTGACAATTTGCTCTCTCCTTTTCCATTTACTGTATTACAAACTGACATTTCTCCTTTTTATTCCTGAAATACTGTTCCTTCATGGGACACCTGCCAGTCTGAGAGACTCAGTCTCCTAACATGTCTGATATTCTTACACCCCAGAATGTTCAGGGTCAACACCAACATCATTTTATATTTCATTAGAAAAAGAGCAGTATGCACTTTTCCTATATACTTCAACACATATTCTGTCAAAATCATTGGAATAATTGTCTGTCAGATATTAGCGAAATGCAAGCAAGTCTCTTGGTACAATCCCTCTTGGGAGCCCTGGCTAGTCAGGTAAAAGGCCTGACTATCCTGAGACCACCATTCTGGAGAGTCCATGTGTAGACGCTCAGGCAGCAGGGCCCGGGGAGCTCTGCCTTCCAGTCATCTCTGCCAAGGTGATAGACGTGCAAATGAAGCCACCTTAAACCCTGCAAACCACCCTACTCATTGAGGACTACTGAGTACTCAGTATTCAGGAATGTGGAACAGAATAATCACCCAGGCCAGCTGGAATGCCTAACCTACATCATGAGATGTTAAAAAACGGTTGTTGGTGAAGCCACTAAGTTTGGAGCAATTGATAACTAGAACTTTCCCCTCTCACTGAAGAAGTTTGGTAGTTTTAATCTTTAAGTACTTCATGATCATTTTAATGTCAGTAACTCTAATATGGTAGATCTTGTGAAAATTCTACCTTCAACAGCAAATTGGGGTGCAGAGACATTGGTTCATCAGGTGAAGTAGAATTAAAGAAAGTCCAGCTTGCCATTTTATTACGTGAATTTAGAATCATTTCAACTGGAAAAATATCTCCTGACAGAAGAAATAGATTCTTCATAGAATGAAGGGTGAAAGTTCATAATAAAGTTCATAAATAAAGGGTGGACCTTTATTTATACAGAATAAAACACGAAGACATTTCTCTAGGGTGAAGGCAGGGGAGGTGAAAGAGTATTTGGAAAACAGAAAAGTTCAAAGAACATTAGGCAACTTTTAAGTTCATCAGATAACAAAATTCCTAATTTCTTCAAGTTCTTAGTTTTTTGTGTTTTCCCCTAAGAAAGCAATGTGTTTCTTGCTCCTGCCATCATCACTATTTCATACTTGAATATGTAAGATGAAATCTTACCTCTGAATTGAAGATAAGAAGAAATGTCAAGAGCTGTACTGGAACATGAGCTATCATTTCCATCTGAATTTGAAAGATGAGCTCGCTAGAATCCTTACTTAAGAACACAGATCATTGCTAAGAGTATTGTTCTTCAGAGGGCTGATGCCCAACCAGGCTGTGCATCAGAATTGCTCAGAAAGTTTTTCAAAATACCTTTTTCCAAAATTTCTGATGTGGGTCTGAGAATATATATATATATATGTATATACATGTATATGTATATGTATATGTATATGTATCGAACAGGACTCTTTCAGTATAAAAAATAAAACAGAAACAAAAAGCAAAGTTTAAACAAAAAATAAAAAAAATAGAAACTGCAACTCAAACTGACAAGAAAAAAAAAGGAGGGAGATTTATTAATTTACATAACTAAATAGTCTATTCTTTTAGATGTTTCTACTGGGCTATGCCTTCAAATGGGTATATCTTTCCTTTTCTCCTTTGCTTTTGGCTTTTCTTCTTTTCAGAGCTCTTTGTAAAGCCTCCTCAGACAGCCATTTTGCTTTTTTGCATTTCTTTTCCTTGGGGATGGTCTTGCTCCCTGTCTCCTGTACAATGTCACAAATCTCCATCCATAGTCCATCAGGCACTCTGTCTATCAGATCTAGACCCTTAAACCTATTTCTCACATCCACTGTATAATCGTTGCTTCTCCTAAGTTGCTTCAGTCATGTCTGACTCTGTGCGACCCCATAGACGGCAGCACACCAGGCTCCCCGGTCCCTAGGATTCTCCAGGCAAGAACACTGGAGTGGGTTGCCATTTCCTGCTCCAATGCATGAAAGTGAAAAGTGAAAGTGAAGTCGCTCAGTCGTGTCCAACTCTTAGCAAACCCATGGACTGCAGCCCACCAGGCTCCTCCATCCATGGGATTTTCCAGGCAAGAGTACTGGAGTGGGGTGCCATTGCCTTCTCCATATAATCGTTAGGGATTTGGTTTAGGTCATATCTGAATGGTCTAGTGGTTTTCTAAAAGCAAAGAGAAAAGGAATGATATACCCATTTGAATGCAGAGTTCCAAAGAATAGCAAGGAGAGATAAGAAAGCCTTCCTTAGTTATCAATGCAAAGAAAAAGAGGAAAACAATAATGGGAAAGACTAGAGATCTCTTCAAGAAAATTAGAGATACCAAGGGAACATTTCATGTAAAGATGGGCACAATAAAGGACAGAAATGGTACGGACCTAACAGAAGCAGAAAATATTAAGAAGAGGTAGCAAGAATACACAGAAGAACTATCAAAAAGATCTCCACAACCCAGATAATCACAATGGTGTAATCACTGACCTAGAGCCAGACATCCTGGAATGTGAAGTCAAATGGGCCTTAAGAAGCATCACTACAAACAAAGCTAGTGTAGGTGATGGAATTCCAATTAAGCTATTTCAAATCCTAAAAGATGATGCTGTGAAAGTGCTGCATTCAATATGCCAGCAAATTTGGAACACTCAGCAGTGGCCACAGAACTAGAAAAGGTCATTTTTCATTCCAATATCAAAGAAAGGCAATGCCAAAGAATGTTCAAATTACCGCACAGTTGCACTCATCTCACATGCTAGCAAAGTAATGCTCAAAATTCTCCAAGCCAGCCTTCAACAATATGTGAATGGTGAACTTCCAGATATTCAAGCTGGTTTTTAGAAAAGGCAGAGGAACCAGAGATCAAATTGCCAACATCTTCTGAATCATCGAAAAAGCAGAGTTCCAGAAAAACATTTATTTCTGCTTTATTGACTATGCCAAAGCCTTTGACTGTGTGGATCACAATAAACTGTGGAAAATTCTGAAAGAGATTGGAGTACCAGACCACCTGACCTACCTCTTGAGAAATCTCTATGCAGGTCAGGAAGCAACAGTTATAACTGGACATGGAACAACAGACTGGTTTCAAATAGGAAAAGGAGTATGTCAAGGCTGTATATTGTCACCCTGCTTATTTAACTTCTAGGCAGAGTACATCATGAGAAACGCTGGACTGGAAGAAATACAAGCTGGAATCAAGATCTCCGGGAAAAGTATCAATAACCTCAGATATGCAGATGACACCACCCTTATGGCGGAAAGTGAATAAGAACTAAAGAGCCTCTTGATGAAAGTGAAAGTGGAGAGTGAAAAAATTGACTTATAGCTCAACATTCAGAAAACAAAGATCATGGCATCTAGTCCCATCACTTCATGGCAAATAGATGGAGAAACAGTGGAAACACTGGCAGACTTTATTTATTTGGGCTCCAAAATCACTGCAGATGGTGATTGGAGACATGAAATTAAAATATGCTTACTCCTTGGAAGAAAAGTTATGACCAACCTAGATAGCATATTCAAAAGCAGAGACATTACTTTGCCAACATATGTCCATCTAGTCAAGGCTATGGTTTTTCCAGTGGTCATGTATGGATATGAGAGTTGGACTATAAAGATATCTGAGTGCTGAAGAATTGATGCTTTTGAACTGTGGTGTTGGAGAAGACTCTTGAGAATCCCTTGGACTGCAAGGAGATCCAACCAGTCCATCCTAAAGGAGATCAGTCCTTAATGTTCATAGGAAGGACTGATGCTGAAGCTGAAACTCCGTAACTTTGGCCACCTGATGTGAAGAGCTGACTCATTTGAAAAGACCCTGATGCTGGGAAAGATTGAAGAAGGGAGGAGAAGGGGATGACAGAGGATGAGATGGTTGGATGGCATCACTGACTCAATGGACATGGGTTTGAGTAAACTCCGGGAGTTGATGATGGACAAGGAGGCCTGGCATGCTGCAGTCCATGGGGTTGTAAGAGTCGGACACAACTGAGTGATTGAACTGAACTGACTGGGCTACACTTCCTACTTCTAAATAACATGAGTAGTTTCAGTTCTTCATGTCTTGGCTGTAGGACTTACCTACTGACTTTCCACTGTGGAAAATGAGGACTTAGTTTTCACCAATTTCTTTCCCTTCCAGGCCTCCTTGAATTCCTCTCTCATGCTTCCTCTCTCGTACTTTGCAGTACAGTTTAATATTCAAGGTTTCTGCAAGCTATGTAACTGCCATTCAGACATGAGCAATGTAAGCACTCATTTTTAATTCACACACAAACTCTCTCTTAGAAGTCTTTATCTTCTCTGTTTGTTCAAATATATTGTCTTCAATGAGTCTTTCTTTTTTTTTTTTCTTCTGAATTGTTTGTCTTTGTAAGTTAGATGTTATCTTGGATCTCCTTTTGCCTCTGAATCTGTCTTTTACTTTCTGGCTCCCATTTCTTTCTCTTTTCTGATTTATTCCCTTAAATATAAGATCAGTGGAGGATAGTATTTTGAGACACTGCACACATGAAATCTATTGTTAAATACCCTTCTAAACATTCCTTGGATCAGTTAAATAGCTAATTGAGTTTAGAGTTATAGACTGGAAATCTCTTTCTCTTAGAATTTGAAGGCTAATCACCTCTGTCTTCTCCCACACAGAATCACTAATGCATCAGTTCCGTGCCATTGTGATCCTTGATCTTTTATATGAAACATCTTTTCCTCTTTAGAACTTGTAGACTCTTATCTTCTAAATTTCTGAAATTACATAATATGTGTCTTAGTTTAAGTCTGTTTTGATCCATTTTGCTGTCAGGGGACTTTAGAGTCGGAAAACTCATGAACTTTAGTTCTGGGAAATTTTCTTGGATTATTTATTTAGTAATTTTCCTCCCTCTATTTCTTTTGTTCGCTATCTTTGCATCTCTGATTACTGTGAATTTGGACTTTCCAGACTGATGCTTTTGTTCTCTTATCTTTTTCCAATTATTTTCCACTTTTTATATGTGCCTTATCTCCTGGCAGATATCTTAATAATCAAAATGTCTAATGCAATTTTTAAATTTCTACCATTGTTTTAAAATTCCAAAACCCTCTTTGCCTTCTCTTTTTAAAAAATCATGTTATCTTTTTATGGATGAAATCTTTTTTTTTTCTTTGAACTTTAAGTGGGTTTTTCTGTTTTTGTTTTTACAATTTCCTCTTTCTACGTGGTTTCTTCCAAGCAGTTTTTGTCATTCAGTGTGTTTAGGTTTCTGTCTCATGTTTGAGGTTTCCTCAGACACTTGATTTCTGAATCTCTCTAGTGAAAAATATTATGATCAGTCACCAAGTAATTCTGTCTTCCTACCTGTTAAGAGTAAGTAGAAAAAATGGCCTGCAATGGCAGCTGCAAGCAATTCCTCTCGTTGCTTTCTACATCTCCTCCCTCGAAAAAGACTGACCCAGGTCATGCAGCAGATGTAATGGCAGTTTCAGACGTAGGCCTTAAGACATCAAAGCAACCTGAGGTCCATCAACATGCTGCTAAGTCGCTTCAGTCGTGTCCGACTCTGTGCGACCCCATAGATGGCAGCCCACCAGGCTCCCCCATCCCTAGGATTCTCCAGGCAAGAACACTGGAGTGGGTTGCCATTTCCTTCTCCAATACATGAAAGTGAAAAGTGAAAGTGAAGTCGCTCAGTCGTATCTGACTCTTAGCAACCCCATGGACTGCAGCCTACCAGGCTCCTCCATCCATGGGATTTTCCAGGCACAAGTACTGAAGTGGGGTGCCATTGCCTTCTTATATATATATATATAGTGTTACTTATAATGTTATTAAAGTAGAGTAATTTACAATGTTGTGTTAGTTTCAGGAATGTAGCTATGTGTGTGTGTGTGTATATATATATATACACACACACACAATAATGTGTAATGGAAAGAATCTGAAAATGAATATGTATATACACACACAGACACACACACACATATATTCATTTTCGGATTCCTTCCATTGCACATTATTACCGGGCATTGAATATAGTTCTCTGTGCTGTACTGGAGTTCTTAGTTGTTCATCTATATAACAGTCTGTATCTGTTAATCTCAGAATTCTAATTTATCCTTCCTCTCCCTTCCACTTTGGTAACCTTAAGTTTGTTTTCTGTATTTGTAGGTCTATTTCTGATTTGTAAATAACTTCATTAGTGTTATTTGTTTTAGGTTTCACCTATACATGATATCAAATGATATTTTTCTTTCTCTGTCTCACTTCACTTAGTATGATATTCTCTAGGTCCATCCATGTTACTGTAAATGTCATCATTTAAATGTCATTATTTTATTCTTTTCTGTGGCTGAGCAATAGTTCATTGTATGTAGGCATGTGTGTGTGTGTGTGTGTGTGTATAACATCTTATATATAATAAGTAATATGTACGAAAGGTAGGCTTTGGTTTTAAGAATTTTATCTTATCTTATTTATCAGTTCAGTTCAGTCGCTCAGTCGTGTCCGACTCTTTGCGACCCCATGAATCACAGCACCCCAGGCCTCCCTGTCCATCACCAACTTCCAGAGTTCACTCAAACTCATGTCCATTGAGTCGGTGATGGCATCCAGCCATCTCATCCTCTGTCGTCCCCTTCTCCTCCTGCCCCCAATCCCTCCCAGCATCAGGGTCTTTTCCAATGAGTCAACTCTTCGCATGAGGTGGCCAAAGTATTGGAGTATCAGCTTCAGCATCAGTCCTTCCAATGAACGTTAAGGACTGATCTCCTTTAGGATGGACTGATTCGATCTCCTTGCAGTCCAAGGGACTCTCAAGAGTCCAACACCACAGTTCAAAAGCATATATATAGCATGAGATATATATATATATATATATATATATATATATAAAAGATGTTATATATATATATTTAAGGTGGTCTTAGGCCATCATATATATATAAATAAAACAGCCTATATATATATATATATATATATATATATAAGACATCTTATATATATTATATATGTATATAAAACATCTTCTTTATCCACTTGGTGGAAGTCAGGTTGCTTCTATATGCCTAAGAGTGAGATTACTACAACATATGGTAGCTCTATTTATAGTTTTTTAAAGAAACCCCATACTTTTCTCTACAGGGGTGTACTAATTTGCATTTCCATCAACAGTGTAAAAGGGCTCCCTTTTCTCCATACCTTCTCCAGCATTTGTTATTTGTGGACTTTTTGATGGTAATCGTTTTGAGTGGTGTGAGGTGATACCTCACTGGAGTTTTGATTTTAATTTCTCTAACAGTTGGTGATGTTGAGCATCTACAATAGTTTGTCTTAAATTTTGTTATTAAAAATTTAGATTACATATAATATCAATATCTTTAGGAATTTACTTTGGAATGATTGGAGTTCTCAATAAAGAATTTTCTAACATTGTGCTTAAGAAATATTAGTACTCTAATAAGTCAGGATATTAGTAATCTGGAAGCTGAATTGAAAAGACTGTTGTGTATTAACAGTTACTTTCTAAGCCTTCACTTTAATATCCCTATTTTCAGTACAGTGTCCTGTCTCTCAGCTCTATCCCACCTTCCCCAGGCCAGAGCCCTTTGGTTCTACTCTCCACGAAGAATAAACTGCCTGTCTTCTGCCATGATGGGAAACAGGCAACAATCCCAGCTTTGTTGAGTGGGGCAGATGATGGGAGCTTGCTTCAGCTACAAGATGCTAATGCTAAGTCACTTCAGTCGTGTCCGACTCTGTGCGACCCCAGAGACGGCAGCTCACCAGGCTCCCCCGTCCCTGGGATTCTCCAGGCAAGAACACTGGAATGGGTTGCCATTTCCTTCTCCAATGCATGAAAGTGAAAAGAGAAAGTGAAGTCGCTCAGTCATGTCCGACTCTTAGCGACCCCATGGACTGCAGCCTACCAGGCTCCTCCATCCGTGGGATTTTCCAGGCAAGAGTACTGGAGTGGGGTGCCATTGCCTTCTCCGCAGCTACAAGATACTTTCCTACTATTTTTATGCTGTTTTCCTCTCCACAATTCCCAGGTGCCCAAGTCTGCAAGAAAAATCAAGTGTTTTTATAGCTTGCCATCTCTTTTCAACTTACAGAATTTTGTTATTGTTGTCTTGTCTCCCAGTCACCCGCAATATATTTACTTCCATTATATTAAAAAAAGTATTTATGACTTCTTTTAATGTGGTCATATCTGTTTACTCTCATTTTTGTGTGGTTCAGAAATGGAGTAAAATATGCATGTTCTTAACAACTGTCTTAAATTAGAAGTTTCATATATTTATCCTTTCATATATGTATTAGCATTATCAACTTTGTTCTTAAAAATATGGAAATCTTTATTAGAACTCCATTTAAATTCTAAATTAATATAAGGCACAGACATGATGTTGAGTCTTCTTATTTAACAACAAAGCATAACTCTCCATTTATTCAAGTCTTTTAATATATATCAGTCAAGTAATATAGTGTTAAATATATATCCTATGTTTATAAAACCTTATTCCTAGTTTTTTTAATACTTTTGATTGATTTTATAAATAGTATCTTCCATAATATTTACTAAGAGATTGAGTTTGGGATATTAATTTTGTATTTGTTCATGCTATTTATGAAGTTTTTATTCAGTAAGAGGAATATTTTCACCTAAGAGACAGGAGAAACTCCCATCTTAGAGACAACAGTAAGATGACATCTGAGAAATGGTAGACAAGTCATAGGGATCACATTATAAGTTTTCCTGTCTACCACACTTTATAATGCTAAGCCAAAGATAGTAGAATTCAGTCTCAGAATTCCACTGAGGTTTCTTGGTTCTTACTTGCTGGGGGGACTATGGCTTAGGTTTTCTTGGATCTTTTCAGGCATTTTACCATAGCTCATGTGGAATCTTAAGAATATGTCTTATTTCCACAAGAGAATAATATGCTTCTTCTCCTAGCCCATCTGTGAGAGCCTTTTTATTTGTAGATATAAACCAATTGGAGCAACAAAAGCTGAGGAAATTACAATAGTCCCTCTCATATCATGTAGCATTATGTATGAATGAATACATGACTCTTCCCATAAAGAGGTGCAATCTCTTTTCACTGTCTCCCTAGTGTCCAGGTCATACCAATTATTAAACAGTTAGAATAGACCCCTTCTCAATCTACTGTTCATTCTCAATCATTTGCTGATTCTGGATCATTCTGCTATGTAATCTTCCTTTGGTGGAAGGAAATAGAGCCATTTTGAATGCTTCATGATAGCATCTTTTCTGGTGGCCATCTAGATGACAAATGGTCTTATTGCTATTTTACTAGGCCAACTGTTGGAAACACCATTGTGATTTTTTGAAAAATTCTTACTATCCAGAAGACATCATGGTGCATTCTTGAGACTAGCTAGTTTATTATGTAGCTGCTTCCCCCATCTCATTATTGCATATTAGATCTGAATTCAAAAGAAATAAATACATGACTATTTAAAAATAAAATAGAATAAAATAATATTCTACTGCATAAGTTAGTACCTTAAAAAATCTTTTGTGCTTATTTAACCTGCTGTGTATTTTATCAGAAGTTTTGCTGTGTTTACTATGATAAATGCTGAAGCAGTTATTATAAGATCATTTTTGTGCAATAGTAAA
Organism: Tragelaphus eurycerus; assembly: GCA_935064755.1. Classification (NCBI taxonomy): domain Eukaryota; kingdom Metazoa; phylum Chordata; class Mammalia; order Artiodactyla; family Bovidae; genus Tragelaphus; species Tragelaphus eurycerus. Next base: position 3,989,846 of record CAKXYN010000015.1, read on the forward strand.
ACTATTTTAATGTGTTATAATTGCAGAGTCCTCTTAGTTGTTAAAAATCTCAAAAGTGATCGCATTATAATCCCTGGTCCTACATTAAGGGCCATATTCTTCCCAAGATACTAATGAATAAAGTAGAATAGTACTTGAAAATGTGTACTCAGGGAAGAATATAACCTTTTAAAATTGCTTACAAAAGGAAATCCATGCACTAGAATTGCCAAAACACATTTCATCACAACTAAAACTAATTTCCTATTCTTGTGGACACAATTATAAAAATATCAAATAAAGTCCAAATAGCAAACTTAAGATAAATTTTCCTAATTTAAAGTTCACATAATAACATGAATGGTATTCCATAAACTATTTCTCTAATACAGTAATTTTCAAACTTTCTTATAGAGGTGGACCCCTACTTCAAATAAAAGTTTACCAAGAATATCAGCTGATATAAAATAGAAGCCTACCCAACAAACACTCTGACTCCAAAAATTTTATTAGTTGTTTTTTCAGAGGGGTCCATGAGGCATTTCTAAGAAATAGTTAATGCCCTTGAGACACTTAAATCCACTGCTCTCTCATTTTTTAGATGTTTATAATTTTAAAAATATTTAATAATTCTGAAAGTAGAAGAGCCCTAAGGACTAATAGAGACATACTCCTTTATTCTCTTACCAAAAATAGCCATCTAGAGATAGGGAAGTAGACTAACATAGGTATGAAGACTCCACAAAGGTCCACAGAGGCCTGAGGCTCTTCTTTCTCCTTTGCCGTCATTGGTGTAGGCTGCCATCCTCAAGGTCACTGTGTGGTCCAAGAAGGCTGTTGGGTCTCCCCCCATCTTACCTTTTTTCTCACAATAGAAAGAAAGGGGAGATAAAGAACAAAAAGCAAGTATACCCTAGACATCTATCTGCCTTGAAGCACTATTGCATAAATTCCTCCCAGTAATTTTTACTTACAGGTCCTTACCCTGAATGTAGACACCTGGTCACACTAGCTGCGATTTACTTTTTCACAAGTCAGGTCTGTCAGTTTGATTTTTATAACTTAATAACCTACAACCTATTAAGTTATCCTGTTGCATAGTGGCTAAAAGAAGACAAGAAACTCTTGGGTTTTATTAATCATTGAACAGCATTTTCTTGTAGAATACCCTAGTCCTTAAGTCCCATGGGAATTATGCCATGGGCTTGGATAACTGAGCCATGGGTTGCATTATTACAGGAGAAGAGCATGAGGTATGGAAAAATGCAGCATTTTATGGCAAGCAATAAGCCAGCTTGCTCTTGACCCTATTTGCTGCAAAATCAGCCCTGAAAAATGGTCTAGGTCAAGAGCTATCAGGACCTTACATTCTTGGCATACCCAGCAAGAATGTGCAGGGCTCATGGTGGACTGCCTCTCCCAACAAACAATACCATCCTGACAGAAAATTCAGGTTTCTGTCACCAATGGAGAAGGGAGGAATAAAGTTGGATACAAATAATGCCTATAGTATAACTTATTTCGTGAGATAGCTATTTTATATCAGATCAGTCGCTCAGTCGTGTCCGAGTCTTTGCGACCCCATGAATCACACCACGCCAGGCCTCCCTGTCCATCACAGACTCCCGGAGGTCACTGAGACTCACATCCATCGAGTCAGTGATGCCATCCAGCCATCTCATCCTCTGTCGTCCCCTTCTCCTCCTGCCCCCAATCCCTCCCAGCATCAGAGTCTTCTCCAATGAGTCAACTCTTCGCATGAGGTGGCCAAAATACTGGAGTTTCAGCTTCAGCATCATTCCTTCCAAAGAAATCCCAGGGCTGATCTCCTTCAGAATGGACTGGTTGGATCTCCTTGCAGTCCAAGGGACTCTCAAGAGTCTTCTCCAACACCACAGTTCAAAAGCATCAATTCTTCGGCGCTCAGCCCTCTTCACAGTCCAGCTCTCACATCCATACATGACCACAGGAAAGACCATAGCCTTGACTAGGCGAACCTTTGTTGGCTAAGTAATGTCTCTGCTTTTGAATATGCTATCTAGGTTGGTCATAACTTTCCTTCCAAGGAGTAAGCGTCTTTTAATTTCATGGCTGCAGTCACCATCTGCAGTGATTTTCGAGCCCAGAAAAAGAAAGTCTGACATTGTTTCCACTGTTTCCCCATCTATTTCCCATGAAGTGATGGGACCAGATGCCATGATCTTTGTTTTCTAAATGTTGAGCTTTAAGCCAACCTTTTCACTCTCCACTTTCACTTTCATCAAGAGGCTTTTTAGTTCCTCTTCACTTTCTGCCATAAGGGTGGTGTCATCTGCTCTGCATATCTGAGGTTATTGATATTTCTCCCAGCAATCTGGATTCCAACTTATGTTTATTCCAGTCCAGCGTTTCTCATGATGTACTTTGCATATAAGTTAAATAAACAGGGTGACAATATACAGCCTTGACGTACTCCTTTTCCTATTTGGAACCAGTCTGTTTTCCTATTTGGAACCAGTCTGTATTTTATATTGTAATGTTTATTTTAACAAAGCTTTAAATAACCCGATATATTCTAAAATATTATAATAAAGTGTTTCATTATAATCTAGAATTCTGGCTAGATTTTAAATAGTACCTGGATACTTTGAATAAATATATGAAAGATATCACTTCCCTAAAAACCTTTTGATCCAGGAGGTATATAATTTGAGGTGAGAAGTTTTTATGCGTATATTTTCCCTTTATTTTGTGGGAAGGGATTGTTTTGCTGATGCTTTTGAGGTGAGCAGAGCAGAGAAATTGAGAAACTTAATAAAAACATTGAGAAACATCAGAGAAATTGAGATGGCATCTCCTCACTAACTGATTTAGAGTCTCTATCCTTCAAGATATTCCTACTTCCTGTCTACTGTTTATTTATTTATGCCATTTGTTTCCTGTTGGAACTATGACTGATACTGCACATGTCAAACATATTTCAGTGCCAGGGTCTTTCCTTTGGATGACCTCTCAATCTGGATATCTGTAGTATTTATCTTCTTACATTATTCAGGTCTCTGTTCAATGTTATTTTATCCAAAATGTCTCCTAGACCACATTATTGAAAGAGATCTCTTGCAACTCTAGCCTTCCTCTCTTATATTTGGATTCATTTTTTGTCATCCCACTTATTACCACCTGACTTTTTAAAGCTCTATATTTTTTGTCTTATTTTTGATGGGATTCCTTGAGAACCCCATGAACAGTATGAAAACGTAAAATGATATGACACTGGAATATGAACTCCCAAGGTCAGTAGGTGCCCAATATGCTACTGGAGAAGAGTGGGGAAATAGCTCCAGAAGGAATGAAGAAGTTGAGCCAAAGCAAAAACAATGCCCAGTTGTGGGAGTGTCTGGTGGTGAAAGTAAAGTCTGATGCTGCAAAGAACAATATTGCATAGGATCCTGGAATTTTAGGTCCATGAATCAAGGTAAATTGGAAGTGGTCAAACAGAAGATGGAAAGAGTGAACGTTGAAATTTTAGGAATCAGCAAACTTAAAGGGATGGGAATGGGCAAGTTTAATTCAGATGACTTTCATATCTACTGGACTTCCCTTGTGGCTCAAAGCGTCCGGCTACAATGCGGGAGACCCGGGTTCGAGTCCTGGGTTGGGAAGATCCCCTGGAGAAGGAAATGGCAACCCACTCCAGTACTACTGCCTGGAAAATCCCATGGACAGAGGAGCATGGTAGGCTACAGTCTATGGGGTCGCAAAGAGTCGGACACGACTGAGCGACTTCACTTCACTTCACTTTATATCTACTACTGCAGGTGAGATTTCCTTAAAAGAAATGGAGTAGCCCTCATAGTCAACATAAGAGTCCAAAAGGCAGCACTTGGGTGCAGTCTTATTTGTGTGTGTGTGTGTGTCTTTTTCTTTTTTTTTATTATATTTTTTAAATTTACAATATTGTATTGGTTTTGCCATATATCAAAATGAATCTGCTACAGGTATACATGTGTTCCCCATCCTGAACCCTCTTCCCTCCTCCCTCCCAATACCCTCCCTCTGGCTCGTCCCAGTGCACCAGCCCCAAGCATCCAGTATCGTGCATCGAACCTGGACTGGCGACTTGTTTCATATATGATATTATACATATTTCAATGCCATTCTCCCAAATCATCCCACTCTCTCCCTCTCCCACAGAGTCCAAAAGACTGTTCTATACATCAGTGTCCCTTTTGCTGTCTCATATACAGGGTTATTGTTACCATCTTTCTTAAACCATATATATGCGTTAGTATACTGAATTGGTGTTTTTCTTTCTGGCTTACTTCACTTTGTATAATAGGCTCCAGTTTCATCCACCTCATTAGAACTGATTCAAATGTATTCTTTTTAATGGCTGAGTGATACTCCATCGTGTATATGTACCACAGCTTTCTTACCCACTCATCTGCTGATGGACATCTAGGTTGCTTCCATGTCCTGGCTATTGTAAACAGTGCTGTGATGAACATTGGAGTACACGTGTCTCTTTCAATTCTGGTTTCCTTGGTGTGTATGCCCAGCAGTGGGATTGCTGGGTCATAAGGCAGTTCTATTTCCAGTTTTTTGAGGAATCTCCACAATGTTCTCCATAGTGGCTGTACTAGTTTGCATTTCCACCAACAGTGTAGGAGGGTTCCCTTTCCTCCACACCCTCTCCAGCATTTATTGCTTGTAGACTTGGATCACAGCCATTCTGACTGGCGTGAAATGGTACCTCATAGCAGTTTTGATTTGCATTTCTCTGATAATGAGTGATGTTGAGCATCTTTTCATGTGTTTGTTAGCCATCTGTATGTCTTCTTTGGAGAAATGTCTAGTTCTTTGGCCCATTTTATGATTGGGTCATTTATTTTTCTGGAATTGAGCTGTAGGAGTTGCTTGTATATTTTTGAGATTAGTTGTTTGTCAGTTGCTTCATTTGCTATTATTTTCTCCCATTCTGAAGGCTGTCTTTTCACCTTCCTTATAGTTTCCTTTGTTGTGCAGAAGCTTTTAAGTTTAATCAGGTCCCATTTGTTTATTTTTGCTTTTATTTCCAATATTCTGGGAGGTGGGTCATAGAGGATCCTGCTGTGATGTATGTCGGAGAGTGTTTTGCCTACGTTCTCCTCTAGGAGTCTTATAGTTTCTGGTCTTACGTTTAGATCTTTAATCCATTTTGAGTTTATATTTGTGTATGGTGTTAGAAAGTGTTCTAGATTCATTCTTTTACAAGAGGTTTACCAGTTTTCCCAGCACCACTTGTTGAAGAGATTGTCTTTGATCCATTGTATATTCTCGCCTCCTTTGTCAAAAATAAGGTGTCCATAGGTGCGTGGATTTATCTCTGGACTTTCTATTCTATTCCATTGATCTATATTTCTGTCTTTGTGCCAGTACTATACTGTCTTGATGATTGTGGCTGGAGAAGGCAATGGCACCCCACTCCAGTACTTTTGCCTAGAAAATCCCATGGACAGAGAAGCCTAGTAGGCTGCAGTCCATAGGGTCACTAGAGTCGGACACGACTGAACGACTTCACTTTCACTTTTCACTTTCATGCATTGGAGAAGGAAATGGCAGCCCACTCCAGTGTTCTTGCTAGGAAAATCCCAGGGACAAGGAAGCCTGGTGGGCTGCCATCTGTGGGGTCGCACAGAGTTGGACACGACTGAAGCGACTTAGTAGTAGTAGTAGTAGAGCCTGAAATCAGGCAGGCTGATTCCTCCAGTTCCAACTTCTTTCTCAAGATTGCTTTGGCTATTCAAAGTTTTTTTGTATTTCCATACAAATTGTGAAATTATTTGTTCTAGCTCTGTGAAGAATACCATTGGTAGCTTGATAGGAATTGCATTGAATCTATAAATTGCTTTGGGTAGTATACTCATTTTCACTATATTGATTCTTCCAATCCATGAACATGGTATATTTCTCCATCTATTAGTGTTCTCTTTGATTTCTTTCACCAGTGTTTTATCAGGTCAGATCAGTCACTCAGTCGTGTCCGACTCTTTGTGACCCCATGAATCACACCACGCCAGGCCTCCCTGTCCATCACAGACTCCTGGAGTTCACTGATATTCATGTCCATCGAGTCAGTGATGCCATCCAGCCATCTCATCCTCTGTCGTCCCCTTCTCCTCCTGCCCTCAATCCCTCCCAGCATCAGAGTCTTCTCCAATGAGTCAACACTTTGCATGAGGTGGTCAAAGTACTGGAGTTTCAGCTTTAGCATCATTCCTTCCAAAGAAATCCCAGGGCTGATCTCCTTCAGAATGGACTGGTTGGATCTCCTTGCAGTCCAAGGGACTCTCAAGAGTCTTCTCCAACACTACAGTTCAAAAGCATCAATGCTTCGGCGCTAAGCCTTCTTCACAGTCCAGCTCTCACATCCATACATGACCACAGGAAAGACCATAGCCTTGAATAGACAAACCTTTGTTGGCAAAGTAATGTCTCTGCTTTTGAGTATGCTATCTAGGTTGGTCATAACTTTCCTTCCAAGGAGTAAGCGTCTTTTAATTTCATGGCTGCAGTCACCATCTGCAGTGATTCTGGAGCCCAAAAAACAAAGTCTGACACTGTTTCCACTGTTTCCCCATCTATTTCCCATGAAGTGATGGGACCGGATGCCATGATCTATGTTTTCTGAATGTTGAGCTTTAAACCAACCTTTTCACTCTCCACTTTCACTGTCATCAAGAGGCTTTTTAGTTCCTCTTCACTTTCTGCCATAAGGGTGGTGTCATCTGCATATCTGAGGTTATTGATATTTTTCTTGGCAATCTTGATTCAGTGTTTTATAGTTTTCTATATATAGGTCTTTAGTTTCTTTAGGTAGATATATTCCTAAGCATTTTATTGTTTTCGTTGCAATGGTGAATGGAATTGTTTCCTTAATTTCTCTTTCTATTTTCTCGTTATTAGTGTATAGGAGTGCAAGGGATTTCTGTGTGTTGATTTTATATCCTGCAACTTTACTATATTCATTGATTAGTTCTAGTAATTTTCTGGTGGAGTCTTTAGGGTTTTTTATGTAGAGGATCATGTCATCTGCAAACAGTGAGAGTTTTACTTCTTCTTTTCCAATTCAGATTCCTTTTATTTCTTTTTCTGCTCTGATTGCTATGGCCAAAACTTCCAAAACTATGTTGAATAGTCATGGTGAAAGTGGGCACCTTTGTTTTGTTCCTGACTTTGGGTGCAGTCTTAAACATGACAGAATGATCTCGGTTCGATTCCAGGGCATAATAATCCAAGTAATTGGATTACTTAGATTCAGTTCAGTTCAGTTCCATTCAGTCGCTCAGTCATGTCCAACTCTTTGCAACCCCATGATTCACAGCACACCAGGCCTTCCTGTCCATCAGCATCTCCTGGAGTTCACTCAGACTCACGTCCATTGAGTCAGTGATGCCATCCAGCCATCTCATTTTCTGTCATGCCCTTCTCCTCCTGGCCCCAATCCCTCCCAGCATCAGAGTCTTTTCCAATGAGTCAACTCTTCATATGAGGTAGCCAAAATACTGGAGTTTCAGCTTTAGCATCATTGCCTCCAAAGAAATCCCAGGGCTGATCTCCTTCAGAGTGGACTTGTTGAATCTCCTTGCAGTCCAAGGGACTCTCAAGAGTCTTCTCCAACACCACACTTCAAAAGCATAATTCTTTGGTGCTCAGCTTTCTTCACAGTCCAAATCCCACATCCATACATGATCACAGGAAAAACCATAGCCTTGACTAGATGGACCTTTGTTGGCAAAGTAATGTCTCTGCTTTTCAATATGCTATCTAGGTTGGTCAGCCAATTTCATGGCTGCAATCACCATCTGCAGTGATTTTGGAGCCCCCAAAAATAAAGTCTGACACTGTTTCCACTGTTTTCCCATCTATTTCCATGTAATAGAATTTCTTGGATTACAGGACTGGAGAGTCTGGTGTGCCACTGTCCATGGTGTCACAAAGAGCTGGGCATGACTGAGTGACTGAAAAACATCTGCTGATGTCCATGTGTAGAGTCTTATCTTGTGTTGTTGGAATAGGGTGTTTAATATGACCACTGCATTCTCTTGGCAAAAGTCTGTTAGCCTTTGCCTTACTTCGTTATGTACTCCAAGGACAAAAGGCCTGTTATTCCAGGTATCTCTTGACTTCCTACTTTTGTATTCCAGTCCCCTATGTTGAAAAGGACATCTTTTTTTGGTGTTAGTTCTAGAAGGTCTTGTAGGTCTCATAGAACCATTCAACTTCAGCTTCTTTGGCATTAGTGGTTGGGGCACAGAGTTGAATTACTATGATATTGGATTGGATCACTTGGATTACAATGTTAGGAACCTCCATTCACACTTCTTTAGGCACTCTGTCTATCAGATATAATCCCTTCAATCTGTTTGTCACTTCCACTGTATAATCTTAAGGGATTTAACTTAGGTCATACCTGAATGGCCTAGTGGTTTTCCCTATTTTCTTCAATTTAAGTCTGAATTTTGCAATAAGGAGTTCATGATCTGAGCCACAGTCAGCTCCTAGTCTTATTTTTGCTGATTCTATAGAGCTTCTCCATCATCAGCTGCAATGAATATAATCAATCTTATTTTGGTATTGACCATCTCATTTCACATCTAGCAAAGTGATGCTCAAAATTCTCCAAGCTAGGCTTCACCTAGCCTAACTTGATGCTGTGGTGTTGGAGAAGACTCTTGAGAGTACCTTGGACAGCACGAAGATCCAACCAGTCTATCCTAAAGGAAATCAGTCTTGAATATTCATTGGAAGGACTGATGTTGACATTGAAACTCCAATACTTTGACCACCTGATGCATTAGAACTGACTCATTTGAAAAGACCCTCATGCTGGGAAAGATTGAAGGTGGGAGGAGAAGGGGATGACAGAGGATGAGATGGTTGGATGGCATCACTGACTCGATGGATGTGAGTTTGAGTGATCTCTGGGAGTTGGTGATGGACAGGGAGGCCTGGAGTGCTGCAGTCCCTGGGGTCGCAAAGAGCTGAACATGACTGAGAGACTGAACAACAATATATTCCTTAACTATCTCCCCACACAAAGGTGACCAACTTGCCCCAATTACCTAGAATTTTCCCCGTTTTAGTACTGAAAGTTCTGTATCAAAAACAAAATTAAAAAAAAAAAAAAAAACCTCAGTACTGAAAGAACATCACCTGATGTTCATGGTCATAAATTATCTGTGTGACTGTTCTCCAGCATGAGGTGAATCACAGCCATGGTTAAAGCATTTTGTGGAGCAATTATGATAGTGGGGTTTTGGTTATCAAAGGTATATGCAGGAGTGATTATAGTCTCTGAACTTTGATCTGATTTGTGAGTGAGTGAGTGAGAGTGAAGTCGCTCAGTCATGTCCAACTCTTTGCAACACCGTAGACTGTAGCCCCCCAGGCTCCTCCGTCCATTGGATTCTCCAGGCAAGAATACTGGAGTGGGTTGCCATTTCCTTTTCCAAGGGATCTTCCCGACCTAGGGATCAAACCCAGGTCTCCTGCATTAGACACTACAAATGTAGTATTTTCAATTTTAAAATGACCAATAAGATATTATAAAACATTACAAACATGATGGCATAAATAATTAATTAAGGAAATAATTGGGGGCTGAACTGAAAGTCATTGATATGTTCCTCGTATATCTCCATTACTATCGCATTCCATCCCTTTCTTATTTCTACCAGTTCATTTAATAAATTTGAGAGGAAATGTACTCATTAGATTTTATATAACTTTGGCTTTATATGTATTTACACGTTAGATGATTCCACCAACGAGTTCATGAGGGCAGGGATTTTTTTTAATTTAATTTTTGATTGGAGGATAATTGCTTTACAATTTTGTATTGGTTTTTGGCATACAAAAGTGCAAATCAGCCATTGTTGTTTAGTTGTGTAAGTCGTGTTTGATTCTTTTGCGACCCCATGGACTGTAACCCACCAGGCTACTCTGTCCATGGGATTTTCCAGACAAGAATACTGGAATAGGTTGCCGTTTCCTTCTCCAGGGATCTTCCCGATGCAGGGATTGAACTCACATCTCCTACATTGTTGGTGGATTCTTTTAGCTCTGAGCCACTGAGGAAGCCCTTAAATTTTGATGGCTGTGGAATATTCTCTTGCATGGACAAAACATTTACTTCAGCACCTCCTTACCTTTGGATGTTTTGTTAGGTTCTAATTCTTTTCCTATTTGTAATAAGGGTTCACTGATCATATCAATATCTTAGTTTATTTTCTGAAGACAGATTTCATATTTGATGTAAGAATATATAGATTTCAGTATTTATTAAAATGTCCTAAATTGGGTCCTTTTACAAAAGTGATAATTAAAATGCATGTGTGAAATTTTCAGAGACACCTGTAATGGGCAACCATTTATGAATGTATTTTATTATGATGATTAAGGATATGAATTAGATTAGTCATATGTTTTAGGAGATTTCACATGGGGTCTTATCAGTATGAAATTTATGAAATGTGTAAGTATATATTTAATAATTTGTATAAAGTACAGTACAAAAAACTGTATACTTAAAGTTGAAAAATAAATTAAACCTCAGTACTAATCAAACTGTAATACTTGTTTATTCTCCCCCACAATAGGATGCATGCTCTTTGAGAGCAAGACTTTGCTTTCACTGTTGTTTGCTTCCTCAGGAACTAGAATAGGGCCTCACATTTGATAGTCAGAAGATCAGTATTTGTTAAATGAATGTATGAACAGGTGTACCAGATTGCTGGGAAAGGGTTGGTTGGCAGTAATCTCCAAAAAAGCTGAAATGACGTTGGAAGTCAATGCAGTCCTCATTTTGCACAAGGGAACAGAAAAAATTAGAGGGTCCATCAAGGTCCAGGAAGGAAACAGAAATTATGCCAGTTGGTTTAATAAAAAGACTTTTGCATGAGATATGAGTTACAAGTAAATTGGAAAAGCAGACAAACCAAGGTGGGGATGGTGAGACCTCTCAAACCTAAAACAGTAAGTCTCTAGTGTGCCTAAGGGTGAAGAGAAAGAAGGATAAGGCAGTGTTTACCAGAACTCAAGAGCATGATGAATGGCAACCTCTGTATCCATCCAGAAGGATCAGAAATCTACAAGGAAAAAAGGCACAGCCCAAGGCTGCCCAAGGCAAAGAGAAAGAGGGCAAAAACCTGGTTTCTCCCATTTTTTCTTTCCTTTCATTCTAGAATTGAGCTGGTATCCAGTTGACCAAGGAACCTAAAAAATATTGTTTGCAGAGATGGGTAAGAAATGTATCTTTTGCAGTTGCATACAAACTTTAGGATTATGTGGGGTTTTTTTTTAATGTAAGAATGCCATTGGAATTTTGATAGAGATTACATTGAATAGGTAGTAAGAGATAGTTTTAAATGGTTTGGACATTTTAATGATATTGTTTCAATCCATTAGCATGAAGTATCTTTCTATTTGTTTGTATCTTCTTCAGTTTCTTTCATCAGTGTCTTAGAGTTTTCAATAACAGTCTTTTACCTCTTTGGTTAGATGTTTTCCTAGGCATTTTATTCTTCTTGATGCAATTATAAATGAGACTGTTTTCTGAATTTCTCTTTCTGATAGTTCATTATTAGTATATAGTAATACAATTGATTTTTGTATATTTATTTTGTATTCTACAACTTTACTGAATTCATTTATTAATGCTAATAGCTTTCTGGTAGAGTTTTTTTATAGTTTTATTTACATAATATTGCATCATATGCAAATAGTGACAGTTTTACTTCTTTTATGATTTGGGTAACTTTTATTTGTCTAATTACTCTGGTTATGGCTTCCAATACTATGTTAAATAGTAGTGGTGAGAGTGGACATCCTTGTCTTATTTCTGATCTTAGAGGAAAAGCTTTCAATTTTTCACTGTTGAGTATTATGTTAGCTGTGAGATTGTCATATATGGCCTTTATTACACCCAGATACATTTCTTCTATACTCACTTGTTGAAAGGTTTTATTAAAATCAGATGTTGAATTTTATCAAATGCTTTGTCTGCATTTATGGGGATGATCATATTTTATCCTTCATTTGGCTTGATATGGTATATCACGTGGATTAATTTGCAAATGTAGAACCATCCGTACATCCCTGGAATAAGTTCCACTTGATCATGGTGTGTGATCCTTTAAATGTACTGTTAAATTTGACTTGCTAATACTTTGTTGAGAATTTCTGCATCTATATCCATCAGGAATATTGGCCTGTAAATTTCTTGTTGACTCCTTGTCTGGTTTTGGTATCAAGGAAATGCTGACCTTGTTTAGAAGTGTTCCCTCATTTTGTATTTTCTGGAAGAATTTTAAAAGGATTGTTATTAATTTTTCTTTTAATGTTTGGTAGAATTCACCAGTGAAGCCATTGGGTCCTAGGTTTTTTATTTAATTCTTAATTTAATCTCCTCACTAGTAATAGGGCTGTTTAGGTTTTTTATTTCTTCATAACTCAGTCCTGGTCCATTTCTCTTGAAATAAACCCAAATATTAAAATCCCTCCTTTCTGTGTCTTTTTTAAGCCATGCTAGTCAAGGCTATGGTTTTTCCTGTGGTCATGTATGGATGTGAGAGTTGGACTGTGAAGAAGGCTGAGCGCCGAAGAATTGATGCTTTTGAACTGTGGTGTTGGAGAAGACTCTTGAGAGTCCCTTGGACTGCAAGGAGATCCAACCAGTCCATTCTGAAAGAGATCAGCCCTGGGATTTCTTTGGAGGGAATGATGCTAAAGCTGAAGCTCCAGTACTTTGGCCACCTCATGTGAAGAATTGACTTATTGGAAAAGACTCTGATGCTGGGAGGGATTGGGGGCAGGAGGAGAAGGGGACGACAGAGGATGAGATGGCTGGATGGCATCACTGACTCAATGGACCTGAGTCTCAATGAACTCTGGGAGTTGGTGATGGACAGGGAGGCCTGGCGTGGTGCGATTCATGGGGTCACAAAGACTCGGACACGACTGAGCGACTGATCTGATCTGATCTGAACAACTCCATTTCTCCACATAATGAGGACTGATTGACCATTAAAAGCAAACTGGTAACTGAGTGCTATTTGTAGCAACTGCTTTGTTTCTGACCTATTCTTGCTCTCTTCCAATTTCTTCCCTGCTCCAGTTTCTATCCTGTTCCTGATACTCAATTGTTTCCTATTTGTTACCCTGCTTCTGCCTCTGAATTTCACATTATACTTGCTTTCTCGGGCTTGAGTCAATCATGGCATTGGTATTTGTCTCCTTCCACTTGAGGATATTTCGATGAGCTGATTGTACTCTAATCTTGCTGTACTCAGCATTGCATTTTTTGCACTATACTTTTGTGTCTAAAGAGAAGAGCAATTGGGCAGACCCTACGAAGTATGATTTTTTTTTGGAGAACAAATACAGAATTAGGAAAATAACTGAAAAACATTAACAAACAAAAGCAAAGTCCACAAAGATATAGGCAAGGATGATGATGTTGAAACAATCTTTGGGAATACTGTTAATAACTTATGCAATTTCCATAAACTTATAAAAGACCAGACCCCTTTCTTCAAGGTGGGACTACTCTAAAGGGCCATTTTAGTTTCGGAGCAGCCTGTAGAATCTACGGAGGGTTTAATTCTAACATTCACCACCTCCCTTTACCCAGTCGTATTTCTGTCACGACCCCCTCATCCGGATGATCCCAAGGGCATTCCCCAATAAAATTTATGCTTTCCAGGGTATTTGAATGGTAGCAAAATGTATACATTTACATTCTACTTTGGTTGTTAGGATGATGCTAGTGTTGATCATAAGGGCACATGGTAGTGGAGATGATTGTGGAAACTAGTAGTTGTGGTATTGGTAATAGCAGAGGTGGTATGGGAAAGTGTTGACAGTACAGTCCTTGCTGTAAGTGGTACGTATAGTATGTGTAGGTATTGGGACACCATTGGTGGTGACCCTGAGAAGTCCAGAAATCTGAGATAATAGATCATTGGTTGTAGAGATGACTTTCAGTTAGGAACTGGGACAATTCTTATAAGCAACAGATAGATACTGGGCACATGATAGGTGGAAGCCAGAGTTTTGCTGAAAACTGTTATGAACATAGCCATGTGCTTGTGCATAGTCCCTCAGTCATGTCCGGCTCTTTGTGACCACATGGACTGTATCCTGCCAGGCTCCTCTGTCCATGGGGATTCTCCAGGCAAACATACTGGAGTGGGTTGCCATGCCCTCCTCCAGGGGATCACTCCAATCCAGGGATCAAACCCAGATCTCCTGCTTTGTGGGCAGATTCTTTACCATCTGAGCCTCTAGGGAAACCCAAGAATACTGGAGTGGGTAGCCAATCCCTTCTCTAGGGGAACTTCCTGACCCAGGAATAGAACCAGGGTCTCCTGCATTGCAGGTAGATTCTTTACCAAGTGAGCTACCTGGGAAGCCCTGACATGGCCGTAGAAAGGGACTAACATTCCTGTACTTTTTTGATGTACATATCACCCTATATGTACATGATGTACATATCACCCTATATGTCCATGATGTACATATCACCCTATATGTACATGATGTACATATCACCCTATATGTCCATGATGTACATATCATGTATGCAATCAGCTCTCTCTGGCAGGTGCATTCCTTCCCCTCTTTGCCTCAGAACCCTAAGTCTGGGTCTGTCCAAAGACTTCAAAAAAAAAAAAAAAAAAAAAAAGCCTCAAAACAAAGTGCAAAAAAAAGCCTTTTGCACTTGACCTCAAAAAGAAGAGACAGAAGTTCTTGTCCTGAAAAGATAATTTCCCTCTACTTTTTTGGTCTCTGAGATTTATAATGTTCTTCTCCATCTTAAAGCCCTTCTGCTGCTGTTGTTAAGTCGCTTCAGTCGTGTCCAACTCTGCGACCACCCAGCCCACCAGGTGGACGACAGCCCACCAGGCTCCCCCATCCCTGGGATTCTCCAGGCAGGAACACTGGAGTGGGTTGCCATTTCCTTCCCCAATGCATGAAAGTGAAAAGTGAAAGTGAAGTTGTTCAGTCGTGTCTGACTTTCAGCGACCCCATGGACTGCAGCCCACCAGGCTCCTCCATCCATGGGATTTTCCAGGCAAGAGTGCTGGAGTGGGGTGCCATTGCCTTCTCCGTCTAAAGCCATTACAGAAATGCTAATGAGGCCTTGTCTGCATGGACAATATAGCCACACTGCTGTCATCCTACTTGCCTTCCCCTTTGCAATATGAGTGTCTCGGGAGCAGGACCTACATAGTCTCTGTTCCTGTAAGGAACTCGGAGTGGGGCTCTTACCAGGTACTTAGTTATCATTTACTAAATAATGAATGGTAGTCATCCCCTTATCACCCGGATATTCATTACTTAATTAAAGTGAAACAACAGAGCAAAGGGTATAAATCTACTTTAAATAAAATGAGGCATTTTGTCCAGTACCAAATTTCTCTGAGCTCTATATCCTACTTGTCTTTCAAGTGAACATAGAACAGCTCTTAATCTAGTTCTTGTTTCTCTTCCAAGTTTACCTGATATGTCTAAGCCAAAAAACCCTTAAAAATATTTCAGTTAACTTGCCTGCTACACATATATAATTATCATATAGTATACATTCTCACATATATGCCAATTAATCTTTTAAAATTTTCTTATTCTAAAAATGTTAAATAATATACTAAATGTACTGAATGAATATTGTTCATGTAAGCTTTGTCTTCACATGTTGTCAATCATATTATATGTAATATAATTGCAACATAAAAGAGAAAACCCTCAAACTTATAATTGATATCAAATATAAGTAAACCTGTAATTGTTGAGTAGCTTAGACCAAATTTTCTTCAATCATAGAACTATTTCATAAAGACCATGGCATGTATCACAGAGATAAAGATCCCAAATTCAGAGAATATTATGAAGAGGTAAAGCCCTGCAAAGTTTGAAATATCTCAACTATTCCTTTGAGATAATGTTACTGATGGGTTAGTTTGCTCTTGTCAAATTTTTCACCTTGCCCCTTCAATTTTACAATCTTATTACTGAACCAAGATTACTAAGAATGTTCCATGTTCATTCATTTTATAAACCTTTTTAGAAAATGTAATCTCTGTGTTCATTAAATGCATCATTCCTGAAAACAAAGATAAGACCTTTCATAGGTGAATTATTTAGTCTACAGATAATTTAAATCCTTTGCTTTATCCATGGATAAATATTTTTTAATTTCAGTTATCATTACCACACTGAGAAGATTAAGAACTAATAGTGGTACGCAAAGACTTTAAAAGGTATGGATGATAATATAGATGCCGCATATAGTTTAAAAGTGTTTCACTTTTCTATTCTCCTCTTCATCACTGTTCTTCAATTGCCAACTTCCCCTAGGTAAGCATGTATTTTTAAACTATAAATGACAAAGCAGATCTCATAACTCACTTAATATCTATATAATGAATTAGCTTGGTAGTTGACCTCTGGCTGACATTACATTTTTAAAGGGAACTTGGGGGATGGGTGGAGAACTACATCTCAAAGCCACTACTGCTTTTTGTATTTGCCTCTAAAGTATAGATTTCATAAAATCTGCTTATGTTGTTACTTTTAAAAGAGATGCAAATAACTTCAGACTCTATTAAAAGAAAAAATAAAGTACAAATTCCATTTGGATTTTCTAATATTCTTGGTTTCCATAAGTTAATGTATATATTTAAAAAATTCCATCAGGTGAGGAAATTTATGAGAATTTTGAGGAAAAAAAATAGTAGTGGAGGGTACTAGTTATTAAAATACAATATAAAGCTATATCAGTTAAATTGATATTATGCAAGAAATGAGACAAATGGGACGTGATAAAGCAAAATATATTGTTAAGATGTGATTCTTAATATGGGATAACAGGATCTGTATCAGTGTTAACGGGGATATTTTTGTTGTCTTGAAACTTTGATTGTTGTCTTGAAACTTTGAAATCCCAGTCTCAGGACCCTAGGGATATCTGATTCACATATTCTAAACAGAAGAACTAGACACATTCCCCATGGCACTTACTAAGAAATCAACACAAGTCCTGATATGCTTCACTTATCATCTATTTTCAAAGCCATCAAATAGGAATTCATAGGGGTTTTTCAGAGTGAGGCTTTCTTTGGAGACAATTGTACCCTTGGTAGAAAATACTACACATTTCTCTTCTTTGCTCATACTGGGTAAAGTCATGCTTTTTCAACATCTTCCACCAAAGTGAATGGAACTTCACCAATTCTGATTTGTGTGAACAAAAATCAGTTCAGTTGCTCAGTCATGTCTGACTCTTTGCCACTCCATGGACTGCAGCACATCAGACTTCCCTGTCCTTTACCAACTCCCAGAGCTTGCTCAAACTCATGTCCATCGAGTCAGTGATGCCATCCAACCACACCATCCTCTGTCGTCCCCTTCTCCTCCTGCCTTCAGTCTTTCCCAGTATCAAGGTCTTTTGCAAGGAGTCAGTTCTTCACATCAGGTGGCAAAAGGATTGGAGTTTCAGCTTCAGCATCAGTCCTTTCAATGAATATTCAGAACTGATTTTCTTTTGGATTGGCTGGTTTGATTTCCTTGCAATCCAAGGGACTCTCAAGAGTCTTCTCCAGCACCACAGTTCAAAAGCATCAATTCTTCAGCACTCAACTTACTTTATGGTCCAACTCTCACATCCAAAATGACTACTGGAAAAACCATAGCTTTGACTAGACAGACCTTTTTCAGCAAAGTAATATCTCTGCTTTTTAATATGCTGTCTAGGCTTGTAATAGCTTTTCTTCCAAGGAGCAAGTGTCTTTTAATTTTATGATTACAATCACCATCTGCAATGATATTGGAGCCCAGGAAAAGAAAGTCTGTGGAGGGAAGGCATTTCCTCACACAGACTAGATGTTTCTGAGCTGTGAAAACTTAGGTCTGATCTGGTGCTGCTATTAAAACAAAGTGTGGTGCGAAAATCTTTTAGGGAACTTAATCGATATACTCCAGAGTATGAAAGGTGTATCATAGAGATGAGAGCCTGATTCTCCCCTAGAAAAGTTTTAATGTGACAGGCTGTCTTGAATTGCCTGAGATGGCAGGTTCAAAACCAATCTTTAGATTTGAATGGATTGGGGGTCTGTTTGTCATAAAGACACCTTGAAAAGTAATGCTTCTAGACTAGCCCCATTTCGAAAGGCTTTCTCCAAAGAACTTCCTGCCTGGATGAACAAACCCTAGGAGGAAGAGCCTGTAGAATGTGTACCAAGAAAGCAGGAGCTGACTGGGAGTCATAGGAGGTCAGCAGGAATGTACATCATCTCTAAACTGGGCAGAGGTCCAGGGAGCCAGAGTGGAAGAGGTCTTCAGATCACTAAATCACCCCTTAAGAGATGGAATTAGCCTTTGGCTACTTGCCATGAAAGAAAGTTTTCAACATCTGGCCAAGTAAAAAAAAAAAAATTCCACTGGTGCTCTTTTGTGTCTGATTCCCAGCTTCTCTTATCCTTAACTTGGAAGAGCCAGAAATAGCAGTGAGTGAATGGAAAGGAAGTAATGAATAAAACCAAAATCATCCAACTACACCTTGGAGCAAAGAGAAGATACTTTAAATTGAATGTAAGGTATAAATTTTAAAAATTCATTTGGTTGGGAAATTTTAGTACTTGAAAATAAGGTCTATTTATTAATACCTCCCCTCAAATTGGCCATAAAAGCCACCAGGCTCCATGACAGTTTTAAAATATGTCTTCAAATTCTTTGACATTCTTCCTATCAAGAGATAGAGTATCTGTCCCTTCTCCTTGTACCTGGTGAGTCTTTGTGACTGTTATTATGAATGAAAGACTGCAGAAGTAGCTCTGGGTGACTTCTGAGCCTACATGCCCCTGGTCTTCTGGCTTCTCTTGGACACTTATACTGTGAGCCTTCAGCTACAGTGGAAGAAGTTTGGCCATTCTAAGGCCATCATGTAGACAGGTTACATGCAGAAATCATATTGAGACAGAGATAGCAAGACAGAGATAGAGGTTCACTGAACACAGGGTTGCAACCAAAGAGGTGAGTGAAGTGAGTATGGCATTTGCCTTGGCACAAAATTTAAGGGAGCGGTACCAAAAAAACCTAATGAGCAAAATAAATCATATTTTAATGCAATGTTAAAAAATAAATTTGAGGTAAATAATGAATAAAATATCAGCATTTTAAATAAGGACAGGATCAGTATTCCTGATTATTCATTTTTCCTCCAACTTCAGTATGGCTCACTCAGCAAGGCTGGTACTCCTCTGATTAACTACAAAGGACCCAAGGCAACTTTCTGGGGTGATGAAAATATCTGACATCTTGATTTGTTGGTGTTTATATAGTTATCAAAATGGACTGAAATGAACACTTGAGATGTGTACATTTTATTGTTTGTAATTATACCACTCTCTATTTGTGTATAAGTATTTGAATTGTGAATAGACATGGAATCTAATTCAGTCTAAGGAATGTTGAAGGAATGCTGCAGGAGGTGTGAGGGACAGAGTTTAATTGGTTTTTAAAAACAAGTGAGCATACTGGATGGTCTGTGAACAGCATTCTGTGTGTATGTGACATTTGGGACTGCCCTGTTTACCTAGCTGCCAGCCTGAATATGAAGCTGACACATGGAGATGGGTGGGGTTAAAAGAGTCAGAGCCAAAAGGGCCAGACCCCTAACTGATCTATGCCTGATTACTGGGTTTCCTCTGGACATGAACCAGCATCCATTTTATTTAAAAGTCAGTTTATATTGGATATTCTCTTAAAAATTCAGAGAGACACACAATGAAAGCAATAAACAGAAACAGCAGGCAAGAGGAGCCAGTGGTGGGCAGAAGTCAGGAGGCAATAGAAGTAATGCACCTAGCTTTGTCAACAGAACTTACCACTTTCCAGGCACTGTGCTCCCACAGGTTGAAAGACAGGACATGAGACAGACAAGATCTCTGCTCTCACGGGGTTTAGAGTCTAGCTGGGGTTGGGAGACAGGAAGGAGGAAAAGCAACCATTCTGGACAGATGGTGATTGCAGCCATGAAATTAAAGATGCTTACTCCTTGGAAGGAAAGTTATGACCAACCTAGACAGCATACTCAAAAGCAGGGATATTACTTTGCCAACAAAGGTCTGCCTAGTCAAGCCTATGGTTTTTCCTGTGGTCATGTAGGGATGTGAGAGTTGGACTGTGAAAAAAGCTGAGCGCCGAAGAATTGATGCTTTTGAACTGTGGTGTTGGAGAAGACTATTGAGAGTCTCTTGGACTGCAAGGAGATCCAACCAGTCCATCCTAAAGGAGATCAGTCCTGGGTGTTCATTGGAAGGACTGATGCTGAAGCTGAATCTCCAATACTCTGGCCACCTCATGTGAAGAGTTGACTCATTGGAAAAGACCCTGATGCTGGGAGGGATTGGGGGAAGGAGGAGAAGGGGATGACAGAGGATGAGATGGTTGGATGTCATCATTGACTCGATGGATGTGAGTCTGAGTGAACTCCGGGAGTTGATGACGGACAGGGAGGCCTGGCATGCTGCAATTCATGGGGTCGCAAAGAGTTGGACACGACTGAGTGACTGAACTGAACTGACTGAAACACTTAAAAGAAAGTAATACAGGGTAATGTGGCCTGAGAGAGACTACATCTTCTGTTGGAGCAGGAGAGAAGTCTTCTTTACAGAGGTGACATTTGACCTGTGACCTCAATGAGGAGCAGATGTGAGCTGTCTGAAGCGCTGAAGAAAAATCTTCTCAGGTAAAGATATAGCAGCACATTTCCAGAAGACAAGAAAGAGATGAAAGAGTGGAAGCTCCCTAAGAACTTTAATGTGCACTTGAAGGTCTGGTTAAATTGAAAATGCAAATTCAGAATTTTGGGGTGATGACTGAGATTCTGCATTTCTGACAAGCTCCCAAGCAATGCAAATATTTCTGCTTTATGGACCATATGTGGAGTAGCAAGGCCATGCAGAGTTGCTCCCCAAAGTGTGGTCTACAGCTTGGTCCACAGTGACATTTCAAGTTACTTTGAATACATTTATATTAATTTAACATTGATGCAACATCCATGCATGCAATCACTTTTTTAGTAATCCATTTTAAGCACAATGGGCAGCGATACACTGGGAGTTTAAAATGCAAAATCTGGCTCTGCATAGATAGTTTGAGAAATACTACCTGAGAGCCTACAGTGCTATAGCTGGAGAGAACTAAATTATCTTCTATAACTGCTAACAAGCTGGAAACTGTGAAGAAGCTACAAAAACTGCAAAGAAGCTACAAAAACTGCAAAGAAGCTGGAAACAAGGTATGATGGAGAATAGAAATAAAACGTC
Source organism: Tragelaphus eurycerus (assembly GCA_935064755.1). Taxonomy (NCBI): domain Eukaryota; kingdom Metazoa; phylum Chordata; class Mammalia; order Artiodactyla; family Bovidae; genus Tragelaphus; species Tragelaphus eurycerus. The sequence continues at coordinate 4,011,172 of CAKXYN010000015.1, forward strand.
AGGTGCAAAAAATGGGGCTTAGGACAATCAACATTACCATTATCACCACACACGTGCATAAAGACAGACAGACAGACAGATAGATGGACATACACACACACACACACACACACACACACACACACACACACACACACACACACACACAAAGCTTCCATACAGACCTCCTGGCAGCCAGGCATCTATCATCTACTTCTCTGATAAACACCCAGAAATGTCCTTTGTAAACATTTCAATGACTATAAGCCAAGACTTCCTCCTTCTGGAAATTAGAGTCTCCTAAGTACTATATCCTCAAAAGTGACACACATGGGTCAAGAAGGCGTCCCAAGGATAGAGACTAGAACTGTTTATTGCCTCTTTATTAAATAGATCAGAACATTAAGGATCACCAGGCTTTCAAGGAACCAATTTAAATAAATATTTTCAGAAGAAGATGGAAAACAAGAGAAATAGGGAAAGAACTACAGTGAGTCAAAATTAAGGTAGAAATGCAGAGACTCAAAGAAAACCTGGTCTGTAGTGCTATATCCTCTGAAACAAGCTTAGAGTTTTCTTTGCACATTTGTAATATAACCAGAAATATATCACATTTCTCAGTAAGTTTCACCTATGGAAACTCTTGTCTTTCCCATATTCCTAGCTATTCTTTAACAACTCATACTAGATGATGGAACCCTGTGTGTTCCTAGGAAGTTGAAAGTATTGTTTAGATCACTGTGAATGGCTTAATATGTATGTTTTATCAGTTTGAAAGCTTTTAGTTGCAAATTACAGAAGACACAATTCACACTAGTTTAAGAACTAAAGGATATTTTTTGTCTCATGTAAATGAAAATAGAGGGCATGGACTTTAGGTAAAGTATGATCTAGTCACCCAGCGGCACTCTCAAAAACACAATTTCTTTTCTCTATTCTTTCTATCATCACAAAGGAGGTGTATTACCTAAAAATTATGATATGACTTAAGCAATTTCTCATTATGATTATTGCTTATTTATTTTGACTTTTTTTTTGGACGACTGATCTATACTCTAATAATATACACGAGGCAAAAGACATACTTTACAGGAGAGAGATTCCAAATGTCATTCTAGCTGGTATAAACTCGAGTCAGATTATTTGGATGTGTTCCACCCCAAAAACAAGCTCATCCTAAAGCTTTCTCTTAGTTTTTCCTCACTGCACCATAATTCTGTGGGACCACGAGTAAATAGAGTCAAGGTCAGATGGTCATGACCTCCCAATGCCCTTTCTTTCTTCCTCTGATAAGACCCAGTCTCACACACAGTATGCAGTGCCTCTATTCTTCTATAAACAGTTTGTTAAATGAAGAGAGACAGATTACTCTACATGTTCTCAAAGGAGATATAATTTTTACATTTTTCACATGCCTGGCATTCTCTCTCAGCCATTCTTTCCTCCTAATGGATTTCTTGTAGACATATATTTATTATACTAACATTCTTCTTTTTTCAATCTTGTCTGTTTTCAATTATCAAAAGAAGTTAAAGATTGTTTAAAATAGCCTATTTTTTTCTAACATTGAACAAACAGAAAAAAAAAAAAAAAAGTATCCAAACTCCTTTCTTTTAGTTGAGAAACTGCTGCTGCTGCTAAGTCGCGTCAGTCGTGTCCGGCTCTGTGCGACCCCATAGATGGCAGCCCAACAGGCTCCTCTGTCCCTGGGATTCTCCAGGCAAGAATACTGGAGTGAGATGCCATTTCCTTCTCCAACTAGAGGCCAGTTAAAATCATAAAGTTATCCAGCCAACACTGAATATAAAAAACTTTCTGCAAACTATAATAAATAAAAAATGAATATTTGTTATATATCCCTGCTAATCCTCAGCAGGAAGAGATGTAAATACATCAACTAGTTTGCATTTAAATGTAGCATTATTAGTTAATAACAGACACAGCTGTTTAAAGATATGGAAATAAACCATTGGCCTACAATTAGATTCCTTCAAAGTCATTTAGTCCTGGGAAAGGGATCTGGTTCATACACAATACTGACCTGGGGGCCCTGTAGTAACATCTACCAAGTGAGAGAGGGACTGGATCACTGTCAGGAAAGCAGAACAAAGACTCTTTTGCCTGGGAGGGAACTTTCTATCTTGATGGATCGTACACGGAATTTCCAGGATTTCTTTCTGGCAGACACTAAGGGTTTTGAGTAGACAAATTGGACCTTTCGCCAGTATCTGAGTTTTATATACTTAATTGATATTTGTATCAATACTTGTTAAATTATTAAAAAAAAATCTAGCTAATACTGGAAGTCCACAGAATTTTTCCCGTACAAAATTGGTCTGAACATTATTCAGATTTGATAGAAACAAATTAGTGTGCAGAATGCTTCCCTGGGAAAACAACTGGGATGCAGGCAATGTGCCTAATTCCCTCATCATCAGATCCGAAGACCGTGCTTGACATGAAATGGAAAGACTAGAAAGAATCATTAATCTATACACAGGGAGTGAGTTTAAACCCACCTCACAGAGGAGAGCAGCTCTACTTTATCTGCTTTATACTTGGGCTTTTTCTGTAAGATTTTATTTTAATTAAAAAAACATTTTTTAAACCAGTGCAATAAACCATACTGTCTTGTTTCTACCAGAAAGCTTGCGTCTGGGTTAGAACAAGCATAAGAGAAAACAGCAGTAATAATACGGGTTTACTGGGAAAGGAGATGATCCTGAGTGGAATCATCCCAGTGCTGGATAGTTTTATGGAAGAAGCAATGGAAACAAAATGCTTTTTTGACCTCTGATGTATTACCATTTAAGGTGGGCATGTACAAATTGCTTTGCTAAATGAGTCCAGAACAACAGTGTCTTTTAAACCAATCCATTATTTTAATCTCATGTATAGACTTGTGATAAACCAAAATATTAAATTTGTGTATGCTTGAAATGCCATTTTGCCTTTCAAGACTCTCAGAATACCTTTAGTAGCTAGTTATGGCATTATTTTCCTTCTGTACTTCTACAAACTAGTATTTCACGCACTCTCTTTACATCTGAGAATGACCAGATTTGGAAAAGTACAAATGGAAGGGCTTTGCTCTTCAAAGAGGAGGAATCATTTGGAATTTTTAAGCAATAAGAGAATTCTTTCCAAATGGGATGCCTGGAGATGACTCTACAACAAGAAAACAAAAGTTATATAGATAAATCATTCATTTTTGCATTCATCTATTTAGCCCATGTCAACTGAACACTAATTAGATATGAAACATTTTTATGTGCTCTGAGGATAAAATGGTGATGTGGGCACTTCTCTCAAGGAGTTTATGGTCTAAGAGAGAACGGAAAGATTGCATATATAACTAAATGCATAAACTATAATTATAGAGTAGGATGAATACTATGGAACAAGTGTATAGAGGAGAATGTATCTCAATGGGTTTATCCTAATTATGGGAAACATGGAGTAAAGTCCATGGCAGTGCTATTCACAGAAATACTGAACTGTGAAAGATGGCCTGAGCAGAAATATCATGGCTCCATTTTGAGTAATCTAGGTTTGAGACAGATATATACAGGAAAGTCAAATAAACACTCAGATAGATGAAGAACTCTGGGAAGATAACAGTTTAGGAATCCTTAACCAATAAATGATAAACTAGAGGTGAGAATGAACTGACTTAGAGATAGAGTTAAAAAGAAAATAGGGCCTATCATTGAGTCTTGAGGAATTCCATTTAAAGATTAAGGAGTGATTAGTTGGCAAAGAATATTGAAGAATGGTTTGACAGAGGCAGGGCAGCTTTGCAGCTAATAAAGGTGATGATTCTGGGTCCTTCTTTTTTTCTGGGAAAAGTCCTAGCAACAGGTTTACATGGTACCATAGTTTTGTAAAATTTTCACAAGAAGGATATCTTTGTTTTTCTTTTCTTAAAGCAGAGTCTCAAATTGTATGAGCTTCAGGACTCACTCATCTGCCCCTAAGAGGAAGGCGAAAAACCAAGAGGAGGTGATTGCATGGAAAGACAGTGGGAGGGGAACAGTTCAGGGAGAGAATGGGCAACAGTTATGGATGCACCTGAGAAGACGGGAATAGGAGGCAAGAAACATATCCACTGGATTTAGTGGATGGAAGATCACTGTGTCCCTAGTAAAGTCCCTTTAGTGTCCTGATGGGCTAGGAAGCCAGGTTCGGTTAGTTGGTTTCAACAAACTTAACTGTGAAGGAAAAGGTGAAAGTGTGGTAGCGGTTGGAAAGGAGAAAGGAGAAAGGTTATTTTCTTTTTTCCTTTGTCCCTCCATCCTTCCCTTTCTTTTTCCCTTGCTTCCTTCCTTTCTCCCTTCTTCCTTCTCTCTCTCCTCTCCTTCTTCCTCCTCTTCTGTCTCTTTTTCAGAATGGTGAAACCTGAGGGTGCTGATTGAAAGGTTACACAACGCAGAGGTGTGCTGAGGAGACAAGGCAAAACTTTAAGCTGAGATGACTTTTCTACTTATTATATCTCAACTTTTATTTTCAAAAGACTCAGAGGAAATGTATATCTATATACTATGAAGAAATCTAGTCAGCATTTTTGTTTCACTGGTGGGAAAAACTAGACGAATTCATAATGTTTATAAAAGCACAAGGGTCCTTGGGCTGAGGATATTCCATCCAGGGCACTGAGGTCATTTTACTCAATTCCTATTCATTTGCAGGCAAATGTTTTATTTTGTAGCTTTCTGAAAATATCCATTTAAAAACTCAAACCAAATTGCCCCTGAAGTCTTGTCTATTTTATAACCTATTTCCCCTTAAATAGTTGGTGAATATTGTAGATCAGATCATATCAGTCGCTCAGTCGTGTCCGACTCTTTGCGACCCCATGAACTGCACCACGCCAGGCCTCTCTGTCCATCACCAACTCCCGGAGGTCACTCAGACTCACATCCATTGAGTCAGTGATGACATCCAGCCATCTCATCCTCTGTCGTCCCCTTCTCCTCCTGGCCCCAATCCCTCCCAGCATCAGAGTCTTCTCCAATGAGTCAACTCTTCGCATGAGGTGGCCAAAATACTGGAGTTTCAGCTTTAGCATCATTCCTTCTAAAGAAATCCCAGGGCTGATCTCCTTCAGAATGGACTGGTTGGATCTCCTTGCAGTCCAAGGGACTCTCAAGAGTCTTCTCCAACATCACAGTTCAAAAGCATCAATTCTTCGGCGCTCAGCCTTCTTCACAGTCCAGCTCTCACATCCATACATGACCACAGGAAAGACCATAGCCTTGACTAGACGAATCTTTGTTGGCTAAGTAATGTCTCTGCTTTTGAATATGCTATCTAGGTTGGTCATGACTTTCCTTCCAAGGAGTAAGCGTCTTTTAATTTCATGGCTGAAGTCACCATCTGCAGTGATTTTGGAGCCCAGAAAAATAAAGTCTGACACTGTTTCCACTGTTTCTCCATCTATTTCCCATGTAGTGATGGGAATGTAGAAATAGATACAAACCGCTTTTTAAAGACAAATAAAAAATTACAGTTCTGCCAAGGAAAAATAGATCTTTAATTCAGGATATTAAATACATTCTTTAAACCTTTTAATTAGGCTTTACGTATCCTTTAATGTATGCCCTTATGTTACACTTATGTATTGAAAAGGGAGTGATTTTCTTTTCCCAGACAAGATTCCTGGGACTCATGAATCGAGGATTTCAGAAAGATAATCTTAATTGGCACAAGACAGAAATAAATATGCTTTTTTCTGGCACTTTGTAATTCTGAAGCCTTCTTACGTTTTTTTTTCTTTGTGTCTTTTAGTTCGATTACTGTCAAAAAAAATGGACACTGATGCGCTAAAAGTTACTTTTTTACAAAGTGAGATTAGCGCTCAGGCATCCTCATTAAAGTGCTTCTCATCACTTCAACAAGCAGAGAGAGAGAGAGACAGACTGTGAGAGAGTGTGAGGGAGAGAGAGTGTGTGTTAGTCGCTCACCTCTTTGTGACCCCATGGACTGTATGTAGTCAGTCCATGGATTCTCCAAGCAAGAATACTGGAGTGGGTGGCCCTTTCCATTGGGATTAAAAAGAAAAAAAAAGAGGTTCTCAGATTTAGAAATAGGGCCTACCAGTTCCCAAAGGTTGCCAGATTCAGCAAATTAAAAATCAAAGCTGCTCAGTTAAATCCGAATTTCAGATAAACAATTTTTTAGTGTATAGAAAGTGAAACTGAAGTTGCTCAGTCGTGTTCGACTCTTTGCGATCCCATGGACTGTAGCCTACTAGGTTCCTCCGTCCATGGGATATTCCAGGAAAGAATACTGGAGTGGGTTGCCATTTCTTTCTCCAGATCTTCCCGACCTAGGGATTGAACCCAGGTCTCTCACATTGTAGGCAGATGCTTTACCGTCTGAGCCACCAGGGAAGCGTGTAAGAATTTAGTGTAGAAGAATATCCTAAATATTGCATGGGGCAGACTTGTCCAAATGAACGCTTTTTTTTTTTTTTTAATTTGACATTGGAATTAAACGGGGTTTCTCCCCAGCAACCTCCCAGAGCCCACTCCCCACATCCCAGCCGAGCGCCCGCCGAGCTGGTTTAAACCCTTGGCCGGCCGGCTGGGCCGCGCCCCCTGATTGGCCGAGGCGCGCCCGCCGCCCCGCCGGCCGCAGGCGTCACGCAGCCCGGGCGGCCCGAGCCTCGCCGCCGCCAACGCCGCCGCCTCCGCGGCAGCCCCGGTCGGCGCAAGTGCGGCGCGCGCAGGGGGAGGGGGCGACGGAGGCTGAAGCTGGCGTCGGGCCGCCGGTGGCCGGGCGGGATTAAGTTTCTCGGTCGCGCGGGAGCGTCTGTGCGCCTTCATCCCGAAGCTCCTCGCCGGGCCGTTACTTCGGGACAGAAGAGAGCAAGCGTGGGCGAGGCGAGGCTCCCCGCGTCCCCACCCTCCGCCCCTTTAGCGTTCCCTCCGGGGGCGGCCGTCGCGAGCCGGGTAAGCGGCGCCGGGGCCCGGGCCGGGAGGCCGGAGCGCGCCCCCGCGGCCTGCGCGCGCCCGGGCTGGGAAGGTGCGGGGGTGCCGGGGGCTGGGCGCTCAGGGCGGGCGGCGGGAGGGGAGCGCTTGCCCCACCCCGCGCTACCGAGAAGCCGCTGCTTTGGCTCTTGAAAAGAAGGGGAGTCTGGAAGTTTCCTTTGCGACTCGCCGGGTTCCCGAGAGGTCGTTCTGGTTCTTTAAGCCACTTCCCTCCTCTTCTGCTCTTGTTGACTCTAAGAGGCTGAAAAGTTTCATCTTTTCGTTCGCTTGGAGGGGCATAGTAAGGGTGCCAGGGAGGGGAGTCCCGGGCCTGGCACGGGCGCCTGTTGCTGTTTGCTGCACTGGCCGCGCTCCAGGCCGGACGCCCACTCCATCGCTCCGCGAGGGTGGGCAGGGGATGGACATGCGCCCCTAGACTGGCGATCCTCGCCTCGGCTGCAGCGGGGCACCCAGAACCGGCGGCTCACTGGTACCCGTCCCCACTCTTCACCCCTCCCCCTAGCGCCCGTGCCCTTAACATGTCGTGTCCGCGTTGGTGGGCGCATTTTGCTCTCGCCTCCCCCACTCTGCCCCCCACCCCCACCCCCAGCCCGCGCCAGTGGGGCGCCTTTGTCTGCAATTTCGCAGCCTCGGGATGCCGGATGTTTCTAGGGAAGCGCTGCTCTGAATACGCTGTGCGTGTATGTTTGTTTCACCGGTGGTGATGGTATAAATTCTTGCTTGCGTTCTTACAGAGGCACAAAGGCTGGGCTGTTCTTTCCTGTAGATCGCGTGGAAATTCAAGCTGGGACTGCGGAGAGGAGGGGCCGTGCGAAGGCCGGAGGTGGCCGCCGCTGCTCAGTGTCCGGGGGCGAGTCGAGGGTGGCGGGACGTCTCTCTGCATCTCCGCGGCTGAGGGTGCTGAGGTCGCTCTGCTAGGGCAGAACCTCAGTATGGGCGCTATGTGCCGTAGGCAGAATGGGAGCGGGTGGCAGCTAGTGTTTCAGAGATACCAGATGAGAGGTCCTTCCTTTCCCTGGCCTAGAAGGAAACCTCTCCAAGTTCTTTTGTTGTCGAGAGGGGAATAATCTGAAAAGTGGCCAAACTTGTCATCCAGCTTTGTTGGACAGCTGGGGCGTATACATCCCTTTTTGTGTTTCTCTGGACATTTCTCATTTAGGTTGCCTTTTAAGAATAAATAATATCTAGTCTGAAAAACTTTCAAGGTGATGGCAGTCGGATTTCAGGATTACATGTACATTTGGGTATAGGTGACTAAAGTGAACTTTATATAAGAGTTGCATCATCTAAATTTGCTTAATACTTGCTTTAGCCCTTGGTAGAATTTAGGCAGTTGAATTAAAAAACCCCACAAAACTTGGAAGTTCCTTGGCGAGAGTTCTAATGCAATACAAAGCTCAAGATGAATGCACCTGCACCCTTGCCTGAGGGAGGGGCTGGAAGCTTTGGAGGGTGGTGGAGATAATTTTGTCTGGGATGCCCAGATTTCCTGCTTGCTAATGGTCTAGTTTACACATGGGCGACATTGGTCTAGACTGGGCTGTACTGCATACTCTGCTCCTCACAGTTGACAGGAAAATCCTTAAAAGCAGAGATTTGTAAACTTAAGGGCCGTGGGCCAAATCTTTCTGCCGCAGCCTGTTTTTTTCCCCTAAAGTTTAAGAGCTTTGGATGGTTTGTACGCTTTTAAATGGTCGAAAAATGCAATCAAAAGAATAGCATTTCATGACGTGAAAATTACATGAAAATCAAATTTCAGTGCCCATAAAGTTTAATTGGAGCACAGCCACACTCATGCCTTTTGTCTGTGATGCATTCTTACTGTTGGTATCTGCTTTCACAGAAGCAGTGACATAGTTGACTGGTTGCATAGTTGAGATAGACTAGCCTTCAGAGTCTGAAAAGTTTACTGTCTTACTCTACAGAAAAAGTTGCCAGTCAAGATCAGGCTTCAGAAGTATCGCTTACATACTCCCTCTTGTGATGAGTGTATTGTTTAATTTCATTGCCTTTTAAGTTCTGTTTCTGGTATCCTAGGAAATGGCAGACTGTTCCCCAGTAGTTGGACAAGTTAATGTGCTGGATTTTCTCATTTCCATGTTTCACTCTCAAAAAGTTTTCTTAACCTTTTGGCATCTTTCTTTTTAGAATCTAGCCTAAAGTGGGGTTTCTGATTAGCAGAAACTATATATTTAGTTATCTTAAGTTTAATATAGATAGCTATATCTCAAGGTGCTCTGCAGTGAGTTCTGGTGACTTCTAGTTACTCTGCTACCTGAGCAGTTTGATAACTATATCTTTGCTTATTTATGTAGAGAGAAGCAGAGGTTAGGGGGTGTCATAAGTTCCTTTCCACAGGCAAGTTGTCACCTACGCAAAGGTAGTTTGGGGGCCTCCTTGCCTCATCATTGCTCGTCTTGCCTACCTTATTTGTAAAACAAACAAAAAAATCGATGAAGTTTATCTCAACGTATTACTACTAGATTGCTCACATGTGATACCTTCCCTCCCGTTTCCTTGGCTCTTTTTAGTATTTCTTTTCCCTTCACTTGTTTCTGGTTTCCTTTCTTCCTTTAACACACTTCATTGTATTGCCTGAGCCCAGTGGTGGTGGTTGCTGGGGAAGGGAGAGGTGGAAGTCAGCTTTGTTCTGTTCCAAATTTCTGGCATGTAGGCAGTGCCCTGTTTGGTCTCTGCAGTCCTCTTTGCCTGTTAGGTAACTTTTGAATGCATAAGTACGGTGTCAGAGTAGAGGCTGACTACATGCCTGCAAGGCTTGGTTCTCTGAGATGTTCATGGAAGGCCTTGAAATGTAATTTCACATTGATTCAGGTCTTTGGCTGCCGTGGTGGAGGGGCTCTGCTTTCCAAAGAAATGCACTCATTGTCTAGGGTTTAGATTAAGGGATTTGAAGCTGGAGAGTAGCAATGAATTGCCTGGAAGATACTGTCCTGCGTTAAGAGCAGATGATTTTCTCCAGATTATGTCTGAAGTCTGATGTCATAGACTTGACTCAGGTTGAGTTGCTCCATTTTGTATTTTTACAATATGCACAAAGCCCTCTGTGCTTTTCACAGAAGATCTTTGGGCAGAGATGACATATTGGATTGGAAATGTCCCTGTATGTTATTAGAGCAAGCTACACGTCTATCAGCCAAGGATTCTGTAATTGAGTGAGGAAGTAAGCACCTTCCTGTACAATTCAGAACTGCTTGATGGTGCATGTGAATGATGATATAGCACCAGTTGTATTTTCTAAACAGTCATATGTGCCCTTAAAACACATTTGGCCTAAAGTAGCAGTTCATTTGATATTGTTATTAAAACATTGTTACATAACATTATCAACCCCATATTTATAACAAGAATGAAATTATTTTCTCTTGTAAATTAGTTTCCTGCATAAAAGAGCATCAGTATAAATACAATTGGAAATGACATGTAGTATGGTTAAGTTGGTATACTGTGCTTAAATAATTATAGTAGATTCCACATGGGTGGGGGCTTCCCTAGTGGCTCAGACAGTAAAGAGAATGCCTGCAGTGCAGGAGACCCGGGTTCGATCCCTGGGTCGGGAAGATCCCCTGGAGAAGGAAATGGCAACCCACTGCAGATTCCTTGCCTGGAAAGTTCCATGGATGAGGAGCCTGGAGGGCTACAATCAATGGAGTCACAAAGAGTGGGACACAACTGAGCAACTTCACTTTCATTTTCCACATGGGCGGCTAAGAATAAGGAGATGAACTGTTTCTAGATAGAGAAAACTGATATCCTTGCTTTCCTGTGAGACACTTCCCAAGAAGGTCTAAGATAGTCATTCACTGAGTAGATAGTAATAGATTAGGAGGTATGAGGAACTGAATTAGGCACTGGAGAGAACACAGAATAAACACAATGTTCCAGAAGATTACTGTCACATTCTGAAGTACTGGAGGTTAGAACTTCAGCATATAAATTTGAGGGGAGGCACAATTCATGATAGATTCTTACAGACACTGTAGGGGTCTCTCAGACTGTAGGTTGTAAACTTGTGAGACCTTGAAGAGCTGGACTGTTGGGAGTCAGGGAGGGAAGTCCTGTAGGAGGCTACTATGGTGGTGTAACTAAGCATTACTGTGGTAATTTGATGTTTGGAAAGAAAGGAAAACTGTTATGTGAGGAAAAGGGTATTTTATCTTTGGTTTGAGGCTACTCATTTTGTCTCTTCTGATGTTCACTGGGAAATTGGCCTTTTCTTTTTGTAGACAGTTTTTTTTTTTTTTTTTTTTTTAAGTGTTTCATAAAAGCATCAGTTTTCTTAAAATATTTCTCTCACAAAATGAGTAAAACATTAAATTTGGCAAAGATGAAGTATTAGCATTGTCAGCATCTCATGATGGTTTTGGAGTGTGATTAAAACAGTATTATTTGTTATTTAGATTATATTGGCCTGACAATTGTGTGTGTATCCTGTGCACATTTTTGTGGGCAGATATTTGGCATAGTCTTTTTTCCCCCCAGAAATTTATTCTCCATTTTGAAAAAATATAATTTAAAAAGTAATTTGTGTCCTATATCATAAAATAAAAAAACTTTTTTGAAGTGATGAAATTATATTTGTTAGAGAAATGGTAAAGCAGTTCTTCCAAATTTGGAGAGCTGAGTTTTTTTTTTTTTAAAGGTAAAACAATACTTAAATTCTTGCTCTTTTTCTTCTTGACCGTGGTGGTTAAATTTGTTTGGTCTAGGGAATTGTTATCTTTATCTTCCTTTTAGTTTTATCTACATCTGCAAAATCAGCATTCATTATTATGCTGTTGTAGACCAGTCTACCTCCATATATGAGGTGCTATAAATAAATGCAGGAGGGGAAAGTGAAAAGTAAAACACTTATAAGAAAGGCAATAAAACAGAAACATCAGCTAATAGACAACAAAAAACCAAAACAAAAACTTAAGGAAAAACCTGTTTCGTTTGTGCTGATGATTTAATGTTGACAGTAAGAATACGTTTAGGAATGCTTTTCATTTACTCTATTACTTATGTTTTAAAACTATTTACAGTAAAATACATAAGATAGTTTTTTCTTTAAGTAACTTCCTTTGATGATTAAGAAAGCACATTGAAAAATATGGATGACATAAACAGGTGCAAAGAAACTGAAAACTTAGCTATAGTTCTCTTACCTAGGTGCTGCTGCTGCTGCTAAGTCGCTTCAGTCATGTCCGACTCTGTGCAACCCCATAGAGAGCAGCCCACCAGGCTCCCCTGTCCCTGGGATTCTCCAGGCAAGAACACTGGAGTGGGTTGCCATTTCCTTCTCAAAGGCATGAAAGTGAAAAGTGAGAGTGAAATCACTCAGTCATGTCCGACTCTTAGTGACCCCATGGACTGCAGCCCACCAGGCACCTCCATCCATGGGATTCTCTAGGCAAGAGTACTGGAGTGGGGTGCCATAGCCTTCTCTGCACCTAGGTGCTATCGCTCCCTAAATAAAACAAGTATTTTGTGAAATGAGGACACCCAGCTTGTTTTGATATACAAATGAACAAGTACAACTGTTGATCAGTAGTTTTCACTAATTTGAGATTATTTGAGATTTGAGATTATTAAACATCCATACATTTGAATTGACATTAACAGCATCCATTAGAACTAGTGTCTCTTGACTCTTTGAGGAGGTATAATATGGCTGAGCATCATGTGGTACACAGGATGCCAGTGGAGAAGGCATATTTAAATCTTGATCTAGGCTTAAAAGTAAATGTTCTTGTAGACCTATAAAAAAATTTGGATTAACTTTACAATATGTAATTAGGTGGGCCCTAGTATGCCTTGCTTCAGGGACCTAGCTGAAGAAAATGATAATGGGAATCTGTTATCCAGTGCTCAAAAGACATCACTAAACTGACAAAACTGTGACAACAGAACCATAAATACTAAAGATTATTCTACAGTTTAAAAGGTCCTCTCTGATCTATACAAGGAATGGCTAGCTTCTCTTGTATGTTGCTAATTCTACCCTTCACCAACAGGTCCAGTTTGTCTAAGGCTTTACTGGATAATGTTGAAAAGGTTTAAGTCAAGTATCCCGCCTTTCTCCCCCCATCTATCCCAGGCTTTCGAAGGTAATTTGTTTTAGTAAATCAAACATGAAGTATGCCTCTGAGCATCATTTATTTCCTACTTTAGCACTGGAGGAGCTAAAGGAGTCTAAGGAGTCTATAGGAGTCAGTGGAGTTTTGACTGACATTGATCCCTGCTTGGCTACTTCATTCATGATTTATCTGGGAGGGGTGAATGTAGTCATGCTTTAGAAAAAGTACAGTGCTGGAATGCCTCTTTATACTGATTAAATCTGCAGAATATACATATATGTGTGTGTATTTATCTCTCTTATCAATTAGTTCAGTTGCTCAGTCCTGTCTGACTCTTTGCGACCCATGGGCTGCAGCAAGCCAGGCTTCCTTGTCCATCACCAACTCCAGGAGCCTACTCAAACTCATGTCCATTGCATTGGTGATGCCATTCAACCATCTCATCCTCTGTTGTCCCCTTTTCCTCCTGCCTTCAGTCATTCCCAGCATCAGGGTCTTTTACAGTGGTGGCCAAGGTATTGGATCTTCAGCTTCAACATCAGTCCTTCAAATGAATATTCAGGACTGATTTCCTTTAGGATGGACTGGTTGGATCTCCTTGCAGTCCAAGGGACTCTCAAGAGTCTTCTCCAACACCACAGTTCAAAAGCATCAATCCTTCAGCACTCAGCTTTCTTTATAGTCCAACTCTCACATCCATACGCGACTACAGGAAAAAACCATAGCTTTGACTAGCTATGTTGGCAGAGACCTTTGTTGGCAGAGTAATATCTTTGATTTTTAATATGCAGTTTAGGTTCATCATAGCTTTTCTTCCAAGGAGCAAGCGTCTTTTAATTTCATGGCTGTAGTCACCATCTGCAGTGGTTTTGGAGCCCATAAAAATAATCTCTCTCACTGTTTCTATTGTTTCCCCATCTATTTGGCCTGAAGTGATTGGACTGGATGCCATGATCTTAGTTTTCTCAATGTTGAGCTTTAAGCCAGCTTTTTCACTGCTCTCTTTCACTTTCATCAAGAGACTCATTAGTTCTTCTTTGCTTTCTGCCATAAGGGTGGTGTCATCTGTGTATCTGAGTTATTGGTATTTCTCCCATCAATCTCAATTGCAGCTTGTGCTTCATCCAACCCAGCATTTTGCATGAGTACTGTGCATATATAAACAGGGTGACAATATACAGCCTTGATGTACTCCTTTCCTGATTGGTGCCAGTCTGTTGTTCCATGTCCAGTTCTGTTACTTCTTGACCTGCATACAGTTTCTCAGGAGGCAGGTCAGGTGATCTGGTATTCCCATCTCTTTAAGAATTTTTCACAGTTTGTTGTGATCCACACAGTCAAAGGCTTTAGTGTAGCAATAAAGGAAAAGTAGATGTTTTTCTGGAACTCTCTTGCTTTTTCGATGATCCAGTGGATGTTGGCAATTTGATTTCTGATTCCTCTGCCTTTTCTAAATCCAGCTTGAACATCTGGAAGTTCATGGTTCACTTACTGTTGAAGCCTGGCTTGGAGAATTTTGAGCATTGCTTTGCTAGCATGTGAGATGAGTGCAATTGTGTGGTAGTTTGAACAGTCTTTGACATTTCCTTTCTTTGGGATTGGAATGAAAATTGACTTTTCCCAGTCCTATAGCCACTGCTGAGTTTGCCATTTGTGGGCATATTGAGTGCAGTACTTTCACAGCGTCATCTTTTAGAATGTGAAATAGCTCAACTGGAATTCCAACACCTCCACTAGCTTTGTTCATAGTTATGCTTCCTAAGACCCACTTGACTTCGCATTCCAGGATGTGTGGCTCTAGGTGAGTGATCACACTATCATGATTGTTTGGGCCATGAACTTTTTTGTATGGTTCTTCTGTGTCTTCTTGACACCTCTTCTTAATATCTTCTGCTTCTGTTTGTTGTGTACCATTTCTGTCCTTTATTGTGCTCATCTTTGCATGAAATGTTCCTTTGGTATCTCTGATTTTCTTGAAGAGATCTCTAGTCTTTTCCATTCTATTGTTTTCCTCTATTTCTTTGCACTGATCATTGAGGAAGGCTTTCTTATCTCTCCTTGCTATTCTTTGGAACTCTGCTTTCAAATGGGTGTATCTTTCCTTTTCTCCTTTGCCTTTAGCTTCTTTTCTTTTCGCAGCTATTTGTCTATAGCCATAGCCATATATCTATCAATATCTTTGTCTGTCTAAACAGTACCCCTTGGTCTGGATTTTTCTCCCTACGCTGCTCTGTTAAATTCAATGAATATCTGTTGGGTGCTAAACTCAGGATGTTTAGGCTCTCCCCTTTTCTCAAGGAGTGAGGAGGGCTTGTTTAAGTATTTTACTGGTGTATTAATATAATCGAAGTTCACATGTTTGATAAACTTCATGTATTGAAATTGTATAGCTTGTTGAGTTTTGGCCCTTGTGAAACCATCCTGGCAGTCAAAACTGAGCATGTCCATCCCTGGCAGATTTTTTTCATGCCCCTTGGTAATCCTTTCCTGCCTCGCCTACTTCCTCATCTCCAAGTAACCACTGATCTGCTTTCTGTCACTATAGATTAGTTTGCATTCTCTAGAGCTTTAAATAGATGGAGTCATACAGTGCGTTCTTTGTGTCTGACCGCTTTGACTCTATTTTGGGTTCATCCGTGTTGCCTTTACTTCTGTTTTTTTTTACTGTTTATTGCTGAGTATTAATTCATTGTATGAATATACCATTCAGAGTTTTTTTTAATAATTCAGGATTCTCATATACTTCATTGTCTTGTAGTGTGCTTGTTTGGTTTCAACTGTATTGGGTCAGACTTTTGTATTTGATAGTTTTACTCTATCTGCTTAAATTCCTGTCCCATTTTGATCAACATAAAATTTGAATACCCTTATTTAATGTTGGTTGAAGTTTCAAAATATGTAAGTTATGTTTTGTTTAAAAAAAAAGCCTAGTAAATTGTAAAATAAGGAGGTTTAAATTTTTCTAATTTTTGAAGATGTCCGCTAATTTAAAAAGTTGCATGAGTATTGAGGCTTTCCACAAGCTTTTGTATATGACGTTATGAAGTCACTCTTAGTATTGAGCCCAGAGCTTTATTGCAGAGTACTTGCCTAGTTCTCCTGACCTTTGTACATATTTTTGGTAGCTCTTATAATTTTTGAAAGTTTTATTGGTTACTTCTTTTGACAACTTTATGTAACAATCATATAGTGAATTAGATAACAAAGGAGTAATTTGGTGCCCGAATTATCCAAATAATTGCCCCCCAGTGTATGTTACACCTAAGATCATTGGACACACCAGGAATTGGAGAAGGGATAGTCATTATTTTATGAAAACATGTTATTCTTACTGGGTTCATTCAGATTTCTCAGGCCATTTTTAACATTTATATGTTTGTCACTATTTTCTCATCACTTGATTGAAATTTTGTGTAACAACAAAAACTACAAACCCCAGAACAACACCATTTAAAGCAGGTACAGTCTCTGGATTATTACAAAAGTAAAAGTTGGTTTATAATCTTGCTTTTAACAGCCCTTTGAGTACCATAGTAAAATACAGTTAATGTATGTGATTAAATAGTAGATGGGTTAATTAAGAAGCAAATAGTCATGTTTATTGAAAGAATAAGATCTTTTAAATTGTTTTTAGAGAGAAAATACCAGGTTGTTAGGATGGCCTTAGTGAGTTCTATGGAATTACATAAGGTAACTAAATAGTGTAGCCTGTTATAATTATTTCTGAATTAGTAATTAGGGGATTGAATTGGCCCACACTTACTTACCTTATATGGCTAAGGTTTGTGTTTGAGTAGGTTCATATTACTTTTGACTTCTTTGTATAATTTTCCCTTATCTGAGCCACTTGCAGTCTGGCCAGCATGATGGAAATTATCAATTGATTTTCCTCAGTGTGTCTTCAGCAGTGTAGCTACCACTGCCTGAGGAGCTTATCAGCTGGTTTGGAGAGTGGCATCTCTTTGCTGTCAGGGATACTGCATTCTCTCTAGAAAACTTTTAGTACAGGTTATGAAAATCATTGGTTTCGGTTACTGTGGACAGACTTTATTTTTGAGTGTTTGCTTGTTCAGTTAATGGAAGATCTAGAGGTGAATTTGCTTTGGTTTAGTATGGAGGTTGGAGAAGGCACTGGCACCCCACTCCAGTGTTCTTGCCTGGAAAATCCCATGGATGGAGGAGCCTGGTAGGCTGCGGTCCATGGGGTCGCTAAGGGTTGGGCACGACAGAGCGACTTCACTTTCACTTTTCACTTTCATGCATTGGAGAAGGAAATGGCAACCCACTCCAGTGTTCTTGCCTGGAGAATCCCAGGGATGTGGGGTCACACAGAGTCGGACACGGCTGAAACGACTTAGCAGCAGCAGCAGCATGAAGTTAAATAAGAGAGCCTGATCACTGATTTTTTAGATTTTTTCCCCCCATGTTTTGTGTGCCTGTGTGCTCAGTTGTCAGAGAAGGCAATGGCACATCACCCCAGTACTCTTACCTGGAGAATCCCAGGGACGGCGGAGCTCGGTGGGCTGCCGTCTCTGGGGTCGCACAGAGTTGGACACGACTGAACAGATTTAGCAGCAGCAGCAGCAGCAGTGCTCAGTTGTGTCCAACACTTTGCAACACTATAGACTGTAGCCCACCAGGCTTCTCTGTCTGTAGGATTTCCCAGGCAAGAGTACTAGAGTAGGTTGCCATGTCCTACTCCAGGGGATTTTCCCTCAAGGATTGAACCTGTGTCTCTTGTGTTGGTAGGCAAATTCTTTACCACTGAGCTCCCTGGGAAGCCCAGATTTTCCATGTATGTAGATATTATTTCATCTTGGATCTGGCTGGAATTGATTCCACTGGGATTTTGAATTTTTCTTACAAATAATTGTTTGATGTCTAAGATATTTTGATCTTCTGTATTTAATTTGACTTGATTAAGATTATCTTCCATAAGTCAGGGACTTGCCTTGTGTCTCAGCTGGTAGAGAATCTGCCTGCAATGCCAGAGGCCTGGGTTTGATCCCTGGATTGGGAAGATCCCCTGGAGAAGGAAACAGCTACCCACTCCAGTATTCTGACCCGGAGAACGCCATGGACTGTATAGTCTATGGGGTTGCAAAGAGTTGGACTTGCCTGAGCGCCTTTCACTTTCCATAAGTCATTTGTTATCACATTGGTATAGGAACCAAAGTGATGTCAAATGTGATGTCAGTGATGACCCTTATTTAGGGTCAGCTAAATAACCAGTAACCTGGCCTAGCCTGCTGGCCCGGGTGGGAGTTTTGTAAGTACATGTTGAGGGTGATAAAGCATGAAGAGCCCTTCTAATGGATTTTTACCCCTAAAGTAATTCTTATGTTCTATTTTTAAATGTCTGTGTTTCCCAGAGTTCCAATCTCTGTTCTCTCCTTAATCTCTATTTTCTCCCTGATTAATCTTCTTTATCTTCAGCAACATCTTTAGGTCAGGGATTCCCTGATTTATACTTCCAAATTTTTTCTCCTTAGATTCACTTGTGTAATTGATTCATTCTTTCAACAAATATTTATTGAGTGCCCACTTTGGGCCAGCCACTGTTTCTGGGGCTGGTGATATAGTCCAGTGAGAAAAAGAAATCAACATTTAAAAATATAAACAAAAAAAAGTTCCTACCCTCATGGAGCCTAAATTCTTTTATTTCCTGTTTTCTAGACATTTCAAGCTCAATATACGCAAAAGGAATGCATTTCTACCCCCTTTCTCTAAGTGACATTTCTTTTTCTGCTCTTTAAGTTAATGATGCTCTGGTATTTTTGGTTTCCCAGATTAGAAACGCAGAGAGTTGACCTCTGCTGCTGTCATTCACTCATTACACCTGTCCCAAACACACAACTAGTGGTCATTGGTCCTTTTAACACTCTCTAATGTATGTGTCCGGAGAAGGCAATGGCACCCCACTCCAGTACTCTTGCCTGGAAAATCCCATGGATGGAGGAGCCTGGTGGCCTGCAGTCCATGGGGTCGCTAAGAGTCGGACACGACTGAGCGACTTCACTTCACTTTTTCGCTTTCATGCATTGGAGAAGGAAATGGCAACCCACTCCAGTTTTCTTGCCTGGAGAATCCCAGGGGCAGGAGAGCCTGGTGGGCTGACGTCTATGGGGTCACGCAGAGTCGGACATGACTGAAGTGACTTAGCAGCAGCAATGTATGTGTCTGTATCACCTCTCTTGTTTCTTGGCATTAATCTTGCTCACATTTCCGCATTCCCCCCCTCTCCACCCCCCACCCCACCCCAAGACTGGGCTGTTTTTAACCTGTTTGTACTATTTTAGTTCTTTTCTATTTTTTAAAAAGTATTTATTTATTTCTTTTGCTGTGCCAGGTCACAATTTGGTTGAGAATTGTGGGATTTTTTTCTTAATTATGTCCTAAGGAATCTTCAGTTGAGGCTCATGAACCCTCGGTTTGCAGGATGGAACCTGGGCACCTTACGTTGGAAGCGCTGAGACTTAACCACTGGACCACCAGGGAAATCCCTGGTTCTTTTCTGTTTTTGATGAACTATGTACCCTATCGCCAGAATTTTTTTTTACCCTAGAAAATAAATTTTAGTAACCCCTGCTCTTCCCTGCCACCCCTGCCCCATGTATCTAAAATTCACTGCTCTCCCCCTGTAGGGCAAAGTCCCCCGAAGGCCATGAAGACATGGCTTTCCTCTCCTGTCCAGTGTGGAAGCCTTGTGCAGCAGAACCACTGTCATTAAATTATGTGGCTTTGTTGTCTTAGCAGGTGTCTTTCCCTCATATCCCAAGTTGCAGGTCTTTCAGGATGATTCACATGTCACGTTCCCAGTTTTTTTTTTTTTTTTTTCCCCTGACTCATTCTGATAACATTGGATTCCTTTTACTCTCCCCAAATGTAGCACATCTTGTTGCAGTATAATTATGTACTGTTTTCTACAAAATTGAGAGCTTGGAAGCAAGGTACCTGTCTTTATTTTTCTTTGCCATATGGTTTCGTGATAGAGGCAGATAGTACATTTTTTTTTTTTTTTTTTTTGCGGGGGGAGCTTAAAGTTTATAGAATTTAGGATGGCTTTCTTAAAAAAACAAAAAGAATTATGAATGCAAAATTAGATGTGAAAGTGTATTTATTTGTGTGAGAATGGAAGTATCTAGTGTATCTTCCTGCTGAATCTGCCTGTGCTTATGCTTCGGGAAATGTAAGTGCTTATTTAAAACTTGCTAAAATAGTGCTGTGTATATATAATTTTTTATCATTATTGATTTTCTGAAGTTAGGGATAGGAAACAACAGCATCAGTTAGCCATTCTGATGCCAATACCGTTGATAGTAATAATAATGCCTAATGCTTCTATAACTTCCCATTTTCTAAACATTTTCACATACTTTATCTCAGGAGATTCTGATAACTGACTTAAAAGATAGTTACTCAAATGTAAAGAGTTTTACTGTGTTTGGATACAGGAAGATTGAATTGCAGTTTTTCCTTTGAGATCCGATTTCACATTGGCAGGGAGATGATTGAGTTCTGGGCATCTGTGACCTTAGTCAGCATGCCCTCCACCTCCTGTTAGCCTGCCGAATGCCAAGGACTTTTCTCAGGGCTTTCTAACTTGCTTTGCTGTCCTTCAGCTTTCTATTTCTTCCCCCTTTCAGTTTCCTCACCCCAGTATTTCTTCTTCCTTTCTTCGTGTTCGTTTATCTCTGTCTTGTCAGACACCACATCTCTTCCCTCTCCGTCTGTCTTCTCTGGTAACTTAACACTTTTTAAAGTGTCAGTTATTTGACTAAGCTGAATTTTGGATTACACTTTCTTTGAGTTCATTTCTACTTTTTTGAAGTATTTTAGAGGGAGTGATTTGGGGGATCTTCAATAGTACAAAAGTACAAAAGTACTTGTATTTTTCAACAATGGGAAAGCTGTTCCAAAGCTAAATGCTTTATTTACTACATAGTACATAGGTAAGACAGTGTCACTTACAAGACCAAGGTCAGAAATTATCAAATTTTCACTCCTGTTAAAGAGTTACATTCAAATTGGAAACAGCAGACACTCAGTTCAGTTCAGTCGCTCAGTCCTGTCTGACTCTTGGTGACCCCATGGACTGCAGCAGGCCAGGCTTCCCTGTCCATCGCCAACTCCTGGAGTTTACCCAGCTCATGTCCATTGAGTTGGTGCAGACACTAGAAGACGAAATAATGATAGCAGCAGTTTTTGTATGCCTGTTTCTTCTAGGCATTTTGCATATGTTATTGTTAATGCTTACTTTACAACAGCAGCTCCAAGAAGTTAAGTGACTTGCCCAGGATCTCAACTAGTGAAATGGTAAGAATGTTTTTTCAAGAGAGCCTTATAGTAGCAGTTTGGGAAGTCTGAAAGCATGGCTGTTTGAGGCTACTTATCTGAAGGTAAGTAGCTATTTTCTTTCCTGTGGTATTATTATTAGAGCACAGAGCTATGATTTGGTGGAAAGCACTTGGCTTTGATGTCGGTCAAACTCAGATTGGCTTTTAATGTTAGCTCTAGTGCTTACATACTTCGTGAGTATAGGAGAAAATACTTTAGTCTTTCAGCCTCAGTTTTCTTACTTGAAAGTGGGTATATCTAATATTGAGCTATTGGTAGGTTTAAATGTATGCATGTTTGTGAAGCACATATGCTGTGCTTAAGAAGATAGGGATATATGACAGCTATTTCATAAATGGTTTCATTTCAAAGAGTAACAATAAATGCCAGTTCATTGTCTAAAAAACTCACTTGTGGAAGAGTTATTATAGTAGATGCAACAGAAACCAATTCTTATGTTTTATTCTTATGTTACAGTTTTATTATCAGTTGTTATTGAAGAGCATGTTTTAACAGTCTTAAATGACAAATTATTGGCTTAGTTGTGGATTACAACACACCTACATTTTAAATATTCCAGTGGTGAATATATATTAGGAAACCTTTGGCTCTTTAAGAGAATATTTGGTGGTTAATTTTTACCTGAGCAATAAGGTTGCTTTAAAAAAAAACCACAAAATGACATGGAAAATGAAACAGTTCATTGTTTAGGGAATTTAATAGACACCCAATCTAACGGAGTAAGATTTTTAAGCTTATTATTTCTCCATTTTTCTTCTGCTCCCATATCCTCTTGTAGATGAATTAAGACTACCTTCGGTTGAAACTTTCAGATAGTTATTGATGTTTTATTATGTAAACTTTACAGTGCCCCTGCATAATAATGGATATAGAAATAGGATTGCTTAATAAAAGGTCTGAGTTATGTAATCTTGGGAAAATTAGTAATCTCTTTGACCTTTTACTTTTTCTCAACAAAGTAAGTTGTTAACAAGTTGTTTTGGTAAAAGGTCACAAACTTTTCTGATGTCATTAAATAAGATATTTGAAATTATTAAGCATTAATAATTGCAAAAATGCATTAATTTCTTCTGCCAGCTAAACTTAAGGGTTCTAAGTGCTCCATGGCAAATATAGCAAAGAATGGACTCAGAGCAAGAGAGCATGATCTTTCGTGAGCCCTTCTCAGCACATGCCTGGTACTTCTCAGCACAGCAAAGGGTTGTAACTGAGTCAACATGGGTGCAGACCTCTAGTCACCACAAGCATAGTCCAGGAAAGAAAAACAGCTATGTTAAATCACATTTCAGTATGCCATTTTCTTCCCAGAGGGTTTCCTGTTAGAAATTTGAGGCTGCCCTTTTCTGATTAAAGTTTGTAAACGTTGTCTTTGTTTCCATCCAGATTCAGCAAAGGGAAATCATGAAAGCCCCAGACAGAATTTAGGAGGCACTGATTGATGGGGAAAAGTAAAAATATCTAACTACGTTTAGTACTTAGAGCTAAATGATAGCTAAGTGGCGATATTATAGACAACGCTTCATAATTTTTGTAGAAGAGATTCCAGAACAGGAAAAACTGTTTGGGAATGGTGGATGTAGAGTTATTTTTTAAATTACGGGGCAAAGCCCTTGGATGACCTTTGATGAAGAGCATGAGCTAGTTGGATGGGGAAGTAAGTTGAAGCAGTATGGTTGTAATATTCTGACCTTCCATCTCCTAGTTCCACAGTGTAATCTATGTTGAAAAGTCTGTCTTTCTTTACTGTTCTTTAGGGCTTTCCCCTAAGAAATCATTGAGTCACAACTGACAAAGCCATCAATTGTATTGTTATATGCCAGTATTGTTACTGAGATCTCACAAACTCATCTCTGAGAGGGCAGCCAGGAGTGACAGAGCTTCGTCCATCACCTCCTCTTGCAGTTGGTCAGTCTTAACACAGAACTGACTGGCAGCTGCCGGGCCATGTTACAGGGTCCTATGGGGGGATGCTTTGTGTATTCATGCTTTTTCTAAGCGCCAGGGACACCACTGGCCCTGCCCACTGGAGAATTGCTCCATTCCAGGCAGGCAAAGGGCAGGAGGCAGGCGCCTGCAGTACTTTCTCTGGTGAATTTTGCCAGCTGGAGGAATGACACCTGAGGATTCTGTGGCAGAGTTAATCCCCCTGTCCATTTTTGGTTTCCCTCAGTTATGTGGCTGGAGTGAGTGCTGTATGAACAGCTGGCTGCCTCTGCAGTCTGATGTGGACCCAGTGTTGTTTACCTGCAGGGGCAGCCCTTGGAGGGATTCCCCTGCCTGGTTCTGTCCAAGAAGTGCTCCCAGCCTGTTGCTGCTTGGCTCTCAATACTGACAGTGTGATGGCAAACAAGACCAAACTGCCCACCAACCTAAACTCCTGAGTTTAGCTAGGGGATGAGAGAACAGAAGAGGCTAAATCTTTATTCTCAGAAGCATCTAAATCTTTTTTCGGAGTCACAGTATTTGGTGTGAGTTGATTTGGGCAGAGGGTCCCTTTCCTGTAGGAATGATTGTTTTAAGAGAGAACAAAATGGATGGAAAATACATAAAAATGGTTGCCCAAGAGAAGGTATTGGTATCCCTAGTTCTCTAGCGGTGTGTATGTGTGTGTCTCCTTGGTTGTTCTTTAAAAAATATATATATATGGATGATGGAGGAGGAAGGAAATGAATATAGTACAATGGAATATAAACTTAATTGGTTTGTAGTATATTTAAAAGAAGTCCAGCCTTTCAAAAAGTCAATTGAGTAATAAACCAGCCTGAGGTTCTAATCCCAGACACACTGATGATTCTTATTGTTTAAATTGTTATAGTTATTTTTTAAATTATAGTTCACCAGACCTTCACAAACTTGCGTTTGTCTGTGCCCTGACGTGTTTTTTAACGTGTTTTATGGCTGCTTTCAACCATAAAATTGACTTCATCTTTGAGTGTGAGCAATAAATAAGGAGCTTGACTCAAAATCATCACAAAATATAATTTATGTGTGTGTTTCTGGAAGTGGATATGAATCTGGCAAAATGTCTGTATAAAATTAGTATCTTTGTGATTTTAGGAAATCCGCAGTTAAGGACAGAACATGTTATACCTTTTGAAAGGACAATGAACCTTTCACTTCAGGCCAACAGTCTTAAAAATAAAAGGAAGTAGCTTTCAAAACCAAAATAAAGTTAATGAACATTAAATAACGTTAATGTTTGTTAGTATAAATACACTGTTGTGTAAGTGTGTCTATAAGTTGTACACTTATAGCCTAATATCTATATGTATTTTCAGTAGGTTCTTTTCTCCATGTTAGAAAATTCCTAGGAAAAGGAATGAGATGATTATTATCACCAAATTTGTTTAGAGTATGTAGATTCCTGATCAGAGTAATGATTATAATTTATGTATTTCCAAATGTGGATTAATATGCCACTTGCCCATATTATAATTTTAGCTTAAATATATTGTGTGACTGTTCATAATATTGAACCATCACTTACATATACATGAAAGATAAGTTTTCTTTCAACTGAAACAAATTTATATTTATGTACTCTCTTGGGTTGACCCTTCATTTCCAGTGGTGGGGGTTTTAGTTTGCTCTGTGTGTGTGTTCGGAACTAGAACAGTAATAGTCATTTATCACTTCCTGCCCTGCTGCTCAGTCTCACTTGGAATTAGCTAATCCAGAGCCATAGATCGGCTTCTAAGGCTCTTATCTCACAGGGCTTGGTAAAACTAGAAGCAGTACTTCTAGCCATCAGAAAATCAGAATAAATTTGTTTTTAATGGTACAAATACAGATTCCTTAGGAAATACTAATTTTGAAGAAATCCTTTCATAATATTTCCTGTCATTTTGTGGAGGTTAAGTGATCTAGCCTGAAGAAATTATCTTTCTGGTAGCATTTACCAATAGTAAAATATTTTTACAAGTAATTTAGTAGTTCAAGGTGAAACCTTTTTTTGTTGGGAAAGGATGATAGGGAGAATTTGAAAAATATTGTGAATAAAGAAGGAACTAATTGGCTCTAGTCTCGTCCTCCAAAATCAGGTAGGTATTAACATTTTCACATGTTTATTGTCAGTCGCTTATTTTTCTATTTTTTTGTTATGAAAACTTTATAATGTACATTTTATGATGTGTATATTATAGTGAATCCTCATGTATCCATTATTCACTTTTAATAGCCACTGTTTCATGTCCAGTCATATTTCTTCTGTCTTCTTCCATTTTTTGGAAGAAAATGCCATACATTTGACCACTTTATCCATAAATATTTCAACTCAATTAATTTTTATAAACATAAGTTTAAAACATTCTAAAATTATAGTTTCCTTAAAAAAGTAGAGAAAGCTAAAGTCACCTTTTGACCTCTCTCTGATCAAAAGCTACCACTTCCATCTGTCCACTCCTAAAAGTAACTATAACTGTAATTGATTTTAGAATGTGCCTTTTATCAATAACTCATTGTAATGATGAAATCACATAAATACCTTTTTATGTGTAGCATGTATTATTATTCTATATATTAAAAATTATAGGTTGACATCAGACTGTTTACAACTCTGATTTTCATTTTTGAGATACAGATTATGAGCCTGTTCTTCAGTGACTCTAACCCGTTTATATTTATTGTGAATATGAATGTCTGAATTTATTTCATTTCTCTTTTTTTAATGATGCTTTTTCCTTTTTCTTTATTTTCTGTATTCCCAAACTCTTTTAGATTGCTTGAGTATGGTTTGTTCCATCTTTTTTCCTCCTGGTAAATAAATTGTAAATTCTATTTTTTTTTTTTTTTAGTGTTTTAATTGTAACATAGATGTTTGGCTTATTTTTCTAGTGGAGTTTGAAGTGAAAGTATTTCTATTCTCCTTTCACTAGAATATTTTAGCCAGAAATATTTTCATTACTTGTGAATGTTTTCCATAGTTACTATGGTTTCATTTATAGAATGAAACCTTGTTAGTCAGACCTCACATTCCTTTATCAACAGTAGATTTATGATTTGTTTGATTTAAACCTGATGACTTTTCTCAGGCTCTGATCAAAACTGAATCCTTTACAGTATTTTATTCACCTGCTGTAGTAGAAATTCCCCATGCTCTGTTTTTTTGAAGTAACTCTCTCTTGTAAAATTCTTAGTTGTCTCAGTTTTCATATTAAAGTTGTATTCACTTTTAAGTTCCCTCAAGTGTTTATTGGAAGTAGAGTATCCACATGAATTAGTTAAAGGAGGAAGGATTCATCTTAAGAAAGATACTGGTTTATTTGGGATGTGATAGTATGATGCTTTACCGAAGCAGAGTGTAAATAGGTGTGTTTGATTGGAACAGAGAGCCTCATACAGATTACCTCTGGCAAAGTGGAGTGCACAGTAAAAATGGATGTCAGTGGCTGTCTGTTGGGGGCCAGTTTTACTTAGTTTCCCTCTCATTAGCTGTGTTGGGTCTCCCAGGCTACACTTGCCTCTCTCCTAATGTCAGCTGTGTTCTTCTGTCTCTGTCCACTGATGTGTTTCTGTCTCTCCTAACTCAAGCCTGTGTGTGCCCCACCTTAGCTTCTTCATTCTTACTCATGCTTCTTCTATCTTTTCAATTCTAGCTCCACTACTAATTGGTTAATTCTTTCAAATTCTCAAGAGAGAGACTCTAGCCCAGTTTTCCCTCTTAGGTCAGCACTTAGATTGTCTTCCATTGAGTGAGGGGCCCACCCTTTGCTTCCTTGGTTATGATTGGAGGAGGGGGGCATAGCACAGTGTGCAATGGCATATTCCTTGGAGCAGGGGCTGTGGGAAGGTTGCAGTCTGCAGTAATTAGTTCAGGCTGCTGTAAATAATGCCATAGACTGGGTGGCTAAAACAGTAGAAATTTATTTCCCCACTGCTGTAAAGGCTGGGACGTTCACCCTCAAGGTCTAGCAGGGTTTGGTTTCAGGTGAGAGTTCTCTTCCTGGTTTTGTGGATGGCCACTTTCTCACTGTGTATTTCCAAAGAAAAAGCATGGCTTTTCTTTGTTGCTTGTGTGTGATGAGAGGGGGAAAAGGAAGGAGGGAGAGGAACATAGATATCTCTTTGTATTCTTATAAGAATTTCAGTCCTCTTGGTTTAGGACCCCACCCTTATAACCTCATTTAAACTTGATTATTTCCTAAAAACCCTATCTCCAAATATAATCTCATTGAGGGTTACAGCTTCAACATATAAATTTTGGGGGCCTAGCAGTCTTATAAGGCGCTGTAACACTCACTCAGCCTTTTAAACTCTTGATCAGGACAGAGCTTTATTTCTAGAACATCATATCACTTACTATTTTTTTTTAATATTCTCAAACTTGATGGTGTTAAAATTACCATCCGATCAGTAACGCAAGCAGGAAAGCTGAGATTCTTCCTAGACTCATCTGCCTTATCTTCACATCACCAGATCCTGTCGCTTACGGCTCTTATTCCTCAGATCTGTCTCCCATTTTCATTAACTTTTCACTTTCATCTCTTTGAAAATGCTTCTTAACTGGTCTTCTTGCTTCCAGATTTTATTTCTTTTATAGATGCTCCACACCATCACCAGAGTGATCGTTCTAAACCAAAGATTGGCTGTATCACTCACTCTACCAAAAGAAGCTTCAATTTTAAATAAACTCTTCACGAATGGCACCCAGGGCTCTCAGCGATTTACCCTGTAGCCACATCTGTAGCCTCGCCACCTCTTTTTTCCTTGTCCTTCAGGCCCAGTCTAAGCCTAAGTAAGGGCTTGCAGTGCTCAGAAGGTACTGTGCGCTCTTGCCTCTGTGTGGGCAGCCCTTCCATCACCCCTTCTGTCCTACCTCCCACCTGATTTTTAAAATTCCATGCATGGGTCACTGCCTCCAGGAAGCTTTCTCTTTTCTCTTCAGTTTGGGTTTGATGGCATCACTCTTTTGTATTCTTATTATTTCCAATGTCTGTTTGCTTTTTTTTTCTTCTTCCATTCACTTGGCCCATGAGTTCTCAGACAGTGTCCTCATTCCTCTAATTCTCCCAGCCAGAAACATGCTCATCATTTAGGCACTCTGAGTTGCTGAATCAATAAATAAGAGAATTTGAGTTCTTTTGTAAGCTTGTAACCCCTCTCAGCATATTCATTTTGGACAGGTAATTTATCTTTTCATTTTATAAAGGAAGGATGAGACCATCAATCAGTATTTGACTTACATTAAGGCAAGATTCCTGGATACTAGATTTTCTTTGATTTGAAAGAGCAAAAAGAATGAATAAATTCTATTATTATTGAAGGAGTTTGGAGAGATTCATAAATGTCAACTTCAAAAGAAAGATTTTGTTCACAAATGCTTTTCTGATCAAGCCTGTAAAAACGAGGGAGAAGTCCTACAGAACAGATGCTAAAAAGAGCTGACTATTTTCTGTTGGATGATTGCATGATGCTGGTGGGTAGTTGGACATTTTTGTGCTCTTGGAGCAGTAGTTCAGTAACCCTAGAATATAAATTATGACTGCCAGTGTCAGTTTTCCTGTCATGGCCAATTGACTTTATGACAAATTGCCTACAGATGACTATAGCCTTGCATTTGTCTGCTAACTTCAGGTAGTGCTTAGGCAGCTAAGAATGAGATGAATGCTAAATTTAAATGCATTAACGGATGCTGAGCAACTTTGACAAGCCGTGAACCATTGCAGCAAGCTCTTTTAGTGGTGTACTTTAACAGTCAAAATAGTTAAGATATCTAGAAAATTGTATGCATTTGGGGCAGTTTCTGTTAGTAGAATTATTTTTAGCATAAGACATTTTCACTTGTTAGTTGCCATATAATCTGTGTTGGGCAAGAATGATTTGTTTTATGTTTCAAGTAATGATTCTCAACTACACAAAAGCTGTGCCTACACATTACCAGTACAACTTGTTGAAAAGTAAAATGATTCCTAATTAATCAGTTTCTGTTTCTAAAAGAAATGAAAGAAGCTGTTTGATTTTTATCCTCAATTGGAACCAGTGTTATCAACCACTTGATGGAGAATCGAAAGGTCACAGCTAAAATCATTAAGAGGATTTTTAAAGGATTTCTCATTAAAGTTCTTCAGGAAGCATAGAGTCCTTAGATTAAAAATGGTTTTTAAAATATGCTTTTTTCCTAAGCTAATATACACATAAGTAGGCTTGCCAGATACAATAATGGATCCTTGGTTAAATTTCAATTTCAGATAATCAACAAGTTAGTGTTTAGTGCAGTTATATCCCAAGTATTGTGTGGGATATGCCTGTACTAGAATTTATTCATTTATCTGAATTTCAGATTAAACTGGGTATCCTGTATTATTATTTGCTAAATCTGGCCACTGTATACTGACACAGAATATTAAAATTCAGAAGAAATGCAGCTCAAAATTTTCTTCTGTTGTTCTCCACCTCTTGACATCCAACCACTAGTGTCTTTGGAAAGCTTGCAGGAATAGTCTAGGCATATACATATATATAAATATTTATGATAAGGGTTTCTCTGAAAGAATAAGCAATTCTACTTCCACATAACTGACTTGTAGGTGAACTTTTGGATGCCGGGGTGTTTCACAATTGAGAACTACTTACTCTGTGCTTTATCTGCAGACTCCTCATGAATCAGTGGGCCTCTGAATCCATAGGCCAACCTCCTTCCCCCACCAAGCAATGAATACTATTTATCTTTTGATGTTAATTTTTCATAGAGGAAAGAGCATAGAACTAAATTTTATTGTGCATACTAAGCACTCATGTAAATAATTGTACTCTTTCAAAACTTTATGAATACCATTCACTTGTAATTATAGATTCCAAGTTCAGAAAAGACAGTTGAGTGACATAACAAGGGTGTAGAGCTAGTAAATGGTCAGGCTGAAATTTTAATTCAGGTCATCAGACTCCCTCGTCGATGCCCTTTCATTACCGTCACGCTTCCCCCGGGGCAGTCGCATGAGGGTGGGACGATTGGGGAGAATAGCATTGAAATATGTATAATATCATATCTGAAACGAGTCAGTCCAGGTACGATGCCCTATAACAGATGCCTGGGACTGGAGCACTGGGATGACCTGGAGGGATGGTGTGGGAAGAGGGGGAGGGAGGAGGGTTCAGGATGGGGAACACGTGTATTCTGGTGGCGGATCCATCTCGATGTATAGTAAAAGTAATACAATATTGTAAAGTTAAGAAAAATTAAAAAAAAATAATAATAATAATAAAATAAAAAAAAAAGATATGTACACTTTAAGTTAAAGGATCTCAATAAATTATACAGGCTTCTTGTAAAAAAAAAAAAAAAAACTGCATGTTTATAGTCCTGGACTTCCTGCTATTGGGGTATCTTTCCGTTTGTTTGTTTGTCAGAAGTTAGTAATTTTTTGAGAGAGGACCTAATAATACTCTTTTATGAAGGATTCTTATATTGTCCTTTAAGATCTTTCTGTATTTTTCCCTGTGAAACCATGCAAGGCTTGGCCTTCGAATGCTCATCTACATGTGGTCAACATTAATCATAAAAACAGAGAGGTAGGTGTTTTGCAGTGAGCTGAAAATTTGTATGTTTATCTTCTCATAACATACCCAGAGAGTAAGTGTATTTTCTAGGAAACTGAGGTTCATATGATAGGCCCCTTGTTCAAGGCTGTATCACTCTTAATTTCAAGTTAGAGTCAGTGCTCTTTTTTCTTGACATTTTATCTTTCTGAGTTAAGTTTTCATAGGGGAAAGAGCATAGAATTAAATTTTATTGTGCATACCAGGCC
Organism: Tragelaphus eurycerus; assembly: GCA_935064755.1. Classification (NCBI taxonomy): domain Eukaryota; kingdom Metazoa; phylum Chordata; class Mammalia; order Artiodactyla; family Bovidae; genus Tragelaphus; species Tragelaphus eurycerus. Next base: position 4,042,321 of record CAKXYN010000015.1, read on the forward strand.
CTCATGTATATAATTTTACTTTTTCAAAACTTTATAAGATTTTCTAATACAAGTGTCAGTACTTGAGCTGTTTGACTATTTGAAATGGAGTCATTTTAAATTGTATATCCGACCTGGCTTAAGAAAGGTCGGTAGTTGTTATTCTCAGAGTTTACACAGAGCTAACCATCAATGGTCTGTGCATCTGCTCCTGCATACCAGATTCTTCCTTTTCTCCCAAAGGCATTCTTTCTCAAACAGGGGGTCAGCTTGTTCCTTCTCAGAGAAGTTCCCTATCTCATCTTCTAGATGAAAAGTGAGAATGTCTGGTTCTGAATTCCTCTTCTCCATTGAAGGAATGACCCACTGACTTCTAATGACTGTGGATTTTCTTCAAGGGGAAAGATCAATATAACTTGGAGTCAGTTGTACAAAACTGTTGGACAGCAGAGATTCAGGATGGGCTAGTTAGTGATGTGGGTATTGTCAGTGGAGACCTGCATCCTGTACTTGAAAGAGTTTAGATGAGTATAATCAGAGAAAGATGAGATCTGTATGGGTTGAAGGAGTTTTTTTGAGTAGGGAAAAAGATTGTTGGCCGGAGGGTATTTTAAAAATGTAAAATATCTTTGGAATGTTGTGCTGTCCTTTATTCAGTTTTTCACCCATGGTTTAATATATCTTGCACTCACTTGCTGATTGAGCATCACAGTTCATTTCTTAATTGGTGTGTCTGAATTGTCTTCCCAGTTAAGACTAGGAGCATTCAACAGCAGGGTCATATCTTCTACTTTTTATCTTAAAAGTATTTTTTTGCCTACACAGTTTGTCATTCAGAGCCTAGTAAGCTCCTTCCACTTTGGGTAAGGATCTGTAAGTGAATCCAGAATTATAGTGGTCTCTGTTGAGGAGCTTTTAAGGAAATATTTTGGATACTTCTACCAACTTATCTGGGGCTTCCCAGGTGCCTCAGTGCTAAAGACTCTGCCTGCCAATGCAAAAGATTTGAGTTTGATCCCTGGTTTGGGAATATTTCCTGGAGGAGGAAATGGCAACCCTCCCCCCAGTATTCTTGCATGGAGAATTCCATGGACAGAGAAGCCTGGTGGACTACAGTCCATTGGGTCCCAAAGAGTCAGACATGACTGAGCAACTGAGCACCAACTTATTTAAAATAGATTTTATGCCTTTTACCTTATTATACAAATGCAATCTGTATGCATTCATGCAAATCTTATGCAAATATAATTTTGAGTAAATCCTAAAATGAATACTTTTTTTTAACCTGTACAGAAAACTGTCTTAAGTTATCTCCACAGTATCTTAATGGTCAGAGGAATCATAGTAGTATCAAATGGCTTTTAAAATATTTAGTTTGAGAACATAACTTTAAAGTTGTAAAACATAACCATTTCATTTTCTTTTCTCCCTAGAGTTCCATTGTAGTCGTTGGTTTATAATCATTCTAAAGAAGAACATTGAAATTTGGAAAAAAATGTTAGAAACTATAGGTAAGACCTATTTCTTCCCGTTTTGATAATGATTTAAAATTCTTCCATTGGGATCTTTGAAATATGTTCTACATATTAAAATTCTGTCTATAATAATTTGGTTATTTTTTTTATCCACTATCATTGTACTAGGGCTATATGTTTCTATATTTAGATGGTTTCATATGAAGTGTTATCAAATCACATCATTTATAAGCAAAAGTTAAAAGCATATGAAGTGTTCTACCAAATATGGATTTTAAGAAAGCTTAATGTAAACCCAGTTCTGATTTATGAACTCAGTTCTGGTTAAAGTTTGTTTCTGGATAGCACCAGAAGTATAACAATATTTTTAATACTGAAGGTCATTGCTTATGTCTTACTTTTACTTTACTCATGGCAGGTTAAATAGTACTGAGCTTTTAAGTTGGTAAAACTGTTATAACAATACCGAATAGGTTGACAAACTTGAGTGATAATTTATGATAGTTTAATTTCTGCAGTAGATAATTTAGGTTGAAATATCCAACAAATTTTCTGAACTTATGTGTTGATCTCCCTCCCTCCCCCCCCCCCCCCCACACACACACACACACACTGTACTGCTCTTTAGTTTTAGAGAAGCTGGTTTATAGAACTGGTTTCAGGTATATCAGGTATGGAACATCCAGTCTGTCATGGTCCCTTATCTGACACTGCAGTCTTTGCCTTTTCCTGGGAACTCTTTGGGTGTGATTATTGGAAGGTAAATGTGATGCCTTGATGATCATGGCTGATGCCTTGACACCTGCAGGTTTTGAGGAGTAGCGGGAAGTGGGTGGAAGGAAAGGAGGAACTGTTTTTGTGATCATGAGGATCATTACTGTTGACTTTTGTTCCTGGTACTATGACCATAATAAGAATGCATGGGTGCACATTTCCTGCATCACCTATTTTATACTAAAGTCACACAGCATAAAGACTAATAGTTTACATAAGAAAGTTCCTCATAAGAAAGTGGACAGCAAAGGGGAAATACAGAATTATTTAAACCATTACCTATAATCTTCATTTTGTAAGTTATTACTGAGTTGTACACCTTTCAAGAATTGATGTGAGAATTCATTACTAGATTTATTTTTTGAGATACCATGGGAAATATGACCTAAAATCAGTTCTTAGGCATACCTTTATTACTGTTTGCTTTTGAATTATGCATATGAGTGTTTAACTTTGTGCATGAACTCATGGTCTGTATTAGTTAATATTTTAGTTTCTCCATTCCTGCATAATCATATTTTTGCTATCAAAAAATGTCTCTAGTGATAGTTCACACTTTTTTATTACTATGATATGGCAAATATATTTTAATAGATATCATCGAGAATATGTTAGGGCATATATCTTAGCAGTCTCCAGTATTTTTTAAAAATTATAGCTTCACTTACATGGAAGGGAGAGAGGGAGTGAGAGTGGGATTTTGAGAGATGTTTTTAACTATTATTTATGGTAGCATTTAACTGTCTAGAGTCTTGCATGTTAGATGTTAGGATTATTAAGGATACACTTATGGAAAATACTAACTTTGGCACCTTTGTACGTTACACAGGTGATTAATAAATAAATTGTATTCAGTTTTATGCTTATGTACATATGCTATTTGGAGGTAAGACATTTCAAGCATTAAAAAATTTGTGTTTTTGAAGGAATATGTGTTATTGTAATGTATTTTCAAGTAAATGTAAAAATATATAATGCATTGCCTCTTAATACATGAAATTGTTATATTTTAACAGTTATAATTCATCAGTGACATTATTTACCTCTACTTATTAGTTATATTTCTAATTTTTCTTATATATGCATTTTTAATAAAAAAGAAATAGCATTTATAAGATCACAGAATGTTTGGTTTTAATTAATTTTTATAAAAGAGTTGAAACAGCTGGTATTAGAAGCTTATCAGATATGCATCATCTGAATTTGTTTCCATACTTACAGTTAGTTACATGTACTGTACACTATAACCAGTTGGCTGCTTTTAAGCAAACTTTCTTATTAGAGGCTTCAAGGTTTGAAGAATGTGTTTAGAGTGACATGTTTTAGTCCCTTCTTTTTTCCAAGTCAATTTTCAGCTCTCCCAAGAAATAGTTTTAGAATTTTTATAAGCATGGTTTGATGTCTGTCTTTTCATTCCTGTTACTGACTAACGCTGCTCTTTGGTTTAGACAAAAATCGGGCCCTACAGGCAGCAGAGCGCTTGCAGGCCAAGCTGCGGGAACGTGGGGATGCAGCAAATGAAGACAAACTGAACCTTCTTAAGTCAGTGCTGCAGAGCCCGCTCTTCAGCCAGATTCTGAACTTTCAGACTTCCATACAGCAGCTGAAAGACCAGGTAAGACATGGTGTGTATCCACAGGAGGCCTGCATAGCATGGCATAGAGCTTGTAAAGTCTCCTGTTTTTTTCTGAAAGGCTGATTGTTGTATGTGTGAATTAATTGTTAATGAAGTCATTTAAACCTCCAAGTGAAACTTCATGTTCACTGTGGCTCCCCACTCGGCTGTGCCCTCAGTTATTTTCTTAATGGTTGTGGCTGTATATTGTAAATGATATGACATTGTGTTGAAAGCTGTGGGAAAATGGAAGAATGAGTTCCTGCAGGAGAGGAAGATGATAAAAATATGTTTAGGGTGGATGGCTGTAGCTTGGTTTCCATCATCACTGTGACTCATGGTTCATGTGATTGTGCTTATTCAAATTCAGACATTCAGCACACTTAGAAGATTTCAGATGAGCCTAGATTCGCATCTGTAATCATGTATGTGAGGAAAGGAAATGACCTCTATGTTGACAATGGAAGGAATAATTACATTGTCATCAGTTAGAGGCATTGCAATTCTCACTTCTAAAAAGAGTGTAAGTAGCAATTGCTACCATGACAGCATCAGATGGTGATAAACATTAAGACTTCTAAATGTAACAGAGTTTATTTCTGTAAAAATTATGAGCATTAAAAAGTCCTAGCGTTTATATTAAAATTGAAACATAATGCAATGACAGAATGAAAACTGAAGTCAGATGGTCACTGAACTTACTTAATGTAATCACCATTTCTCAGGTTTTTTAAAAATAGTTTTTAAATGGTTGTTATCCTCACAAGGTTTGAAGTTAATCTTATTATGTCTTCAGTCCAAGTTAATTCTCATTCTGATGTTTTTAGCATTAATCTAATGGTTATGGATGACTGGCTAGCCAGTATTCTGCCTTAAAAGTTTAACATGAAACCTGAACACTAGTTTCATAATTCAGTTGAAGAACAGCTTCAATTAACAACAACAAAAAACCCCCCAAAATCTGCCAAATGGAAAAAGAACAGTAGTAGCAATAGAGAAGGAATTTGTTAAATGTCATATAACTTCTTAATCTAGCTATTTTAATAACCCCCTAAATTAAGTACATAGATTAAGAAGAATCTTTAAAAATATTTCTCTCAAGTGAATTTGTACACACTGATTTTAAAAGTGATCATGAATTAAGAAAAAGAGGTGGTTTCATTATATATAATTGTGTTTTTTTCCTTTGTATATTATTGAAAAAATTGGTTTCAGGTACTCATTTTCAGAATGGATTGGCATTCTTTTGGAGAAACCAGTATTATGGATATTAGTGTAATTATGGTATAGAAAATAACCTGGTTTTTAAACAATGTGAAGATGTTTTACAGATATCTTCTCCCCTTATGGTATTATGTGAAAATATGACTTGAATGAGAGGGAAAGTTGAAAGAAAAATTACTAGTGATTATGTTGGGAAATGCTGTTAGTCTAGTGAAGTAGCAGTCAAATGTCCCTGCTATCTAGTGTTATGTAAGGGGAGTAGCTTTTGTACTTAACAGGTCTGCTGAAAGGAGGGAAGAAAAAGGACTGCTTGTTGTTGAGCTTGTTTACTCTTTCCAAATGGAACTAGGATATGGGATCTAAAACTATCTGGGTCCCATGTAATTCAACTTAAACTTCTTTGGAAATTATTGAGGATAATATCATGGAGCCTCGTAGTCTAGGACTGCGGACAGTATGATCTCATTTTATTAATGACAAATGCTGTTATACAGTTGACCCTTGAATAACCTGGGTTTGAACTGTACAAACTTGTATTTTCTCTTCCTTATGATGTTTTTAATAACATTTTCTTTTCTCTAGTTTGCTTTATTATAAGAATATGGTATATAATATATATAACATACAAAATATGTGTTAATTGACTATGTTATAAGTAAGACTTTAGTCAGCAGTAGGCTATTAGTAGTTAACTTTTGGAGGAGTCAAAGCTATAATACTTGAATTTTTGACTGCATCATAATTGATGTCTCTCCCCACTCCTTGCCCCTGTGTTGTACAGGGGTCAACTATATTTCAAGGCTGTGATGTTTGTAAATTATGTAGGTGTGCTTGACGTGACTTTCCTGTTTTTGGCTCATTGGTCACCTCTTCAAATACTGAAAGGGACTGTGGAAACCATCTCTTCATCCCCCTGCTGATAATAGCAGATTAGTTTAGAGAGTAGAGCCAGAGGTGGAACTTGGACTTCTTGGCTCCCAAGGCACAGTCCTTTCCCTCATTTGACCCTGAAGCTTGTCTCACATCTCCCCCAGACCAAGGTTAACAGTGCCTGGATGCCATGAGTTTAGTGTCTGTTGAAACCATAGATAAAGTCCCACAGTTTTTGTACTCTTCACTTTACTCTCCCAGTTCAAAATCATTTATTTTTTTCCCTTGCCTGACTAGAGAAAATTTTCAAAAACTTGTAGTATTTTCTGTTTTAAAGTTAAACATATATATTCTAAATGTTATCATGTTAGATTTAGATTTTCTATATCATTTACCAACTGCTAATTTATTACGATTTGTAATTTAATATTTAAGTAGTGCATCTAAGGAGTGAGTAGCTATACAAATCTGATGAATGGCCAACTTTTATTTATTATCTTTCACCTAAATTACATTTTCAAGTATTTAATTTTATATGCATGATAGGAGCAAGTTACTATCTCTGTCTCTTTTAGTATTACTGTAAAGTTTGACCCCTTTAATTTTTCTCTGCCACCATTCTGCCTTTTAAAAGCAAAGGGAGTGAATAATTGAAAAGCCCAAGGTATATTCACCATATGGGGAACATGATCATATTGTTGTATTAATGACAGATGCTAACATGCCTTGTTGAATTAAACCTACTATTTTTTTCCCCTCAGATCCTTTTCATTACTTCTTTTCAATAATGTTTAATTTTTCCAATTTGCTTCAGTATTAAGACAGCCCTTAAAAATCAAACTGTTTCCCTTTGGCAAATTAAACACTTGACAGGTGTGTAACTGAGAGGGCAAAAAAGCCATGCCCTGAAGGGATGTGCTATTTAAATATTGTCAAAAATATTAACAGGTCTGAGAGTATAATTGATGCCTCTGTTTAACTCTGCCACATTGTGTATTGTTCTAACCACCAGCTAAAAGGATGTGTGCTGTTAAACCTGAATAATCTCTAATAGCCTCCAGTTCATTTCCTATTGCATGATTCCTGTTTAAGTGAAAGGGGGAGTGGATAACTGTGACTTTGTGTCAATGATCTGTCAAATGCAAATTCTCAAGTAGTGTCCTCTGTCACCTAGTCATCCAGGCTAATAACTGCAGGGCTTAATGCATATTCATGACAAAAATCCAGCTATTGCGAAGGAAATAAACACGTTAGCAATTTAATAATAGAAACTTGTCAGACAAGAGGATATTGGATTAGCATATTTATTCTGTAACGTCCAACCCTATATAGGTGGATGCTACTTTCCTGATTAATTAATTGCCTTGCCTTCTGAAATGACTAAGGATACTAAGTTAAATGTCTTTTTATCTTGAATTATTTGTAGGAAAACTGTGAATTAAAATTATTAAATTTATTAGAAAGGACTGATACTTAAAATTGTCATTGCTAAGATTTTTTAAAATTATGGTTACAGAGACCAATTCTAACATTGAAGAAATGATGTGGATATCAAGGTTACAAAAGCTGCTGATCTGAAAAATTAGCCTTGGGGCACAGTATTCTGGAGGTTTCTCCTTGTCAGGGATTTCCAGCCTTTTTGGAGTATGGCACTCCTCGTTTTGTTGTTGTTTGATTTCCAGGTTCCTGGTTTGTTCACCTTTCTCACAGCAAAGTGTTGGCTTACCTATATATCATCTAGATGCATATGTATATATACACAAAATTAAGCCAGATTTTTCTAGGTTTTTCTTTGGAGATTTTATGAAATTTTTTGGAATTATTGGAGAGACATTGATTTAACTTAAAACCACTATTGGAAATTACTCTTCAGTGTTGATTAGAGTAATTCAGTCCTTTTTCATTTTTATTCTCGAAAAATATGGTCTTCATGGTATAAAAGTCATGGTTTTATATTTCTGTGTTTCTAAGTTTTATCTGTTCATATTCCGAAAAAAGTTTAGGACAACTGAGGGCAAAACATCCTAATAGATGATTCAAATGTAAATCTAAATAAAGATCAAATAAAAATATTAGAGAACTAGATATACTAAGTCTCTTGGGTGGCTAAAATTGAATATATAATTTAATTCTCATTTCCCAGGACAAAGACAAAAAAGAACCAGAGATTGTATATTGCTCGATATGAGACATCATTCAATAAACCAAATTTCCCCTTGGCAATGGGAAGGGTATGGGAGCTCATTTTTTTTTTTTTTTTTAATAGAAAGCTCATAATCATTTAGTAATAAACCTTTGTTGAACACTTAAAATAAGTAAAAATGCAATGAATAAGTAAGATGGAGATTCTTATGTATCTAGAGGGAAAGAACATATATAATCTTATGTCATTAAATAGAAAAACAAGCTAAGTGGTATAAAAGGAAGAGGGAGGAAGAAATTACTAACTTTGACTAGAGGAAAACTTCACATTGGAGGTGACATCAAAGATGGGTTTTGAAAAATGAGTAGAAGTTTTCTGTAGAGATAGAGGGAATTATTTCAGGTAATGGGAAGAGTGTTTACAAATGTAGAGCTGTTCTCAGTTCAGGGTCATTTTACACTTTCTCTCCAGGGGACACTGAACAGTGTCTGGAGACACTTTAGATGGTCGCAGCTTGGGGGTTGGAGGGATGGGACAATGCTAGAGGCGTGTAATGTATGGAGTCCAGGGACTCAACACCCTCAATATAGAGGACAGCCCCTCCAACAGGGAATTGCTGGGTTTAGAGAGTCTTCAGTTCTGAGGTTGACAAATCTTGACAGAGAGTCATGGATATACCTGTGTTATCAGAGAAAGAGGGTATGGGAGGCTATTGACAGAAGAGGAAACTTTGGAGCCAGAATGTGAAGGCTTTAGTAAGGTTTTCTGTTTTTTATCATCATTGCTCTTTTGCATTCAGCTTTCCATATCATTTTTTTTGTATCAAGTTGAAGTTGTATCAACTTTATCTCTTAACCATGCTATTTAATACAATATTTTAACAATTATTTATTTTTATTTCTGCACATTTTAAAGACTCTAGTAAAAAACATACTACATAAAATGAAGGTAAAGGTTTTAATGACATTTTGATGGATAAGACCCTCACATATAATTGTAAAATACATGAATCATTCTTCAAAGGGCTGTTTCTTTCATCTTTTGAAGTCTGAAATACACTAAGGATACACACTAATTTAGTAATGACTTTTCTGCTAAAGCATGCATGAGATAATGTACCCCATGTATATTTTTCTGATCCTCTGTCTTAAAAGCACATTTTATAGAACCTAGAGAAGCAGGCAATCAGTGTGTACTTCAGAGCTTTATGTGGGTGTTACTTGCTTGGTTGTATCCGACTCTTTACCACCCCATGGACTGTAGCCCACCAATCTCCTCTGTCCATAGAATTCTCCAGGCAAGAATACTGAAGTAGGTTGCCATTCCCTTCTCCAGGGGATCTTCCTGATCTAGGGATCGAACCTGGGTCCTGCACTGCAGGCAGATTCTTTACTGTCTGAACCACCAGGCCACTGACAGTAAACTTCAGAAGGTCACTTTCAGATACCTGACATCAGCAGAGGGTATTAGATGGAACATGACCATGCTGGGGCCTGCCCAAAGAGCCACTCTTCTGTATTTGTAGGACTGATAAATCAAGTTCATGGCCAAAGTGTTGAGGTATGCTGCTTTTAAGCAGTAATATCAACACCTCTGACATTTTCTTACATTTATGATTTTTAGATTGATGAAAAGTTAAAAATTTTGATAATTGAGCACTTGCTTGCTCTGTTTTGACTTAAGTAATTAATAAACCCCCACTATTTTGTGTAATTCTTGTCTCAAAGAGCAGAAATGCCTGTGTTTCCTCAGCCTGATTTATTACCTGTATAAAAGATGAAAATGTAACCCCTGTGTTGATGGTTTCTAATTTGAGACTGAAATGAAGATGATTCATCTTTAAGCTTGCTGTCAGGAAAAGGGAAATGACTACTGTGTCTCAAGAATGCTTAGGTTAAATTATGACTTGGTGTGAAGGGAGGGGAATGGAGAGAAAGAATATATGCCTCAACCTATTAACAAGAATTATCTAGAAGTCAAATAGAATTCTTCCCAGTTGATGTTGCCCGTGAAAATTAAAAAATATTTTTCTTACCCTTAAAATGGTTTTACTTTTATGATTGAGCATTACAGCAGCCTAACAGAAAGTGTCTGTAAGACTTCAATGTACATTATCTAGGAGAAGTTACGAGAAGAGTTGAGTCTCATGTTTTTGCATTTACCATAAAGTTTATTTACTGTCAGAATTTCAAATACTTTATTTTTGGTACAATAACAGCTTTTAAATGTTTGTTCCTTTAACTAAAAGTTTGTAAATATAGAGCCTTTGAAGGGACTAAAATTCTTGTTTTATCCTGGGCAAGAAGGCAATGTTCAAGCTTTTTATACAGTGCTGGATTAAAATGCAACACCATCTTGCCATTGAGTATGCATGTGTGTCTAAAACAGCAAATGGTGCTAATTGTATGGTGTTTTTGTGACAAAGTTAAATGGTCTTTGGAGAAGAGGGAAAAAAATAAGAAATTTACTGAGTATAATCTAAATCAGTTTTTTAACCCACGAATTTAGAACAATAGAAGTTGATTTGCATTTGAAGTATGGCAACAGTAAGAACAATTCCTTTTAAGGAAACCCTTGTGTGCTGTGGACTCTGTCTCATTTATTCAGTCCATCAGTTTTTTGAGGTGGGGTTTCTCCCCACTTTGTCCAGTGAGGAAATTGGGGCTAAGAGAGATTATATAACTTTATCTGAACCATACGGTTATTCGTTGGTAGATTTAGGGGAAGAATCTAGGTCTGTGTGACTCTGAAGCCAATGCTTTTTTTTTTTTTCTTTTAATTTACACTTTTTCTAAATTATTAGTTCTATAACATAAAGGAAAAAATAAGTTTAAAAAAAAACAGTTAATAGCAATCATAAAGAGAAATGAATTTAAATTAAATCTTTTGTAAATTCAAATGTATTAAAATTTGCTGTTTCCCTTGAATTATCTCTCCTAAATTTTAATCAGAAATCCTTTTAAATATAAATCAGAAGTTTCATTCTCCTTTTATTTATAATTAGGCGAACTTCTAAAGTAAATGGACTGGGTAGAGTAATAGTAAGATGGAGAGGCAGTGTGGTAAAGTAACATCAGTCTTCATGTCCCCATTTCCATATATTTATACTTGTCTAGAGGGTTTTATTTTTATTTTTCTCTAAGCAGACTGTGAACAGTGAATCAGTTTTATCTTCTAGAAATGTGGGACTGGTAGAAAAAACACTGCAAACATTCTAACATGTCATTTGTCTAAATTTTCAATTTCTAAAATTTGTGGTGACATTCAAAATAAAGTTAATTTTTATACCTTTTCCCCCTTACTGTAGAAAATTCCAGCATACTTTGATAAGAATATTATTTTTGGTCAAGCTACATTCTTTACACTCTTTTTCTTTGGAAATTTTGTTCAGAAAGCACAGAAGTGTTGAGATTCAAATAAAGGAAAGACATTCTGTAAATACACATCAACACACATGCCTAGACTAGTGGTGTATATGCTGCGCGCCACTGCGCCATTTGTTCTTAACAAGCATGAGAAGGGGCTGTAGAATTCATTTGTTTGGAGGTTTGTTTGGAGTCCATTTGCGACTTTTGGGATAAAATCCATGACACGTTCATCTTTGAATACCTCGTCCCTGACATGACACTTAACTCAGACTCAGTAAACAAATTTAATGATTATATGAGTGTTCTTGAATATTCAGAACTGTTGTGCCGTGCATTAATGATTTGTCTTTCCTTGCTAGATAACTAGTTTTTTATATCAATAAACTAGCCAAATAACTAAAGTTACTTTGAAGACCCCTCATTTTTCTCTTAGGAACCATATTAAATAGATATGTCACTTATCATTCATCATCATCATAATTAACTTGGAAGGAGTTCTTACTGCGTGCCAGGAGCTCTTCCATGTTTCATCATTACGACAATACTATAAAGCAGAGACTAATATTTTCCTCATTTTACAGAGGGGTAATGGAAGCACAAAGAGGTGCAGGCAAGCTGACTCCAGAGCTCAGGTCTTAATCACAAAGGTCTGTTGCTTTTTGTTTCACTGTCCTTGTAAACAGTATAATGAACTTAATCTAAGGAATTCCTGGTTATCTCGAGGCCTTCATTTTGATTATCTGTTCTCAGATGCTGGCAGTGTTGTACTGTTGTTCAGAGACCGACAATGATCTTAAGCATGAGTTTATTTCTTAAAATGAAAAAAATAAAAATTAATCTTGACTGAGCCCTGTTTTGCTCCTCCTTTAGTTGTAAAATGGGAGCTAAATAGCATGGATTTTAAAAATGGAAGACCTAAGCCCAGTGTTTACCAAGAGCTCAGTAAATACCCGTTCTCTGTTTATTGTTCCTCTTCTATGGAGATTTAATGTTCTAAGGCCGTGGGTCTCAGTTTCCTCTCATGACCCCATTACATTCTTAAACATTTCTGAGGACCTCAAAGAGCTTTTGTTTCTGTGGTTTTACCCATCAATATTTATATCAGGTTAGAAATTAAAATTGAGAACTTTTGTAAATATTTACTTAGTAGTACATAAAAAATAACACTAATAAGCCCCATTACATTTAAAAGTTGGTGAAAAGAGTGGCATTGTTTTACATTTTTGCATTTTTCTTTAACATGGCTCAGTAGAAGATATCGGATTCTCATATCTGCTTCTGGATTTGCTCTGTTTGGATTTGTTGTTTTAGTTTATCAATATGAGAAAATCTGGCTTCACACAAGTATGTAGATGGAAAAGGAGAGGGGTGTATATAGCCTCAGATAATTGTGGTTATCCTTATTTGATAGGGCACCAAATTCTTGTTAGTTTCTTAGAGGCTAGTTGCAGTGTGGAATCTGAAACCAAAACAGGGAATACTTCCCTGTGCTTTGAATTTTTACTTTCATTACCCACGCATAATTTTATATTACATTGGTCATTTGGAAAATTTGAAAAATAGAAAAATTGCACTTCACCTTTCACTACATAGTATCAGAAAATTATACTTGCTGGTATTGCTTCTGATCTTATCAATAGAGTCTTTAAATTATGGAAAAGTGTCAAGCCCAGGTTGGCAGATGCAAGTTTTTCAGAATTCTTAATTTTTACTTGAAAGCTCAAATTTTACTACTGGCAATAATTACTGTCAGTTGTCTTTGAAGTGTCAGGCATACTTTATTTTTGAGAAAGTGTCTGCCATATACCAAAGTCTGTATAATCAGTTTTTGGATTTAAGTCATTTTTTCAAGTAATACAGTGTCCATGAAAAAAATAACCTAGTTTAGCTTGCAACTTAAGCAATCGTGCTTTTCTTGTGATGATTGTATTTTTAATATATGAGAAGTACTTCATATTTACTTACCATTTTGAAACACAGAATTTTAAAAGACATACTTTTTAGAGTCAGTATTGAATAAAATTAATAGTTTTTACTACTACTACTTTACTACTGATTTACTTTTGAGTCACACACACAAAAAGGACTTTTGTATGTGATTTTGTATGGTGGGGGAATAGACTTGTTCTTGCGAAGAGGAGCTGAAAATGATTTGTTGCCCTTTTTTCACAGCCTTCCACAGACACCTCGTTTATTACTGTCCCATCCCCTAGAGCCGAATGTCTTGAACATATCAGGTGCTGAATAAGTATTCCAATGAAAGAAAGAAAAGTCTCATAGAAAATGTAAAATTATACACTGTTTTGTCTTAAAGCCTCGCTCCCCCCAAGCCCCTTCCCTTCCTTAAAACTCGCTGCTCCATTTTGTAACTTGTTTAGTTCAGGAACTGTGAGCTACTTTATGTCCAAAATAGTCTCGTCACATTAAGCAAATCTGCTTTGAACATGCAATTCAATTTCTTTAATTAGCTTTAAAAATAAGGATCACTAAATCAGAGTGCCACCATCAATTACTGTGCTAGGGTTTGCCTGTTCAATAATGCATCAGAGTTGAGCTCTACTCAGTATTTCTCTGAAAGATTTATGGAAAAGGAGAACTCCCCTCTCTTGGTTCCAAACTTGAAATAGAGCTTTATTATGTATAAAATTTTTTTCGTATTCTGCCATTTTAGGTGCTGTAGTTCATTGAATACTACCAGGATTCTATCCCTCTTTGCATTTCATATTTGGGATCAGTTCCAGAGAGTGTTTTACAGCATTTTTGTAAATTCACAAGAAAATAAGCACTTTTCTTGCTCTGCATGAAGAAAAGACAAGGTGTGGAATAAAAAAAAAAAAAAAAAGTCCGCAGTTCTGTGAGGTGCACCTGTTATGGCAAAATCCTCAGAGTGAGCCTTGCTTCTTATTTTTCACTATGTTGAGGAGTAACAAACAGAAAATTGGGGAATTGAACTAGCAATATATATTTATAAATTTGTTTAAAATCAAACTAAAACTAGGGTTGTAAAAGCAGTGGTCATTTTTCTTGCTTAATTTAAATAATATATTTTATCTTGTAAATGATAGAAATATAATATTCATCAAATGTATATAAGTGTTTGGGTGATTTTATTCTCATTGCTGTACTATGAATTCAGATTAAGTCAAAATAACAGGACCACAAATTAAGTTTGGATAATTTATATAGTAATGCTTTGGGAAATTCAGTTTGATCCTAAGCAATCATTTTCGTAGACAATTACATAAGTATTTCTGGAAAGATTGATGTTTGCCATTAAATAGAGCTAGTAATGTTAACTTCTTTTCAGTTAACAGCCTAAAAGGGATAGATAAAAAGTAAGAAGTTAGTATTCAGCATTTTGAAGCTGTTTTAGTTAAATGAATCTATATATTTGAAAATTTTCTATTGATCTTTTTGACTATTTTTGGAATGATGTTTATTTTGAAGAATAGTATATTATTGAAAATATAATACAAAGCAGTTTATAATTTAAAAATCCTACAAGTATATCGGCCTTGTACTAGGGTGGGTGAAATACCTTAGTATAAAAGTATAAGATAGTGTAATGGTTGTTTTTTCTTTTAATTTGATGTGCAATTAAATGATACGAGTGTTAAAAATTTATAATCTTTAAGGAACAAATTTAGATGTGCTTCAGCAGTTAAGACATGTTTGCTGAGGATTCATCTTGACTTGAGCACTTGTAAAAATTTATTTTGGGAATGGGAATTAGCCTCTTGAATCTGTATCAAGCCTGTGGAAGATAATCTTATCACAGTAATAGACTAAACTTCATCTTCAGATATCCATTTCTTCATTTTCCATTGTTTACGATGAATGCTAGATAACTGAACTTGCAGTTTCTGTCAGAAAAGATTTAGCTCAATACATAGAGGCTGTTCCTAACCCCCCCATTTAGGAGACGTGTGTGTTTGTATCATTCATTGGGGCACTCCAGGTTCTCTGCTCTGATTGTAAAACTTACTTTGTAAACTTAAAAAAAAATATGAAGAAAGAACATATTCAGTACAATCAAAGGAAAATTACATAGCTCAAGGATTTTTCACAAATTGAATGTAGAAGTATAACCCTTTCCATAAATCACAGTGTAGAAAATTACCAGCACTCTATAACACTCTCTGTTCCTGCAGTCAGTCCTAACAATCCCAAAGAAATCACTTATTTTTTTCCAGACTATTTGAGTTATGTTGACATATATTCTGATGCTGGGAGGGATTGGGGGCAGGAGGAGAAGGGGACGACAGAGGATAAGATGGCTGGATGGCATGACCGGCTTGATGGACACGAGTCTGAGTGAACTCTGGGAGTTGGTGATGGACACGGAGGCCTGGTGTGCTGCGATTCATGGGGTTGCATAGAGTCGGACACGACTGAGCGACTGAACTGACTGACTGACATATATTGTTGTATAAGTTTAAGATGTACAACATGATATTTGAAATATTTGATACATGTATACATTGCAAAATGATTATCAACAGTAAGGCCAGTTAATACATCTGTCCCCTCACATAATTAACCATTTATATGTGTGTATGCTGAAAACCTTAAAAATCTGTCTTAGAAGCTTTCAAGTATATAATATAGTATTGTTAACTGTAGTCATAATTGCTGTACGTTAGATCCTGGAATTTATTCATGTCTTACCTGAAAGTTTGCACCCTTTGACCATCATTTCTCCATTTCCCATACTCTGCAGTCCCTAGCAACCACCAGTCTACTCTTTGTTTCTATGAGTTTGGCTTTTTTAGTTTCCACATGTAAGTCAGATCATACACTGTTTTGACTTCCATCCAGTAGGTAAGTATTTGAATTTTATATATTACAGTCTGAGAGTCTGGGTGAACTCTGGGAGTTGGTGATGGACACGGAGGCCTGTGGGGTCGCAAAGAGTTGGACACGACTGACTGACTGAACTGAACTGATATATACTTTTGTACGTGGCTTCTTTGTCTTTGCTTAGTGTCTATGAGATTCATTTATCTTGTCGTTTGTAGCTGTCTTTCATTTGGCATTGCATGAGTACACTAGAATATATTTTTCCTTTCTTCTGTTGACTGTGAAAGAAAGTGAAAATGAAAGTTGCTCTGTCGTGTCTGACTCTTTGTGACCCTATGGACTATAGAGTCCATGGATTTCTCCAGGCCAGAATACTGGAGTGGGTAGCCTTTCCCGTTTCCAGGGGATCTTCCCAACCCAGGGATTGAATTCAGGTCTCCCACATTGTAAGCACATGCTTTACCAGCTGAGCCACCAGGAAAGCCCAGGAACACTGGAGTGGGTAGCCGATCCCTTCTCCAGCAGGTCTTTCTGACCCAGGGATCGAACTGGGGTCTCTTGCACTGCAGGTGGATTCTTTTACCAGCTGAGCTACCAGGGACTGTTGATTATAATTTTGCCCCCCCCCCCCCCCCCCCGCCCAGTGTTTGACTCTATTATAAATAAAACTGCTACAAATGTTCTAACATGTATCTTTTGATGTTCACAATGTGCATTTCCCAAGAGTGAAATTTCTGGGTCTTAAGGTATATATTCAACATTTGTATATTCTGTCAAGCTGTTTCCCAAATCAGTTGTCAATCTCTCCTTATAATGTGTAAAAATTCATCCATATCATTGCCTTTACTTGCTACTGCCAGCTTTAGTCTTCTTCCCCCTCCACCCATTAACTAAACTAGGGTATTTGTAGTATCACATTATTGGTTTAATTTGCATTTCTCAATAATGTTGAATACCTTTTGGCATGTTTGTTGGACATTTAGAAATCCTCTTTTGTGGAATTTCTACATAACTCTTTTGCCTACTTTTCTGTTTTGTCAGTTCAGTTCACTTCAGTTGCTCAGTCGTGTCCGACTCTTTTCGACCCCATAAATTGCAGCACGCCAGACCTCCCTGTCCATCATCAGCTCCCAGAGTCTACCCAAACTCGTGGCCATCGAGTCAGTGATGCCATCCAGCCATCTCATTCTCTGTCATCGCCTTCTCATGCTGACCGCAATCCTTTCCAGCATTAGGATCTTTTCCAATGAGTTAACTCTTCGCATAAGGTGGCCAAAGTACTGGAGTTTCAGCTTGAACATCAGTACTTCCATTGAACACCCAGGACTCATCTCCTTTAGGATGGACTGGTTGGATCTCCTTGCAGTCTAAGGGACTCTCAAGAGTCTTCTCCAACACCACAATTCAAAAGCATCATTGCTTGGGCGCTCAGCTTTCTTCACAATCCAACTCTCACATCCATACATGACCACAGAAAAAACCATAGCCTTGACTAGAAGAACCTTTGTTGGTGAAGTAATGTCTCTGCTTTTAAATATGCTATCTAGGTTGGTCATAACTTTGCTTCCAAGGAGTGTCTTTTAATTTCATGGCTGCAGTCACCATCTGCAGTGATTTTGGAGCCCCCAAAAATAAAGTCTGACACTGTTTCCACTGTTTCCTCATCTATAGACATTATCAGTCCTTCTCTTATTGACTGACAAGGTTCTTTTTTTAAATATATTCTGAACACAGCTTTTTTGTTGAACGTATGTATCACACCTGTCTTTTTCTGCTTTGTGTTTTGCCTTTTGACTCCCATAATTGTATCTTTTGATGACCAGAAATTTAAAAAATGTATAATGTCCAATGTCCAATTTCTAAAACTTTGCTGGAGGTTTATCATTGTATTAATCCATTTCTTTCAAAAGACCAACTTTTGCCTTTCTTGAATTTTCTTTGTATTTTTAAAAAATTTTCCTCAATTCTGGCCTAACCTGTGTTATTTTCTTCCTTTTTTGGGTTTTGCATATGTTCTCTTTTAGCTGTTTTACAATATGCTTAGCTCATCACATTTTATGCTTTCATTTTTCTAAATATGTCCATTTAAGTCTGAATCTAAGCATTGTGTTAGCTGGATCCCATAATTTTGATTTGTTGTATCTTATCATTTGATTAAAATGTTTAATTTTTAATATAGTTTCTTATATCCGTGGTTTACTTAGAATGTATTGCTTAATTGACATGCTTTGGTTTTCATGTTACCTTTCTGTTATTGGGGTTTCTACCTTACTTTACTGTATTCAGAGGTCTCTATTTGAGGTTTGTTGATACTTGCTTTGTGAACTGCCCATAGTCTACTTAGATAACCATTTCTTTTACATTTGGAAAGAATTTAACATTCAGCAATTGTTGAGTGCACTGTTCTATGTATGTTAATTAGGTCAACATTATTTAGAATGTTTCCTTATTGATCTTTTTTTCATTCTGTCACGTCTGAGAGAGACATGTTATAAATTCTGATTGTGGCTTTATCTATTTCTCATTTGCCCTGTTTTTTAAAAAATTATTTTTTAATTGAAGGATAATTGGTTTACAGAATTTTATTGTTTTCTGTCAAACATCTCCACGACTCAGCCATAGATGTACATATATCCCTTCCTTCTTGACCCTCCATCCCATCTCCCTCCCCATCCCATCCCTCTAGGTTGATACAGAGCCCTTGTTTGAGTTGCCTGAGACAGACAGACTGAAACCACAATCATAGAAAACTAGCCAATCTGATCACATGGACCAGAGCCTTGTCTAACTCAATGAAACTAAGCCATGCCGTATGGGGCCATGCAAGATGCACGGGTCATGGTGGAGAGGTCTGACAGAATGTGGTCCACTGGAGAAGGAAATCGCAAACCAGTTCAGTATTCTTGCCTTGACAACCCCATGAACAGTATGAAAAGGCAAAAAGATAGGACACTGAAAGATGAACTCCCCAGGTTGGTAGGTGCCCACTATGCTACTGGAGATCAGTGGAGGAATAACTCCAGAAAGAATGAAGGGATGGAGCCAAAGCAAAAATTATACCCAGTTGTGGATGTGACTGGTGATAGAAGCAAGGTCTGATGCTGTAAAAAGCAATATTGCATAGGAACCTGAAATGTTAGGTTCATGAATCAAGGCAAATTGGAAGTGGTCAAACAGGAGATGGCAAGTGTGAATGTCAACATTCTAGGAATCAGCAAACTAAAATGGACTGAAATGGGTGACTTTAACTCAGATGACCATTATGTCTACTACTGTGGGCAGGAATCCCTTAGAAGAAACAGAGTAGCCATCATAGTCAACCAAGAGTCCAAAATGCAGTACTTGGATGCAGTCTCAAAAACGACAGAGTGATCTCTGTTTGTTTCCAAGGCAAACTGTTCAGTATCACAGTAATCCAAGTCTATGCCCTGACCAGTAATGCTGAAGAAGCTGAAGTTGAACAGTTCTATGAAGACCTATAAGACCTTTTAGAACTAACACCCCAAAAAAGGTGTCCTTTTCATTATAGGGGACTGGAATGCAAAAGTAGGAAGTCAAGGAACACCTGGAATAACAGGCAGATTTGGTCTTGGAGTACAGAATGAAACAGGGAAAGGCTAATAGTATTTTGCCAAGGGAAAACACTGGTCATAGCAAACACCCTCTTCCAACAACACAAGAGAAGACTCTACACATGGACATCACAAGATGGCCAACACTGAAATCAGACTGATTATATTCTTTGCAGCCAAAGATGGAGAAGCTCTATACAGTCATCAAAAACAAGACTGGGAGCAGACTATGACTCAGACCATGGACTGCGTATTGCCAAATTCAGACTGAAATTGAAGAAAGTGGAGAAAATCACTAAACCATTGAGGTATGACCTAAATCAAATCCCTTATGGTGATACAGTAGAAGTGAGAAATAGATTTAAGGGCATAGATCTGATAGAGTACCTGATGAACTATGTGTGGAGGTTTGTGACATTGTATAGGAGACAGGGATCAAGACCATCTCCAAGAAAAAGAAATGCAAAAAGGCAAAATGGCTAAGGAGGCCTTACAAATAGCTGTGAAAAGAAGAGAAGCCAAAAGCAAAAGAGAAAAGGAAAGATATAAGCATCTGAA
This sequence comes from Tragelaphus eurycerus, assembly GCA_935064755.1. Taxonomy (NCBI): domain Eukaryota; kingdom Metazoa; phylum Chordata; class Mammalia; order Artiodactyla; family Bovidae; genus Tragelaphus; species Tragelaphus eurycerus. The sequence continues at coordinate 4,062,699 of CAKXYN010000015.1, forward strand.
TGCAGAGTTCCAAAGAATAGCAAGGAGAGATAAGAAAGTCTTCCTCAGTGATCAATGCAAAGAAATAGAGGGAAACAACAGAATGGGAAAGACTAGAGATCTCTTCAAGAAAATTAGAGATAACAAGGGAACATTTCATGCAAAGATGGGCTGAATAAATGACTGAAATGGTGTGGACTCAACAAAAGCAGAAGATATTAAGAAGAGGTGGCAAGAATACACAGAAGAACTGTGCAAAAAAGATCTTCATGACCCAGATAATCACGATGGTGTGATCACTCACCTAGAGCCAAACATCCTGGAATGTGAAGTCAAGTGGGCCTTAGGAAGCGTCAGTACAAACAAGCTAGTGGAGGTGATGGAATTCTAGTTGAGCTATTTCAAATCCTAAAAGATGATGCTCTGAAAGTGCTGCACTCAATATGCCAGCAAATTTGGAAAACTCAGCAGTGGCCACATGAGTGGAAAAGGTCTGTTTTCATTCCAATCCCTAAGAAAGGCAATGCCAGAGAATGTGTAAACTACCACACAGTTGCACTTATCTCATACACTAGTAAAGTAATGCCCAAAATTCTCCAAGCCAGGCTTGAGCAATACGTGAACCGTGAACTTGCAGATGTTTAAGCTGGATTTAGAAAAGGCAGAGGAACCAGAGATCAAATTGCCAACATCCGCTGGATCATCAAAAAAAGCAAGAGAGTTCCAGAAAAACATCTATTTCTGCTTTGTTGACTGTGCCAAAGCCTTTGACTGTGTGGATCACAATAAACTGTGGACAATTCTGAAAGAGATGGGAATACCAGACCACCTGACCTGCCTCCTACAAAATCTGTATGCAGGTCAGGAAGCAACAGTTAGAACTGGACATGGAACAACAGACTGGTTCCAAATAGGAAAAGGAGTATGTCAAGGCTATATTGTCCCCTGCTTATTTAACTTATATGCAGTACATCATGAGAAACACTCAGCTGGAGGAAGCACAAGCTGTAATCAAGATTGCCGGGAGAACTATCATTATCCTCAGATATGTAGATGATACCACCCTTATGGCAGAAAGTGAAGAAAAACTAAAGAGCCTCTTGATGAAAGTGAAAGAGGAGATTGAAAAAGTTGGCTCAAAGCTCAGTATTCAGAAAACTAAGATCATGGCATCAGGTTCCATCACTTCATGTCAAATAGATGAGGAACAATGGAAACAGTGACAGTTTATTTTTTGGGCTCCAAAGTTACTGCAGATGGTGACTGCAGCCATGAAATTAAAAGATGGTAGCTCCTTGGAAGAAAAGTTATGACCAACCTAGGCAGCATATTAAAAAACAGAGACATTACTTTGCCAACAGAGGTCCATCTAGTCAAAGCTATAATTTTTCCAGTGGTCATGTATGTATTTGAGCTATAAAGAAAGCTGAGCAGTTGGAGAATTGATGGTTTTGAACTGTGGTGTTGGAGAAGACTCTTGGGAGTCCCTTGGAGTGCAAGGAGATCCATCCGCTCCATCCTAAAGGAAATCAGTCCTAAATAGTCATTGGAAGGACTGATAATGATGCTAAAACTCCAGTAATTTCGCCACCTGATACGAAGAACTGACTAATTTGAAAAAACCCTGATGCTGGGAAATATTGAAGGCAGGAGAAGGGGACGACAGAGGATGAGATGGCTAGATGGCATCACCAACTCGATGGACATGAGTTTGAGTGAACTCCAGGAATTGATGATGGACAAGGAGGCCTGACGTGCTGCAGTCCATGGAGTCGCAAAGAGTCAGACACAACTGAGCGACTCAAGTGAACTGCACTTTGCTAAATTCACTGGTTAGCTCTATAATTTTCTGATAGTATCTTTAGGGTTTTCTTGGTATAGTATCATGTCATCTGCAAACAGTGAGAGCCTTACTTCTTCCTCTCTGCTCTGGATTCCTTTTATTTCTGTTTCTTCACTTGATTGCTGTAGCTAGGACTTCCAAAACTGTTGAATAATCGTGGTGAGAGTGGGGACATCCTTGTCTTGTGCCTGGTCTTAGGGAGAATGCCCTACCTGTTTTGAGATTATCTTTAGATTGCCAAGATTGTTTCTTCTTGTTTGTTGAATTGACCCTTTGTCTCTAGGGATTGTCCATTTTTGTGTCCAGTAGTGTTTCTTGACATCTACTTGTCTGATACTAGTTTTGTTGTACTAGACTTCTGTTGGTTAATTGAAGTGTGATGTACTTTTTTCCCTTCTTCCTACTTCATCTTTACTATATCTCTTATTTATTATTAATTTATATCTTTGGTAATCAGTATGCATTTGATTTTTACTGTGTTATCCAGTCTGACAATTTTAGTCTTTTGGGTATTTAACTCCTTCATATTTAATTATTGATAAATTTGACATTTTTGACAAGAGAAGACTCTATACTTGGACATCACCAGATGGTCAACACTGAAATCAGATCGATTATATTCTTTGCAGCCAAAGATGGAGAAGCTCTATACAATCAGCAAAAACAAGACCAGGAGATGACTGTAGCTCAGACCATGAACTCCTTATTGCCAAATTCAGACTGAAATTGAAGAAAGTAGGGAAAACCACTAGACCATTCAGATATGACCTAAATCAAATCCCTTATGATTATACAGTGGAAGTGAGAAATAGATTTAAGGGCCTAGATCTGATAGATAGAGTACCTGATGAACTTTGGAATGAGGTTCGTGACATTGTACAGGAGACAGGGATCAAGACCATCCCCATGGAAAAGAAATGCAAAAAAGCAAAATGGCTGTCTGGGGAGGCCTAACAAATAGCTGTGAAAAGAAGAGAAGCGAAAAGCAAAGGAAAAAAGGAAAGATATAAACATCTGAATGCAGAGTTCCAAAGAATAGCAAGAAGAGATAAGAAAGCCTTCTTCAGCGATCAATGCAAAGAAATAGAGGAAAACAACAGAATGGGAAAGACTAGGGATCTCTTCAAGAAAATCAGAGATACCAAAGGAACATTTCATGCAAAAATGGGCTCGATAAAGGACAGAAATGGTATGGACCTAATAGAAGCAGAAGATATTAAGAAGAGGTGGCAAGAATACACAGAAGAACTGTACAAAAAAGATCTTCACGACCCAGATAATCATGATGATGTGATCATTGACCTAGAGCCAGACATCCTGGAATGTGAAGTCAAGTGGGCCTTAGAAAGCATCACTATGAACAAAGCTAGTGGAGGTGATGGAATTCCAGTGGAGCTCTTCCAAATCCTGAAAGATGGTGCTGTGAAAGTGCTGCACTCAATATGCCAGCAAATTTGGAAAACTCAGCAGTGGCCACAAGATTGGAAAAGGACAGTTTTCATTGCAATCCCAAAGAAAGGCAATGCCAAAGAATGCTCAAACTACCGCACAATTGCACTCATCTCACACGCTAGTAAAGTAATGCTCAAAATTCTCCAAGCCAGGCTTCAGCAATATGTGAACCGGGAACTTCCTGATGTTCAAGCTGGTTTTAGAAAAGGCAGAGGAACTAGAGATCAAATGGCCAACATCCGCTGGATCATGGAAAAAGCAAGAGAGTTCCAGAAAAACATCTATTTCTGCTTTATTGACTATGCCAAACCTTTTGACTGTGTAGATCACAATAAACTGTGGAAAATTCTGAAAGTGATGGGAATACCAGACCACCTGATCTGCCTCTTGAGAAATTGGTATGCAGGTCAGGAAGCAACAGTTAGAACTGGATATGGAACAACAGACTGGTTCCAAGTAGGAAAAGGAGTAAGTCAAGGCTGTATATTGTCACCCTGTTTATTTAACTTCTATGTAGGGTACATCATGAGAAACACTGGACTGGAAGAAACACAAGCTGGAATCAAGATTGCTGTGAGAAATATCAATAACCTCAGATATGCAGATGACACCACCCTTATGGCAGAAAGTGAAGAGGAACTCAAAAGCCTCTTGATGAAAGTGAAAGTGGAGAGTGAAAAGGTTGGCTTAAAGCTCAGCATTCAGAAAACGAAGATCATGGCATCCGGTCCCATCACTACATGGGAAATAGATGGGGAAACAGTGGAAACAGTGTCAGACTTTCTTTTTCTGGGCTCCAAAATCACTGCAAATGGTGACTGCAGCCATGAAATTAAAAGACGCTTACTCCTTGGAAGGAAAGTTATGACCAACCTAGATAGCATATTCAAAAGCAGAGACATCACTTTGCCAACAAAGGTTCGCCTAGTCAAGGCTATCGTCTTTCCTGTGATCATGTATGGATTTGAGAGCTGGACTGTGAAGAAGGCTGAGTGCCGAAGAATTGATGCTTTTGAACTGTGGTGTTGGAGAAGACTCTTGAGAGTCCCTTGGACTGCAAGGAGATCCAACCAGTCCATTCTGAAGGAGATCAGCCCTGGGATTTCTTTGGAAGGAATGATGCTAAAGCTGAAACTCCAGTATTTTGGCCACCTCATGCGAAGAGTTAACTCATTGGAGAAGAGTCTGATTCTGGGAGGAATTGGGGGCAGGAGGAGAAGGGGTGACAGAGGATGAGATGGCTGGATGGCATCACTGACTCGATGGATATGAGTCTGAGTGATCTCTGCAAGTTGGTGATGGACAGGGAGGCCTGGCGTGCTGCGATTCATGGGGTCGCAAAGAGTCGGACACGACTGAGCGACTGATCTGATCTGATATGATATTCTTTTATGCCTGTTTTGTATTAGTTAAGTTTTTAATATAATTTTCTTCCTGTATTAACATGTTATTTATCAGATCAGATCAGATCAGATCAGTCGCTCAGTCGTGTTATTTATACTTAATTTTATTATTCTTTTATTGATTAGCCTAAAGATATAGTATCCTTGACCTATTTCATTTAACCCTGAAAAGTTATTTTGAGTTAATTATATATTCACAGAAAATTTTCAGTATGGTATGTGTGCTTCATCAAGTTTCTTCCCATCGTTCTAATCTTAGTAAAGTATCATATCACAAAACTTGTATTGATAAAATGTGTTAATTTTTCAAATTTGTGTTATTTTTCTACTTGTGTAGGTTTGTGTGACTACCCACCATCTAAGTACTGATCTATCCAGCACCACAAAGATCTCCCTTATGTTACCTTTTATATCCAGCCATATATTCCCCTTCCTGACCCTAGAATGGTGTATATGTATATAGTTTATTTCTATGTATGTAGTTTAATCAAGAATATTAAAAAATTGATCATAATGTATATGACTGTTTGATATTTTCTTTTTTCACTCAACATGATCCCTCCAAGTTGTTGTGCATTTTAATATTTTGTTTCTCTTTGTTGCTTAAGTTTATTCTGGCTATGAATGTACTTACTGGGGGATACTTTGTTTCCAGTATTTTACTCTTATCAATGAAGGTACTGTGAGCAATTTTGTACATGTTTTTTGTGGACATTTTCTTTTTTTCATTTCTCTATAGCAGGTCTCCAGGAGTGCCATTACTGGGTCATATGGTAAATGTACCGTTTGTTTCAGAAACAGCCAAACTGTTTTCCAAAGGCACTCTACTGTTTTACATTCTTTACGTTCTCCACTTTCTGATCAGTGTGTGCCATTGTCGTTATTTGTTTTTTATTTAGCTATTCTTTCAGGTATAGAGTGATACCTCATTGTGCTTTTGGTCTGCATTTCTTTAACGGATCAGGTGGTGAACAGCTGTTGTTCTCACTCGTCATCTCTGCGTCCTCTTTGGTTCATTGTCTGTGTCTTTTGTTCATTTTTAATTGAATCTCTTAAACTTTTGAGTTTTGGATTTTCTTTATGTATTTTAGGTCTGACTTCTTTGTCAGATACACATATCCTCAACTTGATTTTACTTCAGTACTTGCACTACTTCCTGGAAAATAAAAGGAATTTAATATATTTCCACCCCTTTATCCTTCTCCTGTAGTTTGTGTAATTGTTCATGTAGTTTAACTCTACATGAATTTAAAACTTCACAAGTTTTAGATTAGGTGTCATAACCAATTTCTGTTGTTTTACTCATGTTTCAAGCCCCTTCCTGTGCTTCTCAGTGTTTTCTGCATTCAGGAAATTCCATCAGAGGTCATTTTCTTTCTGCCAGAGAATTCATTTTGGTATTTATTTTGTCCCAAACTGAGACAATGCTTTGTGTGTGAGTGTGTGTGTGGGGGAGTTGTTCTGAAAATGTTGGGTTGTCAGTTCTTTAAAATTTTTAAGTCAGATGTCAGCTTTATTCTTCTTTGAACATAAGGTCCCTTTTTGCTCCGGTAGCTTTTAAGGTCTTCCCTCTGTCTTGGCTTTCAGCTGATTTACTATGATGTACTGTGTAGACAGCCTGGAAGATGGACACCAGATAATCTGTACTTTCTGGTAATTGTGCTCTTGTATGATAACCTTCTTGATTGTGGCTGGGGCTTACTGATTTACTTCTATGGAATAGACTAGAGCAGATCTGACACTTTCTTTTTGATCTTTTAAAGTTTTTTGTTGTTGTTGTTGTTACAGCTTTTATGCCCATTTTCTGATTAATCTCAGAGGAAGGGTTATTCTGATATAGTTATTTCCAGACAGTGAGCTTAATTGTATTTAGAACTAAAGAGAATTCTTGTTTTCTTGGAATGCTGTTATAGAATATGCAGGTCTCTTACTACACCTGAAAATTAGTTGTTTGCTTGGTGGAAAAGATGCTGTCTTTTTCTCCTATAACATATATTGACTGATGTTCAGAGGACTAAACACTTGTTTACTCAGGTATTTTCTTGTCTGTTTGGTTCTGTAAGTATAGATTTATAAAAAAAGTCATTTTAGAGTTGCTTATGCCAATCATAATTATTTTTATATTTTTAGGGCTCTATCATGTATAAAATATATGATCAGATATTTTTCTCTAAAAACTTACTTAAATTCTTTTGAAAGACTACATAGATGATAAAACAATTGTTGGTGATTTGGTTGTGTTAGATAAAACTGTGAAGAAGAAAGATCTCATTAAAGGTTCTTTATTAAAATTATTTCTCACGTGTCAATGTACTTGCTTCACCTTTTAAAGAGAGAGTGACTAAATTTGAAAAGAAAATCATGTTGTATGAGTGTGATTTATACAAGAAAGAAGATGGGGACTTCCGATACATCAAGGTATTTGTAAATGGCTGTGCATGTGTTTTGTGTTAAAACAGTGTGCTTAAGTTGTATAATTGTCCTTTGTTATGATTTTTCCTTTATCTGACCTTTTAGAGTAAGTGAACCTTTTGCTGGTTCTGACTGTGGCTTGTTAGAGAGCCTCTTCCTGTCCTAAATACTGAGAGGGTATTTCGTACTACCATTCACAAAGAATCTGACAACTTTTTAACTAAATAAATGTGATGTGAAGTCGCTCAGTCGTGTCCGACTCTTTGCGACCCCATGGACTGTAGCCTACCAGGCTCCTCTGTCCATGGGATTTTCCAGGCAATAGTACTGGAGTGGATTGCCATTTCCTTCTCCAAGGGATCTTCCCAACCCAGGGATTGAGCCCGGGTCTCCCGCATTGTAGACAGACACTTTACCATCTGAGCCACCAGGGAAGTCAGTTTAACTGAATACCTTACTTAATTTTCATTTAACTTATCTTAGGTGTTGGCACTAATGAAACATCCCTTAATTAATTCATGTTTATTTAGTAAGAACATGAAAGACCTTTTTAGACTGAAATAGCCAGAAGCTAAGCTGAAAACATAATTATTTGATGACTCTTGTTCATCTACTAGTAACTTCCCCCAAATAATACATATTGTATATCTGTATATACAAATCACCAGACAGTTGTGTTTTCTTCTGCTTATTTTATATTGTATAAACCAAGATGGGCGTCAAGGTCTTTTTATTAACCATCTGTACTGTGTCTGCTGTGAACTGACTAGTCATGTCAAAGAACATTTATTCCTATCCTTCCAGGAGATTTTATTTCAGAAAACCATTTTAATAAAGCTGTAGCAGAGTCATAGCTGTGCCTTTGTGTTTTTCCCTATGGGAATAAATTTTCAAATTAAAAAACACGTCTTTTATATGATGGTATAATTAAATTATAGTTTTTACATGTGTGATCTCTTTGCTTTTACATTTATATAGACTTCAGTGGCTGGATGGAGATAGGAGGAGTCATTGTCATTTGTTAAGCCTTTAACAAATTTGGAGAAGACAGTCAATATCCAGTATCATATAGCTCTATATGTATATATAACTTTGCTCTTAGAGTGCTTTCACAGCTTTCTAACATAGTTTCAGAGCTTCTTCAGCAGTTAACTTCACATAGACTCTTTGTTCTTATAACATGACTTGTTCATTCTAGCTCACTGTAGCAAAGCTCCAATTTTTTATTCCCTATGCAAACATCCCATAGGCATTAGGTCTGGTGTGTGAGATCCTCAGCCTGTCACAGATTTAATGATCCTGTCTGCTTCAACCTGTACCATGTATCTTCTCCTGGCAGACTTTATTGAAGTTGTCATGCTCAGATTTAAAAAAAAAATCAGGTTTGGAGTAAGAAGCTTTCTTTTGAAAAAATAATAATTGATCTTGTCTGCTGTAGATTTTAAAAGAAGCATTTGAAAGAAATCCCTGAAGCTTCTTCCTCGAACACATTGATCTCTTTTTCATTTGCCTTTATAGATAGCCAACCAAATAATTGTGGATTGTTGGTAACTATGGTGATTTACTGAGTTTCCTGTTTTATTTTTCAAGACAGGTAGCAGTTGGTGACATAAGCATCAGTTGGTGACATATTTTGAAATATTGTGATTGCTTCTGTCAGTGGAAACCATTTACCAATGTCTCCTTTCTAAAAATTGATATCTAAATTATTGTTTCCTCTGTGTATAATACAAAGATTACAGGAAAAGATATAGGTCATAATCTACTTACTAAGTGTGTGACTTTGTGTAATCATCTCATGTGTAAAATGGAAATGGTGAGTCTTGGAGGTTTGTTGGGCAGATTAAATCAGAGTAGATCCTTAAAAATTGGATAAACATTTATTCTGCAAATGGGTATTGAATGCCAGCTCTGTGCAAGACACTACCATAGAGAATGAGGATAGAGTAGAGAATAAAATAATCAGATTTTATTGATCCATGAAAGTATTCCATGTTCTAGTCTGTCTCTGCAGATTGGGATGGAAGCTACTTAACAACAGAGAACATGTAGGTGATAATAAGCACCATGAAGAAAAACAGGGCAGAGTCAGCTCATGGAGCATAATTCTGGGATGCACTGTCAGAGAGCCTTCTCTGAGGTGATGATGTTGAGTGCACTTGGATGAAGTAAAGATGTAAGCGTGTAGATACTTGGGGGAAGGATGTCTAGCCTTGATGGCTAGAGAGAGCAACTTGGTGGTTTGAGGAACAGTGATCAGTTATAGCTGAAGCTATGTGTGTGAAGGACAAGGTGCTGATGAGTTCAGAGAGTGATCCAAAAATGTCATTGATATAGTCTTTCTTCTGATTAATTATAAATAATAAGTTATATTCCATATACTTTATAGATACATAAAATTAGGTCTGGTTGTTTGCACTAGTTGAATGATTATTTACCTTAATGAAGTATTATTATTGTTTATACTTATTATTATTTAGTATTAATATGTTAATATCATAATCATTTAATTTGATAGATATATTAATAGTTCAGTTGAGTTCAGTCACTCAGTCGGATCTGACTCTTTGCGACCCCATGAATCACACCACGCCAGGCCTCCCTGTGCATCACCAAATCTCGGAGTTTACTCAGACTCACGTCCGTCGAGTCAGTGATGCCATCCAGCTCTCTCATCCTCTGTCGTCCCCTTCTCCTTTTGCCCCCAATCCCTCCCAGCATCAGAGTCTTTTTCTAATGAGTCAACTCTTCGCATGAGGTGGGCAAAGTACTGGAGTTTCAGCTTTAGCATCATTCCTTCCAAAGAAATCCCAGGGCTGATCTCCTTCAGAATGGACTGGTTTGATCTCCTTGCAGTCCAAGGGACTCTCAAGAGTCTTCTCTAATACCACAGTTCAAAAGCATCAATTCTTCGGTGCTCAGCCTTCTTCACAGTCCAGCTCTCACATCCATACATGACCACAGGAAAAACCATAGCCTTGACTAGACGAACATTTGTTGACAAAGTAATGTCTCTGCTTTTGAATATACTATCTAGGTTGGTCATAACTTTCCTTCCAAGGAGTAAGCGTCTTTTAATTTCATGGCTGCAGTCACCATCTGCAGTGATTTTGGAGCCCCCCAAAATAAAAGTCTGACACTGTTTCCACTGTTTCTCCATCTATTTCCCATGAAGTGATGAGACTGGATGCCATGATCTTCGTTTTCTGAATGTTGAGCTTTAAGCCAACTTTTTCACTCTCCTCTTTCACTTTCATCAAGAGGCTTTTTAGTTCCTCTTCACTTTCTGATATTTAGTATAATATTATTTGATAATATGTTCAGTTCAGTCGCTCAGTCGTGTCCGACTCTTTGGGACCCCATGAACTACAGCACGCCAGGCATCCCTGTCCATCACCAACTGCCGGAGTCCACTCAAACCCATGTGTATTGAGTCGGTGATGCCATCCAGCCATCTCATCCTCTATCGTCCCCTTCTCCTCCTGCGCTCAATCTTTCCCAGCATCAGGGTCTTTTCCAATGAGTCAGCTCTTTGCATCACGTGGCCAAAGTATTGGAGTTTCAGCTTCAACATCAGTCCTTCCAGTGAATACCCAGGACTGATGATCTCTAGGATGAACTGGTTGGATCTCCTTTCAGTCCAAGGGACTCTCAAGAGTCTTCTCCAACACCACAGTTCAAAAGCATCAATTCTTTGGCACTCATCCTTCTTCACAGTCCAACTCTCACATCCATACGTGACCACTGGAAAAACCATAGGCTTGACTAGACGGACCTTTGTTGGCAAAGTAATTTCTCTGCTTTTTAGTATGATGTCTATATTATTATTATTATTAGATTATTTAGCTCTGTATAACAGGCACATGCAAGAAACTAGAATATTTTTCCAAAGTGGAATGATCTTTTTTGTTGTTGTTTACTAATGTTATTGTACCTGGAGCTAGCCATACTGTGAAGTTTAAGGGCACTGTCCTTCAGAATGGCAGCTCTGCCCAAAGTTGTGATGTAAACAGCAATAAGTTAAGCTCCAAATACAGAGTTGGTAGGAAGAGTGCATACAACACCACTCTCACTTCTGATACCAACCATGTATGTTGAGGAGTTTTCCCAGACCACCCTCGGGTTCAATAATTCATTAGAGGGACTTATTGAACTTACTAAAAGCTGTTAGACTCATGATTATGGTCTGTTATAGGGAAAGATGCAGGTAAATAATTAGCGTAAGAACGAGATGCACAGCACCGAGTCTGGGAGCATTCTTGATGTGAAGCTTCTGTTCCTCAGGAAGTATTCTTTTCCCAAATTTGTGTGTGTGACAGTTCACATGGAGTATGGCCTACTCAGGAAGCTCACATGAGCTTGGTGCACACAGTATTTTGGGGACATCATTTCATATGTATGATTAATTGCCCATGTGAGATGACTTAGTTTCAGAGTTTGAGTGGATATCATGTGGACTTGGGGCCCACTGTAAACAGCAGAGACACTTCCGTCATCTGGAAACATTCCAAGGATTTAGAAATTACTTCTGTGAACTGGAGACAAAGGCCAGGCCTCTCTTTGGGAAAGACCAAATTCTTTACTGCATAGGTTGTTATGAAAATTTGAGTAATATAGTAAGTAAATGTCTCCCTGGGTTCCCATATCCTGGGGACAACTATTGCTATATTAGTTATTTCGTATATATTGTTCCAGATGTTTAATAATTTTTTGAATGTACATTGAACCATACTTTGCTTATTATTAATTAACTAGGCTTTTTCACTTAAAAATGTATGTATAGATGTATGTGTTTTGTGTGTTTAAACAAGTACCTTGAAATTGAATGCTAATTTTTTTTACATAATTAGTGTTTAAAACTTTTCCCATTTAAAAATAGTGCTTCATTGAACATCCTTGCATGTTCATCTTCATGTGTTTTTCTAATTTTTCTTCTAGAAATAGAGTGGCTGAATAAAATGGTATGGACATTTTGAAATTTCATATGTACTTCATTATTACCCCTCTTGGGATGATTTCTATGAGGCAGCTTCTGGAATATCAAAATTATTAATAATCTCTTTATTACTCTTAGGTAAACATTGCAACTTCAACAATTTCAAATGTTGAGTATGGTCACATTCCGCATCTCAGCCCAGGTGTAATTCCTACTCTACAAAATGAATCATTTTTATCATCCCCAAATAATGGAAATCTGGAAGTTCTTACAGGATTCGGTACTGCACACTTCAATGGGAAACCTGCTTGTGATGAATTTGATCAACTGATCAAAAATATGGCCCAGGTAAGAGCATTTGTTCCTGTTAGTTATGATAGAATGTGTCCTGGATAATTTGAAGAATACTTGCATATTTATATTGCATATGTTAAATATATACTTTAAATATATTGGACTTCCCTGGTGGCTTAGACAGTAAAGCGTCTATCTACAATGCTGGAGACCTGGGTTCGATCCCTGGGTCGGGAAGATTCCCTGGAGAAGGAAATGGCAGTCCATTCCAGTACTAGTGCCTGGAAAATCCCATGGACAGAGGAGCCTGGTAGGCTACAGTCCATGGGGTCGCAGAGTCGGACACAACTGAGCGACTTCACTTCACTTAAATATATTATGTAATAGACAATATGGCAACAATATATTTTGTTTTATATTCTTTTATGAATTTTATTACATTTTACTGAAAGTGAAGTCGCTCAGTCGTGTCCGACTCTTTGCAACCCCATGAACTGTAGCCTAACAGGCTCCTCCCTCCATGGGATTCTCCAGGCAAGAGCACTGGAGTGGGTTGCCATTTCCTTCTCCAGGGGGTCTTCCCGACCTGGGCATCGAACCCAGGTCTCCCACATTCCAGGCAGACGCTTTAACCTCTGAGCCACAAGGGAAACCTGAACATTTTACTGAACAACAATATAAAGTATATCTTAAATGTATATTATACTATGATATATATTCTTATTTATGAAGACATTTTTAACATTGAAAAAATTAGAATGAAAAAGATGTAGATTTCATGTAAGTTTAAGTGCTTCAGGGATTTTTCTAAATGAAGGTTATCATAAAAAAAAATTTAAACAGATTAATGCAACTAATAAGACTATGACTGTAGTGGCTGGCATGTAATTATATTCCTTGCTTCTTTTTTCTGGACAGGGTCGCCACATAGAAGTTTTTGACCTCCTCAAACCTCCATGTGGAGGCCTTGGGTTCAGTGTGGTGGGACTGAGGAGTGAAAACCGGGGAGAGCTGGGTATATTTGTGCAGGAGATCCAGGAGGGCAGTGTGGCCCACAGGTGAGACTGTCACTGTGACTTCTCTGTTTTTGATACCACATTCAGAAGGTGCTGCTCACCCTAGAAGAATTGCAAGAAACAAAAATGCCTAAAAACAAAAACAATATAAATGTTATTAAACAGTTCTTAGAAATCATTAACATTGCTACAATAACAAGAAAGTCCTTTAAAAGCACAGTAACTTTTAAATATAGTCAGGACTTAATCACTTTTTAGTAAGGAAATAAAAATTTGACTAGGACATTACTCCCATTGTTTTTAAACAGGCTCTTTTTGATTAGAGTTAAAAATTATAGAAAACATTCAAGTGGTCTATGATAATATGAGCTGGATTTTATTAACATACTCAAAGCAACAACTAAGAGCTATATTTTATTAATATGCTCAAAGCAAAAAGTAAACATATCCTTTTTTGCATTCATCTGTAGAAGATAATAGCAGTACTAAAATACAACGTATAGGTTGAATGAGTAGCTCAAAAGAAGATGGCTGTTAACTGGGATTGGTTGACTAGGGTTAGGTCAGCTGGTGCCAAAGCATATATATTTTTCTCTTCCATTTTTATTGAGATATAATTGACATATAGCACTATGTAAGTTTAAGGTGTATAGCATCATGATTGGACTTACGTACATCATGGAGTGATTATCATGGTAGGTTTTGTGAACAGCATGTCACATAGAACAAAATTAAAGAAATAGAGAAAAAATATGTTAGGAGTACAATTGCAAGAAAAAACTTAGGTAGTGTGGACATTAGAAAATAGAATTAAAAATAACATGAAAATGCATGCCAAAGAAGCAGTTATTTTCTTGAGATCTATCAGTTCTCTTTTATCCCCCTTTTCATTGTTAGAGATGGAAGATTGAAGGAAACTGACCAAATCCTTGCTATTAATGGACAGGCACTCGATCAGACAATTACACATCAGCAGGCCATCAGCATCCTGCAGAAAGCCAAAGATACTGTCCAGCTGGTTATTGCCAGAGGCTCATTGCCTCAGCTTATCAGCCCCATAGTTTCCCGTTCTCCATCTGTGGCGAGCACAATTTCAGCTCATTCTAACCCGGTGAGTACATAGGTTTTTCAAGGGGAACAGAACATATTTTTCTAATTCTTTAAGGTTTTACACAGGTTTGCAATTCCTATAGGTTGTTTGTATTTCTTGGGTTTTTGTCTTTTTGTTCTTTTTTCCCTTCTGTGCATAAAATATATTTTAGGCAATTATGATTAAGTTTCTGGCTTCCAAAAAACTTTTATCTTTATTTATGTAGCTTTTTAACTTGAGTTTATTCCTAAAAAAGGAAAAAGTCCCTTAAAAATTTGACTATCTGTAAACAAATAAAATCTTGATTTTACTTTTTAAATTGTTAGAATTAGCTATCAGTGACTTTTAACAGGTCATTTTTTGGGGGAGCATCCCAGATGGCTCAGACAGTAAAGAATCCCCCTACAGTGCTGGAGACGTAGGTTCAATCCCTGGGTTGGGAAGATACACTGGAGAAGGGAATGGCTACCCACTCCAGTGTTTCTATCTGGGAAATTCCATGGACAGAGGAGCCTGGCGGGCTACAATTCATAGAGTCACAAAGAGTTGGACACGACTGAGTGATTAACACTTTCTCACTTAATTTGAAATCTCATGCAACAAGATTTATGTAGAAGAAATTTTTAACAGCTAAATTTTTTTTTTCTCTTTTTCTTTGATCATCTTTTTTAAACTCTTCAAAGGATCTTGCCAGTCTGTATCTTTATCTGGTTAAATAGAGCCACTATAATGATGTATTGATAATTTCAAGAATGGTTATATCAACAGTAGTAACAACCTGTTGAAAGAAAAGTGTACTAAATAAAAGGGACCCTGTTAAAACTCATTATTATGTTTCACTCATTTAATACCAATCGCAAAATAATATTCACAGAAATATCAACTACAATACAATTTTAGTTTTCAAATTCACATAAGGCCTTTGTTTTCAGGTTCACTGGCAGCATGTGGAAACTATTGAATTGGTCAATGATGGTTCTGGTCTGGGCTTTGGCATTGTAGGAGGAAAAGCAACTGGTGTGATTGTGAAGACCATTCTGCCTGGAGGTGTAGCTGATCAGGTAAGTTATTCCTGCAGGTATTTTATGTTTTATCCAATAATATACCTTCATCTTGTATATTTCTGTCAAAAAGAAGAGACTTTGGCTTTAGATAAGGTAACATTCTTTTGTTTTACTGGGCTTGTTTATAAAATGATTGTCTTTGACTTGGGGTGAAATGCATTTCAGAAGAGACCTTGATTTTCATTTATAGTTACAGTGATCTTCAGACTTTCAAATCAGAGAGGAAAGCCCAGGTTGTGATCATTTTAGAGGTAGATATTCTTTATTTATGATTGTAAGTCATTTTTATAAGCCTGCCTATCTATTTTATAGCCACAAGGTATTGTGGAAAAAAGAATATTTCATTATTGAGGGGAAAAAACAAGAGGACAGCCTATTTTTTATTACTTACAGTAGTTCATTAAGCCATTTGCCATTTATGCTATATAAAGTTGTTGGAATATATATGAGAAAATTATAAAACTACTAATTGTGATTTATATTTTAATTTGACAAGTTCTGGTGTCTTCTTTGCCTTGATAATAATGTTTTGTGTATGAAGCTATTTGCTTTTGCATGTGTATTTGAACTTACTTAGGAAGTCAGGGTCATCAAATATTGTTCATATTGGTAAAAAAGGGGCAACCTTATCAGTAGAGGTATTGAGAATAACTCAATAGCATGTGTGTTTTCTCACTTTTGAGTATTAGCCAGTATCAAGCAGTCTCTAGTGAAATCTCTCTAATTGACAGACTTGTGATGAATAAGCTTTCTCTTCTGTATAGAGTTGCACTAATACTGTAGGTACTTGCCACATACCACCTTTAAATTCAAATTTGAATTTATTAAAATTAAATAATATTACCACCTCAGCTCTTCCATAAGATGAGCTATATTTCAAGTACTCTGGAACAACAGGCTCCAACCTTTTTGACACCAGGGACCATTTCGTGGAGGACAGTTTTTCCACACACTGGGGTGATGGGGATGGTTTCAGGATGATTCAAATGCATTACATTTACGCTGCAGTTTATTTCTAATCTAATGCTGCTGCTGATATGATAGGAGGTACCGGTTCACAGCCTGGAGTTGGGGATCCCCACTCTAGAGCAGTATGTTGCTTGTAGCTGCCATATTGGACATTGCAGAACATTTTAATCACTGCAGAATGTTCTTGTGGACAGTGCTTGTATGGAGGCTTATCAGATCAGTGTTCAC
Source organism: Tragelaphus eurycerus (assembly GCA_935064755.1). Lineage (NCBI taxonomy): Eukaryota > Metazoa > Chordata > Mammalia > Artiodactyla > Bovidae > Tragelaphus > Tragelaphus eurycerus. Next base: position 4,079,385 of record CAKXYN010000015.1, read on the forward strand.
TTCCCTGGTCTATCTGAATTTACATCTTGCAAAGATTTCATCTGCAAGTGAGTCCTTTCAGATCAGATCAGTCGCTCAGTCGTGTCCGACTCTTTGCGACCCCATGAACTGCAGCACGCCAGGCCTCCCTATCCATCACCAGCTCTCGGAGGTCACTCAGACTCACATTCATCGAGTCAGTGATGCCATCCAGCCATCTCATCCTCTGTCGTCCCCTTCTCCTCCTGCCCTCAATCCCTCCCAGCATCAGAGTCTTCTCCAATGAGTCAACTCTTCGCATGAGGTGGCCAAAATACTGGAGTTTCAGCTTGAGCATCATTCCCTCCAAAGAAATCCCAGGTCTGATCTCCTTCAGAATGGACCGGTTGGATCTCCTTGCAGTCCAAGGGACTCTCAAGAGTCTTCTCCAACACCACAGTTCAAAAGCATCTATTCTTCGGCGCGCAGCCTTCTTCACAGTCCAGCTCTCACATCCATACATGACCACAGGAAAGACCATAGCCTTGACTAGGCGAACCTTTGTTGGCAAAGTGATGTCTCTGCTTTTGAATATGCTATCTAGGTTGGTCATAACCTTCCTTCCAAGGAGTAAGCGTCTTTTAATTTCATGGCTGCAGTCACCATCTGTAGTGATTTTGGAGCCCAGAAAAATAAAGTCTGACACTGTTTCCACTGTTTCTCCATCTATTTCCCATGTAGTGATGGGACCAGATGCCATGATCTTCGTTTTCTGAATGTTGAGCTTTAAGCCAATCTTTTCACTCTCCACTTTCACTTTCATCAAGAGGCTTTTGAGTTCCTCTTCACTTTCTGCCATAAGGGTGGTGTCATCTGCATATCTTAGGTTATTGATATTTCTCCCGGCAATCTTGATTCCAGCTTGTGTTTCCTCCAGTCCAGCATTTCTCATGATGTACTCTGCATATAAGTTAAATAAACATGGTGACAATATACAGCCTTGACGTACTCCTTTTCCTATTTGGAACCAGTCTGTTGTTCCATGACCAGTTCTAACTGTTGCTTCCTGACCTGCATACAGATTTCTCAAGAGGCAGATCAGGTGGTCTGGTATTCCCATCTCTCTCAGAATTTTCCACAGTTTATTGTGATCCACACAGTCAAAGGCTTTGGCATAGTCAATAAAGCAGAAATAGATGTTTTTCTGGAACTCTCTTGCTTTTTCGATGATCCAGCGGATGTTGGCAATTTGATCTCTGGTTCCTCTGCCTTTTCTAAATCCAGCTTGAACATCAGGAAGTTCACGGTTCACATATTGCTGAAGCCTGGCTTGGAGAATTTTGAGCATTACTTTACTAGCGTGTGAAATGAGTGCAATTGTGCGGTAGTTTGAGCATTCTTTGGCATTGCCTTTCTTTGGGATCGGGATGAAAACTGACCTTTTCCAATCTTGTGGCCACTGCTGAGTTTTCCAAATTTGCTGGCATATTGAGTGTAGCACTTTCACAGCATCATCATTCAGGATTTGGAATAGCTCCACTGGAATTCCATCACCTCCACTAGCTTTGTTCCTAGTGATGCTTTCTAAGGCCCACTTGACTTCACGTTCTAGGATGTCTGGCTCTAGGTCAGTGATCATGCCATCATGATTATCTAGGTCTTGAAGCTCTTTTTTGTACAGTTCTTCTGTGTATTCTTGCCACCTCTTCTTAATATCTTCTGCTTCCGTTAGGTCCACACCATTTCTGTCCTTTATTGAGCCCATCTTTGCATGAAATGTTCCTTTGGTATCTCTGATTTTCTTGAATAGATCCTTAGTCTTTCCCATTCTGTTGTTTTCCTCTATTTCTTTGCATTGATCGCTGAAGAAGGCTTTCTTATCTCTTCTTGCTATTCTTTGGAACTCTGCATTCAGATGTTTATATCTTTCCTTTTCTCCTTTGCTTTTCGCTTCTCTTCTTTTTGCAGCTATTTGCAAGGCCTCCCCAGACAGCCATTTTGCTTTTTTGCATTTCTTTTTCTTGGGGATGGTCTGGATCCCTGTCTCCTGTACAATGTCACGAACCTCATTCCATAGTTCATCAGGCATTCTATCTATCAGATCTAGGCCCTTAAATCTATTTCTCACTTCCACTGTATAATCATAAGGGATTTGATTTAGGTCATACCTGAATGGTCTAGTGGTTTTCCCTACTTTCTTCAATTTCAGTCTGAATTTGGCAATAAGGAGTTCATGGTCTGAGCCACAGTCAGCTCCTGGTCTTGTTTTTGCTGATTGGATAGAGCTTCTCCATCTTTGGCTACAAAGAATATAATCGATCTGATTTCGGTGTTGACCATCTGGTGATGTCCATGTATAAAGTCTTCTCTTGTGTTGTTGGAAGAGGGTATTTGCTATGACCAGTGCATTTTCTTGGCAAAACTCTGTTAGTCTTTGCCCTGCTTCATTCCGTATTCCAAGGCCAAATTTGCCTGTTACTCCAGGTGTTTCTTGACTTCCTACTTTTGCATTCCAGTCCCCTATAATGAAAAGGACATCTTTTTTGGGTGTTAGTTCTAAAAGGTCTTGTAGGTCTTCATAGAACTGTTCAACTTCAGCTTCTTCAGCATTACTGGTTGGGGCATAGACTTGGATTACTGTGACATTGAATGGTTTGCCTTGGAAACGAACAGAGATCATTCTGTCGTTTTTGAGATTGCATCCAAGTACTGCATTTTGGACTCTCTTGTTGACCATGATGGCCATTCCATTTCTTCTGAGGGATTCCTGCCCACAGTAGTAGACATAATGGTCCTCTGAGTTAAATTCACCCATTCCAGTCCATTTTAGTTCGCTAATTCCTAGAATGTCAACATTTACTCTTGCCATCTCTTGTTTGACCACTTCCAATTTGCCTTGATTCATGGACCTGACATTCCAGGTTCCTATGCAATATTGTTCTTTACAGCATCGGACTTTACTTCTATCACCAGACACATCTACAGCTGGGTATTCTTTCTGCTTTGGTTCCATCCCTTCATTCTTTCTGGAGTTATTTCTCCACTGATCTCCAGTAGCATATTGGGCCCTTACTGACCTGGGGAGTTTCTCTATCAGTATCCTATCATTTTGCCTTTTCATACTGTTCATGGGGTTCTCAAGGCAAGAATACTGAAGTGGTTTGCCATTCCCTTCTCCAGCGGACCACACCCTGTCAGATCTCTCCACCATGACCCGCCCATCCTGGGTTGCCCCACGAGCATGGCTTAATTTCATTGAGTTAGACAAGGCTGTGGTCCTGGTGTGATTAGATTGACTAGTTTTCTGTGAGTATGGTTTCAGTGTATTTGCCCTCTGATGCCCTCTTGCAAGACCTACCGTCTTACTTGGGTTTCTCTTACCTTGGGCGTGGGGTATCTCTTCCTGGCTGCTCCAGCAAAGCACAGCCATCGCACCTTACCTTTGATGAGGGGTCCTTTAGGGATATTTATCTTTGAAATGGCAAGGCAGAAAGTTGTGATATTAACTCAGAGCTTTTTTTGTGGTTCACACTGTATTTTGAGTAACATATGTTTGTGTAGTGAATTATACCTCATTTTTCAGTTCAGTTCAGTTCAGTTGCTCAGTCATGTCTGACTCTTTGCAGCCCCATGGACTGCAGCATGCCAGGCCTCCCTGTCCATCATCAACTCCTGGAGTTTACTCAAACTCATGTCCATTGAGTTGGTGATGCCATCCAACCATCTTATCCTCTCTTGTCCCCTTCTCCTGCTTTCAGTCTTTCCCAGCATCAGGGTCTTTTCAGATGAGTCAGTTTTTCACATCAGGTGGCCAAAGTATTGGAGTTTCAGCTTTGCCTAGTGGCATTTTCTCTCTTTTATTTTCCTCAAAAAACTCACAGAAGGGCTAGTGCTTTATTGCATCGAGTGTATAGAAATCAAATTGAAAAGCTCATATCAATTATTGATTTAAATAATATGTATTTAAATATTTCGGTTACTTATATCACATTGAATGATGTTAGGATGCTTTGAAAGAGAGTTAACGCTACAACACATGTTTAATTTACCAAGAATTCACAGTATGGCTCTTTTTTGTTATTATTCCCATTCTCTCACTAAGAGTTTCTCTGATGAAGTTAGTAATAATAACAACAAGCTGACTAACCAATTCCTTTTTATTTAGCATGGGCGATTATGCAGTGGAGACCACATTCTAAAGATTGGTGATACAGATCTAGCAGGAATGAGCAGTGAGCAGGTAGCCCAAGTCCTCAGACAGTGTGGAAATAGAGTGAAGTTGATGATTGCAAGAGGTGCCATTGAAGAACCAACAGCACCTACCTCTTTGGGCATCACCCTTTCCTCATCCCCAGCTTCTACGCCAGAAATGCGGGTAAGGACATAAAAAGTTAATGAGAAGGTCATGGATTATAGCACTTGGATGACAGTGATGTTTATTTAGAAACTAGATTTATTAATGTTAGTGTATTATTGCTAAAGAATGAAACCAAATTCAAATATAGAATGTTTTAGCACTAATAATAGTTTATTGAATAGGAATACTATCTCACAAATGAAGGATAGATTGATTAATGTTTTGCATTTTTCTCTAAGCAACACTTTTATGAGGTAAGTGTTTTGAAGTATGAATAAATTTAAATGAAGTATATGCTACTAATACCTAAAATGTTTTATTCTATATTTTTCTTATTTAGAAGGTCTTCTGTTAGGTGGATTATAAGTTCTAATCATTCCCTTTCAACAATTTGCTTCTTAGTATCTTTTGGAGGGCAAGATGGATGAATAAAACTTACTAAAACCTTTCAATATTATTGTTTTAAGGTATGTCATATAATTGTTATAAGATTTGTAATGAGAAGTCGCTATTCTTGACCTAGTTATATAAGTTTTTTAGACACAAGTTATGCTTTCAGGATGGTAGCAAAAGCTTTATTCATAGACAGAGCATTCCATCTTTGTTCTTAACTTGATCTGCAAAAAGCTAGAATGTTTCAAAATTATAATGTAATGTTATCTCAAATAAAGTCACATAGTATCGTGGATTAAATATCAACAACATGATTTTATCCAGAAATTTCTTGAATATTTAAGAAGAGAATTATACTTACTTTCTATATGTTTTCTAGCAAATTCTAGTTCTATATTCCTTTCTTGTAGATCTAAAAGCAGGTTTTTTTTTTCTATTACAGTTTTTTTTCCCCAAATAGTTGCTACCAATTCCTTTTTTATTATTCTAACCTCCTCTACAAGCCCTTTAAAACTTTATTAGAACACTTGAAATTTCCATGATTCTGTTGTTTTTAGGATTGTGTTTGGTTGCTATTTTTTGCAAGGAGAAAAAAGTAAACAAAACCTGTTTATGAAAGTATTTAAGTGGCATTCTTTTGTGGTAAACAAAACGTTTTATTCAGCAATATATAAATGAATGCAATACCGAAACCACTTGATGTAATTGAAAGCTTAGAAAAATATCTATTCTGTGCGTATCATCATTTCTGAAGCTTGTGCCCCTTTTAAAACCATTCGATAGTCAAATTGCCACCCTCTAAAATAGCACTTGCATAAGTCTTATTAAAAATAGAAAACACATTTGTTACAATTGAAGCAGATTTCATCCTGTCATTTTCTTGTAATTATCTAAACTTTAAGCTTTTGCTAAGTTTGCATAGATAATTACGTGCAATGAAAAAATAAATCAAACTTTATTATAAAATTTTATATCTCATTTAGGTGACTATCAGTGAGATATAGAGTATGCTCAAAGAAAATCAGAAAGCATTACCAGCTAGCCCCATTCTGCCTGTCTATTCAAACCATAGCCTTCTTTCTTTTGTGATCTTCCTAGGGTACTTTCTGGAATCTGCTGACACTACACCAGTATACAATACCAGCAACTTGTTGATGACTTACTGCAATAATCCCTCCATGCCTTATTCAGGGAGCCTTGCCCTTTAGTCCAGTATATAATAACAAGTCTACATATTAGAGAACGCTGCTTCCAAATATCATTCCAGGGTGAAGGAAATCAGCATGGAAAGGCATGCTTTCCTTCTAAAGGACTTTTCATGTTGAAGTTTGAATTTATAAAGCAAATACAAGGACCGTTTTAATTAATATTTTGTACCTTTCACTGGCTTTCAAAATAACCATCAGTCTATTAATATTTTATCTGGAGGACAGGTTCACCTTCAGGATGTTAGAATCAGCTTCTAAGTTAAGACAGAAATAATGGCATGTCTTGAGCAAGCAGTGTGGCCCTTACATTCTAAGAGGGTTTGCATACTGTACATCTTTTAAGAGCAGGGGCTCTGCAACCAGCGCCTCTGTGTTTGAATTCTTCCTCTGTTAGATGGTTCACTGTGAGTCCTTGCAAAAGTTTATGTTCCTCAGTTTCCCTGGATAAAACTGACAGTAATTGTACTTGATTCATAGGCTTCTTCTAAGGAGTAAATTAATTGAGACATATCAAATGTCTATTATATAGAAACTGCTCAATGAATGTTAGCTGGACTTTCTGATAGACAGCTGAGCAAAGTGATGCTTAGAAAAAGTCAATGACAAAGCTAGATTTGAGCTTCTTAATGTGGATTCAAAGCCTTATTTCAACTCTATTATATCCTCTAACTTCTTCAAAAAGGAAGTTGAGCCACTCCTGAAAATAGAATCTGTTAATAAGAAACTAATTTTTATGATTTTCACAAAAAAACCAATAATGTATTTCCCTGAAGAGGGTGTTCAGCTTTACTCCTGACATTGCTTTTGAGTAAAAATGTGATGCTGAGGCCAAGTTGTCAAGATTGAAGGAGTAATCCCTAACTATAAGTCTTTAGCAGAGTTCTTTAAGAACTAATTACATCATACCTTTTCTAAATGAAGAATGTGGCTTGAAAAAGCTTGTTTTGTCTGTGTGTTTATTTATATGTACTTTTTTTTTTTTACAAATTGTATTTCAGGTTGATGCTTCAACTCAGAAAAGTGAAGAAAGTGAGACATTTGACGTAGAACTCACTAAAAATGTCCAAGGATTAGGAATTACCATTGCTGGATACATTGGAGATAAAAAATTAGGTAGTTTTTAAACATTAATATTCTATTTCTTTTATCTTGGCAATTGCCTCTAATGTCTTTGTCTTATGAAACACTGAATCAACATAATATATCTTCATGTGTCTGATGATATATTTTCATGATAAACTGATGCAAGTCTTTCTTTGAAGTAGTGCAGATTACTGTGATATTTTATTTCACGTAAACAAAACCATTGTCTTTTTCTGTAGCCGAGGTTTCTAGTAGTGATTTTGTTTGTGTGGTTTGTTGATTTACATCTACTCAGAATTAGGACTTTATTTTTAGGAGAATGGAGGATGGCTATTCTTTGAGTGTACTTCGTAAATAGTAAAACAAAACAAACTTGTTTCTAATCTTAGAACCTTCAGGGATCTTTGTTAAGAGCATTACAAAGAGCAGTGCTGTGGAACATGATGGAAGAATCCAAATTGGAGACCAAATTATAGCAGTAAGTAACACATTTAATGACAGCTTTGTTAATTTTCATGGTTGAGAGATGCATTCTCCTGGTTTACACCTGGTTTACAGGTAGCTCTGTACTAATTTAACCTTCCTTTTGTGATTTTAGGTGTCAGGTAGGCTGCAGTCCATGGGGCGCAGAGTCGGACACGACTGAGCGACTTCACCACTTCACTTTCATGCATGGAGAAGGAAATGGCAACCCACCCCAGTGTTCTTGCCTGGAGAAGGATGGGCGGGGCACTTAGCAGCATTACTCATTATATTATTAAGTGGAAGTCAGAGCATTGGATAGAAGGTTTATTGATGCCATTTCTGAAAGTGGGACTCTTTCTTGAATAGCTTCTGATAGATCTGATTTCTAGTTTTAATGTTTGGTACATTAATAATCTTTCTTGTATTTTAGCTGCAGATACTCTGAAGATAAAGACCATACATTATAACTTTTAGTGTATTTGAATCTGAATTTGAATTGTGTGCATTTTTTAGTATCAGCAGAATGACACCTATTTTGTTGGCACCATGACCAAGGCTTCTTTAGCCATAAGAGTATAAAGAAATAGAGCCAGACCCTCTTAGTTAGATCAAGGCAGCATTGTTTTCCTAGTAACATTAGTATGTTTGACCATATAGTATTCAAGGTAGTGTAAAAAGAATCCAACTTTCAGTTCTGTGTTTAGTTATAAACTGACCTACCCTAACTACTTTTCAGAACATGAATCCAAGAAACCCCGCAACAAGGGCTTTCTGGTTAAATAAGTTTAGGAAAAGCTTCCTGGAATATACTTTCTTAGGGATTCACAGTAGACATTGAAAAATTTAAAAAATGAGAAGTTTTCCAATAAAGAATCTTGTTTAACTCTTTTATTTCAGAGGTTCCTAAACTTTAGTAATCATGGGTTCTTTCTTCCCCCAAATGTATATTAATATTCTCTGTAGTAGATTTGGGGAATGCTGATTTATCATTTGTTTATATTTTAATGAAGTCTCGATTTTCCCTTTGAGATCTTAATAATGGTAAAAAAATAGAATGTTAAGATAAAGGAGTCCTGTTCACTGCAGCATTATTCACAAGAGGTAAGATGAGTAAGTGACCCAGAGTTCCATCTGCAGATAAATGGATAAAAATGTGTTATATACATACAGTAGAATATTATTTAGTCTTATAAAGAAGAAATTTCTGTTACATCCTACAACATGAATAAACCTCAAGTGCATTATGGTGAGTGAAATCAGCCAGGCCCCCAAAGACAAATACTGTGTGCTTCCACTTGTATGCAATATCAGAAGTAGTCGTGCTTATGGAAGCAGAAAGTAGAACAGTTACTGTCAGGGGCGGGCTAGAGGAGGAGATGGGGAGCTATTGTTCAGTCAGTTTAAAGTTTCAGTTTGCAAGATGAAAATGTTCCAGAAACGTATGACAACCTGAATATATTTAGCTCTACTGAACTATACACATAAAGATGGGTAGGATGGTAAATTTTATGTTTTTGTGTTTTCTTTCACAACTAAACTAAAAGATAGAGATGTCCTTTATCTGTATGTGCCCTTTGCTTCTACATCAAAATTCCCTGACTTTGCTTCATCTTAGTTCCATAAAACTCCTAACTACACCTGTTCACCTCTTGAAATCTGCTCTAAAGATCAAGATGTGCATGTCACATAAGCTGACCATATTCTGTAAAAGAGCTTTCCTGTTGTATCTCTCTTTTAACATACAGTGGAAATTTGCTACTATTTTTTTTATTTTGGAGGAAAAAGAGGAGAGAGTGAATATAATATATACATACTCTAAATCTATATCTGATAAAGAATTAAAAATTGAATACATAGCTAATTGGCCCCCCATGCTATATGTTTTAAACCAATAGAATGCTTTCTTAAAAATCAGCATTCTTGAGCTAAAACTCAGGAGAACATACAATTTACTCATTTAAAGTATATGATTCAGAAACTCAGTATGTTTATAGTTGTGTCTTCATGATCACAATCAATTTTTGAACAGTTTCATTACCTTTGAGAGAAATCCTGTCCCGTTAGCAGTTACTCCCTAGGTCTTAGATCCTCCCTGCCCTGAACAGCTACCAACCTACTTTCGGTCTTTTTAGCCTATTCTGGACATTTCATGTAGATAGACTCATTCAATAAGTGGTGCTTTGTGATTTGCTTCTTTTGCTTAGCATAATGTTTTCAAGTAGGGTGGAACAAGGTCCATCCAGGTGTAGCATCATCAATTCTGAGTTTATTTTTTTAGTTGAATAATATTCTATTAACTCACCATATTTTATTTATCCATTCATCAGTTGATGGACATTTGAGTTGTTTCTACTTTTTGGCTATTATGGACAATGCCACTATAAACATTCATGTATAGATTTTGTGTGGATATATGTTTTCATTTCTCCTGAGTGTATATTTGGGAGTATAATTGCTGGATCATATACCTCTATATTTAACCATTTAGTGAGAAGCAGGATTCCTTTACCTACGATATTGAGATAAAGAAACTTCCCTTGTATGATTTTTAAGAAAACCAAATGAGTTATTTATTTAAAATACATAGTATACTTGGTACATAAGTGTGGTTTAGTTAATTAGATATTTATTGAGGGTCTGAAATGATTGCACATGTAAGTCTCGCAAAAGCTTCCCTTCAAATTTGTGATTATTTGCATTGATTTATAACTAGAATCTCATAGAATTTTGCTTGGGCAAGATCAGTGCTAAAGGATATTGTTGACTCAAAAGTGGAAGCACCTTTTTTCTGAAGTATTTTCTTGCTTTCAATAAAGTCACTGTCTTTGCTCTCATCAGTGTTATGATTTTTTATTTTTAGCAACATTCTCTTACTTCAAAGTTAGAAGCACCTTGATTTTTAAGAAATATCATGCAGTGCTTTGATCACCCATTAATTTTATGTAAAATGTCATCATTTTATAGTCTTTTGAGAGATAGGAAAGTTCTTAACACTAGTTGTTTTTCATGACTGCTGTCTTTAATTTTTTTTTTTCAATTTTGTCTTGGTAACAAGACAAAATTTTGAACTATAATGTTTTAATTTTTAATTATTGAAGTGGTGAGAGGATTAAGAAATTATTTTCTATTATTTAAGGATGTATTATTTTAAAAAATAAAGTCTTTTATTATAAGATTCCTGTTTTATGAATTATGCTGTCTTAACCCCTAGGGTATCAGTGTAGGTATTACAGGGGCAGGGAATAGAGCCAATGAGGCTTTTTCTTTACCACATAAGAATTAATTTAATAAGGGGACTCTATTTTGTAAAGTCAACCAAACTTGTCATTAGACAAAAAGTCATATATTCATTTTTTTAGATTGATATACAGATATCTTGGATAAAAGCAGTATAGAATTTTGCATCTGATTTAAAAAAAATGTTATACAGGAAATGTATCATGAAATGGAAATATGGAAAGGTATCAGATGTTGCCTTTGCTATTCTGTGACTTTGTTAACAGTCTCAATTTCCCTCTTTGTATATGTGTATAATTATAGGCCGTGTTGGAGGAGGGCTTGGCTAGCTAGATGGAGTGTACTGAGGAGCTGGCTTTTCCATTTGTTCTAACTAGAATTTCCCCCCTATAATTATTCATAGCAGTATCTCCACTGCACTGCCATCTCCTCAAGATGGCACCCAGACAGTTTACTGTCATTGTGCCTAGTTCCACAGCACTTTTGTTTCTGCGACAGTTGGGTCTCTTATTGTGATAATGAGGGACCAGAGCTGGCCGGAGCCCTCATTCAGGTTTCAGTGCCTTGTCCCATATGTATGATGTGTGTAATTATGTTGAGCAGAAAGTGCTTCCATAAGGCTTGGGTTTTTCACGTTTATTAATCACTTCTTCATTTTATTAATAATAGTACCTCTTGAAATCTGCTATTAAATCAAATATTAATAAAAGTGAGTAACTTTTCAGTACAAAGCGCCATGCACTGTAATTTTGGAAAAGTAGGTACCATTATTCTCACATTACAGATGAAGATACTGAGGATTTCTGAACCAAAGTCTAGGATTAAAAGTCTGTAATTATTCCATTATTGCAATTTTTTCTGTGCTAGTACCTACCATCTGTGAGATTTGAGTAAGGAATATACTCTTAAATTCAGGTCATCAGGTTTTTGGAGAAAAAAGGAAACATGTTTTTTCTTTACATAATGAACTTTATTGCTATTTAGTAGACAAAATCATATACATTTGGTTTTTCTTAAACTCCATATTTAAAGGATTGAGCTGTAAAAAACTATTGCACACAAAAACTTGCAGCCTAAGTTATGCGCATTTTAAGAATTTTTATGGCACCTCAAAGTTGAGATTTTTGTGAGATTTTTCTCTATGGCTACCCTGAGAATAAATAACGTGTTTATTTCTTTTAGAGTATTTTTGTGTTTGAGGTCTAAAGAACATTAAATTTGAACATGGCTTAAAAACCTCTTTTAATAGAAACCACTCTTAATACTTTATAATTTAACATTTCAGAAAATTTCCGTGTATCTGTACTTAGGATTGTTATTAGTTTATACCTTTTTATTATTCATTTAGCTTAGAAATATACCTGGTATGTATAGTTGTATCAGCACATATGGCTCTATCATAATATACTTAAGCACCTCTTATTCATGGAGAGGTATATTGTTTATAGTGGTTTGCTATTATAAACAACCGGGTTACATACCATTTTGTATATCTTTTATGGACCAGGACTTAAAACTTTTAAGTTTGCTGTAATAGTGTTATTTAGATTTGAATTTTACTTATTACTCAGCACTAAACCTTGTATGCCACATTTTTCTCACTTGGAGTTTTAAATCTGATTAATTGCTCAGTCAGCTAGAGAGCTTTTTGAGTAAGTTTCATAGGAAGAGAATGTGTTGGTGGACTTTCAGAAGCTTTTCTCTCTGAGAACTTCTTAGGTTGCCTTTGCACACTTGGACATTTTGGCTGGCAGTAACATAGACTTCGCATAAAGAAGACTTGGGGAGATAGTCTTAAGCAGCCTTTTAAAATTTGTCTTTAGATGTCTCTTTTATTTTCTATAGGAAAAGGTCTTCTTTTTCCCCTGGAGGAAATCTTGGTCAAGTTATTATTCTCAGAGTAAAATGTCCTATAGCCAATCAGGATCACCAAATACAGCTCTAATTTAGTAATTAAAGATTTCCCATCCTAAATGATATTCTAATTTCAACCCCCACCCTGGCCTAGCAGAAGCCTACTATGAACTGGTAGAGATAGAGAGTGCACTCCTAGTCTGTCTTCCATACTGAGCTTTTCTTTTCCTCCCTCCCCTTCTTGTTATGCCTGCTGACCTTACCAGTTTGAAGGAAGAGAGTAAAAGACAGCAAGGCACTTCATCCCTGACTGGCACTTCTGTAACATGGTTTTTTGCTCTGTGAACCTGGCTCATGCTTAAATGTGACAGTCACTTAGGGTTCCTTCTTGGGTTTCTGGGAAACCCTAGTAGAGATATTTGACCAAGCATTCCATGACAGATGGTGGATTTTTCATCTGACTGACTCTTCTTCCCTTTGGCTGCAGTTTCTCAACATTATGCTCCATAAATTCTTATTTTTGGGCACTGTCATTCCCTAGGGGTCCTCTTGGGTAGGTTTCAAGGTGGCTCCAGACTGACTTTCTCATTTGTGTGAATGTGTGTGTGAGTGTGTGTATGTGTGTGTGTGTGAGTGTGTGTGTATGTGTGGCCCCCTTCTGATGTGTGCCCAGACAGAGGCTGTCAAACAGTTCTCAACATAATAGCAGTTTTCTCTTGTTTCACTGTCAGAGCAGTTAAAGAGCCTCTCCCTTAACCTCCTGATAGAGCTAAACACAAGGTACTTACTGCATCCTTCCTTACAACATGTGACACAGCTCTTTGGACTTGTGGTCATAGATTGAACATCTATGTAGGGATTTATAGCACTCTTCTCTCTAAAAAAGCAAAGCAACCTCCTCTGACTTGATGTTAAGTCACTTCAGTTGTGTCCAACTCTGTGCGACCCCATAGACGGAAGCTCACCAGGCTCCCCCGTCCCTGGGATTCTTCAGGCAAGAACACTGGAGTGGGTTGCCATTTCCTTCTCCAATGCATGAAAGTGAAAAGTGAAAGTGAATTCACTCAGTCGTGTCCGACTCTTAGCGACCCCATGGACTGCAGCCTACCAGGCTCCTCTGTCCATGGGATTTTCCAAGCAAGAGTACTAGAGCGAGGTGCCATTGCCTTCTCCGACCTCCTCTTAAGTCTTGTTAATCTCTAACAGCCCAGCCCTTTAATGTCCTAAATGTGTACAGATTCTAATTCTAGACTGCTTAAATTTCTGCTTTGTGGTCTTCTCATAACACACTTTGGTATAAGATATAATTATAACATCTCATGCTATAATTGATGCTATCAGATGCTATCTTACGATACTATAGGATAACATCATAGCGTCTCAACCAACATTTCCATATATGTTACAATGAGTATAAAATTTGGGGTTCTTAATTTCTTTGACAAGTTATCTGCTCACTCTGTTTCCTAGAAGCTAATAGGCTTTTTTCTTTTGATTTTTGAAATCTAAGAATTTAATCAAAATTTGTCTGTTAGTCTTATTTCTAGTTTTTCATATACCTCTGATTTATAGAGGCAGATTTCTTTATCTCTTCATAATTTCCTTGATTATTTTTCCTTAGTTATTCCCTTCTCCCATGTAATTTTTTGTAATTATATTGATTTTATGCTGCTGCTGCTGCTGCTCCTAAGTCGCTTCAGTCGTGTCTGACTCTGTGCGACCCCATGGACTGCAGCCTACCAGGCTTCTCTGTCCATGGGATTCTCCAGGCAAGAACACTGGAGTGGTTTGCCATTTCCTTCTAGATCAGCCTTAATATGTCTTCAGTCTTATTTCCCTGATCATTTTTATCTACCTAGTCTTATCCTCTGAAAACATAGGAAAATTGCATATTCCTGTCTTCCGTTCTATGACTTTGTACAGTATATAAAATGCTGTTGATGCCTTCATTGTAATAATTTTCTGTTTTGGTAGATACTTGTTTCTTCTTTGTATGTACTCTCTCCATTTCCATAAATACAGTGAAAAATGAATCTCTTTGAAGAGAAGCTTCAGAAAATATCATTCTGTTCCCTGCAGTGATAGTCTCATTGGAAGATATTTGTACTCATGCTTAAGAGCACACGTTTTCTTTCAGACTGTGGTATTCTATTCCTGTGACTTTTTTTTTTCTCATAGATCTGTGAGAATTATGCTTGTGCAAAAGGGGGATGAGATGGATTTTTATACAAACAGTTCAGGAATTGCAAAGCAAGAAGGAAGGAGAAAGTTTAAATTTACAAGTCAATTTCACTTGTAGATTGATAGACTATAGAGGAAACCAGGAAAACAGGATGAAGAACAATGTGTGTCTGTACTGACAGGTGGTTTTCTGTGCATGTTGTGGAGTTGGTTGGGGTCGTGTGTGGATGCATGTGTGTGCATCGTGTGACTTCATTGCGTGTATATAACTCTGTGTGGTGTATGCTCCCAGCTTGGTGTGGTGCCTGGCACTTGATTGGTTTTTGGAATCACCAGTTGAAGTCCACATGCACCTTCTGACCGGCTCCTGTTAATCAAAGACAGTTGTTGGGTTTTACTGATGTTTCACCGGACAGACCAAACAAGATGTTCCCTCACTTGTAGATGCAGCTGCCCTGCCTTCAATCTGGTCATACTCAGACCATTCCTCATAGAAGTTCCTCCAAGTTACTGGTATAAGGACTTGTTTTCTTCCATGGTTTCCAGTTTGGTTTTAGTGTTTTCTCTGTTATATTTTAATTAGTCTTTCTAAAAGGGAATCAATAAGATAGAGATGGGAGGAAAGAGGAGAGAGTTAGACACCTATGTTAAAGTTTCCATTTAGTACAAAAGTATATAAAACTTAACTTGCAGAGTATCAGACTGATTATTTCAATCAGAGGTCTCTAGATTTTTTATTGAATATCCTCATTGTTTAAAAAAAAAACTTATGTCAATCTATCAAGCAGTCAATCGATCTATAACCTATTCCTTTCTCCTTCCTTTTTTCTCCTATCTATGTTTTTATATATGCTATATGATATATAACGCATCTTGTTTTATGTATTTATTATATATTATTTTATATACAAAGTTAATATATGAATTATATATATATGTGTATATAAAACTAAATGAGATTAAACAAATTAAACATAATTAAACAAATTATTTAATTATGAATTTTATTACATTCTTCCAGAAACCTCTACAGTAAAGGTGCTTCATCTTGGAGATCACTGATAACAGGTCTTAGTGTAGTTCTCATTCATTTGGTAAATATTTGAATGCCTACTATGGTCAGGACTGTGCTCAGAAAAGCATACTTACATAGCCATTTTACAGCTGTTTCACAATTCAAAAGGTGTATCAGTGACTTTGAATTTCAGCATTAATTGTATTGTACTACTTTTTCAACTTTCCAAATTTTTCCTTTTAAAATTTTATGTATTTTAAAAATTAAGCTGTTATAACCTGCATTTATTTATTCAGAAATACAATTTGCTTCACAAGTAAATCTTTGCCATATGAGCCAGTTTCCCATTTGTGAATATCTACTCTGAAAACAGCACTGGTTTTGTTGTGTGTGTGTGTGTGTGTGTGTGTGTGTGTGTGTGTGTGTGTGTGTGTGTGTGGCCACGTGGCTTGTGGGTTGTGTTTCCCGCTCAGAGATGCCTGAACCTGGGCCGTCAGCAGTGAGAACACAGAGTCCTAACCACTGGACCGCCAGGGAATTCCCAGCATTTTGTTTTGCTGACACACACAGAACCTGTCCTCTTAGAGGATGCAGTCATAGACCAAATAATGCTGGAAAACATAAAATTAAATTTCTGATAACTGCCATGAAGGAGAATTGGTAAAGGGGGCTTTAACTGTAGTCATGGGCATCAATAGCTTAATTGTGGAAATAACTATTGAACTAAGCGGTTATGGGCTTTTTCTCAGTGAATAAATTAGAAGCAGTGTGGGCTGGAGAGGCTGTCCAGAGAGTCTAGACTGAGGGAACTTAATTTGCAAAGACCTCATGACTGGAAGGAGTGCTGCAAGTCAGAGAAAGGGAAACGATCCTCTGGAGCTGGAGGGCAGAGAAATAGACAGGATGCTGCAGGATGAGCTCGATGATGCAAGGTGGGGTTGACACAGGCCATTCTAAGCCACATTGAGGATTTGGAGCACATCTTAAGGATTGTTCTATCTAAGCAGAGTGGGCTGATAGGATCATATCTGTAGTTTGCAAAGATCACTGGGGCACCCTCAAATGTTTTGTCATTTGTGAATAGGAAAAAGGGAAAATATTTTTTGAAGAGGCAAAGATATAAAAAAGAAAGGTAGTTTCATCATCTTTCTTTGGAATTCATTAGCACTCGGGGGAAGGCAATGGCACCCCACCCCAGTACTTTTGCCTGGAAAATCCCATGGACGGAGGAGCCTGGTAGGCTCCAGTTCATGGGGTCTCTAAGAGTCGGACACGACTGAGCGACTTCACTTTCGCTTTTCACTTTCATACGTTGGAGAAGGAAATGGCAACCCACTTCAGTATTCTTGCCTGGAGAATCCCAGGGACAGGGGAGCCTGGTGGGCTTCTGTCTGTGGGGTCGCACAGAGTCGGACACGACTGAAGCAACTTAGCAGCAGTAGCAGCAGCACTCTGTGACGACTTTCTTCATGATCATCTATACCTCTGTGTCCTACCTAGTATTGGTTTCCAAGCTTGACTGTGTATTTGGATCTCTTGAGAAATATAGAAGAATATTTTAAGAGATAGAGAATCCTAGGCCTCACCCTGAGACCCGCTGGCTTATAATTTCTAGAAAAGAATCTCGATCACTTATATTAAAACAAATGAAACCCCCCTGCTTGATTCCAGTGCACCTGAGCTATTACTGGTCCCCAAACAGGTGTCAGCCCATTCCCTAATTAGGGGAGTACTCATTCCTAATTCTGTTCTCACTGACCAGCAGTAACCACGTGTTTCATGGGTTGGTATCCTTTTATTTTTACCATGTCTTGTTCTAACCATAGGTAGATGGCACAAACCTTCAGGGGTTTACCAATCAACAAGCAGTGGAGGTGTTGCGACACACGGGACAGACTGTGCACCTGACGCTAATGAGAAGAACTAAGCAGGATGCTGAACTGGCATCACGGGAGGACGTCACAAAAGACGCAGTTTTGTCTCCCGTTAATGCAAATGTTAGCAAAGGTGAGGACACGTGAGTCTGATTTTTCGGTTAGACTCATATCAGTTTTTTTCTAATTCTGAAATTATTTAAAGAACAACTTAGTTGTAACTATTCATTAAGAACCAAGTAAAAAGTGATTTTAATACAATGGGGATTAACTGCAACCAGGGATTTGTCCGTTAACTGTAGAAACAGCTTCTGAATAAAGCATATTTCTGTCCTGTTTTCTCAGTCACCACTTCTCATTTGGAATCATGTACGATCATTTCCCTTTCTGTTGTTGCCCTATTTTGGGATGTCATTGATACATTTTCTCTTTAGGGGGAAGTTTGTTCTGCCTAGATTATGTATGTGAGCCCTGTAATGTTTCCAAATGGCCCAGCCTTTTCTTGAAGGAATCTGCTTTAAGTCAGTGTTTAGACTTGACTAGCTCAGTCGGTAGACCATGAGACCCTTATTTCCACATTTAGAAATGTCATTCCTAAGTGTTTGTACATGGACATCTCTGAAAATTACCAAAATTCCCTCCCACATAGCCCCCTGATGTAAGCATTTATTCGTAGAAGTCAGGCTGTTGGTTTGAAAGCGTGTTTCATTTCTCAAACCGTTGACCATTTATTCCACACACTACTGATTGCAGACCAGGAAACAGGGAAGCAAATCCCAGGGGAGTTTTATCACTTTTTTGTTCCATTAGCAGGAGAACTTTCCTGTAAGTACCTGTGATTGTTGAAAACTTCATATACAAAAAGTTAGCTCTCATCTAGGTGTTCAAATAAAGTGGAGTTTGGAAAAGTCAAGTTGCTTGATTATATTACAGGCCTAAGTGCTAAAATCTTCTTATCTTTAAGATAATTATCAAGAAGATGAAGATTCTTTATCTCTGAGGAGAAACACCAGCATATTACCAATTGAAGAAGAAGGTAAACACATGGAGCCAGGTTATTATGATATTTATTACTTTTTTAGATAAATGACTTTTACAAATGTGGTTCAACCTCTATGGATATATTATAAATTATTAGAAAAATAGCTTTCAAAAAAGAGTGTTAAATCCTTGTTTAGAGATGTGATTAATTGCTCTAGTTGATTAAAATTGTTTATTTGTAACTGGCAGATTTTCTTGCTGAGTCAGTCTTCTTCATTTTTTTAAAACTAGAACCTTTAGAAATCATTCTGTTACATTCATGGTTTTATTTCATTCCCCTTATTTCTTAAGATAGAACCAATATGTCTCCTACTGAACAAGCAACAGTAAAGGGTTAAAGCATTTAAAAAATAAACATAAAAAATGAATCTTTAAAGCATAAACTCTTAAATGAAAGTATGCCTATTTTGCAGGATTTTTCCTCCAAATTTTTTTCACGCTGCTTAAATACATTTTAAGGCAGCATTGTTACACATAATTGTGTCAACATGTTGCTACCATCTTTCTAGGCTAGGTGGTCCTTGCTTCCTTGACCTGTCTTATTACTTTAGGTATTTGACATATTAAATCCACTAAATGAAGCCCAAGACAGATTTCCTTATGGGAATTCAGCCTTTCACTAAATAGTTATATTGAAGTGCTGCAGTTCATTAAAATATTTGCTCCTTCATTGTTAACTATTTTTCTTGCTGAAAATTGTGATTTAACTTTTTTGGTTTAAGTGAAAATTTGTGTTCACAGTTATATCCCAAGAGTGAGTAGGATTCTCAGGTGTTAATCACAGTCTGCAATTATTACACTAGTAAGTGTAGGAATTATTTAGGATAAACTGAATATCGCAAGTACTTTGTTGTTCAGTCGCTCTTTCATGTCCGACTCTGTGACCACATAGACTGTAGCACGCCAGGTTTCCCTGTCCTTCACTATATCTTATAGTTTGGTCAAACTCATGTCCATTGAGTCGATGATGCCATGCAACCATCTCATCCTCTGTTGACTCTTTATCATCCTGCCCCCAATCTTTCCCAGCATCAGGGTCTTTTCCAATGAGTTGGCCCTTTGCATCAGGTGGTCAAAGTATTAGAGCTTCAGCATCAGTCCTTCCAATAAATCAGATCAGATAAGATCAGATCAGTCACTCATTTGTGTCCGACTCTTTGCAACCCAATGAATCGCAGCATACCAGGCCTCCCTGTCCATCACCAATTCCTGGAGTTCACTCAGACTCACATCCATCGAGTCAGTGATGCCATCCAGCCATCTCATCCTGTCGTCCCCTTCTCCTCTTGCCCCCAATCCCTCCCAGCATTAGAGTCTTTTCCAATGAGTCAACTCTTCGTATGAGGTGGCCAAAGTACTGGAGTTTCAGCTTTAGCATCATTCCTTCCAAAGAAATCCAAGGGCTGATCTCCTTCAGAATGGACTGGTTGGATCTTGCAGTCCAAGGGACTCTCAAGAGTCTTCTCCAACACCACAGTTCAAAAGCATCAATTCTTCAGCGCTCAGCCTTCTTCACAGCCCAGCTCTCACATCCATACATGACCACAGGAAAGACCATAGCCTTGACTAGGCGAACCTTTGTTGGCAAAGTAATGTCTGCTTTTGAATATGCTATCTAGGTTGGTCATAACTTTCCTTCCAAGGAGTAAGCGCCTTTTATCATGGCTGCATTCACCATCTGTAGTGATTTTGGAGCCCAGAAAAATAAAGTCTGCCACTGTTTCCACTCTTTCCCCATCTATTTCCCATGAAGTGATGGGACCGGATGCCATGATCTTCGTTTTCTGAATGTTGAGCTTTAAGCCAACCTTTTCACTCTCCACTTTCACTTTCATCAAGAGGCTTTTTAGTTCCTCTTCACTTTCTGCCATAAGGGTGGT
The DNA here is from genome assembly GCA_935064755.1 of Tragelaphus eurycerus. Lineage (NCBI taxonomy): Eukaryota > Metazoa > Chordata > Mammalia > Artiodactyla > Bovidae > Tragelaphus > Tragelaphus eurycerus. Next base: position 4,099,931 of record CAKXYN010000015.1, read on the forward strand.
GTCATCTGCATATCTGAGGTGATTGATATTTCTCCCATCATTCTTGATTCCAGCTTGTGTTTCTTCCAGTCCAGCACTTCTCATGATGTACTCTGCATATAAGTTAAATAAACAGGGTGACAATATACAGCCTTGATGAACTCCTTTTCCTATTTGGAACCAGTCTGTTGTTCCATGTCCAGTTCTAACTGTTGCATACAAATTTCTCAAGAGGCAGATCAGGTGGTCTGGTATTCCCATCTCTTTCAGAATTTTCCACAGTTTATTGTCACTGTCAAAGGCTTTGGCATAGTCAATAAAGCAGAAATAGATGCTTTTCTGAAACTCTCTTGCCTTTTCCATGATCCAGCGAATGTTGGCAATTTGATCTCTGGCAATTTGATCTCTGGTTCCTCTGCCTTTTCTAAAACCAGCTTGAACATCAGGAAGTTCACGGTTCACATATTGCTGAAGCCTGCCTTGGAGAATTTTGAGCATTACTTTACTAGCATGTGAGATGAGTGCAATTGTGCGGTAGTTTGAGCATTCTTTGGCGTTGCCTTTCTTTGGGATTGGAATGAAAACTGACCTTTTCCAGTCCTGTGGCCACTGCTGAGTTTTCCAAATTTGCTGGCATATTGAGTGCAGCACTTTCACAGCATCCTCTTTCAGGATTTGGAATAACTCCACTGGAATTCCATCACCTCCACTAGCTTTGTTCGTAGTGATGCTTTCTAAGGCCCACTTGACTTCACATTCCAGGATGTCTGGCTCTGGGTCCTTAATTTCCTTTAGCATTGATTGGTTGCTGTCCAAGGTACTCTGAAGTGTCTTCTCTAGCACCACAGTTTCTGGAAAAGGATAAAAATGTTTCAAAGCACGAAACTCAAGATAGTAGATGGAGTGAGTGTAATGGATAGCCTTAAAGGCTCAACTGTCTGTTTTACTTTGGTGATGTGCATTGAGAGTGAGAGGGTCTAGACGTGGGATCAGGAGTCCCACAATCTTTGTAAAATAAAGGAAAAAAATATCTAAATGATTCTAGTGCCTCTACTCAAGTGCTGGTCCTCAGACAAGGGGTATGATATCATTGCCTCTTCCACAGAAATTCAACTCATTGTGTGAGCCTGGTCAAGTCATTTGACTTTTCAGTAACATCAGAAGATTGGACTTTAGGGTTTTTTTTTAAATATGCCTGGAATCTCATCTTGGGGCATTTGGGGAGGGGGGAACATGGAGGGTTTTTGTGACTGTAGATTGATTGAATGAATACAAATCTTTTATTATTAGCTTACAGATTGCCTACTTTCTTTATTCAGAATCTCACCCTCCTTGAATCACTGCTCACTTGCATAACCACTGCAGAATCAGAGAAATGGGTTATGGGAGGAGGTGGGACTGAACTGACCCTCCTGTTTTTAACTCTCATCAGGTTGAAAGGTTTCCTGTAATTTGTGTTCACTCCTGCACATGTATCCTCTCAGTACTGAATATGCTTTTGAAGAGAAAACACTTATTTTGGGGGGCTAGTCTCCAGATTTTTAAAGAAATATATAGTTTACTATTCTAGTTTCTCAAGGAGAAAGCTGAATATTACTGAATGCCAAAAGATTACATTTAAACTCTATAGTAGGAATCATATTAATTGGTAAAAATTAGTATGTTTGTTTCGTATTTTTTATTTATATTTTCTCATTGTACATGGAGTACATGGAGTTGCATATATTATTTTTTAATTTATTTTGTTTGTTTTTTTTCTGAGTCATAGCATGTTCCCTTCTGTACTCTGTAGAACCAAATGAAAATGAAAGAGATTAACATAGAAGGCAGCATAGTTTTTTAATAGTCACTAGAGGGCCATCAAGTGAATCCTAGAGCTACTTAGAGTCCTCATTATTTTAAATAAAAGTTAGATAATATATGGATACTTTAATTGAAATACAGTTAAGACCTAAAAGATATCTCTTAAAAGAGAATAGTGTTGGAATATTCAGTTCTAAAGTGAATTGTTAAAATGTGTAGAGAAATAAGAGTAAATCATATATTAGGAGAAGAGTCAAACTTATTATTGTCATGTCGGTTCTTTCTTGGTTCTTGTCTCATTTCAACAAAAATTTAGTGTGAAGGACTGAAGGGTTTAAAACAACAGTTACAGCTCAGTTCAGCTCAAGCAGACTGACCTTTTACCAGACAGATAGTCCGAAGACATGGGAGCAGGCCCACCCCAAAGGAGTTGTCCTCCTCCTTCTGATTCCTCTTGGCTTCCCCCTTTTTATACTTTCTGTCTCCTCCTTTTGGTTATGCCCTGTGCAAAATGCAAAATAGGGCTTGTACTCACCACCAGTTAGTGAAAGTGAATGCAAAGGGGCACCCGCTCAAAGCCTATTGATAACTACAAGTTATATAACAGCAGGCTACGTTGTTTATGCCTTCCCACAATTCAGTTTTTTGTCAGATGTGTGTGTGTGTGTGTGTGTGTAGAGTATTTATGAACCCTTAATGGGCTCCTTCCTAGCTACCTTAGGGTCAGGGGTGTGTGTGTGTGTGTGTGTGTGTATGTATGTACAGTATTTATGAACCCTTAATGGGCTCCTTCCTAGCTACCTTAGGTTACCTGGAGAAGCTCCTGTGTTTGATGTGCCTTGGGCGCATGTGCCCGAGTTGGAAAAATCTGTGGTTATTTTGTAACATATTTGTGAGCTCCCCTGGGTGTGTCTAGGATGGGGTTTAGAGATCAACTTGCATCCTTTTCAGCTAGGCCACCCCTCATTGCCCATGCCTAACTTCCTGCCTGACAGTATGACAGACAGGTTCTCATCACTGGGTCTCTGGTACAGAATATTGAAACATGGAGATTTTTGTAGTTTGTCACTAATTGTGTCTACTCTTCCATTAGTGACAGCTGAGAGAGAAGAAATAGAAGATGCTCAACAACAGGAAGCTGCCCTGCTGACCAAGTGGCAAAGGATTATGGGGATTAATTATGAAATTGTGGTACGTTAGCTTCCCATCCCTAACTTCCTAGCTTGTGAACTGCATTTGAGCCGGGAGTTTCTGACAGTAATAAAGATGATTATTATAAATAGTCAAAGATGACTGTTGTAAACAGTCCTGCTGCTGCTGCTGCTAAGTTGCTTCAGTTGTGTCTGACTCTGTGCGACCCCATAGACGGAAGCCCACCAGGCTCCCCCGTCCCTGGGATTCTCCAGGCAAGAACACTGGAGTGGGTTGCCATTTCCTTCTCCAAAGCATGAAAGTGAAAAGTGAAAGGGAAGTCGCTCAGTCATGTCCGACTCTTAGCGACCCCATGGACTGCAGCCCACCAGGCTCCTCCGTCCATGGGATTTTCCAGGCAAGAGTACTAGAGTGGGGTGCCATTGCCTTCTCTGGTAAATAATCCTAGAGAAGTTGCAAACACCAGGGTTTTTTTCAAAGACCTAAAAGTGCTGATTCAGGTATTAAAAAATTCAAATTGGAGTAAGTTGGATAGTAAATAACCAAGGTGCTAAAGTACATGGAATGGAAGTTTTAGAACATATAATTCATCACTATTTCTGGTCATAGTGTATATTATATAGATAAAAGGAAGAGTTTTTCTGATTCTCATTACTGGGATTTATGGAAAGAATCTGAATAGAATGACAGAATTTACTTGAAAATAAAACAAAAATCATCATGACTTAGCACAGAATTGTGAAAACAACTTTTTCCTATTTACTCTTTATCATTCTTATGCTCTTACTCTTGAGGGTTTTTAGTCTGCATGCTTTTTTCATTTTACTTAGGCCATAGTGAACCATTTCATGTTTATTTAACAACTTGCATACCTAGAGTAGCAGTTGTGATCTGCTATTCTAAAAATTGTTTTAATGAAGTGGATATTGATTATGAATCTTTAGGTATATACCAGCAAATTTCAGGAATTTCAAAAGGAACAATAAAATACCTGGTTAGTTAAAAATTTTCAAATTGCTTATGATATTCAAGTAGCTCTAGATTAAAGGTGATAAAACCCAAAAGATGATTACATATAATATTAATAAAAATAACATTTACTGAGTACTTTGTGTCAAGCAGTATTCTCAGTGTTTCTTTTAATCCTCATTACAAAGTTATTTTTTAATCAATTTGTGTCAAATAAGATTTGAGTAAGTACAGCTGTGACTACCATTTTAAATTTGAGTCAAGAAAGAATACAACAAAGTCCAGCTTAACTATGGTTAGTTTAGCATGAAACGAAAGTTGGGAGGTTCCTTCATGGGGTGGGGTTAACATGGCTGGCATGCACAACTAGACTGCACTCCTTTGGGTCACACTTGAGTGGTAAGAGGACGCTTTCACTAGCCTCTCCTCACAGAGGTCAGAACGGAGAGTGGACTTTTAACTGCCCTTTGTCTACATGTTATTTTGGTGGCACTTCCAGTAATGTATCAAGGGTGAAAATTTATTATAAGTCAGAAAGGGCTAAGCTGTTTATAGGCCCTTATCAAACACAGGTAAATATGACATGTCTGGATTTACAATAGCTTCCTATGTAGTTACACAGCACAAATGAAGTAATAGGAGGAGTGGGGTAGTAGAGAGAAGGACTGATGGATGTTGTAAGTGGGGACATGGACGGCTGCATGGAGGAAGTGATACCTAAATAAGGAATTGAAGGATTTTGTCAACAATAGATTTAAAACTCAGATAATGTAGCTTCCAATATTAACTCTGTGCTCATTATCATTAAGATTTGAAAAAGATCTTTTATAATTAAACAGTATTTTCTCAGTCTCTCTATTGCTCAGTTCCCTTAACTATAAAGGGGATAAAGCAGGTCATCTTTAGTATACTTTCTGATTTTAATATTATAGCGATTGGACTGTCTGTTAAAATAGTGATTTCCTAATGTTCTTCGTTATTTAGAGTAACAGTAGAAAATAAAAAGTTTACTCTCCTGTTTTAAGCTTTAATTCACTTTTAAAGACAAGTGTTGTCCCCTTAATACAGTGTATGGTCCAGAGCCTGGGCTATGGGTTCAGACTGCTGAGGTTCAAAGCGCTTTTGTTAGCTGCGTGACTATTGAAACTGACCTCTCAGAACCTCATTTTTGTAAGTTTGGAAGCAGGGATAGACATTGTACCTATTTATGAAAAGTAAGTGAGATAATCTGTATAATAGGATTAGTGTAGTCCTAGTACTCTTGCCTGGAAAATCCCACGGACGGAGGAGCCTGGTAGGCTGCAGTCCATGGGGTCGCTGAGAGTCGGACATGACTGAGCGACTTCATTATCTCTTTTCACTTTCATGCATTGGAGAAGGAAATGGCAACCCACTCCAGTGTTCTTGCCTGGAGAATCCCAGGGACGGGGAGGCCTGGTGGGCTGCCGTCTATGGGGTCACACAGAGTCGGACACTACTGAAGTGACTTAGCATGGCATAGCATAGCATAGCACGTGGAAGGTGGTAAGGGTGTGTCTTTCTGTGTGTGGTTTGAGCTCAGGCTTCTGGTTTTATCAATGGTCCTCTGACTACCTTCCATCTGGTATCAGCATCTTCGATAACACAGAGTGTCTTGGAAACTTGCACCTGGCTGCTTCCTCTTGGTTTGTGTTGGTTCAGGGAACTAATAGACATCAATACTCTTTCCAAGGCAAAACGCTAAAGGTTTGCAGCTTTAAAATAAGGTTTTTGAAGCTTTTGTGAGAAATTTGACCTTCTGGGGGGTGAACATAAAATACATACAGAAAAAGAAAAAAAAATGAAAGAATATTAAAAATGGTGATGATATTTCTCCTTTCAGGTGGCTCATGTGAGCAAGTTCAGCGAGAACAGCGGGTTGGGAATAAGTCTGGAAGCAACAGTAGGCCATCATTTTATTCGATCTGTCCTCCCGGAAGGTCCTGTTGGACACAGTGGGAAGCTTTTCAGTGGAGATGAGCTGTTGGAAGTAAGCAAGCTATTCCATCTTCCCCTTCGTAAATAAAATTCTGAAAAGGCTGTGGGATGCTTAATGTGGTAAACAATTAAGTTCTTATTTTAAGTTCCTCCTCCAACGGGTACTTGAGAGAGATACACAAGTAAAACTTTACCCAGAGCAGAAATTTCCAGTCTATATGTACATTGATCATCAGACCTAATTCCATGCATGGTTTTTGTTTGTTTTAGGTCCAAAGAATATAAAAACTGTTTTTACATTTTTTTAAACATTCAAATTTTAGAATAGGTAATATATTCACGTTTCATAATCACATATAAGACAAAAATATACTCCAGTGAAAAGTGTTTTTTTCTGTCCCAACCCTTCATTAAGTGTAACTGCTTATTATTGGTTCTATGCAATCTTCCAGATATTTTTAATGAATATGTATGAAAAATTGAACTTATTAATTTATCCTACTTTTAAAATGCATTAGTATATAATAAAATACATGCCATTTTTTATCTTGAGTTTTTTCATTTGATGGTAATACAGCATTTTAAAACAAGCTTTGTTCTTTGGGAAGAATTTTATTAATTCTCCCTTTCCAAACTATTACACAGGCATATGAAACATGGGTGAAAGCTAGTGATCTTTCTGTGAGTACTTTAGAAAGTCCAATTCTAATAAGACTGTAGTGTTGCATGTAAATTATTTTAGGCAACACTACTACAGATCCGGCCATAGTTCTGAGCATAGTATAGTTATGATCATCCCTTGAGTACAGTTTATCTTAATGTAATAAAAAATTGCTTTGAAGTGTTAGGATGTGTTCTTTCTTGGTCAGCTTTTCTTTTTGCACAGGTGAATGGCATAACTCTACTTGGGGAGAATCACCAGGATGTGGTGACTATTTTAAAAGAGCTGCCTGTAGAGGTGACAATGGTGTGCTGTCGCCGAACGGTGCCACCTACTGCCCCGTCAGAGCTGGAGAGCCTGGACTTATGTGACATTGAACTAACAGAAAAGGTATCAGACACGCAGATACAGGGGACTAATCCGAATGTATAATGGAAGGCTATATGACGTTTAAAAATCTTTAAGCCTTTTTTTCTCTTACTTGGTACTGATTTCCTCACAAATCCTGTGGCGTATAGGATAGATCTTGGAGTCAGACAGACATAGATTTGAATCAGGCTTGACCCTTTACTCTCTCTGTGACCATGGGCAAGTCACTTCATCTTTCTGAATCTCACTTTTCTTGAGGTAAAGTGTCAGTCATTAGGTATTATTACAAAATAGGTACTTCTATAATTTATTCATAGTATTCCTATGAAATAGACACTTGTCCCCCTTAACAGAGGGAAAATTGAAATATGAAAGTAGTGAATATATAGTACATATCTAGTCAAAGATACTTTTGTATAACCTCTCCAACTCAGTGCTTGTCATGTTGGTGATAAGAATAGGGGAAAATAAGAAATATAATGCTAAATTCTGTAGAAATCAGTCTAGCACCATACATATCCAGGTGATATAAATGGGATTATTACAATAAACCAGGTGGACAGATTTGCATCCATGGTCCTGCTGTACAATAATTGTTAAAAAAGCAAAGATAGTATTTAAAGTAACATTTCATCATCAAAAACATGTTTTTCCTATCTGATGTCTTCAAGAGATATACAAAACTGAATTAATCTAGATTCACTGTAATATATTTGACTAAAAGACTCTAATGTTTGAACCCCTATTTTTGTGCCAAGTGCTTTTTAAATATTACCTTACTTAATCTGCAAAAATTCTTTGAGATGGGTAACTATGAAGCCCAGGTTAAGAATGCAGCTCAAGGCAACACAGATAAAATAAAAATAATAGAGGAAGTCTTCAAGCCAAGGCCAGTGTGTCTTCAGATATCGTCTTGCCACTGTGCATGTTAATTTATTAATGAAATAATCACATGCACAACTCATAGTATTTTAGAACCCTTGTTTGTTCAGTGTGTAGAACTTATACATACAGCCATTTCCTCTTGAATTGTTCTCATTTATCATAAGCATTCTTTTTCTTTAATATCAAAAATAGCTTTACATTTCTTTTTCTAACAACAGATGTGATTCAGACACTGATGAAAAAAGGTGAAAATCACACAGAATTATGCTGCTAAGATAGAGTCACTATATATTTTTATGGAAGCTCTTTGACCCATACATTTTAAGTGCCTATTACAAGTTAGGTTATTTCTAAGTTGCTACCTTAATTCATGAAGATTTCTTAGTAAACTGTTGCTGCTCATATGCGAGTGCTATATTCTGGACAGATGCTGGGAATCTCCCTTTGCCTCATAGTGTTGGTATGTACATCTGCGGATCTAGTACATCTGAAATAAGAGCTGTCTGGTCTGTTTATCCAGCCTCACGTAGATCTAGGTGAGTTCATCGGGTCCTCGGAGACAGAGGATCCTGTGCTGACAATGACTGATGTGGGTCGGAATGCAGAGGAAGTTCAAGGACCTTTGGCTATGTGGGAAGCCGATACTCAGAACATAGAGCTGGAGAAAGGGAGCAAAGGACTTGGTTTTAGCATTTTAGATTACCAGGTAAATATATCCTACTTCTAACAATTTTTTTTAAAAAAAGATAACAGATGCTAAACGCATATTGTTACTGGCAGAACAAAAGTAGGTAATCAAATATGTGTTCTTGTTTCTAATCTTTCAGAATAATAATTTATAATAAGATTATTATTATAAAGCATTTTTTGACATTGAGATTTTTGAGCTCTTTTATATTTCAGCTCTTGGAAATTTGAAGACTATGCAGAATACTTTTTAGGAATATCATAGAAATACAGTTTTCCTGTTTCTTTGGAGAATATGCATAAATTGTTTTTATTTCCTTGCTCTTGTTCATATTTGAACCATATTTGGTAAGACAGAAACTATCAAATACTTACTTTGTCTGAAGTGAATGATAGATGTATAATTCTGGATATATTGTAAATTCTCATATTCTTATTATTTGACCAAACTTGATGATTAATCTTAAATTAGGTCAGCTCAGGTGTAGCCTGCATCCTCGTGCTGTGCTCAGTGCCGAGTGACTGAGGGGATGCTACTGCTGGGTGATGAGGTGCTGCTGCTCCTCATTAATTAATACTGAGCTGGAAGGCTGTCTCAAATGACTCCAGAGGGTTGTATTCTTTCTCAGGCATGGTTCTGGAGTCTTATTCTAATATTAAGGTTGCTGTGTATCAGAAAACACTGCATTATCAACTACGATATGGCCTCCTTTTGCATTTCTTCATTCCCAAAACAAGCCCTTTCCTCAGAACACTCACATCTACTGATGTTCCACAGCAGTAACAGCCTGTCGGTAAATGCTGCTGTTAATAATTCATGAATCTCAGATGATAGTTAGAAAATTGGACAGTTTTATCAATAGCTGAAGTCACACTTTTAAATTTACCTATAAAATTTAAAACATCTACTTGGGAACCATTGAAAGTGGGGATGGCATTGTTTAGGGTGGACTCTTCCTAAACTCTTCAAAATGGAGATAGCCTTCACCCAGATGATTCACTGGAAGTGTTGTATGGAATTTTTAAAAGACACTTTGAAAAATTCACCCATCCATTACAATGCAGAGAGTGCAACCTGTAATAACATTTTTAAGTGTAGAGAGGAGTTGCCTGCTCTTTGCTTTCTTGTCCTTTCAGGATCCAGTTGATCCAGCAAGCACTGTGATCGTCATTCGTTCTTTGGTGCCTGGGGGAATTGCGGAAAAGGATGGACGACTTCTCCCTGGAGATCGACTCATGTTTGTCAATGATGTTAACTTGGAAAACAGCAGTCTTGAAGAAGCTGTCCAGGCCCTGAAGGGTGCACCATCAGGAACTGTGAGAATAGGAGTTGCCAAGCCTTTGCCTGTAAGAATTCAGATTTTATTGATTTCTTTTTATTTGCAAATAAAAGTGACTTGCAGCCTTTTTGCTTCAGGTATTTTCATGATTGAATCATGACTTTTGATACTTTTCATCAGCATGGTTATTGGCTTCATGAGTTAAAATTTAATTTTGAGTAATATTTTTTTTAAAGGATAAAGGAAAGAAACAGCCAGGAAGTTCAGAAATAAATTTAAAAGCTAATGTTCTGTGGTTCACTTTTAGCTTTTTTTAATTCAAAAATAAGGTCATGATCAATATAAAAAGAAATGTTTTCAAAGAAATAGGCTTTAAAATATCTATACGAATAAGTTGACATATTAGAGAAATTAATAATAAGAGCTAACGGTGGAATCTTCAGTTATAGTGGAAGAAATAGAATCTCTGTCAGAGTGGATTAAGTCCCGGTATTTGGTGGACTTCAAAATATTTTTTGTATAATTACTGCAGAGCAAGAAATTGAACTTTCTAATTTAGGTACATCAGCCTGCAGTTCTCCTCCTGGGAGGGAATCCCATTCATGTTATTAATTACTGCAATGTAAAAACAACTAATAAATTCATGCTACATAATGTCAGTATGATTATTTGGTACAGTGATTGCAACATAGCACTTATCATTGAATTGCAATGAAATATTAGAGACAGTCTCAATATTTGTGTTTTTTTTCAGTGTATAAATATATTTTAAGTAAAAAAGACAAATAATATTTTCTCGTAAATAAACATAGACACATAGATATATTTGCATAAACATTGAATAAAAGTCTGTTGACGTTGTCGAAGAGTTTATTTAGATTGTAAGCTTGTTGATGTATTTAAAATGTTGAGTAGATTTTTTTATGCTCTGCTTTTCATTCCATAACAAATTTTGGTAACCCATGAAAATGTATTTATGAAAACAGGAAGAAAGGAAGGGAAGAAGAAAGGGAATATTAAACAAATCTCAAATTAAACCAGGATTCTAGGAATCAGAACAAGGGTTCAGTATGAAGAGTGTAAGAATGAAGATAGTGCATTATGGGACTCTACATATTTATTAATATTGACCATACATTTGGTTTCTGTTACACAAAGAAAATGGCAAACATGATCAATACACGTGTTTTGCTGCCCTTAAGGGAAAATGGTGCCACTTAACTCTGAAGCAGTTTTTTTTTTTTCCCTGCTGCTGCTGCTGCTAGCTAGTTCCAAAATAAGTTTCTTTCATATGAGTATTTAGTATTTCAAATTGAATATGCATTGCAATTGTGATAAATCTCATTTATATGAAGTCAGTTTTACTAAAAATTAGGCTCATACGTATGGGCAAAGAAGATAAACATTTTTTTTCTCTGCAATACTTTTGCACATATTGGTGATGTAGGCAAGACAATCTAAATGTTTTAGCTTTTTTCCCCCCTGATATTGTAAGAAGAACGCTAGATTTTCCATCACTGTGATCATAGTTATAATTTGACTCCTCAGGAGTGCAATATAAGTGTATGGTATACATACAGAGTTAGTGGTGTTTTTTAAGCCATGCTAAATTAAGAGACTTCATTGAGAGTTTACTAAAGGTCCTTGTTAAAGAAATTAACATTTTTAAAAATAATCAGGAGTGCAGTGTAAGTATATTGTATACATACAGAGTTGGTGGTGATGGTTGTATTTTGAGCCATACTAAATTAAGAGACTCCGTTGAGAATTCACTAACTATCCTTGTCAGAGAAATTACATATTACTTTAAAGTAATAGTCTAGTAAGGAATGACAGAGAGACATTGGTCCTTCTTTTTAATGTTTTCTTTTTCTGAAAATTCTTCTACATCTTTACACCTAAAAGTTGCCTTATTTCTGTATTTAGAAATCATTGTTTAATTTGAGTATTTGGTAGGTGACCAGAAGTGACCAGAAGATTATTATAATGTAAAACATTGTTGATTTTGATAATCTTTTTGTAAGAAGGGTGAAGAAATTTGTAGAAAGGAATTCTCATCTAACAGATGATGTTGGTATTGGGATAAGCATTTTTACTGTGTCTTAAAATATAAAACTGTTCAACATGAATATTTATTATGTTTCTTGTTCATCATTTATGTTAAAGTTGTTTGTTTATGATGACTTTATAACTTGAAAACATTATTTGAAAACTTTCCAATTTTTCCTCCCCACCTTACTTTTTTTCTCCCCTCTCCTCTGTTTTCCCTTCCCTCCCTCTTTCCGGTTCCTCCTCTTTTTCATGAACTCATCCTCAAACACTGAGTTTCATTCTCCCTGCAGCTGTCCCCAGAAGAGGGTTATGTTTCTGCTAAGGAGGATGCCTTTCTCTACCCGCCACATTCCTGCGAGGAGGAAGGGCTGGCTGATAAAGCCCTCTTCAGGGCTGACTTGGCTCTGGTTAGTGGCACGCTGGCTTATCAAGCTTTCTTTCAAAATCTTAAATGTGTCTTATTTTTGCTTTTCAAAACATTCTGAAGTCTTACTGTATTCTTTGTTCATTATATTTTGGAAAACTTAACATTTTATTTTCAACTTCAGTAGTTCTCACAGTTCAAAATGAGAAGAAAAGCAAACCATTATATACCTAAAAAATGTTGGATTTGTGGCAGAAATTCAGTTAGCAGTGTATTATGTCAACATGTAAATTTAATCTTTATATCATATCAAAAGTTATTAAAGCACTTGTTTGTTCTAAATATGTACTTGAGTATCTCTAAGCATACTTTAACTATTTTCAATATTTAGCCATAGATCAGTTATTTTAGCTTCCTTTTAATGATGTAGCAGTTATATTATTTCATTAGATATTAATAATATGAAAGTCACATACACTGGTTCACTTACAGATTAAGAGCACAAAAGCTTCCAAAAGAGGGAATGTTCATGTTTTCTATGAATACATGTTTGTTAACATTATTGATTTGCCAGAAGCTTTTACATTAAAATTTTATTTTTACTTGGTCTATATAAAATCATTAATAACTACACTTAGGGACCACTAGAGGCCAACTTTGTTGGGTGAATACATGGTTCTTACTGCTGAGAACCTTATGGTCTGGTAGAGGAGCCAGTGCTATGTTAATACTTAATAAAGCTTAAAACTAAATACCAGATATAAATATACATATGGCATTTATACAAGTGTAAAAATTAAACATCCTATTCCTAGTACTTCTTTCATTAAAGCCAGGTTCCTGACCTAAAATTTTTTTGGAGTGCTGGGAAGCATTCCTCAGTGTGACTAGAAAGGAGTATTTTAAATACTTATCTTAGTGGTGTTGGACTAGTGAGAAGTTTCAAACCTGTGAAATTCTCCATTAGGTGTTTAAAACTAATTGTGCACATCTTGCTTTGATTCTAAGAATCCTACTGTTGAAAGATATGGTTCTTCTTGTTAGTTATTTTTCAGTTGCCAGCCCCTGAATCAGCCATTTGGAGTTTTGGTGTATATTGTAATCAGTACAATTATTTCACATTATAATTCCAGGTAACTGGAAAAAAAGTATTTTTTTTAATTACAGAAATATTTAAACTTAGAATTGCTCTAAGCCCTTTGTTGTTACCTTTTGCCCTTTCATTGATGAGACAAAATAACCCTCTATGCTAGCACCAGTTTGTTCTGTTACAGTGGTTGGTTTCTGATGTGTTGAAGAGAGTGAAGAGGTCCTGTAGAAATGATACCAAAGAATGATACCAGTATGCCCTTTAGTCTTAGTAACAGAACAGAATTTCCATCTGATGTTACTGTTTTTATTTCTAGGTGAATGCAAATGATGCTGACTTAGCAGATGAATCTGCCTTTGAGTCCCAGTACTCTGCTGATAATGACAGTATCTACTCCACTCAAGCCTCTCTTTTATCTCTCCATGGAAGTGCTTGTAGTGATAACCTGAATTATGGTCCCTCCCTTCCATCTTCTCCTCCCAAGGTACAAAGGAAATGCCATTTTATTTATGAGAGAACTTATTGCCCAGAGATCATTGCTAATGGGATTTTGTGGGAGTGGTATGTTAAAGACCTTATGTTTATGCAGTGACAACTTCACTCTTAGATGAAAGTGCAGTTTCCTGTCGGTAGTGTTAGCTGGGTATCTTGTAGACTCCAAGGGACTATTTAAATCTGGGTTCTGTGATACAGTGTGATAGATACAAGAGTTCAAAACTTTGATTAGGATTTGCATATTAGACAAAAATTTTAATGAAATGTATTTCTTAAATTGTGTTTTTGGCAGTGTCTACTTTGGAAACATTACAAGAGTAACTTTATTTTCTGAATGGTTTTAAAACTGATTTCCATGGAAAATTGGATAGTAAAATAGTCCTTGCATTAGTTTAATATTTATTATCTAAGTTGAACTTAATGCCGTCATATATTTTTATAGAATATAATGCCAAAGAATACTTTATGTAAAAAACAGTGAATGGCAAAGAATGTTTAAGTTACTAGAAGTAAATGAAGAATTTAGCTACTGTATGATATGTCTGTGCCATCGACATTTTAGAGATAGATTACTGGTGTAAGTGCCTCACCCAGCTCTATTCATTTTCTTGGTGACACGCTCTATAATTTTTTTTTCCTTTATTTATTTAATTTTTTTCTGTAATTTTTAGTAAGTAACATTTTATAAAGCTTATTCAGTCTTTTGTGTGTGATGTGATATATCACTGTTTGAATTTGGATTTCTGATTGGTTATGAAGTGAAACAGGTTTTCATATATTGCCATCTGATTTTCATATCCATCAATGACATTTTCATATCTTTTGGTCATTTTATAATGGAGTTGCTTGTCTTTCTATTGATTTCTTGGACTCATTTATATTTCCTAGAAGTTTAATAAACAGAGCAATTTAGTGTGTATTTATTTATGAGTGTGTATGTGAGTGTGTGGTGATGGAATTCCAGTGGAGCTATTCCAAATCCTGAAAGATGATGCTATGAAAGTGCTGCACTCAATATGCCAGCAAATTTGGAAAACTCAGCAGTGGCCACAAGATTGGAAAAGGTCAGTTTTCATCCCAATCCCAAAGAAAGGCAATGCCAAAGAGTGCTCAAACTACCGCACAATTGCACTCATCTCACACGCTAGTAAAGTAATGCTCAAAATTCTCCAAGCCAGGCTTCAGCAATATGTGAACCGTGAACTTCCTGATGTTCAAGCTGGATTTAGAAAAGGCAGAGGAACCAGAGATCAAATTGCCAATATCCGCTGGATCATAGAAAAAGCAAGAGAGTTCCAGAAAAACATCTATTTCTGCTTTATTGACTATGCCAAAGACTTTGACTGTGTAGATCACAATAAACTGTGGAAAATTCTGAGAGAGATGGGAGTACCAGACCACCTGATCTGCCTCTTGAGAAATCTGTATGCAGGTCAGGAAGCAACAGTTAGAACTGGACATGGAACAACAGACTGGTTCCAAATAGGAAAAGGAGTACGTCAAGGCTGTATATTGTCACCATGTTTATTTAACTTATATGCAGAGTACATCATGAGAAATGCTGGACTGGAGGAAACACAAGCTGGAATCAAGATTGCCGGGAGAAATATCAATAACCTCAGATATGCAGATGATACCACCCTTATGGCAGAAAGTGAAGAGGAACTAAAAAGCCTCTTTAGATGAAAGTGAAAGTGGAGAGTGAAAAGGTTGGCTTAAAGCTCAACATTCAGAAAACGAAGATCATGGCATCTGGTCCCATCACTACATGGGAAATAGATGGAGAAACAGTGGAAACAGTGTCAGACTTTATTTTTCTGGGCTCCAAAATCACAGCAGATGGTGACTGCAGCCATGAAATTAAAAGACGCTTACTCCTTGGAAGGAAAGTTATGACCAACCTAGATAGCATATTCAAAAGCAGAGACATCACTTTGCCAACAAAGGTTCGCCTAGTCAAGGCTATGGTCTTTCCTGTGGTCACGTATGGATGTGAGAGCTGGACTGTGAAGAAGGCTGAGTGCCAAAGAATTGATGCTTTTGAACTGTGGTGTTGGAGAAGACTCTTGAGAGTCCCTTGGACTGCAAGGAGATCCAACTGGTCCATTCTGAAGGAGATCAGCCCTGGGATTTCTTTGGAAGGAATGATGCTAAAGCTGAAACTCCAGTATTTTGGCCACCTCATGTGAAGAGTTGACTCATTGGAGAAGACTCTGATGCTGGGAGGGATTGAGGGCAGGAGGAGAAGGGGACGACAGAGGATGAGATGGCTGGATGGCATCACTGACTCGATGGATGTGAGTCTGAGTGACCTCCGAGAGCTGGTGATGGATAGGGAGGCCTGGCGTGCTGCAGTTCATGGGGTCGCAAAGAGTCGGACACGACTGAGCGACTGATCTGATCTGATCTGATCTGATGTGAGTGTGTATGTTTTGAAAATCTGAAAATGTGTAGGAATGATTCCTTTTAACCTCAGGAAAGAAGAGAAGGTATTCTTGGAGAAAAAAATGAAAGCATGGGAAGTTGGTTGCATCTGTAATATCAGTACATTATATCCTTTTAAGAAGAAAGAGAAATTGAAGAAAATATGCCAAAATATTACTGTATGTTAAATCATGGCAAAGGGTTCATATATGGATATATTTTCCCTTTTTTTCCATGTTGGAAATATACTGTAAATAAACGTAATCATTACAGTAAAAGATTGGATAATAATTCTTTTTTGAATATATGAAGTATATATTTTCCAAATAAATTCAGTGGGAAGGAAATCGGTATTTATGAGTCGCTTGGAAAGTAGAATTTCAATAGGCCTTGGACAATTTTCCTCCTTGTCTGATTAACAAGAAATTTTGGGGCCAGAACATTTTCAAAGCATTTTCTTTTATGTTCAAGATGCACCTGTTATCCTTGCAGACGATGCTGGGCAATCTCCTTGAATTGGTTTGCGAGGTATAATCTTGAATGGAACAGCTGCTCCTCTCTCACCACACCTGAGACTGTGACTGAGACCTGTCTGGAACATATTCCTTCTTTAGTGGCCTCAAGGCTGAAAGCTGAGTTCATCTCCTAATGGAATCTTCTAATCTGCTGCATAGCACACTCCTTCTTGCCAGTGGGACATATTGCATTGTTTAACTTAGTAATTGTTACTTAAAGGGATTACACAATGTGCATGCTGAGAAGCATATACTTTATGGGGCAAATGCTGGCTATGCACAGCACAACATATTGGCTTACTAAAGTCTGTTGGACTCCTTTTTTTTTTTTTTTTCCAAGGCAATTTACTCTTTTGTTGAAGCAAATTTTGGCAAGCTGGCCTATCAACTGAAATATTTAAACTACAGAAAAACAAAGGAGACACTAATGAGGGTGTTTTAAAACACATTGTGAAACT
The DNA here is from genome assembly GCA_935064755.1 of Tragelaphus eurycerus. NCBI lineage: Eukaryota > Metazoa > Chordata > Mammalia > Artiodactyla > Bovidae > Tragelaphus > Tragelaphus eurycerus. The sequence continues at coordinate 4,117,070 of CAKXYN010000015.1, forward strand.
CCTGTGTGATTTCAGTTTTCTTAGAAAGTAGGACTGTTTGTGTATCGTGGTGCATCTTTGCCACTTTTCTGGCTTGTTTGTTTTATGGCATTTTTTTAGTACTAAGATATTTTGCGGGAAAATTGAAAAAGTTAGATTATTCATTCATCTTCCTATTTCTTTGCACTAAATTTATTTTTAAAAGACAGAGTGGCAGTTTGTTATGGAACTTAGACCTGACCGTTTTTCTTAAAGAAAAGTGAGCTCATTTGGGGATTTTTTAATTGAAAAAATGATACCACATGTGATCTTTAAGAAAAAGAGAAACCTCCATACAGATTTGAAAGAAGGATAAAAGAGTGAGAGGATCTCAGTGATTCCTCAAATTTTTGACTCTGCTAATTATGTCATAATCTCGTAGCCTTGAATGGTGACTGGAAATGCACAAGTACGTTTACCTGTTTTCTTTACCCTGATGAGAAGGCTTTGACATTTGCCAGGCGTGCTGCTGGAAGCTCTAAGAGCTGATCACCCAGAACAGGGTCTTATTATAGAGGGAGGCCTTCTTCCTAAGGGCAGAGCCTGGACCTAGACCACTGCCTAGCTTAGCACTGTAGGCATACACTGAAGCTCCTCTGCACAGAATTCTCCCATTTGGGCGATCATTCGGCCTTTTTTTTTTTTTTTTTAATAAAGGAGTTGTGTTTGCTTAATTTGATTAATAATCATTTAGGGACTTAGGAGAAAAAAACATTACTCAAGAATCTGAAAAATATGGCCATTTCCAGCAGCATTTGGATTGATAGAGTCAGGTCACTGAAAAGTGGACATTAAAGCTGGTGGGTTTTCTCATTCTTCTAGGTTTTAGTTTTTTCATTAGTATTTTTATTGAAGAAAGTAGGGAAAACCACTAGACCATTCAGGTATGACCTAAATCAAATCCCTTATGATTATACAGTAGAAGTGAGAAATAGATGTAAGGGCCTAGATCTGATAGATAGAGTGCCTGATGAACTATGGAATGAGGTTTGTGACATTGTACAGGAGGCAGGGATCAAGACCATCCCCATGGAAAAGAAATGCAAAAAAGCAAAATGGCTGTCTGAGGAGGCCTTACAAATAGCTGTGAAAAGAAGAGAAGCGAAAAGCAAAGGAGAAAAGGAAAGATATAAACATCTGAATGCAGAGTTCCAAAGAATAGCAAGAAGAGATAAGAAAGCCTTCTTCAGTGATCAATGCAAAGAAACAGAGGAAAACGACAGAATGGGAAAGACTAGGGATCTCTTCAAGAAAATCAGAGATACCAAAGGAACATTTCATGCAAAGATGGGTTCGATAAAGGACAGAAATGGTATGGACCTAACAGAAGCAAAAGATATTAAGAAGAGGTGGCAAGAATACACAGAAGAACTGTACAAAAAAGATCTTCACGACCCAGATAATCATGATGGTGTGATCACTGACCTAGAGCCAGACATCCTGGAATGTGAAGTCAAGTGGGCCTTAGAAAGCATCACTATGAACAAAGCTAGTGGAGGTGATGGAATTCCAGTGGAGCTCTTCCAAATCCTGAAAGATGATGCTGTGAAAGTGCTGCACTCAATGTGCCAGCAAATTTGGAAAACTCAGCAGTGGCCACAAGATTGGAAAAGTTCAGTTCTCATCCCAATCCCAAAGAAAGGCAATGCCAAAGAATGCCCAAACTACCGCACAATTGCACTCATCTCACACGCTAGTAAAGTAATGCTCAAAATTCTCCAAGCCAAGCTTCAGCAATATGTGAACCGTGAACTTCCTGATGTTCAAGCTGGTTTTAGAAAAGGCAGAGGAACCAGAGATCAAATTGCCAACATCCGCTGGATGATGGAAAAAGCAAGAGAGTTCCAGAAAAACATCTATTTCTGCTTTATTGACTATGCCAAAGCCTTTGACTGTGTAGATCACAATAAACTGTGGAAAATTCTGAGAGAGATGGGAATACCAGAACACCTGATGTGCCTCTTGAGAAATTTGTATGCAGGTCAGGAAGCAACAGTTAGAACTGGACATGGAACAACAGACTGGTTCCAAATAGGAAAAGGAGTACATCAAGGCTGTATATTGTCACCCTGTTTATTTAACTTATATGCAGAATACATCATGAGAAACGCTGGACTGGAAGAAACACAAGTTGGAATCAAGATTGCCAGGAGAAGTATCAATAACCTCAGATATGCAGATGACACCACCCTTATGGCAGAAAGTGAAGAGGAACTAAAAAGCCTCTTTAGATGAAAGTGAAAGTGGAGAGTGAAAAGGTTGGCTTAAAGCTCAACATTCAGAAAATGAAGATCATGGCATCCGGTCCCATCACTACATGAGAAATAGATGGGGAAACAGTGGAAACAGTGTCAGACTTTATTTTTCTGGGCTCCAAAATCACTGCAGATGGTGACTGCAGCCATGAAATTAAAAGACGCTTACTCCTTGGAAGGAAAGTTATGACCAACCTAGATAGCATATTCAAAAGCAGAGACATTACTTTACCAACAAAGGTTCGCCTAGTCAAGGCTATGGTCTTTCCTGTGGTCATGTATGGATGTGAGAGCTGGACTGTGAAGAAGGCTGAGCACCGAAGAATTGATGCTTTTGAACTGTGGTGTTGGAGAAGACTCTTGAGAGTCCCTTGGACTGCAAGGAGATCCAACTGGTCCATTCTGAAGGAGATCAGCCCTGGGATTTCTTTGGAAGGAATGATGCTAAAGCTGAAACTCCATTATTTTGGCCACCTTCACTCATTGGAGAAGACTCTGATGCTGGGAGGGATTGGGGGCAGGAGGAGAAGGGGACGGCAGAGGATGAGATAGCTGGATGGCATCACTGACTCGATGGATATGAGTCTGAGTGACCTCCGGGAGTTGGTGATGGACAGAGAGACCTGGCGTGCTGCGATTCATGGGGTCACAAAGACTCGGACACGACTGAGCGACTGATCTGATCTGATCTGATTTTTATCCTCTTTTCCTTCTCACCTCCAAAGACAGAATGCAGAAATAATTGTTTTAGAATTGGTACACTTTTGTTTTAAAGCTCAATATGGCTTTGTGGGAGAAGATACTTTTTCTCTATTTTGACTTAATAGTCCAATCAGTAAAGACTCATTAGCTGTGTAGTGCATTTCCTCCTCTTCTTATCCATATGCCCATGCCCCACACTCCGTAGTGCACCCATAGTCTATCTTCTTGCTCCACCGATGAAAAGATTACCAGTTTGGTTCATGTCCTGCATTCCTGAATGCTGGTCCCTGGAAATGCGGTTGATTCTAGTGCAAGTTGAAATTCATGTTTGTCACCATAGAAACCCCTCTTCATACCTTATAAATCAAACAAAATCAATGGATTCCATGCTTAGAAAAAATAATAATAAAAATCTACATATTTGTAGGAACAAATCTCCACTAGTGTCATTCTGTAGCATAAAATATTGCTACCTTCATAGTTATGTTTAAAATCTTGATACCAGTTTTTATTATTTTGTGGAGAAAGGGTTGGTCTCAAAAACCGATTACATCACTGTAATAAAGATGATGAGAGTGATTGTGGAAATCTTAGTACTCTTGCCTGCAAAATCCCATGAACGGAGGAGCCTGGTGGGCTGCAGTCCATGGGGTTGCTAAGAGTTGGACATGACTGAGCGACTTCACTTTGACTTCTCACTTTCATGCATTGGAGAAGGAAATGGCAACCCACTCCAGTGTTCTTGCCTGGAGAATCCCATGGATGGAGGAGCTTCGTGGGCTGCAGTCCACGGTGTCGCTAAGAGTTGGACACGACTGAGCGACTTCACTTTGACTTCTCACTTTCATGCACTGGAGAAGGAAATGGCAACCCACTCTAGTGTTCTTGCCTGGAGAATCCCATGGACGGAGGAGCCTGGTGGGCTGCCATCTATGGGGTCACACAGAGTCGGACACGACTCAAGTGACATAGCGTAGCGTAGCGTAGCGATAAAAACTGAGCTAGCAAAGGTACGAAAGATGTTACCTTCTCTCTTAGTAGGGGAAAGAAAGTGTACCTTATCTCAGAAAGAGTAGGAGTGCAATGCAAGTTGGAGCAGCTGTCCTTATGGTATATTTTTCTAAAGTATAGAAAGATTTCTGTGGTAGACTGATTATTGGAAAAAAAAGCAGGTTGTGTCCACCGAATGCTCAAGTTTTTATCTTGTTTATGTAAATATATTCTCTGGGTAAATAATGTGCCTAAGTATAACATTAATATGCAGTACACTATATTTTCAAGTATAATTGTCATTTTCATTTAACCTTCCCCCCGTTTTCCCTAAGAACATAAATATGTCAAGTGGAGGTACCTATTAAGGTGGATTTTTGAAAGATTCCAGTTTAGATAACCAAGTTGTACTGGTAAAATGTGGTTATTTTTGTACATCTTATGAGGGAAGAACTGCTTTTCTTTTAGATCCATAAGACTTTCAAAAATAAAACTCAGTTGTTGTTCAGCAACCAGAAATGTTTCTGAAGTAGGCGTGTGTTGTCTGCTGTGTTGATGAGCTCTTTCTTTCATATGTGTCAGTGTTAACTCCTTCATGAATAATGCATGGAGATTTCTGTTACATGGTTTCTAGTAAACTCCAGCTAACAAGGGCAACTTGACCTCTTGAGTGACTTCACTTTCACTTTTCACTTTCCTGCATTGGAGAAGGAAATTGCAACCCACTCCAGTGTTCTTGCCTGGAGAATCCCAGGGGCAGGGAAGCCTGATGAGCTTCCGTCTATGGGGTCGCACAGAGTCGGACACGACTGAAGCGACTTAGCAGCAGCAGCAGCAGCAGTAGTTTTGATTGCCACCTTTATTTGAGGAGCAGTAAGGATGATATCTGCTAATTATTATAATTAATGTAGAAATACAGAAGCTAACCACTATTCTATTAAGTACTTTGTGTTGTATTTTTTTTCCCGAAAGACTAAAAATTGGTTGTATGAGCCAACAGGTTATTATTTAGGTTTTGGGATTGTGGAGGATGATACTTTTCTATCCTTTGTTTCTGAGGATTTTAAAGATGTTAGTTGCTTGCATGATTTTCCCACTTGCCTCAGTTCTTTATACCAGGAATGTTTGATAATTCCATAGAGACAGACACTTGATTGAACAAGACAAGTGTAATAAATTGTGTTGAAGCAATTGATTGCCAGTTTAGAAAAAAAAAATGAAAAGGATACATCAGATCAGATCAGATCAGTCGCTCAGTCGTGTCCGACTCTTTGCGACCCCATGAACTGCAGCACGCCAGGCCTCCCTGTCCATCACAAGCTCCCGGAGGTCACTCAGACTCACATCCATCGAGTCAGTGATGCCATCCAGCCATCTCATCCTCTGTCGTCCCCTTCTCCTCCTGCCCTCAATCCCTCCCAGCATCAGAGTCTTCTCCAATGAGTCAACTCTTCGCATGAGGTGGCCAAAGTACTGGAGTTTCAGCTTTAGCATCATTCCTTCCAAAGAAATTCCAGGATTGATCTCCTTCAGAATGGACTGGTTGGATCTCCTTGCAGTCCAAGGGACTCAAGAGTCTTCTCCAACACCACAGTTCAAAAGCATCAATTCTTCGGCGCTCAGCCTTCTTCACAGTCCAGCTCTCACATCCATACATGACCACAGGAAAGACCATAGCCTTGACTAGGCGAACCTTTGTTGGTAAAGTAATGTCTCTGCTTTTGAATATGCTATCTAGGTTGGTCATAACTTTCCTTCCAAGGAGCAAGCGTCTTTTAATTTCATGGCTGCAGTCACCATCTGCAGTGATTTTGGAGCCCAGAAAAACAAAGTCTGACACTGTTTCCACTGTTTCCCCATCTATTTCCCATGCAGTGATGGGACCAGATGCCATGATCTTCGTTTTCTGAATGTTGAGCTTTAAGCCAACCTTTTCACTCTCCACTTTCACTTTCATCAAGAGGCTTTTTAGCCCCTCTTCACTTTCTGCCATAAGAGTGGTGTCATCTACATATCTGAGGTTATTGATATTTCTCCCGGCAATCTTGATTCCAACTTGTGTTTCTTCCAGTCCAGCATTTCTCATGATGTACTCTGCATATAAGTTAAATAAACATGGTGACAATATGCAGCCTTGACGTACTCCTTTTCCTATTTGGAACCAGTCTGTTGTTCCATGACCAGTTCTAACTGTTGCTTCCTGACCTGCATACAGATTTCTTAAGAGGCAGATCAGGTGGTCTGGTATTCCCATCTCTTTCAGAATTTTCCATAGTTTATTGTGATCCACACAGTCAAAGGCTTTGGCATAGTCAATAAAGCAGAAATAGATGTTTTTCTGGAACTCTCTTGCTTTTTCCATGATCCAGCGGATGTTGGCAATTTGATCTCTGGTTCCTCTGCCTTTTCTAAAACCAGCTTGAACATCAGGAAGTTCACGGTTCACATATTGCTGAAGCCTGGCTTGGAGAATTTTGAGCATTACTTTACTAGCGTGTGAGATGAGTGCAATTGTGCGGTAGTTTGAGCACTCCTTGGCATTGCCTTTCTTTGGGATTGGGATGAAAACTGACCTTTTCCAATCTTGTGGCCACTGCTGAGTTTTCCAAATTTGCTGGCACATTGAGTGTAGCACTTTCACAGCATCATCATTCAGGACTTGGAATAGCTCCACTGGAATTCCATCACCTCCACTAGCTTTGTTCGTAGTGATGCTTTCTAAGGCCCATTTGACTTCACATTCCAAGATGTCTGGCTCTAGGTCAGTGATCACATCATCATGATTATCTGGGTCTTGAAGCACTTTTTTGTACAGTTCTTCTGTGTATTCTTGCCACCTCTTCTTAATATCTTCTGCTTCTGTTAGGTCCACACCATCTCTGTCCTTTATTGTGCCCATCTTTGCATGAAATGTTCCTTTGGTATCTCTGATTTTCTTGAAGAGATCCCTAGTCTTTCCCATTCTGTTGTTTTCCTCTATTTCTTTGCATTGATCGTTGAAGAAGGCTTTCTTATCTCTTCTTGCTATTCTTTGGAACTCTGCATTTAAATGTTTATATCTTTCCTTTTCTCCTTTGCTTTTTGCTTCTCTTCTTTTCACAGCTATTTGTAAGGCCTCCCCAGACAGCCATTTTGCTTTTTTGCATTTCTTTTCCATGGGGATGGTCTTGATCCCTGTCTCCTGTACAATGTCACGAACCTCATTCCATAGTTCATCAGGCACTCTATCTATCAGATCTAGGCCCTTAAATCTATTTCTCACTTCCACTGTATACTCATAAGGGATTTGATTTAGGTCATACCTGAATGGTCTAGTAGTTTTCTCTACCTTCTTCAATTTCAGTCTGAATTTGGCAATAAGGAGTTGATGGTCCGAGCCACAGTCCGCTCCTGGTCTTGTTTTTGCTGATTGTATAGAGCTTCTCCATCTTTGGCTGCAAAGAATATAATCGATCTGATTTCGGTGTTGACCATCTGGTGATGTCCATGTATAGAGTCTTCTCTTGTGTTGTTGGAAGAGGGTATTTGCTATGACCAGTGCATTTTCTTGGCAAAACTCTATTAGTCTTTGCCCTGCTTCATTCCGTATTCCAAGGCCAAATTTGCCTGTTACTCCAGGTGTTTCTTGACTTCCTACTTTTGCATTCCAGTCCCCTATAATGAAAAGGACATCTTTTTTGGGTGTTAGTTCTAAAAGGTCTTGTAGGTCTTCATAGAACTGTTCAACTTCAGCTTCTTCGGCGTTACTGGTTGGGGCATAGACTTGGATTACTGTGACATTGAATGGTTTGCCTTGGAAACGAACAGAGATCATTCTATCGTTTTTGAGATTGCATTCAAGTATTGCATTTCGGACTCTTTTGTTGACCATGATGGCCACTCCATTTCTTCTGAGGGATTCCTGCCCACAGTAGTAGATATAATGGTCATCCGAGTTAAATTCACCCATTCCAGTCCATTTTAGTTCGCTAATTCCTAGAATGTCAACATTCACTCTTGCCATCTCTTGTTTGACCACTTCCAATTTGCCTTGATTCATGGACCTGACATTCCAGGTTCCTATGCAATATTGCTCTTTACAGCATCGGACTTTGCTTCTATCACCAGACACATCCACAGCTGGGTATTCTTTTTGTTTTGGCTCCATCCTTTCATTCTTTCTGGAGTTATTTCTCCACTGATCTCCAGTAGCATATTGGGCCCCTACTGACCTGGGGAGTTTCTCTTTCAGTATCCTATCATTTTGCCTTTTCATACTGTTCATGGGGTTCTCAAGGCAAGAATACTGAAGTGGTTTGCCATTCCCTTCTCCAGCGGACCACACCCTGTCATATCTCTCCACCATGACCCGCCTATCCCAGGTTGCCCCTCGGGCATGGCTGAATCTTATTGAGTTAGACAAGGGTGTGGTCCTTGTGTGGTTAGATTGACTAGTTATCTGTGAGAATGGTTTTAGTGTATTTGCCCTGTGATGCCCTCTTTCAAGACCTACTGTCTTACTTGGGTTTCTCTTACCTTGGGCGTGGGGTATCTCATCCCGGCTGCTCCCAGCTGTTCCCGGCCAGCGAAGCACAGCCATCGCACCTTACCTTGGACGAGGGGTCTCTCCTCACCGCCGCCCTTCCTGACCTCGGTTGTGGAGTAGCTCCTCTCGGCCGCGCTCTTAGTGCGCGGCGACGCAGCCGGCGGGGCGCTCTTAGTGCGCGGCGACGCAGCCGGCGGGGCGCTCTTAGTGCGCGGCGACGCAGCCGGCGGGGCGCTCTTAGTGCGCGGCGACGCAGCCGGCGGGGCGCTCTTAGTGCGCGGCGACGCAGCCGGCGGGGCGCGGCTGGGCGTGCGCGGCGACGCAGCCGGCGGGGCGCTCTTAGTGCGCGGCGACGCAGCCGGCGGGGCGCTCTTAGTGCGCGGCGACGCAGCCGGCGGGGCGCTCTTAGTGCGCGGCGACGCAGCCGGCCGCGGGCAGGCGAGGGGGCTCTTAAACGGCGCGCCGGTCGGTCGCGGGCAGGCGAGGATACATATCTCACATCAAACTCTGAAAAAAAGGATACATATCTCACATCAAACTCTGAAAAATAAATCTAGATGGGTTAAAACCATATCTGAAAACAAACCATTTATATTATAAAGTTGGAGAAAAATACTAAAAAGTATTTCATTTATTCTGTGCAGAAGGAGGACTTATTAAGCAGCTTATAAAACCAGAAGCATAAAGAAGTTGACCAGTCTGATTGCATAAAGAATTTAAATAAAGAATTTAATAAAGAATAAATGACATAATTCTTGATTACATAAGGCATTAACTTCTGCATATTTATGTATATGACATATACAGACTTAAAAGATAATTGACAACCTTGGAAATACTTGCAATATATATCACAATGACTCAGAATATATCAATGACGACATATTTACTAACATTGGAAATCTCTCATGTGAGGTATAAAGATACTTCAAAAAATCAAGTAGGAATATAGTATTTAGTATTTAGTTTAATTTTTAAAAATGGATATGAATATATGCATATGTGTGCATGTGTATACACTTATACAGATACATAAAAAACTCTGATGAATAAACACCCAACTAGTGCCAGCCATTTATTTCTTCTGAGGAAAGGACTGGCAGAATGAACAGTGAAGGAAGACTTTCATACTGTAATCTGTGTGCAGTATGGTCCGAATGATTTTTGATAATAATATATTCATACACTGATTTTATACTTTAAAAACATCACTAAAAGGATTGAAGAAGCACAGAAGTGATACAATGTATGTTTTGTAAGTAGATAATATATATTTATGTAGAGCTGTAGAATTTACAATTTAACGGAATTCTAGAAATTACTTTGCATAAAGTCGAGATCCAACCAGTCAATTCTAAAGGAAATCAATCCTGAACATTCACTGGAAGGACTGATGCTGAAGCTGAAGCTCCAATACTTTGGCCTCCTGCTGTGAAGAGCCCACATATTAGAAAAGACTCTGATGCTGGGAAAGATTGAAGGCAGGAGGAGAAGGGGACAACAGAGGATGAGATGGTTGGATGGCCTCACCGACTTGATGGAATGAGTTTTAGCAAGCTCTGGGAGTTGGTAATGGACAGGGAAGCCTGGCATACTGCAGTCCATGGGGTTGCAAAGAGTCGGACATGACTGAGCAACTGTCAACAACAACAAAGAGAAATTCTGTGATGTTATTATTAATAAAGAGCCTGGATTGGAAAATCCACATCTTAGGACAACTTTTCTTAGTACTATTCCTTCTGCTGCAACTTTCAGGGTACTTAAGAAAAAATTCCGTGTAAAAATGTGGATTGTGTGACTTTCTGTTTGACTACATAAATACCTACAAATCCCTATCCAAATAATTTTTTCTTGGAGGTTCTTGTAAGTAGAAACTACTCAATCAATGTCATATTCTTTATATTCTGAATCTTAGAACTAATAAGAATTTCAGATAGATTGGAAATGAACTACTTTTTAAATGAGATTTAGAAATCTAAGTTATTTACTTTCCTATGTATATGGGACTCTGAATAATTTTATTTGTGAGTATAACAAAATATTGTATCTTAATAAGCTTATTAAGTACTAGTATATTGTAGTAGTATGAGTCAGTAGTAAATGTATGTTTGCAGGAAGAGTATACGTATTTATAAAAATAAACATATGCAACATATAAGCTGAGCAGTGAGTTTGTACATCTGCTAATATTTTTTGAGTAATATTATGTTGTGTTTGTTTTTCACTAAATAGTTGTTCATTAAGATCTTAGGAAATGCATTGATAGAATTCTGGCCATAATTTTTAATTTTGTTCTTTAATCATCAGGATATTACTGAAAGTTCTTCAGATTCAGTACTTGATCTGCAGATGTCCTTGGAGGAGCTATATGCCCAAAATCTCTTGCAAAGACAGGATGAGAGTGCGCCTTCAGTGGACTTGAGCATGGGGCCGGCTTCTGGCTTTACCATGAATGACTATACACCCGCAGATGCTATTGAACAGCAGTATGAATGTGACGGCTTAAGAGCATGGACTGAATCTCACCTACCAAATGAAGTTATATCAAGTACAGAGCTGAATTCCCCTGTGCTGACTGATGTGACTGGAAAGGTGACATTCTAAAGATACAGTCTGTGTATGATGGTGAGGTTGGGCAGTGAAGGCTTAGGTTACTCTGGCTTCTCTCTGTTTGGAGCCAGTGCTCTCCTAAAGCTCAGATTTTCAAAAGACAACCTATGAACTTGTTGTGTAAGTTCTTGCTGAATAAAGCACAACCAGCTAGGGAATATGGGTGATGTTGAAATCATATTCCAAAGTCTAGTTTTTTCCTTTCCACATGACTTATTTTTATTTTCTGACAGGGCTCCAAGTTCTTAATTCCACAAGGTTCCCTAGCCTCTGCTGCTGAGTGTGTCATGCTCCAAAATACACCCAGAGAATCTTTTGAGAGGACTATTGTGATAGCAAAAGGCAATTCCAGCTTAGGTAAGTTTCTTTTCCACATACACCTTCTAGCCTAACCCCCTTGCTAAGAGGAAATGTTGAACATAGAGTCAATACTTTTAACTGTAGATAAAATAGATGTGATAAAATTTACCTTGTTAATTCTTTTTGTACTCACTATAGTTATCTGAAATGGTTAACATGTTTACTTCAGACTACCTTAAATCCCTCACTCTTATTAATTATCTAAAAGTATTCACAAGATCATTTCCATTCAAGTGAAAGATATACAAATTGTGGATGAGACAGAAAGTAAGGAAATAAAGGAATTCTTAGAAAATGAGAAGTCCGCGACTTGGAATTCTAAATTCTTTGGAAAAGTAAATTATTAATTTCTTTGAATGGTACCAGTTATGTGTGTGTTAGCTTGTATTTAAGTTCTTTCATTCACTGAAATAAAGACTAAAAAGACAGTCAGCTGTGCCATTACCAAGCATTAATGCAATTCTTCAACAGTCCTTCCCAGGTGTGAAGGTTTCCCACCCATAAAAGGTTGTGACTGATTAAAAATCTCAAATCCTCTGATTTGGGTAAAGACTGTCTTTAGAAATAAAATCCTAATTACACTAGCTAAAATTATTTCAAGGCAGCTCACATTTATACTTCTTTTGACTTAAGCAGTGACATGATTCGGCTCTGTGCTTAGTGCTCAGTACCGAAATAGGGTCAAGAATAATTTCCCCCAGAAGCCTGATTGCAGTCTAAGACTCCGGTTAGCTCTGTGTCAGAGGTCTTCTTTCTTTTAGGATGTAACCAGCCAGTACCCCTTATGTTGGTATCTATGGTGGTATTTGGTTTCCTTGTTATATTTGGGAGTTGGCAGAGGAATCGAGCAGCAACACCCACTGTAGCTGGTGATTGGGATTCTAATCTGTCTCCTAGGTTTTGTTCCATTTGTTGGTAGCTGGGTTCTTCCAACAGTAGCTAAAAGGAGAATTGTAGCAGAGAATTTCTTGTTGGTTATAGTATCTCTTAAGTATTACATTTAATAGAATGATACAAAACTTAAGCTACAGAATTTTCTCTTATCATTAATTATGGGATATGTGCTGTAGACAGCTAACTGTGTCAGAATTATTTCCTCTGCTAATGCAGTGTTTGTGAGAGCATATTACTTGGAACACTAGTTCTGTAGAATGTTAACAGGAGTTATACTTGGGTTCCAAGTTTGGGATGTGATAAACTTAAGGAGACATGTGTTTCTGTTAGCATCACTCAGTAGCTTTGCACTTGTGCCTTGTGTATCTATAAGTACATGTTCCAAGATGCAGCCTTTCTCACACATCATTGACCACAGAACCCATTTTTAAAATTAGCTCATAAGACAGAAATTTTGCAGAGCCTGTATGAGAAACCCTCTTCTAGCTTATGTATTTACTCAACTCTGAAACATTATTTCTGTATTCTGGCCACTATTCTAGACGCCATGATATAACTGTTTTCTTCAAGGAGCATGAGTTTAGGAGAGTAGACTGACGTATAGAACCCTTATTGCATTAACACATCATACCTGCCATGAGTGACGTTCACACAAAGAAAACTGAAGGCGTAAATAAAGGAGTAGCCAAGCCCTCCTCTCCGAGTTTGGAGGAGTGTAGACAGATATTAAAGAAGAGACGATGTTTGATTTTATCCTGCAAAAAGAAATAAATTTTACCACCTAGTTGAGGCACTGGAAACATTGGAAGCTGCTAGAGCCAAGGCAGAGAATTGTGGAACATCTCTGGGTTTGTTTGGTGTGGATGAAGTGTGGCGCAGTGGCGGGCAAGGGAAGAGTTGAAGCTGAAGGAGTGACAAAATTTGTTACATTTAGTTGGTGGTGGGTATTATGTGCACACATATGTACACATAGGTGTAGTGACCTTTGAAAAATTTAACTGATGATTTTTGATAGATCTATTGTACATTGGCTAATTACGTTGTATTAGAATCTGAAAGGTAAAAAGCAAAGGTAAAACAGGAAGAAGGAAAGTGTTACCTTTTCTTCGCTAATGAAGTACTAGAACATAAACAGACTCGGGAATTTCTCTGGAAGAACTCAGCCCTTAAAAGGTGGAAGTAGAACTCACATCAGAATCTGTCTCTGATTTTTGCTCATCACACAAGGCACCTGAGTCCTTAAATCACCCAAGGCTGTGTTAGCACTGTTGTAATAGCAAGCATAATTTTGAAGCTGAATTACAATTTGCATTTAGCCTTTAGAAAGTGATATATTTGTGGAAATAGTCGAGATGCCTTTTAAAATATGGTCTGTGCATTTTCTTCTATTTTTCTTTTGTACTTTGTTGAGCACTTTGAAAGGAACATTGCATGTGCTCTTCTCAAAAAATTCTTTGAATAACTCCAAACATGGACATTATCCCCATTGTTTAGATGAGTAAACTGCAGACCAGTGTGAGATTAAGTCCATTGCCCAAAGCCACACTGATGAGAAGTACTGCAAGTCAGGTTTGGAGCCAGTTCTCTGTTTCTGCAGTACATGGTTTGCACTATTGTCCTGTACATCTTTTAGGACAAAATTGAGAGCTCTTACAAGTTACAACCAAAATCCAGTCAGTAGGTACTACCTTGAAGTTGTTGAAACCTAAAAGTGATCATTTGGTGTAAGGAAAGTATAAGCTGAGCTAACTGATGTCAACTTCTTTTTTTTTAGTATGATTGACCTGAGCTGACAGCTTTCATAACTGGTAGAGGCATGAGTTAAATATGCTGTTAAGAAAGAATTTAGAGGTCATGTTGGCCATAGCTTGTGAAAACCTGTCCCATGTCTGTGCCTTGCTTTATTGTAGGATGCATGGTGCCAGTGAGAGCAAGATGATGGGTGAGATTCCCAGGATGGGCCACTGAGTTAAATTGTGTTTTTGTAGTCTTGCATTTTCTTTTTTTTTAAACTATAGTTGTCTTGCGGGACTTGGTAGTTAACGTGGCAGCATTAGAGCAAACCAGAGTGCTTATTGAAACATTTCAAGACCAGCCTCTTTGCTCATAAGAAACCCGCCTTGTTTGAAAAAGTGTCTAAACTTGTTTGTTGGTTTATGATAAGCAGAGGTGTTTCCTTAATGACAATACACTTAAAACTCATTTGTATGAGTCTTAACAGAATCTTTTAAAGTATATTTGATTAATAGCTCATTTCTATCTGCATATGGTAACTAGAAGTCTGGGTCGCTCCTTTCCAGGCATGAAATATCAGGCTGGGAACATATTGTAGTCAGGATCATTTCTTTAAAAATATTTGAAATATCATGTGTACTGTGGTATAATTACAGTTAATATTTGGGCTTCCCTACTGGCTCAGATATTAAAGAATCTGCAAGAGACCTGGGTTTGATCCCTGAATCGGGAGGATTCCTTGGAGAAGGGAATGGCAACCCACTCCAGTATTCTTGCCTGAAGAATTCCATGGACAGAGGAGCATGGCGGGCAATAGTCCATGGGGTCCCAAAGAGTCAGACGTGACTGTTAGAGAGGATTTCTTTCTTTTAAAAATTAAAAACCTAAAAATGAGTTAGTGGCTTCTCTCAAAGTCTTTGTAAATGTCCTTATCGACTTACATCTCTCCTTATATTGTTTAATCATATAATCTTGTTTTGAAAGGAACTTTTAGTACTTGACTTTAAATGAAATTATATATTATTGTATGTAAATTTTAAATTTTCAATCAGTTCAATTCAGTTCAGTCGCTCTGTTGTGTCCAACTCTGCTACCCCACGGACTGCAGCATGCCAGCCTTCCATGTCCGTCACCACCTTCTGGAGCTTACTCAAACTCATGTCCATCAAGATGGTGATGCCTTCCAACCATCTCATCCTCTGTTTTACCCTTCTCCTGCCTTCAATCTTCCCCATCATCAGGGTCTTTTCCAATGAGTCAGTTCTTTGCATCAGGTGGCCAAAAATTTCAGTAGGTTTGATATTTTTTAAGGCGTAGTTGAGAGTAGGGGGAGAAGGAACAATTCAAATGGATTTGTTGAGAATGTTTTCCTGAAGAAGTGATATTCAAGAATGAGAAGTTGTTAGCTGTGCAAGAGCTACAGAAAGGGGGTGTCAGGCAAGGACTCTGAAAAGGGAGGCTTAGTGTATTTCTGAAAGGCATTGTTACTAGAATGTGGTGGGGAGGCAAGTAGGACATGACCCAAAAGAAGGGTGCCCATCAGGAGGACTGGGCCAGGAGTTCCATACAGACAGAGCCATGTATTGTAGGTATGTATATGCTGCTGCTGCTAAGTCGCTTCAGTCGTGTCCGACTCTGTGGGACCCCATAGACGGCACCCCACCAGGCTTCTCCATCCATGGGATTCTCCAGGCAAGAACACTGGAGTGGGTTGCCATTTCCTTCTCCAATGCATGAAAGTGAAAAGTGGAAGTGAAGTCGCTCAGTTGTGTCCAACTCTTAGTGATCCCATAGACTGCAGCCTACCAGGCTCCTCTGTCCATGGGATTTTCCAGGCAGGAGTACTGGAGTGGGGTGCCATCGCCTTCTCCGATATTTGCACAATAGGAAACGGTTAAAAATATTCTTAGCATAGAGAATGATGTGATATGATCTGTCTGCTGTGAGAAGAATGAAATGGCAGGAACAACTTTGGAAGTCGGGAGACCAATTACAAGGCTGGTTCAAAAGGTGAGGCGTGATGGTGAGAAGTCATGGCTTGGTCTAGTTTAGCATGGACATGGAGAAAAGTGAACAAATTCAAGGTAAGTTTTAGGGATAGAAATGATGGAACTTGCTGATGGATTAAATATTGGGAGTGAGGGAGGGGTAAGAATCCAGAACACCACCACCATTACTGCTTTGAATAATGGAGAGTAGTATTGTTGTTCAGTCGCTCAGTCATGTCTGACTCTTTGCGACCTCATGGACTGCAGCATGCCAGATTTCCCTGCCCTTCACCATCTCTTTGAGCTTGCTCAAACTCATGTCCATCGAGTCGGTGATGCTGTCCAGCCATGTCATCCTCTGTCATTCCCTTCTCCAGCCTTCAATCTTACCCAGCATCAGGGTCTTTTCTAATGAGTTGGCTCTTCGCATCAGATGGCCAAATATTGGAGCTTCAGCTCCAGCACTGGTCCTTCCACTGAATATTCAGAATTGATTTCCTTTAGGATTGACTGGTTGGCTCTCCTTGCAGTCCAAGGGACTCTCAAGACTCTTCTTCAACTCCACAGTTCAAAAGCATCAGTTCCTTGGCTCTCAACCTTCTTTATGGTCCACTTTCACATCCATACATGACTGCTGGAAAAACTGTAGCTTTGACTAGATGAACTTTTGTTGGCAAAGTAACGTCTCTGCTTTTTAATATGCTGTCTAGGTTGGTCATAGCTTTTCTTCCAAGGAGCAAGTGTCTTTTAATTTCATGGCTACAGTCACCATCTGCAGTGATTTTGGAGCCCAATAAAATAAAGTCTGTCAACGTTTCTCCATCTATTTGCCATGAAGTGATGGTACTGGATTCCATCATCTTAGTTTTTTGAATGTTGAGTTTTAAGCCGGGTTTTTCACTCTCCTGTAGTGAAAAGGGAAGAGTAGTATGGTGGTGCCGTAAACAAAAACGGGAGGACAGACGGAGAAATGAGGGTAAATAGAGACTAGGGAATTCAATTTTATACTTACTAGGGATATATTGCTTATAAATCATCCAGAGACCATGTCAAGAGCACAAGTGCATATCGAAATCTGGAGCTATTTAAGTTCAGATTTGGAAATAATGCAGTAATAGATTATTGTTTACATCAGTTTAATTCAGCTGACTACTGTACATTTAGGCACTGTGATAGGCACTGCAGATAAGACTTGAATACAGGCTTCTTAGTAATTCTGTTATGCTTTTTTAAAAAGATTATTTTTATTTATTTTTGTTGGACTTCTGTGGTGGCTCATATGGTAAAGAATGTGCCTGTGATGCAGGAGACCCATGTTTGATCCTTGGGTTGGCAATATCCCCTGGAGGATAATTGTGTTGGTTTCTGCCTTATAACATCATGAACCAGTCATAACTCTGTGTGTGTGTGTGTGTGTGTGTGTGTGTGTGTGTGTGTGTGTAATGAATCAAAACTATATATGTATCCCATCCATCTTGAGCCCCCACCCAATTCCCCACCTCCAGTTCATCACAGAGTGCCAGGCTGGGCTCCCTGTGTTATATATCAGCTTCTCAGAGGCTGTCTGTCTCACACACGGCAGTAGATGTATGTCAGTGCTAGTTTCTCAATTCGTCCCACGCGCTGTGTCCACAAGTGCATTCTCTATGTCCGTGTCTCTGGTCCTTCCCTGAAGATAGGTTCATCAGTACCATTTTCCTGGATTCCATATATATGCTTTAATATACTATGTTTGCTTTTCTCTGAATTACCTCACTCTGTAACAGGCTCTAGGTTCATCTACCTCACTACTGACTCATATTTCTTTCTTTTTATGGTTGAGTGATAACTACATTTTATATATGTACCACAGCTTCTTTCAACTTCTTTATCCATTCATCTGTGGATAAACGTCTAGGTTGCTTCCATATTCTAGGTGTTGTAAATACTGCTGCATTGAACACTGGGGTATATGTGTCTTTTTGAGTTGTGAATTTCTTAGATTAGTGGGATTGCTGGGTTATATGATAGTTTTAAAAGAAATCTCTGTACTGTTATAGTGGTTGTATCAGTTTACATTCCCCATAACAGTGCAAGAGGGTTTCCTTTTCTCCACATCCTCTCCAGCATTTATTGTTTGTAGGTTTTTTGATGATGGCCATTTTGATTGATTTGATATAAGGTGGTACCTCATGATAGTTTTGATTAGCATTTCTCTAATAATGAGCAACGTTGAGCATCTTTTCCTGTGTTTATCAGCCATATGTATGCCTTCTTTGGAGGAATGCTTGTTTAGATCTCTGTCCATTTTTTTATTAGGTTGTTTTTTTTCTGATATTCAGCTGCATGAGCTACTTAACATATTTTGGAGATTAATCCTTTTGTCAGTTTTCTCATTTGCAATTATTTTCTCCCATTCTAAGAACTGTATTTTCATCTTGTTACATTTCCTTTGCTGTGCAAAAACTTTTAAGTTTAATTAAATCCTATTTTTTTGTTTGTTTTTATTTTCATTATCTTAAGAGGTGGGTCAAAGAGTTTTATAGTGTCTAGCCTTACATTTAAGTCTTTAATCCATTTTGAGTTTATTTTTGTGTATGGTGTTAGGGAGTATTCTAATTTCATTCTTTTACATGTAGCTACCCAGTTTTCCCAGCACCACTTATTGAAGAGGCTGTCTTTTCTCCACTGTATATTCTTGCCACCCATAGGTGTGTGGGTTTATCTCTCAGCTTTCTATTTTGTTCCATTAGTCTGTATTTATGTTTTTGTGCCAGTACCATACTTACTTGATGACTGTAGCTTTTTAATATAGTCTGAAGTCAGGAAGATTGATTCCTTCAGTCCCATTTTTCTTTCTTAAGATTGTTTTGGCTCTTTGGGGTCTTTTGTGTTTCCATAAAAATTGTAAAATTTTTTATTCTAGTTCTGTGAAAAATGCCATTGGTAATTTGATAGGGATTGGCTTGAATATGGAATCCCTATGGCATGCTAACTCAACATCCAGGAAACTAAGATCATGGCATCCAGTCCATTACTTCATGGCAAATAGATGGAGAAACAATGGAAACAGTGACAGACTTTATCTTCTTGGGCTCCAAAATCACTGCAGATGGTGACAGAAGCCATGAAATTAAAAGATGCTGACTCTTTGGAAGAAAAGCTATGATAATCCTAGACAACATATTAAAAAGCAGAGATGTTACTTAGCTGACAAAGGTCTGTCTAGTCAATGCCGTGGTTTTTCCAGCATTTTCCCAGCATGTATGGATGTGAGAGTTGAACCATTAAGAAAGCTGAGTGCCAAAGAATTGATGCTTTTGACTGTGGAGTTAGAGAATACTCTTGAGAGTCCCTTGGACAACAAGGAGATCAAACCAGTCAATCCTAAAGGAAATCAGTCCTGAATATTCACTGGAAGGACTGATGTTGAAGCTGAAGCTCCAGTACTTTGACCACCTGATGCAAAGACCTGACTCATTAGAAAAAACCCTGATGCTGGGAAAGATTGAAGGCAGGGAGAGAAGGGGACAACAGAGGATGAGATGGTTGCATGGTGTCACCAGCTTGATGGACATGATTTTGAGCAAGCTTTGGGAGTTGTTGAAGGACAGGGAAATCTGGCATGCTGCAGTCCATGGGTTGTAAAGAATATGACTGAGTGATTGAACCAAACTGACTTTGATAGAGATTGCACTGAATATGTAGATTGCTTTAGATAGTATATGTGCATGTGCTAAGTCGCTTCAGTCGTGTCTGACTCTGTGAGACCCTAAGGACCATAACTCACCAGGCTCCTCTATCCATGGGATACTCCAGACATGAATACTGGAGTGGGTTGTCATGCCCTTCCCCCAGGGATCTTCTTAACCCAGGGATAGTCATTTTAACAATATTGATTCTCCCAATCCAAGTACATGGTGTGTTTGACCATCTGTGTCCTCTTTGTATGCTTCTTTATATCATGTCACCAGCATAGTATTTAACGCATAGAAAACATATAGTAAATATATGCCAAAATCCAGAAATAAGGTAATGGCAGAGTTTCTTAATTTAGAGAACTGATTTTCTACTTGTAGGCCTGCTCCATATTCTTTGATATATGTAAGAGATGAACTATTATTATAAAATTGATTTGATACTATCAAAATATTTTCCCCCAGCTTTGGTGTGGTGGAGAAACATCACGTAGGCTGAGATACATTCACTCTACAGTGTAGACCCTGTTTCATCTCTAACATATTTAATGCGGAGTATCTTTAGATAAAATCTCATAAACATTTCTAAATTGACTTTAAAAATATTTGAAGCTCATGTTTTCCTTTCTTTTTGATTGTTTTTACTGCTTAAAAAGTTTTGTTGTTGTTCAGTTGCTCAGTCTCGTCCAACTCTTTGCAACCCCATGGACTGCTGCGTGCCCAGCTTCCCTGTCCTCCACCATCTTGCTCAAGCTCATGTCTGTTGAGTTGGTGATGCCATCCAACCATCTCATCCTGTTTCGTCCACCTCTCCTCCTGCCTTCAATCTTTTCCAGCATCAGGGTCTTTTCTAATGAGTCGGCTCTTCAAATCAGGTGACCAAAGTATTGAAGCTTCTGCTTCAGCATCAGTCCCTCCAGTGAATATTCAGGATTGATTTCCTTTAGAATTGACTGGCTTGATCTCCTTGCAGTCCAAGGGACTCAAGAATCTTCTCCAACATCACACTTTAAAGGCATCAGTTCTTCAGCGCTCAGCCTTTTTTATGGTCCAAAGCTTAAAAAGTTACTCTTATTCTTTTATATATGAATCTGTAGAGATTATTAAATTCAAATTAAATGAATTTGAAAGTCATGCTTTTTTAAAAAAAATATTTTATTAAGGTATAGTCGATTTACAATTTTGTGTTTTTGGTTTACAGCAAAGTGGTTCAGTTATAAATGTACATAATGGTTTACATTTACTAATTCTAAACTCCCAATTCATCCACATGCCCCCCCCCCCAGGCCCTTGGCAACCACAAGTCTGTACTTACTGTGGGTCTGTTTCTTTTGTAAATAACTTAATTTTTGTCATATTTTAGATTCCACATGTAAGTGCAATCAAATGGTATTTGTCTTAGTCTTTCTGACTTAATTTAGTACGATGATCTTTCAGTTTATCCTTGCTGCTGCAAATGGCATTATTTCATTTCTTTTTATGACTGAGTACTATTCCATTGTATGTATGTATTTGTGTATGTATGTGTGTACATACGTATATACATATAGTATATACACACACACCACGTCTTTATCCATTCACCTATCTTTGGACATTTAAGTTGTTTCTGTGTCTTGCATATTGCAAGTGGTTTGCTGTGTATTACAGATGGTGTGCATAAATCTTTTTGAGTTACAATTTTTTCTAGATATATATCCAGGAATGGATATATGATAGTCCTGTTTTTTGTTTTTTGAAGAATCTCCATACTGTTTTCCATAGGGTCTGTACCAATTTGCATTTCTATCATCAGTGTGGAGGGTTCCTTTTTCTCCATATCCCCTTCAGCATTTGTTATTTGTAGACTTTTTAGTGATGGCAGTTCTGACCAGTATGAAGTAGTACCTCATTGTACCCATTTCGTTTGCATTTCTAAATAATTAGCAATGTTGAGATCTTTTCATGTGCCTGTTGTCCATCTGTATGTCTTCTTTGGAGAAATATCTATTTAGGTCTTATGCTCTTTTTTTGATGGAGTTGTTGGTTTTTTGGTTGTTATAGTTGTATAAGCTATTTGTATATTTTGGAAATTAAGCTCTTGTTGGCCACATCATTTGCAAATACTTTTTTCCAGTCCATAGGTTGTCTTTTTGTTTATGGTCTCCTTTAGTATGCAGAAAGCTTGTAAGTTTGATTAGGTCTTATTTGTTTATTTTTGTTTTTATTTTTATTGCTGTGGGAGACTGTGAAAGTCATGTATTTAACATGTGTTTGTCCTTTTCCATAGGAATGACAGTAAGTGCTAATAAAGATGGCTTGGGGGTGATTGTTCGAAGCATTATTCACGGAGGTGCCATTAGCCGAGATGGTCGGATTGCTGTTGGGGACTGCATCTTGTGTATTAATGAAGAATCTACTATCAGTTTAACCAATGCCCAGGCACGAGCCCTGTTGAGAAGACATTCTCTCATTGGGCCTGACATAAAGTAAGTATCATTTGAACCATAGTTTGGCTTGGCAAATAAAGGAATTTCAATCTATTAATCAGAATTTTCTCAGTGCGTACTTCTGTTTGATATACAAAAATGATCATATATTTAATGCTAATCATTGAAGAATTTGACTCTTCCTGAAAAGTTATTGATTGTAGACTTTAGGAGAGTATATCTGCAGTCAATAACTTCTTAATACTGCTGCTGCGCTGCTAAGTCTCATCAGTCATGTGCAACTCTGTGCAGCCCCATAGATGGCAGCCCAACAGGCTCCTCTGTCCCTGGAATTCTCCTGGCAAGAACACTGGAGTGGGTTGCCATTTCCTTCTCCAATGCATGAACGTGAAAAGTGAAAGTGTAAAAGTCGCTCAGTCGTGTCCGACTCCTAGTGACCCCATGGACTGCAGCCTACCAGGCTCCTCTGTCCATGGGATTCTCTAGGCAAGAGTACTGGAGTGGGTTGCCATTGCCCTTCTCCTTCTTAATACTAACAGTACTGAAATACAGTTGACCCTTGAACAACACAGGTTTGAATTTCTCAGGTCCAAATATGCAAAGATTTGTTTCAGGAAATACACAGTTGGCTCTCTGTGGGTTTCATATCCTAAGTTATAGCCAACCTTGGATCCAAATTTCCATCTGAGATTGATTTAATCCGTAGATGGAAGACTTGTGGATACAGAGGGTCAGCTGTACTCTGGCATTTCATATATAAGGGATTTGAGCATCCATGGCTTTTGGTATCCAAAGCACCTGGAGTCAATCCCCTGCAGATACCT
This sequence comes from Tragelaphus eurycerus, assembly GCA_935064755.1. NCBI lineage: Eukaryota > Metazoa > Chordata > Mammalia > Artiodactyla > Bovidae > Tragelaphus > Tragelaphus eurycerus. The sequence continues at coordinate 4,140,076 of CAKXYN010000015.1, forward strand.
AGTGACAACAATATTTCAAAACCATGTTGCCTACCATTATTATTTTTAATTTTCCAGTGATTTCTGCAAAAATCTTTTTATGAGATATGAGATCTCTTTTATTGAGCAGGATGGTCCACACTTAGGAACTTACATAGAAGTTTGGATTGGCCTCAGTATAGCAAATGGCACTACCTAATGATCTGTATGAATATTCCCAAGTAAGCCAGTTCTTTAGGGGTCAGCCAAGATTGTATAGAAGCAATCTGACCCATAATTTTCCCTTTGTTGAACTGCTTTTCAACCCATATAAGAGAATTCACAAAAATGCTGTTATGGTCTGATGGTAGCTCATGCAGGCTAGTTTGTGAAGAAGAATTTAAATATCTCATCATCTCATAATGTACTAAAAGCATGTCATATATGTGGTTTGTTTTTTAAATCACTAAACATTTCTTGAGCAGCATAAATATCACTACATAACCTTATTGTCATACCTTAAGAATGTAATAGCTTGCCTTTATTTTCCCCTCTATCATTAATAATTGAATATTTGCATTTAATGTATAAGGGATAAAATAGTAAAATAAGAATTCAAAGAAAGATTGTTTACTTTAAATTGATGTGATGAATACTAGTATGGGAGACTTTTTTTGTATTAATATGGTCTTACTGACTGCATTCTGTATTTATTTTATAAAATACATATTGGTAGAGCTTAGGTAAAAAAGATTGTATTTAAAATCTGTTTTTCACTTTTCCATTGATAAAAAGCAGACAAATACATGCTGTTTAGTTTAGAGTAGGTTCTGTAGTCTTATATAAAGGAGATTTTTATTTTTAGGGTGGAATTTCACTACGGGGCTTTCATATTTTTAATGCCTTTTTGGCTTTTATTTTATAATAAACAGATCATCAGGTCATGTGACACTCTCATGATTATTTTATTAATCATGCAAGTAAGAGTGAAGATCATTAAAAATTTCAGTGCCTCTACAGTAAATGAAAGAGAAATGTTAAGTGCTTTCCTTAGCACTTGCAGACTAGCATCCATTCCTTTTCCTTCAAAGATGAATGATAAGGATCTATATGCAGACTCTTTATTTTCAGTTCAGTTCAGTTCCTCAGTTGTGTCCAACTGTTTGTGACCCCATGAACCGCAGCACTCCAGGCCTCCCTGTACATCACCAACTCCCAGAGTCCACCCAAACCCATGTCCATCAAGTCAGTGATGCCATCCAACTGTCTCATCCTCTGTCGTCCCCTTCTCCCCCTGCCCTCAGTCTTTCCCAGCATCAGGGTCTTTTCACATGAGTCAGCTCATCGCATCAGGTGGCCAAAGTACTGGAGTTTCAGCTTCAACATCAGTCCTTCCAATGAACACCCAGGACTGATCTCCTTTAGGATGGACTGGTTGGATCTCCTTGCAGTCCAAGGGACTCTCAAGAGTCTTCTCCAACACCATAGCTCAAAAGCATCAATTCTTCAGCGCTCGGCTTTCTTCACAGTCCAACTCTCACATCCATACACGACCACTGGAAAAACTGTAGCCTTGACTAGATGGACTTTTGTTGGCAAAGTAATGTCTCTGTTTTTTAATATGCTGTCTAGATTGGTCATAACTTTCCTTCCAAGGAGTAAGTATCTTTTAATTTATGGCTGCAGTCACCATCTGCAGTGATTTTAGAGCCCCCCAAAATAAAGTCTGACACTGTTTCCACTGTTTCCCCATCTATTTCCCATGAAGTGATGGGATGGAATGCCATGATCTTAGTTTTCTGAATGTTGAACTTTAAGCCAACTTTTTCACTCTCCTCTTCCACTTTCATCAAGAGGCTCTTTATTTTATAGGTAATCTAAACAGATGACCTCATGACTGATCATTTGATTTATTGTGTGATAATGCTTGTCTTATGTCATGAACCCTAACGCAAGTCTCCTGTTCACTTTTTGGCACTCTGAACACTAGAATTGGTACTTGGTTTTAATTTTACCTCTGAGTTGTAAATGTCCTGCAGAACTTAAAAACTGGCCAGAAAATAAGACCACTGTGACAATGATTTAGCGTAAATCTTGTACCTAGTCAACTCTAGAAGAGCTGAAAAGCTATCCAGTACATTTTCAGGCTACAGTCCTTTTCTCCTGTCCTGTTTTGTTGTTTAGTTTTTTTTTTTTCCCATCCTCTGATGTAGCACCCAGAATTTACCCATTTATGCCTTCAGCAGGTTTATTATGACTGTAAAGGGTATCTGCTGTTGCTGCTACTGCTGCTAAGTCGCTTCAGTCATGTCCGATTCTGTGTGACCCCATAGACGGCAGCCCATTAGGCTCTCCCGTCCCTAGGATTCTCCAGGCAAGAACACTGGAGTGGGTTGCCATTTCCTTCTCCAATGCATGAAAGTGAAAAGTCAAACTGAAGTTGCCAAGTCGTGTTCGACTCCTAGCGACCCCATGAACTTCAGCCCAGCAGGCTGCTCCATCCATGGGATTTTCCAGGCAAGAGTACTGGAGTGGGGTGCCATTGCCTTCTCCAAAAGGGTATCTAGAAATCTATAAATATCTAGAGATTCATAAATAGTTGCTTTAGTATCCCAGGAAGCAAAATGTAATGTAGTATCTTACATTAGAAAGAGAAAACAAGAAAAAGCCTACAACCTTCTCTCCTCTGGAAATCAGTCTATCAATCAGTCTTTCTTACAAGTTCACGTGGATGCGTACACACACACACACACACATTCACAAACACACCCACAAATCACCTTGATTCCTTCTCAGGCGTACTGTTAAAGCTGATTTACATGGCTATAGTTTTGACTCATTGGGTAAATGATAAAAAGAAATGAGAATAATAGAATCCTTTTTCAAGTAAATTTGTCAGATAATAAAACAAATAGCCATTTAGATTGACCAGGGCCGAGCAGCGTGTTCCATATACATTTTGCATTAAGTGCTTTTGGCCCTTTCTTCTCCCTTTCACTTGCTTTCACAAACAAAAGGTTTAAAATTACTTTGAAAACTATGTGGGTGATTTCTCCCAAACAGAAAGTCTAATCCTTCCCTTACTGTGAATGAAACCACGACCTAAGTGCCAGTCAAATGTTGTAGTCATTGCCTTGATCTAGGCTCCATCCATGCCTCTTCTTGATTTTTCATGAGGAAGCTGGCTTAATCTGGGGTAGTGGTGGAGAAATGTATTCTAGGTACTTAATAAAAATGTACTTTAATTGTTTCAATTACATAACTGATTGCTTTTAGTAAAGCATTGCTTATTGAGACAGTGAACTGGCTTTCTTTATTGCTGTTTAAGAGAGGTGGCTAGGAACTGAACATGTGTGCCTTCGTGCATGCCTGGGTAGATAATTTGCGTTTCAAGAGTTCAGAAACAGCCAGTTGAAGTTCCAGGTTTCATTATTTTCTATGGAAAACCAGATGTGAAGCCTCACCAGAATGCATTCTGTCTCACTTCACACTCCACCTTGCCAGGGGCGCTTATATTTCTGTAATAATAGCCAGGGTTCTGTGTTTCACGGCAGCTGCTTGTAACATCTGCCAGATAATTACCAAGCTGAATCTGAATTCACCTGCCTTAACCTAAAGTGTGGGATGAATTCCTGATCAAGGAATAAAAGATTGATTGCAGTTACATTTTTCTGTGCTTGTTAATAATTACTGCTATAGACACCAGTAAAGAGCAGATGCTTTTCTGGGGGAGGTGTAGATAGGAGGGCTGTGGAAAGGGGAAGAAACAACCAGGAGCACCCACTTTTAACTCCATATGTATGCATCTCACATTCAGCTCAAGACACTGACATTTGTTAACACCATTGTAAAAAGATGCCGTGGCGTATGCTTCACATTCTAGATTCTCCGCAGCACCTGCTGACGATTGAGCCCCCTTTTATGTGTGAGTATCGGTGATTCAAAAGCTCATTATGGCTGTGTGTTACAACTTGTCTGTGAAAACCACTTCGTGCTTTTGTAACATCCCTATGCAGGGCTGGATCCAGAGAGAGATTCGTGTATATACATTTTCCTTTTTTTTTTTCTTTATATAAGAGCATATTTCCAACAGAGCTATGAGATGGTTATATTTTCACATTGCACTGGTGATTGTGAACTCATTTGAAAATCATGTTTTCCTGCTACTGAAGCTTTCTGGCTCTTTTGTTGGGGTCGATCACCTCTGGATTAATAACTGTCAGATTTCAGCATCACTAATGCTGCTCTGTTTTCTTGTACTCCATGTATAACCTAAGGTTAGTTTTTACCTTTAAGAATTTTTAACACTGCTCTCATAGAAGCTGTTTTAGCATGTTTATGCAGTTCGGTATGTGTGTTGGTGCTCTTGGTTGGTGTCTGGAGGTTTGGTGTGGCCGTGTGGCCAGGCGTGTATTATAATTGCTCCGCATGGGCTACTGCACTGTGGGATGCTTGTCCCAGTGCCCTTGCTGTCTGTATTAGGCTAAATATATGAAAACTGCTTTCTTTCTCACTGCCCCCTAACATATCAGAAAAACATTTCTAAAACTCTTCCTTGGTAAACCTTAACACCTTTGAACAAATAGAGAGAAGAATTCATTTTCAACAGTATCTCGGATAGACACATCATTTCCTTCTCAAACCAAACCAGTATTTAATTTAAAAATTTAATACTTTGATTATTTTTATTTTTTTTGTCTTCTAGCCTTTTTACCTCACCTAGCTTTTTTTTTTCTTAAGGTTTTATTCATATGAGTTTTACCTTTACTGAACCTTCAGAAATAATTTTCAGATATAGTTCAGAAATAATTCTCTTGAATAGACTTTTCAAATTTATGATTTATATTTATTTTTCTTTGTATAAGAGAAAATCTTCTTTTCAAGTATAATGTGTTCTGCATTTTTGACTCATTATTTTTGAAGGGATAAATGCAGATTTGCTATTCAATATATTTTTGTTACACTGTGGAAATGATGTTTTTGTAGATGACTAAATAAAGTAGGGCCAGAATTAGAATACAGCTCTCTCACCCACACTAGTCCTAAATCACTGAATTGTGTTTTTCGCTTCAGTTGGATCCTTGAGGTGAAAGTGTCACAAAGTGTCATAAGGGTGCCGGCTTCTGCCAGAATGATCGGATGTGGGGGCCAAGCTGGCTGGTGCTCTGTTAGACCACTGTTTTACGTGTGTATTGCACTTCTTGACTTATAACCGCCTCATCAAAAGTGACATCTTTTCATTATTGGGGATATGGAGATCCATTAGTGGGTGATTTACCTTACCAGAACACTCCAGAAAAGCAACAGAACTCTGTCCTCTGACTCAAAACCTAAGCAGCCTCACAGAGTGAATGCCTTTTATGGAATCACCAATATATATTATATATCCTCCTTACTCAATAAATTATGCCATTAGTATACTTCTATTATTGTATTATATTTTATAACATGAAAGGTAATCCTTTATCTTGGTCCTCCAGTGCTAAGATTTTGCTACTTATCATCTTCATGCGTAAGCTATGGTTAGCCGGCGTAACAGTCTTCATGATTTTTGTGTTGTGCATTTTTGATACATGCTTTTGTTTCTTTGCACAAATATGCTGAAATGCCTTGAAGTTCTTTCTTTCACTTGCCCTGCCATATGTTAGTTTGAGGATCTGGACCAGACTACTTCCACAGGTGGATCAGTTGTGTAGCCTCTTAGGACAGCAGTAAACTTGACTTTTCAGATGGCATTTCTAAGCTTTATAACTATAGTCAGCAACTTGCTCAGTGCCTTCCACATATAGGCGTTCAGCCAGATCCTGTTGAATTAGTGCGTGACCACTCAAGTGTCAGTCTTCCTCTCTGAAACCAAAGTGAACATAAACATTGCTACATATTAGTAAGCGAATCTTTTTATGCACTGATAATGGTTTAACTCAGACTTAAGAGTTAATACTTTAATAAAGCTAGGATATGATTACTGATGGTACTTGTTAATGTCCATAATTAATTGTGTCTTATGGGAGAATGTAATTTTGAATGCCCAGTGTTTAGTAGAGTTTACCCAGTTTGTTTTGCTAAGGCACCCAAAAATATTTGGAGAAAATAAATGTTATTACCGAAAATTACTTTTCTAAGGATTTCTAGATCTCTTTAATTAAAAAAGAATTGCTGTTAGTCTTCTCATTTTGAAACATATATTATGCTATTTTCTTCCCCCATATGATTATCAGTAAACAGATAATTATCAGCAGCCTTTAAATTTTTAATTTCTGTTGTTTTTATTGCCTATAGAATACTTGATTCTTTTGAAGTTTAGAGTCTCTACTCAGTAAGCTGATTTAAATGAGTTGTGTGAAAAAGTAGAGATGAGGGGACAAGATAAGTTTATTTCATATTTTGGAAGATTCTCCCAACAGGCGAGCTTTGCTTTCATGGATTGTGTCTTGTTCCAGAATTACTTATGTACCCGCAGAATATTTGGAAGAGTTCAAAATAAGCTTGGGGCAGCAATCTGGAGGAATAATGGCACTGGATATTTTTGCTTCCTACACTGGCAGGTAAGTCTGCTGTGTGAATGATCGATACAGCAAGTTATAAAGAAGAGTTTTGAATCCAGTGTCTGGGAGGCCTAGCAATGAAAAAGACTGGATTCTTTTTTTCTTTTTCAAGATTAAAAAAAAAAAAATCACCCCCCTCTCCCATATTACTGGGCTTCCCTAGTGGCTCCATGGTAAAGAACCCACCTACCAAGCAGGAGATGCAAGCTCAGTCCCTGGGTGGGAAAGATCTGCTGGAGAAGGAAATGGCAACCTGCTCCAGTATTCTTGCCTGGGAAATGCCATGGGCAGAGGAACCTGGCGGGCAGCAGTCCATGGGTCACAAAAGAGCAGGACATGCCTTAGCAACTAAACAACAGCAACCCATATTACTTAAGGAGTGATCACATATTGTGGGAACTTTGGGGAAAATATGAAAAGCAGGAAATTAAATCTCTCTTTAGTTGTATCAGTCCATATACCACTGTCAACTTACTGAGTTTTGGGGAATTTACCTCAGATATGACTATGGTTTCATTGACTCCCTGGAACCTACAATTTCTATGGTATTGTATCACTTTTCCTCTGTCATAAACATTTTCAAACTTTATTTATTAACTCATTAACGTACATAGAGATTCACAATCATTTTTAATGGTTATGTTTTTATCATCTTTTGGAGAATGTTGAGCTGAACGTCTTTGTGTTTATACAGGTTAAGTATAGAATGTTTGGCTTTTTAAAGCCTGTTTATACACAGTGTATTGAAAACATTTGAATAATACAGGAAATATAGTTTTTTCCTCCCTTAGAAAAGAGAGAAACTAGATTTTGATGTTGCTGCTGAGGTTAGCACAAAGGAGAGAAATAATGTCAAATTGCTTTTCTGGAAAGAATACACTATACATTTTCAGCTGTGGGCCTGTTTTTTTTCCAGTTACATTAGCAGCTGAGTAACAGATTTCTCCTTAAGCATGCTGTAAAGAAGAAATAGCTTTGCAAACATTCTGAGATCTGCTCACAATACTTCTAACAACCCATAATACTCTTGTGTCCAGTGACTCTGCAGGCATTGTAACATCATATCACTCTTTCGTCTGCAAATTGTATGTGGCTATAGCTATGCAGACAGTGTTAAAGAAGGAGAGGTTTGTTATGTGTTTAATAAAGGGAAGGAATGTCATGGCCCAAAGGGCCCCTTGAATTTTATGGGAAAAAGAGAATTCATTCCACCCTTTGCAAAGCTCAGCCATACTTCTGTCTAGAATTTCCATCTTAGGGCTAATGACATGAATTGATTACAGCTACATGGTACTTCCTGTTAAAAAGCTAGATGCAGTAATTTCCAGTGTCCCTCTGAAATACCATTTCACATGGCTTAATTAGAGAATATGACAGGATAACGTGATATTCTTATTAAATTCTGAGGCCTTAAAAGCACTCAAAATGTTAATATTAAAACAAAAAAGCCAGTTTCTGCATGCTGGTTCTCTCCTGGCACACAAGGAAAAGGGCCTAAGCTGTCAATGCTGTGAATAACTGCTTCCCTGCAAAAAAGTGTGTTTACTGTTAATATAAGGATGCTCAAAACAAAAACAATGTGCGTCCTGTTTTCCTCCCTCAGGAAAGGCAGAAACGAGATTTTGATGCTGCTGCTGAGTTCAGAACAGGGAGAGAAATAATGTCAAATTGCTATCCTGAAAAGAATGCACAATACGTTTTCAGCTGTGGGCCTGTATTTTTTTCAGTTATATTAACAACTGAGTAACAGATTTCTCTTTAAGCATGAAGGAGGAATCGGCACCAGAGAGATTAAGTTACTTGCTCAAGTTTCCTAACTAATGGGTGGAAGAATCAAGGTTAAATGCACATGGTCGGGCTCCATGTTCTTAACTATTGGATCCAAAAAAAGAATTGCACTAGCCCTATATAAAAATATGGGGCAGCATCGCATGGAGTTTAGGAGCTCAGGTTTTGTAGTGAACTGGCCCAGTTCAAGTCTCATCTCTCTTCCTTTACTGTGTGACTTTGTGCCAGTTTCTGGAATCTTAATGCACATATAGAGTGTTACTTGTTATTTTTGACAGAAACTTATTTGATACTCAACAATCAAACGTGAGTGCCGAGAAGTCAGTTCATTCTTGGCTGAGTGAGTGTGGGGACACAGAACAGGTTCATTCTGCTGAGGCACACACGGCTTGAGTCCTGTAAACCCCGCCTGAAGATGGATAAAGAATAATCAGCACATTTATAGGAACATATCTGGGTTAGTGAAATGATTCGAGACTGGACAGTCATTTGAAAAGAATGGGGCTTTTTGTATGAGAAGACTCCAGGTATTTGTCATCTTACAGCTCACAAGCCAGGAGCATATAATGCGATCTGTGTGACTGCATCTGAGCAGCTCCCCCTGCCTGGGCTTTAGGATAATAACTGGATATTTTAGAGAAGGATTCTTTCTTACTTCCCATTCCTCTCTGTATTCTGTACCTGATTTTTCTGTCATATTCTCCCCAGTGGTATTTCCAGAGGGTTAGGCTCTTTTTCCCCCCAGTACCTTGCATCTTTAAGATTGAGGTTCACTCAAGACTATTTCATTGTCAAATCAGCTTCTTAACGTCATTTTGAAAATCTTTCTTTGGCTCCATTCCTGACAGTCCTGTCCCACAGTCAGGATTAGTCTCTGTGAGCTCAGCCTCATTCAGAGTCTCCTTTCTCAATTACTGAAGGAGAATTCCGTCACACGACCAATAGGTAGGAACCACAGGCAGGTGGATTTCCCTCTGACAGATGAAAAGCAAAGATCTAACTTTCAGGTCAAAGAACGAGTGAGACATTCTGGGAGAGCCTGCACAGTTGTTTAGCAGAAATGTTGGGAAATACATTGAAGCACAGGTGGATTATTAGATTAGATGACTTCTGATCTCAAGGTCTGAAGATGATATAATTTGACAGAGTTCAGTATTCCTGTTGGGGGAGAATGGATATAATTTGAACATATGCTATCTTCAGATTTTTTTCAATTTCTGTATCAGTTGCAAGTATTTATTGAATTAAGAGTTTTTAAAGCTTTCTCTATTTTAAGAAGAATATTTTTCTTTAGAAATCCAATTTTTCCTAATAGCATAAGACCATGCCATAATTGATTTAACCATTCTTTGTTGTCCTGACAATACCATTTATTGATGTAAAGTGTACCTTTGGTAAAAACCAAATATTTTTGGACAAGATTATTATTTTACAGTTATATTTATAGTTAGTTAAGAGATTGGACACATTTTGTTAAATGCTTGGCATTTGGCAAAATGAATTCCTATAGCAATTGACAACTGACCTTGGACTCAAGTGCCTGTAAACTGCTTCCCGTAAGAATACTGTGGCTGGCTCCTTCGGATGGGCAGAAGTGGACCATAAGCGTTTTCTGTCTGTCTTCAAAGGATGAAGGGAAAGCATTGGTCCATCCTGAGGAGGTAGAGGTGCTGCACTCCTGTCATACTTGATGTTCAACTCTGTCAGGCCAGGGATCCAGTGGGACTGTACAAGCTTATAACACACATGCGGTGTCTGCCTTCTCACACAAGGGAAAAATTTAGGAAATAGTTGTTGAATAGTTGCTCTTAAAAATCCTGGCATTTCCGCATTCTCCTCACTCCCTTCCTTCCTTTGTCCATGTTTCATTAGGAAAGAAAAAGACTAGACAAGACACTTTGTGTTCTGCTGTATCTCCAGACTCAGTTACAGTGCTGGGTGCTCAGTCACTCAGTTGTGACTGACTCTGTGTGACCCCATGGACTGTAGCCAGCCAGGCTCCTCTGTCCAAGGGTTTCCCAGGCAAGAATACTGGAGTGGGTTGCCATTCCCTTCTCCAGGGGAACTTTCCAACTGAGGGATCAAACCCACATGGGTTTGTTCAGGTGCCACCTGGGAAGTTCAGGTATAGTAGATTGATTCCAGTATGAGGTTTTTATTTTATGAAATCAGGTTTTATTTTCCCTTTAATGTAAAATATTATATACTTACTAGCCAAGTGTGGTGAAAATATGAAGCAGTTCTGTATTTTTAGCCAAACCAATAATAAAGTACCTAGAAGACAGCCTGTGTGGTTTTACTAGGATTGTGGAGTACTCACTGTCTAACTCTTTACCAGAGACATTCCGGAGCTACCAGAGCGAGAAGAAGGAGAGGGGGAAGAAAGTGACCTTCAAAACGCAGCCTACAGCAACTGGAATCAGCCTAGGCGGTAAGGACTATTTCTGTATTCTGCCTACTCAGGGTTTAAAGATAGAGAGGGTTGGTTTCAAGTACTAGATTACAACTTGCTACTGTGACTTTGAGCAAGCTGTTTAATATTGCTCACCATCTATTTCTCTGTGGCCACAGAGTGGAGAAGATAGTATGTATCACACAGGGTTACACTAATATGTACTTGAGGATTTGGCACAAATGGCACCCCACTCCAGTACTCCTGCCTGGAAAATCTCATGGACGGAGGAGCCTGGTAGGCTGCAGTCCATGGGGTCGTGAAGAGTCAGACATGACTGAGCGACTTCACTTTCACTTTTCACTTTCATGCATTGGAGAAGGAAATGGCAACCCACTCCAGTGTTCTTGCCTGGAGAATCCCAGGGACGGGAAGCCTGGTAGACTGCTTTCTATGGGGTCCACAGAGTCGGACATGACTGAAGCGACTTAGCAGCAGCAGCAGGGACTAAATAAAATTGACTAGAGAAGATTATGCATAGGTAGTTGGAATATTTTTTGTGGAGATTATCTTAGGCAAACCACCAAATGTTAACTTGAAATTTTTCTATTATTTGTAGAAAGTAGATATTCAGACATATACATTCAAAATGTATGTGTGAGCATATTATCATAGGCTGTGGTTATTTTAACACATGGTCTTTCTAGAATGAATTTCATATATAATAGGAATGATGACTTTCCTAAATCTACTCATATATACCTCCGTATATCACTAAGGTGTATTTTCCTGTTCTGAGTAGAAGATTCAGTTTAGTAGGAACTTACTGAGTCCTGATTATTGACAAGATGAGAGGCAGATAGTTTGTAGATAACAGGGAAGTGTAAGACATAAATCCTGCCTTTATGGAAGCTACTGTGTATTGAGTTAGACAAGGTGTAGAGAGACACAAAATACTGAAAGAAAAATGTAAGATATTTTGCATTAAGGGTAAAATATAATCAATGGATACTTTTTCTGAACAGATTTACAGTTGACCGTCAGAGAGGTGCCTTTTACATATTTATTAACTATGTATTCTACAATGAATAAATAAAATTCTCAAGATAGAAAAATTTCTACTCTTCTGATGTGTAATACAGTTTGATGATTTGCCTAGCTCATAAATGAACTTTAGGCTGCATAACCTTTAAACAATTTCTAGGTTGAATCATGTTCAACGTATAGGAAACCTTTTATGTTGCTTTCATAAGAAACAGCATCTCAGGCCAAATAAAATGACTTTTTGATTTCAATTTTAAAAAATTACTCAGACTGCATTAAAAATCAAAGTCTTTCTACATTATTGCCCACATTGAGAATAGAAGTGCTAGATTTGTAGCAGAAAAAATATTGTAAGATGTTGTGTGCTCAATTGCTTGGTCATGTCTAACTCTTTGCAACCTCCTGGACTGTAGCCTGCCAGGCTCCTCTGTCCATGGAATCTTCCAGGCAAGAATACTGGAGTAGGTTGCCATTTCCTACTCCAATTAAAAGATGTTAGGCTTTTTGTTTATTTGAAGATAGAGGCAGAAGTAAGTTAGATGGAATTATAAATATAGATGGAATTATAATACTAGATGGAAATACATGTATATATACATACACATACAATGGAATATTATTACTCAGTCATAAAATAGTGATATTCTTCTATTGGCAGCAGCATGGATAGACCTAGAGGCTATTTTGCAGGGTGAAATAAGTCAGATAGAGAAATCCTGTATTTTGTCACATATATGTGGGCTCTAAAAAATAAACCAATATATATACAAGACAGAGACAGACTCACAGATATAGAAAACGAACTAGTGATTACCAAAGGGGAGAGAAAAGGCAGGAGGGGCAAATTAGGGGTGAGAGATTAAGAGATATAAACTACTATGTATAAAATAATAAGTAACAAGGATATACTGTATAGCACAGGGAATTATGACCATAATCTTATAATAATTTCTAATGGAGTTAATCTGTAAAAATACTGAATCACTGTACTTTGTCAGTATACTTAAATAAAATATTTTTGAAAGAGTAATTACATTTTTAATTTAAAAATAAAAAGTAGAGCCATTAACATTTGGAAGAGAATTTAATATCATAATGCACTTAAAGTCCTTAGTTCAATGCTTGGTACACAGTGAGGACTCAGTCAGTGGTTGGTCTTAGCAGTCATCAGCATCTTCTTCATTATTACTCATACCAGAGCAAGTGAAAATTATTGAGCACAGGAATCATTATGAAATTTTCTTACGAGGAGAAATTGGGTACAACTTCTGGACCAGAAGATTTTTATACTTTAATTCTCAATTTTAACCTTCACACTGAGTGATGTCTCTAATGGTGGTAACTAGTTTACCGAGAGAGTACGTCTACAGATTCTGTAAATCTTAAAGAAGATAATCTGCCCTCACTAACCGTATGGAATCCTTCAATTTTTTTTAGGGGAGAAGTTCATAGAAGTTCATGAGGAAGCTTACCAAAATAATTAGAGCTTTTAGTAAATAAGGAACAAGGGTCATGAATATGCTTTACAGCATTGGAAACCTGCTGGACTTTCTTTCATGTAGACAAGAAAAATTTGTAAATAACCTGTGTTACACTTTTATTTTGCATGTGATTTTCATGTGCAGGATTATATCATACTGTATGTATCATTTTCCAGCTTGCTTACTCTTAAATGAATGTTTCTATACACTCTCATGTGGATACAAAAATATCTAATTCATTCAGTTTACTTGTGGCAGTGCCTTTCAGTATATGAATATAGTTCAGTTTATTTTCAGATTGATATTTGAGTAGTTAACAGATAATTATTATAATAATCTTGTGCAGTAAGTATATTTTCTTACACATCTGGAGAATTTGTCTAGATATGTATTCCAAAGGGAAATTGCTGACTTGTAGATTTAATTCTTTTACTAGAAGTTGTCAAATTGCTTTTTAAGGTGGCTGTACCAATTTTTAGTTTTATTTCCAATATAGGAGAGCTTTTTTCCCCCCATATCCTTGTTACCACATCATATGATTATATTTAAAAATGCTTTTATCAACCCAGTGAATAGAATATGGTACATTGAGCCCAGTTACTTTGAGTAAACAATGTGTAAGCATAACAGATTGAGGTGCTGGCGTACAGGTTTGTTCATTTGTCATATGAATTGAATATTATACCTTGTTGACATTACTTCAGTAATCATAGTTATCATCATCATCATAAGAGCAATCAGATGTATTGATTGCTTTACTAATTTGTAAAACTGTTTTGCACATGACATGCATTCATGAATTTAATCCTCACAGCAATTCTCTGATGTTGGGGCTCTTCTTTGATCCATTTTCCAGCTGAGGAAAGGAAAAGAAAGACTAAGGGAGTAAAAGAGGGTCACCCAGTTGTTAAGTAGCAGAAGGGTAGGAATTGAGCCCAGGAACTCTTGGTTCAGTGTTCAGGCAACCTGGCCTCAGAGCTCTATTTTACCTTGATTTTATTAATTTCACTTTTTGAAAATCTGTGTTCTCCAGAAAGGCTGACGTTTTTCTGCAAAACCAACTCTGCACATGTTCCGTACAGTTTCTCTTTTATAGGTCTCTTATTTCTTTCTTACCGTGGAATGTTGAGCGTGTTCTCCTTCATGAATCCTGGGTCGGTTCCTCAGTGCTGGGGTCATTTTGGCAGCTCTGTTTTTGGTTATCTGCTCTGATGTTTTGAAGAATTACAGCATTTTCTCTTAGGACTGGATCTAATACCACTTTGCTGTCTATGCTACATCCTGAGGAGGCACAGGCTACTGGTATCAAAAAGCTGTTTAACCTCTGTGCCTCTTCCCTTTGTAAAACAGAGTGACAAGAGCATCCACCTCACAGGAGTGACTTGAAAATAAAATCAGAGGCTATGGAACTCACTTGGAGAATAAGGCTGAATACATTAGCCCTTAATGAGTTTTTGCTGCAACTGCTATTTTTAGTGTCCAGAGAATCATGAGAACCATTCTCTAACATATATCAACTACTAAGAATCTATGAGACATTTTCTTTCATTCTTTTATTTTTTTCATTTTTAAAAGAAGAAGGAATGAGTCCCACCTATATATTCTGGATTCTTAAATATTAAAGACAGTGGCTGACTCTACTGACTTTACTACTTTGCCGCTTTACCTTAGAAATGGGAATAAATTCTTGTCTTGTCTTTGACAGAATTCCTGGAATGAAAGAAAGTGATGAAAAGAATTTTAACTAGTTTAAGCTTTTCTCACAGATTTGTTAAGATGAAGAATCAAAGTGAGATCCCTTTAAACTAAACCACAGATCTCTAGGTCTTAGATTCCTAATAAAGAAAAAAACTGCTGACCAGAGAAAAGGAGTATTTCCTCATCTGCTTCCTGTGACCAGTTGTCCCTCCTCTCACTTCACCGTGGCTTTTTAACTCCAGTCTTTTCTTACCAGGACCTCCCTCAGTACCCAGGAGTCTAACCTCCAACCTTCCGTGTCCTCTGGGAGCACGTCACATGTCAAGGTGGAGGGTATGCTGGACCAAGCTTTCTTCTCCTGTCTGCTGTCCAGCATCGGCTCCCCTCCTGCAGGTTAGAGTAGAATGCAGAGTCTCATCACCTGTCTTAGAACTTTCTACGTGGTATCCCTGTTTGCTTCCAGTTATCTGAGCCCCTTTGTCTTGGCCAAACACCTCGGTGTTAATCACCTTATTCTTGTATCCTGGCCTTTTCATAAGACATGTATTTTCAGTTCATCCATGGTTCTGACTGCTATCTACAGGTGTTAGATATGAGTTCATGCGCTTATTATGTGGGTGGAGGAAGTACATTTAGGACAGAGGCAGTAGCAAGCGCCAAGGCCCCAGGACGGGAGACGAACCTCAGCAACAGCAAGAGGATGTGGTTGCTGGAGTGGAAAGAGGAGAGTGGAGAGCTGAGGATGTGTTTAGGAGATGGCAGTGGGCTCAGGTCACGGAGGACTGTGTTAGCAACCGCTCTTCATGCCCCGACTGTTAGTTTCTAGCTCTGTGTTGGTGAGGCAGACTGTTGCAGAGGTAAGCTTCTCATTCATTATATTCAGAAACATTCTCTCTCTTAACTGGGTTGCTAAGCTTAGTAGCTACCATCTGTTTGAGAGTAGCTGAATTTTTTAATGTCTGCAGTATTAGAGCCCCTTGAAAATGGTCCTTTTATATTCATTTGTGCCTTAGCCTGGAGTATGAGCCTAATATTAACTTGGAACAAATCAATTTCAGAAATATATTATTAATAGTATTTATCAGACCCTATAAAACACTTAATTGGAAAAGTTATTTATAGTGATTTTGTCTTACTATGGGTAAAACCTTAACAAATTGAGCAAATGATATTTACAAAACTTAGTATAATAATATCAATTTCCGTTGAATTTTTCAAAATGTATTTAGTATTATTATTATTTTTAATCATTTGAACCACTTTTAATCTTGTAGGTTAGTGGCATAAAGTGTGTTCACGTTGCTTTGTAGCCATCACCGCAATCCATCTCTGGAACTTTTTTGGTCTTGCGAAACTAGAACTCTGTACCCACTAAACAGTAACTTCTTATTTCCCCCTCCCTGCATCATCTAGCAACCACTGTTCTCCATTAGTCTCTGTGAATTTGACTGTTCTAGGTACATTGTATAAGTGGAATCATGTAGGATTTGTCCTTTATTTCATTTAGCATAGTATTCTCAGAGATGATCTATGTCTTAGCATGTATCAGAATTTCCTTCCTTTTTAAGGCTGAATATTATTCCTTTGTATTTATATGCCTTTTGTTGATTCATTCATCTATTCATGGGCACTTGGGTTGCTTCTACCTTTTGGCTTGTGAATATTTTCTTATTGTGAATTGTGAAAAATATTTCTATGAACTATACTATACATGTATGTCTTCAAGACCTTGCTTTGAATTCTTTTGGATATATACCCAGGAGTGGAATTGCCAGATCATATGTTAATTCTATTTTTAATTTTTTGAGAAATTTCTATACTTTTTCCATAGCAGCTGTAACATTTCACATGGGTATGAACAGTGCACAAGGCTTATAATTTCCCCTTAATTTGTACAATTTCTCCCTGCCAAACTTATTTTCTGGTTTTTTTTTTTTTTTTTTTTTTTGGCATTAGCCATCTTACTGAGTGTGAGGGGGTATTTCTTAGTAGTTTTTTATTGTTGTCCTGGGTCTTCATTGCTGTGCGTGGGCTTTCTCTAGTTACAGCGAGTGGGGGCTGCTCGCCAGATGCGGAGTGTGGGCTTCTCCTTGCAGTGGCTTCTCTTGTTGCAGAGCATGGGCTCTAGGTGCACGGGCTTCAGTAGTGGCAGCACGTGGGCTCATAGCAGTATTGATTCACGTAATGGTTAGTGATACTGAGCATCTTTTTATGTGCTTATAGGACATTTGTCTATTGTCCCCAGAGAAATATCTAGTCAAGTTCTTTGCCCAATTTTGCCCAATTTTGTTTTCTTTGTTGTTATCATTGAGTTTTATGGGTTCTGTGTATATTCTGGATGTTCATCCCTTATCAGATTTGTGGTTTGCATATATTGTCCCTTTCTTTGGGTTGCTATTTAAATGAAAAATAGCTTTTATTTTTGCTGACGCCGAATTTTTCCATTTTTAACTTGCTGCCTGTGTCTTTGGTGTTATAGCCAAGAAATCATTGCCAAACCCAACTTTACGAGGCTTTCTCCCTTTACTTTCTTATGAGACTTTAAAATTTTCTTTATTTTTTATAGGGTTGAACTTTGGCGAGAACCAAGCAAATCCTTGGGCATCAGCATTGTTGGTGGACGAGGGATGGGGAGTCGTCTAAGCAATGGTGAAGTGATGAGGGGCATTTTCATCAAACATGTTCTTGAAGATAGTCCAGCTGGCAAAAATGGAACCCTGAAACCTGGCGATAGAATAGTAGAGGTACCCTCCAGTTAGCTTTCTGTGCTAAAATTACTCACCTGGGCCATCCTCTTTACTAAGGGAATCATCATCTTTACACTGACTCAACACTCAAGTAAAATATGTTTGTTGTTAAAGAATTTCTTTCTTATTTTTTTGTTTTCATCCATAATTTTTATCTTCAGTATATGACAAATTATATATATATATATATTGATAGGTGTTTGGAGGTATAACCAGCTGTTCTAAAAAATGTCAGTGCTGAGATAAATTACTAAGTTCAGTTAAAAAAACAAAGCAAATTTCTTGGGGAATAATTAAATTGTTTAATGTGTGTGTACACACACAAAATGTACACATCACAGTTGAACCCTCAAATGAGATGTTATTTCAGGAAATACCTAAATGTTGTTGGATAATATTTTTTTAAATGAGTCTTTTTGGTAAAGATTTTTATGCTAATATCCTTATTACCTTTTATGAAAGGTCTCCCCACCACGCCCACCACCCAAAGTTTGGATTTTCCTCCATATCATTGCTTTGCCCATTCCCCACTTATCACAGAGAGGGCTGTGTGTTTGAGTGTGCACATGTGCATTGGTATGTATGTGCGTGTGTATACACATTTCCTTATATGTAAGAGAGAAGCATTTGGTTAAATTGTATCTAATCCCTTCATTCAAAGCTAAGTTTAATATTTTATATCTACTCTTTTCACAAGTCACTACTCATGTACTCAACAAGTGTTCTTAGAGCGACTGTTGCGTTCCAGGTGCTGTTACAGGCTCTGGGCACCCCACGGTGAATAAAACATCCAGCCTGCCTGTCAAATAGGACAGACCTGACAAGTAATCAGGTCACTTCAGAATAGTGTGATGAATTATTTGATTAACATAAGCATAGGTTTAGTAAATGTGTAGAGGAAGGCCAGCAAATCCTGACCCAGATTTGCTGGGTTGTCTGGAGGTAGAGAGTCAGTTAAGAGAGACAACTTCCAAACAAAAACCAACTGATCACTGTGTTATTTTGGCAACCATTACTTTTACTTTGTACAAGTGATTGTCTCTCATTTTCTGAATCCATGTAACTTACACACCAAGATGCCTTAATTGTATAGAAGTTGGTGAGAATCAGTCACAACTTGAGCATTGTGGGCATTGATCTATTGTTTAAAGTGTATATACACTGAGATCTGACGAAAGAAGATTGAGATTTGCGAGAAAGCAACGGCTCTGTCTGGTGTTTGATTTTTTTTTTCCTTCTGACCATTTATAAGGAAGAATGATGGGTTTTTTTTTTTTCTCTCTCTTCCTGTCTCTTTTCTCTTCATTAAATGATTTTTTAGCCCCATGTTAAATAATTCTTTCTTCAATAGAGTACTACATAAAATTTCTAATTTAACTTTATCCAAGGCAATTTATTTTATGAGTACTTCACTACTGAATACTTTTGACCTAAGTAGAAAAATTAAGAAATGTTTATAATTATTTTGAGAAAGGATGAATCATACTTTGCACCAAAATGTTGTTTTAATGTATCAGTAGAGTTAAACACGCCTTTGAAATTGGAATGAAGTTTTTGTTCTGTGTGGTAAAATACTGCTCAGTGGTAGTTTCTTGAATTCAGTTATGTGCAGGGGCCTTTTTTAGTAAATAAGAAAGCCTTAGGCCTCTGTGATCCTTGGAATTCCAGAACATGACTCTGCTAAGAATCTCTGATAATATGTGTAAACTAGAGACCTATGAAATATTCCATGAAAAGTATACAGTTCTTTGGACTTGAGCAAAGATATTTAAATAGAAAATATTTAATTTTCTATTACATTTTCCCACTAATGAAATATATAGTCAACAAACATACTTTTATTTTGCAAAAAGTTAGAAGCCATTTTTAATATGCACTGAAAGAGATTTTGCTATTTCATCTAAGTATCAACCTGAGGGAAGTTTTCAATAAAATACAGTGTATAATTCTTTTAAAGGTGATAAGGTTCTTTGCAGAGATCTAATAATTTTATTTTTCAGAATTTGTCTACTCTTACTTTGCTGTATTTATTGTGTATATCATTCTCTGGTAATTGGAAATGTTAAAAGTATACCAGTATCCTATAATTTTCTGGCAAGATTAGCATTTGGCCTTTCAGACTGTTTTCCTTCCTGTTCATGTAGTGCGTAAGCTAAGCTGATCATCACCCAGGCAAGCCGTGGTCAATAAAAAGTTCCAAAATAACTTTTATTCTCAAGCTATTTATACAAGATTTGCTAACAAGTAAGCACAATTTCTTGGCTTCCAGCTCGTGTCATGTCTATTGCAAAGATTCTTTTGCCAAACGAACCTTACCATAAAGCTGATTTTTCTGTACATCAGAATTTTGTTTTTAACTTAAAGCTTCCGTTATAGAAATACACAAAGCATCATATAGCCATTTCCCAGACCGGAAGAAAATTTGTACAGTGACTTTTATGATGAAAACAGTGCTACTAGGCAGTTCTCTTGTATTATTTCTTTGATGATGCTGATTTGTCAATTTAAAGGAACAACTGGGCAGTGTAAGGGAAGTAGAAGCAGAGCCTTCATTCTAATTGATTATTATTTCATTTGATTTTTGGAGACATAAATCTATGTCCAAAAAAAGGGACCAGAAGTCTGCTGGACAGATGAAAAATTCTGGAGCCTCACAAGTTGTCTCAAATATTTTTGAATCTGAAAAAGATTTTTAGGAGCCTCACCCAAGATTCTCAAAACTCCAAATTGGCAAATTGTTCTGTTGTTCTATAGCTTCTTAAAATGTTAAGCTGAGGCCTTCCATTGCAGGTGGATGGCATGGACCTCAGAGATGCAAGCCATGAACAAGCTGTGGAAGCCATTCGGAAAGCAGGCAACCCTGTAGTCTTTCTGGTACAGAGCATTATAAACAGACCGAGGGTAAGCGAAGACAAAGGGGAAGGTAGGCGCATCCAACAGCGTTCAACTTGGAATCTGATGCCTCCAGGGCCAAGTTGCTTCTAGGACCCAAGATCAAGCCTCGAAATCTCAGGAGACTTTTAAAAAGTTTATTTTGCTTTCTTTCCCCCATTGAGTTATCCTGAAAATCCTTCTACCATGTATAACAGACACTTGAAGTGTGTTGAAAACACATAAAAGTAGGATTGACTGGTGGCCCATAGGCATCTAGATGGATAATCGTTAGCTTCACTATAGTCATGAAATATGTAAGTTGTTAAGAAGGATGTGGTGGAGTTATTCAGGTTGATAGTCTGTGATGTCTAGTCAGGTCTCTGAGAAACTAGAGAGAGTTCATTTTCTTTATAAATGTAGAATTTCCAGTATGCAATCTATGATTTCCTGTGCGTGGTCTTTAATGCATCTGTCTATCCTAGTGGACCTTAACTTTTCATACGATGGATTTTTTTGTTTGTTTGTTTTTGTTTAAGCTGTACGTTTATATACTCAGAATTTCATACGTGCTGTTTCCCAGCTACCATCACTGAGTAGCTCTGATCACTGTGTAGCCCCTGGTGGACAGAGACCTGTTAATCCATTTTACTGTTGGTTATTACAAGTGAAATGGCTTTAAAAATATTTTAGAAATCTAAGCATATCCAGTGCATGTTGTTGATGAAGATACTAAGAGAAGCTTTGTATATTTGATATGTTGCCAAAGATGAACATTATGCCAGTAGTTTAAAACTATTTTTTCTATATCTTCTTTATGCCTCAATGGAAAAAAATTTTTTTTTTCCTGTACAGTAGCTCTTAAACATACTGAACCTTAGAAAGTTCTTGAGATTTACTGAGAAGTTAGCGTAGCATTTCAGGAGTTTCTTAGATGTCCTGAGGCTCATACAGGGTCCACTTCTGAATATAAGAATCTGTCATACTGATTCTTTTTGATATAACTGCTTATTAGCTTTTAGGGTTTGTTGTCTTTAAAAAGACAATGTTAACACATGTAAGGAAAGTGAAAAAGATCATCTGAAATTTAAAATGTGTAATTTTATTCATACAATATATTTAATTTTAATTCTTAAAATTAAAATTTAAGATAGTAATGCTCAGGTTATGGAGGAAGCAGCGTAGTGAAAAAGTTTTTAGAGATCAGTAAAAGGAACTTTTCTGTGCCCCAGGAAACAAAGTGACCAGGTTTATCTTGTTGGTTTTTCCTTTTGTCATTAAGACAGGTGTAGCTCTGGTCTGAGTTCACGCTAAGAAACGGATTAGTAGTTCCTAATGTAAACAGTCGGGGAAGGCAATGGCACCCCACCCCAGTACTTTTGCCTGGAACATCCCATGGACAGAGGAGCCTGGTAGGCTCCAGTCCAAGGGGTCGCTAAGAGTCGCGAGTCGCGACTGAGCGACTTCACTTTCACTTTTCACTTTCATGCATTGGAGAAGGCAATGGCAACCCACTCCAGTGTTCTTGCCTGGAGAATCCCAGGGACAGGGGAGCCTGGTGAGCTTCCGTCTATGGGGTCGCACAGAGTCGGACACGACTGAAGCGACGTAGCAGCAGCAGCAGCAGCAGCAGCAATGTAAACAGTTATCTTCACATTTGCAGTTTTTAATCATTCAGTTATTTATTGTTAGGTGATAATTATCCATTCAGATTAGAAAATCTGCTAAATGATAGGACCAGATCCTCCTGCATTCTTTTCAAATGCTGTTCAGTTTGTTTAAATAACTACAGGTCTTTCTACATTTGTTTACATTTGTTGTGTTAAACATAGACACAGAATGATGATGTTGGTAAATGGCTGTTTAAGTTAAGTTAAAGCTGTTTTCTATGTGTGGGTGGGTTTTATTCTTTTTTTATTTTTACTTTCCAACTTTTGTATCATTTAGGACAGTGCTACAAACTGCTGAGTCGGATTCTCAGATTACTTTTAAATATTAAATTGCACATATTTCTTTCAATGCCAAGTTGCATTTTCTAATGTGCTGGGAAGAGATTTTCTCATGCACCTGGAAAATATCCCTACTTTATTATCTGAGGTATAATGACACCTGATTTATAGTAATATTCCAGAATAAATCTTGCTTAGAATGACATGTGTAGTCAAATGATATGTGACAGGATTTAGGATCCGATACCCTCAAACAAAACACCTTGGCATACTGAATATTTAAATGGAAGTTATTTGAGAAAAGACAGGTGCTAGAAGGACTCTGACCTCTCCTTTCTCCCCCGAAGTGGGTCATAAGACTCTCCTGAGAGATCTTCAGGAGAGGCGCATCCTTACCTCCAGATGAGGAGGACCCCTGAGAGGAATCTGAATAAACAGGCCTTGCTAAGTTTTCCCCAGTTAACTATGCTTAGCTCATGCTGTTTTGTCCTCTCATATTTCCCCCAACTTTCTACTCTTCATCAGACCTCCTAGAAAAGCACTCAGACTTAACCATTTCTTCTGGTCTTCATTTCCCGGTAGAGGCTCTGTGTCACACAGAGCTTGGGTTACATCAGTATGCATGTTTTTTTCTCATTAATTTATTGTTACAGAGATCCAACCAAGAGTCTTAAGATGGGTACAGGAAAGACCTCTTTCCTCCTCTACAGTAATATTTTGCTTTGGGAAATGAGAAAAAAAAAATTGTTTTTAAAATGAGATATTGGGCTTCCCAGGTGGTGCTAGTAGTAAAGAGCCCGCCTGCAAATGCAGAAGACATGAGAGATGCAGGTGCAATCTTGGTCCAGAAGATCTCCTGGAGGAGGGCATGGCAACCACTCCAGTATTCTTGCCTGGAGAATCCCATGGACAGAGGAGCCTGGCAGGCTTCAGTTCATAGGGTTGCAGAGTTGGATATGACTGTAGTGACTTAGGACTTCCCCAGTAGCTTAGTGGATAAAGAATTTGCCTGCAATGCAGGTAGATGCGGGTTCGATCCCTGGGTTAGGAAGATCCTCTGGAGAAGGAAACGGCTATTCCCCCAATATCCTTGCCTGAAAAATCCCATGGACAGAGAACCTGGCAGGCTACAGTTCATGGGGTCACAAGAGTTGGACACAACTTAGCACGTACACCTTAGCTCAGTACAACAAAATGAGATATACGTAGTTTTTAGTAATTTACTTATCTGTGAAAATAATTGTGTCTCCAGGAATCTACAGGGGAAAATATCATAAATAGTTCAGAGTCTCTTTGGGCTTCCGTGGTGGCTCAGTGGTAAAGAATCTGCCTGCCAGTGCAGGAGACATCGGTTCAGTCCCTGGGTTGGGAAGATCCCCTGGAGGAAGAGATAGCACCCCACTCCAGTATTCTTGCCTGGAGAGTCCCGTGGACAGAAGGGCCCAGCAGGCTACAGTCCATTGAGTCTGTCTCAGAGTTGGACACAACTTAGCGACCAAACAAGAGTCTCTTAGTGGTAAATGTTTTATTTGTGGATATAATAAAGCATCAAGAAAATATTGTACATAGACTAAAAACTAGTCATTCTTTTTAGCTCTTCAACTGTTCAAGAATTAGAACTTCCCAGAACTAACCCCAATAATTCCACTGATATGACAGTTCACAATTCAGTCTGACCACATTTGTCATATTAAGGAGTGGGCCCCACTCATTTGGGCCAGATGATTTTGTCTTCCCTGTGCTTCTTAGTTAATAACACTTCTATTTTTATCAGTCCTTGGAACTATAAACACAAGTTTTGTCATGGATTTTTTAATGAGAAATACACTTTCCTTATAAATCCTTCCCTAATAATAGAATGTTCTGCTATTTCATGTGCTGTGCTCATCCTGTACTTTTATACTCTCCTTTCAGGGCCAAATTCTAATCCTATGTGAGCTGCAAGTTGAAAATGCAAAAAGCAAAGCCAAATAAAAAAGCCAGAGCTTTTTTCAAATATTCCATTTCTTGTCATCATTATTTTGATTCATCTTGTTCTACAGAATTATAAAGGAAATGTAAAGCCGTACAATTCCATGTATGAGGATTAGAAATAATCTAACTTCCATAACATTATTTTGCCTAGGGTGTGTTTTTAATCTCTGCCTGGTCATTTCTTCCACCTTAATAAATGGTCTTTTTTTTTTTTTTTGCATTTGTGATCTTCCCTTTTGTAAAGCAGGAGTTGACATTTTAAATTGAAAAGCAGAGGGAAAGTTGAGATGAGCAGAAATGTCAGCGTGCCCATTTCTTTTGACCATCTTCCTTCTGTAGGAAAGAACTTTGTAGGAAGAGCAGATTGAAAGGGTGATGTGGCATAAGCTTCAGTATAGCCGTACTGAGTGAGGATAGTCTTTGTAGAGTGCAGGGTGGTGTCACATGACAACCTCTTCCTACTCTCGATGCTTGCCAGTAGGGCTTTTTTATAGAGAGAAGCAACACAAACAGTTAATTAGAGCCAAACTGAATTTTAAGTGTCTGCAATTTCCTCTGAAAGATATAGTCAATAAAAGAAAAAGTAGTGTGAAAAAAAATTTATTGTGCTAAGGAAATTACTTTTTTTTTTTTTTTTTACTATGAAAATGCTGCATTCTCTTTGGCAGTCGTCCTGCCTGTAATATGTGTATTTCAACTCCAATAGTTCAAGCTCAGGACATATCAGGCATGCCATAAAACCTATGTGAACACTCTAAGGCAGGACCTCAAATACTATCCAAACCTCATAAATTCCCCAATAAGATGGGAACTTTTATAGGAAATTAAAAATAGCTATCTGTATTTTGTGGTGTTCCTAGCACCACTAAAAGTGGGCAGAAATAGAGAACAACACTATAGGAAATGGTTCATTTCTTTAAAAATTATTGATTTCCTTGTTTAAATAATACTATTGATTGAAGCAACCTTAAAACCTAATCAAGGTATAAAAAGACTCCTAACTGGGAAACAAAATAACAGAACACTGAAGATTATCAGTGGACTAGAAGACACATGTTTAATTTGCATTCTGCAACTGATAGACTCTTATTTTTGTTTTTGTTTTTTTTTAACCAAAACAGCATAATTTGCTTCTAAGTATAAATAAAAAACCATTTATGGTTTTTAATACTGCAGCATGTTTACTGATATGCATGGAACATATGTTAAAATAAGTGGGTGAAATATATAGGCTTATCTGTCCATGATCGTGACAACGTTCAGTAAAAATGAAAGAAATTTGGGGCCAGTTTGATACACTTGCTTCCTTATGTGTTTTGTGGCCAGATTTAGATTTGAGTGTGGATTCAGGTTGCTCTAGGAAACACTTAGTTCTAGACTGTTTGATAAGATGTTGTTATTAATGATGAAATCTGATAGGATCTGATGTCACATAGTTATTTAAATCAGTAATTACTTTGTCCTTATAATGGAGTTGTTTTAAATACATTTCTCTTGCGCTCAGCGCCTCTTATGTTTCCTTTTAGAAATCCCCTTTGCCTTCCTTGCCGCACAACCTTTACCCTAAGTACAAGTTCAGCAGCACTAACCCATTTGCTGATTCTCTACAGTTCAACGCTGACAAGGTTGGATAATGACCGTTGTCTTGCCATTGCCTTTTTCCAGTGTTTTGTTCTTTGTTGCTACTGTGCATTTGTCCCAGTTCAGTGTTGACTGAATTTGGGCAAGGACAAAAAACAACTGTGTGTTTGGAGTGGGCATGCAAATCCTTTCTTAAGCACATTTTCTTGCCAGAACCTATTCATTTTTATAACTGAAATTAGATGGCCCTTCTGAAGAGTAAGGGAAAATCGTGAGCCCACTGCCCTTCTTATATTTTGGTGTGAATTGAATTTTCAGATATATAAATTTTTGTTAGTTGCAAAACATATGAGCTACTTTCATACATAATTTCTCTAAAAACCTTGTATTGATTTAAGTCCTTCTTAGATTTATACAAGGTGGTCCTAAAAGCTCTTCCTTAGTTAATCAGCCTGCACATAATTGTGTATATGTGACAATCTGTTGAATATTCATAAAGGATGTCCATGTAAATGCCTGATCAGAAAGCAGGGAACTGTTTCAACATTTGTAAATCTATACTAGGATTTGTCATATTCTGATGAAATTATAAATCCAAAAATGAAAGAAAAACTTACAAGAATTTGTATACTATAATTTGATTGTGAAAGGAGAAAAGCTGTTAATTTTTTTCAGGAAGCACTTTATGAATATTCATTGGATTTTCATGTTATTGTAATATAGATAATCAAAGATACTGTATCTGAAGAAATATGTTTTCTGTTACTGTAGGCATTACAGAAATCAAGTAGAGTTCTCTTCCGTTGTTCCCCAACTAATCCTTTTGCTCCCACACCGTTTAAGGTTTGTCTTAGTGTGAAGTTCTCATGAGTCAGTGAGTGTGTTACAGTGTGCTATGCGTGTACATTATACTTGTGTGCATACATGGCATGGAGTGATTTCAAGTACACTGCATTTTTGCCAGCGAAGGCTGAATAGTCTGCGTTAAAGAATTGTGTTTTTGTGGATAAGTTTTTAGAAGTGTCAACAGCAAGCTAAATTCTACAATCTCAGTAAGAATGAGAGTATCAGGCATAACAAAATAGACCACTTATTTTCTTTTTAGTAAATGCAGGCTTATATTGACTTTATGATTAACCAGCTATGTTAGGGCAACATTTGAATTTATTCACAGTATGAAAATGTTCTGCCTAAGTAAGATCTTGAATAGTTTTTAGGCAAGCAAGTTTTGTTTGTTCATTTGTTTTTTAAGGAAAATAACAGCCCAGGAAAGTTATGCAGAGAGTAAGATCTATAAAATTTGCATCTGTAAATTTATAAAATTATGGCAATTTTAAGTTAGACTTGATTATACTTTTTGAAAATGAAATGGGCTTAATTCATGCTTCTCAAATTTTCCACTGTTAGTAAATTTTTAAATGAATTTTAATGAGAAAAATTCTAAATTACGTGTTTCTTCCTACCTTAGTATCATTACTGACCCTTCTGGATCAAATGAAATGTTTGTTGGTTTGTTCATATGTATTTGTGCATTGCTTTTTTGAAAGTTTTATGGCACAGCACTTGGGGAGATAACAGGATTCTGTTGGCACTAATAATTTTTGTCTGTTTGACCTATGGTATGTAAGCCGAGCATTTTAAATAGAACAGATTCTGTGACTTGAAAATCGGTTGCCCATCCATTAGTGGCTGTCAATCAGCTCGCCTGTGCTTTGCCAGGAAAATAATAATTCTTGTTTACCCGGACTGTTTTTGGGGCAGCTTAGAGTCCTGAAGTAGTGTCTGAATCATCCAAAAAAGATCATATTCAGCACCCTGTGGTTTTATTTTTAGGTGTATTTTGACTCTTAACACCATTGAATAATTTCTAAGTATTTGTACATTCCTTTCATTTAGTGTATTCTGTAAGAAGTACTTTTAATCACATATTTTCCCAGATATACACATGTAGAATAAAACAAGGCGTATCAGAGGGATTTTTGTATAGGGGAAAACAAAACAAAACCAAACCGTAAAATAGACAAAGAAGGAGAAATGTAGGCTCAAGGCATCAGGGACAACCTGACAACGGGTTAGAACTGTAACTGGGTATCTGTGACCCTTGATTTAGGTACTCTGTATCTTACTGTGGAAACTGAAGGAAAAAACATGACACAGTGGAAAGTGCATTGGGTTAGGTTAGAAATTAAGCAAAGAGAAGTCTAGTTTCTCTAGGTTGTTCTGAATA
The DNA here is from genome assembly GCA_935064755.1 of Tragelaphus eurycerus. Taxonomy (NCBI): domain Eukaryota; kingdom Metazoa; phylum Chordata; class Mammalia; order Artiodactyla; family Bovidae; genus Tragelaphus; species Tragelaphus eurycerus. The sequence goes on from CAKXYN010000015.1 coordinate 4,168,331, forward strand.
AAATCTTTCGCCTCTCATGGCCTTGGCCTTTAATCTGTAAATGAATAAAATGGACTCAGTGGTGTAAAGATGTTTCTAACTCTAATCTGCTTGAGAATCTGTAATATCAAACCTTGACCCACTATGTTTTCAATTAAGAATGGGAAAGAACCCGATAATACCAAATCCCCCCTTTTTTTTTTTAAACTAAGACTTGTAGATTTAAGTGACAGCAAACATACCAACCAAGCTTTGGGTTTTTATGAAGTATTCAACCCTGTTTTTCCATTTATGTTTAGGGCTACCTTGGCAAGCGGATGATGGTTTTGTCTCTTAAAACCGGCCCCTCAGATCTGAATCTGTGTGCTCTTTGCTAACAAGCAGTCACTCTGGTAGAGGATCCTGCATGTGCAGTGCTTATTTCATGAATTTGTTGAGTCATGTGGAGAGAGGATTCAGGTAGCAATAAAAGTATTTATATATAATCTCACTAACAAGCTTTGGACTGCTCTGTTCGATTACCATTTTTAGTTTGTTTCCAGTTTCTTGGAAGACTTTTTTAGACTTCCACAATCTTGTCTAGATGAGTTTTGAATGAGATTTTTTTTCCCAAAACACAAAGTTTGTACAGCTTTCCACCTTCAGTTATGTAAGCCTGCAAATTGAGTAATTTTTCACATTAAAATACCATGTAATCGTTTAATGGATCATACTCTGAACATACCAATTTGTTTAGTATAAAGCTTAAAGCTTAAAACTTTACCTGAATCCTGTCTGCCATTTTTATATATGTGTATTTTCCCATTATTTAATATGTTAGATATTTTAAAGCTAGTAGTTTGGTTTTTGATGTTGCAGTCTTATTTCTTGAGTTTTCCTTCCTTAGACTACACACACCCACTGCATTCTTCTTGTTCCCACAGGTGCCCAGTCAGTCAGAATCAGAGCCAGAAAAGCCTCCTCTGTGCCACTCGCCTCCACCCCAGCCTCCAGTGTTGGCAGAAATGAGTGGGGATCATGCTCTGTCATCTGCAAATGAAACCTCAGAAGATGTGGATGAAGAGGATGAGTTTGGTTACAGCTGGAGTAAGTTGTCTGTTTCAAATGCATTGACTTGTAAGAGATATCAAACTGTTCATAGCTCTGGTTCTCTCCAGGCTTATGCCCCAGATGGCTAAATACATTTCATCTTCAGTTATACATAATGCAGTTTTGTGTAGGAAAAAACTAATGTTTGTTGTAGTTGAGTATAACACACATTCCTGAGGCGTGAAATCACATTCTTCTGTTTTGTAAACCTACAACCCTGTTGAAGCCTGCTTTGCATTTTTCTGCAAGTTGAGGTGGTCAGGGCACTCTCTCAGAAGCTCTCCTGGATCCGCCCTCTCATGGTCTCTAGCAGAGCATCACCTCTGTTAGGCCTCAGATTCCTCATTATAAAATGCGTTTGTTGTTGCTATTTAAACAGCCTGGAATTTAGGTATTTCTGTACTAACACGGTAACATAGTGTAAGTGTTGAGATTAAAAAGTTGGGGCATTTGGCAAGTTGTTTAACGACCTCTAAGTTGTAGCATGGTGGTTATTCTCCTTTTTAAATTCGCTTTCTGCCTCTGTTGCTAAGGGTTAATTAGATAATGTCTGAGCACGATGCCTGATGCACAGGAATCATTTGAGGGCAATTATTGATCGAATCATGGGAGTGTCTCTGTTTCCTGACAAAATAAGCCATTTTACAGAGGTTAAACCCCATGGACAGAGGAGCCTGGTAGGAGTCCATGGGGTCGCTAAGAGTTGGACTTGACTGAGCGACTTCACTTTTAGTTTTCACTTTCATGCATTGGAGAAGGAAATGGCAACCCACTCCACTGTTCTTGCCTGGAAAATCCCAGGGACGGGGGAGCCTGGTGGGCTGCCGTCTATGAGGTCACACAGAGTTGGACACGACTGAAGTGACTTAGCAGCAGCAGCAAACCAAAGTTATGTGTCCGTGCTTTAAAAGTTTCATTTAAAAAAATGTAATTGTTTGCCTTAAGAATACTGTGGTATGTGCTTTGGGGAAGTACAAAGTATAAAATTTGTACTGCTAGATTATAGAAGGAATCAGGAAATTGCAGTTTATGAAATTGATCCAATTAAGAATTAATACAGAGTGCATGACATTAACCCTTTAGTAAGATTTTCTAAGGGATGATTTGTAAAGTTTGCAGTTTTCTTAGTCTTATTTCTAATGAAATTAGAATATTTTGCTAATCCATCAAACTGGCCAGAATGTACTCTGAGGAAAACATGAAATGGAATGTTTCAGTTGCCTGTTATCATGTTCCAAGCCACTCCAAAACTTAATGGCTCAAGAAAGCAAGTTATTAGCTCCCTCACATGCCTGGTGTTAGGCATTAGCTACTGGCTGGTTATTAATCTGAGCCTGGGACACCTACCAGATTACAGAATAAACGCTACCTTTTGAACATGGGAGATGGGAGATATGAAAGGTCTCATTTAATGAGAACAGGTACGTCCATGTGTCTTGGTTGGATGGCTCTGTGCAATAAGAAAACCCATTCCATCTAGTCTGGATCTGTGTACCAAGCACCACCAGCACGATGCAATGTGCAGTGTCTGTGTTGCTGTGGGAAAAAAGTTTCCCCTGACCAGGGAAGACAAATCCTCTGGATGTTCTGTTCTCTGCAAATGATAAAGTAACTTTCTGTTTTAATCACAGTCTTTGGAGAGCTTATTCATGTGATCACATGGATCACTTCTTTGGGTCTGCTCACCTCAGGTGAACTGATTAGTCAGACACCATACTCTCTGCATCCTAGAGGCAGAAAAGCTACTCAGAATTTGGGTGCTCTACGAAACCAGTCTTGACGCCCAGGAGGCCAATCTGTTTAGCTTTCCTTAACTGCTAAGAATTATATTTTGGTACAGTCATGGCCTTATAATGCCATTCTTAATAACCTTCCAGAGTAAAGCATTTGGCTGTGAATTATCTCTTACTCCCTGTGGTTTTTTTGTTCTTGTTGTGTGCAGAAAATATCAGAGAACGTTACGGAACTCTCACAGGCGAGCTCCACATGATCGAATTAGAGAAAGGTCGTAGTGGTTTGGGTCTGAGTCTTGCTGGAAACAAAGACCGATCAAGGATGAGTGTTTTTATAGTGGGGATTGATCCAAATGGAGCAGCTGGGAAAGATGGTCAACTGCAGATTGCAGATGAGCTTCTAGAGGTAAGTTCTTATGGCAAACAGTACATTTACTCCCACTGAATTGGTGTGACAGAGCCATCAGTTTCCAGAAAACCCACCTGGGTCTCATATGGTGACTGAGAAAACTATCACTCACCTAATAACAAAGATGCATTGCTGCAAATTTGGCTTGAGACCAAATCTCTACTAAGTACCATCCATGTTTCCATTAACTTCCACTAAAGGTTGTGACCGTGTAGCACCAGAAAAAATGTTTGCCCCAAGACAGTAATAAAGATCACACTTCAAAAGCATTTTTGTGTGTGTGCTGCATTTTTATTAGGAGCTTTTGAAAAACCAAATGACCAATTATGCCCCTGCAATGAGACTGATCACTGGACCTTCTAGAAGTTGAATCCCTCATGGTAGACTTGATGGGGGGGATTATTGTGGGGTTGAATTTAAGGCTAAAAAACAAAAACAGTAATTCAGCCCACCAAGCAAAATAAACTTGCAGGCTATACTTTTATAGTGTTTAGAATTGTATTTGCTTGATATTTTTGTCCTTGTCTCCTATAGGCTGGATCCACACGTCTTTACACTGCTTTAGCACATTTTCTCACGCCTCCTGCGTTTCCCTCTTCGCTAGGAAGGCTCAGTCAGCAGGGACTAACTGACAGGATGACTGGCAGTTTCCACTAGGTAGTGTGCTGCTTAAGCACCTTCCACTGCCTGAAGCCTGAATATACCAGCACTCCTTCTCCCAGTGGCCTACCCCAGGCCTTGAGTTCTGACAGTAACTGAACTGTGATAGTCAGGCCTTCCCAGGATGATCTGTGCTGATCACAGGTGCCTCTGCAGAGCCCTTGCTTGTACAGAGTACTCTAGAAGCTTGTTGCCTGCCTGGATACTCTCCTGTAGTCAGTCCAAGTGATTCCTCGTTAGTCCATGGAGATCAGACTACACGCATGGAATTTTAATATTGGTTTTCAACATGAGCTGTTTCTTAACTCAGCATCAAAGTCAGGTACATGTTCTGGGAAAGAAAATGTATGTACTATTTTAAAGGAAGAAAAAAAATATGCTTTTCATTAGATTGTTGTTGTTTAGTTGCCAAGTCCTATCTCACTCTTGTGAGCCCATGGAGTGTAGCCTACCAGGCTCCTCTGTCCTTGAGATTCTTCAGGCAAGAATACTGGAGTGGGTTGCCATTTCCTTCTTGGGAGAATCTTCCCAACCCAGAAGATCAAACATTGGCAGGCATATTCTTTACCACTGCACCACCAGGGAAGTCCTTTTCATTAGAAAGGAGATAAAAGATTTGTGAAATTAAAATTCTGGGCTCAATTAATGATATTTATTTCTCATAGATCAATGGTCAAATTTTATATGGAAGAAGTCATCAGAATGCTTCATCAATCATCAAATGTGCCCCTTCTAAAGTAAAAATAATTTTTATCAGGTGAGCATTTTCTTTTCCTGGTTTATAAATATTTTTCCTTAGCCATTCAATTCTGATTCTTTTGAATAAAAATGAAACATATACAAATGTGTAAGTGTTGTAGTTCCAAGTCTTTGTGGCTACAGAATTTTGTCTAATAATCTGAGTCTTCAAGCTAAAGAATGAAAATAGTATGAATGGTCATGGTATTACAGGTTAGTGCTTTTTTTCCTTTAGAAATAAAGATGCAGTGAGTCAGATGGCTGTATGTCCTGGGCATACAGTGGAACCCTCGCCTGCTACCTCGGATAATCTTCAAAATAAGGAGGTTTGTAGCTTATATTTGTTTCTCTGGGAAGCTTTAGTTTATGCATCACTTATTAATTTAGCTAACAATTATAGAGCCCTTTCAGGGATATAAGAGAGAAGTGAATTTCTTGATCCTCTTGATCCCCAATATGTTTATATCCTAGTTTATGGAATACTCATGGAAATAAGCACTGCTTACATGAAGCCTAGTAGTAGAGCCTGTCAAGGGAATAATGAAGGCAGAAAAGGAGTTGACAGTGTTACCTCTGGGGAGAGAATGTGAACATGGGGTAGGTCGCACATGAGGTGTACATTGAAAGTAGATGTCTTGGGGGCCGTAAACACTGCAAGCAGAGGACATGGGTTGAGGGATGGGCTGGAGGCTCTGACAAATGCAGAGAATTGATAACTGCAGAGCCCTGTTGAGCAGCGGGAGGCAGGGAACAGGTAGGGGGATCATGAGGGTCACCATGCAAACCTTGTCTTTTAGGCTGTATCTTTGCAGACTCAAAGAGTGAAGATTATTTTTAAGAACTCTGGAAATGGTATAGAGAAAAATCACAGGTTGCAGGACAGAGAAGTTAAGTTGAAGGGAGTAAGAGAATTAAAGTAATTCAGGGGATAGATATGGAGGACCTGAACTGAGACCCAAAAATGAGAGAGAGAGAAGAAATGGTTGTGTCAGGTCTTTAGAACCTAAATAGATATTACTTCATCCCTAACTAAATATATTCAGTGAGGAAAAATGACTGGTTGAGAACGTATTCATCCAACAGATACATTCACTTACACCAGGTACCATTTGGGGCTGAGCATAGGCTGGAGAATGGAACAGACGAGATGGACCAGGCTTCCAGATGTCTGATTTGGTGATTTTGATATATGGCAAAACCAATACAATATTGTAAAGTTAAATAAAATAAAATTTAAAAAAATAGATGGTTATCTTTTATCAGAATAGAAAAAGTAAAAAAGAGAAGCAGGTATTTATTTAAAAATAGAGAACTTTCTCTCTGAGTCAGCTTAAGAATGAAGTGTCTGTTGGAAAGCTTGGTAGAAGTGTTCACAGGGACATTTGGTCTCGAGTTTAGAGATGAATCCCCATAGATGCCAACTTGGGAGCCATGGGAGCTCAGGCTCTGTCTGTGGAGGACATTTAGAAAAGATGAGAGCCGAGGTCAGAATTGTGTGATATCAGTTGTAAGGAAAATTGACAGGTCCAAAATGAAGAACCAGGCAGGTAGGTGGCACAGCAGCTGAGGAGGGCTCCATTGAGAAAGGGTGTATATATAGCACAGCCTTGAATACTGCGGGGAACTCAAGTGGGAAGGTGAATAAAGAGGGTTCATTGTATTTGCCAATAGATGATTATTAGTGATTTTGATAAAGAAAATGGTGGATAAGAAATTTAGGAAAGAGAAGGCAGTGGCCAGACGATGACACAAATTTAAGAGAGTTTTGGTGAAAGTTTTGTGTTTACTTTGTTTAGAATGAGTAAAAGGAGACAGAGAATGCAAACTTAAAATTAGAGGAAGTATGGTACTATCAGTGGAAGAGGTGTAGAATTGGAAACACTCTTCCCTAAATTAATATCTAAACATTAGGCTTTTCTGTACGCAATATACACAAATCATTGTCTCATGCTGGTGAACTGACTCACTGATCATAATGGGGAACTGAGTGAATCAAGTGGTTTTTCAAGATTGTAAAGGAGAAAATTTTATTTTCATATGAGTCGTACCAAAAATGTCCATCAAGAAAATGGATTTTAATAACTTCCAGGTAAAACATTTAGCAGCTCCTACGTTCACTTGCTGTCTAGCACAGTAAAACATAGTGAATGGTGCCTCTGCTGACGTTCCCTATGTCAGTGCCTGCACTGTTTGGAGCTGGGCATCACTGTAGAGTAAATCCATGCAGTCTTGTGAAGCATCTTATGTTTCTGTGCTCCAAAATAATTGCTGGCTAATCACACCTCATTCATATCTTTAAGATATAATGTTCATAAACATCATGAAGTATTACAATTATAATGATGGAATATAGCATATGAAATAATGTTAATTAAGTGGCCCCTTTGAGGCTTCCCTGGTGGCTCAGCAGAACATAATCTACCTGCCCTTCAGGGGACATGGGTTCAGTCCCTGGATCAAGAAGATCCCTGAGGTTAGGAAATGGCAGCCCACTCCAGTATCCTTACCTACAAAATCCCATGGACATATGAGCCTAGTGGGCTACAGTCCACGGGGTCGCAAAAAGTCAGACACAACCTAGTGACTAGACAACAACAATAAACAACTATTTAGTCAAGCAAAACTACATAACATTTGCCTATTTTGTCGCTTTTTTCCCTCTGCCAGGCTGAACCGAGTGTTACTCCTTCTGACGCAGTTGTTGACCTCAGTTCATTGACAAACGTGCAACATCTAGAACTTCCTAAGGTAAATCTGCTTAGAATTGGACTGAAATGATGTGAGGACCTTGACACTGATGTTCTGATTTACTGGTTCCCAAAACTAGTCTCCACAGACCAGCAGCAGCGGCATCACCTGAGGGCTTGTTAGAACTGCAGGTGCTTGGCCCGCCTGAGCGCCCGAAGGAGCAGCTCTGGGGCGTGCCCTTTTCATAAGCCTTCTCCTTAGTGCCAGTGTGCACTAACGTTCGATAACCATTGTGCTAATTGATACTTGAGCAGGGGCCCAGCTTCTCCTGCCTTTATGATTATCCCAAGGTATGACATTTAGTGATCTCATGTTTGATTTATTTACAAGGACTTGCTATGGATGAAAAAAAAAAATTAAACAAGTTACAGACTTTGTCCTTTGTCAGACTGGAAGCCCAAATGCCTAGAGGTCTCACTGATAGGCATCGTTGAGGTATTTGCTTTTGCCAAGATCTGAACCTTGGACTCAAGTGACCACTTGAAAGAGGTGGTTTGTTGAACAGAATCCTGTAAATGCTTTTAGGTGCTGAAGGTTCATGCTGGAATGCAGGTGGACAGTGAATGAACAGACTAAACAGAAAGAGCAGTGACATGGTCAGGGAAGAGGAGAGGAAGGGAGGAGGTGGAATGGGGGGACAGAGGGATTTTATGTGTAATGCTACAGCAGAAAGGAGTGCTTTCCTCCGAGACTCCCCAGCTCCAAGGCAGGGCACCAAAGGCCGTCTGACTGGGTTGATCCTATTTCATCAGTTACAGACTTAACACATTTTGTGATCTTGCTTTGCCTCCATTTTTCTTACCTGTAAATTGGAGATGATAGTCTTACCTTTGATATTGTAATTATAAAGGTTAAATGAGTTGTTTATAAACTGGTGGGCATAATGCCTGATACGTGGTCAGAGTTTGTTAAGCACTTAGTGGAAAAAAATACTGATTCTTCTTGGTTTATTTTTTTTTTTTTAATAAATAACCCTGTACAAAAATAGATTGCTCTGATCTTATCATATACATTTAAGAAAAGTTGTCGTGGGCAGTTTGTGTTGTGGGTAAAGGGAAAAGAACAGAAGTTATTAAAGCTTTTTTCTGTTAAAAAGTCCACGCATATCCATTCCAGCATCCCTCATTCTGTTGCCATGTCAGAGAGAGTCCTTTGAGACAGCAGGGGAGAGGGGACAGGATATTTCAATGCAAATCTCTGAATTTCTATAGGTAAACAGCCAGCAAATGCCCACTGTACTTAGTAAAGTACTTTTCTGACTGCAGTTAAGTAAATAGAATATAATAGAATCAAATATCAGAATTGAGTACCTATAGTCATGGTAGATTACAGAGTATTACTTATATTAATACAAGTGAAATATTTCTTTGTGGTACTAGGAAAGAGTATTGTGTGCAATATCTGAAATAGAGGGTAGCTCAATTATTTACTTGGCTTTGAGCTTGGAATTTGTCAGTGTGGTAGCACATTAAACTTCCTGTTCATCGTGCCTGATTCTTTGACCAGTAAATCAAGGTTTGGGGTTTCAAAATTCTGGCAATTATGTGAAGTCAATTTGATTATATCCTGTAGAGTTATAGGTAGAAGAAATGTATGTATGATAACAATGCTTTTGTATAGAGTATCAGGCTTTCAAGCCTTTTCTTTACTACACTTGATGCTCACAGCAAGCTTTTAGTTGGCAACTATTATTATTCAGGTTTTTTGGAGATAAGAAAATAGAGGTTTAGAGATGTTAAGTAACATATCCAGATTTCCAGATCTAGCCGGCAAGTATATTATAGCTGAGTTCTGCTTACCGTAAACCTGTGTAATTGTCTCTGTATTATGCACATGAAAAGAGTGGTTGGTAGGGAGGATGAGCGATGACAGTCTGGAATGTCATCAGGCTTTAATCGTCTCTGTCAGCAAAGCAGCAGTGTTCGTAATCTTTAAAATGATGATGAAGCTTAACCTTGATGCCATGATCCTGAAAGTCCATTGGCAAGCGTGGCTCTCATGTAAGCGCCTTTGTCTCTTGCTTTCTGTCTCCCTGGATGGAAGCTGTAAATGAGGGAAGTTGCTCTAACCAGAATGAAAATATTCACTACCCTGTGGTAAATTTTATTCATACAAATGTTAAGAAGAGGTAAAAGCCAGCGTTATGGAACACCTGGTTTTGATAAAAGACAGTTTGGAAAATATAGCCAAAGTAGGTGTAGCTCTTGTAGCCTTGGCAGGTTTTCAGGGTAAGTCTTTGGACTCATGAGTTGAGAGCATTTTCACTCTATATCAAATCAAAAGCCGAGTCTTTGAAGTAACCAGTGTGGATTTTCAGCCCCAGAAAGCACAGAGCATGTGTCGGGGCAGCCTGTCTGCTGAAGGGTAAGGGACAGCGGAACAGGCCTGCCAGGACCGGTATTAGTGGCTATGTCTAAGCCAGAAAAAGGAGGCAGGAGTGTGCTTTGGTTTTTGAGTCACTTAACCAGTTACACAGAACTGAATTCTCAAATATACATTCATTAAGTTGTTGAATACGTTTTTATTTTCTGAATCTATTGATAAAGTGACCAGAGATAAGTTACTTGGTATATATGCTGAAAAGAAAAGACCCTGATGCTGGGAAAGATTGAAGGCAGGAGGAAAAGGGGACGACAGAGGATAAGATGGTTGGATGGCATCACCGACTCGATGGACATGAGTCTGAGCAAGGTCTGGGAGTTGGTGATGAACAGGGAAGGCTGGCGTGTTGCAGTCCATGGGGTCACAAAGAGTCGGACACCACTGAGTACTAGAGATACTAGACATAGGGGAGGAATGTGAACATTTGAATATTTGATGGAGGAGAAATTTAATCCCACTGAAGTTAATTCACAGTTTGCTTAAGAAAAGGGAATTTCGAAGAGTGGATTTTAGAACACTTTTAATTGCTTTTCTAGCCTTTGAGTAAGAAGATGATGTTCAGAAGTTTCAGTCACATACCTTTCTGTTTGGATAAATTTCATGTTTCACATTTCCTAAGTGTTTCTGTTTTTGCTTCTGTAGGATCAGGGGGTTTGGGCATTGCCATAAGTGAAGAAGATACAGTCAGTGGGATCATCATAAAGAGTCTAACAGAGCACGGGGCAGCAGCCAAGGTGAGGCCTCCCCCTTCTTACAGTCAGAAACTGGTGAGGAAGGGAATTCTGTCTGTAAAATGACTCAATTTTCCATGTTTCCATCTAGGATGGACGGCTGAAAGTTGGAGATCAGATCTTGGCTGTAGATGATGAAGTTGTTGTTGGCTACCCTGTTGAAAAGGTACATATCCAAAAGAAAGCAAATGGTACTGTGACCTCACCCTTGGAAGTGGCTTAGTGTGTGGGGGTGGGTGTCAGTCATGGGGATCAGAACTGTGTAGCTATATTAGATATCTGCAAGGAAGAGAGGAGATTTGAAAAGTACTTAATTTCTGCTTTCTGTTTTCTAATTAAGATGATGTTAAATATTTTTCCTGTTGCCTGATAAATTCAGTATTCAATGGGCATTTTTGATAAATATCATTTTAGTTTTCCTGTGGGAAAACTTCAAACTTCTAAACGAATGATAACTTAGTATTAAAACCAAAGGAATATTTTTAATGAATATTTGCTCCTGTGTTGTTTTTGTTCAGGAACTAAGTCGTGTCTTTCCCTGTGACTCCATGAACTACAGCACACCAGGCTTCCCTGTCCTTCAGTATCTCCCTGTATTGGCTCAAACTCATGTCCATTGAGTCGGTGATACCATCCAATCATCTTATGCACTATCGCTCTCTTCACCTCCTGTCCTCAATCTTTCCCATTGTCAGGGTCTATTCAGATGAGTTGGCTCTTCACATCTAGTGGCCAAAGTATTGGAACTTCAGCTTCAGCATCAGTCCTTCCAGTGAATATTCAGGGTTGATTTCCTTTAGGATTGACTGGCTTGATCTGCTTGTTGTGTAAGGGACTCTCAAGAGTCTTCTCTAGCACCGCAATTCGAAAGCATCAGTTCTTTAACACTCAGCCTCCTTTATGGTCCAGTTCTCACATCCGTACATGATTATTGGAAAAACCATAGCTTTGACTATAAGAACCTTTGTTGGCAAAGTGATGTCTCTACTTTTTAATATACTGTCTATGGATTTGCCCCTATAAATATCCACTATTTATATTGCTTTATAAACAGATTTTAAGACTCAGACATTAAAATGATAACATTTAAGTGAATAAATAGTTGTTTATGCCTGAGTTTCTTCCTTCTCAAAAGTGATCTTAATACTGTACTGACTGGGAGTTTCACTTGAGCCTTTCATAAGTGCTAGAAAAACAAACTAACCAACAAACTGTGTTTCTTTGAAATTTGGTGTGCCACTGTGTCCATTTATACATTGGCCAGCAAGATGCTTAAATCATTTTAAAATTCAGTTTGCATCATTTTGGAGGAAAATTGCTTCAAAACACCACCATGTTGTGGTGGTCTCTGCCATACGTCAGTGTGAATCAGTCATAACTCCGTATGTATCTCCTCCCTCTTGAGCCTCCCCACCCCCGACTCCACCCCTCCGGGTCATCACAGAGTGCCAGCCTGGGCCCCCTATGTCATGTAGCAACTTCCTGTTAGCTATCTGTTTTATACAGGATAGTATAAATATGGCAGTGCTACTTTCTCAGTTTCTTCTAGCCTCTCCTTACCCACTGTGTCCACAAGTCTGTTCTCTCTGTTTGCATCTTTATTTCTTTCCTCTAAATAAGTTCATCAGTACTATTTTGCTATATCCCATATATATGAGTTAATATATGGATATTTGTTTTTCTGACTTACATCACTCTGCATAACAGACTCCAGGTCCACCTACCTCACTACGGCTGACTCAGATCTGTTCCTTTTTCTGGCTGAGTAATATTCCTGTGTGCGGGGGAATGGGGTACCCTGCAGTTTCTTCAGCCATTCTTCTAGTAGATATCTAGATTGCTTCTGTGACCTAGCTATTGTAAATAGTGCTGCACTGAACTCTGGGGTACATGTGTCTTTTTGAATTGTGGTTTTCTCGGAGTATAAACCCAGTAGTGTGATCATTGGGTTTTATTGCTGGGTTTTTATCTGGTAGTTTTAGTCCAGTTTGTTAAGGACTGTCCATACTGTTCTCCATAGTGGCTGTGCTAATTTATTTGTCCACCGACAGTGCAAGAGGGTTCCTTTTCTCCACATATTCTCCAGCGTTTTTGCTTGTGGTCTCTCTTTTTTTTTTTTTTTTTAATAATGGCAATTCTGATTGGTGTGAGTTGATACCTCATTGTAGTTTTGATTTTCTTTTCTCTAATAATGAGCAATAGTGATCTTTTTATATCTTTTTGTATATCGTTTGATATACAAAAGCTTTTAAGTTTAATTAGATAGGTCCCGTTTGTTAATTTTTCTCTCTGTTTCCAGTACTCTAGAAGGTGGGTCAAAGAGAATCTTGGAGTCATTTATGTCAAAGTGTGCACTGCCTATTTTCCTCTTAAGAGCTTTATAGTTTCTGACCTTACATTTAAGTCTCTAATGCATTTTGAGTTTATTTTTGTGTATGGTGTTAGAAAGTGTTCTCATTCTTTCACACATAGCTGTCCAGTCTTTCCAGCACCACTTTTAATAATTGTATAGGCTTTATTCTTTAACCCACATGTATATGTTTTTAACATTCCATTTGGCTGGATTCTTCTCTTGCATAGTTTTCTTTATTTTGCTTTTAGCATAAATGTTCCCATTTTATTAAAAATGTTCATGTAAGCTGCTTCAGGTTATCTATTGAAACAGAAGTAGTTCAGTTCAATCGCTTGGTCGTGTCCAACTCTTTGTGTCCCCATGGACTACAGCACGCCAGGCTTCCCTGTGTATCACCAAATCCTGCAGCTTGCCCAAACTCATTCCATCCGGTCGGTGATGCAATCCAACCATCTCATGCTCTGTCATCTCCTTCTCCTGCCTTTAATCTTTCCCAGCATCAGGGTCTTTTCAGATGAGTCAGGCCTTCACGTCAGGGGGCCAAAGTATTAGAGCTTCAGCTTCAGCATCAGTCCTTCCAATGAATATTCAGGAGTGATTTCCTTTAGGATGGACTGGTTGGATATCCTTGCAGTCCAAGGGACTTTCAGGAGTCTTCTCCAAAACTACCGTTCCAAAGCATCAATTCTTCGGCACTCAGCTTTCTTTATAGTCCAGCTCTCACATCCATACATGACTACTGAAAAAACCATAGCTTTGACTAGACAGACCTTTGTTGGCAATGTAATGTCTCTGCTTTTTAATATGCTATCTAGGTTGGTCATAGCTTTTCTTCCCAGGAGCAAGCATCTTCTAATTCTATGGCTGCAGTCACCATTAGCAATGATTTTGGAGCCCAAAGGAATAAACTCTGTCACTGTTTCCATTATTTCCCCATCTATTTTCCATGAAGTGATGGCACCAGATGCCATGATCTTAGTTTTCTGAATGTTGAGCTTTAAGCCAACTTTTTCACTCCTCTTTTACCTTCATCAAGAGTCTATTTAATTCCTCTTTGCTTTCTGCCATAAGGGTAGTGTTATCTGCATATGAGGTTGTTGGTATTTCTCCCAGCAATCTTGATTCCAGCCTGTGATTCATCCAGCCCGACATTTCACATAATGTATCTGCATATAAGTTAAATGAGCAGGGTGACAATATACAGCTTTGACGTACTCCTTTTCCTATTTGGAACCAGTCTGTTGTTCCATGTTTAGTTCTAACTGTTTCTTTTTGACCTGCATACAGATTTCTCAGGAGGCAGGTCTGGAGGTCCGGTATTCCCATCTCTTTCAGAATTTTTCACAGTTTGTTGTGATCCACACAGTCAAGGGTTTGGCACAGTCAGTAAAGCAGAAGTAGATGTTTTTTCTGGAAATGTCTCGCTTTTTTGATGATACAGCAGATGTTGGCAATTTGATCTCTGGTTTCTTTGCCATTTCTAAGTCCATCTTGAACATCTGAAGTTCATGGTTCACATATTGTTGAAGCCTGGCTTAGAAAATTTTGAGCATTACCTTGCTAGCATGTGAGATGAGTGCAGTTGTGTGGTAGTTTAAACAGTCTCTGGCATTGCCTTTCTTTGGGATTGGAATGAAAACTGACCTTTCCAGCCGTTGGCCACTGGTGAGTTTTCCAAATTAGCTGGCATATTGAGTGCAGCACTTTCATAGCATCATCATTTAGGATTTGAAATAGCTCAAGTGGAAATCCATCATTTCCACTAGCTTTGTTCGTAGTGATGCTACCTAAGGCCCACTTGGCTTCAGATTCCAGGATGTCTGGCTCTAGGTGAGTGATCATACAATCGTGATTATCTGGGTCATGAAGATCTTTTTTGTATAGTTCTTCTGTGTATTCCTGCCACCTCCTCTTAATATTTCTGCTCTGTTACCATACCATTTCTGTCCTTTATTGTGCCCATTTTGGTGTGAAATGTTCCCTTAGTATCTATAATTTTCTTAAAGAGCCCTTTAGTGTTTCCCATTCTATTGTTTTCCTCTGTTTCTTTGCACTGATCACTAAGGAAGGCTTTCTTATCTCTCTTTGCTGTCTTTGGAACTCTGCATTCAAATGGGTATGTCTTTCCTTTGCTCCTTTGCCTTTAGCTTCTCTTTTCTCAGCTATATGTAAGGCCTTATCAGACAACCGTTTTGCCATTTCTTTTTCTTGGGTATGGTCTTGATCACTGCCTCTGGTACAATGTCAGGAAGGAATCTCTGTCCATAGTTCTTCAGGCACTCTGTCTATCAGATCTAATCCCTTGAATCTATTTGTCACTTGTACTGTATAATTGTAAGAGATTTGATTTAGGTCTTACCTGAATGTTCTAGTGATTTTCCCTACTTTCTTCAATTTAAATCTGAATTTGGCAATAAGGAGTTCATGATCTCAGCCACATGTTCTTGTTTTTGCTGACTGTATAAAGCTGCTGCATCTTTGGCTGGGAAGAATATAATAAATCTGATTTCGGTATTGACCATCTAGTGATGTCCATGTGTAGTGTCTTCTCTTGTGTTGTTGGAAGAGGGTGTTTGCTGTGACCAGACGTGGGTAAGGCACCCCATATTCTTCTAAGGTTGTAAGGATCCAGAGAAGTGAACAATATTAATTAGGAATGTTACAAGTGAAAGCCCTTTCTTGTATAATAAAGAATATAGTCTGAAGTAGACTTTTTGGCCTTAATCAGTATCAGGAAATTTAATAAAACTAGAAACTGCAGCCATTCTTTCTTGACCTCTTGAGTCCTGGCAGGGAAAAGTTTGCCTCTGACTCTTCTCTCGACCATAGATGTTTCCAATTACAGCTATCATAGTGGCTTTTTTGTGGTATAAGTCTACTAACTTGCCTTTAATTTTATTTCTCCTCCACACCAACACCCTGCCAGTTTATTAACCTCCTGAAAACCGCAAAGACAAAAGTGAAATTGACGATTCGTGTTGAGAATCCAGACTCCCAGGCTACTACTTCAGGAACTGGTACAGCCAGCGGAGGAAAAAAGAGCAGCCCCCAGTCTCCAGAGGGCCCACCGTCTCGCTCTCTGGAACCAGAGCCCATGCGAAGTAAGGGCTGGTCTCCTGCTAGTTCTCACACATGGCATGTTCAAACTCGGTATCAAGTCCCTGCTTTGGGAACCGTCTGCCTGTATGTAGTCCACTGCTTGATAGGCCGTAGTCCGACAGCCTTCTGGTGAAAGGATGGTATAAAGAGAAGGGATCTGGTGCCGTACATTAACCAGCCATAGAACCTTGGGAAATCCATCCAACCACTCTGAGCCTCTGCTCTCCCAACTCTAAGACAAAGGAGTGATACTCTTTGCTCGCCAAGGATCTTTTGCTAAGACTATCTGTGACTCCAGGTATCTAATACATGAGATATCTCATTTTGTACATTCCTTGCTTATACTACTGAGTAAGTAATGTAACTTCTTGGAACATCAGTATTATCATTTTTAATATGGATACAATGATACCACTTCATTGATAGAATCAACTTTGCCTGGCACTATATCAGACTCCTAAAATGTTGCTCATTGCCACATGTACACAGTGGATATGAGTTCTTCCTTTGGGTGTAAACAGCAGATACTGTTGAAGAGGACGAAGTAGATGAAATGGTTGGATATTGAGCTTGGGCTGACAATTTCGTGTCATTGAAATGTCAGTCTCGTACATTGAGGCAAATTATTCCTTTGAGGTTCTTTTTCAGAAAAATCACACTGATTTTCGTTAAAAAGAATACATTTCAAGCTTTGTGGCATTTTCAAAAAGTAGTTAAAAACACTTTTTCTGCATTTGGAGAAAAAAGCTCTTTTGGTTTCCAAACTGAAACATTCAGTTCTTTTAACAGGTTTTTAACGAAACAGCAGTTTAAGACATTTGTAATATAGTTGGTTTAAAAATCTGTTTTTATTGAAGTATAGTTGATTTATGATTTGTGTTACTTTTTGCTGACTCACTTGTATATATGTGTGTGTATATATATGTGTGTGTGTATATGTATATACACACACACATATTCTTTTATATTCTTTCCATTATAGTTTATCCTAGTACATTGAATCGGAGAAGGCAATGGCACCCCATTCCAGTACTCTTGCCTGGAAAATCCCATGGATGGAGGAGCCTGGTGGGCTGCAGTCCATGGGATCGCTAAGAGTCGGACATGACTGAGCAACTTCACTTTCACTTTTCACTTTCATGCATTGGAGAAGGAAATGGCAACCCACTCCAGTGTTCTTGCCTGGAGAATCCCAGGGACGGGGGACCCTGGTGGGCTGCCGTCTATGGGATCACACAGAGTCGGACATGACTTAAGTGACTTAGTGGCTGCAGCAGCAGTACATTGAATATAGTTCCCTGTACTATACAGTTGGACTTTATTGCTAAAAAATCTTAAAGTAATAAACATCTAATGGAAGTAATCCTTTATTTAGAAAGACTGAATAATTCTCTAAAATGTTAAAAAATATAGTAATTGTCTAATTCTTCAATATTAAGTTGATCCCTAAATAGCATTGTCTATAAACATATAAAATGCTAAATGGAAACATAGCATAAAGGAAAATATCTTGCACCTCTTCTTACCATTTAAGGAGCAAGAAACTAGTCTGCCTCTGATTCCTAAAAGAAAGTTTTCTCTAAAGCTAATCTATCAAGTATACCAACTTTTTCTGAATATGCTATTTGCTATATGCTTTTTGGTATATCACCAAACATGATATGAAAACTCTTATACAGCAGAGTATGAAATTATATTCTCCTTATTTTTTCAGAATCTCAGTTCAGTTCAGTCCTGTCGCTCAGTTGTGTCCAACTCTTTGTGATAATCTCTTTTCATAATCTAATTTATTTATTTAATTTTGAGCATATATGCACCAGTATTTAATATTCAAGTTTATAAAACATTGAGACATTAAGAAAGAAACTTCAGGTGGGGCTCACTTAATGTGTTATAAACTCAGATATTAAATCCTGTTGCATGTATGATTTGATTACAGATTTGATTACATAAGGGGAGATGCTCTAGGGCAGGATGAAAAGGAAAACCAAATCAGAAACCTAAAAAGTCATGAGTAGCAGGCACCATGACCAGAATTACTAATGTCCTTTATGTTTTGTCTTCCCTGAATATGAGTTAGGTCTCCACCGCATATCTCAGTTCTAAGTTTTATGAATCATAATTTCTTAAGAGGTTTGTCTGGCTCCCATGAAACATAGAATATCAGAGTGAAACTAGCAGCTGAGTTCAACTCTGTTCTTGTTCCTTTTACCTATTATCTCCAGTAATTAAAGAAAAATACAGAATAGTGCAGAAAATAATTTGCAGGTTATTTTGTACCCACCATCCTAAGGTAACAATGATGATGTAATCATTTGTTGGATGGTTTTAAACACAACTAAAAGATTACGGTGGAATTGAAGTCTTCTTTGTCCCCAAACTCTGGCCCATGTTTCTGCTCCATCCCCCAAGGCAACCAGTGTGGTGAGTTTGATGTATATGCCTTCTGATCAATTTTTATTTGTATTTCATTTTAAACTTACTTTTAGGTACAAGCAGGTCATCAACACCAGCAATCTTTGCTTCTGATCCTGCGACCTGCCCCATCATCCCAGGCTGTGAGACAACAATTGAGATTTCCAAAGGGCGGACAGGACTGGGGCTGAGCATCGTTGGGGGGTCCGACACACTGCTGGTGAGGATGTGGTCAGAGATGCTCCACATGTGCAGCCTCTTCAGTGATCCCTGAGAGGTCACTGCAGGGAAATTTCCATTAGCTGTATGAAATGAAATACAAAGACTTAGAAAAGTGTATCATTTCTTGTTATTTTAATTTGTGGGGCAAATACTCATTTACTTTGAGTAAATCAACACTGACTTAGTAATATTCCTTTATACTTGTGATTGTGCCCTTTAGGTTCAAAATATTTGTGTTAGTTTACCAGTTCCTGCCGTATTTTAATTTTCTTTTTACTTACTGGATATCGTTGGGTTAGACTCATACTGAGAAAACATTTGATAAATTGGATAATTTACAGACAAAAATTTCTAATTGTCAAAAAATGCATTTAAAAGCCATTCATTCCACTTGTAGATAGGAAAGGTGAGGCATATCTGTTAATTTAATTTGTGGATAGGAAAGGTGATGTGTATCTATTATAAATGAGTGTGTGGGTGATTTATGTATTTTATAAATTTTTTCTTTAAAATTCCCTATCATTTGAAAGACATACAAATTTCTTTAAGACTTGTAGCAACTTGTCTTGTTATGCTTTTCTTTGAATTTTGATGCATGACTCACATAGAGTATAGTCAGTGTATAACCCTTATCAATGTCTACAAGAGTACAGTGTGCTTTGACTGCATTTCTGCTCACCATTCCTAGGGAGTTTGTTTTGTTTGTGCCCTTAGGGTGCCATTATTATCCATGAAGTTTATGAAGAAGGAGCAGCATGTAAAGATGGAAGACTCTGGGCTGGAGATCAGATTTTAGAGGTACAGAGTGCTGTGCGTTTGACCTTTACCTCACAGGAAAGGCAACTGTGGAGAGGATGGTCTTTGCTTCTCCCCCTGTCCCTCCCTTTCCTCTTTCTCCCCACTCCTTCCCTTTTCCATCTTTCTTCACTTTACTCAACTCATCTACTTCCTCACCATCTATGTCCCACTTCTGTACAGGTCAATGGAATTGACTTGAGGAAGGCCACACATGATGAAGCAATAAATGTCCTAAGACAAACACCACAAAGGGTGCGCCTGACGCTGTACAGAGATGAGGCCCCATACAAAGAGGAGGACGTGTACGACACCCTCACCGTCGAGCTGCAGAAAAAGCCAGGGAAAGGCCTGGGGCTGAGTATTGTTGGTAAAAGGTATGACTAATCAGGGCAAAGGCAGTGATTTCTTGCAAAGTATTGAACTTAAATTTCTTTGAAGAATACTAGTAGTAGTAGAATCTTTATCAACTGCTTATATTCTGTAGGCAGCTATTGTCAGCCCATGCAGCAGTGGAACATCAGAAGATACTAATTTAGACTTTTTTAGTCAGTATTAAAAGATGCTTGCTCCTCGGAAGGAAAGCTATGACCAACCTAGGCAGTATATTAAAAAGAGGCATCACTTTGCTGATAAAGGTCTGTATAGTCAAAGTTGTGGTTTTTCCTGTAATCGTGAATAGATGTAAGAGTTGGACCATAAAGAAGGCTGAAAGAAGGCTAATTGCCAAAGATTTGATGAATTGTGTTGCTGGAGAAGACTCTTGGGAGTCCCTTGGACTGCAGGGAGATCAAACCAGTCAATCCTGAAGGAAATCAAGCCTGAATATTCATTGGAAGGACTGTTGCTGAAGCTAAAGCTCCCATACTTTGGCCACCTGATGTGAAGAGCCAACTCATTGAAAAAGACCCTGATGCTGGGAAAGACTGAAGGCAAATGGAGACGGGGACAACAGAGAATGAGATGTTTAGATAGCATCACCAACTCAAGGGACATAAATTTGAGCAAACTCGGAGAAATAGTGGAAGACAGAGGAGCCTGGCATGCTGCAATTCATGGAGTCTCAATGAGTAGGGCATGACTTAGCAACTGATCAACAGCAACAAGACAAAAAGGCGTTTGGTAATTTTGAGTACCTGCTGGGTGCCAAGAGATCTGTCAGGTTCTGGGGAATAAAGTTAAAAGAGGCATGAATGCTAACATCTGAAAACTCAGTTTGGTAAGCGAGGATTAAATATACTCTTGCAACAAAGGAATCTATTAATGAGAGACAGAAACATGTTGTGAGGAATCCATGGAAGCAAAGGAGAAAGGGATCATGTGACCTTATTTAAGGAAAGTAGATTAGGAAAACTGTTTTATAAAAATGTGCCTGAGATGAAGCTAAAAGTGTGATATGTGAGAGGTGATCTAACAAAAGAGAAGGAGGATATTCTAGAGAGAAGGATCAGTGTGACAAGAGCACACCACCTGAAGGAAACAGAGCGTAAATTAAGAGGCCTGGGGTAGTAGGTCAGTGAATTTACATAAATTGAATACCTAATTTATTTAAACATGTATATATAGGTAATGTTAAAAAATATTTAATCTAGTAAATTCCAGCCAGCACAGTTATTCTAAAGATGGGAAAACAGTATCAAATAATGAAATGACTTGTTTGGGGTAAAGACCTTGTCAGGAAAAAGTGATGCAATTAAACATTACTAAATGTTTCTACATGGTCATCTTTATATCTCAACAGGAAGTCATTGAGTTATTTTTACTTTTATGAAAAGATAGGTTGGAATAAGCTTAATAGTTGTTCATTTTGCATAAACCTATCTTGTATGAAAGTTAGACCTGTAATGATTTAAATGAGATATCACAGCAAAGGTATGTAATTTTGAGTAACAAATGGTTTTAGTTTGAGACACATCCGTTGTTTCTTTTAAGTAATGTTAATGATGTTGTTGATAATAGCAACATATTTATATAGGTCAATAATAGCAACATATTTATATAGGTCAATATCCATTCAAGGCTTCATTATGGTGTTGAAAGAACAATAGATTTTTCTCCCAGCAACTGACTCTTAAGTCCCATTTTTTCCATGTAGTAGCTATGAGACCTATAAAATGTGTATAATAACCACTTCTACTCACAGTTTATAAGTGTTGAATAAATATGCTTATGAAAGATATGTTTAATCTATAAAATATTATAAAGACATAAGATACTATTATTATACAAAATTCTCAGTTTCACCAGCATTGATAAAGCAATAAAACTTTTAAAGTCATAAAAATAGAAGTAAAATTTTCAATTCTAAAATGTTAGCCTTTCATTAAATAGGCATTGCATTCCAATTGGAAAAAAATAATAATGGTGGTATTTAAAAATCACACTTGCAGAAATGATACTGGAGTGTTTGTGTCCGATGTTGTCAAAGGAGGCATTGCAGATGCTGATGGACAACTGCTACAGGGAGACCAGATACTAACGGTGAATGGAGAAGACGTCCGTCATGCAACGCAGGAAGCCGTTGCGGCTCTGCTGAAGGTAGAAATCCAGTGCCATAGATGGTTATGTGTAAGAGTGTAGGAGGAGGAGGAGCTGCCACGTGCAACAAGTGTTTATTTAATATGTTCTCTCAAATAAGACATATTTATATGTTAGACAACGTACTTTAGTGGTAAAACTCTACACTTATGATCAGCTCTTTATTATATGGTTAGGTATTTATAGAGTAGTGGTAAGTATTACGGAGAAGGCAATGGCACCCCACTCCAGTACTTCTACCTGGAAAATCCCACGGACAGAGGAGCCTGGTAGCTGCAGTCCATGGGATCGCTGAGGGTCGGACACGACTGAGCGACTTCACTTTCACTTTTCACTTTCACACATTGGAGAACGAAATGGCACCCCACTCCAGTGTTCTTGCCTGGAGAATTTCAGGGATGGGGGAGCCTGGTGTGCTGCCGTCTATGGGGTCACACAGAGTCGGACACGACTGAAGTGACTTAGCAGCAGCAGTAAGTATTATCCCCTGGAGAAGGAAATGGCAAATCACTCCAGTATTCTTGCCTGGGAAATCCCATGGCCAGTGGAGCCTGGCAGGCTGTAGTCTGTGGGGTTGCAGAGTCAGACATGCCTGAGTGAGGGAGCACACACAGTAAGAAGAATTATGAACTGAATATCTGTAATCTTAGCAGATACTTTATCATAAAGTGATTGTTATGTGGCTCTTTTCTTGAAAGAAAAGCACATATTCAGTCCACAAAAGAGAAAAAAATTCCTTGATGTCAATTCACCCCACCTCCATATTTATATCTGAATGTATTCTTACGACCTCTGGCATAAGGGGAGAATCTCATACTGGCGGGGATGCTCCCACAGAAAGGCGGGAGATCAGAGGAGGCAAGCAGGGTACCTCTGAAAGTCATGCTTTCTCCTGCCCCGCCCTAACCCTTTACTGGGCACACTGAGTTGGATATCTTTATAGTGAGTTGGCCAAAAATTTAATTCAGGTTTTTTTTGTACCATCTTATGGACAAACCCAGATGAACTTTTTTGCCAACCCAGTGTTTCCTCAGAGACGAAGAATGCGGAAGAGTGTCTGCAGATTTACCTGGCAGTTCCTTCAACAGTTACCACTGTTGTTAATTCAGTAATTATAAGGCCTCCATCCCAAGGTATCATTGCTAAGCTTAAATACGTTTTACATTGTGAAGTCTCTTTCCTCCAAAGTAAATTCCATGAAGAATCATTTGCTGATTGGAAAGGCAGCACTAGTCTAATTTTAAAAATGAGTTATAAAATACGGAGGAGGGTTCAGGATGGGGAACACATGTATACCTATGGCAGATTCATTTTGATATATGGCAAAACCAATACAAAATTGTAAAGTTAAAAAATTAAATTAAAATAAAATACAGGATGTTCACTTAAAAATACAGTTCTTGAAAGTTTAGATGTATTTCCTCTCAATTCTTATCTCATTGTTTTCTTTTACCTAACATGTGTTTTTATGACCCGAAGTGTAGTTCAAAGTTGACTAGACACCTGTTGCCATCAGAATCCATGTCATGTGGTACATGTTCAGTAACACAAGCATATAACTTCATGACATTATTAAACAGCAATGGATAATGTCAGAGGTCTCAGATTCTAGTCAGAACCTCTTCAGTTGTTAAGCTTAGCTTCACAGAGGCATTTCAAGTGAGCATATTGTAGTTAACCTCTGGTTTGCATAGGACCTGGTATGTACATATAAATTTAGTTTTTAATAAAGCACACTTAAAATATCATTTCTTGTTGGAGTTATTTTCAAAAAAAAAAAGTAATTAGAGTTCTTTAAGGAGAAGTCTCCTCTTTCAGGAGATAAATTGAAAATGATAGTTAATTCTGTGAGACAAAAACCTCTCAGAGATAGAGAAGGAGGCATCCATAATGTAACACAGATAATTTTAGAACCAGTTAAATCCCTATTTAAAAACCAATTTGCCAATATATGATGAGAGCCTTAAATATCCCTGTAGCTTTGCTATTTGTAACTGCTGCTGCATTTTGTTGTTTTGACTTAGTAATTCTTCATTTTAAAGTCTTGCATCAGTAATCCTCAGTGCACAAAAAATTTTACATAGGTGAAGTTCATTGCAGTGCTGTTTGTTATAGTGGAAAAACTGAAAGCAACACAGTTGACAATACTGCATGTGTTTGACATTTTGATGAGCGTTGTATGCGGATTATTCTATCACAGCAGCCTATAATGATCTCTGTTTTTTAAAATGCAGAGTAACAGACTTATCAAGGTAGACATCTGTTAAGTTCACATAGCGAGTAAATCACACAGACTGAATTTAAACCAGTGTATCTGACTCCAAAAAGCCGGTTCTCACCCACCTCATTTTGCCACTTCCACCCTAGACTATATAGCATTTCTTGCATGCCTGTGATTTATTTGTAAAGGGCAACAGGGAAATTTTCCTCAATTCTCATTTGATGTCTACAGCAGTATGGCTTAAATATTGCATAATAGGTCTATTCAGGTGCAGTGTGGCAGTAGAGAGCTTATGTTATCTGAGTACCTCTGCTATTGAAAGCAAAGCAACTTGTTGCAATAGTGGTTATTTATTGCTTTTGTTTTGTTTTTGAAAATCCAAATTCCTTAGCTCATTTGGCTCTGCATTAGTGTGTTGCACGAGAGAATTGGTCGATTCTCCATTTCTCTGCCTGGACAGACACCCTCTCCATGTAAATCATGAGCTAGTAAGACAGACTACTACTGATTTGTTGTTACAGTTTTTACTAGTTTTAATGTTTTAGAAAAACCTCTTTCCACAAAGGATGGGAGATATCCTTGCCTATAGAAATTCCAAAGGAAACATGACTTTCAAAAACCCAGCCGTAAAGAATAAAGTGTAATCCTAAAGCTGCCTGTAGCATTTTATTTAAATGTTTCTGTCAAACAACCTCCCCCTAGTGTTCCCTAGGCACAGTAACCTTGGAAGTTGGAAGAGTCAAAACTGGTCCATTCCATTCGGAGAGGAGACCTTCTCAAAGCAGCCAGGTGCGTAGCTGTGGAATTCATCAAGGTGATGCAGTTCACAGGCCGAAAGGAGTTCAAAGATGGCCTTTCCTGTCAGTCTGTCCAAGGTCCTGTACGCAGGCCTGGCAGCATGGCAGAGCAGCTAGGGTACAGAGTTTGAGAGATGGGAATGGACAGGCAAGCAAGGTGAAGCTCTTAAGTAGTTTGTGAGTCATTCTGAGAAACAATCCCAAACATTCTTCTTTTCTGACATGATTCTTTTTGCAGAATTTCAAAAGTGAACCAATTAATACATTATAAAGCCTACCAAGATAGCATATGTTTAAACTATTTTTATAGCAAACATTTATCAGCCAGCATTCAACTGAAAAGAATCTTGTGTAGGTGAACTGTACAAGCTCACCACTACATATAAAACACAGTGATAGCCTGTCCTTAAAGACCTCACGGTCACCCCTAAATGATTACCATTTGTTTTCCTGTCCCCTGGCCCTATTTCTGCAGTTGTGTAAGTTCGCATCTGTGTGCAACTAGATTAAATTTAGAAAGATTAGCTTGGGTGAGATTATGTTGGAATCAAATTCTTTTACCTTTAATTAGTTATGTCACTGGGCACATTCTTCCTTAAAAAGAAAACAAAACTCAGTGGAAACTGTTTATATTGATTACCTTTCTAATTATCAAATGCCACTATTGCTTAACAAGTATTTCTAAGTGCATTAAAGTAATTATGAAATAAGTCGTACTTAAGGGGTATTATTACTTCCCAAACTCTCTTAAGACAACTATTATGTCTTTGTAGATGAGTGAAGCCAGCCTGTCCTCATTCACTTTTCCACTTTCGGGATCCGGTACATCTGAGTTACTGGAAAGTAGTTCAAAGAAGAATGCACGTAAGATTGGATTGAAAAAGCATGATTTACTGGATTGAATTTTGGCCATCAACACTGATTTTTTCCCCTGTTTTACTTTACCTCTGAAGATTTCTTCCCTCTAAATCATCCTAAACTCTAATATAGGTGCAAAAATGAGTGCCTGCAAAAACTGAGAACAGCATGAAGCAATGCCTGTGGCAGCATTTCACATTGGATGTTTTCCCTAGGAGATCTACTAACATTAGAATCAGTATTTTGTCTTTTTTTTCTTACGAAGAAGATTGGTGTATTTGATTTTTATTCCTGTTCTCTATTTAATGTAATAACAATAAATCAGGGGATGCCATTAGTTGAAGCCATCTATTTTTCATAAGATTGCAAAAATGTTGATTGAGAAAATTAATATGATCCTCCTGTGTTTTAATTACATGAAATCATGATGCAGAGGGCTTTTTGGCTTGGAGCATTGGTTGAAAGTTGTTCAAATTGAAGAAACTAACCATATGGCAGTCTCTGTGTGCAATGTGACTAATATTCTAGAAATTTAGGCACTTAAGTCCATGGATTCTTTTTAATGTTTCCATGACTTTATTCCTCTCAGCTGTGCACATGTGTCTCTCTGTCCAAAACACATCCTGTCCTTGCCTCATTCAGAGTGGATTATGCAGTTGTATAAGCAGTGCTTGAAATAAGAAGGAAGATATGGGATGGTGTGCCATTTTTCAGTTGGGAGCCCCTCTGTAAGACATATGTAATCATGTGTGCTCGTAACTTTGAACACCCTATTTCCAAAAACATTGGGGTACCTCACTTAGGTACTTAGTCCCGTTTAGTTTTAGAGTCGACTAAAATTTAAACTATTATTAACATTAAAAATGTGTTAATAATCATATTTTTCTCCTTTTTTTTTTTTTTTTCGTTTACAGTGGCATCTGAAATACAGGGATTAAGAACTGTTGAAATTAAAAAGGTAATGGGGAGAGAGAAAATAGTACACACGCTGATGGCGCCAAGGTCGTTGCATATTTAGCTGTTCGCTGCCTTACTGCTTTCTGGTACCATCTGATAAAATATGTATTACATGCAGTCAAAATAGCACAATGTAGACTCTGCTGAATTTCCTTGTTTGAAAAATCACTTTGGGTATACCTTTTTGCCCAAAATGGTATCAACCCAGCCCCACACAAAATATCCCGGGCCTCTCTGACTTCTTTTATGGATGTAAACCTTTGCCTTCTTCAGACTTTCAGAGGAGTTTCCCATTCTTCTGAAACAGATTCTTCTGACAGCCATGTACAACAGAGAAAAGAAAAGCAAATTTAAGTGCTGAGCACGCTTGTAGACACTTCATACCATCGCCATTTCATTCAGTAGTCACTGCAGCTCTTTGTAAGAGGCCCGCTTATTTCCATTTTGTCCATGAAGAGCTAGAGATTCATTGAAAGCAGTGGACTTGTTCCAGGTCCCAGCATTTGTTAGTGTGGGTTTCTGGCTTTGAACAGGTCCCTGTTGTCCTCATTCCCTGTGACATGATTTTTATTTAGCCTGTTGTGGTTTCTTTTACCTCCCAAACAGATGCTTAGTTTTCTAAGTCACATTAAGGACTTGTATCAGATAAATTAATGCAGTTTTCTTGGGCATCCTTTTCCTCCCTCAAGTCTAGAAGATCAGAATTAACTATACAATGTTGTGCCAAAGAGAACAAAAGCCAATGAAAGATAACAGTTTGACCAAAATATTCTGTCTGTCCCGTGGCAGGGGCCCACTGACTCATTGGGTATCAGCATTGCTGGAGGAGTGGGCAGTCCACTGGGCGATGTTCCTATATTTATTGCAATGATGCACCCGAATGGAGTTGCAGCTCAGACGCAGAAACTCAGAGTAAGTTCTACAAAGTCCCTGGTAGCCTTAGCAAATCTGCCAGTAGTTTTTATAAACCCTTTGCATCTGGCCAACTGTTGCAAGCAGTTTGAAATGTGTGTATCAGCTTCTAAATCAGCTAATCTAGCTGCAACAGGGGTTGCTTTGAGTAAAAAATGAAGAAATTTTAAAAGAAGAATTTGCTGTTGTAAGCAATTTGTCAGTAAATGAAATGGGATAGTTTGAAGTTGTTTCTTAATATTTTTATTTGCTTGAAATCCTGTGGAAGAAGTTACAAGAAAGCAGAAGTACTCTCAGAAAGTATTGGCAGAATGAAGTGAAATTATTTTTTTGAAGTGAAATTTTTCATTTACATGTCTTTTTGGTACTTCATTAAATTGAAAATTATAATTTATGTTGCATTTATTTGTTTTGCAGAAGTTTGATGTAAATGTGATTTATAATGTGAAACTATGAAACTTGCTTCAAAATTGAGGGATTTTTCATATGTAGAGCACTATGATAGAATTTATGCTAACTGCCCAGTTCTGAAATCATGTGAATATTCCATTAGTAACTCAGTCTCTACACAGTAAAATCTGTATGGCCTCATGCTTTAAAATTGTCCCAAGTAATGACCACTGTTTAGAAATGCTGTGTAAATCAGTAATGGTTCAATCTTCCTTTGATATGTGAATTTCTGACTAGCACTTTAAAACTAATTGTACAGATAACACAGGGGTTAGAAAACTTTTCTCTAAAGATGAGTATTTTAGACTTTGCAGGGCTTATGTGTCTATATTGCAGTTACTCAACTCTACCCTCTGAATGCAGCCAAATAATTGTGTCTACCTTACAAGCAGATTTTACTTACCAAAATAAGTGGTGGGCCAGTCTTGGCCTATAGTTTGCCAACCCTTGACTTATAGTCACAGATAAGTATATAATAATAATATCCAGAGGAATTCCTGTTCACAAATGATAACAGATGCAGTGTTCTTTGGGAGAAATGCAGAGAAGGGAAGTGTGGTTCCCTGCCCCTGGTCCCAAGGATGACAGAACAGAGCCATTATGTGCAGCTTCTCTCTCTGGTTGCTGCTGCTAGGAATCGGAGGTTTACTTGGTTATATTTCTGGTGCTGATTAGCAGTATATGTGTGACGTGGAGGCTGGGAAAGCAAATAGTCCCCCTCTCCATGGCTTTGTAGTAGATGGCTATTTCTCTCCATTGCAGGTTGGGGATAGGATTGTCACTATCTGCGGCGCATCCACTGAGGGGATGACTCACACCCAGGCAGTTAACTTACTGAAAAATGCCCCTGGCTCCATTGAAGTGCAGGTAAGATTTTTATCCCAGCTCTTCCGATTGTGAGTAGCTTGAGGACACATGAGCTTTGATGTTAAAACTATGAAGTGAAATTTCCTGCTCGTATTTTATTTACTGTTTCCCTTGAACAGAAATGATTACATTGAGAGTTCCAAGAAAGTACATAGAAAATACATTCTGTCACATTTTTTTCTTAATGTTTGTATTATTTCATACTTTTTATGTCTAAGGGGGAAAGCTCCCAGTCTTGGCAGGATATGATTAATTGCTGAAATTTTCAGTAGTGTGATCGAGTGGCTTGTATTCTAAAGAGCTTTAGAAAACAGTTGCATGTGATACTATGTTTTAAAGCATCAAGAACTTGATAGAATTGAATTAGTAGAATATCCTTAGTGTCAAAGATACCTCTGGACCTTATGAAATTTATGTTAATAGAAATGATTAAGTGAATGATGAAATACACATTTTTAATCCCACTGCTCTTTTTGAAGAGGAATTACTGATGTCTTCCTAGCCACATGAGTGTGTTTTTCTATTTATATTTCTTCTGTATTCAGGTGGTTGCTGGAGGAGATGTGAGTGTGGTCACAGGTCATCAACAGGAGCCTGCCAGTTCTAGTCTTTCTTTCACTGGGCTGACGTCAAGTAGTATATTTCAAGATGACTTAGGGTGAGCTCACATACTATCTTTTGTATGTCCCTATGAGCCTTATAAAGGTGAAATGATGGGAGATGAAGTATAAAATATGAAGGCCAGGTGTGTCTATGCTCTTTAAGTTTGGCATAGATTTAGTTTATCAAAGACAGGTAGGCAGGCAGGCAGGCAGGTTGATGGCCTGTATGTGTGCTGCTGCTCTTCCTTCATTTTCATCTCTTGAAATTTTTGAAGGAACATTTTAGTCTTGGGGTCAGTCTATCCTTTTAAAAATGTCTACATTGCCTAATCGTTTAATAGATCATACTTTTGAGTTAAAAAAAAAACTTCACAATTACCCAAAACTTGAGTACAAAAGTATTAGAATAGAGAGAGAGGAGAAGAGAGGAGCATATTAGGAAATTTTGAATTATTTGATGCTGCTTTTATTTTGTTTATCTATTTTTGTCTCTGAGCTTGGGATGTTTATGACTTATTCCATCTTAGTCTTCAGTGTTTGTTCCTCCCACTTTAAATGAACTGGAAAAAGAAAGAACTGCTACAATGTACAATGAGAAGTTGCCATGAATATGTTAGGTTAAGGGTAGTGTACATGGGTAATAAAATCAGGGAGTTAAGTAGGACTTTATTATGTAAATTTAAGATCTGTAGCACAGCAGACACTGACAATTGAAGCATCCCCAAATACGCATGGTTTTCTCTGTTGGTGACAGAATTACATCAACTTTAGGTGGGTGTCAGATAACCCATTGATATGCATATAATATCTAATGGCTCTTGTTTTCTTCCCTTTACTGTAGGCCTCCTCAGTGTAAGTCTATTACACTAGATCGGGGACCAGATGGCTTAGGCTTCAGCATTGTAGGAGGATATGGCAGTCCTCATGGAGACTTACCCATTTACGTTAAAACAGTGTTTGCGAAGGTAAGCTTTCAAATTTTAACTACCCTTTCCCCCCTCAAAATGTTCACTAATAGTGGTCAGCAGCTGGCTTATTAGTTTATGGCCTGAGGTAATGCCAAATGGTCAACATTTGATTATTTTCTTGCACAACTTCCTACAGGAACAGGTCATTAAGTATTTTTGTCCAGTTTGAGGTTTAGATATGTTTAAAGGAATATCGGCTCACATTGAAGTGCCATGGGTGCTCTCAACAACATACATAAAATTCATGAACTTGAGTTAGATAGTCAGGCCTGATTGTTTTCCTTTGCAAACAAGATGCGTATAGTTGAATGTCTTTTGAAAATAGGACATTTTAAATATGTGTATGTTAAAGAGCTCTGGCATTTCTTTTTCTTTTCATTTCTTGTCGTGAAATACAAAATAGGCACAGAAGAGTACATATAATACATATGCAGAATAGCTAAGATGTGTTTATTTTGCAAGTTTCATTTCATTAAATGGAATAGAAAAATAACTGCTAAAGTTTTTGCGTATCCAGCAGCCCTGTCACCTACCACAAATGAGCTATGTGCAGTTAAGGGATTCAGTGAAGAAAAGAAAACCATTATATATAGTTGTAATCATATAGCATCCTGTTGGAGGAGCAGGCAATGGCACCCCACTCCAGTACTCTTGCTTGGAAAGTCCCATGGACGGAGGAGCCTGGTGGGCTGCAGTCCATGGGATCCTGAAGAGTCGGACACGACTGAGCGACTTCATTTTCACTTTTTACTCTCATGCATTGGAGAAAGAAATGGCAACCTACTCCAGTGTTCTTGCCTGGAGAATCCCAGGGACAGCGGAGCCTGGAAGGCTGCCGTCTATGGGATTGCACGGAGTTGGACACGACTGAATCGACTTAGCAGCAGCAGCAGCAGCATCCTGTTGGATGGGAAGAATGTTTAGGATACAAGTTACTAAAACATTAGTGAGGCTGTTAAAATAATTTAAACCCATATAATTATTATTTGGTAATTTGTTGTGAAGACAATTTTTAGGAAAAAATCAGATGAAATTTCCTACAGGAGAAAATTCAGATTCTCAAAATTTTGCAGCACAAAGGAACAATATGTTAAACCTACTAAAAGATTTCATTTAGGGGCTTTAGATTCGTGTTATCGTTCTTTTGAGTACTTACCTATGGAGGTTTCATTCTATTATTATTTTTTAACCAAAATAAAGTGCTTTATGTATAGCAATCTAACAATGAGCCTATTTTGTGAGATTTTTTTTTAAAGCCATTGGTATGTCCAAAAACACAAATAGCATTTGCCAGTAAATAAAAGAGTCATGCAATCCTTTTTCTCAGCCTCAGAACAGTTTATTTAAGGCATGCTAGTTAGAGCATATTTTAAGAATTTCATCATTATGGATTCCTCATTAACTTTTCCATATTTTTTATCTTATATTTAATTGCATAATTGCGTACTGTAAGTATGCCTTAAGATAGGGTTCTTCTACAAACAGCAATGTCTGTATTTAGTCTTAATCATTTAGGGCCCATAAGGAATATGAAGACTCCATTTACGCTTGGGAAGTAAAGAATCAAGCAGCTTAAGCTTCCTTTTCGAGGCCACAGAAAGGATTAGAGTTTGCATGACTTGGGCCTCATCCTGCACTTGTTAACATACATGTGGGCTTTTGTGCTTCTGCAGAACTTTGCGTTCAGTGGCCCTCATGTCCTTGTCCTATAAAACCGCTTTTGTCCTACAGAACTGCTAATCCTTTGTTTTCTTTCTGTAGGTCTTCTTTACAGGATAAAAAATCTTGGAATCTATAAAATCATTCCTACTAGGCATATTCCCAAATATTCTTTATTAATTTGAGTTCCCACCAACTGCTGTGCCGAACAGCTAAAAAAACATCCAACTAATCTACTGACTGCTAAATTCTCTCTCAAATTGGAATCTCAGTGCTAAAGCCATTTAGGAGAAAGGCTTCCTTTGTGCCTGTTCATCATTGCTTAATGGCTGTGGAGCACCCGTGGAGCACTGAGAGCAATGTGTGTGTACATGCAGAGCACTTTACATTCTTGTTTGGATCTTTTTCTGTTGTGTAGCTGTGAGGCAGCATTTTTTTTTTTTTTTTTTTTTGAGAAGTAAACAAGCCCACTTTATAATTGCAGGGAGCAGCCTCCGAAGATGGCCGTCTAAAGAGGGGTGATCAGATCATTGCTGTCAATGGACAGAGTCTGGAAGGCGTAACCCATGAAGAAGCTGTTGCCATCCTTAAGCGGACAAAAGGCACTGTCACTTTGATGGTTCTCTCCTGAATTTGCTGCCAGAATTGAGCCATTTCAACTTCTCCCTCTCATCCCACACTATAAAGAGAGTGATCCTGCACATTCTTCCCAGGCTGTGTTCGCTTGGCTCTTCAATACTGTAGGAAAAAAAATAACATTTAAGTTTGTTTTGTCACATGGAAATGATTTTCTTACTGACACCCTAGCATCACTTTCCCATTCTCTCTATGTTTTGTGATGTAAACTCAAAGAGAAGGGCTCTTTGTTTGCATAGATAAAGCTGGTCTTTCTTCCTGAAGATACCTGGCATTTTATAATCAGGTGGGCAAATTTTAATTTGTGATCAGTGGTTAGTAGAGAAAGAAAAAGTCACTCAAAAGCTAACCAAGGAGAAGTGGCTTCATGAAATTAAGGTGAAAAATGAAAGTATAAGGAAGAAAACCTCGAGTTTTATAAAAATGTATTTTGTTAATCTACCTTCTCTCCCCACTTCTAAGAAAAGTTGTACTGAAAGTCTTTAAAAATTCTTTCAATATTTAATTATTTTAAATATTACTTATTAAACATTGCATCTCCTAGCTCTAATATATACATATATAGTTTTCTCCAAAAATGGGCTTCATGATTGAGTAAAATAGCAGCAATAGGAATCAATGTCCCTAAGTTTGTAAAGAAACCATTTATTGCACATCTTGAGATTCATTTTCATTTTTGACATATTATGTAATATTTCACCTTTCTGTAAGTAAAATGATGGCCTTGCCCTGTATTGACTGTGGTTTCTCTAGAAAGCCTCCATGCTAACCCTGCAGGAGCATGGAAGGGTCTCTGAATTGTTAGTGCTGGTATTAAGGAATGCTTTGCTGAAAATGTGTCTGTGTGCTGTGCAATTGGTTTTCAGTTAGTATTAATCTTAATGATAGAGAAAAAAGCAATGTGTTAGTAATTATTTTGGTTGTATGCCATTAGTAAATTGATAGAAAAATTAAGGGGATTAACATAACTTCATTTCATTGCCTTATATTAACATCTTATAATACAATAGTTTAAGACTAAGGGAAACAGATGGAGCTGTTTATTGAGACAACTGGTGAGGAATTATCATGTGTTCATTCCCATTTTAGAGCGTGAAACTCCTACATTAGAATATATAAAGTCATTTTGAATATTATCTATATTTGTAACAAAAGTAGTGTACAGATATTTTATTACAGCACTTTTGTGTAAATGCAGAATTGAAGTGAATAAATAAGTTTCATGGTGCACCAAAAAAAAAAAAGGGAGGCATATTATTTTTTGTTCCTTTCACTGGGAAAGAGCTTTATTGTTCAAAATTTGCAATTTAAAATTGGTTTTTATCATGTCTAACTGAACATATGGTGTCCATAGTTACAGTTAGAGGAACTTTGGACAACTGCATTATGAAAAGCTCAATGTTTTTTTATGCCCAGATTTTTTATGCTAAAGATTCATAAACTCTGCATAGAGGAAGAAAACAGTATTGAAGAAAGAGAGGTGTTGTGCCTATATGTGCTTTTCTGAAATGCTATGAGTGAAACAATGTTTTGAATTGTTCTTTAAAGGGGTCAAGAGTTAAAGCATGTTCAGATAGAAAAAGTCATAATGAAAATTATTCTTAATAACATGAGAAATATGATTTGAACCCTGAGCAAGGAGTTGGGGAACCTTTGTTCTGCCGGTTCTTTCCCTAATTAGCTAATGAACATATGCATTCCCTCTGATTTATCTCCTGTGTGAAGTCATAGGTTATTTTATCCCAAATCTTGTTGTCAAGTTCTAAAATACAAAAATTCTGTGATTCTTAGATATACAAAATGCATGGATAGAGCTACACGTTGCAAGAATTCAGGAGATATTCTTCCCAACTAACTCTTGTAAACTGAGATACCTGATGCTGCAAAATGCATTTCAGGATCCCAGTGACACAGTCAACTTCTTAGTCGCCAAGGAATGGCTCTTCAGCCTGAAGGCATGTCAGGATCCTCTCATGGTTGGCTGCTGGAAGCTGAGCCACCCACTTTTATGTTTTAACTAGCAAAGGTCTTATGGAAGCCACTCTATGGCATGCCCTAGGAAGGCAAGTTAACCAGTGAATGTTGGCTTGAGTATGTGTGTGAGAGTGCTACAGTGATGGCAAATAGTTCAAATAGGTAACTGTACTATTCTGTGTAGCATTGCCCCCAAAGTTGTGTCTCCCAGGAACCTCAGAATGTGACCTTATTTAGAAACAGGGTATTTGTAGATGTAGTCAGTTCAGTTAAAATGAAGTCATGCTGGATTATAGTAGGCCCAAAATCCTTAAGAGAAGGCCAGGCAGAGACAGAAAGACATAGAAGTCCATGTAAAGGTAGGGAACAAAAAACAAACAAAAAATATCTGCAGCCACCAGAAGCTCGATGAGACTAGGAAGAATTTTTCCCTGGAGTCTTTGGAGAGACCTTGTCCCTTAATTTCAGACATCTGGCATCCAGAACCCTGAGAATAAATTTCTGCTGTTTTAAATCACCTCATGTGTAGTACTTTGCAGTGGAAGCCCTAGGACACACTTAATAGAGTATCTTGGAAGTTTTTATATTCTTAGCTACCATTGCTGTGCCTGGCAAATAGAGACTGTATACATTTTTTTTTAGTATGTAGATGATTGCAGTATAAGTTGTGGTTAATTTCCTGGTATTACCTTGTTTTAGTTGAGCTAGCTACGGCCTTTATATTGAATTCAAAACAAAGCAGTGGGAATGCCACTTAGGGGTGTGAAACACTGGGGGATAGCGTCCCTCCTGAACTGCTATTAATTTACAGAGTTGAAGCCTGTGGACATGAAGAGAAGGAGGGAAGAAAGGAAGACAGGAAGGAAAAGAAGATTTGAGAAGAAAAGAATATAGATGCATCAGCATTAGAGAATGACAGAGGCTTATGCTTCTTATATTATTCCTTGGAACTGTAAGATTTCTCGGTGGGGAAGGAAGAAAGTGTTTGAGCAAAGAGTTCAAAGACTTGAACATTATAGTATTAATGCCAAATGCAACTCAAGATCATGTACAACTCATGACTGTGGCTTGCCCGTAATAGGTTCAGTATATTTGCTTGTGTGATTAAATCACATCGATGAATGCCAGACATTTCTGGTTTCTTTGTGACATCTTCTGAATGATGATGATGGTGAAAATGATGATGTGTTTAATTTCAACATCTACTGATACATAGCAGCTGATATTGCAGTGTGGTGTAGCAAGTCAGTAGAACCCATTTATCAGAATAGTGATGGAATTGGAAACATGAAAGATTAAAATTCATGAAAGACAAGAAAAAGATTTTTTTTTTTTTTTTCCATTTTAAGGCTCTTGATAAAGCAGGTTTTGATTGATTCAAAGAAGCGAAGGAAGCTCTTCCCTGCTCTGAGATTACTGTGCCAAGCTGCCTTAGATCTGGTCATCTAGCTTACTGTCTGAGAATGCCAGACGGTGATTTAGTGCCTTTCTTCAGATCTCCATCATGGTGAGTGGAGAAGTTGAAAGAATGCCTGCAGGGAGACAGGAATCAATAAGCTTTTGAGGTCTAGGTGTGGAAATGTCAAAACTATCATCACCTGCTTTCAGCAGCCCTGGTGTGTTGTTTCCTGTCAGTGACAAGTATTCTGGAATGCATTTGATTTGTGCAGAGATGTTCTTCAACTTTGTCTACCAAAAAGTAATGTTTAACTTTGACTCTTCCTAAAGGGAGTTATTTTATTTTTACGGCGGGATTGGACTCCGTTATCTCAAGGAAAGAAAAAATGTTGGCAGCAGGAACATTTCTAAATGAAGAGTGTGGAGACTAGGAAAGCAAACACGGTTACTATGATTTTTGTATAGTTGACCTTGCAGCTTTTTGCCTTCAAAATACAGTTCCTCCATTTTATGTAAATTAGAAAACAATTGTATCATTTTTCTAGGAATTCTATTTATCATTCAAGTACTGGTAAGTTCAGTCATAGGCCCTACAAAGGAATTCTTTCAAGGTAGTGACAGACGAATGGTAATGACCTCAGAATTCTCTCACTGGAAATGTTTCTTGATGTTTCAAAAAAATTACAACCATCATCAAAAAGGCAGCTTCTAAGAGGGTGCTTTAACTTGTTCATTTAATAAAGGACATTTTTCAGGAAGTTGTGTCATTTACTGATCCTTTGTGATCCTTTCTCCCTCCTTCCGACATTCTTCCCCTCCTCACATGTGTATTTTCTGAAATAAACAATTACCCTTGGAAAACCTACTTTTTCTCTTATTTTCTTATTGATGTATTAGAAGTTGTGATTTTTCACGTAAGTCTACCTTTAAGTATTTGGCATTCAAAATTCCACTCTCTAAATTTAATTTCCCTTAAGGTCTTTTATGCATTCAGTAAAACTTAACAGATTTACCTTGCTTTGGAAAATTAGATAACTATTTAAACCATGCATATGATAAGCTGTCAAGGAATGTGATGGTTATTGTAGTGGTATATCCTGAAAGACATAGAGTAATGTAAATTCAGTAGCTTTCTTTAAATTTGTTTTCATTTTTATATAACCATGTCTTTTTTCTTCTAAAGATGGATGTGGAATAACATCACCAATTCAATGGACATGAGTTTGAGTGAACCCCGGAAGATAGTGAAGGACAGGGAAGCCTGGCACACTCAGTCCATGGGGTCGCAAAGGGTTTGACACAATTTAGCGACTAAACAACAAAAAAATTTGAGTGGTTTTGCATGGAATCTTCATGGTGTTTACCATATCTTCATACAACTCTGCTGCTGCTGCTGCTAAGTCACTTCAGTTGTGTCCGACCCTCAACGACACCATGGACTGCAGCCCACCAGGCTCATCCGTCCATGGGATTTTCCAGGCAGGAGTACTGGAGTGGGGTGCCATTGCCTTCTTGGACAACTCTGCTATTAATTACTAAATATTTATCATTAAAATAGACTCCCATTTAACTTAAGTATGCTTAACAGCAGAGTTGTATCTCACTACTTTAAGTGGAAAACCATGTTATTTGCCATAAATTTTAGGGTAACTATGAGCAAAAGCAGTGTTATTAAATTGTCAAAATACCATTGCCTACCAAGGATGAAAACTTGAGTCTACACTCTGTGAGGAAGAGTTACAAATACTAGAATGGTGTTAATGACTCAGTGGAAACACTCTTGGACTTAAAAAGAACTGAAAGAAAAATAGCTTGTTCATAATATGATTTAAAGTTTTCTAGTGCCTTGTCGCAAAGAGTCGGACACGACTGAGCGACTGATCTGATCTGATCTGATCTGAGTGCCTTGTCATTATGCCCTACAAAAAAAGATCTCTCAATATACTATCTGTTTGGGAAAAAACTCTGAATGGTTTTGTTTGTAGATTCCTTTTGAAAATGTGAGAGGAAGCCATTCAATTCCTATTTTAAAAGTATTAGTTAATGAGGTTAAGATTTTGTTTATAAGACTTTCACTGAAATCAGAATTGGGTCATCACCTCCAGTGCTTTAGTATTGGCAGTCTGAGTTTGAAATAAAGGACAAATGACATAAATTAATGGAGTAAAATTAATGTTGTGATAATATTAAATAAAGCTAATGCCTCCTGCACCTGGAGGGCGATGCAGATGGTAGGCATACCTAATTAAGCACACTGCTGCCTTTAAGTGTACTGATAAAAATCTCTCAGCTGAGTATAAAATATGTTTGTTCAATGGCTTCAGACACATTTGAGTAAGACAGCAAGCACAATACATAAAAAAAACATAGCCTAACATATATTTTTTTGAGGAAAACGTGCAAATCTGTAAGTTAAATGATTAAATATTTGCCTGGTTTTTAAAGTATCATTCTTAGAGTCATAGTCTTTGTCCTTTCTGTGTATATTAGAATATACGTAAGTTCCATTAGGAAAAGGTTTTCTCAAACGAGCTAGGAAGTAGTTTAAGTTTACATTTTTACTTTCTATGCATTAGTTATAAAGATAAATTTACAATAGAATCCTAAATCATCTGATTTGATTTCTTACCCTAGGTACAAATTAGACTGGCCAAATATCACCCAGATATGTATAAATTTGTTCAATTGTTTAAGAAGTAGCTACTCTAGAAAACATGTCAGTAATAATTAGATAATTTTTTTTTTTTACTACTCGTATTTCAGAGATGTCACTGAACTTTATAAAACTTACTATGTATTTTCTTCCTTCAAGGAATGTGAATTCTGGCTTTGTTTTATTGCAGTTGGATACCTATGCATTTAAAAGTGCAACTTCCCAAGTTTTAGCTTCAGAATGATTTTTAAAATACTTTTATGATACTTCTTAAATACATCCCTTATTTTTCTTATAATTAGATGTGTGTCTGTAACCTGTGTGCATGCTAACTCACTTTAGTTGTATCCAACTCTGTGAACTATAAACCCACCAGGCTCCTCTGTCAGTTTCTCCAGGCAAGAATATTGGAGTGGTAGCCATGCCTTCCTGCAGGGGGTCTTCTCGACCTAGGGATTGAACCCTTGTCTCTTACAACTCCAGAATTGCAGGCAGGCTCTTTACTACTAGTGCCACCTGGAAAGCCCGTTTATATAGCCTACATTTTAAAAAATGACAAGTAAAATACTCTTCTTCAGACACAGTTTTTATCAAAATAGATCTAATACCAGATGTTCATTTTACGATAAAGGATACTGGGTGATTTTAAAAAAAGTTCAGGGCTAGGGAGCATATAATTTCTTCATCTTTTGTTCTTTAATCTTAGGGCTAAGGAATAAAGGAATTTTAAATGTACATTTTAAAATGTACATTTGTAATGTTTCTTGACATTTGGATAAAAAAATGGGAATTAGGTTCATCTCAGTCATCTACATTTATTGTTAAGTACCTATTAGTCCTATTCAGTAGTTAATTTTCTTATAGCTTTTCCTTTCTGTATGTTACAGGTATTCATGTTACAAAGTCATCAAGTCTCAACACCCACTTTGACTACCTTGAATGAATGTAAGTCAGAGCTGATGAATGTGTTACACTGAAGGAGCTCTAGATTTCTCTGAAATCCATCGTGGGCCTCTGGGTCCCAAGGCCCTGGATTCATTTCCTGGCTTAGGCCCAGACTGAAGGGCAGTTGACCTCTTGGAGTCTCTGCCTCCTTGACTGTAAAAGGGAAATGATAGCATCTTCCTCACAGCTTCATTAGTGTCAAATGAGAGGATGTATCTGCTCCTGGTGGCACTAGGTGAATTGATAGACATATTTTTAGTATTTCTTAAGTTAGTGTAACTTCAGGGCTGCTATGATACCTGCAGTGAAATTGTGGGGGTCATCTAGAGTAGAATGTGCTGTCACTAGTCTTAAATTGTATCCCTATTTTGAAATAAACTTGTCAAGTGTCCTTTTAGTTTCTCATCCTAGAAATGTCCTCATACTTTCTGTCAGAATGGAAAGCAAAGTCAGAAATTACTCCAGAAGAGCTGAGAACGACATAATCTCATTCGTTGATGAAGGAAATGTGTCACTCCTTAACATTTTAAATAAGATATTTTGGTATGGAAGTTATTTAAGCCTAGTGAGAGGCTTTATCATCGATCTGAGACCCATCTCTTACATAATAAGAGTTTCTAATTTTGAAAGTAAATGGGAAGTTGTTCAATATTCATCTCCCCATAATCTCTCCTAGTCCTCTGTGTTCAATTAATAGGAAAAGTAAACTTTATTTTCATCTTCTTTTTTAGATATAATCTTTTCAGAAGGGAGGGAATGAAGAAATGAGCTTGGTAGACTAAATAGTCATCTAGAAGCAAGTTGGTGAAATCAAGACTGTCAGATCCTCCTTAGATATTATTTATCAAGTGATTGATACTGAACAAGTTGCGGAAATGTAAGGTGGAAATTGTATGCACTGCTGCTACTGCTAAGTTACTTCAGCCATGTCCGACTCTGTGCAACCCCATAGACAGCAGCCCACCAGGCTCCACCGTCCCTGGGATTCTCCAGGCAAGAACACTGGAGTGGGTTGCCATTTCCTTCTCCAATGCATGAAAGTGAAAAGTGAGAGTGAAGTCACTCAGTTGTGTCCAACTCCTAGCGACCCCATGGACTGCAGCCTTCCAGGCTCCTCCGTCCATGGGATTTTCCAGGCAAGAGTACTGGAGTGGGGCTACTAGTGATTAAATGCTTCAGTCCCTTCCCTCCCACCACCCCTCCCTCCACCCCAAGGATTTAAGGAAACATTATTAGGTTTTAAAGAGGACTACTCCCAAGTGACACTGTTTCCACATCTATTCCCCATGAAGTGATGGGACCAGATGCCATGATCTTCGTTTTCTGAATGTTGAGCTTGAAGCCAACTTTTTCACTCTTCACTTTCATCAAGAGGCTTTTTAGTTCCTTTTCACTTTATGCCGTAAGGGTGGTGTCATCTGCATATCTGAGGTTATTGATATTTCTCCCGGAAGTCTTCATTCCAGCTTCTTCCAGCCCAGTGTTTCTCATGATGTACTCTGCATATAAGTTAAATAGAAGGCTGACAGTATACAGCCTTGACTCCTTTTCCTATTTGGAACCAGTCTGTTGTTCCATGTCGAGTTCTAACTGTTGCTTCCTGACCTGCATACAAATTTCTGAAGAGGCAGGTCAGGTGCTCTGGGAAATAGATGGGGAAACAGTGGAAACAGTGTCAGACTTTATTTTGGGGGGCACCAAAATCACTGCAGATGGTGACTGCAGCCGTGAAATTAAAAGACACTTACTCCTTGGAAGAAAAGTTATGACTAACCTAGGTGGCATATTGAAAAACAGAGACATTACTTTGCCAACAAAGGTCCGTCTAGTCAAGGCTATGGTTTTTCCAGTACTCCTGTATGGATTCGAGAGTTGGACTGTGAAGAAAGCTGAGCGCTGAAGAATTGATGCTTTTGAACTGTGGTGTTGGAGAAGACTCTTGAGAGTCCCTTGGACTACAAGGAGATCCAACCAGTCCATTCTGAAGATCAGCCCTGGGATTTCTTTGGAAGGAATGATGCTAAAGCTGAAACTCCAGTACTTTGGTCAACTCATGCGAAGAGTTGACTCATTGGAAAAGACTCTGATACTGGGAGGGATTGGGGGCAAGAGGAGAAGGGGACGACAGAGGATGAGATGGCTGGATGGCATCACTGACTCGATGGATGTGAGTCTCAGTGACCTCCGAGAGTTGGTGATGGACAGGGAGGCCTGGCGTGCTGCGATCGATTCCTGGGGTTGCAAACAGTCGGATACGACTGAGCGACTGAACTGACTGAACTGAACTCCCAAGTGACAATCACAGTTGATTATAAAATCAGCTTCAAGGTGTATGATCTGCCTCTTGATGGTTCATACTGTTAAAGCTTGATGTGAGGGCCTCTGTTTGGATCCTGCAGCGTGGTTTTCTTTAGGTGTGATGAAGGGTGATGTTTTTCTGTACTAGAAAGCAGATGACTAGTAC
Organism: Tragelaphus eurycerus; assembly: GCA_935064755.1. NCBI lineage: Eukaryota > Metazoa > Chordata > Mammalia > Artiodactyla > Bovidae > Tragelaphus > Tragelaphus eurycerus. Next base: position 4,210,583 of record CAKXYN010000015.1, read on the forward strand.
ATGTAAGCCTGATGTCTAGGTTTGGACATTGGGAAGGGGTAAGCCTATAAAGCATTCTCAGTCCCCACTTGTTAATGGTTTATGGGTATTTACACAAGAAATGCTTTTCAATTACCTAAATATTGCAAGTCAGTTAAGAGCCAAGAATCATCTTAAACCTTTATAAGGGACTGAAATCCTAATGAATGTGTATGTTTATACCAGCTGGGCATACGTGATCCTTTGCAGGTAGATGAGCTGAGAAAGTTGGAAATGGAAGTCCTAACGTGGACAAACGTTGGTAGGTTTTCCCTGATGACCATGGATCACATATTTCTTGATGCTTTGTGATAATGTTGGGCTTCCCTGGTAGCTCAGCTGGTAAAGAATCTGCCTGCAATGTGGGAGATCTGGGCTTGATCCCTGGGTTGGGAAGATCCCCAGGAGAAGGGAAAGGCTACCCACTCCAGTATTCTGGACTGCAGAATTCCATGGACTGTATAGTCCATAGGGTCACAAAGAGTCAGACACAACTGAGCAACTTTCACTTGTGATGATGTTATTACTTAGAAAACTTAACTATTTTTCAAGTGAAAACAAGAAAAAATTATTAAAGTAGCTTTAACTTTCCATACAGGGATTCTAAATACTAGAGAAGATAGTTTAGTTGCTAAAGTATTTGAATGGGATTGTGGAAAATGTTCCCTACTTGAAGGAGAAAAAAATGAAATTAGAGCCATAAGTCTTTCCTTTATTAAGGCCAGATACTAGGTTTTGCCAAATATATTTCTTAATGGGGATAATATCTTCCAACTAAGGTTTTTAAAGTCTAAATAGGTAATAGATGTGAAAGTTTTTAGTCTCAAAGCATCAGTTCAGTCGCTGAGTCGTGTCCGACTCTTTGCAACCCCATGAACCGCAGCATGCCTCCCTGTCCATCACCAATTCCTGGAGTTTACCCAAACTCATGTCCATCGACTTGGTGTTGCCATCCAACCATCTCATCCTCTGTCATTCCCTTCTCTTCCTGCCCTCAATCTTCACCAGCATCAGGGTCTTTTCAAATGTGTCAGCTCTTTACATCAGGTGGCCAAAGTATTGGAGTTTCAGCTTCAATATCAGTCCTTCCAGTGAACACCCAGGACTGATCTCCTTTAGGAGGGACTGGTTGGATCTCCTTGCAGTCCAAGGGACTCTCAAGAGTCTTCTCCAATACCACAGTTCAAAAGCATCAATTCTTCAGTGCTCAGCTTTCTTCACAGTCTAACTCTCACATCCATACATGACCACTGGAAAAACCATAGCCTTGACTAGACGGACCTTTGTTGGCAAAGTAATGTCTCTGCTTTTGAATATGCTATCTAGGTTGGTCATAACTTTCCTTCCAAGGAGTAAGCATCTTTTAATTTCATGGCTGCAGTCACCATCTGCAGTGATTTTGGAGCCCCCAAAAATAAAGTCAGCCACTGTTTTCACTGTTTCCCCATCTATTTGCCATGAAGTGATGCCAGATGCCATGATCTTCGTTTTGTGAGCTTTAGGCCAACGTTTTCACTCTGCTCTTTCATGTTCATCAAGAGGCTCTTTAGTTCTTCTTTACTTTTTGCCGTAAGGGTGATGTCATCTGCATATCTGAGGTTATTGATATTTCTCCTGGCAATCTTGATTCCAGCTTGTGCTTCTTCCAGCCCAGTGTTCCTCATGATGTACTCTGTATATAAGTTAAATAAGCAGAGTGACAATATACAGCCTTGACGTACTCCTTTCCTATTTGGAACCAGTCTGTTGTTCCATCCAGTTCTAACTTGCTTCCTGACCTGCATACAGATTTCTCAAGAGGCGGATCAGGTTGTCTGGTATTCCCATCTGTTTCAGAATTTTCCACAGTTTCTTGTGACCCACACAGTCAAAGGCTTTGACATAGTCAATAAAGCAGAAATAGATGTTTTTCTGGAACTCGGTTTTTCGATGATCCAGCAGATATAAGCAATTTGATCTCTGGTTCCTCTGCCTTTTCTAAAACCAGCTTAAACATCTAGAAGTTCACGGTTCATGTATAGCTTGCAGAATTTTGAGCATTACTTTACTAGCGTGTGAGATGAGTGCAATTGTTTGGTAGTTTGAGCAATCTTTGGCATTCCTTTTCTTAGAGATTGGGATGAAACTGGCATTTTCCAGTCCTGTGGCAACTGCTGAGTTTTCCAAATTTGCTGACATATTGAGTGCAGCACTTTGACAGCATCATCTTTTAGGTTTTGAAATATCTCAAAGCATAGATCATTGTTGTTATATATTAGCTAAACCACACATTTATGACCTTTTTGATTAAAAGTTATCAAATTGACCAGTCCTGTCAAAATAATATGTTTTGTCATTTTCCTGTTACATAGCTCTAGAAATATTCCTACTCATACAATGTTTTATTAATGAATGAAACATTTATAAATGCCACTCTTTTCCAAAACTATTAGGTGGTGTATATATTTAGACTTTGTTTTATGTATTTTTTTAAAAATTAATAATGATAAATCCATTAAAGAACAAACGCACACTCATTCCCAAGCATGATCTTTCCACTGTTAAATGTGTCTTGAACATAACCATTTACAGCAAATAGTTACATCATGTTGCTTTAATTTTTGTACCTTATGGGCCTTATTCAGTTCAGTTAAGTAGTTCAGTCATGTCCGACTCTTTGTGATCCCAAGGACTGCAGCACGCCAGGCTTCCCTGTCCATCACCAACTCCTAAAGCTTGCTCAAACTTACGTCCATTGAGTCAGTGATGCCATCCAACCATCTCATCCTCTGTTGTCCCCTTTTCCTCCTGCTTTCAATCTTTCGCAGCATTGGGGTCTTTTCCAATGAGTCAGTTCTTCACATCGGGTGGCCAAAGTATTGAAACTTCAGCTACAGCATCAGTCCTTCCAATAAATATTCAGGACTGATTTCCTTTAGGTGGACTTGTTGGATCTCCTTGCAGTCCAAGGGACTCTCAAGAGTTTTCTCTAACACCATAGTTCAAAAGCATCAGTTCTTCAGTGCTCAGCCTTCCTTATGATCCAGCTCTCACATCCATACATGACTACTGGAAAAACCATAGCTTTGACTAGACCAGCCTTTGTTGGTATTGTAATGTCTCTGCTTTTTAATATGCTGTCTAGGTTTGTCACAGCTTTTGTTCCAAGGAACAAGCGTCTTTTAATTTCATGGCTTCAGTAACCATCTGTAGTGATTTTGTAGCCCAAGAAAATAAAGTCTGTCACTGTTTCCACTGTTTCCCCGTCTATTTGCCATGAAGTGATGGGACCAGATGCCATGATCTTAGTTTTTTGAATGTTTAATTCTAAATCAGCTTTTTCACTCTTCTCTTTCACCTTTATCAAGAGGCTCTTTAGTTGCCACGTGACCTTGTGTCAGTAGGTGACTTCTCTGAACTTCAGTGTCCTCATTTCTAAAAGGAGGGCTATGATGAATGCTTTCTAGGATTGTCATACAATGTCTTTTTTCTAGTCCCCTCTTAGAAGTGTTATCCCATGCAGAGGTGAGGGAAATAATATTAGCTCAGGAGTGTTACTCAGCAATGTAGAGAGAGGTGAGCAAGGGAAAGAAGAAAGGCAGCAAGAAAGAAAAAGTTGACTTAGAGAAAAGGAGAAGATCTTTAGCCCCAAGACTATTATAAAATTTCTACTATTGAATATGAAAGTTAAATATTTTCTTCTTTAGAGTCAATGGAAAACAAAAAGACAATATCAATTACACTTTGGAGAAAAAAAAGCAGAATTTACAAAATCTCACATACTACATATAAATAAGTAACAAGACCTTTATAAGTACTTAGTAACTACAAGTAAATGAATGATAGAATCATTTTGGAACAGACTTGACCAGATTAGGGTAAAAGAAACCAAAAATAATGCCAGTGGGCCAAATGCTAGTTTGCATCTTCTACAACTTTTTTCTCTTTTCCTTCTTTTCAAACTTTGTATTTAACTTTGACTTTGACAACAAAGGTTCATCTAGTCAAGGCTGTGGTTTTTCCAGTGGTCATGTATAGATGTAAGAGTTGGACTGTGAAGAAAGCTGAGCGCCGAAGAATTGATGCTTTTGAACCGTGGTGTTGGAGAAGACTCTTGAGAATCCCTTGGACTGCAAGGGGATCCAACCAGTCCATTCTAAAGGAGATCAGTCCTGGGTGTTCCTTGGAAGGACTGATGCTGAAGCTGAAACTCCAATACTTTGGCCACCTCATGCGAAGAGTTGACTCATTTGAAAAGACCCTGATGCTGGGAGGGATTGGGGGCAGGAGGAGAAGGGGACGACAGAGGATGGAATGGCTGGATGGCATCACTGACTCGATGGATGTGAGTCTGAGTAAACTCAAGGAGTTGATGATGGACAGGGAGGCCTGGCGTGCTGTGATTCATGGGGTTGCAAAGAGTTGGACATGACTGAGTGACCAAACTGAACTGAACTGAAGAGAATGGTGATAAATCATGGATGTTTTTCACTCTCTGAGGAAGTAGGAAAATTACACAAGGTTTCAAGGGGTTGACGCGCAGAATGCTGCTTCTGTTTGTTCCTGCAGACATTGCTGGAACTTAGCGCCAGTGGATGGTTTCCATAGGAATGCTTGGTATCTAGGTAGAAGCTGGCAGAATGGCTTTAACCTTTCTGGAATGTCCTTGAAAAAAAGTTACTTCTTCTTAATCAATTGAAGTTACTCCCCAAGGTAGTCTTTATTATAAAAAAGAATATATGAATCTTATTTAATCAAGCCCACTTTCCACAATATATCAACCTGAGTATAGCATCTACTTGACAAACAGTAAATCTTCATAAATATTAGTACTAAGGCCTTGTATATGTCTTTGACTTCTACCTTAGGTAGTACTGATGATAATCAGAATAGTCTATTCCAATGGTACCAGTTGATATCATGCAGAGAATACTTCCTCTGTACTTTAATCTGTGAACCATCTAAGTTCACATGATGAAAAAGTGAAGTAAAGCTATAATCTAGATGGTTTATAGAGTGTAGATTTGGCTTGAAGTATAATCAAAGTATTAACAAAATACTCAACACCTAGAGTTACAGATGGAGAAGGCAGTGGCACCCCACTCCAATACTCTTGCCTGGAAAATCCCATGGATGGAGGAGCCTGGTGGGCTGCAGTCCATGGGGTCACTAAGAGTTGGACATGACTAGGTGACTTCACTTTCACTTTTCACTTTCATCCATTGGAGGAGGAAATGGCAACCCACTCCAGTGTTCTTGCCTGGAGAATCCCAGGGACGGTGGGGCCTGGTGGGCTGCTGTCTATGGGGTCACACAGAGTCGGACACGACTGAAGCGACTTAGCAGCAGCAGCAGTAGCAGCAGAGTTATAGATGTAATGTTTGATAAATGAGGTAAGAGTTGATAACCAGAGTACTCTTTGGCCCAATATTTTTTTCTTTCACCTGTGTTCTGCATGAACTCTTTAGATAGTGAATGTTTCCTGGAAATAGATGATTGATTAGCGTTTCATTGAGTGTCAGGACAACCTCTGTAGGATCTTCCCCAGTCTTCCCTTCTCCCTCCACCAAATAACCCTCTCCTTTTAGTGAAAATATTTATCCCCATTGTAGCAGTTCCCTTGCAATACCAACACTGTTTCTGTCCTTGTTATTCTTTCTAGTGTTGTTCACAACTGTCAAAGGTGATTTGATGCCTCCCTTAAAGAAATAGATGAGAGCTAAATTCCTGGAAATCTTTTAATCTTTGCCTTGGATTAAAAAAAAAGAAATGAGAAGAAGCAGTGACTGCAAACGTTTCCTCGAGACGTGTCACAACCTTAAGGGCTCTGGTTAGTGAGACTAAGAGAGCTCATTGCTAAGGTACACTGGAGGGAAGGGCCATCTGACTGTGACTGTCAGGAGAACCCCAGTTTCAACCCATTGTTTTACTACAAAGACTGAAGAACCACAGCTCATTCTCAGAATTGTCATAGAAGAAGTGCTCTCAACACCTTTTTGACAAATGAAGGAAATGAAGCTTGTGGAAGTTAAGGGATAAGACAGTTTCATGAAGTCCCGTTGTCTTTACTCTCTGATAGCAAAATGCGCCATCCCTGGTAACTCAGTCTTTTCTGTCCGTAGCTTATTTATCAACTTCTCAATCACTTTTGCTTTCCTTTCGGCCCTCTTCAGATTTCTGTTACATATTATGTGGTAGACTTGAAGTCTAAAGCTGATTTTCATAACGTGATCAGTGGATGAACTATAATTAATGATAAATGGGCTATATTCGAAGAAGCACAGACTGGCAACTAATATATGTAACTGAAAGGAGACTGAAGTATTTATTTCATTTATGGAGCTTTTTAGGTTTATGCTCATATAAACTTTCTTAAAAATCTTTTGATTGATCTCTGTCTTACTCCAGTCTTCACTCTCAAAGAAGGGATTGTAAATTCCATCCCCTCGTCTGCTCATTTGCTAGTCCTTTTCCCATACTATGTGCTGCGCTGTTTCTTGGCTCCATCTTCAGGCTAGCATGGCCATGTATGTCTGGTAAGCAGGGCAGGTTGACCCAGGACTTCTGGCTAACCCAAAAACTCTATATAAATTCCTTGACTGTCATGGAGGGAAATGCAGAGTAGCCCATAGGAAATGAATTGAATCTCTAACTCTGATCACTTCTCTTGGCAAAATCATCTGTCTGGCTTGAGCACATACATAAATGATGGCAAGCAAAAAAGATAAAAAGAAGAAAGAAAAGAAATCCTGTCTTCTTGGAAGAATGTATAGGGAAGGTTAGGTGGACTTATGTGAATATAGCACAAATATATAGTGAGATTGTATCTGGAACTGTGGAATACCTGTTTTTCTATGCACTGCATAGCTCTCACTCCACTCCTTCTGCCCCTCACCTATCTTTCTTTCTTTCCCTCTCCTAAAAAAAAAAAAAAAAAAAAAAAAAACAACTTTCCCCCCTCCCCAGCCCACAGTAAAATATAAGCAAACTCTCAAAGTAGCTGCTGGCAAAAGTATTAGAGGAAGAAGTTTAAGTTCTTAATACACAGTATTTTCATTCCCCAAAACAGTATCAGAATATGGCTGCTGAGGAAGGAGAAGGAATTAAAGGCCTTAAAGTGGGATGCAGGGGAAAGAATCACCTGATGTAAGGACCCAGAAGCTGAGGGGAAGGCGCTTGGTCCCCTCTTGTCCTTGAGTGCATGTCTCCCATTGACAGTTTGCTTGAATCCACCAGCAGTGCCCTGATTGTGGCAGACACTCCAGGTCATGGAACTGGGGGAAGGGGCACTGAAGGACTGGGGCAGGTTTGGTGACGGGGAAAAGTCTTCCTCCCTGGTTAGGGAGAGTGCGTATCATTATCGGTTACAAAGTTCTGTAAGAGGGGAGCAAGGACCATGGCACTTCTGTTTCTCACAAGCAAACACTGAAGTCCCCATACAAAGGGTGTCTCTAACTCCTGAGTGGCTAGCATTTCAGAATTTTGTGGAAGGAGAATAATTGGAGATGAAGAGGATGGTGGTTGAGAATAGCATTTGGGACATGGTTTACCACTGCTCTAGCTAATGGTTAGCCTGGGCACAGACTGGTTAGTTAAGGGGAGAAACTTCCCTTCCTTGAACTTCAGATATAACCTAGTAGCACTGTCCTGCCACAAGGCAGTACTCTGTGATCACTGAGGGTGTCTACCCCTGTTTTGTTAGGGTGTGTGCTGAGCAGAGACCAGAAGGGAAAGAGTTTACTTTCTGATTCTGCAATTAGCAGGTCAAAATGGTTATCTTGGCTCCTAGCGTGACCTTGATTCAAAGCCCTACTTCACATTTCCTGTCTCTTACGAAGACCTTTTATTGTTCTTGTCTGTCCTTGGTCTAGATTGTGCTGTTCTGAGTTGCTTACCCATGTCCAACTTTTGCAACCCCATGGACTGTAGCCCACCAGGCTCCTCTATCCGTGGGGATTCTCGAGGCAAGAATGCTGAAGTGGCTTGCTATGCCCCTCCTCAAGGGGATCTTCCCAAGCCAGAGATCAAACCCAGATCTCCTGCATTGCAGGCGGGTTCTTTACCGTCTGAGCTACCAGGAAAGCCCCTAGATTGTCTACTTATGTTGTATTCTGTTAGATTTTTAAACAATTGATATAGAAAAACTAGTGTTTGGTATGTGTTAAATACCATATTTGAAGGAGCGTCCCCTGTGGCTCAGCTGATAAAGAATCCTCCTGCAATGAGAGAGACCTGGGTTTTATCCCTGAGTTGGGAAGAGCCGTGGAGAAGAGAAAGGCTACCCACTCCAGTATTTTGGCCTGGAAAAGTCCATGGACTGTATAGTCCATGGGGTCGCAAAGAGTCAGACATGACTGAGCAACTTTCACTTTCAGGCTTTGTTAGAGGAGAAAGATAAGTCAAACACTTCTGTGGAGATCAAAGAAAACCTTGGATGTGCTCAAGAACTCTGGAAGTGAAATGCAAGCTGTTTCTTTGTGAGTCCTGATTTTGCTTCCAAGTTTAAGACTTCTGTGTTTTTTAAGTTTTTTGATCCGTTTGTGTCACTAACACTGCTCATTTGGACTGGTTATACAATCATGCCACTGCTCAGATGCATCTTAGGTGTTCCGCTGTGTAGAAACATGTCCATGCTTTGCTTAGTCTACAACTTGGCCCTGAGTTTTTCCAATCTGATTCTCCAGTTCTGTTTCAGAGAAGTGCTAGTCCTATCACTCTGTTTATAATTTTCAAAACATGATTGGTGTATCCTGGCCTCCATGATTCTATTAACACTTACCTTTTTCTTAAATAACCTTTTCTTTAACCTATCCCTGAATTCATTCTTCAAGACCTAGCTCAAATCATTTATTCTTCATCAAGTTATCTCTTTAATGAGCTAGTATGTGTTAAAGGGCTTCCCATGGCAAGTACTTACAACACTGGTTATATTTAATCAGAACTCATCTTTCTTCTTATGCTCATAAAATTTCATCTCTGTGGAGAAGGAAATGGCAACCCACTCCCTTTTTCTTGCCTGGGAAAGTCCATGGGCAGAAGAGCCTGGCGGGCAGCAGTACATGGGATTACATGACTGAGCACGTGTGCATGCAGGGGATGGGGTGTAGAGGGTGATAGTGAAAGTGTTAGTCGCTCAGTTGTGTCCGACTGTTTGTGACCCCATGGACTGTAACCTGCCACACTCTTCTGTCCACGGAATTCTCCATGGAGAGGGGTTGGTAGCAATAAACAGGTAAAACTTAAAAAAAAAATTTATCTCTGGCATAGAATTTTTTGAGTGTTACATATTACCTACTAAAAAAATCTTGTATGGTCTAAAAATAATTTTTTGGATCATTGGTTAAACTCAGTTAAAGAGATTTGTTTTATGTCAGGCTTCTCAGAATGTCAAATATAGCAATATATTGTAAATCTTCACTGAGTGTGGGATACCATTTTCCAAACCAAATTGACCAAAAATATCTGGTGAGACTGAAGTTCCAAGGAATACATTTTAAGGAAGCACAACTCTACTCCACCAGACTTTGATCTAATAAAGTCATTTGGCTATATATTCTCTTCTCCAATAAATTTTAAGCTTCTGGCTGGACCAGTCCAGCCAGAATCAAAAATTTTTTTTTTCTCCATGAAATGTTACATGTATCATATAGCAGGCCATATTACATTTTATTTTTGAGAAAGATTTTTTTTTTCCTAAAGGAACTGGAAAGGAATTGAAAGCAAGGAAGTTTGAGAGCATGTGTTTATTATGTTTAAGAAATTAATTGCGTTGTGAGTGGTAAAAAGGAAACCCTCTGTGCCTGTCCAGCACACAGAGAGCATGGAGCTGGACAGGGAAATATTGGGTCAGCTTTTGGCATGCCCACAAAGTTGCAACAAAGTAATTTAGCTGATATTAGAAGATTAGGTTGTAGAGTACAAGCCAGTCCTTTTACAGTCAAATATGTTTCCAAGTTGGCCGCTCTTCCTTGGTGAGTTCTTATGTATGGGCATATTTTAGTATTCCAGTATCTACATCTTTCTCAGTTATTAAATTTGACCAAAACCTTGATCACGTATTATGGATCTGGCATGTGGTCATTCTAAAGTGAATACTAAATAAGAGGCCTGAAAATCCTTGACTTCCCATAAGATTAAAAATTGTAAATTATAGAAGAATCTAATCCACTGATAGAGCGGAACCATCTTCAAAATTACCAGCAATCTATGGTTAAACTGGGACTAAAACTCAGGTTTCCTGACAATGAGTGACTCTTTTCATTGAACACAAGTATGTAAATGTGATTTGAATTCTCTTTAAAAGAATTCAGCACTTAAATGATTTATAGTATCTGCCCATATTAATTTCATTGAGGGGAATTAGCCAAGTATTAATCTTATACATTTGAAATTGGAGCCAAGAAGATGAATGGATAATAGCTGATTATTGTCATTAACTTATTGAGCTGTACTTTCAAAAGTTCAAACATTAAACCATGAGACTTCATCATCATCACTATGTAGAAATTTCTAGTAGAATGGTATCTAAAAGATCGTTCAGATTCAGCTCTTTCTTTGACAGGAGTAAGCTGTAGATGAACAACATTTTCACTTACTGTTGAAGTTTATTTTTTCTCAGATTGTGTCTGTGAGTTGGCGTTAATTTATTTTCATCTACATTCTCCATGAAAATGTAAGGCAAACCTCCTATCAGTATACTATCATTCCAGCAACTAAGTTTTGTGACAGATACAGAAAAACAAAAATAAGCAATATTACATATATATGTATATACACACACATATATAATATATGGCTTCCCAGGTGGTGCCGCTGGTTAAGAACCCTCCTACCAATGCAGGAGACATAAGAGACGAGGGTTCAATCCCTGGGTCAGAAAGATCCTCTGGAGGAGAGCATGGTAACCCAGTCTAGTATTCCTACCTGTAGAATCCCCATGGACAGAGGAGCCTGTTGGGCTACAGTCCATGAAATTGCAGAGTTGGACACAACTGAAGTGACTTAGTGTGCACGCATACACACATATATTTTATTTGTGCTGAGTCTTAGTTGTAGCACACAGGATCCTTGATCTTCGTTGCAGCATGCAGACTTTTATTTGTGGCACGTGCAATCTAGTTCCCTGCCAGAGATCAAACTCAAGACCCATGCCACTGTACCACCAGGGAAGTCCTAACAAAATTATATTTTGATTATTACTCTGTTTACTACTGAGCCAAGAGTCCTGAATAAGCTTGATTAAATGTCTGTTTGTTTGATAGTGATTATAATATTAAGTTATAGAACAAACCCATTTTGTGGTAAATTAATATTTTGAGAAGTTTAAAAGCATTTGTGCATGTATAGTCAGTTGGAATCATGTGATTATAAAGCTCATTCAATATATGGAAATGCATTACAAATTGACAGGTTGAGATTAGCAATGAACACTATTAAGCTATCTCAGTGTAAGTTTTTGGAAGTGCAGTCCCATTTAAAGGGAAAATTCAGGGATAAATACTTTGAGAATTAGCTTACAACTTTTACAGATACAATAATAAATGTAACAGATGAACTAACCTCACACCCGCACCTAAATATGAGGCTCACGACGTGCACATCAGATATTGTGGTTTTGACAGCCGTCGCTGGTTCATGTATGTATGTAACGGTGCAACAGTGACACCACTGGGCCAGACTTAGCTTATTTCTTACGTTTCAAGGTATTAAAAAAAGTTAGATGTTTAAGAGAAATGGAGATAACTGAGTAAAACGTGTGGATGATTATGAAACTATGCTGTTGAATTTGGGGGACAACTGCAGACGACTTTCCACCAGTGCCTTTTACAAAGTGCTGACTTTGTGTTTGGAATGCTACTTCAATGACTGAAAAAATACAGACCAGATCATAAATATGCCTGATGAAATAAAATCAGGCTGTTCATAATACTCCAAAAAATGTTGCCAATTGGCTAAACACCTTTGTATTTAGTTTAAGTTTTCAAAGAGAAAATAAACCCATGAGAAGAAAAGAAATCCATGGAACAGTTTAATTTTTTTCCCAGAATCCAGCCACTAGAGGGCAGGAGAGTCCATGCTACCTTGACTTTGATGGGCATTACCTGCCCCATTCCTCAGACCCCCTTCCCGACTCTGTCTTCAGCCCATCTTTCTCTTTCTGAATAGATAAATGTATTTTTCAGAAAGGGTGCTGTTTCTTCTTTCTAAAATACTGGAGCATAACATTTTCTAGAAACATATTTGAGATACAAGTAGAATATGAGATACATCTTTTTCCAAATTTAAGGGTGTGATTATATTATTTTTGTTTCTATTAAAATTAGCTCTATTTTGAAGTAAATACTTGGGGGCAAAAAAAGGAGGGGGCATACCCACAGGCTTTTCTGTAGCTATTGAAAAAATTAATACAAAATACTAAATTAGTTAATTCTTAAGTCAATTCTTAAGAAATCTTCCATTCCTGAAAAGCTAACTTAAAGTGAGAAAATATAAAAGTGATAAAGCCAAGCTCTTTGTATTCTTAATAAGAAACTCTGTATGAAGAAGATAAAATAATAGCCACATAAAATACTTGAAACTTAGAAGCCTAGATTTTCATTGATGTTGTCATTGCATATAATTGCTAGAATTTGGAAGAGATAAAAGGCTTTTTCAAATTTATTTTTCAGTTTTCTTTATCTTTCTCTCTTCTAACAAAAGCTTTTATCTTTGGCAAAACAAAAGATTTGGTCGAAATTGTTCTTTGACTTAAGTTGAAACTGATTGTGTGAGTACTTACTTTGTGTTTTATCCAATAAAGAAAGATTATGTTGAGAAAAGGAAAGATATAAACATCTAAATGCAGAGTTCCAAAGAATAGCAAGAAGAGATAAGAAAGCCTTCTTCAGTGATCAATGCAAAGAAATAGAGGAAAACAACAGAATGGGAAAGACTAGGGATCTCGTCAACAAAATCAGAGATACCAAAGGAACATTTCATGCAAAGATGGGCACGATAAAGGACAGAGATGGTGTGGACCTAACAGAAGCAGAAGATATTAAGAAGAGGTGGCAAGAATACACAGAAGAACTGTACAAAAATGAGCTTCAAGACCCAGATAATCATGATGATGTGATCACTGACCTAGAGCCAGACATCTTAGAATGTGAAGTCAAATGAGCCTTAGAAAGCATCACTACGAACAAAGCTAGTGGAGGTGATGGAATTCCAGTGGAGCTATTCCAAGTCCTGAAAGATGATGCTGTGAAAGTGCTGCACTCAATATGCAAGCAAATTTGGAAAACTCAGCAGTGGCCACAAGGTTGGAAAAGGTCAGTTTTCATCCCAATCCCAAAGAAAGGCAATGCCAAAGAATGCTCAAACTACCGCACAATTGCACTCATCTCACACGCTAGTAAAGTAATGCTCAAAATTCTCCAAGCCAGGCTTCAGCAATATGTGAACCGTGAACTTCCTGATGTTCAAGCTGGTTTTAGAAAAGGCAGAGGAACCAGAGATCAAATTGCCAACATCCGCTGGATCATGGAAAAAGCAAGAGAGTTCCAGAAAAACATCTATTTCTGCTTTATTGATTATGCCAAAGCCTTTGACTGTGTGGATCACAATAAACTATGGAAAATTCTGAAAGAGATGGGAATACCAAACCACCTGATCTGCCTCTTGAGAAACCTATATGCAGGTCAGGAAGCAACAGTTAGAACTGGACATGGAACAACAGACTGGTTCCAAATAGGAAAAGGAGTACATCAAGGCTGCATATTGTCATCATGTTTATTTAACTTATATGCAGAGTACATCATGAGAAATGCTGGACTGGAAGAAACACAAGTTGGAATCAAGATTGCTGGGAGAAATATCAATAACCTCAGATATGCAGATGACATGACTCTTATGGCAGAAAGTGAAGAAGGGCTAAAAAGCCTCTTGATGAAAGTGAAAGTGGAGAGTGAAAAGGTTGGCTTAAAGCTCAACATTCAGAAAACGAAGATCATGGCATCTGGTCCCATCACTACATGGGAAATAGATGGGGAAACAGTGGAAACAGTGTCAGACTTTGTTTTTCTGGGCTCTAAAATCACTGCAGATGGTGACTGCAGCCATGAAATTAAAAGACGCTTACTCCTTGGAAGGAAAATTATGACCAACCTAGATAGCATATTCGAAAGCAGAGACATTACTTTACCAACAAAGGTTCGCCTAGTCAAGGCTATGGTCTTTCCTGTGGTCATGTATGGATGTGAGAGCTGGACTGTGAAGAAGGCTGAGCACCGAAGAATTGATGCTTTTGAACTGTGGTGTTGGAGAAGACTCTTGAGAGTCCCTTGGACTGCAAGAAGATCCAACCAGTCCATTCTGAAGGAGATCAATCCTGGAATTTCTTTAGAAGGAATGATGCTAAAGCTGAAACTCCAGTATTTTGGCCACCTCATGCGAAGAGTTGACTCATTGGAGAAGACTCTGATGCTGGGAGGGATTGAGGGCAGGAGGAGAAGGGGACGACAGAGGATGGAATGGCTGGATGGCATCACTGACTTGATGGGTGTGAGTATGGGTGACCTCCGGGAGCTGGTGATGGACAGGGAGGCCTGGCGTGCTGCGGTTCATGGGGTCGCAAAGAGTTGAACATGACTGAGCGACTGATCTGATCTGATCTATGTTTTAATACATCACTGATAAGTTAAAATCATTTCTTTGGTTTCTGCTTCCACTTCTATCAGTGATCATCACTGCATTTGTCAAAGTTTTGTGCATAAAATTTCCTCTGCAGGGGAAAAAATAACCTTAGCTAGGATCTTTGAAGTAGAAATACTTAAATTTTTAATTTTAATTTAAATTTTTCTATGAACATAGTTACAGAACTGGTAGTTTTACTTGCTAAAGAATGGAATTCTATAGAGAAATATTTTTTGAGAAATATGAGCTTTCCTTAGAAAATCTGATTAAGTATGGTTAAACCTTCACCTATACTCTTGAACAACTATTTATTCCCATACACAGTATTGGGCATAGAGCAGATACTCAATTTGTTCAAGAAAAATTAGCATCTGTTGGTTGTACTCTTAGCCCTTCCTTAAGGAAGTTAATAGTTTCTAGAGTAATAAATGTTCAATATTGCTAACTCTAGGATAAATTAATTTAAAAACTTGTATTTGTTAATTTTTGTTAAATTTTTCCAATCTCCTCACAAAAGTGCTCCATGGTAAGTATTTTTTTCCAATGAAAGTGAATTGGGTTATTGTGGCAGAGCATTGTAAAACAAACTTTAAGACTGTTATTGCAAGCAAACTGCAGTGTCTCAAAGACGTGAACGTGAAGTCACTCAGTTGTGTCTGACTCTTTGTGACCCCATGGACTGTAGCCTACCGGGCTCCTCTGTCCATGGGATTTTCCAGGCAATAGTACTGGAGTGGATTGCCATTTCCTTCTCCAAGGGATCTTCCCAACCCAGGGATCGAACCCCGGTCTCCCGCATCATAGACGCTTTACCATCTGAGACAGTGTTGTCAATTACTGGCCTAAGTGATAAATTTTCTCCAAATTCCCTGTGTGTTGTCAGCAGGATTTTTTTTTTTTTTTTTTTTTTGGT
The DNA here is from genome assembly GCA_935064755.1 of Tragelaphus eurycerus. Classification (NCBI taxonomy): domain Eukaryota; kingdom Metazoa; phylum Chordata; class Mammalia; order Artiodactyla; family Bovidae; genus Tragelaphus; species Tragelaphus eurycerus. The sequence goes on from CAKXYN010000015.1 coordinate 4,226,166, forward strand.
AACTCAATGGCAACCCACTCCAGTGTTCTTTCCTGGTGGGCTGCTGTCTTGCCCAGGGTCACGCAGAGTCGGGCACGACTGAAGTGACTTAGTAGCAGCAACAGCATACATAGTTTTGGTACTTTGCCCCTCCTGCACAAATTCACTTTGTAAATTTGCAAAAGATTTAGTTCTGGATGTGGCCTAGGGCTTGATAGGCAACTTCCTGGAAAGGCTTTGCAGTAAGAGCTTTGTAGACAAAAATCGTCCTGGTTCAGGTTAAGTTTCCCTTTGGTGTGTGAGTCTATTACTCATGCAGTGGTTCAGTTGACATTGGCCCTTCTTAGGGAACTGGGAGGACATGGTATTAAGGAAACAGTGCACACATATCAAAAGAACCCAGTCTTATTTTTAACGAGATTTCTTGGCAGGCAGCCACCATGGATTCTAACACTTATTTCTTAAAAAAAAAAAAAAAATCCAAGTTAACCTCAAATATGCTACTTTGTTCTCCTCAGAGTAGAATAGAAATCCTCAGACCCTAAAGCAGAACATTGGTATTTCAGGTATGAAGACCTACATTTGTCACGTGACTTTTCTGAAAATGGAAGCCTGTCAGAGCTGCTGTTTATCTCATGAAATTGCCCAGTTTAAATAAGACGTTCTTATTTGGCAATTATTCCTGAGGAAGGTTTTTTATGAGGGTGGAGAGAGGTCCCTTTTTCTTCCTCTCTGTGGATTGGATTACAGTTAAAAGAGATACTTGATCAGATTAAGCTGGAAAGAGGGTAACCTGAGTTAACCCAGTATTTAATCCAATTCAGCTAACATTGCAACCTAGACTACAACTTTGCTAATATTTCCTCTGTTGGACTTGAGAGCCAGCATGCCCCAGACAGCAACCTTCAGTTACTCCTCTTCTAGGCTCCTAGTTCGGTCATCCCCTGGTATCTGTAGCATCATTTCTGAGTGGCCTCCAGCATTTTAGCTTTTTATACCAGACTCTGATTTCCTATCCAACCATTGTTTACTCAGAACTTATGATGACTAATTCCCTCATTGCATTACAGAATTGAATATTTAAAACACTCATGTGATGGGAACAGTGATCTCCATTTTACAGATGAAGAAAATAAAAAAAAAAACCAGATAAATCAATTATCAATCTAAGGTCACACAGTTTAAAGGGCAAGAGTGAGAATCAAAGCCACATATTTTGACATCAACTTCCATTCTTGCTTTGGCCAAAGCTGTAGCTGTAGTTCCATACCAAGGAGTGAAAATGGTATGAACTAGACTAAATCAGGGTTTGAAAGCACAAGCCAAGTTAAAAGTCATTGCTATTAATGGGAACCATTGCATGAATCCCCATAGCCTGCTTGCACCTACAGACTTTATGCTGCCCTCAAACACATCATTATAACTCGGATGCAGCTGTTTTGCTAATGTCTTTAAACAGGAAGGTTGCACCACGATTCATGCCTAATAAGTGCCAATGATACTGCAGCTATTTTATAGAGCAGCTAAACAAGTTTCAGCAACCCAGATTTTTATCTGCTTCAGCTGAAATGGCCAGTTACATTTTAATCTCAGTTATATAAATGATTGTTTTGAAAACAAGCTGGTACATCTCTAGAAGGTTATTTTCAAACTTTGATGCCCATTCTTTTTTTGAAATAAAGATGAATTCAATTACATTAAGTACAGAAAATTATGTAGATTCACCATTCACTATTGAATGGGTATTCTGGTCAGGGTGTTTCGAGGAGATAAGATGAACTGTAGCTGAAATCACCTTTAATAAGGTATAATTTATATTCCATGAAATGTACCAGATTTAGCTGTAGATTTTAACATGCTTTGATAAGTCTTCATGCCAATCATTTCCAATATCCCCAGAAGTTCATTTGTGTCACTTTTCAGTCAAATTCCACATTTGCAAGTTACCACTCCTGGTCACAGATAACCACTGACTTGCTCTCTGTACAGCCAATTAATTTTTCTGTATTAGAATTTCATATGAGTAAAATTACATGAAGTATGTGTTACCTTTGTATTGACATCTTTTGCTCAGCCTATCGGTGAGATATATGCTGTATGTTTCATAGTTCATTTCTGAGTAGTAGTGCATTGTTGAGATGTCCAGCAGGGAAGGCAATGGCACCCCACCCCAGTACTCTTGCCTGGAAAATCCCATGGACGGAGGATCCTGGTAGGCTCCAGTCCATGGGGTCAGCGACTTCACTTTCACTTTTCACTTTCATGCATTGGAGAAGGAAATGGCAACCCACTCCAGTGTTCTTGCCTGGAAAATCCCAGGGACGGGGGAGCCTGGTGGACTGCCATCTCTGGGGTCGCACAGAGTCGGACACGACTGAAGCGACTTAGCAGCAGTAGCAGCAGCAGAGATGTCCGGTTTGCTTATTCATACCACTAGGATAGACATTTGTTTCAGGTTTTCAACTATTATAATAAAGATACAAAGAAGATTCTTAAAAAAGTTTTTGTGTCCATATAACACTTTTATTACTCTTGGGTAAGGCCTATATAGAATTGTTGGGTCATGAGGGAAATATTTGTATTCCCTGCATCAAAGCATGAGTTTTAGTTTTAGTTGATATTCTCACCAAAATTTGATATGATCAGTCTTTTTAAATTGTAGTCATTTAAATGGCATGTGGTGATGTTATATTGTGGTTTTAATTCACATCTCGCTAATGAATAACAAATCTGGACAACTTTTCCTGTGTTTATTTTCTATTTTATTTCTATTTGCATGTATCTTCTTAAATGTGTCTCTCCATATCTCTTATGCAGATTTTTAAATGGCATGTTTATTTTTCTAATTAATGAGTTTTAAGAGATCCTTTATTTTATATGTAATTTCCCTCCCTGTTTAGATTTGTCCTTTCCTTCTCTTCCCAATGTCTTTCAAAAAGCAGAATTTTAATTTTGATGCAGACTGTGTGGATCACAATAAACTGTGGAAAATTCTGAAAGAGATAGGAATACCAGACCACCTGATCTGCCTCTTGAGAAATTTGTATGCAGGTCAGGAAGCAACAGTTAGAACTGGACATGGACCAACAGACTGGTTCCAAATAGGAAAAGGAGTACGTCAAGGCTGTATATTGTCACCCTGTTTATTTAACTTCTATGCAGAGTACATCATGAGAAACGCTGGACTGGAAGAAACACAAGTTGGAATCAAGATTTCTGGGAGAAATATCAATAACCTCAGATAAGCAGATGATACCACCCTTATGGCAGAAAGTGAAGAGAAACTCAAAAGCCTCTTGATGAAAGTGGAGAGTGAAAGGGTTGGCTTAAAGCTCAACATTCAGAAAACGAAGATCATGGCATCTGGTCCCATCACTTCATGGGAAATAGATGGGGAAACAGTGGAAACAGTGTCAGACTTTATTTTTCTGGGCTCCAAAATCACTGCAGATGGTGACTGCAGCCATGAAATACAGCAGAGGAGACACTGATGTATAGAACAGTCTTTTGGACTCTAGGAGAGGGAGAGGGTGGGACAATTTGGGAGAATGGCATTGAAATATGTATAATATTATGTTTGAAATGAGTCGCCAGTCCAGGTTCGATGCCTGATACTGGATGCCTGGGGCTGGTGCACTGGGACGACCCAGAGGGATGGTATGGGGAAGGAGGAGGGAGGAGGGTTCAGGATGGGGAACACATGTATACCTGTGGCGGATTCATTTTGATGTATGGCAAAACCAATATAATACTGTAAAGTTAAGTAAAATAAAAAAAAATTAAAACTTTAAAAATTTTAAATTTAAAAATTAATTAAAATTAAAATTTTAATTAAAAAATATTTTTTACCCACAAAAAAAATAAAAATAAATAAAAGACACTTACTCCTTGGAAGGAAAGTTATGACCAACCTAGATAGCATATTCAAAAGCAGAGACATCACTTTGCCAACAAAGGTTCGTCTAGTCAAGGCTATGGTTTTTCCTGTGGTCATGTATGGATGTGAGAGCTGGTCTGTGAAGAAGGCTGAGCGCTGAAGAATTGATGCTTTTGAAGTGTGGTGTTGGAGAAGACTCTTGAGAGTCCCTTGGACTGCAAGGAGATCCAACCAGTCCATTCTGAAGGAGATCAGCCCTGAGATTTCTTTGGAAGGAATGATGCTAAAGCTGAAACTCCAGTACTTTGCCCACCTCATGCAAAGAGTTGATTCATTGGAGAAGACTCTGATGCTGGGAGGGATTGGGGGCAAGAGGAGAAGGGGACGACAAAGGATGAAATGGCTGGATGGCATCACTGACTCGATGGATGTGAGTCTGAGTGACCTCCGGGAGTTGGTGATGGACAGGGAGGCCTGGCGTGCTGCGATTCATGGGGTCACAAAGAGTCGGACATGACTTAGCGACTCATCTGATCTGATCTGAATTATTAATTTGTTCTTTTATGGGTCATCCATTTTTCTGTGTATCTAAAAATCTTTGCCTAACTCAAAGTCACAAAGATTTTTTCTAATTTACTAAATGCTTATTAGATATAAGTTTATATTATGGTCAGTGATTTATTGTCAGTTAATTTTTATGTACTTTGTATATTTTGGATGAGGTATGAATATGAGTTGTCTTTTTTTGGGGGGTGTGTGTGTATTCAGTTGATTCAGCATGTTTGTTAAAAAGACTGTCCTTTCTCCAGTGAATTATCTTTGCACTTTTTGGAAAATCAGTTTTGTTCATTTACATGTGACCTTATTTATGTTCTGTTGATCTATTTTGCTGTCTTTACATTTATATCATACTGTCTTTATTGTTCGAGCTTTAAATTAAGCTTTAAACTTTGTTAGTGTTAATCCTCCAAATCTGATCTTAATTTTCAATATGTTTTTGGCTATTCTGGGAATTTTGCATTTCCATAAGAGTTTTAGAATAAGATTTTTAATTTCTGAAAAACAAGTCTTTGAAGATTTTGAATGGATTATGTTGATTATGTAAATCAATTTGGGGTGAAGTGATCCCTTAACTTCTTTGAATCTTTTGAACCATGAGCAAAGTCTATTTCTTCTTTATTTAGATTTCTTTGGTTTCTCTAACCAATCTTGCAGTTTTCAGTGTACAAGTCTTTTGCCTCTTTTATTAGATTTATCGTTCTTAAATTCTTGTTATTGTAATTGGTATTTTTAAAATTTCAAATTCTGGTTTTTTGCTTCTGTATTTCTGTTAGAAATACAGTTGGTTTTGACAGCATTCTTTGCAGATTCTGTTAGCTTCTACATGTAGAAAATGATGTCATCTATGAATAAAAGAGTTTTATTTTTACTTTCCAATCTGAATGATTTCAATTTATTTTTCATGATTTGTTTCATTAGCTAGAACCTCCAGTATAATATTGACTAGAAATCTTTGTCTTATTTCAAAGTGTTTAGTTTTTCACTATGTAGTATGAAATTAACTGTGAGTTTTAGTGTATGCCTTTTATCCAGTTGAGTAAATTCCTTTTTTTCTAGTTTGCTAGGAATATATACCAGGTATGTTAGATTTTGTTCAGTGACTTTTTTGTTTCCCTTAAATTGATATTTTTTTGAGTTTATTAATATGTTAAAATATTTTTATTTCCAAATGTTCAACCAAACCTGACTTCCTAGAAAAAAAAATTTGGTTGTAATGTATTATAGTTTTAATATTTTATTTGACTCAACTTGCTAAAATTTTGTTTAGAATTTTTACATCTGTATTCATGAGGGATATTAGCATCTTGTTTTCTTATTAATGTCTTCATGTTTTGATATTAGAGTAATGTGGTTCTCATAAAATAAATTGGGGAATATTCTCTCCTTTTCAGTTTCTTGAAAGAGTTTATGTTTAATGATAATATTTTAAGTATTTGGTTGAAATTGAAGTGAAGTGATCTGGGCCCGGAGTTTTCTTTATGGATTGGCTGGGCTGTGAACTAGTATTAATACACATTCCATTCTCATAGAGTTGAGTGGTCTATAATGCTGATTAGGTCAAGTTGGTTGACAGTGTGTAAGATCCTCTGTATCTATAGTGATGATGATCTGTTTATATGTTCTTTTAATTTTGAGAGAGGGCTATTGCAATTTCTTACTGAAATTATGGCTTGTCTCTTTTTCTATTTTATCAATTTTTGCTTCATGTATTTTGAAGTCATATTATTAGAATATTTAATATTGCTGTCCTCTTAATGAGTCTATATTGTTTTGTTTTTGCATGTTTAGTAATTATGTTACTGTATATTGGACACTCAACATTGTAGTTTTCACATGGATCGTGTTTTTATAGAATTGAATGTTTGATTTTGTTGTTTTTCTTAAAATAGCAGTGAGCTTGGTTCTGACAGTTACTTATCAATTAGCACATCAGCTTGAACTTTTAGAGTCTTTTAAGTAGTCTTGGTCTTAAGCAGTCCTGGGCTTAAGCAGTCCTGGGCTTACGCAGTCCCAGGTGGCGCTAGTGGTAAAGAACCAATCTGCAAATGCAGGAGACATAAGAGACTCGGGTCCAATCCCTGGGTCAGGAAGATCCCCAGAAGGAGGGTATCTCAACACAGTCCAATATTCTTGCCTGGAGAATCCCATGGACAGGGGAGCCTGGCGGGCTACAATCCATAGGATCACAAAGAGCTGGACACAACTGAAGTGACTTGGCATGCACGAGTTGGTCTAGAGTGCTTTTACTTGGTCATTCTCTTTCACAGAGCAAAAATTTTTATTTTTTATGAATTACCATATTTTCTTATATTTTTGGTGTTGTATCTACAAACTCATTATCAGACCCAGCGTCCCCTAGAGGTACTCCTGTGTTATCTTCTAGCAAGTTTGTAGTTTTGCATCTTACATTTGGGATTATGATCCACTTTGAGTTATTTTTTGTGAGGAGTATAAAATCTGTGTCTAAATTCACAGTTTTCAATATGAATGGCCAATTGTTCCAGCATCGTTTGTTGAAAAGATGTATCTGTTTTCTATTAGTTTGCTTTTTTGGTGACAAAGCAAATGACTATATTTGAGTGGACCTGGTGTTTTTTCTACATTTAAAAAAATGAAATATAATTAAGAAAAACACAAATTATCTATAAAGAGAAGGCTTCCATTTGTTAGATGATTGAATAAAGGTAATTTTGGTCCTTTGTTTCAGTAATCACTCCAAAGCAATAAGGATAATGGCAGACACAGATTTTATCTTTGCTAACTGGAGGAGTTTTTTTAAACTCTAAATCACGGTATCCAGAAGAAGGATTGGGAGAAGTGGACGGCGGAGCCTGGTGGGCTGCTGTCTATGGGGTCGCACAGAGTCGGACACGACTGAAGCGACTCAGCAGCAGCAGCAGCAGTACTGGTTAAACAAGGTGCCAGGAGGCACCTAGGTTTTCTATGTGGGGCTGTGAATCTAACCAGCTGGAATTCCCCAGAGTCAATATACTTCCTAGGAGTAATTCCTTCTTTGGAAGAACAGAAATTGGTAATTGGGTTACTTGCACAACTTTCCTGAAAGCAATTTTATACTATAAAGAAGCACACAGACACACACACTCTCTCTCTCTCTCTCTCTCTCTCTCACAGAGTATTTCAATATCAACCAGAAAGAATTTTTCATATTTTGGAACGCTAGTCTCTCATCCATGAACTTCCTTTTTTTGTTAATAAAGTGTTTTTGGGAAACAGTTATGCCCACTCGTTTACCTGTGGTCTGTAATTGCTTCCATCCTACAATAGCAGAGTTGACAGGTTGCAACAAGGATAATATAGTTCACAAAGCCAAAAATATATACTGTATGGTCCTTTCTAGAAAATGTTGCTTACCCTTGGAATAAAGGGAAATATGATAATCTCAAAAGCTATAGAAAAAACTGTTGATAAAATATCAATATTTATAATACAACCAGAAATCAAACCATTTTTTTAACTGATAGATGATAAAGTTGCTTCATTCAAAGATGATTAATATTTCTTTGAAAAATTTGAGATATTACAAAAAAACAGAGCAGCCAGAGAATATTGATAATTATATTGCCCTAAAGCATGAAGATTGTGGTTGTAGGCATACATTTAAAATTTTAATGAAACACTTGTTTTTAATATATTTAATATATGGCATGGGTTCAAAGCAGAGATGTGAAGGCTCAGAGAGATTGCATTGTCCATAATTTTTATCTCAAAGAAATGGAAATACTAGAGACTTCTAAAGAAATAAGTACCTTCTAGCTTCTTCATAGATTCAGTACAATATTCATTTAAATGTTATTTGAGAAGTACAAAAAGCCAGGCCTGCCCCCTCCAACTCCTCTTTACTTACCAGTCCTGGTATTATCCTCTCCTTCTGCCTAACACAAGAAGTTGAAGTAATTCTACTCTAGGAGGTCAGCTGGACACCTACGTATCAGCATTGATAAGACTGTATGGAAATGTACGCTTATAACAAAAAAGGAGGTGAGTTCTCAATGTGTGCTTTGGCGCCTTTGTCTAAGCCATGTATCAGTTCATCACTTGAGGCTGTTGAACACTGCATATAGCCTGGCTATGCTGGTGAGATGTCCATCTGTTGAACTGTGGTGCAGAGGGTACCCCTCGGAGTAACAAGCCACAAAATGGCTCTAGGCTAGGGAGAACAGATATAGTAAAGGGCCTCAGAGAATTAATGGGAATATTTGAAAGGAGGTTGCCAAGAAACAAGCACATTTTCTTGGGATGGTGAATATAGTATTTTTTGATTCAGTAAATCCAAGTCTGAATATAAGACTCATACTAGAAATCAGTTGTGTGACTTAAGCAAGTTACTCAGGCTCTGAGAGCACTGTCTATGAGTTGCAGGAGATGATGTTTGCATTGTGAGTTTTTGGCAGTTTTAATTGAGATGATGTTTGGAAAATAGCTAGCAGAGAGTAGGCAGCACTCGGGCTGCAGTGCCCACGGGGCAGTGCTCCAGGTGTGAATGGCACCGGTGGCAGTGGAACATGGAGGTCCTAGGCAGACAGTTATGGTGACTTATTATTGCTGCTTTTACATTTTGCCCAAAGACAGCTCCAGCCAGTTCAGCCTACGGACTAATACAGGAAAATTAATTATCTGCTCTTTCTGTTTACTTCCTGTTACTTTATAATTTATAGAGAGTCGGAGTATGTGAAAAGAGCTTAAACTGATAGAAGAGGGTTCATGGTCAAAGCCCCATTATTCCTTAACTAATTTGGGAAACTGAATCAGTTTAAAGGGTCTTTGGTTTCCTCATCTGTGAAAATAGAGAAGTGGACCAGATAACCTGTAATACTCTTTCCTCAGTTTTTTGATTTACAGCCTGGATCCCATTCAGTCCTTTCATCCTGGTACACAGAGAGGAAATCTTGTTCTTAACATGACGATGAAATTCACTGAACATGAATCCCCAGAGGGTAGGAGAAATGGGCCAGACTTCTCCTTCAAGTATGTGGCATTTAGTCCTTGGCAAGAAAAGGAAGTTGTCAGACTAAAACTTGAAATATTCTTCACTGATACAATATTAATTAAATCTGCTTAATCAGTTCTGCAACTGTTTAGCAGAACAGATTTAGGCAAGAGAACTCAGGGAGCAAGCAGACTGTGGAAAAGTATGAGAACAGCAAGGACGGAATCATGTTTACAATTAAAGTTGAACCTTCTCCCCATCCTTGTCCTCCTCCTCCTTTTCCTCTTCCCCCTCTTCTCCCCCTCTCCCTCTTACTCCCTCTTTTCCTCCTAATCCTGGTCTTCCTCCTCATCACCATCCTCCTCCTCTTTTTAATTTCAGAGAATTGAGCAGTGGTTCCAAGACCTTGGCAAATGGGCCGGGGCTCTGCCCAGTTGGAACATCACACAGTTCCCGTCTCCTAGGCAGTTACCCACAGTGGCTAATACAGACTGAGAAGACGCACAGAAGCCCCTTTCGAAGGAAAGCCATCACATCTACTCCCACTTTCTTAACAGGTTTTCTAAATCTTCAATACGTTTGTGTTCACTGGGAATGAATGTCTGAATTTAGGCTTCAAAAATGTTCCTCCCCCTTTCCCAATCTGTGTAATTACTGTTTTTTTCTTTTTTTTTTCCTGAAGCCTTTCAAAATACTATAATTAACAGATTGGCAGATAACCCATATAACTGCAGTTAAGGCAAATATAGTATGCAGCTGTCTTTGCATTAAGTGATTAAATCAAATAGCATAGTTTTGAAGTACATTTATAAAGCATAAATTTACCTCCTGGCAAAACTGTCTTAAGTAACACACCCTGCACCATCTGTTCATTCAGTATTAATACCATATTTCCCAGGACGAGAGCTATGGAGAGCAGAGCTACCAGCTGTGCAGAATCAAGAGGTGCTAAGGGATCCTTTGGAATACTCAGCAACTTTCGGATCCCCGTATGGATGCTCACGGTGATTGTGCATCTGAAACACACACATACACACCACATAATATATCACATGCCTGCACGTACATACATTCATGCATGTGTGTACACATGCTGTATACACTCATGTGCACGCACATACACACACACCACCTCAATGTACAGATGACTGTATGTTCACTTTCCATGAATAAAACAATATACTGATGTTAAAAGCATTCATTCAAGTACTTCATTAAATGACTCATTCAGCAATGCCTTATTCAGTGCTTCTGTGTGTCAGACTAGGCACTAGGTATTAGAGGTACACTGCTCAAGGGCTGTGGCCTCTGCTCTCATGGAGCATACCATCTAGCACACAAGTCTCATTAATACACTCAGTACAGTACATGATAATGATTTTCAGGCAGGATAGAAACCCTAATTTAGGGTTTATTAAATCCAATAACTGTAAATATTTCTCACTTCAAGGCTATGTGTAACTAAGTAAAAAGTGTTCAATAATCAAAAATGTATTCAGAACCTGTCATGAGTGGCAGCAGATTTAGTGGACAAAACAGGAGAAAGATGCTTCCAATTAAAGAAAACTGAAAGTAGCAGTAAAAAGCTAACTTGAATGATTCATACTATTGTGCAGAGTTTAAGAGACATCCAGCAATAAATACTGAGACATGGGAAGCCTGAGTGAGTTTCATGGAGCAGCAGTGGCCAAACTTGATGCCCCCTGGCATGGTCTGGAAGCCTTCAAAAATATTCATGGCCAGTTCACACCCCAGATCCATTAGATTAGAGAATCTAATGGATGGAGTTTAGAGAATTTTCTTTTTCATGTTTTAGAGGTAATTTTAATGAGCCCTATCCTGCAAGAAGTGGGATTGGAGCTAGATGTCACATCATAGTATCGTCTAGAGCTGTGCTAGCCAATATGTTCACCACTAGCCACATGTGACCATTAGAAATTAATTAAAAAGAAATAAAAGTCAGGTTCACAACTGACTCACCACACTTCAAGTGCTCAATAATCATTTGTGCCTGGTGATTACCTAATTGGACAGCACAGAACATTTCCATCTTTGCCAAAAATGCTATGGGAATGTGAACTAGATGAATGAAGGTGTGACATCAGTGGCTGTGGGGAGCAGTGGTTAGCTGCTGAGAGCAATGGGAACTTGTGATAAAAGTATGTGAGGAGGGTGGTAGATGTTGGTAGTGAAGGTCCCTCAGGTGGATGAGAATACTTAAATTTGAAGTGATAGCAACCAGGTAGTATGCAAAGACTGGATATAGAAGAATGATAAAAGGAGAACTGTGTTAAAGAAAATGGTCTGGCATAATTGAGGATGGATGGAAGAAAGAGTAACTGCAGTTTGTAAAGCTGATTCAAAAACATCCTTTTTTGTACCAGGCTCAGTCAGGAAGATGGAATGAAGACCTAGTCCAAAAAGCTAGAACATGTCTCCCTCCATTTTTACTTTTCTCTGGGAAGTCACTCTGAAACTAATGTAAGCTTTTAAAAAGTCAAAGATAGGATGGATTCAAACTTGTCCATTTTCTTGGATATGCAAAGCTGAGCTTCCTAAGTCACAATTTATAGTTGGGAGGAATTGTATCAGCCATCCAGGCCAGTTTTCTCACGTTATAAATGGAAACAGAAGTACAGAGATGAGAAGTGTATTCCCCGTGGCCTCACAGCTAATGCAAGGCAAGCATTGAACCAGAGTGGAGATTTCCCAATTTCCAGATTGGGGGTCCTCTTACATATCACTTTCCAGATTTTAGTGTATAGTGAAATTCAAAGCCAATCACACACACAAAATATTTTTCATGGAGTTTGCAGAATGGAAGAATGCTGAGGAGGAAAGCAAAGAGTAGGACTAACCAGTTGAAAATTAAAGATCAGATATTGTTTTGTGAAGAAAAGTAGAAATAGGTTCTTAAATTTTGTGGTTGACATGAAACACCAAGAAAGAAAGCATATAAGCTCACCTTCTTTTATTGCTATTGTGATACAATTGCTTCTTTTAGAGGTATCAATTATTTGACCTTTGGGGACTTAGCATTATATAAAATCTTATCTACTGAAGACCATTACTCTCATGTAAACTGCAATGCCTTTGTTAGATAGACACAATGCTTTCTATTATTGCTGTTTAATCTGAAGAAAAACAAAGAAAAGATTTCCCTTAGTAAAGTCTGAGTAACATAGAGCTGCCAGACTGGACTGCAAGATTCAGGCGGCAAAAGAAGGTATTCTGAATTTTGTTTTATATCAATATTTATTATTGTATCAGCAGCTACATTTGATGTGCTTATAATTTATTAGTCATCTTTATTGGGAAGCAGAAACAAATTCTGTAGTTCTTATGAATCACATATCCTCCAGGCATTTTTTAAATCTAACTTTTGTTTACTGTCGCTTGCACTGAACATTTCTCATTGCAATTCATGGAGAAGCTGTTCACTGAAAACTAGTATCTGGCCTACTCCAATATTTTCCATTTTATTAGTCAATGGGAGTTGGCTTTAAACTACCAAGCTTATAATTTATTCCCGGAACAGACAATTTAAACACTGTAGGATGTGTTCAAGCACAGCTCAAAGGTTTAACAAGGCTGTTCTCTTTATTTCGGAGCCCCTCCCGGTCAAGAAGGCTCTTGTATTTTAATAAAGAAAACACTCTTTTTTCTTTTTTTCTCCAGTTTTCCTTTGAGTTAGAATGTGTATTGAAACACTTTATGAGAGAAGTAGTATGAAAAACTAAAGTTTATCTCCAAGAAGGAAAAAAAAATGGGAGGCTTTTGAGGTCATATAAAAATTAACTGAAAAGATGGCACAATTATTTTGACAGCAGGTGGGATCTCTAAGCTGTTAATTAAGAGACTAACCATTAAGAACATGAAGACTCAGGTTTCCAGAGGTTTACTGATTCTTTTCTGGTATTTTGAGAAGTTTTGATTATATGGTACTATTTTTAAATGTCATTTTATAGCTTAAAAAATGACAGAGGAAGAACCTTAACAAAATGATCATCCCGAGGGGACAAGAGTAAAAACCACTGTATTACAGATTTTCATCTTACATAACTCCAAACTATTTCCCCTATGGACAAAAGCCCATTCATTATGAGAAGTAGGTGATATAATTCAACATGCCTAAGCTAGGCCAACTAATAAATCAGGCAGGTTGATGCCCTCGGCAACAGAGTGGTAGATGGGATAAATAGATGGGTGGACAGATAGAAGAATGAACTGATGGATAGGTGAGCAGGCAATATTAGTACTCATGTAAACAAATGTCACCCAGTATTCATGTCAAATAGAAAAAAATCAGGAAGAAACAGGAGAATTGCAAATTGGTAGATAGCCTCAATAATGACAGTGGAATAATTCAAAGAACACTGTGGGTTCTTTCTGGCAGGGACTTGGTCTAACTTTACATCCTCCACATCTGTCAAAGTTCCGCTCATTCAGCAGTCATTGAATAATGTTGGATAAAAGGAGGTAGAAGAAAAAAGGAAGTGATGTGAAGGCTATCAAATTGCATTTCAGTGAACAAAAAATGGAGTATTTCTGTTAGAATCGAAAAGACTCAGTATTACAGAAGGAAAGCAACTAGGGTGGAAATAAGGACTTTTAAAGATGTTGTTCTGAAACATCCTGTCTAGGAAGGCCTAGGGGACCTTGTTAAAGGGGGGGATATTGGAGATAGGACTGTAGGACTGGAAGAACGTGCAGGACCATGAAATATGACAGGGCAGGGAGCACGGAGACCAAGGTAGTTGTGGAGGTGCCATTTCTAACTGTGGAGCCATGGACAAGCCTTCTTTAGGACTCAGTTTTGTATTATATTAAATCCTTAATCTAATTTACCCTGTAGATCCTTTCCTAAGTCTAATGTACATTTTTGTAATCCATATGTTTCATTCCAGAAGTCCCTTGTCTAACCCCCTAGAAATAAAGGTAATTATTTTCTCTTTGGGGGAATGTAGGCAGAGAGCAGAAATATTGGTTATCATTTTATCTTCAGTTATGCCATGAATGACTTGCAGTTTTTTTGCTTCTCAAATGTGATTTTATTATATGAAACCCTAAAATGCTAAGTGTCCATAGCATTTCTTAAAAGCAACACCTGGGAAAAAAGTTGGGTTTGAGGCAAAAAATTACTTTAAAAGAAACTTATCTTAAAAAATGTCAGTATTTTAGTATGCATTTGAAACTACATAAGCAAAAGTGCCAAAACTTTTGTATTCTTTCCTTTTTAATAAAAAATTTTTAATAATATTTTGCATTGAGATACATGATAGAGCCTTATGTTTCATTGGTTTAAGCTTTCAAATCGGGAATTTCAAGAATTTAGTGAAACACACCCTTCATCCGCAGGTTTGGCAGGCTGCAGTTTTCAAATAACCATTTATACTCTCCATGCAATTATAGACTTTTTTCTAGTGGTAGATTTCTTTTTAGATACATACAGTGGTGCACAGAGGGCACAGCCATGGATACCTATACCTGAATATTTCTCTTCTGTAAGAGGCTGGAAAAAAAAATGTTTCTGTTGGTAGAAAATGACAACTATAGATTAAAAGGGAGATGTTCCACAAGTCACAGGAGGCATGATAAAGTGAACATGTGGCAGCTCTACCCCGGTGTAGGAACACTTTGAAGAGATGTAGAAATGAAGTGAAATCTGCTAACCCAGTAGAGGGTTTTAGTGGAAGAGAAAGGCTGAGGGGAAAGAACTCTCAGGAAGATTGCATAAAAGGCTGAAGTGGGGACGTTTGCCTGGAGTTGGTCCTCAACAGACCAGCATTACGAGGTAGTGATATCAACATGCGAAAATATGAAGAACGGAGCACTTCATCTTGTTGAGGAGAATCAATCTATCGGCTGGTAGGACTGTGTCCCACGTACTAGTGGACTAGGAACTGTGCCGGGGCATTTAGAAAAATTGGAATCTTCTGAAGAGAGGCATTTTAGGTCCAGAAAATCTTCTATTGGTTCTGTTAGTATTCTTAATCATAAGTCTATTTCTGTGAAAAAGGATTTTTATCTCTATTTTCCAGATAAAGGAACTGAGAGGAAAAGCAGTTAAATGACTTTTCCCAGGACACACTGCAGGTATGTTACAGGGCAAAGATTTAAAATCACATTAACATGATTCTTTTATTTTTTGTATGTTTACATGTATGTATTTTTCTTTTATTTGCATTTTCCAATAATTTTTAAAACCCATGTTGAAAATGTTAGAACCATAGTTGTAATCATGTCTTGTTGTTTTTCTCTGAGTCAGAATCTAATAATACTCCTTTAAAGTTGCAATCTCTGTACTTCCCTGGTGGTCCAGTGGTTAAGAATCTGCCTGCCAGTACAAGGATATGGATTCCACCCCTCTTTAGGGCAGATTCCACATGCTGCAGGGCATCTAAGCCAGGGAACCATGACCATTGAAACCTGAACTCTAGACGCTGAGCTCTGCAACGAGAGAAGCCACAGCAGTGAGCAGCCCATGCACCGCAACTAGAGTGTAGTCCACACCTGTTGCAACAAGAGAAAGCCTGAGTGTAGCAATGAAGACCCAGCATAGCCAAAAATAAATTAATAATTTTTTCAAAAAGTTTGAATTTCTCACTTTAGGAGTCAGATGTGATAGTGACAGCTGTGGGCATCAATGTGTGTGTCTCAAACACACATTGTTAAAACTCAGCAGGAATGATCAGTGGACCGTTTCTTAATACCATTCATTAGGAATCAGTTTGAAACACAGAAATTTGCAAGACTAGTAAAGACAGTACCCAGATCCACTTATTGTTTATAATTTGTCCTATTTTCTCTGTCTTATCTACCATCTTTATTTCAGTATTATCAGTTCACCCACCCAGCAATGACCTTTGCAGCATTTTCCCTCCAGTTCAAAATACAATTAAGGATCACATATTTTGAGTCCTTTACTTAATAATGTTTATTTCAGTTCAGTTCAGTTCAGTAGCTCAGTCGTGTCCAACTCTTTGCGACCCCATGAATCACAGCACGCCAGGCATCCCTGTCCATCACCAACTCCCAGAGTTCACCCAGACTCATGTCCATCGAGTCAGTGATGCGATCCAGCCATCTCATCCTCTGTCGTCCCCTTCTCCTCCTACCCCCAATCCCTCCCAGCATCAGAGTCTTTTCCAATGAGTCAACTCTTCACATGAGGTGGCCAAAGTACTGGACTTTCAGCTTTAGCATCAGTCCTTCCAAAGAAATCCCAGGGCTGATCTCCTTCAGAATGGACTGGTTGGATCTGCTTGCAGTCCAAGGGACTCTCAAGAGTCTTCTTCAACACCACACTTCAAAAGCATCAATTCTTCAGTGCTCAGCCTTATTCACAGTCCAACACTCACATCCATACATGACCATAGGAAAAACCATAGCCTTGACTAGATGAACCTTTGTTGGCAAAGTAATGTCTCTGCTTTTGAATATGCTATCTAGGTTGGTCATAACTTTCCTTCCAAGGAGTAAGCGTCTTTTAATGTCATGGCTGCAGTCACCATCTGCAGTGATTTTGGAGCCCCCAAAAATAAAGTCTGACACTGTTTTCACTGTTTCCCCATCTATTTCCCATGAAGTGATGGGACCAGATACCATGATCTTCGTTTTCTGAATGTTGAGCTTTAAGCCAACTTTTTCACTCTCCACTTTCATCAAGAGGCTTTTTAGTTCCTGTTCACTTTCTGCCATAAGGGTGGTGTTATCGGCATATCTGAGGTTATTGATATTTCTCCCGGCAATCTTGATTCCAGCTTGTGTTTCTTCCAGTCCAGCATTTCTCATGATATACTCTGCATAGAAGTTAAATAAGCAGGGTGACAGTATACAGCCTTGACGTACTCCTTTTCCTATTTGGAACCAGTCTGTTGGTCCATGTCCAGTTCTAACTGTTGCTTCCTGACTTACATAATTTGGAACAGCTCCCAGGAGCAGAAAGACACTTGAATGAAAACTCTCAGAAAGTAATATGACACCATCCTTCTAGGGGAAAAAGTTGGGCCAGAAAGAGGTCAGAGTGGAGCTGGAGACTCCCATGCAAAATTCACTGACCATCTTCCCAGGTGTGGTAGAATTTTCAGGGAAAATCCCAAACACCGTTAATCAGTGGTGATAATTTGTCTTTCTAAGGTATTTCAGAACACCCAAAGTGATATTTCTCTACATCGTTCATTAGCTGCCTTCTACCTCAGCTGTCTCTGGGATAATCTTCCTGTGTGAGGGCTGACCTGCAGGGCAGTGGGGAACAGAATCCCATTGAACGAGGCACAGATGTTTCTGAGGATCTGTGCCTTCTTCAGCCAAGGACTGCTGATAGACATGTCAATTGAAGGCCTCAAATTGAGGAAACCTTTGTTGTTTGAGTGTTTCTGAGAAGAAACAATGAAAAATTATTCCATCCACTTGATTTATTTGACTGTGCCAGGCCTTAGTTGCTGCATGTGGGATCTAGATCCCTGATCAGGGATCAAACCTGGGTCCCCTCTGCTGGGAGCATAGACTCTCAGTCACTGGGCCACCAAGGAAGTCCTATTTTATCCACTTTAAAATAAATGAATAACAGAAGTGGGAAACTGATTGTAATGAATGCTTGTAATGAATTCAGTTCCAAAAAGTATTTATTTGTGATTGATGAATATCTTCATCTTGCCTAGATAGAGGGGAATGACATGAAGTTCCCAACTCTCATCCTTTTTTTGTCTTTCACATCACCACAAGGTGAGGAAGAGGATCAAAGAAGGAAGATGGAACACTCAACAGGTGCATTTCTGCGCCTTCAACTCTGTGCTTCCCAAGGGTTAACCTTGAACTGTCTTTCTGTGGGGACCCAGGTTGACAGTCTCTGAGGATGTCAGGTTGACAGTCTCTGATCAGATCAGATCAGATCAGTCGCTCAGTCATGTCTGACTCTTTGCGACCCCATGAACCGCAGCACGCCAGGCCTCCCTGTCCATCACCAGCTCCAGGAGGTCACTCAGACCCACACCCATCAAGTCAGTGATGCCATCCAGCCATCTCATCCTCTGTCGTCCCCTTCTCCTCCTGCCCCCAATCCCTCCCAGCATCAGTCTTCTCCAATGAGTCAACTCTTCGCATGAGGTGGCCAAAATACTGGAGTTTCAGCTTTAGCATCATTCCTTCCAAAGAAATTCCAGGATTGATCTCCTTCAGAATGGACTGGTTGGATCTCCTTGCAGTCCAAGGGACTCTCAAGAGTCTTCTCCAACACCACAGTTCAAAAGCATCAATTCTTCGGCGCTCAGCTTTCTTCACAGTCCAGCTCTCACATCCATACATGACCACAGGAAAGACCATAGCCTTGACTAGGCGAACCTTTGTTGGTGAAGTAATGTCTCTGCTTTTGAATATGCTATCTAGGTTGGTCATAACTTTCCTTCCAAGGAGTAAGTGTCTTTTAATTTCATGGCTGCAGTCACCATCTGCAGTGATTTTGGAGCCCAGAAAAATAAAGTCTGACACTGTTTCCACTGTTTCCCCATCTATTTCCCATGAAGTGATGGGACCAGATGCCATGATCTTCGTTTTCTGAATGTTGAGCTTTACGCCAACCCTCTCACTCTCCACTTTCACTTTCATCAAGTCTCTGAGGATGTCATTTATTAGAGTTAGTCATTCTCAGAAACAGAGCCATCAAAAGAGAAGTCCAAGGGAAGGAAATTAAAGTTCTTAGATTCCTGCTCTGGTCAGACATGGGACTCAAAGTATGATAGAGCCGGGCAATGGGGCTTGCCTACTCAGCCGTGGTATGAGTTACAGTGTACCCTAGTCAGGGTTATGCAGAGAAACAGAACCAACAGGATGTGTATATAAAGATTTGTTTAAGGAATTGGCTTGGTGATTATGGAGACTGGCAAGTCTGAGATCCACAGGGTGGCCTGGCAGGCTGGAGACCCAGGGAAGAGCAGATGTTGTAGTTCAAGTCTGAAGGCCATCTGCTGGAAAATTCCTTCTTGCTCAGGGGACATCAGTCTCTTATTCTATTCAGGCCTTTAACTGATTGAATGAGGGCTACCCACATTAGGGGAGAACGTGTACTTTATGCAAGTGGACTGATTTAAATGTTAATCTTATGGAGAAGTACCCTCACAGAAACATCCACTCTGAATAGGTTTTAGCAAAGGCATAGAGTCATGTATCTTACTTGTAAAAATTTTATACAACAAACAGCTCTTCTTTTTGCCCCAGCAGATTTCACTTTGCATTTAGTATATTTGTGGCAAATATTCTTCTTTCTTTTTTCTTTATTGCTTCAGTTATAATACTAATTGTACCATTTCCACTCTTTATTTTAAATGATAAGTTTTCTGTACAAATAAGTTGATAATATCATTGTAAAATCATCCATTTCAATTTTATTATCAATTAAAATTACATAGATATAATCTGTGGTGTTTTCTTAAGATAGTCAAATAACACATTACAATATCACACTGGTGCATAGAAAAAAAGTTGAATTAAATTCATTGGCAATAACAAGCCATGTGCTTATATCTGATACTTGAAAAGATGCACTCATACCTTATAATTCAATATTTAATAAGATGCAATAGAGAAAAATGAAAGACTGAAATGGTATTAAATTGAAAGTAATTTGCACTGTGCAGTGATGGATAGTTAGGTTGTTTCCATGGCTCCTGTGAATAATTTATAACAAACATGGGCATATATCTCTTCTAGATCCTGACTTTAATCCCCTTGAATATATAGCCAGAGGTAATTCTATTTGTAATTGTTTGAGGATCCTCACACTGTCTTCCATAGTAGCTACACCACTTTCTGTTCCCACCAACAGAGTACAACTGTTTTCTTTTCTCCACATCCTCACTAATGCTTGTTGTCTATTGAGATTTTTTGATAGTAGCCATCCTTCTCCAGAACAGACATACAAATGGCCAACAGATACATAAAAAGGTGCTCAGCATCATTGATCATCAGGGAAATGCAAATCAAATCCACAGTGAGATATCATCACCTCTGCTTTGGATCAAGACTTCAAACTTTGCCTGGAAGTCCCCAGCCAATGTCTGAGCATGTGGTGGCAGGGGGATTCTAGAACCTGACCATTTTGGCAGGACCTGGTTAATCAGTTTTCCGTCTGTAGTTCCTGTTTGGGCTGGTGGAGAATTTGCCTCCAGCAACTTTGCCCCCTCCTACCCCCTCCCTGCTTTCCTTCCACAAGGGTCAGATCAGCACTGTCACCTGATGCCTTTCCTTACCCACACCTGCTTCCTGCTCCTTCCGGGCCCCGATGGACATCTTCACCCCTTCTCCCTTGTTAAACATCTTGTCCCCAAATTCCCTTTTCATGTCTGCTTCCAAGAGACACAGTTCCTTGAGTTGATTCCCTTTTATTCTGCTCTGTGATTGCTTGAAAAATTTAGTGCCTCCCATCCTTTCTTAGGGATGTTTTTAGATTCTCTGGCAGTAAAATTCCATATATTTCTACACACAACTTACTGAAATCTACATTGCTAAGGTTTATGTTATCGAGAAATGTAAGATGATATATTCATGTCCTCATATCCTGAAGTCTTCCTTTTTTGCTAATAACCACAAATGTTCTCTTTTTCTTTTTTTATTTATATTTTAATTGTAGGATAATTAAATACTGTGAAGGTTTTTGCCTTATTTTAACGTGAGTCCGACATAGGTATATACATATGCCCCCTTCTCTTGTAGCCTCCTCCCGCCTCTTTCCCCAAGTTGTCACAGAGCGCTGGCTTTGGGTTTCCAGTGTCATACAGCAAACTCCCACTGACCATCTCTTTTACATATGGCAATATGTGTGTTTCAATGCTATTCTCAAATCATCCCACACTCTCCTTCCCTTACTATGTCCAAAAGTTCATTCTCTATTTCTGTTTCTCCTTTGCTGCCCAGCTCACAGGATTGCCAGTACTATCTTTCTAGATGCCATACACATGTGTTAATATGTGATATTTATCTTTTTCTGATTTAGTTCACAACTGTATAATAGGCTCTAGGTTCATCTTCCTCATTAGAACTGACTCAAATGCATTCCTTTTTATAGCTGAGTAATATTCCATTGTGTATATGTACCACAACTTCCTTATCCACTCATCTGTTGATATCTAGGTTGCTTCCATGTCCTAGCTATTGTAAATAGTGCTGCAGTGAACATTGGAGTGTATATATATATATACATCTTTTAGTTATGATAACCACAAATTTTTAACGTATATAAATCAAGTAACTCTAGAGTTGTAACCACTTTGACCAGCTGTGCTCTTTTATAGATGCTATGATTTAGTTGATAGATGCTATGATTTAGTTGAGAGCCAGAGTAATTAAGTGATTCATCTCAACTTGCAAAAATTATGGAAAAAATTTCCATCATAAGTGAATTGTCTCAAGAGAATTTCTTCACTTTCATGACATTTCTAATTTGAAAGGATTGATCCTAACCCTAGACTGCTCCTTTACTAATTTTGTTCAATTACTTGCTAATGTCTTTAAGATTATTTTACTCATCTAAGGCTTGATAGACTGGCTCTATATATGTGATGAGTGCCTTCTCTTTGGGGATCTATATTCCATATATACTGGGGGAAATCTATTTGCTAATGCCTAGATTGCTAATGCCTAGTGGGCCTTAGAAAGCATCACTACGAACAAAGCTAGTGGAGGTGATGGAATTCCAGTGGAGCTATTCCAAATCCTGAAAGATGATGCTGTGAAAGTGCTGCACTCAATATGCCAGCAAATTTGGAAAACTCAGCAGTGGCCACAAGGTTGGAAAAGGTCAGTTTTCATCCCGATCCCAAAGAAAGGCAATGCCAAAGAGTGCTCAAACTACCGCACAATTGCACTCATCTCACACGCTAGTAAAGTAATGCTCAAAATTCTCCAAGCCAGGCTTCAGCAATATGTGAACTGTGAACTTCCTGATGTTCAAGCTGGTTTTAGAAAAGCCAGAGGAACCAGAGATCAAATTGCCAACATATGCTGGATCATGGAAAAAGCAAGAGAGTTCCAGAAAGACATCTATTTCTGCTTTATTGACTATGCCAAAGCCTTTGACTGTGTAGATCACAATAAACTGTGGAAAATTCTGAGAGAGATGGGAATACCAGACCACCTGATCTGCCTCTTGAGAAATCTGTATGCAGGTCAGGAAGCAACAGTTAGAACTGGTCATGGAACAACAGACTGGTTCCAAATAGGAAAAGGAGTACGTCAAGGCTGTATATTGTCACCATGTTTATTTAACTTCTATGCAGAGTACATCATGAGAAATGCTGGACTGGAGGAAACACAAGCTGGAATCAAGATTGCCGGGAGAAATATCAATAACCTCAGATATGCAGATGATACCACCCTTATGGCAGAAAGTGAAGAGGAACTAAAAAGCCTCTTGATGAAAGTGAAAGTGGAGAGTGAAAAGGTTGGCTTAAAGCTCAACGTTCAGAAAACGAAGATCATGGCATCTGGTCCCATCACTTCATGGGAAATAGATGGAGAAACAGTGGAAAAAGTGTCAGACTTTATTTTTCTGGGCTCCAAAATCACTGCAGATGGTGTCTGCAGCCATGAAATTAAAAGACACTTACTCCTTGGAAGGAAAGTTATGACCAACCTAGATAGCATATTCAAAAGCAGAGACATCACTTTGCCAACAAAGGTTCGCCTAGTCAAGGCTATGGTCTTTCCTGTGGTCATGTATGGATGTGAGAGCTGGACTGTGAAGAAAGCTGAGCGCCGAAGAATGGATGCTTTTGAACTGTGGTGTTGGAGAAGACTCTTGAGAGTCCCTTGGACTGCAAGGAGATCCAACTGGTCCATTCTGAAGGAGATCAGACCTGGGATTTCTTTGGAGGGAATGATGCTCAAGCTGAAACTCCAGTATTTTGGCCACCTCATGCGAAGAGTTGACTCATTGGAGAAGACTCTGATGCTGGGAGGGATTGAGGGCAGGAGGACAAGGGGACGACAGAGGATGAGATGGCTGGATGGCATCACTGACTCGATGGATGTGAGTCTGAGTGACCTCCGAGAGCTGGTGATGGACAGGGAGGCCTGGCGTGCTGCGGTTCATGGGGTCGCAGAGTCGGACACGACTGAGCGACTGATCGGATCTGAATGCCTAGATTAACAAGGAACAAGATGATTGTAGAAAGACCACTAATTAATATGTATTTAAATATTTAATTTTATTAGTCTGGGCCATCAAGTTAACAGAGTGCAGTATCAAAAGACATAAAAATGCTAATTAATGCAGAAAAATTACCTTTGATAATTTTTGGAATGTTTTTGAAAGTATCCTTTTTCCCTCCCCTGTTATATCCATGGCTCCCCACCTTCCTCCTTCTTCATCCAAGTGGCTACTGCTATGATTGTGTGTTATTCGATCAACAATTAACCCCAGGGAACAGAATATAGGATTTCCCAGGAAGGCATTATTAGCCTCCTTTCCTGCAGACATTGTGGTGCTTCTTGGGAAGAGAAACTCAGATTAGCTACTGAAAGGTAAGATAGAACTGGGGGGTGCCTACTCAGACCTGGGTAGGAGGCAAGGAGGGTGGCAGTTTATAACAATTATATTTTATAGTCCTGAAAGGATTAAACACATACACACCCAGTTAATTTGACCCCAGGAGGCATGTAAGCGATTTTCTTCCCCTAAGTATTTCTGTCAAATGTATCCATGTTTTCATTAACTGCTGAAATAATTCTTTCTATTCATTGCAGAGTTATACTGTATTTTTTTGTGTTAATAAGTATTTATCCTCTTACTTTATACTATTATAATCATTAACTGCAGTGTGTAAATGTGCTCGTTATTACTGTCTAACTTTTGTTGAAAAAAAGCACAATAAAGGAGTGAAGGTGAAAAAAACATTACATAAAAAGCATGCAGCCAGAGTTTCCTGCCAAGTAGCAACTGAATTCATGACATTTAGTTTCTGTGCCCAACAGCTATGTCCTGTGGTTTTATTGAGAGAGAATACCGATCAGCCCAGGGAACATAATATTCTTGAGAACTGCACATCTTGGATTTGAAGAAAATGAGAAATTGGAGGGAAAATATCCATGAGGTTCTTCTCTCTCTCTCCTTCCTTCCTTCCTTCACTACCCTCCACTCGTTCTTTCTCTTTTTCTTTTTTTAAATTGGAGTATAATTGCTTTACAACGTTGTGTTAATTTCTGCTGCACAACAGCATGAATCAGCTGCAAGTACACATACGTACCCTCCCTGGTGAGCCTCCCTCCCATGCATCCCGCATCCCGCCCCTCTCGGTCATGTCCAGCTCTTTGCCACCCTGTGGACTGCAGCACGCCAGGCCTCCCAGTCCATCACCGGCTCCGGAGTTTACTCAAGCCCACCCCTCTAGGTCATCACAGAATATTAACCTGAGCTTGTTGTTCTTTTTTTTTTTTTAAAGGAAACAATTTAAGATACTGTAACTGTGCACCAGGAAGGCATCAGATGTAATATACAGATAAGATAAAGTGACTTCCTCTCAGAAGTATCCGTTTGGAAAGTTTGTTACCACACAGAAAAAAAAATGTACAACGTTAAGAGCTAACCATAAGGAAAAGTGAAATTAAATGCTGGTAAGTGATACAAAAAGAATAAGCATTAAGGAGGAACAAATGCACGTATACATGGCTCAGTTACTTAAAAAAAGTCTCAGAGCTGTCAAAGCACTTCAGGGATGTTGTGGATAAGCAATGTCTTGAATATGACTTTTTTTTGTACACAATATTTTAAAGGAAACAAAATCTGGGGATTTTGCAAGTGCAGCCTTTTCACTATGCAGTATGTTAATGCGTCAGATTGGTTGTGCTGTGGAACAGCTTGAGGGAATGGCAGTATTTTAATAATATTATGTGGTAACCTGGCCTTCAGAAATCATCTTTGTTTACCTGCAAGATGGTATTAGCTTAAGTACAGAAATGTCACTTCTATAGATATGTATCCTTATTTGATTTTTTATTTGTATTAACAAAGTAGTATTAATGTCTTTTTTTAAGGAGAGGAATTAGATTTGCAGGCGAGGAATGATGATTGTTGAAGATAAAATCAACTGTGACTGTAGTTGTGAGGGTTGAATGTTGGCTCCAGTTAATTCTTATCATTTTATATTTTTTCACCATGAGAAGGCTGACTGAATTTCTTGCTAGTTACAGCTGAAAGGCAACAATAATGGAGCACCGTGGAAGTATATCTGCTGTCCTCTTTCTTTGTCTTGAGTTATTCTAAAGTCTGTCTCACACACATTATTTAAAGAAGGGCCATTGGGACAGATGGAGAAACTAAAGCACAGAAAGCTGAGCTCTGAGCAGTGGTTAGCTCTCAGCTGCATTTATTTATGTATCATGCAGACTATTAAAAAAAAATCTACATGTTTTTACTCCATTTTAGTGTTTTCTTCTCTGCAACAAATAATTTCTGTATATGCTGATTGGTTTTAGAAATGCCTCCTTCTGAAAGTCTGCAGGAAGGTGACAGGGCTGGCTACCACACGCCCCTCCCAACAGCATCCGCTGCAGGAGCGCTGTTGTCAGGCTTGTCCACTACGATAAATTATGCATAACTGGAGGGTTAGTTCTTGGCATGGAAAAAGTGTGACATGTTAGATTAAAATTAAATATTGAGCAGGCTTCTTCCTAGAGACATGAATCAAAGAAAGATGCTTCTTTTTCACCAGTGAGTCTGGAAGCTTCCTGTTGTGAGTCTTTGCAAAAGGACTCACAAAGGAATGACTGTCACAAAACATGGCGTGGAACGCGGAGGACGCCGTGCCCACTCCGTCCTCTACGTGGGTTGGTGTTATGCGGGGGACGCCGTGCCCGCTCCGTCCTCCACGCGGGTTGGTGTTATGCGGGGGACGCCGTGCCCGCTCCGTCCTCCACGCGGGTTGGTGTTATAAGGAGGTCCTAGCAGCTCTTGGGGAGAAGGCAATGGCACCCCACTCCAGTACTTTTGCCTGGAAAATCCCATGGATGGAGGAGCCTGGTAGGCTGCAGTCCATGGGATCGCTAGAGTCAGACACGACTGAGCAACTTCACTTTCACTTTTCACTTTCATGCATTGGAGAAGGAAATGGCAACCCACTCCAGTGTTCTTGCCTGGAGAATCCCAGGGACGGGAAGCCTGGTGGGCTGCTGTCTATGGGGTCGCACAGAGTCGGACATGACTGAGGCGACTTAGCAGCAGCAGCAGCAGCAGCTCTTGGAAAGGGCTTGATCTGAATCTTTCTGTAACTCTGCTGCTCTTTCCTTGCACCCTTTATGGCTTTTGTTTGAGTGGGGCCTGCACTGAACCCACAGATCCATTAGGGGCAATTCTAAATCAAATTGCAACAATAATTATGTGAGCCGTGAAACACAGAGGAAAACATCCCAAAGGATTCCCCTTTCTCCTCCTCACCCAGGAAAGCCCAGTGAGTAAGCACAGAAAACAGCAGAAGCCTGCTGAGAGAAGATGAAGGACCCACTCAGAGCCACTCAGGTGGGCCTGGAAATGGAAGAGAGGAAATACAATAGCTATTGAGCAAAACAACCAACCTTCTCTTAAAATATCACCTCCAAATTTAACTTGCACTTGTTGGTCAATTTCCTTATTGATTCCTTCTCCCCCCACCCACTTTTTTTTTTTTGGTGACACACTAAAAGAGAATCAATATACCATCCCTGCTTTTCTAAGCAAAGTAAACCATGCACCAAAAAAGAGGTTATTTAGAATATGCCTATTACAAACTTGACCCTCCCAAATGAATCCAGTATTTTCAAGACCCTGGACTAAAATTTCTTAGGCCCGTCACCTGATATGGTAGCTGATGTTAAGCTCTGAGACTTGGCTAAGGATGTCCTAGGTCATTTCTTTTGCAAGGATGGGCTTGCATCTGGGTGTTTATATCCCTGCAGACTAGAGAGAGGTTCCTTGGCAGATACTGGACTGCCATCTCTGATGGTGTTCCAGTGCCCCCTGAGGGCTTCTAAGTGTAATAAAAGCAAACGAAAATGTGACTTCATATGAAATAATTCACTATGCAGGAACAAAGCTGAATATGGGACTCAAAGGATCTCTGGAGTAAAGATTAACTGCCAGTCATCAGGAAACCTAAAGTCATTTGAAATAAGAGGTGCCACAAGCCAAGAGATAGAAGCCATAAACGCATACAATATTAATAAAGCAATTACAGTAAGTGCTATAACGTTCTGCTTAGCAAATCTCTTGCCACTTCAAGAAACATCTGTCTCCGCCACTAGAAATTACTGTTAAAAAAACCAAACCAAACAAAACAAGCTGTGCTTTGTGTTTCAGCTTTTCATTCAGTATCCTGATCAGCCAGTCCACTGCCAAAGCTTCAATACCAATTTCGTAGCCTATTCCCTAGGTTGGGTTTCCAACCAGTGTAGCCAATTGTACTTATCGTAAGCAGAGGAGCAATTAGCTGATGCACTGCATTGTGCAAACTGCCTGGATGCAATCACACATAATGTCTCCGGAGGGTGGGGAGGAAATTCAAGTGACCAGATGAATCCTTATTTAACAGCAACTGGCTTGAGCCTTAGCTTCCCCCAATCCTGACAGTTGTTGGATCCTTATACATTTGAAAAAATAAAATTTCATGTTTAATTGCAGGGCACATGCTAGTGACTTTGCTGCTGGTCAGTACAATTCAGACACGGCTGCTAGAGGGAGGAGTCATGGCAATGAATGCCCACCTTTTCAGAAAACCAGCCTGACCTGGGTTCTGTTCCCTGTTTGAACAGGAATGACACAGATTCTCTGGAAGTTTCCTTTTCCATATTTGAAAATAGGATATTCAATTCCTTCCCATCTCACAGGGAATTCAAACAGAAACTTTTCATGAAAATGCAGTGTATAGTGTAGAGCAGAGAAGGCAATGGCACCCCACTCCAGTACTCTTGCTTGGAAAAGCCCATGGATGAAGGAGCCTGTTAGGCTGCAATCCATGGGGTCACTAAGGGTCGGACACGACTGAGCGACTTCACTTTCACTTTTCACTTTCATGCGTTGGAGAAGGAAGTGGCAACCCACTCCAGTGTTCTTGCCTGGAGAATCCCAGGGACGGGGGAGCCTGGTGGGCTGCCGTCTATGGGGTTGCACAGAGTTGGACACGACTGAAGTGACTTAGCATAGCATAGCATAGCATAGTGTAGAGAGTAATAACAGAGTAAAGATTTCCCAGTACACAAGCTGTGAAACAATTTATCCTGGAACAGTTAACAGTTTCTTAGAAAATAATTGAGAAGAAAGGCAACATCCCTAAGTAATCACTGACTCTTCTCTTGAGAAGAGACACAACAACAAGATTGTGGGATTCAAGAAAGTGGGAATGAAGATGTGCTTCAGTTATGAAGACGATAAAGGCTGTAATGGTTTCTTACATGGAAAGTTATGACAGAAGATAAAACTTCACACGTCTGCTACTTGGGGTTGTAGATCTAGGTGAGCAATTGGGTTAAGAACCATTCATTCCAGCATTTAAATTAGAACCCTTTAAGTTATGTAGGGTTTTTTTGTTCACATTTATCACAAAGCCCTGATTTAACTGATCACCAAATCCCTCTTCTTGTAATCTATGTCATAAAATGGGCTTCCTCTTATTATTCCCTCACTGACTTTGTTCATGCTGTCTCCATTTTTGTCTAGACTTCAGTGACCTGCTGAACAGTCTTTCTGCCTGTGGTCTCCTGTTCCTTTGATCAGATCAGATCATATCATTCGCTCAATCGTGTCCGACTCTTTGCGACCCCATGAGTTGCAGCACGCCAGGCCTCCCTGTCCATCATCAACTCCCAGAGGTCACTGACACTCACATCCATCGAGTCAGTGATGCCATCCAGCTCCTTTGATATGTTCCTGAAATTGGTAACAGTATGTTTTTCTAAAATTTGTATCTGATGTATCATTTCTCACTGAAGTCTTCTCCAGGAACCCCCCCACCCCCGCCCCGCACCTAATGAACAAAGCCCGAGCTCTTTGGGTGGCGTGCTGAGCACTTGTGATAGGGCCCTTTGCCTGACTTTTTGGTTCCATGTGTCCTGACTTCATACATGGTCCTTTCCTTCCAGACTGCTTGCAGTTGCTAGAATATGACACTCTTTTGTGCCGGGCAACATGTACTTCTTTGTATTCCATTCTTTACTCTTGTCCACAGACCAGTCACTTCTTATCCTTTTCTCTTTAGATTACTATTATAGATAAACCTGGGCTGGGTTTGCCGGTCACTTCTCTGCACACTCCAGCTTTTAGAATACCACTCTTAATGTATATGAGATACAGCATCATAACATACTAGAAAGAAGGGGGCTTTGGAATCAAACTTGAACTTAAGTCCTCATTTATAACCTACATGTGAGTGAAGTCGCTCAGTCGTGTCCGACTCTTTGCGACCCCGTGGACTGTAGCCTATCAGGCTTCTCCATCCATGGGATTCTCCAAGCAAGAATACTGGAGTGGGTTGCCATTTCCTTCTCCAGGGGATCTTCCCAACCCAGGGATCGAACCCAGGTCTCCCGCATTGGAGGCAGACGCTTTACCCCCTGAGCCCCCGGGGAAGTATAGCGTGTTATTTATACTCTTGGAAACCTAGTTTTCTCATTTGTCAAAAAGGAAAAGAATACTTAATTTTTGTGAGGATTAAAAACAGCATGTATGAAATACACCATGCTATACTTGTAAGGGCTCAACATACAACAGCCACAATAGATTACATCCTAATTGCTTTGTTAACTGTCTTCCTCATCTTGTTTAAACAATGACCTCCTTGGAAAAAGGGATTATATCTTATTTCTTCTCATTCATCAATCTGGCCTCAGGACCTAGCAAAGAGCCTGGCACATAGCAATTGTATAATACATATTTGCTCAAAAGATCAAAAAAAAAAAAAAAAGATGAATGGTGAAATCTCTTTAAGAATTTGTACTATAGCAGGATTAGAAATAATGACACTGATGGTGTCTATAAATCTCAATCATGTTTAAAATAGCATTTAATTTTATGGTTCCTGAGCTTTCTTGTGCTGACAAAATAACATCTTTGGAAGCTGTTTCTCTGGAAGGACAGACTGCTATCAACATGAAACAAAGGCCTGTATATAGCACAATCTCATGTTGATTTACCATCTTTCTCAGGTGGTTTGGATGGAATCTGATAGACAGCTCTGAATTTTGACTTCTAGTTGGAACATCGCATGTGAAGCAGAGAGTGGAAAGAGATAGGAGACGACCGGACAATCAGAGGCCAGGTGGAGGAGTGTGCTGCAGTTCACATTTAGAGCATGGAGTTATTGAAGGATTTAAACAAGGATGTGACAGAACCAGATGTCTGCTTTAGCATTTTATATTGGAGAATGTGTACAGGATGATTCTCAAGGGAGTAAGTCTGAAGAATATCAGTTAGGAGGTTGTTGAAGATGGTGAAGGGCTGAAGTAAACAGAGATTGGGACAAGCTTCAAGGTCATGTGACCTGTGCAGTCACATAAACATGATCCCCCACTTAGGTCCGGGGCTAGCTTTCATGCTCTGTTGTCATTGTCTTGAAACTTTTAATAATTTTTGATAAAAGGACCCAGCATTTTGCACTTAACCCTGCAAATTCTGTAACTGGTCCTAGCAGAGGTAGTAGGAGGGAAATCATAATGGATGGGCCAGCACTCAGGAAGTTAAGTGTTCTGTTCCTCTTTGCTTTCCATTTATTGATGTGTTTATTCATTTATTGGCTGTGCTGGGTCTTCATTGCCCCATGCGGACATACTGTAGTTGTGTCAAGTGGAGGCTGCTCTTCACTGTGGTGCGCAGGGTTCTCATTATGGTTCTCTTGTTTCAGAGCGCAGGCTCTAGGCAGACTGGCTTGGCAGTTGTAGCTCGTAAGGCCTAGTAGTTGGGGCACATGAGCTTAATTGCTTTACCGCATGTGGGGTCTTCTTGGACCAGGCATTTAACCTATGTACCTGCATTGGCAGGCAGACTCTCTTCTGTATATGTGATTTCCATAGTGACCCGAGGGAAGTGTGGGTGCTGGGATGAGTGGACTAGAGAAGATTTAAGAATTTTATTGTAGTAATATATGAAAGAGTTAGTATTAAGTTTCTGTCCTTCAATAAGAAATTTGGACATCTTATCCAGGCAATGGATAGTCAGGATTGACAAAGGATAGAAAAAAGTATCTCCATTTTTCTATCATTCCCTGATTAAAACATAAAATTTTATCTTATGTCCAAGTGGGATAAAAATTATGTAAAGGACGTGGGAAGCCCAAGGCCAACTCATCTAGCCTGAAGGATTGTGACAGCAAGATATGAGAGAGAGGCCTGAAGGGGAGCGTGTCCTCCCGGCCTTCAGGTTCCCATGCAAGGCACAAGTTCACATGCTCTGAGAATGACATAGAGGCAGTGATGACCGTGAGAGCCTGGATTCTGCATCTCAGCAGCTGTCATTATTTTTCCAGAAGACTAGTATTTACTCTCACCCTGTACCCCTTGCCAAACAAAACTCTCGAGCTTTGCTGCAGTATTTGACTTAGGAGCAGAAGTCCCCATAGTGATTGAGAATGGATTTCTTGACAGCCTGTTGTTGGGATGGTACTCAGAGCTGAATTTAAGTGAATTAAAGAAAATAAAGTGTGCTGTTTCTGTTACCTAAATATGAGGTTGCAAATTCATACCTGCTGCATAGACTAAAGCTAATGTCTGGTACTAAGAAGATAGAAATATTAAGATATAATCTTCATTGCAAGAAGCTAATTCCCTCATCAGAGTAAATATCTGAATATTTTAAATATCTGAAATCACATCATTATATTCCTTCATCATGTGTAAGTTTAACAGACTTTTATATTGGTAGGAATTGTACAGCCGTAATATATGTGATGGAGAAGGCAATGGCACCCCACTCCAGTACTCCTGCCTGGAAACTCCCATGGATGGAGGAGCCTGGTAGGCTGCAGTCCATGGGGTCGCTGAGGGTCGGACACGACTTGAGTGACTTCACTTTCACTTTTCATTTTCATGCATTGGAGAAGGAAATGGCAACTACTCCAGTGTTCTGGCCTGGAGAATCCCAGGGACGGGGGAGCCTGGTGGGCTGCCCATAGATGTATAGGGTCACACAGAGTCGGACACGACTGAAGTGAATTAGCAGCAATATATGTGAACAGTTGTTCAGTAGCTAAGTGCTGTAAGGCTTTTCATGACCCCATGGACTGAAGCATGCCAGGCTCTTCTGTTCTCTATTATCTCCCAGAATTTGCTCAAATTCATGTCCTTTGAATCGGTGATGATACCTCACTATCTCATCCTCTAATGCCTTCTTCTCCTTTTGCCTTCAGTCTTTTCCAGTATCAGGGAACCTTTCAGTGAGTCGGCTCTTCACATCGAGTACCAAAGTGTTGAGGCCTCAGCTTCAGCACCAGTCCTTCCAGTGAATATTCAGGACTGGTTTCCTTTAGGATGGACTGGTTGGATCTCCTTGCAGTCCAAGGGACTCTGAAGAGTCTTCTCCAGCACCACAATTTAAAAGCATCAATTCTTCAATGCTCAGCCTTCTTTATGGTCCAACTCTCACATCTGTACAGGACTCCTGGAAAAATCACTGCAGCCACAAAATTAAAAGATGCTTGCTGCTTGGAAAATAGCTATAACAAACCTAGTTCAGTTGAGTCGCTCAGTCATGTCTGACTCTTTGCGACCCCATGAATCGCAACACGCCAGGCCTCCCTGTCCATCACCAACTCCTGGAGTTTACCCAAACTCATGTCCATTGAGTCAGTGATATCATCCGGCCATCTCATCCTCGGTCATCCCTTTCTTCTCCTGCCCTCAATCTTTCCCAGCATCCGAGTCTTTTCAAAAGAGTCAGCTCTTCACATCAGGTGGCCGAAGTATTGGAGTTTCAGCTTCAACATCAGTCCTTCCAATGAACACCCAGGAATGATCTCCTTTAGGATGGACTGGTTGGATCTCCTTGCAGTCCAAGGGACTCTCCAGAGCCTTCTCCAACACCACAGTTCAAAAGTATCAATTCTTTGGCACTCAGCTTTCTTTATAGTCCAACTCTCACATCCTTACATGACTAGACATTGTATTAAAAAGCAGAGACATCACTTTGCCAACAAAGGTCCATAGAGTCAAAGCTATGGTTTTCCCAATAGTCAGATATGGATGTGACTGTTGGACTATAAAGAACGCCGAGCGCTAAAGAACGCCGAGCTCTCAAACTGTGGTACTGGTGAAGACTCTTGAGAATCCCTTGGAAAGCAAGGAGATCAAATCAATCAATCCTAAAGGAAATCAAGCCTGAATGTTCAGTGGAAGGACTGGTGCTGAAGCTGAAGCTCCAGTACCTTGGCTACCCTGATGGGAAGAGCCAACTCATTGGAATAACCTCTGATTTCTGGGAAAGATAGAGGGCAAGAGGAGAATGGGGGTGACAGAGGATGAGATGGTGGGATGGCATCACTGACTTAATGGCCATGAGTCTGAGCAACCTCCAGGAGAGAGTGAAGGACAGGGAAGCCTGACATGCTGCAGTTCATGGGTCTCAAAGAGTTGGACGACTTAGAAACTGAACAATAACACCTAAAACCATAGGTTTGACTCTATGGACCTTTGTAGGCAAAGTGACGTCTCTTCTTTTTAATACACTGCCTAAAATCTGTCACTGTTTCCACTTTTTCCCCATCTGTTTGCCATGAAGTAATGGGACTGGAAGTCATAATCTTAGCTTCTTTAATGTTGAGTTCCAAGCCAGTTTTTTCACTCTCCTCGTTTACCCTCATTAACAAGCTCTTTAATTCCTCTTTACTTTATAGTGGTGTCATCTGCATATTTGAGGTTGTTGATATTTCTCATGGCAGCCTTAATTCCAGTTTGTGATTCATCCAGTCCAGCATTCCACATGATGTACTCTGCATAAAAGTTAAGTAAACAGGCAACAGTATACAGCCTTGATGTACTGCCTTCTCAATTTGTAACCTGTCTGTCGTTTCCTGTCCAGTTCTAACTGTTGCTTCTTGACCTGCATACAGGTTTCTCAGGAGACAGGTAAGGTGGTCTGGTACTCCCATCTCTTTAAGAATTTTCCACAGTTGATTGTGATCCATACAGTCAAAGGCTTTAGTGTAGTCAGTGAATGTTTTCCTGGAATTCCCTTGCTTTCTCCATGATCCAGTGAATATTGGCTGTGGTTCCTCAAACTCAGTGAATTTGGTCTCTGGTTCCTCTGCCTTTTCTAAACCTAGCTGGTACATTGGTTCATGTACTGCTGAAGCCTAGCTTCAAAGATTTTGAGTATAATCTTGCTAGCATGTAAAATGAGCATACTTGCACAGTACTTTGAACATTCTTTGGCCCTGTCCTTCTTTGGAATTGGAATGAAAACTGACCTTTTCCAGTCCTTTGGCCACTGCTGACTTTTCCAAATTTGCTGATATATTGAGTGCAGCACTTTAATTACATCATCTTTCAGGACTTGAAATAGCTCAGCTGGAGTTCCATCACCTCCACCAGCTTTGTTCATAGTCATTCTTCTTAAGGCCCACTTGACTTCACACTCCAGAATGTCCAGCTCTAGGTGAGTGGCTGCATTCATCTTCTGGGTCATTAAGACCTTTTTTGTATAGTTCTTCTTTTTTTTTTTATATATATTTTATTATTATTTTTTTATTTTTCTTAACTTTACAATATTGTATTACTTTTACTATACATCGAGATGGATCCGCCACCAGAATACACGTGTTCCCCATCCTGAACCCTCCTCCCTCCCCCCTCCCACACCATCCCTCCAGGTCATCCCAGTGCTCCAGTCCCAGGCATCTGTTATAGGGCATCGTACCTGGACTGACTCGTTTCAGATATGATATTATACATATTTCAATGCTATTCTCCCCAATCGTCCCACCCTCTCCCAGTCCCAGAGTCCAAAAGTCTGTTCTATACATCAGTGTCTCTTTTGCTGTCTCATAAGCAGGGTGATTGTTACCATCTTTCTAAATTCCATATATATGCGTTAGTATACTGTATTTGTGTTTTTCTTTCTGGCTTACTTCACTCTGTATAATAGGCTCCAGTTCCATCCACCTCATTAGAACTGATTCAAATGTATTCTTTTTAATGGCTGAGTAATACTCCATCGTGTATATGTACCACAGCTTGCTTATCCATTCATCTGTGGATGGACATCTAGGTTGCTTCCACGTCCTGGCTATTGTAAACAGTGCTGCTATGAACATTGGGGTACACGTGCCTCTTTCAATTCTGGTTTTCTCAGTGTGTATGCCCAGCAGTGGGATTGCTGGGTCATAAGGCAGTTCTATTCCCAGTTTTTTGAGGAATCTCCATACTGTTCTCCATAGTGGCTGTACTAGTTTGCATTCCCACCAACAGTGTAAGAGGGTTCCCTTCTCTCCGCACCCTCTCCAGCATTTATTGCTTGTGGATTTTTGGATCGCAGCCATTCTGACTGGCGTGTAATGGTACCTCATAGTGGTTTTGATTTGCATTTCTCTGATAATGAGTGATGTTGAGCATCTTTTCATGTGTTTGTTAGCCATCTGTATGTCTTCTTTGGAGAAGTGTCTATTAAGTTCTTTGGCCCATTTTTTGATTGGGTCGTTTATTTTTCTGGAATTGAGCTGTAGAAGTTGCTTGTATATTTTTGAGATTAGTTGTTTGTCTGTTGCTTCATTTGCTATTATTTTCTCCCATTCTGAAGGCTGTCTTTTCAGCTTGCCTATAGTTTCCTTTGTTGTGCAGAAGCTTTTTAAGTTTGATTAGGTCCCATTTGTTCATTTTTGATTTTATTTCCGATATTCTGGGAGGTGGGTCATAGAGGATCCTGCTGTGATGTAAGTCAGAGAGTGTTTTGCCTATGTTTTCCTCTAGGAGTTTTATGGTTTCTGGTCTTATATTTAGCTCTTTAATCCATTTTGAGTTTATTTTTGTGTATGGTGTTAGACAGTGTTCTAGTTTCATTCTTTTACAAGTGTTCAACCAGTTTTCCCAGCACCACTTGTTAAAAAGATTGTCTTTAATCCATTGTATATTCTTGCCGCCTTTGTCAAAGATTAGGTGACCTTATGTGCGTGGATTTATCTCTGGACTTTCTATTTTGTTCCATTGATCTATATTTCTGTCTTTGTGCCAGTACCATACTGTCTTGATGACTGTAGCTTTATAATAGAGCCTGAAGTCAGGCAGGTTGATTCCTCCAGTTCCGTTCTTCTTTCTCAAGATAGCTTTGGCTATTTGAGGTTTTTTGTATTTCCATACAAATTGAGAAATTATTTGTTCTAGCTCTGTGAAGAATACCGTTGGTAGCTTGATGGGGATTGCATTGAATCTATAAATTGCTTTGGGTAGTATACTCATTTTCACTATATTGATTCTACCAATCCACGAACATGGTATATTTCTCCATCTATTAGTGTCCTCTTTAATTTATTTCAGCAGTGTTTTATAGTTTTCTAAATATAGGTCTTTAGATTCTTTAGGAAGATATATTCCTAAGTATTTTATTGTTTTCATTGCAATGGTGAATGGAATTGTTTCCTTAATTTCTCTTTCTATTTTCTCGTTATTAGTGTACAGGAATGCAAGGGATTTCTGTGAGTTAATTTTATATCCTGCAACTTTACTGTATTCATTGATTAGTTCTAGTAATTTTCTGGTGGAATCTTTAGGGTTTTCTACGTAGAGGATCATGTCATCTGCAAACAGTGAGAGTTTTACTTCTTCTTTTCCAATTTGGATTCCTTTTATTTCTTTTTCTGCTCTGATTGCTGTGGCCAA
This sequence comes from Tragelaphus eurycerus, assembly GCA_935064755.1. NCBI lineage: Eukaryota > Metazoa > Chordata > Mammalia > Artiodactyla > Bovidae > Tragelaphus > Tragelaphus eurycerus. The sequence goes on from CAKXYN010000015.1 coordinate 4,263,347, forward strand.
AACTTCCAGAACAATGTTGAATAATAATGGTGAAAGTGGGCATCCTTGTCTTGTTCCTGACTTTAGAGGAAATGCTTTCAGTTTTTCACCATTGAGGATAATGTTTGCTGTGGGCTTGTCATATATAGCTTTTATTATGTTGAGGTATGTTCCTTCTATTCCTGCTTTCTGGAGAGTTTTTATCATAAATGGATGTTGAACTTTGTCAAAGGCTTTCTCTGCATCTATTGAGATAATCATATGGTTTTTATTCTTCAGTTTGTTAATGTGGTGTATTACGTTGATTGATTTGCGGATATTGAAGAATCCTTGCATCCCTGGGATAAAGCCCACCTGGTCATGGTGTATGATCTTTTTAATGTATTGTTGGATTCTGATTGCTAGAATTTTGTTAAGGATTTTTGCGTCTATGTTCATCAGTGATATTGGTCTGTAGTTTTCTTTTTTTGTGGGATCTTTGTCAGGTTTTGGAATTAGGGTGATGGTGGCCTCATAGAATGAGTTTGGAAGTTTGCCTTCCTTTGCAATTTTCTGGAACAGTTTGAGTAGGATAGGTGTTAGCTCTTCTCTAAATTTTTGGTAGAATTCAGCTGTGAAGCCGTCTGGGCCTGGGCTTTTGTTTGCTGGGAGATTTCTGATTACAGTTTCAATTTCCGTGCTTGTGATGGGTCTGTTAAGATTTTCTATTTCTTCCTGATCCAGTTTTGGAAAGTTGTACTTTTCTAAGAATTTGTCCATTTCTTCCATATTGTCCATTTTATTGCCATATAATTGCTGATAGTAGTCTCTTATGATCCTTTGTATTTCTGTGCTGTCTGTTGTGATCTCTCCATTTTCTTTTCTAATTTTATTGATTTGATTTTTCTCCCTTTGTTTCTTGATGAGTCTGGCTAGTGGTTTGTCAATTTTATTTACCCTTTCAAAGAACCAGCTTTTGGCTTTGTTGATTTTTGCTATGGTCTCTTTTGTTTCTTTTGCATTTATTTCTGCCCTAATTTTTAGGATTTCTTTCCTTCTACTAATCTTGGGGTGCTTCATTTCTTCCTTTTCCAGTTGCTTTAGGTGTAGAGTTAGGTTATTTATTTGGCTTTTTTCTTGTTTCTTAAGGTATGCCTGAATTGCTATGAACTTTCCCCTTAGGACTGCTTTTACAGTGTCCCACAGGTTTTGGGTTGTTGTGTTTTCATTTTCATTCGTTTCTATGCAGAATTTTATTTCTTTTTTGATTTCTTCTGTGATTTGTTGGTTATTCAGGAGTGTGTTGTTCAGCCTCCATATGTTGGAATTTTTAATAGTTTTTCTCCTGTTATTGAGATTTACTCTTACTGCATTGTGGTCAGAAAAAATGGTTGGAATGATTTCAATTTTTCTGAACTTACCAAGGCTAGATTTATGGCCCAGGATGTGGTCTATCCTGGAGAAGGTTCCGTGTGCACTTGAGAAAAAGGTGAAATTCATTGTTTTGGGATGAAATGTCCTATAGATATCAATTAGTTCTAACTTGTCTATTGTATCATTTAAAGTTTGTGTTTCCTTGTTAATTTTCTGTTTAGTTGATCTATCCATTGGTGTGAGTGGGGTATTAAAGTCTCCCACTATTATTGTGTTATTGTTTATTTCTCCTTTCATACTTGTTAGTATTTGTCTTACATATTGCGGTGCTCCTATGTTGGGTGCATATATATTTATAATTGTTATATCTTCTTCTTGGATTGATCCTTTGATCATTATGTAGTGACCTTCTTTGTCTCTTTTCACAGCTTTTGTTTTAAAGTCTATTTAATCTGATATGAGTATTGCTACTCCTGCTTTCTTTTGGTCCCTATTTGCATGGAAAATCTTTTTCCAGCCCTTCACTTTCAGTCTGTATGTGTCCCCTGTTTTGAGGTGGGTCTCTTGTAGACAACATATGTATGGGTCTTGTTTTTGTATCCATTCCGCCAGTCTCTGCCTTTTGGTTGGGGCATTCAACCCATTTACATTTAAGGTAATTATGGATAAATACGATCCCGTTGCCATTTACTTTGTTGTTTTGGGTTTGAATTTGTATATCCTTTTTGTGTTTCCTGTCTAGAGAAGGTCCTTTAGTATTTGTTGGAGAGCTGGTTTGGTGGTGCTGAATTCTCTCAGCTTTTGCTTGTCTGTAAAGGTTTTGATTTCTCCTTCATATTTGAATGAGATCCTTGCTGGGTACAATAATCTGGGCTGTAGGTTCTTTTCTTTCATCACTTTAAGTATGTCTTGCCATTCCCTCCTGGCTTGAAGAGTTTCTATTGAAAGATCAGCTGTTAGCCTTATGGGAATTCCCTTGTGTGTTATTTGTTGTTTTTCCCTTGCTGCTTTTAATATTTGTTCTTTGTGTTTGATCTTTGTTAATTTGATTAATATGTGTCTTGGGGTGTTTCGCCTTGGGTTTATCCTATATGGGACTCTCTGGGTTTCTTGGACTTGAGTGATTATTTCCTTCCCCATTTTAGGGAAGTTTTCAACTATTATCTCCTCTAGTATCTTCTCATGGTCTTTCTTTTTGTCTTCTTCTTCTGGAACTCCTATGATTCGAATATTGTAACGTTTAAAATTGTCCTGGAGGTCTCTGAGATTGTCCTCATTCCTTTTAATTCATTTTTCTTTTTTCTCCTCTGATTCATTTAATTCTGCCATTCTATCTTCTAATTCACTAATTCTATCTTCTGCCTCTGTAATTCTACTATTTGTTGCCTCCAGAGTGTTTTGGATCTCATTTATTGTATTATTCATTATATATTGACTCTTTTTTATTTCTTCTAGGTCCTTGTTAAATCTTTCTTGCATCTTCTCGATGCTTTTCTCCAGGCTATTTATCCATGATTCCATTTTGCTTTCCAGGCTTTGGATTAATTTCACTATCATTATTCGGAATTCTTTATCAGGTAGGTTCGCTATTTCTTCCTCTTTTGTTTGGTTTGGTGGGCATTTTTCCTGTTCTTTTACCTGCTGGGAATTCTTCTGTCTCTTCATCTTGTTTAAAATGCTGAGTTTGGGGAGTCCTTACTGTATTCTGGCAGTCTGTGGAGTTGTCTTTATTGTGGCTTTTCTGCCCTATATGTGGGTTTGTACCGGTGGCAAGTCGAGGTTTCTTGTTTATGGAAGCTTGTATCGATGTTCTGGTGGGTGGGGCTGGATTTCTTTTCTCTGGGGTGCGGTGGAGTGTCTAGTGGTGTGTTATGAGATGTCTATGGTTTTGAGGTCGCTTTGTGTAGCCTGTGACTTGGAGCTCAGGGCTGTGTTCTTGTTTTTCTAGAGGATTTTCTTGGTATGTCTTGCCATGGAACTTGCTGGTCTTTGTGTGATGCTTGGTTTCAGTGTAGGTATGGAGGCATTTGATGAGCTCCTGTCAATTAATGTTTCGTGGGATCAGGGTTTGGACTTAAGCCTCCTGCTTCCTGTTATCTGTCTTATTTTTGCAGTAGTCTCAAAAAGTTCGTCTTCTATATTGCATTCCACAACTAGACTGCTCAGAGATGTTCACGGAGTTATACGGAGATGGAGAAAGGGAGGAGGGAGATAGAGTTGGTCAGGAGGATAAAAGGAGGGAGTGTCAAGGAGAGAGACAGATCCAGTCAGTAATCAGTAAAGAAAAGAACAAAGGAAAGAAAAAAAGCAAAGGACAAAAAAAAAAAAAAAAAAAAAAAAACACACAAAAAAAAGCAAAACAGGGTCGCAAAAGTTATATCTAACAGTGGAGATTAAAGACGTACTAGAGAATAAAAACATAAAAATAAAAGAAACAAAAACAAGAAAAAAAAAAAACACAAAAAAAAACCAAAACAGGGCCGCAAAAGTTATATCTAACAGTGGAGATTAAAGAAGTACTAGAGGATAAAAACATAAAAATAAAAGACACAAAAACAAGAAGAAAAAAAAAAAAAAGGAAAGAAAAAAAAAATTTTTTTTTCCTTTTTTCTTTTCCTTCTTTTCAATAAAAAAATAATAAAATTTTAGGGAAGGGGGAGGGAGGAGGGTTCAGGATGGGGAACACGTGTATTCTGGTGGCGGATCCATCTCGATGTATAGTAAAAGTAATACAATATTGTAAAGTTAAGAAAAATTAAAATAATAATAATAATAATAAAATTAAAAAATAATAATAAAATTAAAAAAAAACATATATTAAAAAAAGAAAAAAAAAGGAAATAATATTGGTAAAAATAGTAACAATATGTATAAGAGTTTCTCTTTTATTGCTGTGGGTTCAGTTCATTTTCGGCTAGTTCCTTGTTCCGGCTTAAGTTTCTCAAGATCTATAGGCCCCTTTCTCTGTAGTTGGTCTGTATAGTCCTTTGTTCTGTGCGCGGGCCCCGCAGTGTCTTGGGCCTGGGCCGGCCTCTTCTGTGGACGGGGCCGCAGTCTGGTCTGCCAGCCCGAACCACTCCCGGCGGGAACGGCTCGCGGGGCCATGGCTGGCGGGGGAGCGGCGGCGAGGGGATGGTTCGCACGGGAACGGGAACGGTCGGCGGTGGGGGTCGACCCGCGCGGGAGCCCCCGGCGCAGGGGGCGGGCGCGAGCTATAGTCCCTTGCTCTGTGCGCGGGCCCCGCAGTGTCTTGGGCCAGGGCCGGCCCCTCCTGTGTTCGGCGCCGCAGTCCGGTCTGCCGGCCCAAACCACTCCCGGCAGAAACGGCCCGCGCGGCAACGGCTGGCGGGGGAGCGGCGGTGAGGGGATGGTTTGCACGGGAACAGTCGGCGGTGGGGGTCGACCCTCTCGGGAGCCCCCGGCGCAGGGGGCGGGTGCGCGCCCGCGCGGGAGCGGCTGGCGGCGGGGGGGAGGGGAGCGCTCCTCGGGGGTGCTTCCCACGGGGGAGCGGCCGGCGGCATGGGAGCAGCCCGCAGCGTCTCCCCGCCCAGCCCCGGCTTGCTACTGGTGGAAGCGGGTGTTTGCGATGATGCCTTCCCGCCGCGGAAGCTACCGCAGGGCTCGTAGTCTGTGGGTCTTAATTGTTCAATTGTTTTCCTCCCTGTTATGATATTCTCCGTGGTTTCTAGGTTGGCACAGACTCTACAGGGAGAGTTTCCCGGTGTTTGGAAACTTTTCTTTCCCTTTCCAGGCTCCCTTCCCCGGACAGAGGTCCGCCCCTCCCTCTTTGTCCCTCTCTGGCTTCTATATTCTTTCCTACCTCCTTTAGAGGGGAGTGAGTTGCTTTTCTCAGTGTCCGATGTTCTCTGCCGGCATTCCGAAGCTGTTTGAGGAATTTACTCGGCGTTTAGATGTCCCCTTGATGAATTTGTGGAGGAGAAAGTGTATTCCCCGTCCTAATCCTCCGCCATCTTAACCAGAACCCCTTGTATAGTTCTTCTTTGTATTCTTGCCACCTCTTCTTAATCTCTTCTGCTTCTGTTAGATCTTTACCATTTCTGTCCTTTATCATGTCCATCCTTGCATGAAATGTTCCCTTGATATCTCCAATTTTCTGCAAGAGATCTCTCCTTTTTCCTATTCTTTTTCTTTCTTTCTTTCCTTTTTTTTTTTTTTTGCATTGTTTATTTAAGAAGGCTTTCTTACCTCTCCTTACCCTTTTCTGGAGCTCTGCATTTACTTAGTTATATCTCCCCCTTTCTACTTTGCCTTTCACTTCTCTTCTTTCCTCAACTATTTGTAAAACTTCCTCAATCACTTTGCCATCTTGCATTTCTTTGGGATGTTTTGGTCACTACCCCTGTAGGGTTACAAACATTGGTCCATAGTTTTTAGGAACTCTGTGTACCAGATCTGTCCCTTGAATCTATTTGTCATCTCCATTATATAATCATAAGGGATTTGATTTAGGTCATACCTGAATGGCCTAGTGGTTTTCCCTACTTTCTTCAATTTAAGCCTGAATTTTGCAATAAGGAGCTCATGAACAGTTACATACTGTCAAAACTGATATATTCTGCATTTCCTAACTGCCACAGTATAGGGTTTAACATAATGCTCCTTCATACCTTCTTTCAGTTCAGTTCAGTCGCTCAGTCATGTCCAACTCTTTGCGACCCCATGAATCGCAGTACACTAGGCCTCCCTGTCCATCACCTACTCCCAGAGTTTACTGAGACTCACATCCATTGAGTCAGTGATGCCATCCAGCCATTTCATCCTCTGTCATCCCCTTCTCCTCCTGCCCCCAATCCCTCCCAGCATCAGAGTCTTTTCCAATGAGTCAACTCTTTCCATGAGGTGGGCAAAGTATTGGAGTTTCAGCTTCAGCATCATTCCCTCCAAAGAAATCCCAGGGCTGATCTCTTTCAGAATGGACTGGTTGGATCTCCTTGCAGTCCAAGGGACTCTCGAGTCTTCTCCAACACCACAGTTCAAAAGCATCAATTCTTCAGCACTCAGCCTTCTTAACAGTCCAATTCTCACATCCATACATGACCACTGGAAAAACCATAGCCTTGACTAGACAGACCTTTGTTGGCAAAGTAATGTCTCTGCTTTTGAATATGCTATCTAGGTTGGTCATAACTTTCCTTCCAAGGAGTAAGCGTCTTTTAATTTCATGGCTGCAGTCACCATCTGCACTGATTTTGGAGCCCAGAAAAATATAAAGTCTACCACTGTTTCCACTCTTTCCCCATCTATTTGCCATGAAGTGATGGGACCGGATGCCATGATCTTTGTTTTCTGAATGTTGAGCTTTAAGCCAGCTTTTTCACTTTCACTTTCATCATACCTTCTTTACAATGCCTTTATTATAACTTTCCCTTTCATCTTTGTATAATTAAGAATTATTTGTTTTTATGGGGTCCTAAGAGGGAAATGGCAACCCACTCCAGTATTCTTGCCTGGAAAATCCCATGGACAGAGAAGCCTAGCAGATTACAGTCCATGGGGTCAGAAAAGAGTCAGACACAAACTAGTGACTAAACAACAATAGCAAACATACTTGCTGCTGCTGCTAAGTCGCCTCAGTTGTGTCCGACTCTGTGTGACCCCATAGACAACAGCCCACCGGGCTTCGCCATCCCTGGGATTCTCCAGGCAAGAATACTGGAGTGGGTTGCCATTTCCTTCTCCAATGCACACACACATGCTAAGTTGCTTCAGTCGTGTCTGACTCTAGCAAACATATTTAATGAAGAATTAAAATTGTTTTTCATAAGCAAACTTTTAAGTTTTGACCTGAATTATTTTATTTTTCCTATAAACTCATAAATACTTTCCATAAAAGTGTAATCTCTGCTTGGGATCATTCGAAGGGCTTTACCTTCAGTTAATTTTCACAATGCTATGAATTTTGTAATTTTTTGCTTTTTTTGATGAGGAAACAGAGGCTCAGAGTTGTTAATTTTCCCGCTGTCACGTGGGAAATAAAGTCAGAGATAGGATTGGAACCCAGGTCTGAGTCATTCTGAACTAGGAAATACTAATGCCTTAGTTTGGGCTTAAATGGTACATATATTTCATTATCTTTATTTTCCCATTAATATTAAAATGGAATATTAAAATAATTTTATTTTTCATTAGACATTTTCAAATGTCTTTAATAACTATTAAACATTCATTATATGGATGTTTCATAATTCATTCAATTAGCTTCTTTATAAGTAATCTCCAGGGCATTCCCCAAACAGATCTAATCTTAAAGCTTTGTTGTATTGGTTTAACTTCAGTAAAGTCAATTATGTATTTCTCTAATTGAGGGATGTTACTACTTACTCAGGTTAAATTTTAACGGAGATTTTCCAGTGCATTTTAACTTTAGAAAATATTATACTGTGGGGATACTACATCTGATGATGGAAGAAAAACAGGAAGCGCTCCTGTTTGAATCAGTGAGGGAGGTGAGCAGCAGTTCTGTGCTACCTGACCCGCCCAGCAGATGGCGCCTTCACCGTGGAGACGTAAATTGCACCCTGGGGAGAGCTGCAGTTTTCACTGAATCATTGTAATTCTGTAGACAGAAAAATTCCTTACTTTTGCAGCTCTTGTCACTTTTAATTTGGAAAGATAAAGGACAGCATGTTAGAATCCAGGTATTTCATGCACTGAAAGTTGAAGTGAGGTTGGGATAAAGTGCTTAGAGATATCTGGGAAGGGGTAGAAGTTGGATTCCTTTCTTCAAAGTATACCAGGGAACAAGATTTTTGAAAGGAATGTGGGGCAGTCATAATTAAGCCTTTGTTTTTGAGTTTTTACTTTCTGAACATTGAAATATTTCATGTGCGAAGAAACACAAACAAGACCAGGAATAACCTGAGGCTGAAAACATTTGCAAATAAAGTATGCCAGGTGTTTCTTCTGTGTGGTGGATTTCTCAGTGTTCTATACCCTTGGATTGTGAAATATGCAATTAAAGTGGAATGAGAAATAAGAGAGACACATGAAGAAAAGTAACTGTGTTTTTAACTTTCCATGATTTGAATATACTTGAATTAAAATAACTAGACAACATACTTTTCTATCAAATCTAGTCTGGAGATGTATTTAGACGCTACAGTTAAATGAAACAGAAATTAATGTGTGTGTGTGTGTTTTTTAAATAACGCTTCTAAAACATTTGGGGAGTTATGGTTTTTACTTATCATAAATAGGTACATTTTTTTCTAATGTCAGAAAAATTCTTTCCCATACTTGAATTATTGAGAAGTTTTTATTTTATTTTCAAGGAAGAGTAGCTTAAAATGGATTGGATAATTTCCAAGATTTTTAAAAATATGTTCTGATCTAGCTTCAGACTGTTAACGCATATTTTACAAAGACAAGGCAATTTGGTAAAAATAAAAAAGTTTAGAAAATGAAGTTTTCTTAGCAAGAAATGGACTTAACAAAATAACTGTTTAAAAGCCTAGTTACTATATATTCGATTTGAACCAATAAAATCAAAACAGGTTTTTTGATGGAAATTGAAACACTAACCCTGAAATTTATATGAAAAAGAAATGTACCTAGAATACCAAAATTATCCTGAAAAAGAACAAAGCTGAAAGCCTTGAACTACCTTATTTTAAGACTTAACAATAAAACTATCATAGTTAAATTAATGTGGCAAGAACAGGCGGAGATCCTTGGAACCAACCATGTACCAACATAAAATAGTTAATTTTCAGGCAAAACTTTATAATGGAATAATAAGAGTCTTCTCAATAATGTAGTCAGGCCTATTAAAAAAACTTGGGGGTAAATGAACATTTACTCTTACCTCACATTGTCTAGAAATTAATTCAACATGAATCATAGATCTAAACAAAAAACTTAAGTCACAAAGCTCCTGGAAAATATATAACATCTTCAGAACCTTATGTTCGGGGAGTTTCTTTGTTTTGGGTACTATATCAGAATTAAACTTCCATTCATTGAAAACCACTGTAGAGAATGAAAAGCAAAGCCATAGACAGGGAGAAGATATTTGCAAAATATATATTGGACCAATTATTTATATTCAGATTATGTAACTAATTCCTACAAATCAGAAAAAAAAAAAGGATGACCTAACTTTTAAATTGGGAAATATCTTAAAGAACTTTACGAAGGAAGATTCCTAACTGACCAGTAAGTATGTGAAATGATGCTCTACATCAGGAGTCATCAAGGAACTACAAAATCAAACCAAAATGAGGTACTGCTATGCATACACTAGAATGACCAAAACTTTAAAAACTGGCCATACCCAGGATTGGTATGGATGCAGAGCAACTGGAGTTACCAATGTGGATTAGGATGGATCCTCAATTTAATAACTGGTGTTTTGGTAAGAAGTGGGAAATAGAATCCCAGAGACAGAGGAGACATACAGGGAAGAAGGTCGTGTCAAGAGTAGGTAGAGATTGAAGTCATGCTGACACAAGGCAAGGACTGCCAAGAATTGCCAGCAACCACCAGAAGCTAGAAGAAGCAAGTAAAGATTCTTCCCCAGAACCTTTGGAGGGAGTTTGTCTGTGATAGCACGTTGATGTCTCACTACCTGATTTCAGGAGTTCTAGATTCCTGAACTCTGAGACAATGCATTTCTGTTGTTTTCATCTACCCCATTTGTGGTACTTTGTTATGGCACTCATAGTAAATGAATACAACCACCTTAGAAACTTAAGTGATAACCTTGCTGCTGCTGCTGCTAAATCGATTCAGTCGTGTTCGACTCTGTGTGACCCCATAGACGGCAGCCCACCAGGCTCCTCCGTCCCTGGGATTCTCCAGGCAAGAACACTGGAGTGGGTTGCCATTTCCTTCTCCAGTGCATGAAAGTGAAAAGTGAAAGTGAAGTCGCTCAGTCATGTCCGACTCTAGGGACCCCATGGACTGCAGCCCACCAGGCTCCTCCGTCCATGGGATTTTCCAGGCGAGAGAACTGAAGTGGGGTGCCATTGCCTTCTCCGAAGTGATAACCTCACACACACACACACATATATATCTACCTCGAAGTGAAGTGTTAGTCACTCAGTTGTATCTGACTCTGCGACCCCATGGACTGTAGCCTGCCAGGCTCCTCTGTCCATGGGATTCTCCAGGCAAGAATGCTGGATTGGGTTGCCATTCCCTTCTCCAGAGGATCTTCCTGACCTAGGGATCAAATCTGAATCTCTTATGTCTCCTGTATTGGCAGGCGAGTTCTTTACCACTCGCACCACCTGGGAAAGACCTATCTTATGACTCATCAATTCCACTTCTTAGTGTTTAACCAGAAAGACACAGAAGTATTTGTGTGCAAAAATATTTGTATGAGAATATTGATAGTGGTCATGAATGGATGTGAGAGTTGGACTATAAAGAAAGCTGAGCGCTGAAGAATTGATGCTTTTGGATTGTGGCGTTGGAGAAGACTCTTGAAAGTCCCTTGGACTGCAAGGAGATACAACCAGTCCATCCTAAAGGAGATCAACCCTGAATATTCATTGGAAGGACTGATGTTGAAGCTGAAACTCCAATATTTTGGCCACCTGATGCAAAGAGCTAACTCATTGGAAAAGACCCTGTTGCTGGGAAAGATTGAGGGCAGGGGGAGAAGGGGACAACAGAGGATGATGTCATCATCATCAGAGGATGGTTGGATGGCATCACCGACTCAACGGACACGGGTTTGGGTGGACTCCAGGAGTTGGAGATGGACAGGGAGGCCTGGCCTGTAGTGGTTCACGGGGTTGCAAAGAGTCGAACACGACTGAGCGACTGAACTGAACTGATTGATAGTGGCTTTAATTGTTATAGGCAAAACTGGAAACAAATCAAATGTGTAAAATAAACACTATTCAGCAATAAAGAAAGAATAAAGTCTATAGTATGGTTGAACATCAAAAACCAAACCAGACAAGATAGTAAAAGAAGCCAGAAATAAAAAGAGTATTTATATAAAAAATCACTGCAGATGGTGACTGCAGCCATGAAATTAAAAGACGCTTGCTCCTTGGAAGGAAAGTTATGACCAACCTAGACAGCATATTCAAAAGCAGAGACATTACTTTACCAACAAAGGTTCGCCTAGTCAAGGCTATGGTCTTTCCTGTGATCATGTATGGATGTGAGAGCTGGACTGTGAAGAAGGCTGAGCGCCGAAGAATTGATGCTTTTGAACTGTGGTGTTGGAGAAGACTCTTGAGAGTCCCTTGGACCACAAGGAGATCCAACCAGTCCATTCTGAAGGAGATCAGCCCTGGGATTTCTTTGGAAGGAATGATTCTAAAGCTGAAACTCCAGTATTTTGGCCACCTCATGCGAAGAGTTGACTCAATGGAGAAGACTCTGATGCTGGGAGGGATTGAGGGCAGGAGGAGAAGGGGACGACAGAGGATGAGATGGCTGGATGGCATCACTGACTCGATGGATGCGAGTCTGAGTGACCTCCGGGAGCTGGTGATGGACAGGGAGGCCTGGCGTGCTGCGGTTCATGGGGTCGCAAAGAGTCGGACACGACTGAGCGACTGATCTGATCTGATTTATATGAGGGTCAAGGTCAAGCAAAATTATTTTCAGGGAATAAAAATCAGACCAGTATGGGAGGTGGTTGACCTGAGAGGGCCTGAAGGAACTATCTTGCTGCTGCTGCTGCTGCTAAGTCACTTCAGTCGTGTCCGACTCCGCGTGACCCCATAGACGTCAGCCCACCAGGCTCTCCTGCCCCTGGGATTCTCCAGGCAAGAAAACTGGAGTGAGTTGCCATGTCCTTCTCCAATGCATGAAAGCGAAAAAGTGAAAGGCAAGAGTACTGGAGTGGGGTGCCATTGCCTTCTCCGAAGGAACTATCTTAGGTACTGGGAAAGTTCTGTGTCTCTATTGTGGACATGTGGTGTTGATGTTCGTGTATAACATTTGATATAACATTTATCAGAACCCACTGAGCTATGTACTTAAGTAGATTCATTTTATTAAATGTAAATTATATCTCAACTTCCCTTGTGGCTCAACTGGTAATGAATCCGCCTACAATGTGGGAGACCTGGGTTCAATCCTTGGCTTGGGAAGATCCCCTGGAGAAGGGAGAGGTTGTCCACTCCTGTATTCTGGCCTGGAGAATTCCATGGACTGTATAGTCTATGGGGTCTCAAAGAGTCAGACACAACTGAGCAAATTCCAGCAGTTTCATATCTCAACAAATATAAAGAAACATAAATCTTGGAGTATTTCACCACATATGATATTTCCCTCAATTTAAAAAGAGAAAATCATTTAATTTTATGAAAATGTTTATCCCTGTTCTGTTTTTGAAAACTGTATTATCAAGTAATTTACTTTTTCTTTTCTAAGTTATCCAGTATAGCTTGAATATACGAACATCTGTCAGAGTCCACTTCTGTAAATGTTGGCAAAACCTTAGATTTCAATCTCCTTAATTGAGAGGATTCTAATAATTAATCAGGGCAAAATTTGCTATGTTAGCTATTTTGTTAGGAAGGGATAGGTCACTTTCAAGGGCCAATCGAATGCAAAATAAAAAGACCTGTACTGCGAACTAAGAATGCACAGCTTTAAATAAGCTTCAAAGTGTTCTAAGGCAATTTGCAGATGGGAGGAACAGACAGAATTTGGCCTGTCTGAGAACAAAGAACATACCAGCTTCAGGTGGGCAGTATCCAGTTCCGGTCTGACAGCTTCTTGGCAAGTATTATATGTATCAAGTGCGACTGGATGGAAAGAGGACCTGAGGGGAAACAGCAGAAAAGTGGGGGCAGGAGAAAGAGACAGGGAGGCCCCTGGAGGGAATCCGCATTGCTCAGTTGCTTCTGTATTTATGGTGCAGTGCCAGCGCCATCATGTGGTCATCAGTGGAATTTCAGAGGACGAAAACCATTCTTTCCTCAATATCTGTGAAGAGTGGAATAAAAAATCCAAATTGTCCCAAGAGTTTGAAAAACCTTGAGAGGAATATCACCCTATAAGTCTTTTCCACTTTAAAACCGAAGGAATTCTTGGCACCTAAATTAGTAACACATCTGGAATCGTGTTTGCTATCTGGTTATCTGTTATTTGCTCCTTCATTCATGGAACATTTATTAAACACTCTGTGCCAGACACTGTACTAAGCAGGAGGAAAGCAGGCATCATGGTCTTATGGGGCAGACAGACCTGCGATAAAAATATTAGAGCAATCACACAAATGCTCTAATGCAGGACTGGGAGGGCCAGTGCCTTTGAAATGAGCCAACTGGGAGCTTTTAATATTTGCCAGACTTGCTGTGTTACACCTCCCAAGCCCCCCATATTTGGTGTTATAATCTTATTTCCTGAAAAGCCTGTGTTGATCCTATTGCTTGTATCATTTTCCCGTAAGCCTTATACAATCTAGCTATAATTATTGATTGATATTTTGCTTGATTCAATAATTATTTATTGAGATTCTACTATATACCAGGCACTATTGTTAGCTGCAGGGAGATGCAGATACAAAGGGAAAAGACAAGGAATGTTTCTTTTTTTTAAGCTTATGTGTGAGGAGTGAACTATTAAGAAAAAAATATTTATATGTAATATATATATACATATATATATGCTATTTTCTTACTTTTAGCCACTTTTTTTGTTTTTATTTTCTCTTTCCCACCCATGTTATCCATTCCATACTTACTAGCTTGTGAACAATTATTCTAAACTGTTACAGGTTAGTTTGAGATTTTAAGTCAAACTGCTTGATTTTTAAATTTTTAATTTAAACTGTTAAATCAAGACTTCTTTCTCAGGGGTTCTGGGAAATTGACTTCACTTCCTATTGCTCAGAAGGGTTTCATTTATCAGTTAAGCTGCGAAGTCAGAATTTGGGACAAGACTTCTATCTTGGTTCTATTAAATGCTTCATTTGTCAGGTTTATTCTCAGTTTCTCCCAGCTGCTTTAGAGTCAGGCATGTAATAAACATGAACAGTCTCAGAATTTTATCATCAAAATAGCAAATTGTAGGGAGCTGGCAGCACTGTGTGTACACACCCAGCCCCTGCGCTCATGGCTCTCAGGGAGAGGACCACAGCTTCAGCCCCTCAGTCACACACAGAGTAGGCTGTCTTTCCATTTGCTCCACCTTTGGGAGCCAGAGCAGGGAAGGGAAACTCTTCTAGTGACCTGACATGAAAGAAGACTGAAATAATCGTACGGAACTTGCTAGAGGTAAGGGCCAGGAAGCCCTTCAAACTGAACTACCCTTCCCACCAAGTTTAACAGCCCAGGGCCACAGCTTTCTTGGGGCTTCCCAGATGGAGCTAGTGGTAAAGAATCCGCCTACAGTGCAGGAGAGACAAGAGACCCAAGTTTGGTTCCTAGGTCGAGAAGTTCCCTTGGAGGAGGGAACGGCAACTCACCCCAGTTATGCTTGCCTGGAGAATTCCTTAGACAGAGAAGCCTGGCAAGCTACAGTCCATGGGGTTGCACAGAATGGACCCAACTTACTTGACTTAGCACGCACACAGTGCCTCCTACTTGTAAGTCTTTTCAGCTTCCTGTTTGGCTTCTTTGGAAAGAATCTTCTATTTAAGTTTGTAGAGAGTTTTTTTTTTTTTTTTTTAATCTGAAGCTAAATATAGACATGTGTTACTTCATATAAAATATAATTGAAAATTCTATGCTTTGGCAGCTTCCTTATAGTTCCAGGGATTTCAAATATTAAACACCAAACCAACCTTACACTCTTTATGAATTTCAAGGAAAATATCTTTGGATTCACAGTACCATCTGAGAGGAAAAAAACAAAATCTTTGAAAAAAAACTTGTGATCAACAATGGAAAATATCATTTGCCTAAATCTCTGTATATTTACATTGGTTGCAGTTGCTGAAAAAGGTACTGTCTATATACTTTGGATAACTAAACTGAAATATTAGAAAATTCTCCTGTGTATCTGTGACTCTAACCTTTAAGGACTTAAAGCTGATCTATGTATGCTTATACATAAGAACAGTTATGTTTCATCACAATTTTAAACATATTATTGTGGGCTGTGCTCAGTTGCTCACTCATGTCTGACTGTTTGTGTCCTTATAGACTGTGGCCCACCAGGCTCTCTGTCCATAGAATTTTTCAGGCAAGAATACTGTAGTGGGTTGCCACGCCCTCCTCCAGAGGATCTTCCCGACCCAGGGATCAAACCCGCATCTCGAGTCTCCTGTGTTGGCAAGCAAATTCTTTACTGGTGACTATTAACTAAGTCCAATAAGAGAACTGAATCTTCATTTTTAAATGCATATTTTAAATACTTTTCAGACCTTAAAAAGTCACCTGAAAGCATGCCTTGCAATTTTATTTTTGAGGTCTTTGCATTTAAGACATACGAATGAACTGTTTTACCATTATGAAGAGAAATTGTGCTGTTCTCATCCCAGCATGCCTCTTCAGAATATTAACTGCTTTCCGCAAACCATCATTGGTTGAACCAATGAAGTGTCCTCACTGCACAACACAACAGAATGTACTGATGAGATAATCCTTTCCTTTGTGAAGAGCTGCTTCGAGAGACAGACTAACAGGCACACATTTTTAAGGTGGTGGTTCACAGCCAGCTTCATCAAACTGTATTTATAATCTTTGCAGTTTTATTGTAACATTAACTAGTGATATTCTAACGTCAAATAAATAGACTTTTCTATTGAAAACGATTAGTATTCTCATGGTCATACATTTTTGGAGAACTTATTTCTTTAAAATTTCCCTCAGCCTAACCCTAAGGTATCTGAGGTGTCTGATTAAGGTCATCAATACTGTAAACAGTTGATATAGAATCTTCAGGAATAAAGTCACACTTTCTCAACTCATGCCCCTGAACCCCCAAGTCTATCCTAGTCTTACAGAGTCTTGAATTGTCTTTAAAATCCCTTCAAAATGTAGGTCTAGTCTCTATGTTACTATAAGGGTCTAATTAATCAAATAGAACAAAGGAAATAATAGCTTTGTACACAAGGCAGTGAATGATATAGTGTATTATGCTTTCATGAGCCTCTTTTTCTGAGCCTGAATTTGAAAATCAAAATACCAACTGCATAGCAATAGTATTATTTACCCATTCTCATGAAGGAAAAGAAAGTTTGTATAGCTGGACACTGAGAGCAGAAAGTTATTTTACAGATTATTGCTCTAGTTCATTGCTTTAAAAGTTCCTCAACTGTGTCATTTAATAACACAATAAAATAACAATAACCACAATAAAATAATAACACTACTGTGGTCACACTGTGTGCTAGATACCGTTTTAGGCATCTCACATATACTGACTTATTTAACCCTTATGGTAGTGTTGTATTATCATTCCCATTTTACTGAGGAGAAAACTGAGTCAAAGGAAGGAGGAGCAACATCCAGAGTCATCACGAGAGGAGGTGGTGGAGTCAGGACAGAGACCTGCCACCTGCTCTTCCTGCTGAATGGATCCTCCCTACAATCCTGTCTGTAGGCTGAACTCCTCCTTCATCTCCAACTTGGATTGCAGAACATCTCCTCCCAAACGGCCCGCTGGATCATCAGATTCAGCACATTCCAGATGGAATGGAGGATCTGCTCCCATGCACCTGCTGCCTCCATCCTCGACTTCAGTTGGCTGACTCACCTCCTTAGTTGTGATGAAAATGCCGTCATCTCTTCCGTCCCCATCAATGATGCCTCACTCACACTTGGTCTCCGCCAGTTTCCATGTTCTACCTGTGAGATGCCTTTAGCATCTGTTTCCTTGTCCCCATCGGCAGGCTCCATTCTCTCCTAGGCAACTGCTTATCTTTCACCTGGACTTTTGAAATTGACCTTGAGTGGCTCTATCTTCATTCTCTCTTCTCCAGGGAATCCTACACACTGTACTCGGTGGAACTTAACTAAAACATACTTCAAATCATTCTTGCTGAGAAATTCCTAGTAGTTTGCTGATAAAATGCATAGTAAACTCCTAAACATTCCCCTGTAGGTCGTTTATATCATAACCTCAACCTTGTTTCCTTCCTTATTGCCATTTCATCCTTCTGTCTTTGCATATCCTTTGTTTGCTTGTGAAATGTTAATCAATTTGATTTTGTTGTGTTTGATCCACCATCGCAGTACCAACCCACTGCTTCCAACTCACTACTGAGTGTCTTGTCTCTCCCAAGTTCTAGAGAGATGTCCACTTGTTTGGCCACGTCTTCTTTCCAAATTTTTCATCTCTGTCCCTTCCCCTTCATCCACTTTAAATCTTGGTTCAAGCATTCTCACTTAGGCTAGAAAGATCAGATCAGATCAGATCAGTCGCTCAGTCGTGTCCGACTCTTTGCGACCCCATGAACCGCAGCACGCCAGGCCTCCCTGTCCATCACCAGCTCCCGGAGGTCACTCAGACTCGCATCCATCGAGTCAGTGATGCCATCCAGCCATCTCATCCTCTGTCGTCCCCTTCTCCTCCTGCCCTCAATCCCTCCCAGCATCAGAGTCTTCTCCAATGAGTCAACTCTTCGCATGAGGTGGCCAAAATACTGGAGTTTCAGCTTTAGCATCATTCCTTCTAAAGAAATTCCAGGATTGATCTCCTTCAGAATGGACTGGTTGGATCTTCTTGCAGTCCAAGGGACTCTCAAGAGTCTTCTCCAACACCATAGTTCAAAAGCATCAATTCTTCGGCGCTCAGCCTTCTTCACAGTCCAGCTCTCACATCCATACATGACCACAGGAAAGACCATAGCCTTGACTAGGCGAACCTTTGTTGGCAAAGTAATGTCTCTGCTTTTGAATATGCTATCTAGGTTGGTCATAACTTTCCTTCCAAGGAGCAAGCGTCTTTTAATTTCATGGCTGCAGTCACCATCTGCAGTGATTTTGGAGCCCAGAAAAACAAAGTCTGACACTGTTTCCACTGTTTCCCCATCTATTTCCCATGCAGTGATGGGACCAGATGCCATGATCTTCGTTTTCTGAATGTTGAGCTTTAAGCCAACCTTTTCACTCTCCACTTTCACTTTCATCAAGAGGCTTTTTAGCCCCTCTTCACTTTCTTCCATAAAGGCTAGAAAAGTATTTCCAAATGAGGTAGCTAATCTACCTCATTCTATATTCTCCTTTATTAAACCCACTCAGCGTTATCAGTATCAGAGCGACAGCATCAAAACACAGGCTTTTACCGTATCAATTCTCTGTTCAAAAGTTAGAAGGACTTCTATTTATTATAAATCAAATTCCAAAGAGGTCTCCATATGGCATAACTCCAGGGAACCCTATTCAAATTTTATTCTACTGGAATCTGCAGACCTCTTAGTTTAGCATTAAGCAGTGTTTTGAGAGCCAATACTAAAAATATTATTGTATTAGAACCACCCTCCACTCTCCCAACCCCTGCAATGTAGACACCACCACCAGTAAAGAAGGATCACTGCTTTCTGTGGTGTACTGGGGAAGCACTGAGCCAAATATTAATAGGTTCTTTTTCCTCAAGGACTTTCAGATGTCTTCAGTGTTCCCATGTGTATTATGAAACTTCAAAAAGAATCTCTATGGAAAGGGATTATTTTTGTTTTCCTCAGTCACTCTTTGGTATTTCCCAGAGTCCTCAGACCTAGATTTTAGGAAATCCTACCCCTAACCCCATCCTTTGCTCCTTTCCTTGCCCAGGTGCAAGGACACCTCAGAACGGCCTTCCCTGACCATCATGGTGGAAGTTGTCATCCCTCCCCTGTGCCATCATCCAGTTTTGTTTTCTTCATACTGTTTGTCATGATTCGATGTGATGGTGCTTACTGCTAGTCACTTGTTCATTTATCTTTTGCTCTAGCATGTAAGAGCCAAGGGAACCAGCCTTGTCTGGTGTTACTGTCTCTCCACCTGGAAT
The DNA here is from genome assembly GCA_935064755.1 of Tragelaphus eurycerus. NCBI lineage: Eukaryota > Metazoa > Chordata > Mammalia > Artiodactyla > Bovidae > Tragelaphus > Tragelaphus eurycerus. Next base: position 4,282,550 of record CAKXYN010000015.1, read on the forward strand.
ATTACCTGATACACTGAATGAAGTTTGTTTGTTTGTTTCCCCGGGAGGACATATATGTTCCCACCAAAAGCCTTGCTTGTGTTCATCTCCGTATTTCTCTACCTACCTAACTGAATTGAGGCTTATGTTGCATGACTGAAATAAAAGTTTCTCCTTCCTGATGACCTGAATCATCCCAAATGGTATCTCTTCTACTGAACTCTATAATGTTAATCTCTGAATAAGTTCATATATTTTGAACAGTTAATATTTTTTACAGAGAAAATGCTACCTCATTCCCCCAACTGTAGGGAATTTGCCTTGTGGCCAGGATTGGTGTTATACAGTGGATGTCTTCAGAATACCCAACACATGGCTTCTCGGGTAAGTGATAAATACATGTTTCTTGACTGAGTAGATATTTCTTTTCTGCCCCTTGAAGGATGTAGTGCCTTGCTCATATGTGGATTCCCTGGGAGGACTCCGTCTTAGCAGGAAGTATGTTCTGTGGTGGCAAGGAAACAGAGTTTCTGCAGCAGGAGACTCTTGGGAACTTCATTTGGGTTCTCCTGTATGTGCTTTCTGGCAATTCCACGTGTTTGATAAGTCTCCCCTGCCATTAGCAACATGTAACAGAAGCAGGGGGTGGCAGGGGTGGGGCAGTCTCCCTTCTGGCCTACAGAAAAGGAACTGACAAGAGTGTGATCAGCCAGAGAGAGAGGGAATATGGACCTTTCAGGGGAGCAAAGAAAGAAGGTGCCTCTTCTCAGTTTACAGAAGGAGTTTGCCATTAAAACAACAATTTTAAAATGTGTGTATGATATGTTGTTTTGAGAATCCATTTCCTTAAAGTGCTTAATTTATATTATTTCTGCATACATTCTTTCATATAGAATATGACAGAGGGAAATATGGAAAATATAACCGATCAAATAGTTTTGTAATGGCCAAGAATTTTTCAATTTAAATATAATATACACAAGGGATACTGTTTGGGTGGAGATGCTATACATTCTCACCTTTAATATTTGTATTCTCAGAAAAAGTAGCTGTAATTGGAAGGAGTTGGAGTGAAAAGGTATAATGAACAAATTAGGGGAAGAGCAGACTTTGGGACCAAATAATACAATATGAATGAAAACTCTTGTCTTGTGTATACGTACATGGCCTTCAATGGAGCAGAGAGAGCAAAACCTCCCTGGCATCAGGGTCTTGGGTTGAGACAACACTTCCTGTAACAAATCAACAGTCATGTGCATTTATATATAAATCACTTGAATGTTAATCCATCTTTAAATTTATCACAGCAATTCCATTTCTTTTATGTAGAAATAAGATGTTCTTTGCTGAGACAGGTTAAGGTATTGGGTTTTCATCCAAGTGTTGTGGATTAGGAACATCTGGAGACCCTAACCTTTTTTTTTTTTTTAATTAATGAAAAGCTTATAAGGCGTAGTGATTTATAACTTCTGTATATTTTAGCATGCCATCTGATTTTTTTCCTGGTAGAACTTTATTTCATTTGGAACCATTATGTGATGATGTAATATGCTACATATGAAACTTTTCTAATGAAAAAAGCCAGTATATCTGCTGCATGTCAAATTACATAGCCAGGAGAGGCATGATTTGGAGCTGACTCCGCCTAAGTGTTTGGATCTTCTGGAATGTTGTCAGGGTGCTAGTTTCAGCATGTCTCCAACCATTCCATCTCAGCCTAGCCTGGGACCTAAAGAAGAAAACCCCCATTTGGCAGAGCTTTGAGATGCTCTGTGAGAAAAAGAGAAAATGTGTTGGGTTACCAGATACATTTGAGGAATTGCAGAATTCTAAGTCTCCTGTTTGGAAACTCATAAGACGTATTAGCATATTAAGGCTTTGAGAATTCCTGTGCTTGTGTGTGTGCTCAGTCCAGTCATGTCTGACTCTTTGCGACACTACGGACTTAAGAGCTCTGCAAAATTGGCTCTGACCTATTCCCTTTACTTCCCTATCTTCATCTCCCATGTCTCTCTGTCACTCTCTGGCAACTCTATTGAAATGGGTTAGGCACAGTCACTGCGTCTGTCCCTGGGTTAGGCACAGTCACTATCTGTGGGTCTCCAGGATGCTAGGTATTCTAGGGGGCCTCTGTGAGATGAGGGGAGCATCTTAGCTCTGTTGCATGTGCCTCTCAGCCTTGACTCCTCAACTAGTAGAGGACTAGTCTCCGGACAGAGACGCAGGAGCCAGCAAGCCTTTCTATGAGCGTGTGTCGGTTTGCTAATGTTCTGTTGGCCAAAGCAGGTCACCTGGCTAGACACAAGCTCAGAGCAGGCAGGAACTCAGTGCTACAAAGCCTTAAACTAAGAGAAGTAAGTCAGACAGAGAAAGACAAATATCATATCATATCACTGGGGAATCTAAAAAGATCATACAAATGAACTTATTTACAAAACAGAAACAGACCTGCAGACTTAGAGAATGAGTTTATGGTTGGTGAGGGCAGGGCTGAGAGAGGGATATATTGGTAGTTTGGAATTGACACATATAAACTGCTATATTTAAAACAGATAAACAGCGAGGACCCATTATAAAATAAATAAAATTTAAAAAATACATACCAAGAAAATGTGGATATAGCAAGGGGGAGCAATTCAGGGTCCTTTTGTAAACTACTATATCTGTTGGAACTTTAAATTTTTTGTTTCCCTTTACTAGAATATAAGCTTCTTAGAGGCAGGGTTTTGTTTTTGTTTTAAATCTGTTTTTTTTTGTTGTTTTTTTTTAGCTCCTTACTTTTTATCACAAAGAACAGTAACCTGTATATAGCAGGTACTCAATAGATATTTGTGAATGAATACATAAAAATAAACCTGTTTAGTGTGGTCTAAGTCAACATTTTCAAATACCTTTTTCAGTTGATCCCATTTTTAGTAGAAAGCTAGATAAAATTTTATTGGAAACTAGAAACCCTTCGAATATCTTATGCCTGTCTTACTGAGAATTAAAACTCCAGTAATTAATGGAAAATGATCTTCACTGGAAAATTCCATGGACAGAGGAGCCTGGCAGGCTATGGTCCATAGGGTTGCAAAGAGTCAGACACAACTGAGAATGCACGCATGCATGACGATCTTTACTGGAAGAAACATTTCTTGGTATTTATTGTGCTTTCTTTCATTCACCTAAATTCTAGTAAATGACTTCCATGTACCAGATGTGTACTAGATGCTCATGGTAGAGAAAGAATATAGCTGCTGTCTCAGAGGTCTCAGATGAGCTGAAGAACAAACCTCTACAGCAACTTCGAGCAATAGGATATGCTTTATTGTAAAGTTGTTAACACAGCCCCCAAGAACACAAAAGAAGAAGTGTTCAAATGTTCTGTAAGACATGAAAGAGAGCATTCTATCTTTGACCACCACCTCTATTTAGACTGATAAAGTCACTCTTTTAATACAGAATGGTTTTTGCCAACATAGCTGTTCACACCATTTACTCGATTTTTCACCCATCCAGACATCCACCCTTGTCCTCTGTTTTTCATGAGTCCTACCTATCTTTCAAGTCTGATGAGCAATGAAACATTCTTTGAGTTTGCTCCCTGAATTCCTCTGAATTCCATAGCATTTATTGTCTGTCATATTCATGCATAATACCTGCAGATATCTATTCTGCTGTTTTTTAAGCAGACTAACTTTCATATTGTTCACTTTTTCATGTGTGAATATTTTGTCTTTTCAAAGAATTAACCATCCTGAAGGTTTTGTTGTTGTTTAGCCCCTCAGTCATGTCCAACTCTTTGTAACACCATGGACTGTAGCCCACCAGGCTCCTCTGTCCATGGAATTTTGCAGGCAAGACTACTGGAGTGAGTTGCCATTTCCTTCTTGAAAGTAGGAATTGTGTTTCTTTTCTGGAATTGCTAAAATTAATGCCTGCTATAAGTGTTGCTGCTGATTAATTAGAAAGATATACTGAAAACAAAGTTTTAACCTTCATTCTTCACCTGATTATGGTCAGACCTGATAATGCATGTGGGCTCTTGGCTGTCAGTAAAGAAATATTTCTACTTAGGACTGGTGTTTATGTACTTGGTCTTCATCTGTGTTGAAAACCAGTTACTACTTTATATAAAGCTGCAACCATGAGCCAGTATTTGTACAGGTTGAAATAAAAGTGACAAATTTTAAGAGGTTTTGGAAATGAATAAGAGAAGATTTTTAAATACCAAACTATAAATGCATAGGGAATAATGAGATTTCACTGTTGACAAAGAAAATATTGAAAAGGGGAACAACAAAACAGCAAAGATAAGTTACCTGCTGTTCTTTGGCTCCAGGACAGAGCAGTGAAGCATTTGTCATCGGTCAATTAGTTTTGCAATTTATACACACCTTTGTATTCTATCCATCAGCCCCACAAAGCTGCCCTTTAGGGGGAAATTTTGCTTCACATGGTGCTTGATGTTCAGGAACCCCCCTCCCCACAACTAAACTGCAAAACTATCAAGTGAATTCATTTAGGTTGAGAAGAATATGAATCTTACATTTGACTTGGAGGCCTTTAAAAATGCAAAAAGGAGCTTATCAGTATGCCAAGTATTCACAGATAGAAACCACTCCAAGTCATAATAATGATGAGAAGAGAAAGGAAATTGTTAGTTTACTCGGTTATGGTAATTAAGTCAAAAGAACCTGTTGCTGCTAAGTCACTTCAGTCGTGTCCGACTCTGTGCGACCCCATAGATGGCAGCCCACCAGGCTCCCCTGTCCCTGGGATTGTCCAGGCAAGAACACTGGAGTGGGTTGCCATTTCCTTCTCCAATGCATGAAAGTGAAAAGTGACAGTGAAGTCGCTCTTGTTCTGATCCTATTAAAGACTGTGTCTCACTCCATACATTTCTGGGCAGGTGACAGACTATATAGACCATTCAAAACTCCTTTTGTTCTACAATCTCCAAGGAACTTCTTACACTTATTTACAGCTCTCTTATATTAGGGGATGGGTGCTGTGTACAGCTGATCAATTAACTGATTGCTTATGATTTTTTTTTCCATTTTAAGTGAATACATTTGGTTGGAGGTCTCACTGGTATTCATCTTAAGCCTTATCCTTTTGGAATGAGCTAACAATGGATGTCTCCCACCTGCACAGTTGAAAAACCTGTTGCTGGACTCTGAGTAACCTCACAAAAGTCAGAGCTGTGACCTAAAATAAATTCTTTTCCTCAAATCTGGTGTTAGCTAAATACATCAGTAAACATACACATATGCTAGAATATATAGTTTTTTTAATAGAGATTTTATATAGCTATATTCTATTAAACTTGAATTTATTTCATTCCCACATTTTTTTCCTTTCCTTTTTGATATATGTAGGTATTATAAGGAAACACTTTTTGTTATTTGATTACATTAAAATCAGTTCAGCTCTAGTTAATGCAATAAGATAAGGCAAGATTGATCAGAAAGATATGAAATTGTCTTTATTCACACATGATATGATCAACTATGTTAAAAATCCAAAAGAACTGAAAAAATAACTCTGGGAACAAATGAGCAGCCACAGCAAGGGTGCAGGATACAAGGTTAATATACAGAAATTGTTCACTTTTCTTTGTACTAGCAATGAAAATGTAGAATTTGAAATTGTAACCAAAGATAAATATTAGAAAATCATCCTCAACATAAAAAGCTACCTGGATGTGTAATTTCTTTTTAGAAATACCTTCCTCCCTCTAGAGAACAATAGACGTGAGTTTATAAAATTAGAAAAGCAAATTTTAAGTATTATGCTAGTTTTCACCTAACAAACTGACAAAGATTCTTTTTTAAGTAAAAAATTTATTTTTAATGTATTATTTAAAGGTTATACCCATTTATGGTTATGAAAATATTGGCTATATTCCCCATGTTATAAAATACATCACCATAGTCTATATTATTCTTTTAAGTTCAGTTCAGTTGAGTCACTCAGTTGTGTCAGACTCTTTGCAACCCCATGGACTGCAGCACGCCAGGCCTCCCTGTCCATCACCAACTCCCAATGTTTACTCAAAATCATGTCCATTGAGTCGGTGATGCCATCCAACCATATCATCCTCTGATGTCCCCTTCTCCTCCTGTATTCAATCTTTCCCAGCATCAGGGTCTTTTCAAATGAGTCAGCTCTTCACATTAGGTAGCCAAAGTATTGGAGTTTCAGCTTCAACATCAGTCCTTCCAATGAACACTCAGGGTGTTCTCCTTTAGGATGGACTGGTTACATCTCCTTGCAGTCCAAGGCAATGGCACCCCACTCCAGTACTCTTGCCTGGAAAATCCCATGGACAGAGGAGCCTGGTGGGCTGCAGTCCATGGGGTCGCTGAGTCAGACACGACTGAGCAACTTCACTTTCACTTTTCACTTTCATGCATTGGAGAAGGAAATGGCAACCCACTCCAGTGTTCTTGCCTGGAGAATCCCAGGGACTGGGGAGCCTGGTGGGCTGCCGTCTATGGGGTCGCACAGAGTCGGACAAGGACTAAAGTGACTTAGCAGCAGCAGTCCAAGGGACTCTCAAGAGTCTTCTCCAACACCACAGTTCAAAAGCATCAATTCTTTGGCACTCAGCTTTCTTCACAGTCCAACTCTCATATCCATACATGACTACTGGAAAGACCATAGCCTTGACTAGATGGACCTTTGTTGGCAAAGTAACGTCTTTGCTTTTTAATATGCTGTCTCGATTGGTCATAGCTTTCCTTCCAAGGAGTAAGCATCTTTTAATTTCATGGCTGCAGTCACCATTTGCAGTGATTTTGGAGCCCCCCCCCCCAAAATAAAATCAGCTACTGTTTCCACTGTTTCCCCATATATTTCCCATGAAGTGATTTGATGGGAGGCCATGGTCTTAGTTTTGTGAATGTTGAGCTTTAAGGCAAACTTTTCCACTCTCCTCTTTTACTTTCATCAAGAGGCTCTTTAGTTCTTCTTCACTTTCTGCCATAAAAGTGATGTCATCTGCATATCTGCTATTATTGATATTTCTCCCGGCAATCTTGATTCCAGCTTGTGTTTCCTCCAGCCCAGTGTTTCTCATGATGTGCTCTGCATATGAGTTAAATAGGTAGGGTGACAATATACAGCCTTGTCGTACTCCTTTGCCTATTTGGAACCAGTCTGTTGTTCCATGTCCAGTTCTAACTGTTGCTTCCTGACCTGCATACAGATTTCTCAAGAGACAGATCAGGTGGTCTGGTATTCCTGTCTCTTTCAGAATTTTCCACAGTTTGTTGTGATCCACACGGTCAAAGGCTTTGGCATAGTCAATAAAGCAGAAATAGATGTTTTTCTGGAACTCTTGCTTTTTCGATGATCCAGCGGATGTTGGCAATTTGATCTCTGTTTCCTTTTCCTTTTCTAAAACCAGCTTGAACATCTAGAAGTTCACGGTTCACATATTGCTGAAGCCTGACTTGGAGAATTTTGAGCATTACTTTACTAGCATGTGAGATGAGTGCAATTATGCAGTAATTTGAGCATTCTTTGGCATTGCCTTTCTTTAGGATTGGAATGAGAGCTGATCTTTTCCAGTCTTATGGCCCCTGCTGAGTTTTCCATGAAATTAAAAGACGCTTGCTCCTTGGAAGGATAGTTATGACCAACCTAGATAGCATATTCAAAAGCAAGAGACATTACTTTACCAACAAAGGTTCGCCTAGTCAAGGCTATGGTCTTTCCTGTGGTCATGTATGGATGTGAGAGCTGGACTGTGAAGAAGGCTGAGCGCCGAAGAATTGATGCTTTTGAACTGTGGTGTTGGAGAAGACTCTTGAGAGTCCCTTGGACTGCAAGGAGATCCAACCAGTCCATTCTGAAGGAGATCAATCCTGGAATTTCTTTAGAAGGAATGATGCTAAAGCTGAAACTCCAGTATTTTGGCCACCTCATGCGAAGAGTTGACTCATTGGAGAAGACTCTGATGGTGGGAGGGATTGAGGGCAGGAGGAGAAGGGGACGACAGAGGATGAGATGGCTGGATGGCATCACTGACTCGATGGATGTGAGTCTGAGTGACCTCCGGGAGCTGGTGATGGACAGGGAGGCCTGGCGTGCTGCAGTTCATGGGGTGGCAAAGAGTCGGACACGACTGAGCGACTGATCTGATCTGATCTGAGTTTTCCAAATTTGCTGGCATTTTGGAAGTGCTGAGTACAGCACTTTCACAGCATCATCTTTCAGCTCAACTGGAATTCTATCACCTCCACTAGCTTTGTTCATACTGATGCTTCCTAAGGCCCACCTGACTTCACATTCCAGGATGTCTGGTTTTATGTGAGTGATCACACCATTGTGGTTATCTGGGTCATCAAGATGTTTTTTGTATAGTTCTTCTATGTATTCTTGCCACCTCTTTTTAATATCTTCTGCTTTTTAAGTTACTTTTTTTTTTCAATTTTTCTTTTATTGAAGGATAATTGCTTTAAAGAATTTTGTTGTTTTCTGTCAAACCTGAAAATGAATCAGCCATAGGTATATCCCCTCCCTTTTGAACCTCCCTCCCATCTCCCTCCACATCCCACCCCTTAGGTTGAACAGAGCCCCTGTTTGAGTTTCCTGAGCCATACAGCAAATTTCCATTGGCTATCTATTTTACATATGCTAATGTAAGTTTCCATGTTACTCTTTCCATACATCTCACCCTCTCCTCCCCTCTTCCCATGTGCATAAGTCTATTCTCTATGTCTGTTTCTCCATTGCTACCGAGTAAATAAATTCTTCAGAACCATTTTTCTAGATTCCGTATATGTGCATTAGAATACAATATTTATCTTTCTCTTTCTGACTCACTTCACTCTGTATAATAGGTTCTAATTTCATCTACCTCATCAGAACTGACTCAAATGCATTCCTTTTTATGGCTGAGTAATATTCCATTGTGTGTAGGTACCAAAACTTCTTTATCCATTTATCTGTTGTTGGGCATCTAAGTTGCTTCCATAGTCTAGCTATTGTAAACAGCACTGGAATGAACAATGGGATACATGTATATTTTTCAACCCTGTTTTCCTCAGGGTATATGCCTAGGGGTGGGATTGCTAGGTCATATGGTGGTTTTATTCCTAGTTTTTTAAGGAATCTCCATACCGTCTTCCATAGTGGCTGTATCAATTTACATTCCTACCAACAGTACAAGAGCATTCTGTTTCTCCACACCCACTCCAGCATTTATTGTTTGTAGACTTTTTGATGGCCATTCTTACTGGTGTGAGATGATAAATCATTGTGGTTTTGATTTGCATTTCCCTAATAATAATGAGCAATGTTGAGCATCTTTTCATGTGTTTGTTAGCCATCTGTATGTATTCTTTGGTGAAGTGTCTGTTTAGGTCTTTTCCCCACATTTTATTGGGTTGTTTGTTTCCTAGTATTGAGTTGTATGCACTGCTTGTATATTTTGGAAATTAATCCTTTGTCAGTTGTTTCATTTGCCATTATTTTCTCCCATTCAGAGGGTTATCTTTTCACCTTGATTATAGTTTCCTTTGCTGTACAAAAGGCTTTAAATTCAACAGGTCCCATTTTTTTTACTTTTGTTTTATATCTTTTACTCTAGAAAGTGGGTCATAGAGGATCTAGCTTTAATTTATGTCACTGAATGTTCTGCCGATGTTTTCCTCTAAGAGTTTTATAGTTTCTGGTCTTACATTTAGGTCTTTAATCCATTTTGACTTGATCGTTGTGTATGGTGTTAGAAAGTGTTCTAATTTCATTCTTTTACATGTAGCTGTCCAGTTTTCCCAGCACCATTTATTGAAGAGGCCGTCTTTGCCCCATTGTATATTCTTGCCTCCTTTGTCAAAAATAAGGTACCCATACATGCATGGGTTCATTTCTGGGCTTCTATCTTGTTCTATTGGTCTGTATTTCCGTTTTTGTGCCAGTGCCATACCGTCTTGATGACTGTAACTTTGGAGTATAATCTAAAGTCAGGAAGATTGATTCCTCCAGGTCCATTCTTCTTTCTCAAGACTGCTTTGACTATTTGCGGTCTTTTGTGTTTCTATATGAATTATGAAATTTTCTGTTCTAGTTTCTGTGAAAAATGCCATTGGTAATTTGATAGGGATTGCACTGAATCTGTAGATTGTGTTTGGTAGTACAGTCATTTTCACAATACTGATTCTTCCTACCCAGAGACATAGATTATCTCTCCATCTGTTTATGTTATCTTTGATTTCTTTCATCAGTGTCTTATAATTTTCTGTGTACAATTCTTTTGTCTCCTTAGGTAAGTTTATTTCTAGATATTTAATTCTTTTTGTGTTAGTGGTGAATGGGATTGATTCCTTAATTTCTCTTTCTGTTTTTTCATTGTTAGTGTATAGTAATGCAAGTGATTTCTGTGTATTGATTTTGTATCCTGCAACTTTGCTAAATTCATTGATTAGCTCTAGTAATTTTCTGATACTGTCTGTTGTGTTTTCTATGTATAGTATCATGTCATATACAAACAGTGAGAGCTTTACTTCTTCTTTTCTCATCTGGATTTCTTTTATTTCTTTTTATTCTCTGACTGCTAGTTGGGACTTCTAAAACTATGTTGAATAATAGTGGTGAAAGTGGACACCCTTGTCTTGTTCCTGATCTTAGGGGGAATGATTTCAGTTTCTCACCTTTGAGAATAGTATTTGCTGTAGACTTATCATATATGGCCTTTACTATGTTGAAGTAAAGCGCCGAAGAATTGATGCTTTTGAACTGGAGATCAGCCCTGGGATTTCTTTGGAAGGAATGATGCTAAAGCTGAAACTCCAGTATTTTGGCCACCTCATGTGAAGAGTTGACTCATTGGAGAAGACTCTGATGCTGGGAGGGATTGAGGGCAGGAGGAGAAGGGGACGACAGAGGATGAGATGGCTGGATGGCATCACTGACTCGATGAATGTGAGTCTGAGTGACCTCCGAAAGCTGGTGATGGATAGGGAGGCCTGGCGTGCTGCAGTTCATGGGGTCGCAAAGAGTTGGACACGACTGAGCGACTGATCTGATCTGATCTGATGTTGAAGTAGGTTCCTTCTATGCCCATTTTTTGAAGAGTTTTAATCATAAATGGGTTCTGAATTTTATCAAAGGCTTTTTCTCCATCTACTGAGATTATCATATGGTTTTTATCTTTCAATTTGTTAATATTGTGTATCACATTGGTTGATTTGTATATATTGAAGAATACTTGCATTCCTGGAATAAACCCAACTTGATCATGGTGTATGAGCTTTTTGATGTGTTGCTGAATTCTGTTTGCTAAAAATTGGCTGAGGATTTTTGCATCTGTGTTCATCAGTGTTACTGGCATGTAGTTTTCTTTTTTCACGTTGTCTTTCTTTGGTTTTGGTATCATGGTGATGGTGCCCTCAAAGAATGAGTTTGAAAGTGTTCCTTCCTCTGCAGTTTTTTGAAAGAGTTTTAGAAGCATAGGCATTAGCTCTTGTCTAAATGTTTGATAGAATTCTCCTAGGAAGCTATCTGGTCCTGGGCTTTAGTTTTTAGGGACATGTTTGATAACAGCTTCAATTTCAGTGCTTGTAATTGAGTTGTTCATAATTTCTACTTCTTCCTTGTTTAGTCTTGGAAGATTGAACTTTTCTAAGAATCTGTCCATTTCCTCCAGGTTATCTGTTTTATTCCCATATCGTTGTTCATAATAGTCTCTTATAATCCTTTGTATTTCTGCATTGTCTGTTATAACCTCTCCTTTTTCATTTCTAATTTTGTCAATTTGATTCTTCTCTCTTTTTTCTCTTGATGATTCTGGCTAAAGGTTTGTCAGTTTCGTTTATCTTCTCAAAAGAACCAGTTTTATTAATCTTTACTATTGTTTCTTTCATTTCTTTTCCACTTATTTCTGCTTTGAACTTTATGATTTCTTTCCTTCTACTAATTTTGGATTTATTTTGTTCTTTTTTTTCCCAGTTGTCTTAGGTGTAAAGTTAAGCTGTCTATTCGATGTTTTTCTTGTTTTATGAGATAGGATTGTATTGCTATAAACTTCCCTCTTAGAACTGCTTTTGGTGCATCCCATAGGTTTTGAGTTGTGTTTTCATTGTCATTTTTTTCTAGAAATTTTTTTATTTCCCTTTTGATTTCCTCAGTAATATGTTGGTCATTTAGAAACATGTTATTTAATCTGTATGTGTTTGTGTGTCTTACAGTTTTTTTCTTGTAATTGATATCTAGTCTCATAGCATTGTGGTCGGAGAAGATGCTTGATATAATTCAATTTTCTTAAATTTATTGAGGTTTGATATGTGACCCAAGATTTCATCTATCCTGGAAAATGTTACATGTGCACTTGAGAAGAAGGTGCATTTGGATGGAAAGTTCTGAAGCTATCAATGAGATCCATCTCATCTAATGTATCATTTAAGACTTGTGTTTCCTTATTAATTTTCCATTTTGATGATCTGTCCATTGGTGTGAGTGGGGTGTTAAAGACTCCTACTCTTATTGTGTTACTGTCAGTTTCTTCTTTTATATATGTTAGTGTTTGTCTTCTGTATTGAGGTGCTCCTATGTTGGCTGCATAGACATTCACAATTGTTATGTCTTCCTCTTGGATTGATCCCTTGAACATTATGTAGTGTCCTTCCTTATCTCTTGTAATATTCTTTATTTTAAGGTCTGTTCTTTCTGATATGAGGATTGCTATTCCAGCTTTCTTTTACTTCCCATTTGCATAGAATATATTTTTCCACCCTCTCACTTTCAGTCTGTATGTGTCTTGAGGTCTAAAGTAGGTTTCTTATAGCAGGATATATATGGGTCTTGTTTTTTATCCATTCAGCCAGTCTGTGTCTTTTTCTTGGAGCGTTTAATCCATTTACATTTAAAGTAATTATATATATATATATGTTTCTAATGCTATTTTATTAATATTTTGGGGTTGATTCGTAAATCTTTTTTCTTCTCTTGTATTTCTTGACTTTATAAGTCCATTTAACTCTTATTTTAAAGATGGTTTGGTGGTACTGAATTCTCTTAAATTTTGCTTGTCTGAAGAGCTTTTGATTTCTCCATCAATTTTGAATGTGATCCTTGCCAGGTACAGTAACCTTGGCTGTAGATTTTTCCCTTTCAGTACTTTAGGTGTATCCTCCCATTCCATTCTGGCCTGCAGAGTTTCTGCGGAAAGATCAGCTCTTAAGTGTATGGGGTTTTCCGTGTATGTTACTGGTTACTTCTCCCTTGCTGCTTTTAATATTCTCTCTTTGTGCTTAGTCTTTTTTAGTTTAGTTAGTGTGTGTCTTGGTGTGTTTCTCCTTGGGTTTATCCTGTATCTGACTCTGTACCTCTTGGACTTGATGGACTATTTCCTTTTCCATGTTAGGGAAATTTTCAACTATAATCTCTTTAGAAAATTTCTCATAAACTTTCATTTTCTCTTCTTCTTCTGGGACCCCTTTTGATCGAATGTTGGTGCATTTGATATCATCCCAGAGGTCTCTGTGTCCTCAGTTCTTTTCATTCTTTTCAGTTTATTCTGTTCTTCAGAAGTTATTTCCACCATTTTATCTTCCACCTCACTGATTTATTCTTCTGCTTCAGATATTCTGCTGTTGACTCCTTCTAGAGTATTTTTAATTTCAGTAATTCTGTTGTTTGTCTCTGCATGTTTATTCTTTAATTCTTCTAGGTCTCTGTTAATTGATTCTTGCATTTTCTCCATTTACCTTCAAGGTTTTTGATCATCTTTACTATCATTATTTTGAATTCCTTTTCAGGTAGTTTGCCTATTTCCTCTTCATTTGTTTGGACTTCTGTGTTTCCAGTTTGTTCCTTCATTTGTGCAATATTTCTCTGCCTTTTCATTATTATTTTTTTAAAATTTATTATGTTTGATGTCTCCTTTTCCCAGGCATCAAGGTTGAATTCTTTCTTCCTTTTGGTCTCTGCCCTCTATGTTTGGTCCAGTGGTTTGTGTAAGCGTCTTATAAGGTGAGATTTGTGCTGAATTTTTGTTTGTTTGTTTTTTCGTCTGATGGGCAATGCTGAGTGAGGTGGTAATCCTGTTTGCTGATGATTGGGTTTGTATTTTTGTTTGGTTTGTTATTTAGATAAGGTGTCCTGCTCAGGGTGCTAATGGTGGTTGGGTGATGCTGGGTCTTGTATTAGTGGCTTCCTTTGTGTGAGTTCTCACTATTTGATACCCTGTAGGGTTAGTTCCAGAGAAGGCAATGGCACCCCACTCTGGTACTCTTTTGCTTGGAAAACCCCATGGACGGAGGAGCCTGGTGGGCTGCAGTCCATGGGGTTGCTAAGAGTCAGACGCAGCATCAGGGTTAGTTCTCTGGTAGTCTAGGGTCTTGGAGTTAGTGTTCCCACTCCAAAGGCTCAGGGCTTGATCTCTGATCAAGAAATAAGATACCACAAGTAGTTTGTTATGGCATTGCTGCTGCTGCTGCTAAGTCACTTAGTTGTGTCCGACTCTGTGCGACCCCATAGATGGCAGCCCACCAGGCTTCCCGTCCCTGAGATTCTCCAGGCAAAAACACTGGAGTGGGTTGCCATTTCCTTCTCCAATGCATGAAAGTGAAAAGTGAAAAGTGAAAGTGAAGTCACTCAATCGTGTCTGACTCTAGCGACCCCATGGACTGCAGCCTACCAGGCTCATGGCATTAAGTGAGATTAAAACAAATACCCCAAAATGAGAAACCAAACATGAACCCCAGACAAATGGCAGTTACAAAATCAGGCAAATAATAATTAAAATAATGGAATATACACATATATATATATACCCACGAGCAAAGTCAAAACAGTCCAACAAAAATAAAGTACAATAGATTGACCTGGAGAACAAAAGAAATTAAAAATTATATTTACCAGTCAGGAACAAAACTAACTAAAGCATAAACTGGAAAACAAAACTAAAGCAAGATGCCAAGTGGGGAATAAAGCAATGAAAACAAAACTAACAAATATTTTGAGAGGAAAGGAAAGAAAAGAAAGAATAGATATGCAAAGTTAAATAGAAGTAGATAAAGAAGATTTATATATATTAAAGATTAACTGAAAGGGGGAAAGAACAGTAGGAAAAGCAAAAAAAGAATAAATGTAGAAAAAATAATAGGTTTAAAAAATCAAAGTGAGAGAGAGAGAGAGAGAGAAACTCCCCACAACTGCAAAAGCTCGATAGAGCAGCAGAGGTTTATAACAACAATAAAAATTTTGAAAAAAAAAAAAAGCTCAAAAGCTTAGATATCATAGTGCCAAATAAACCAACTATCGCAGAGGGGAGAAAAAAAGAAAAAAAAAGAAAAAAGAAAAAATCCAAAAGAATCTACAGAATAAGTCAAAACATAAGAATAATAAATATTTTTCTTGAGTCACTGCTGTTAGAGTCCTTTCCCTTGCTGAGAGTCACAGTCTACCTCACCTCCCTAGGATGCCTTCTAACACTATGCTAATCGCTGGACCTGCTTTGAGGACATTTCAGATTCTAATCTGCTCCTACTCCTCTGTGTTCTTGCTTCCAGTGTCCACAGCATCAGAACTAGTGTGTTTTCTTTTGTGGGAGTGCTCAATGTCTTCATATATTCCACAGACACAGTCTGCCTAGTTAATCGTGTGGATTTAATCTGCATTTTGTACAACTGGTGGGAGGGTTTTGGATCTTATTCCTTAGACACACCGCCCCTGGGTTTCAATTGTGGTTTTATTTCCACCTCTGGATATGGGTCATCCACTGGGGTTTGCTCCTGAGGCTGCCCTGGAGGACTTGGGTTTTCCCTTGTGAGGGCAAGGTGTGGAGGTGATGCAGCTGCTTGGTTCGCAGGGATTCTGGCAGCACCAGGTACTGAGGGCGGTTGGTGGCTAGAGCAACAGGAAATACAGTGCTCTAGAAGGGTATGGCAACCAGTATTGGCCAATGTGCTCCAGTATTCTTGCCTGGAGAACGCCAGTCACTGACAGAAAAGCCTGCCAGGCCACAGTCCAGAGGGTCACAGAGTCGAACACTACCGAAGCGACCCTGTGTGCGTAGACAAGAATTTTTTTGCCTGTGGCAGCTCTGCCCCTCTATTTCTTTGCATTGATCCCTGAAGAAGGCTTTCTTATCTCTTCTTGCTATTCTTTGGAACTCTGCATTTAGATGTTTATATCTTTCCTTTTCTCTTTTGCAAAGAGAAAATGCAAAGAAATAGAGGAAAACAACAGAATGGGAAAGACTAGGGATCTCTTCAAGAAAATCAGAGATACCAAAGGAACATTTCATGCAAAGATGGGCACGATAAAGGACAGAGATGGTGTGGACCTAACAGAAGCAGAAGATATTAAGAAGAGGTGGCAAGAATACACAGAAGAACTGTACAAAAAAGAGCTTCAAGACCCAGATAATCATGATGATGTGATCACTGACCTAGAGCCAGACATCTTGGAATGTGAAGTCAAATGGGCCTTAGAAAGCATCACTACGAACAAAGCTAGTGGAGGTGATGGAATTCCAGTGGAGCTATTCCAAATCCTGAAAGATGATGCTGTGAAAGTGCTGCACTCAATATGCCAGCAAATTTGGAAAACTCAGCAGTGGCCACAAGATTGGAAAAGGTCAGTTTTCATCCCAATCCCAAAGAAAGGCAATGCCAAAGAATGCTCAAACTACCAAACAATTGCACTCATCTCACATGCTAGTAAAGTAATGCTCAAAATTCTCCAAGCCAGGCTTCAGCAATATGTGAACTGGGAACTTCGTGATGTTCAAGCTGGTTTTAGAAAAGGCAGAGGAACCAGAGATCAAATTGCCAACATCCGCTGGATCATGGAAAAAGCAAGAGAGTTCCAGAAAAACATCTATTTCTGCTTTATTGACTATGCCAAAGCCTTTGACTGTGTAGATCACAATAAACTGTGGAAAATTCTGAAAGAGATGGGAATACCAGACCACCTGATCTGCCTCTTGAGAAATCTATATGCAGGTCAGGAAGCAACAGTTAGAACTGGTCATGGAACAACAGACTGGTTCCAAATAGGAAAAGGAGTACGTCAAGGCTGCATATTGTCACCATGTTTATTTAACTTATATGCAGAGTACATCATGAGAAATGCTGGACTGGAAGAAACACAAGTTGGAATCAAGATTGCTGGGAGAAATATCAATAACCTCAGATATGCAGATGACACGACTCTTATGGCAGAAAGTGAAGAGGGGCTAAAAAGCCTCTTGATGAAGGTGAAAGTGGAGAGTGAAAAGGTTGGCTTAAAGCTCAACATTCAGAAAACGAAGATCATGGCATCTGGTCCCATCACTACATGGGAAATAGATGGGGAAACAGTGGAAACAGTGTCAGACTTTGTTTTTCTGGGCTCCAAAATCACTGCAGATGGTGACTGCAGCCATGAAATTAAAAGACGCTTACTCCTTGGAAGGAAAGTTATGACCAACCTAGATAGCATATTCAAAAGCAGAGACATCACTTTACCAACAAAGGTTCGCCTAGTCAAGGCTATGGTCTTTCCTGTGGTCATGTATGGATGTGAGAGCTGGACTGTGAAGAAGGCTGAGCGCCGAAGAATTGATACTTTTGAACTGTGGTGTTGGAGAAGACTCTTGAGAGTCCCTTGGACTGCAAGAAGATCCAACCAGTCCATTCTGAAGGAGATCAATCCTGGAATTTCTTTAGAAGGAATGATGCTGAAGCTGAAACTCCAGTACTTTGGCCACCTCATGCGAAGAGTTGACTCACTGGAGAAGACTCTGATGCTGGGAGGGATTGAGGGCAGGAGGAGAAGGGGACGACAGAGGATGAGATGGCTGGATGGCATCACTGACTCGATGGATGTGAGTCTGGGTGACCTCCGGGAGCTGGTGATGGACAGGGAGGCCTGGCGTGCTGCAGTTCATGGGGTCGCAGAGAGTCGGACACGACTGAGCGACTGATCTGATCTGATCTGCTCTGCCCCAGTGAGAATTGGTGAAGGTCGCGTAGCTGCTTGGCTTGTGAGGGCCCTGGCGGTGCCAAGTGTGCAGAGACACAGACTGCTACCACCACAGGAATTATGGCCCTATCAGAATCTTTTTTCAGACCTGTTGTACCTGACAGTCAGAAGGCCTCTTTGGCCAGTCTTTCTCCATAGCTCTGCCCATTCAGGCACTTAGAAAGCCTCCTTGCCTGGGGTCCTTCTCTGTTGTCTGGCACATCAGAAGGGCCCCCCACCTGGGGTCCTACTCTGTAGATCGGCATGTCAGGCACTTAAGGGGGCACCCTGGGTGGGGTCCTACCCTGTAGTTCAGTGCATCAGGTGTTTGATGGGCCAGCCTCTCTATTGTTCAGCTGCCAGTGCTGGCGTGTGGGGGGAGAAGGGCTATGGTGATGGCTCCATCCCTACACATGACTTGGCAGTATCGCCTTGCTTCCATGGCTGCCCGGCCAGGCATTTCGCACCACAGTCTCCTCTCTTACATCCCCTTGATCTGTCTCTCCGCAGTCAACAACAGCCTTTGCCCTGCGATTGCTCCACAGTCCCTCAACTTCAGCTCCCAGCCACTGTGCCATCTAGGGTATGTATGGCTGTGGCAAGGACTGTCTGATTCTCATTCCATTTAGGCTGCCACAGACCAGCTGTTTCCCTCTCAGCCTTAAATATTTCTCCTCTGACGCAGACAATTGCCCCAATGTGGGGATCGGATTCCTGCTTCAGTTCCCCCACCCACCGAGGGCAGGTTCAGGGCTGCTAACACTCCCATTTCCCCCACTAGTTCCTTCATCCTACCGAGTTTTGCATGGGTCTGTATAATCTTTTCACGTACTCCTGTCTGCTCTCAGTTGGTGTTCTGTATGCATTTCTGTGTCTGAAGGTGTATTCCTGATGTATCCATGGAGAGAAATGTATTTCACATCCACCTACTCCTCCACCATCTTATTCCTCTGTAGTCTATCTTATATGAAATAGTTTGTACCTCCCATGCCCCAATGCCTATGTTGCATCCTTTGTATTTTTCAGATTCCACATATAAGTGGTATCACACAGTTTTGGCCTTTCTCTGTCTGACTTATTTCATTTAGCCTAATATCCTCCAAGCCCATCTATGTTGTTACAAATGGCAGAATTCCATTTTTTTTAGGGCTTAGTACTATTCTGTTTTATACACACACATACATACACACACACAAAACACAGTATTCCATTGCTATCTAAGTCCCTTTAATTGTGTCTATCTCTTTGCAACCCTATGGACTGTTGCCTGCCAGCCTCCTCTGTCCACGAGATTCTCCAGGCAAGAATACTGGGGTGGGTTGCCTTGCCCTCCTCCAGGGGATCTTCCTGACCCAGGGTTGGAATTTGTGTCTCTTATGTCTCCCGCATTGGCAGGAGTGTTCTTTACCATTAGTGCCAAATGGGAAGACTATATATGCATATAGACCACACACACACACACACACACACACACACACACGTTCTTTATCCATTCATCTACTGATGGACACTTGGATTGCTTTCATACTGACAATTATGAATAATGCTCCTAGGGACATTGGGGTACATGTATCTTCTCAATTTAGTATTGTTTTTTTTTTTTAATATATATGCACAGGAGTGGAATTTCTAGATCAAATGGTAGTTCTGTTTTTAATGTTTTGAGAAAACTTCATACTGTTTTCCACAGTGGCTGCACCAATTTACATTCCCACCAAGAGTGTACAAGGTTTCCTTTTACTCCACATCTGTGCCAACACTTGTTATTTGTGTTCATTTTGATGATACCATCCTGACAGATAAAAGGTGGTACCTCATTGTGGTTTTGAATTGCATTTCCCTGATTATTAGTGATGTTGAGCATCTTCTCATTGCCTGTTGGTCATCTGCATTTCCTCTTTGGAAAAATGCCTATTTAATTTTTCTGCCTATTTTTAAATTGGGTTGTTTGCTTTTTGATGTTGAATTGTATGAACTATTTATCTATGTTAAATAGTAATCCTTTGTTGGTCATACTTGTGCAAATATTTTCTCCCATTTAGTATGTTGTCTTATTTTTCAATGACTTTGTTGTCAAAGCTTTTAACTAGGTCCTATTTATTTTTGTTTTTCTTCCTCCTTTTCTTTAGGAAACAGATTAAAAAAAATATTGCTGTGGTTTATGTCAAAGAGTATAGTGCCTCTGTTTTCCCTCTAGGAGCATTCATTCCTACATTTAGGTCTTTAATACATTTTGTTTATTTTTATATATGGTGTTAGAGAATGTTCTATTTTCATTCTTTTACATTTAGCACTCTAATTTTCTCAGCACCACTATTGAAGATACTGTCTTTTTTCCTTTGTATATTATTGCCTACTTTGTCATAGATTGATTAACCATAAGTTGAGTTTATTTTTGGGGTCCCCGTCCTGTTCCATTGATCTGTGTGTTTGTTTTTATGCCAGTACCATACTGTTTTGATCACTTAGCTTTGTAGTATTGTTTGAAGTCAGAGAGTATGATACCCGAGTCTTTTCGTCTTTCTCAAGATTGTTCTGGCTAGGGTATTTTGTGTTTCCATACAAATTACATCAAAATTATTTGTTCAGGTGTTGTGAAAAATGCCATTGGTAATTTCATAGCGATTGCATTGAATCTATAGATTTCCTTGGATATGATACTCATTTTGAACAGTATTGCTTCTTTCAATCCAAGAACATGGTGTACCTTTCTGTTTTGTGTCATCTTCAATATCTGTCATCAATGTCTTATAGTTTTCTGAACACAAGTCTTTTACCTCCTTAGATAGGTTTATTAGATAGGTTTATTCCTAGGAATTATGTGCTTTTTGATACAATGGTAATAGGCTTGTTTCCTTACTTCCTCTTTCTAATAGTTCATTGTTACTGTATACAAATGTAACAGATTTCTGTATATTAGTTTTAAAGCTAAAATAGAATTCACCATAACAAAAAGAAACGGGGGCTTTCATTTATAGTTATACATTAATATCATTTTCGAGAGCATTTATTTTTTACCTTATTTTCATTCCATTGCTTTCTGTAAAATTTTACTCTCAAACATTAAATTGGTATTGTGAGGAGAGTGGAGAAGACAAGAAGCACGACTCAGTCTTATGATCCACTACTCCTTCTTTTCCTCTCTGCTTTTCCCCCTCCCTCTCTGTCTGCCCCACCTTCTTTCTCTCTCTCTAAAATGTTGAGAGATCGAGGTATTTAGTCAGTAAAGACAAATTACGAGTTTATGCCTATCTCTTCTCTAGTACAAAATGTAGATAATATAGAAATTTCTTTTCAGATTATTTTCTTGCCAAATGGCAAGGAATTTTTCAAGGACACACTAAAGATTTCCTGCCTCTGTACTCTTGGCTCATTGTACCAAGTTTCTGGCATAACCATTGAAAGAAATTTAAAAATATATGCTCTATTAAATTTGATAGGAACATTTGCATTTTATAGAGAAAAGATTAACACATGATATATTTAATTTCAAGCTTTTGCAGACTCATTTTAATTTTTCACTAGTATCACAGGGTGGAAACTAGCAACTTAAGGGCCATTTTGTTACTTTGTCTAGTCAGACAGACTTGGGATTCTTGGGGAGAGGACTGTTTCAGCATGACAAAATGGATATGCACACATGAACTAGACACAGAATTACTGTGCATATATATTCCAGCCTCATGTAGACTAACAGTGAGGCATCCCTTGTCACACTTGACCAGAGGCACATTTTGATTGCCCAGGGTTAGTGTTTATGTGTAAAGTTTCCTAACAGTAATCTAATTCTCAGCTTTTAGGAACTTGGAATTTTCAGAACAGAAAGAAAAAGAGATCTCTTGTCAATTCCAGACTTTCTTCTCCTTAATCAGAATTCTTAAACTCTAATCTTTCTTTGTCTTGTTCTCACATCAGTCTTTGTTGATGAAGTTTCTAAATTGGAGAGAAAAGTGAAAATATTGTCAGGGAAGATTTCTCCAAGAATTTATAGTACTTTCCTCATAAAGTATATTTATAGCTAAATGTAAGTGTCAAAATTTAATTTTAAGTATTATCTTTCATGTGAGGATGTGAGCATGCTTAATTAACAATAATTAAGCTTCTTGAAACATATGTTTTATGGTCAATTTAGTGGTAGGCAAGCAGACATTAAGGTAATACAGACCTCAAACTAGGCCCCATCTCCTACAGATAGATAGTACTCTGTGCTGAGTACCCAGGACAACTCTCACATGTGGAAAGCTAACCAGCTTCCTAAAATTAAGGTCTCTGCTTTTAGAGAGCAAAAGAATGCCCTGGGAAAATATGAGCAAAATAAAACAAAAGGGATAAAAGCATTTTAAGGAAAAGGCTTAGGAGTCTCCTGGGAGAACAAAGTCCAAACTATAAAATAGCAGACAAAAATACATGTAAAATGTTAAGAGGAAATACCATAAACATTTTTACTTAATTACTGGTTCAGTGTTTGTGGGATTAATATCCTGTCTTCTGCCTGTACCCGTTTCAAACAGGAGTGGGGAAAAGAAAAGGAGCAAGCACAATCAGAGATATTTTCTTGAAGATGCAGAAGAAATAAGAAATTAATTTTTCTAAAAATTATTTTGCTAAGAAATCCACTCTATTTCTTTTTTAAATACATGATTAAAATTTTTATTTAAATGTCAGACCATAAGGAATGTTGAAGTATTTTGGAATATCTAAATGTTTCCAGCTGCTATCTTAATTTTAAAATATTTCTTAAAGGGAATTTCCAGGCTGTTGGCAGCAACAAAATAGAATTTTTCTGTTTTTTTCCTCCTTGTTTCTGTTTCTATTATTGGATTTCACAATGTAGCATATGATTTTCTTTGGAGAGGCAATAAAATGCACTCATTTAGAAATGTATATCATGAGATGGTTAGGTAGCATCATCAACTCAATGGACAAGAATTTGAGCAAATTCCATGAGATTGTGGAGGACAGGGAAGCCTGGCATGCTGCAGTACATGGGGTCACAGAGAGTTGGACACAACTTAGTGACTGAACAACAACAATAATATAAAAGTATACATTTACGTTAGTTTGGAGTTTTTCAAGTTAGTGGAGAATGGTATATTAAGATACGGTGTTTCCCTACTGATGCTAGAAAATCAGAACTAGAAGGAATGTATTTTGACAAAAGATGTCATATAGAGAAGTAGAGATTAAGCTGGGGTTAGACATCACATGCCTTGCCCTGAGGACACAGGGAGTCCAAGGTTCAATCCTTGGGTTGCCCAGCAAAATAAACGTGCAAATAAAAAACAATTTCCAGATTTCTGAAGGTGGTATGTAGGAAACAAAAGACAGGGATGTTATTCATGAAATCTCCTCTAACCTAGGTCCTAAAACTCTGATTAACAAGCCTGTAGACTGAAGTTAGTCTTGCAAACCAAAGATAAAAGAAGTGTCTATCATATGTCTCCACTATATTTGAGTTATGTCTTCTCCCATTCCCTCTTCTTTAAGAGAGAATCTGCAATATCTGTAATTCTGAGCTCTTCCTTTTGGCCTAAGCTGCCTTCAGAAATAGTGAATATGAGACAAAAAGAAGGGGTTAGATAGTCTCTTTCACGAGTTTTGAAGTGAGGCTACTGAGAGAATGAATTCGTAATCTGTGGCGACCAAGGCGAGGAGCACTTAGGCAGTCCCTCAGATGAAGGCTGACTTTTTAGATTGACTTGGATGGTGTGCAAATAAATCAGTCCCCCAAAAAAGTGAAGTGGAGATAAGGAACATTGCAACCAGAGACAGAGACAGGCAGATACTGCTCTCAAGATGTTCCTGAGTGTGTCTTGTGTTCAGAGGACTGAGCTCCAAGCTGGATAAGGGCTGGGGAGTGTGGTAGGCTAATGAGGCACTCAAAGACATGCCCATGTCCTCATTCCTGCTATCTGTAAATACTACCATATTTTGAAAATGGGTCTTTACAGATGTGATGAGAATCTTAAGATGGAGAGATCTTCCTCGCTTTTCTGGGTATGTCCTAAATGCCATCATGAGCATCCTGGTAAAAGAGAGGCAGAAGAAGATAAGACACACAAAGAAGGGGATGAGGCAATGTTACAAGAGAGGCAGAGATTGCAGTGATGTGGCCACAAGTCACAGGGTGCCGATAACCCCCAGAAGCTGAAAGGATCAGAGGACAACTTCTCTCCTAGAGCCTCCAATGGAAATGCAGCCCCCTTCTTCCATTTTGTCTCATGAAAACAACTTCAGATTTCTGGCCTCCAAAACTCGGAGAGAATAGATTGCTGATGGCTTAAGCCACCGGGTTTGTAGTCATTTGTTACTGCAGCTATAGTATACTAATACAGGGATTTCCTTAGCACAAAATGAAACATTCTGTTTCCAGGCAGTTAAAAAGCAATTAGATGGGAAAATCAAGCACATAGTTAACTTAAAAAAAAGTAATAAAGTCCTTATGTAAAGGGTTGGTTAGCAAATGGCCATGAATTGACAGAAGAGTGAATATATAATCTCACCTAGTGTATTCTAAAATGTGTGCTAGCGACAGCTGGTAGCCCAACTGGTAAAGAATCCTCCTGCAATGCAGGAGAACCCAGTTTGATTCCTGGGTCAGGAAGATCCCCTGGAGAAGGGATAGGCTATATCCCACTCCAGTATTCTTGGGCTTCCCTGGTGGCTCAGATGGTAAAGAATTCACGTGCAGTGTGGGAGACCTGGGTTCAATCCCTGGGTTGGGAAGATTCCCTGGAGGAGGGCATGGCAACCCACTTCAGTATTCTTCTCTGGAGAATCCCCATGGACAGAGGAGCCTGGTGGGCTACAGTCCATCGGGTCTCAAAGAGTCAGACACAACTGAACAACTAAGCACAGTACAGAGACAGCATTAGAACTGGGCCCTGAAGTTAAACACAATTAGAGAATATTTTAAAATTTAAAGTGACAAAGCCCATAAGTGCATGATTGATACATTGTATCTTCCTCTCTCCTCAATGAAAATAATGTCTTAAAAAAAAACAGACTGAAAGTAAGTGAAATATCCCTTACAAGATGCTAGGCCAGCCTGTGAACAAAGATCACTTTGTCTAATGATAAAGGTATGCATTTCTGTCAAACTTCTCCATTTATAAAACATAAAGTAAGCATTCTCAAAATTTATAGAATAGATCAAAAGTCAGATCTTTAAAAATTTTTTTTTATCTTTATCTTCTTTTTTTCCTCCCAAAGGTGCAAAAGTGCTCATTGTGTATTCGTGCTCAGTTGCTCAGTCGTGTCTAACTCTTTGTGACCCTGTGGACTGTAGTCCACCAGGCTCCTCTGTCCACTGGATTCTCCCAGCAAGAATACTAGAGCGGGTTACTATTTCTTCCTCTACGGGACCTTCCCAACCCAAGGATCTAATTCGTGTCTCTTATATCTCCTCAATGACAGGTGGATTCTTTACCACTGTGCTACCTGGGAAGTCTGAAAATGTACATTGAACAGTATTAAATCTGAAAATTACTTTTCCCACTCTATCTTCTGAATTATCTCAGTTTTTCTTTTAGGTGATTAATGGCTTCTTTTTTACAGGAAAGGAGACAGGGCTATATATTTGAAAAACAATCAATGGTAAATGACCACATTAGTGAAGGAGGAATAGAGTTCAAATTCATAATAAATTAAAATTTACTACTCTCTCTTTGCAAGGCTGAGAAACTCCTGTTTAGTTGGAATACTGAGGATGGATATTCTGTAAGAAGTAAGCTCACACAGGTTATGGCCATGAAATATTCCCTGCTTGTTACCTTCCAGGACTGCTTTCTGCTCAAATCTGTCATCTGTATACTTACTGTATATATTAAGCTGCTCCTTTCCAAAAAGGAATTTATTAAGTAATATGCTTAGATTAAAAAGTGCCAACAAACATTACACATGGATATTCCTAGATGATTCCGAGACAAGTTTGGGTTGTATAAGATAAAAACATCAGGCCAAATTCTTCAGAAACTTGCCAAGGAAAAACACTGCTGCTTCCAAATGAAAAAGGAAACAAAGCATATTAGCTCCGGTAGACATTGTAATGCTTTCCAGTATCCAGTTATCTCTCCTTTGTGAGTGTAAAGGAGACTACGTTTCCCAGGTCCCTGGCAATGAGGTCAGGCCATTGACTCATTCTTGTTCATGAAATATGATTGGAAAAGCCTCTGTGTGGTTGTCTACTATTCTCTTGAAAGAAGTTCTAAAATTATATTTTTTTTAATGAGCTTCCGTGAGCTACAGATTTTGTGGAGCAGAACAAAGTACTCTTGTATTGAACATTCAGAGTTAACAAGAAATAACCTTTGTTGTATTAGGATGCTTAGATAGCAGAGTTAGTTTGCTACGTTACTTTGCTACTGTAGTATAACCTGCAGTTTATGCTGACTAATTCTATACTAGTCAACTGAAAAAAGAAATAGGCAAACAAAAACTTACGTTTAGAAAAAAAAACAAGAAACTTACTTGGCTAACAGTACTGTGACTTTGCATGTATTTTTTATATTTGTATATTTCTTTGTATATGTTTGTATCCATAAACAGTTCTCATGGATGGACAAATTGTACTTTAAAAATTGTTATCTCAAAAATTGTATCAAGCACAAAATGAAGATAACCACTTTGTACTCTAAGAGATCTTTGTGTTTGGTAGTTCTATTCCCAGATGTTTTGCAAATAGAATGTACTCTAAAGTAAGCTGGCATTTATCTATTGCCAGAGTTCGGATTTCATATTGGTGGCTTCTTCCAAGTCGTTCCTTAAATGCTTCCAGTGTTTACTTCAAACACATGTGAATTTCCCAGCATTTTGACTCAGGTTGTTTTCTTAGCTGTTCAGTTCAGTTCAGTCGCTCAGTCATGTCTGACTCTTTGTGACCCCATGAACCTCAGCACACTAGACCTCCCTGTCCATCACCAACTCCTGGAGTTCACCCAAACTCATGTCCATTGAGTCAATGATGCCATCCAATGATCTCATCCTCTGTTGTCTCCTTCTCCTCCAGCTCTCAATCTTTCCCAGAATCAGGGTCTTTTCAGATGATTCAGCTCTTCACATCAGGTGGCCAAAGTATTGGAGTTTCAGCTTCAACATCAGTCCTTCCAATGAACACCAAGGACTAATCTCCTTTAGGATGGACTGGTTGGATCTCCTTAGCTGTAGAATGGTGTTTTATATGAAGAAAGGAGGAAATTGTTGAAAACAGTTATTGAGGCTTATTCTGGTTCTTTCCTTAATGTTATTTCAAGCCATGGAAACACCTCCATGGATCCTGGTAACATGTGAAGTTTTTTCCTACTTACCTGAAGTAGCAATTTCACCTTGGGAATGAGAATAGTTAAAAAGTGTGAAGATGTTTACGGGTATGTCTGTTTCTGATGGTGAACCACAAATGTTATATATTGCTCCTCCATTCTCAGCATTTCATTTCTGTCTTTTTAGGTTGATAGAGTTAGTTGGTTGCATTAACTATTGTTTTGATTATTAAATATGTACAGTACATCAAACATTTAAGTAACCACCATGTGCATGCTAAGTGTTAAATCTCTTCAGTTGTGTCTGACTCTTTGTGACCCCATGTACTGTAGCCCACCAGGCTCCTCTATCCATGGGATTCTCCAGGTAAGAATACTGGAGTGGGTTGCCGTTTCCTCCTCCAGGGCATCTTCCTGACCCAGGATCAAACCCATGTCTCTTATGTCTCCTGCATTTGCAGGTGGGTTCTTTACCACTAGCTGACACCACTATTACTCAAAAATTATAGAGATATCTTGCAAATGAATAAAAAATGACAAATGGCCCCATAAGAAAATAGAAAAAGGATACGAACAAGCAGTTTACAAAAGAGGAAATCAGGATACCCATTATACATATAAAAAGATGTCCAATTTCACTAGATAAATAGTATTTTTTAGCCATAAAACTAGACATAATTATAAAATCTAATAATGATTAGCATGTCAGAAAAGTAAATTTTAATAAATTATTACTAGAAGTGAATATGATATAATCAATGTTCAATTTTTGGTAGAATGGTTTCTAATTATTTAGTGTTATAGATTGAATAGTTCAGTTAAGTTCAGTTCAGTTGCTCAGTCGTGTCTGACTCTTTGTGACCCCATGAACTGCAGCACACCAGGCCTCCCTGTCCATCACCAACTCCCAGGGTTTACCCAGAGTCATGTCCATTGAGTTGGTGATGCCATCCAACCATCTCATCCTCTGTCATCCCCTTCTTCTCCTGCTCTAAATCTTTCCCAGCATCAGGATCTTTTCAAAAGAGTCAGCTCTTTGTGACAGGTGGACAAAGTACTGGAGTTTCAGCTTCATCATCAGTCCTTCTAATGAACACCCAGGACTGATCTCCTTTAGGATGGACTGGTTTCATCAATTCTTCAGTGCTCAGCTTTCTTTATAGTCCAACTCTCACATCCATGCATGACCACTGGAAAAACCATAGCCTTGACTAGACGGACCTTTGTTGACAAAGTAATGTCTCTGCTTTTTAATATACTGTCTAGGTTGGTCATAACTTTCCTTCCAAGGAGTAAGTGTCTTTTAATTTCTGCAATCACCATCTGCAGAGATTTTGGAGCCCCAGAAAATAAAGTCAGCCACTATTTCCACTGTTTCCCCATCTATTTGCCAGGAAGTGATTGGACCAAATACCATAATCCTAGTTTCCTGAAAATTGAGCTTTAAGCCAACTTTTTCACTCTCCTCTTTCACTTTCATCAAGAGGCTCTTTAGTTCTTCTTCCCTTTCTGCCATAAGGGTGTCTACCCAAAAAAGATATCTTGAATTCTTTACTCCTGGTACCTCAGAATATGGTTTAATTTGGAAATAGAATTATTTCTATTGGAAATAGAAATATTGTAATTGGTTAAGATGATGTCATACTTGAGTAAGTGGGCACCTAATCTAACATGAATGATGCTCTTGTATGAAGGTGGCCATGTCAAGATAAAAGGAGAATGCCACTTGAATGTGGAGGCAGATTAGATTTATGCTGTCTCAAACCAGAGAATGTCTGTGGCTACCAGAAGCTGAAAGTGGCTAGAAAGTGCCCTCTTCTAGAGATGTGGTTGATTGTATGGCCCTGCTAACACCTTGATTTCAGACTTCCTGGAATTTCAGAACTTCTAGAATTGGAAAACAACACGTTTCTGTTGCTTTAAGTCACCCAGTTCCAAGCACCTTGATAGCCATAGAAAACAAATGTATCTACTAAAGCTGACAACGTGCAATTGATAGTCCCCAATTCTACTTACCTTTCTCACACATTCACACAAAGAACCTAGTGTTCAAACTAAGATTTGCCAGAAGTATTCTAGGGACCTGAATATGAGATGGTTATATGTGTTATGTATGGACCTCAATAACTGATGTGTCCATAGAAGTATCCTAGGGACCTTGATAAGAGATGGCTATATGCATACAGAAAGATGAGGGTAAAGAGCAGTGAGCTAATATGGTTTTGGCCTCTCACCCTAGCTTTGTTTATTGGTTTTGTTTAACATTTCCCTTAAATAAAGACTTCCATCACTAACAATAACCTTGAAAAGAACTGGAATAACAAAATGTTATTTTCTAAAGTGATGACATTTCCTTCGTGTAAGCCCTTTGATCTAATTTAAAGCTTTTTTAATTTGCACCTGCATTTTGTATAAGTACTTTTATCTTTTTATTATGCATGTTATAATTTGGTGAAGGCTTTTCTCTCTCCTGGTATTTTTACTCTTATATAAGTCTCATTTTATTCGTGACATATTTGTAGTACTAATTTATCTATTGCTTGAATTAAGATTTTATTAATCACTTATTTGTTAGTTATTTTAACTTTTTACTTCTACTTTTTTAGTAAATATTATGTTTATTTTATATTGTGGTATATTTGATTAACAATGTGTTAATTTCAGATGTACAGCAAAGTGGTTCAGTTTTACATATACATATTTATATTCTGGATCATTGAAAAAGCAAGAGAGCTCCAGAAAAAGATCTCTTTCTGCTATATTGACTATGTCAAAGCCTTTGACTGTGTGGATCACAATAAACTGTGGAAAATTCTGAAAGAGATGGGAATACCAGAGCACCTGACCTGCCTCTTGAGAAATCTGTATGCAGGTCAGGAAGCAACAGTTAGAACTGGTCATGGAACAACAGACTGGTTCCAAATAGGAAAAGGAGTTCGTCAAGGCTGTATATTGTCACCCTGTTTATTTAACTTATATGCAGAGTACATCATGAGAAATGCTGGGCTGGAGGAAGCACAAGCTGGAATCAAGATTGCTGGGAGAAATATCAATAACTTCAGATATGCAGATGATACCACCCTTATGGCAGAAAGTGAAGAAGAACTAAAGAGCCTCTTGATGAAAGTGAAAGTGGAGAGTGAAAAAGTTGGCTTAAAGCTCAACTTTCAGAAAACTAAAATCATGGCATCCAATCTCATCACTTCCTGGCAAATAGATGGGGAAACAGTGGAAACGGTGGCTGACTTTTCTTTCTGGGGCTCCAAAATCACGGCAGATGGTGATTGCAGCCATGAAATTAAGACGCTTACTCCTTGAAAGGAAAGTTATGACCAACCTAGACAGCAGATTAAAAAACAGAGACATTACTTTGTCAACAAAGGTCCGTCTAGTCAAGGCTGTTTTTCCAGTAGTCATGTATGGATGTGAGAGTTGGTATGGATGCTCAACTTTATAGTCCGTAAAGTTTTGATGCTTTTGAAGAATTGATGCTTTTGAACTGTAGTGTTGGAGAAGACTCTTGAGAGTCCCTTGGACTGCAAGGAGATCCAACCAATCTATTCTGAAGGAGATCAACCCTGGGATTTCTTTGGAGGGAATGATGCTGAAGCTGAAACTCCAGTACTTTGGCCACCTCATGAGAAGTCTTGACTCATTGGAAAAAACTCTGATGCCGGGAGGGATTAGGGGCAGGAGGAGAAGGGGACGACAGAGGATGAGATGGCTGGATGGCATCACCGACTCAATGGACATGGGTTTGAGTGGACTCTGGGGGGTGATAGACAGGGGAGCCTGTTGTGCGTGGTTCATGGGGTCACAAAGAGTTGGACATGACTGAGCAACTGAACTGAACTGATTCTTCTACAAAATATTGAGCAGAGTTCCTTGTACTATATAGTAGGTCCTTGTTAGTTATCTATTTTATATATGAGATCAGATCAGATCAGATCAGTCGCTCAGTCGTGTCCGACTCTTTGCGACCCCATGAACTGCAGCACACCAGGCCTCCCTGTCCATCACCAGCTCCCGGAGGTCACTCAGACTCGCATCCATCGAGTCAGTGATGCCATCCAGCCATCTCATCCTCTGTCGTCCCCTTCTCCTCCCGCCCTCAATCCCTCCCAGCATCAAGTCTTCTCCAATGAGTCAACTCTTCGCATGAGGTGGCCAAAATACTGGAGTTTCAGCCTCAGCATCATTCCTTCTAAAGAAATTCCAGGATTGATCTCCTTCAGAATGGACTGGTTGGATCTCCTTGCAGTCCAAGGGACTCTCAAGAGTCTTCTCCAACACCACAGTTCAAAAGCATCAATTCTTCGTCGCTCAGCCTTCTTCACAGTCCAGCTCTCACATCCATACATGACCACAGGAAAGACCATAGCCTTGACTAGGCGTACCTTTGTTGGTAAACTAATCTCTCTGCTTTTGAATAAGCTATCTAGGTTGTCTACTTTCCTTCCAAGGAGTAAGGTTTTAATTTCATGGCTGCAGTCACCATCTGCAGTGATTTGAGCCAGAAAACAAAGTCTGACACTGTTCACTTTTCCATCTATTTCCCAGCAGTGATGGGACCAGATGCATGATCTCGTTCTGAATGTGAGAAGCCAACCTCCCCACTTCACTTCATCAGAGCTAGCCCCTCTCACTTTCTGCCACAAGAGCGTGCATCTGCATAGGAGATTTCCCGAACTTGATTCCACTGTGTTCCTCCAGTCCAGCATCCAGATGACTCTGCATATAAGTTAAATAAACATGGTGACATAGCAGCCTTGACGACCCCACCTCTTAGTTTATCCTCCTGCCACGTTTCCCCTTTGGCAACCATAAGTTTGTTTTCAAAGTCTGTGAATTTCTGTTTCTGTTTGGTAAATAAGTTCATTTGTATCTTTTTTTTTTTTTTTAAAGATTCCATGTATAAATGATGTCACATGATATTTGTCTTTCTTTGTATGACTTACTTCACTTAGTGTGATAACCCCTTTGTCCAGCCAAATTACTACAAATGGCATTCTTTCTTTCTTTTTATGACTAGTATTTCATTGTATATATATACACCGCATCTTCTTCTTCTTTTTTTTTTTTTAATACCGCATCTTCTTTATCCATTCCTCTGTTGATGGGTATTTAGGTTACTTCCATGTCTTGGCTACGGTATTGTAAAAAGTGCTGCAATGAACATTGGGGTGCATGTCTATTTTTGAATTATGTTTCTCTCCAGATACCTGCTGAGGAGTGGGGTTGCTGGATCATATGGTAGTTCTATTTTTCATTTCTAAAGACCCTTCATACTTTTTATTCTCCATAGTGGTTGTACCAATTTATTATTATATTCCTACCAACAGTATAGTAGGGTTCCCTTTTCTCTACAATGTTAATCAAGATTCTATTAATTACATTTTTGTTAGCTATTGTAAATAGTTTGTTAACAGTTAAAACCAATATTGGATAGCATGAAATATGGATTAAATTTTATTATTTATTTATGTATATGAGCTATATGATCATTCCATTCTTCCAGCTTGATTTGTTGAAAAGACTATACTTTGCCACTTACTTGTCTATGAAACTTTGTTGAAAATCAGTTGATCTTGTTTGAAAGAGTCTGTTTTTGGACTCTTTATTCTGTTCCTTTATGTTTCTATTTAGACCAATGTCACACTCTTGATTACTGTGGCTACACAGTAACTCTTGGAGTGAGGTAGTACTCTGACCTTGTTCCTTTTTTCCCAAGTTTACTTTGGCTATTTTAACTTACAGCTGATTCAAAGTTATGGATCCTAGACTTAAATATAAAACCTAAAACTGTAAAACTTCTAAAATAAAATCCAAGAGAAAATATTTGTGATTGCATGTTTAGGCAAAGAACTTTTACATATGATTTCAAAAGCATGATTCATAAAAGTAAACATAGATAAATTAGAGTTTATCAAAATTAAGAAATTCTGCTCTTTAAAATATACTGGTAAGAGTATGAAAAGTCACAACTAAGAGAAATACTTGTGAATCATATGTCTAATAAATAACTTGAATTACAGAGAGTTAAAGAGCACTCAAAGCCAACATTCAGAAAACAAAGATCATGGCATCTGGTCCCATCACTTCATGGGAAATAGATGGGGAAACAGGGAAACAGTGTCAGACTTTATTTTTCTGGGCTCCAAAGTCACTGCAGATGGTGACTGCAGCCATGAAATTAAAAGACACTTACTCCTTGGAAGGAAAGTTATGACCAACCTAGATAGCATATTCAAAAGCAGAGACATTACTTTACCAACAAAGGTTCATCTAGTCAAAGCTATGGTTTTTCCAGTAGTCATGTATGGATGTGAGAGCTGGACTGTGAAGAAGGCTGAGCGCCAAAGAATTGATGCTTTTGAACTGTGGTGTTGGAGAAGACTCTTGAGAGTCCCTTGGACTGCAAGGAGATCCAACCAGTTTCCATTGTGAAGGAGATCAGCCCTGGGATTTCTTTGGAGGGAATGATGCTGAAGCTGAAACTCTAGTACTTTGGCCACCTCATGCGAAGAGTTGACTCATTGGAAAAGACTTTGATGCTGGGAGGGATTGGGGGCAGGAGGAGAAGGGGATGACAGAGGGTGAGATGGCTGGATGGCATCACTGACTTGATGGATGTGAGTCTAAGTGAACTCTGGGAGTTGGTGATGGACAGGGAGGCCTGGCATGCTGCGATTCATTGGCTTGCAAAGAGTCGGACACGACTGAGTGACTGATCTGATCTGATCTGATCTGAAAGAACACTCAAAACTCAATGGTAAGATAAACCAATAAAAAATAAGAAAATTATTTTAAGAAATACCTAATCAAAGAAAATATATAGATGGCAAATAACAGCATGGAAAGATGTTCCATATTTTAGGGAACCACAGATTAAAACCACAGGGAGATGTTACCTTGTACCTATTAGAATTTCTAATTAAAGAGATTGCCCATGGCAAGTATCGGTGAAGATATGGAAGAATCTCAACTCTCATATACTTCTGGAAGGAATATAAAATGGTATAGGCACTTTGGAAAACAATTAGGCAGTTTTTTGTAAATGTAAGCATGTAGTACCATATAATCCAGTCACGATATTTCTAGGTGTTTAGCAGAAGGAAAATAAAAGGTATGTTTATACAGTGATATATGAACATGAAAATGCTTATAGTGGATTTATTTATAAGTGGGAAATAGTCAAATTGCCCATCAATGGGCAGAGTCAACAAATATTGGTACAGCCATACAGTGAATATTACTCAGCAATAAAAAGGAATGAACTGTTGGTATATGAACTGGTGTGGATGAATTCTCCTCTAGCTTTTGTTTTGACATTTCTCCCTTACTCTCTGTCAGCAACACTGTAGGTCTTTTTCTTCCTCAGCCATGACCATCTTATTCCTGTCTCTTTACTTGTGTGTTTTCTTTTTTAACCTAGAATACACCACTTCCTCTTTAGTGAGCTAAATTATATTCATCCTTGAGTTTGCAGTGTATATTTCAGTTCCTCTATAGAACTTGCCTTGACTATGGAAGTCATTTTTAATGTGTTCCTGTGTGATTCTACTATCAGAATACCAGTGTGATTTCATTTAGATAGATACAGATTTTGGTGTCAAGCTGACCTCTCTCAGAATCTTCAGTGTGTGCTTTCTTAGCTGTGTGACTTGGAATAAGTTACACTCCCAAACTAAGCCTCAGTTTTCTTCCATTGTCAAGTGATTCTACTAAGTTTTATGAAAATTAGAAGAGATAATGCATATAAACTGTCTAACATGGTATAGAGTTTTTTAGTGTTCATGATAGCTACTCTTTTACTGAATTTTTGTTCCTTGTTTATCATTCTCTACCATAACATTTAACAAGTTCTGCTGGACAAGAGCTATCTTTCTTATTAATGGGTACATTCCTGGAATCTAGTAAAATGTCTGGCAAATAATAAGTGAATGGATATAAGGATGAAAACTTAAGCTGCTATTTTTCCATTAGGAAAGATGTTCTACTGTTATTGAAATGTTATTCACTCTCCACAGGTTGCCACAGAAACAAAAGCAGCCTGTGTTCAGTGTGGCTCAGTCCCCTGGCTGCAGTTAACTGACCCAGGGATTGGTTGTATTAGACCAGTACTTCTGTCCCTTTAGAATTTTCACTTTGGCTCAGGAGATTGTTGGTCTAGTCGGTCTGTGTGGTTGAGTCTGTACAATGCAAACTGTGGGGATTCTCAGTGACCTTGTATTTTGCTACATTGGAGAAAAAAGCCCACAATGAAAAAATAAGGAAGCTCTTATGAGGAAAAAGCTCTCTGGACATTGGTGGGGGTGAGTGATGGGATCCTGAGGCTGTGTGGTGAGGCCAGGAAAGGCCAAAGAGTAGTGAGATGTAGGTTGTGATTGTTAATATTGCCTAATTTTCACTCATTTGACCTCAGGATTTATAGAGTCTGAGGACTTTGGGTCATTTGAACATGGCCTCTACATAAGTAGAGATTTTTCTTCTTAGACATGGGATTAGTTTTGGTTTCTGAAGTCCTGTAGTCAATATTACTCCTTGTTGAGGGAGACAAATGCAATAGCTCATGCATGTTTAACACTTTGTTCCCCTTATTTTGAGGCCAAGTTCATAAAACAAGTACAGAAGTATTGTTGTATTAACTGTAAAAATTTTAACATGCTATATCTCACAGTTAAGTACATGAACATTTTTGTTGTTGTTTTAAATACCCTATAGCTATCCACAGTAGGCAAGATATTTGGCTCAAAACAAGGAAAAAATATTTATAACCTTTCCAGCTCAAATGTAGAGCATATGTGTGTTAAAGGACCATTAAATGCAGACACATTGTCTGATTCAAGGTTAGCGGATTGAAGGAAATTGCAAAGTGGTTAGGAAAATCCTCCAAGAAATCCAAACCTCTCTGATGAGGATCTAACCTAGCCGCTGAAACATTGACGCTTTTTAATCCTTCAGTTTAGGGTATTTTGAAAATCTCCAGGTACCTGGCAAAATCTTGGAAGGTTCCCTCGTCCCCTGGCGTATCAACTTTTGCAAATACAATGCCTGAAGGCCGTCATCCCAAACAGTCAGCTGTCAGCCAGGCATTTTCAAGGGAGTTGAGGCTCAGATGGGAGCAACCTGCCATACTCAGAATAGAATGAGAGAGCATCTGAGAAGATTATGTCTGCTATTATCAGGATAAATGCACATACGTTCTTCCCAAAATACTCCTGAAGCACACATCCACCGAAAAATACAGGCCATGTCACGAAAAGTGGGCAACATCATACATCACCTGCTATTTTACTTTCTTTAGGGGAACAAGTGGCATGAAGAATTGAGAATAAAAAGCTAGAATGATCATCTAAAAATTCTGATTCACTCATTAACATTCTCTTCTTTGACTTTTCCTAGTTTTTCCCTATGAGCCTCTTCTTCTCTCTCTGGTAAAATCTTATATTACAAATAAAGAATTAACAGAAGGAAATGGGAACCCATTGTCAAGAATTTCCAGTTGAGCTATTCCAAATCCTGAAAGATGGTGCTGTGAAAGTGCTGCACTCAATATGCC
Organism: Tragelaphus eurycerus; assembly: GCA_935064755.1. Taxonomy (NCBI): domain Eukaryota; kingdom Metazoa; phylum Chordata; class Mammalia; order Artiodactyla; family Bovidae; genus Tragelaphus; species Tragelaphus eurycerus. The sequence continues at coordinate 4,319,288 of CAKXYN010000015.1, forward strand.
AGCAAATTTGGAAAACTCAGTAGTGGCCACAAGATTGGAAAAGGTCAGTTTTCATCCCAATCCCAAAAAAAGGCAATGCCAAAGAATGTTCAAACTACCGCACAATTGCACTCATCTCACATGCTAGTAAAGTAATGCTCAAAATTCTCCAAGCCAGGCTTCAGCAATATGTGAACCGTGAACTTCCTGATGTTCAAGCTGGTTTTAGAAAAGGCAGAGGAACCAGAGATCAAATTGCCAACATCTGCTGGATCATGGAAAAAGCAAGAGATTTCCAGAAAAACATCAGTTTCTGCTTTATTGACTATGCCGAAGCCTTTGACTGTGTAGATCACAACAAACTGTGGAAAATTCTGAAAGAGATGGGAATACCAGACCACCTGATCTGCCTCTTGAGAAATTTGTATGCAGGTCAGGAAGCAACAGTTAGAACTGGACATGGACCAACAGACTGGTTCCAAATAGGAAAAGGAGTACGTCAAGGCTGTATATTGTCACCCTGTTTATTTAACTTCTGTGCAGAGTACATCATGAGAAACGCTGGACTGGAAGAAGCACAAGTTGGAATCAAGATTGCTGGGAGAAATATAAATAACCTCAGATATGCAGATGACACCACCCTTATGGCAGAAAGTGAAGAGGAACTAAAAGCCTCTTGATGAAAGTGAAAGTGGAGAGTGAAAAGGTTGGCTTAAAGCTCAACACTCAGAAAACAAAGATCATGGCATCCAGTCCCATCACTACATGGGAAATAGATGGGGAAACAGTGGAAACAGTGTCAGACTTTCTTTTTCTGGGCTCCCAAATCACTGCAGATGGTGACTGCAGCCATGAAATTAAAAGACGCTTACTCTTTGGAAGGCAAGTTATGACCAACCTAGATAGCATATTCAAAAGCAGAGACATTACTTTGCCAACAAAGGTTCGCCTAGTCAAGGCTATGGTCTTTCCTGTGGTCATGTATGGATGTGAGAGCTGGACTGTGAAGAAGGCTGAGCGCTGAAGAATTGATGCTTTTGAACTGTGGTGTTGGAGAAGACTCTTGAGAGTCCCTTGGACTGCAAGGAGATCCAACCAGTCCATTGTGAAGGAGATCAGCCCTGGGATTTCTTTGGAAGGAATGATGCTAAAGCTGAAACTCCAGTATTTTGGCCACCTCATGCGAAGAATTAACTCATTGGAGAAGACTCTGATGCTGGGAGGGATTGGGGGCAGGAGGAGAAGGGGACGACAGAGGGTGAGATGGCTGGATGGCATCACTGACTCGATGGATGTGAGTCTGAGTGACCTCTGGGAGTTGGTGATGGACAGGGAGGCCTGGTTTGCTGCGATTCATGGGGTCACAAAGAATCGGACACGACTGAGCGACTGATCTGGTCTGCCAAGATGATCTGTAAGCGGGCTTTTATTCAGACAAATTCCTTTTTAAAGATAAGATAGTATTTGATAAGTCTTGTGGGCTCCTATGTTAGAGTTCCAAAGTTAGAAATCTTGATTGCTATCTGAATGTAGATCATAGTGCAAATAAACTGGGTAATATATAATAGGGTCTTCCCTGGTGGGTCAGCGGTAAAGAATCTGCTTGGCAATGCAGAAAGCGTGGGATTCATCCCTGGGTCAGGAAGATTCTCTGGAGAAGGAAATCGCAAGCCACTCCAGTACTCTTGCCCGGGAAATACTATGGACAGAGGAGCCTGGCGGACTACAGTCCATGGGGTCGCATAGAATCAGATACGACTTAGCGACTAAACAACAACAACAAATATATAATAGAATATGGAATGAAATTCTCTTGCTATCTTGAAATTTCAGCTAAGCCTCAAATTTAGGACAATAGGTGGTAATTTATCCATATTGTCAAAAGAGCTGGCTGCACATCCAAGACTTATTAACAAGAGAAGAACTGGTCCAGTGACTGGTACCATGTGTAGAAGCCCAGGAGGTGGATCCCTTGAAAGGTATTTTTAGGGGAAGAGAGAGTTTTGACTTTTCTGCTTGCAGGGATAGGGAACAGAAGAGATTTGGTTGATCCCCACTCCCATTCAAGTCAAAAATCAGGGAATTCTAAGAGGATGCAGTGTAGAAATGTGGTGCTAGTAAAAAGTTGAATCTGCCTTCTTCCTGGTATCTGGGAAGGAGTAAGCTTTAGCTCTCAGGCCAGTCTCTGCAAAGACACTGGGATAGAACTTGGTGAGGGTTCTCTCAGAAAAACCTGACAGTGTCTCCAGGAATTTAGGAGCGTGACTTAAATTGGTGTCTGCTTTTAGCTAGGGAAGGGGTAGCTGGATGAAATAGACATGTGTGGAGACAGAGGGCCAAGTAGTAAACTGTAGATCCACATTAGATGTCACAAAGATGCTATGGGTGTTTGAACCACAGAGAGGATCCTGCCTGCAAGTCCTTCGCTGTAAGGAGAGATAGACCCAATGGGAGGAAGGATTTGAACAGGTCAGCCAGGGAGTGCACTGACCGTGTTAGGGATGCTAAAGAGCCCAGTTACTCCAATTATCGCAGTATGAATGTCTGTAACATTTCTTTAATTCTACGGATAAAAGCAGATGGAAAATCAATGTACAGACACAGTCTGCTTTGAATGAAATTTGAACAGACTGGGCATTTTAATACCTGAATGAGTGTTTCACGGACAGAGGCGGTGTCTTTGAGGTGTGGAGAAGGGGAAGCACACAGAGTTCTGAAGGTGGCAATGGGAGGAAAATCAAGTTGTCTCCTGTGAGTACTCTTAATCAGGACTGAGCCTTGTTGTTATTTATTTGTAGCTACTAGATATCACAGTGAAATATACAAGTTTGAAAATTATGAGTGAACAGTTTTGACCTCAGAAATCAAATGATAATTGAATCATTATGCTTTCAATTTTTGAGATCATTGGAACAGAAAATAGAGCCTCCCATTTCTCCCACATCTGCATCCTCTAGTTAATCAGTTTGTAAGAAGTGGTGCAAACACCCAGAGGAACAGAGACACATCTGAGGACACGAGGAGCTGCCAGGCTTTATTCCCGTCTGTTCTTCCATAAACCTCTGTCTCACATTTCTGGCAGGCTGGTCAACATGGCTTTTCTGCTTCTAGTTTGTCTCTTGTCGCAGTGGCTCATCCTTTGGCGTGCTTGGTGCATGAGCCCTTAGAAGTCTCTGCTGTTTTTGCCCCTGAAGCAGTGCCTGAGTGACTAATTTCCACAGCTTATACAAGATGTCTTGTTGCAAATTGAAAAACTGAGTAAGCTCATGGCCTGGGGTTGAGGAGAACTGTGGTTCTGTGGCTGAGGTCAGGAAGGCAGCAGCAGCAGAGAACAGACTATGGTGTTTAACTGCTGCCTCAGACATCATTTCTAAGACAGAAAAAGCTATTTTATTATTTATCTATTCATTTTCTATCTCACTCTTTGGAATGTAAGCTCCATAAGGGGACTCTCCCATCACCTAAAAAGTAATATCTGTAAGCTTTCTGCCATGAATGAATAAAATCTCTTCCTAGTAAACATAATCATAAATCCCACAAACTCAGGTATCATTTATTGAATACTTATTAGCATTCAAGCACTATGCTAGGAACCTTACAGGTAGCTAGAGGGTCTTACTTAATTCACACACACTTTCAAAGAGCTATGGAGGTGTTGGACTGCATCCTGCAGGCCTGCGAGCCCTGTGCTTGCCCAGCTTCAAGACCAATGAAGGAGCCCAGAATCAGACACAGAGAATCAGTAGGTTAATGAGTGGGGGAGCTTGTACATCTGAAGCAAGGTCCTAGAATGACACCCCATTGTGTACAGTTGATGGTGGGGCAGGACAGGGCCGCAGTCTTAATTCTCAGGGACAGGGAGAGGTTACTAGTTATTGGGGGAATACATCAAGTTGGCTCATTGGTTAGCAGGAAAACCAGCAGAAGGGCACACCCCTCATTGTCCCTTTGATAAGCCAACAGGTTCTGATCTAAAGGTCAGAACAGTTAAAAGCTAGGGCCTGGGTCAAATATGTAGGAAGTCCTGTGAGTCAGGTGTAGGCGAAGCAGGTGCTGGGCCAGCCCGGGATGTGCAGAGAGAAAGAAAACAGCCATCTTGAGTGGCCTATTATATACTCATTTTAGCTGAGAAAAGTAGGGTTTAGCAAGAATAAGTAGTTTGCTTCAGATTTCCCAGAAAGGAAGGAGAATAGTTAGATGAGCCCAGCTACACTTTCCCCACAGGTCATGCTGCTTTTGTGCTACAAATAATGGCTCATTTATGTTTTGTTTTTGTTTTTTTCTCATTGCAAACAAATTCTCAAAAGTACAGCACTTGTAAGGAATTACAAATGAAAAACTCAAGCAAGGCCACAGAATCTGGAGCCATATGTGTGTATGCATGCTAAATCACTTCAGTCATGTCCACATCATGTGATCCCAAGGACTGTGGCCCACCAGACTCCTCTGTCCTTGGGATTCTCCAGGCAAGAATACTGGAGTTGGTTGCCCTGCTCTCCTCCAGGTGATCTTCTAGACCCAGGGATCAAACCCACATCTCCCTCTTACTCTCCTGCATTGGCAAGTGAGTTCTTATATTACACGTCAAATAGATTCTTAACAATATTAATAAAAGGAGAAGATACCAATATTCTTATTCACAATTTAGTTTCCTGCTTTGTGATTTAATGAAATTAGATGTCACAGTCCACTCAAGATGAATTAAATTTTCTGACTCTTGCTAACATAATTAAGGATTAAAAATATGTCTTCTAATGTGACTAGTAAAGATCATACGTATACTAACCTCACATACACTTGGGATTTTTTAGCCAAGCCTTCAAAAAATTTAGTAACAGAGGGAGCATGCATGGTATAAATAGCCAATATGATCATTGAGTTGGCCAAAATGTTCGTTTGGGTTTTTCTGTAAGATGTTACTAAAAAATCCAAGCTTTTTGGCTAACCCAATAGATTTCAGTAAGCTTAGTTAAATCTTGCTGAATGAAAACAAAAAAGTTCAATAAATTCTTATTTAACACCTTCATGAAATTACTGTCTCAGACATTAGTTTAAAAAAAAATACCCAGAAGAAAAGACAATATTTAACATATGAAACAAATAGGGCATACTGTTCTCCTGAGTGCCTGTGTGCACTGGCTTAGGAAGCAGAAACAGTGCAAATAGGTCCCATGGAAATGGCAGATTGCCCCAGTATGGAGCACACTATGAGTACAAAAACTGGAACTCTTTTAAAAACTGAAGAGTTATTTTAAGAGATGAAATATTGCTTCCATGTAGCTCATTTAACCAATAACTTTTCATGAAACAATAGGTCTCTTTTTATATAAGTATTGAATAGGACAATCAGAGGTACATTTAACCTTTGTTTTATTCCAGAATCATTCTCTGTGATATTTTAAGGAAGCCACTTAAAAAAAAAAAAAAAAAAAAGGCTGAATTTATCTCTATGGACAAATACAATTCAGAAATTTAAATAAACAGAGAAATGTCTAGTTAATTGAAAGAGCTGGGTCAACAGTTTTCAAAATTGATGAAATAAATGTAGTAGAAAATTTTGGGATCTGAAAAAAGTCTACATAGTGTCTTTAATTCATGTTACTTTAAAAGATTCTTTTAAAAGTCTTTAGATTCAGTGCTATAGGTTGGTGATGTTAGGGTGCATATTTTTGTAGTATGAAAAAAATACCTTTATGACCAAAAGAAAGAAGATAATGCTGTTGGTGAAGGATTTTGTACTATTTTATTTGATTAAGAATTTACTAAAGATTTATGTTACTGCCTTTCCTTACTGACTTGTAGGCTTTCATTCTAAACCGGAAATTACAGTTAGAGTGTGTGTGTGTGAAAGAGAAAGAATGTCATGTATTCAAAATTTCCCCTTCAGTCAAAATTTCCTCCACCCTTTAATGTGACGCTTAAATGTAGTCCTCACTTTGTGCGCAGTCAGTGCTATGATAAGCAATGAAAATCATCCTCCCAATAGAATAAAACAACATAATCTTGAATTGATTTCATAAGCCATGATACCTGCTGGTATCTGGTACTCTGCACACTCCTATTGTGAAATACAGGGTCAAATGAAGCAATACTGGCAGAGTAACAAAAAAGCACTAGGAGTTGTTTTTTTTTTTTTTTTTCTGCCTTTTTCCAGCTTTATTGAGGTTTCATTGACAAATGAAAGTTGTATATATATATATATATATAGTTTTGAAGGCTTTTTTTTTTTTTTTAATTGGAGATGCAGCTATAGAACCCACAGTGAGGGAAGGAGAGAATGGGACGGATTGAGAGAGTGTCATGGAAACATAAATTACTGTATGTAAAATAGATAGCCAGTGACCAATGGTTTTGATACAGGTAATGATAGTGTCAGTCTGGCTTGCTTTCAAAACGTAGTAGAAATGCTGGCTATATTAAATGGAACAACCTCAGGAGACTGCAGTTCGTATTCTATCTTCACCTTCTCCTCCTCTTCTTACCTATCTTACTTCCTCCTTTAAAAAATCACCACTTTTCATTGACTGCCAGATGGATTCCAAACCTCTCTCCCTTGGCACCAATACCTCTAGACTCTGACTCCAACCTACCTACTGTTGTAGGATCATTTCCTGTGTCAGACTGTATTTTTTAATATGCCTATAACAAGACTTCACGCCACACATGTAATTATTAAATTTGACTTTGACATTCTTTCTATGAAATGGTGGGGTCTGTATCCCCTCCCCTGAAAACTGGGCTGACCTCTGTGACTAGTTTGGCCATTAGGATATAGCAGAATTGACATTATGTGACTCCTGAGGTTAGATTATAAAAATGCAATGCAGTTCCTTTTTCTTTTGTAACCTTCTAGCCATGGTGTGAGGAAGCCCAACTAGCCCACATGGAGAGGACGCTTGGAAAGCCTATGTTTACACAATCCAGGTAACAGCCTCTCTGCAGCCATAGCTGACATCAGGCATCTTTCTTCAGACACACGGGGGTGAAACTGGCAGATGATTCCTGCCTCCATCTGTTGAATCACTTCTAGCTTTCAAGTTCTCCAAGCTGGGTCACAGGCATTGTGAAGCAGAGGTAAGCAGTCCTCACTGTGCCCTGTCCAAATGCCTGGCCTGCAGCATCTATGAGCATCATAAGATGGCTGTTTCATACAGTGAAGGTTTGGGATGGTCTAGTACATAGTAACAACAACTGGAATGCTCTTTGCAAAACCACATTTCAGACTATTAACATCTAAGAGGAGGAAATCATGGTGAGGATACAAGTGCATCTCATCCTAAGGGCTTGAAAAGAGAAACTGAAAATTGATGAGGAACAAAGGTGAGCATTCCATTTGTTTGTGAGTCAGTCCATTTCTCTGAGATCTGGTCTCTGATCTCTACCTCTCTATTTTATTTATTTTTCACTCTTAGCAGGCTGACCTTCTCTGCTGCACAGTGCGTATGATGCCCTGCAGCACCTAAATTTTGTCTGTAAACAGAGACTGAGATGAGTATTTATCAATTCAATTTTATATTTCTGGGAGCAAGGTATTCTATCAAGGTCCCTCCAGTCAGTTTTGGTCAGTTGGTCAAATGTTGCCTTACTAGAGTTCACTTCTCTGCAGGGAATAGTTTTTTTTTTTTAAGTCTCATCAATATCCTCTGGGAAGTAGAGCCTTAGGCAAAGACTATAGAGCTAATGATTTATTTGGGAGGTAGAAACCCAGAGTGGCAGGGATGTAATAAAAAAGGATATGAAGCAAATAAAGACATGAAGCAATGTGACTTGGTCTTTTACCATTCTGTTCTCACTTCCCAAGAGGCTGGTAGAAACTGAGGGAGTCACTTAGCAGGTAGATCAGCCTGTACTTCCCTGAAAGATGTTGCCTATGAGGAATACACTTCCTCACATTTCAAATTACATCACATTGGCCCTCAGTAGTCACACAGGAAGCCTGACATCAATGGCCACGGGGTGGTGTTTCACTTTAGTCCTAACAGGGAAAGGCAGCCTGAATAGGAAGGACACTGACAAAGAGAGAAAGGAGGAGGCAAGCAAGGGAATCTGCAAAGGTGCGTATGGTAGGCTGGATAATTGCATTCCAAAGATGGCCTTGGCCAAATCCCTGAGACCTGTGAATGCGTCACATTGCATGGCAATGGGAATTTACACATATAAGTAAGGTTTTGAGTTTTAAAACAGGTAGATTATCCTATTTTATCTGGGTCGACCCATTCTAATCACATGAGCTCTTAAAAGTAAAGTTCTCTGGCTGGACTCAGAGGAATCTGTCAGGAGGAGGAGTCAAAAAGATCTGAAGTGTGGGAAGGACTCATACTCCCAGTATTGTTGTTTAGTTGCTAAGTCCACTCCATGGACTGCAGCCCTCCAGACTCCTCCAGACTCCATGGGATTTCCCAGGCAGGAATACTGGAGTGGGTTGCCATTTCCTTCCCCAGGAAATCTTCCCAACCTAGGGATTCAACCTGTATCTCCTGCATTGGCAGGCAGATTCTTTACCACTGAGCCACCTGAGAAGCCCTCCAGCCAGTGTTTAGAGGATGTCAGTGGAAGGCATGAGAAGAAATGTGGGCATACTCTAGGAGCAAAGACAGGCTGCTAACAGCAGCAAGGGTCAGGAATTCAGTTCCTTAGTGTGGAACTGTATTCCGCCAACCGAGTAAATGACCCTGCATTTATCCCCAGAGTCTCCAGAAAAGAACACGGTCTTGTGCACATCTTGATTTTGGGGTTTGAGATTCTAAGCAGATGACCCCATTGAGCCACAGTATATGTGGACTTCTGACCTACAGAATTGTCAGACAGTAAATAGATGTTGCTTTAGGCCATGCCATTTATAGTTATTTGTTATAACAACAGTGGAAAACTAATATAGTAGAGGAGGTTTAAGTCGGCATATAGGGAACAAATGCTCTAAAAGTTGTGTCATATTTACCTAATGAAATATCCCACCATTTTCCTACCTGAACTTGTTGCTACTAAAACGTTTCCTTGCTCATTAGATAAAGTATCTATTGTTATATCCTTGATTTTAGGCCTTTCCCCGCAAACTTCAGATAAGCTCTATGCTTCAGTGCCTTCTCCTTGGAGCCTGCTGTGACTTTTGGTTGCATATAATGTTTAAAATCTACGTGGATTTCATTCAATGAAAAAGATTGAACAGAGAGAGAAATGGAAAAAATCAGAGTTTGAATGTGAAAATCATTGAGGAAACCAGGTAAATTGGTTTTGTAAATTTCCAAATGTGTCATCACAAATTTAATACCAATTTCCATTGATGTTTAGTACCAATTTCCATTCTAACTCTACTCCATTTTATTTTTGTGTGTTTCCTTTTCCTTTCATTATTTTTTGTTTCCTACTTTTACTTCTGCTAGAAAAACTTATGGAAGTATGCTGTTAGCTATCATGAGCTGACATGCCAGCTCACTATGGAAAACTTGGACAATGAAAACTACCAAGTCAACCAGATAACTCCCTCTTAGATATTTTCTCAGTATACATTTGAATAAATGCATGATGAATTGACAAGATTAAAATAGTTTAGTTGACACCAGTCATAACAGGGAGCTTAACAAACTCAGTTTCTTTCGAATGATGCTGCTAGTGCTTTCTGTACTCCGTGTGGTTGATGGTCCCCGAGGTAAATCACCTGCCTGCAAATGAAGAAAACAGCACACATGCCTCTGGGCTTCTGTTAATTCTCAGTTGTTAGCCCCATTGTGATTCTAGTTTGGACAGGTTTATACGTGGATATACTCTGAGATTTCTGAAGAAAGGCATTCTGTAGTTTCAGAGCACAGTCAATATTTAAGTGATTCTTCCAAGCTGTGCTGCTGTATTTCTGAGTATTGCCAAGCATCACACCAATATTTTTCAGGAGTTAACAAAATGTCATTTTTAGTTACTAGTTCATGTCCTTTGACAAGGTTTGACTCTGTATTTCTTCAAAAGTGCGTAATAATCCTGGAGAAGCTAGTAAATGTCTAAGACTCAATTGGATGGAGGTCGTGAAAATTAAGGTGTTCATGCTTTAAAAAGAAACTTTATTTGTGTGTTAGTTTGACACTGTATCTGGAAGAAGCAGAGCATGTATAATGAAAGTTTTTTTTTTTTTTTTTACAAAAATTCATACCAGACAGATCAGATTGGCAACAGAGGTAAACAGTGACTCCTGTGACGTCTGATAAGAAACATTTCTTGAACTTGTCACATAAAACATTCTGTTATGCTTCAGGCTGTTGAAAATAATTCCATGCACAGGGCACAGTCACCTGAGGCAATTTTGTTGTTCAGCAACAGCCTTAGGACAAATGCACAGCTTGGAGGTGGAAATTTTGGATTATTATCTAATTGTAATCATTACCCATACTGAATAAGAGTGAGTCAGTCAACTGAGAACTACTGCAGTGTGAATTAACCTACTTTCACTTTTTAATGACTATTTCTACCACCCCAAAGATCAAAGAGTGTTTGTCATTGAGAAAAATCTCATTTTTTAAAAAGCATAATTTCTTTTTAAAAAGTTGATCTGTCCTATATTTATTCCATAAGATATTCAAATGTAAGTATTCTGCTTTATCAACAAGTTTGCTCAATCATCTAGGGGCAAGGCTATCAAAGAATACAGACTTCAAATGCTTTTATCCATTAAAAAAGAGAAAAAGCTCAAGTCACTTAGGTATTGGCGTAAAGATTTCCTGTGATACCTTTGAAGCTAAGTATTTTGTTGAATACTGACCTTGAGAAAGGAGTAAAATTGAAGGCATAGGGGAGAGCTGAGACACAGCCAACAACACAATGTGCTGTAACTCTTGCCTCAGAGATTTTGCATTTTATCTGTGTGAACAAAAAAATGTTGACTATCATTTCAGTAAGCAAAGAATGCTGCCTGCCACCAAACCATCAAATTCTGCTGCTGCTGCCAGGGATGTACCCTGAGGGGAATACAGGGTAGAGGAGTAATTTCAGTGAGCCTAGACACTTGCATCTTCCCATACATCAGATCAGATCAGATCAGTTCAGTTGCTCAGTCATGTCCGACTCTTTGCGACCCCATGAACTGCAGCACGCCAAGCCTCCCTGTCCATCACCAACTCCTGGAGGTCACTCAGACTCACATCCATTGAGTCAGTGATGACATCCAGCCATCTCATCCTCTGTCGTCCCCTTCTCCTCCTGCCCCCAATCCCTCCCAGCATCAGAGTCTTCTCCAATGAGTCAACTCTTCGCATGAGGTGGCCAAAGTACTGGAGTTTCAGCTTTAGCATCATTCCCTCCATAGAAATCCCAGGGCTGATCTCCTTCAGAATGGACTGGTTGGATCTCCTTGCAGTCCAAGGGACTCTCAAGAGTCTTCTCCAACACCACAGTTCAAAAGCATCAATTCTTCGGCGCTCAGCCTTCTTCACAGTCCAGCTCTCACATCCATACATGACTACTGGAAAAACCATAGCCTTGACTAGATGGACCTTTGTTGGCAAAGTAATGTCTCTGCTTTTGAATATGCTATCTAGGTTGGTTATAACTTTCCTTCCAAGGAGTAAGTGTCTTTTAATTTCATGGCTGCAGTCACCATCTGCAGTGATTTTGGAGCCCAGAAAAATAAAGTCTGACATTGTTTCCACAGTTTCCCCATCTATTTCCCATGTAGTGATGGGACCAGATGCCCTGATCTTAGTTTTCTGAATGTTGAGTTTTAAGCCAACTTTTTCACACTTCTCTTTCACTTTCATCAAGAGGCTTTTTAGTTCCTCTTCACTTTCTGCCATAAGGGTGGTGTCATCTGCATATCTGAAGTTATTGATATTTCTCCTGGCAATCTTGATTCCAGCTTGTGTTTCCTCCAGCCCAGTGTTTCTCATGATGTACTCTGCATATAAGTTAAATAAGCAGAGTGACAATATACAGCCTTGCCGTACTCCTTTTCCTATTTGGAACCAGTCTGTTGTTCCATGTCCAGTTCTAACTGTTGCTTCCTGGCTTGCATATAGGTTTCTCAAGAGGCAGGTCAGTTGCTCTGGTATTCCCATCTCTTTCAGATTTTTTCACAGTTTACTGTGATCCATACAGTCAGAGGCTTTGGCACAGTCAATAAAGCAGGAATAGATGCTTTTCTGGAACTCTCTTGCTTTTTCCATGATCCAGTGGATGTAATTCCCTGAATAAAACATATTTCTCAGTTTTTAGGTTGTGCTTTTTTTTTTTTTTTTTTTTTTTTTAGTTGATACCTATAGGGAACTAGTAATCCTGACTATTGGGCTTCCCTGATGGATCAGGGGTAAAGAATCTACCTGCCATTGCAGGAGATGTAGTTTGGTCCCTGGGTCAGAAAGATCCCCTGGAGAAGGAAATGGCAACTCACTTCAATCTTTTTGCCTGGGAAATCCCATGGACAGAGGAGCCTGGTGGGCTGCAGTCCATGGGATCGCAGAAGAGTCAGACACAACTGAGTGATTAAATAAGAATAATTCTGACTCTGAGACTTCTACCCAGGTTTGAAATCAGTGACTGAGCATGGTCATAATAAAATAGCAAGTTCAGAACTAAATATAAACAGGAAGACTTTGGTTGAGCTGCTACATTTCCCCAACTCTTTGTTCTCTTTGTACCAGCTACAGAATCTACTTACATATTGGCAGAGAATTTGATGGATAAGAATGGACTTTCCCTGGTGGCTCAGACAGTAGAGAATCTGCCTACAATGAGGGAGACCTGGGTTGGATCCCTGGGTTGGGACGATCCCCTGAAGGAGGGCATGGCAACCCACTCCAGTATTCTTTCCTGGAGAATGCACATGGACAGAGGAGCTTGGTGGGCTACAGCCAGTGGGGTCACAAAGAGTTGGACATGACTGAAGGACTAAGCTGCAGCACAGGAGTGGAAATTGTCCTTCCAACTGTTGTCTCCAGAATGTTCACAGAATATGTATCAGAACCATTAGAATGATACTATAACTATAACCATTAGAATGATACTATAAACATTTGGTGCTAGGACATTGTGTGCTTAGGGCTTCCGTGGTAGCTCAGATGGTAAAGAATCTGCTTGCGGTGGGGGAGACCTGGGTTATCTTTTGGTTGGGAAGATCCCCTGGAGGAGGGTATGACAACCAGTCCATTATTCCTGCCTGAAGAATACCCATGGACTATAAACATTTGGTCCTAGGACATTACAAACCATTAATTAAATGGTCAAAAGGTAATATCAAAAGTTAATTTCAATTTCTTCATATTATTAAATGCATATTTTCCCCAAATACTATAAAATGTTTAAGATAATTAATGAGACAAGAATACATATAAGTTGTGTTGTTGTTCAATCTTTTAAGTATCTCAGTTATTTAAATCAATATTGCTGCTTGGACTTCACCAGACTTCACCAGGCTAACAATTTTAAATCAATCAGACTTGGTCTTGAGCTCTAATATATGAAAGCTATTAAATAGTAAAAATATGGTGGGATTAATTAGCCTTTCTCCAGGGAAAGTGTTGGCCAGGTTCAAGAATTTCCTTTACATATGGGGCCATAGAGGGAACTTATGCTCCTTATCTCCTAGGTTCAGTGCAAAGACCAGAAAATAAGGGAGGTGGTCAATGAACTGAGAGCATTCATGATACCTTCTCCAGAAGAGATGTGGTGGAACTTTTTCTTCTTTCCTCTCCTTATTCTGCTTATCAAGACTATTCCATTAAGCCACATATACTGAGTATATCCAGAAAGTGGAAAGTACCCATGGACAGTGTAAGCAAAACGGAGACCTTGGAGATTATCCAGCCTTGGGACATGCCAGCCCTGTGAGAGCCTTGGGTAAGTAATTGGGCAGGGATAAAACTTATGAGATCCAGCACAGAAGCTTCCAAGAACTAACACATGAGGTTACCTGATAGTAGTCTGCAATTATACACAGGTCACCAAAATAGTTCCTAATAGAAATCCAAGTTATATATACATCTGGATATTTTTATGTTAATATCCTATTCATTTTCTCCTGATAAGTAGTACGTCAGAGTGGTTGACAAACAGGCTCTGGCTGCCTAAATTTAAATCCTCTGTACCACGGGTGAGCTATATTTGGATAAACTGCTTCTCAGTTTCTTAATCTAAAAACTAGGGTAACAGTAGTACTATATCATAGTGTTTTGAGGATTAAATGGCTTTTTCATTTAGGACATTTCCTGGGACAGAGTGAAACACTGAAAAAGTGCTCTTATGATTACTACTATTACACGCTTCAGGTTTGTATTTCACAGAAGGAGTTGTACCTTATTTTTGATCAACAGATAGCTTTCTGGGTCATTAGGAGAAAAGATTCAACTCACAGGTAATAGTCTGTGAGTCTTTCTATGAAACTACCTGAAGGTCATGGAGTGCTCATGTGGATATAGGAATTAATTTACCTTTTATGCTAATTTACCTAAATATGCTATTCTAATCAGCATATTTACTGTGCCTCGTTCTTGACTTTGCCATTAGTTATGCAGAACAGGCTTATCCTGATAAATCATTCAGCATATGTTTAGCACTTACAGATTTAAAATATAGCTTTCTGTATTTATTTTAAATGGATGTTAGTTTCCAATTCTTTTCTTTTGCTCAAGAGTCTGAACTGAAGGATTTAATGAGTTTTAGATATTTATTTGATTATATAAGTATTTCACATTCATCATAAAAATGAGAAAATTTAAATAAAAGAGGAAACTATTGCCCAGAATACAACCCAGTGATGATCACTGTTAGTGTTTGTTTATTTTAAATATTCTTCCTCTGAATCTCTCCATGTGCAAAAAACACATTTTTCTTCCCCAAATAGTATTTTATTATACATATTACTTTATAACTTTGATTGTTTCACTATGCAATATATCATGAACATATAGCCATATCTTTAGTTATAGATTTATACACTACATTTGTATATTCTATTTTATGTATGTACCAAAACTTTTAAAGCTACTCTCTGTCAGCACTTAATCTGTTTTAATGCTGTGCATTATAAACAAAGCTGTAACAAATATCAAAAGAGAAAAAAAGGGAAACTTTTATCAATAACTGCACAAAGACTGATTTCAGAGAATGAAATATAGCATAATCAAAGTACTTTCCCATTGAAGCTTCCCTGGTAGCTCAGCTGGTAAAGAATCTATCTGCAATGCAGGTGACCCCAATTCAATTCCTGGGTTGGGAAGATCCCCTGAAGAAGGGATAGGCTACTCACTCCAATATTCTTGGGGTTCCCTGGTGGCTCAGATGCTAAAGAATCCCCCTACAATGTGGGAGACTTGGGTTTGATCCCTGACTTTGAAAGATTGCCTGGAGAAGAGAATGGCTACCCACTCCAGTGGACTTCCCTGATGGCTCAGCTGGTAAAGAATCTGCCTGCAATGTGGGAGACCTGGGTTTGATCCCTGGGTTGGGAAGATGCCCTGGAGAAGGGAATGGCTACCCTCTCCAGTATTCTGGCCTGGAGAATTCCATGGACAGACAAGCCTGGCAGGCCACAGTCCATGGGGTTGTAAAGAGTTGGACACGACTGAGCGACTTTCACGTCCCACTGTGGATGAGTTAAATGTCCCACTTAAGATGTTATTTGTTAAAAATGAGGCTGTCAGAGACCTATAAGTCATTTTAAAACATCCCATGACATTGATGAATAACGGCTATGTTTATTAGTAATGACTTCTAAACATAAATTCTCATACAGTAATTTCTTTTCCTTATTACAAGTCATTCTATGCTAAATTAAATCCCTCAGAAGAAACGGTGTGGCCATCATGGTCAGCAAAAGAGTCCGAAATGCAGTACTTGGATGCAATCTCAAAAACGACAGAATGATCTCTGTTCGTTTCCAAGGCAAACCATTCAATGTCACAGTAATCCAAGTCTATGCCCCAACCAGTAACGCTGAAGAAAAACTGAAGTTGAACGGTTCTATGAAGACCTACAAGACCTTTTAGAACTAACACCCAAAAAAGATGTCCTTTTCATTATAGGGGACTGGAATGCAAAAGTAGGAAGTCAAGAAACACCAGGAGTAACAGGCAAATTTGGCCTTGGAACACGGAATGAAGCAGGACAAAGACTAACAGAGTTTTGCCAAGAAAATGCACACTGGTCATAGCAAATACCCTCTTCCAACAACACAAGAGAAGACTCTATACATGGACATCACCAGATGGTCAACACCGAAATCAGATCGATTATATTCTTTGCAGCCAAAGATGGAGAAGCTCTATCCAATTAGCAAAAACAAGACCAGGAGCTGACTGTGGCTCAGACCATGAACTCCTTATTGCCAAATTCAGACTGAAATTGAAGAAAGTAGGGAAGACTACTAGACCATTCAGGTATGACCTAAATCAAATCCCTTATGATTATACAGTGGAAGTGAGAAATAGATTTAAGGGCCTAGATCTGATAGATAGAGTGCCTGATGAACTATGGAATGAGGTTCGTGACATTGTACAGGAGACAGGGATCAAGACCATCCCCATGGAAAAGAAATGCAAAAAAGCAAAATGGCTGTCTGGGGAGGCCTTGCAAATAGCTGCAAAAAGAAGAGAAGCGAAAAGCAAAGGAGGAAAGGAAAGATATAAACATCTGAATGCAGAGTTCCAAAGAATAGCAAGAAGAGATAAGAAAGCCTTCTTCAGCGATCAATGCAAAGAAATAAAGGAAAACAGCAGAATGGGAAAGACTAAGGATCTATTCAAGAAAATCAGAGATACCAAAGGAACATTTCATGCAAAGATGGGCTTGATAAAGGACAGGAATGGTGTGGACCTAACGGAAGCAGAAGATATTAAGAAGAGGTGGCAAGAATACACAGAAGAACTGTACAAAAAAGAGCTTCACGACCCAGATAATCATGATGGTGTGATCACTGACCTAGAGCCAGACATCCTGGAATGTGAAGTCAAGTGGGCCTTAGAAAGCATCACTAGGAACAAAGCTAGTGGAGGTGACGGAATTCCAGTGGAGCTGTTCCAAATCCTGAAAGATGATGCTGTGAAAGTGCTGCACTCAATATGCCAGCAAATTTGGAAAACTCAGCAGTGGCCACAAGATTGGAAAAGGTCAGTTCATCCCAATCCCAAAGAAAGGAAATGCCAAAGAGTGCTCAAACTACCGCACAATTGCACTCATCTCACACGCTAGTTAAGTAATGCTCAAAATTCTCCAAGCCAGGCTTCAGCAATATGTGAACCGTGAACTTCCTGATGTTCAAGCTGGATTTAGAAAAGGCAGAGGAACCAGAGATCAAATTGCCAACATCCGCTGGATCATGGAAAAAGCAAGAGAGTTCCAGAAAAACATTTATTTCTGCTTTATTGACTATGCCAAAGCCTTTGACTGTGTAGATCACAATCAACTGTGGAAAATTCTGAAAGAGATGGGAATACCAGACCACCTGATCTGCCTCTTGAGAAATCTGTATGCAGGTCAGGAAGCAACAGTTAGAACTGGTCATGGAACAACAGACTGGTTCCAAATAGGAAAAGGAGTACGTCAAGGCTGTATATTGTCACCATGCTTATTTAACTTATATGCAGAGTACATCATGAGAAATGCTGGACTGGAGGAAACACAAGCTGGAATCAAGATTGCTGGGAGAAATATCAATAACCTCAGATATGCAGATGACACCACCCTTATGGCAGAAAGTGAAGAGGAACTCAAAAGCCTCTTGATGAAAGTGAAAGTGGAGAGTGAAAAGGTTGGCTTAAAGCTCAACATTCAGAAAACGAAGATCATGGCATCTGGTCCCATCACTACATGGGAAATAGATGGAGAAACAGTGGAAACAGTGTCAGACTTTCTTTTTCTGGGCTCCAAAATCACTGCAGATGGTGACTGCAGCCATGAAATTAAAAGACGCTTACTCCTTGGAAGGAAGGTTATGGCCAACCTAGATAGCACATTCAAAAGCAGAGACATCACTTTGCCAACAAAGGTTCGCCTAGTCAAGGCTATGGTCTTTCCTGTGGTCATGTATGGATGTGAGAGCTGGACTGTGAAGAAGGCTGAGCGCCGAAGAATTGATGCTTTTGAACTGTGGTGTTGGAGAAGACTCTTGAGAGTCCCTTGGACTGCAAGGAGATCCAACCGGTCCATTGTGAAGGAGATCAGCCCTGGGATTTCTTTGGAAGGAATGATGCTAAAGCTGAAACTCCAGTATTTTGGCCACCTCATGCGAAGAGTTGACTCATTGGAGAAGACTCTGATGCTGGGAGGGATTGAGGGCAGGAGGAGAAGGGGACGACAGAGGATGAGATGGCTGGATGGCGTCACTGACTTGATGGATGTGAGTCTGGGTGACCTCCGAGAGCTGGTGATGGACAGGGAGGCTTGGCGTGCTGCGGTTCATGGGGTCGCGAAGAGTCGGACACGATTGAGCGACTGATCTGATCTGAAGAAAAAGAAACACAAATAAACATCTTGTTATAAAACAGGCATTTATATTACAAAATATTATCAGGTATATATTTACTGGGTTTAACAAACACACAAAAAAACAAAATAACCTGAATAAAACATCAAAGGTATATAAATCTCCTTCAGGTGATCATTTTTCCAAAATTATTGATAATGTATATTTCATGCACAACATACATTCAGAGTTTTTTTTTAAAGCTTTCTTGAAAGTTGATTTTTTTTTTTTTTTTCAGAAAGATTTATTTTTAACACTTGGGTGTATTTTCGTACCTGGTCATTGTTCATATTTATTTTAATAGAGTTTATCTCATATACTCATGGTTCTCAGATCTGGAAGGAGCCTCTTCAGTGAGTTTAGAGTTTTAATTCATATTAAAGCCAAAAAGAAAAATATAATATTGTCAACAACAACAACAAAAAACACTGCAAAGATGTAAGAAGTTGGAAGGTGTGTTAAAGGAGAACTGGAAATTAATTCTGAGATGTGATGAGGCATCTATAAGCTCTAATCAGCATTTCTTGGCAAGTGGTATTTATTGTCCATCAGGTAATACTGAAAAGGAGTTCACAATATGAACTGTGCATAATAAATATTGCCACCGAAGCACTTCTTGGCAGTCACCTCTAGCCACATCACGTCCCGTGGTAAATGTGTTGTTGGAACCAACTCTAATTGGAACTCAGCTAATTAACATGTAAGTACTTTTGTAATTAAGGATCTGAAGGGTCTTCCTCATTAGAAAAGACTATAAAGGCTACTCAGAGCTCCGTCTCCCAGCTTCCAGTTTCAAGCCTGCTAGGAGTGGCTGACGAGGGAAAGGTAAGAGCTTATCTTACAAGTCTTCTTTAAACATTTTTCTTGAGTCAAGTATTTTTATTGATGCAGGCCATCACTTTTCTTTATCACTTCCATCAGTTCAGTTCAGTTGTTCAGTCGAGTCCAGCTCTTTTAGACCCCATGGACTGCAGCACACCAGGCTTCCCTGTCCATTACTAACGTCCCGGAGCTTGCTCAAACTCATAACAGTCGAGTCTGTGATGCCATCCAACCATCTTATCCTCTATTGTACCCTTCTCCTCCTGCCTTCAATCTTTCCCAGCATCTTTCTGAGTTATCACTTCCATAACTGATAAATGTATTAAACATTTTTAATAAATAAAAATAAAACAAAATACCTATTCCTTTGGGTCAGCTTCTTTCCATTCTTGGGGTTTTACAGAACTTGAAAACACATACATTAGAAAAATTGTTTTGCTAAAACACACCCACCCACCCACCCAAATTAGGCTGGGTGGCTGGGTGAAATTTATTTTTACCCAGGATAATAAGAAAAACAAAGCTAAGGAAATTTACTTCTAAGCTTTGTTTATGTTTTTTCTGAGAACTTTACAAACCAGCCTTCCGTGTTTTTCTGCTAACTTTTATTTC
This sequence comes from Tragelaphus eurycerus, assembly GCA_935064755.1. NCBI lineage: Eukaryota > Metazoa > Chordata > Mammalia > Artiodactyla > Bovidae > Tragelaphus > Tragelaphus eurycerus. The sequence continues at coordinate 4,339,134 of CAKXYN010000015.1, forward strand.
TGTAGTTCCTTTATAGAAACTTTAGTTTCTATAGTTTTGTAAGCAATTGCACATCCTGTAGTGATAATTTCCTTCATTCTTTCTTTTGGGAAAAAGTCATGTAAGATAAGTCACACCTGCTTCTGTGAATTAAATAGACTTTTGGGAGTCAGGATGCATCTGGTCCATCTCCAGTGAGAACAAGTTTTGACCAAGAAATTTCAGGTACAGCTGGACAGTCAGCAACTTCTTACATATGAATGCAACACTATTTTTTGCTAGGCTATTGCAATGGTTTATAACCCTGACTGTGCTTAGTTGCTCAGTCATGTCTGACTCTTGTGACCCCATGGTCTGTAGCCCACCAGGCTCCTTTGTCCATGGGGATTCTCCAGGCAAGAGTACTGGAGTGGCTTCCTGTGCCTTCCAGGGGATCTTCTCAACCCAGGGATTGAACCAGATCTGCATTTTAAGCAGATTCTTTTACATCTGAGCTATCAGAGAAGCCCAAGAATACTGGAGTGGGTAGCTTATCCCTTCTCCAGGGGATCTCCCTAACCAGGAATCGAAATGGGGTCTCCTGCATTGCAGACAGATTCATTACCAGCTGAGCTACCAGGGAGGCCCTCATAACCCTGACTACACAGGGTTAAATATGGAAGCTTTTCATTTTTCTCTACTTCTTTTGAGCCATAATTTACATTCAAAAGTCCGTTTATAAGTTTGACAAACGTTTACAGTTGTAAAGTGAAGGTGTGAGTGGCTTTGTCGTGTTCAGCTCTTTGTGACCCCATGGATTATAGCCCACTGGGGGTCCTCTGTCCATGGAATTATCCATGCAAGAATATTGGAGTGGGTTGCCATTCTCTTCTCCAGGGTGTCTTCCTGACCCAGAGATCCAACCCAGGTTGCCTCCATTGCAGGCAGACTCTTTACTGTCTGAGCCACCAGGGAAGCCCTTACAGTTGTAAAATGGCCATCAAAATGAAGATATGGAATTCTCATCGTTCCAAAAGCTCTTTTCATGCCCCTTTTCAGTCAAGCTCCTTCATTCATCACCAATCACAAGAGACTGCCCATCTGTTTTCTGTTCCCATAATATTGGTTTGTAGAATGTTATATAATGTTGTTACATAGTCTAGCTTTTAAAATTAATATAGTGCTTTTAAGAGTCATCCATCTTGTTGCATATATCACTAGTTTATTCTTTTTAATTTCTGAATAGTATTTCATTTATGGATAACTCACAATTTGCTTATCCATTCACCTGTTGAAGGACATCTGGATTGTTTACAGTTTGGGATATTTGCATTTTAAACTGCTATAACAAGTCACATGCAGGTTATTGTGTGGACATATGTTTTGAGTTTTCTTGGGTATATACACCTGATTTATATAGTAAATGTATGTTTACTTTTATTTTTTAAAAAACCAAACTGTTCTTCAAAGTGACTGTATCATTTGCATTCCCTCTAGCAATAAATGAGTTTCAGTTTTTTCTAATTCTTTACCCAAACTTAGTAAGACCAGTGTTTTTATATTCATAATTCTAGTAGTTGGATAATAGTATCATGCTGGTTTTAAAATCGCATTTTCCAAATGATTAAAGATGAGGAGCATCTTTTATGTGCTTATTTGCCATTTGTATATCTTCTTTGGATTCTTTTCTTATTGAATTTAAAAAATTATTTATGTTTTTTTCTAGAAGTTTTAAAGTTTTAACTCTTTTATTTGAGTGTGTAATCTATTTTGAGTTACTTTTTGTACATGGTGAGCTAAGGGGTGTGGTTCATTCATTTTCCCATTGGATATCCTCCCAGGTTGAACTACCATTATCCTGAGCTAACATGTGGGGCTTAGGTCCCAGAGGAGAGCATTTCTCAGTGTTTCTGCTCCACCCACAGCCTTTGGCAGGCTTTGCACACTTGTATCACTAAAGGGTGCTTTCTCCATGCCACAATGAACAACTTTGTCTCTTGATATTTTGTGCAAGATTTATGAAGGTAACAGGTGGTTTCTCACTTCTGCTTCACCCTCAGTCTTAGGCATGGCCTGTACACCTGAGCCTCAGGACTAAGGTTTTCTCAGTGTCCATACCTGGTTCCGAGTGCACATGGAGAGTGCAGGCAGAGCTGCTTGGTTCTTCCCCTGATGTCAGTTAAACTTTGTCACATATAGGTGGGCAATCTTGGGTGCAATTACATCATTCCCTTCCTGTTTGGCAGCTGAGTACTGCCTTGAAAGGGACAGTTTTGTTTTGTTTTGTTTTTTCCGCTTTTGCACAAATGGGACTTTGGCCACTTCCCCAGTTGTAGCTGATCTTTGCCCTGGATGGGGGATGAAAGGGTTTTCTGTCCTCTATCAGAGCAACTCAGCTTTGCCTCAAGGCAAACAAAGGTCAGCTCTGGGACCTAGAGAAGCTTCTTACTCCTTCTCCATTGGCATGTGGCTTTTGCTTCGCATTTTAAAAGGATTCAAGACACAGGAGGTTTTGTGCCAATCATTTCCTTATATTCAAAACATCTAGAGAATAGATGGGCTTCTGCAGGTACTCCCACTCATTCTCAACCTTTGGTAAACCTCACACACTTGTATTACTATAGGAGGCACACAGCTCCTCCGCCCTGCCTCCAGTCTTTATCAGTGCTTGGTAGATGCCCTTGGAAAATACCTCAAGAGTGGATATGGACTCCAGTTGTATCTAGGGTTCCTAGAGATCCTGAACTGTCAATCTAGTCTCAACTGATCCTAAGGAATTGATCACAATTTCAAGAGATAAAGGAAGGCTCACATCTCTGAGTGGCTTCATGTATCCTGCCCTTTTGTCTTCTCTCTGCCCTTTTCTGCCCAGGGACTCTTCTTCCTGGTCTTTGGATGACCTGGTCTTATCTCATTACATTTCAAATACTTTTTGACTTCACAGTCTTCTGCTTAAATCATCAGTTTTGGTTTTATCTTGCTTAGAATGTGGATACTTATTTCTCCTTTCTTATTGCAGTTTCCTTGAAAGACCGGTACCTGTCTTTAGGCAGTGAAAAAAGGAGCCAGTCAATAATCTTATGAAAGAGTTGATTTCAAGTTGTCAGGGGCCTATAGATATACCTATTTGAGAAAACTTATGCCTGTTACGGGTGTGAGTCTGGGTGACCTCCGGGAGCTGGTGATGGACAGGGAGGCCTGGCGTGCTGCGGTTCATGGGGTCGTGAAGAGTCGGACACGACTGAGCAACTGATCTGATCTGATCTGATCTGATGCCTGTTACTGTCTCACGTCCTGTCTCATGTAGCTCTTTCTGAAGAGGAGTCTGTGCAATACAGGTGTATATAATGCTGGTCTCAATAGCTTAGAGGTGTCAGTTCTATTGTCCCTCAGTGATGTCACACCTAATTAATCCAATAGATAATGGATAAACATGATTCCTTTCTCTCAAAGACTAGTTTGTTGTGTAACTGAATTGGGACATTCTTATTTAATTCTATCATCTCTTTTTAGAGGAATTTTTATGATTAAGCAGATCTTAGTGACATTGAAGAATTATTTGGTATTGATTTCTATGAAAATATAATGTTTAGGAATATATTTTTATTGCAAAAGTGAGAAAAGATGAGGCAATTTGTATATGGGAGGCATCATACTCACTATCTTGCATGTTTGTTTTCAGCATTTTTCTGTATCTTTTTGTATGTTGCATTTGGCTCAAGTCTAAGAAGATAGTTTTTTACATTCAGCTGCTGCTATGTTTAGATAATTTAAATATGCTGTTAAGAATCAGAGAGAGGATAAAGTCTCTCTTTATAAGAAAAAAGAGTTGCAAAGGATTGCTGCTGAAATTAAGGTCATTCAGAAATTAAGATGCAGTTGTTATTTGCAATAAATTACTGAGAAACTGTTCCACCATACCTAACCTATGGAACAGATTCTTGAAAAGTCTAAAGGTAGACAATCAACAAGTTCCTAAAATAATTTCTTAAATTCTCTCAGCCTTTAAATTTGTCTTTATTTATGTGTGTGCCACAAAAATTTATTTATTTATGTGTATGCCACAATATTAAATGTAATAATAAATTATATTAACATTTTCATTCATTCTTATTCATAGGTTTCATCCTGTGTTTAGGTAAATTGTGCAATAATTCAAAAAGAGATTAAATATAATCTCTGTATTCAATTGCTTGTAATTCATTAAGAAGAGATTATATAAACCCAAATATTACAAGTTACAAAGTTGTACATTGTATTTTAAATTACTAAGACACAACTGTTACAGGCTTTAGAGATATGAACTATTAATTCCATGGGAAAATAAGGGAAGCATTCATGGAAAGGTGACAATTTGATTCAAAGAATTGATAGGATTTGGATAAATGGAGATAATGAAGAAAGAAAAATTCCAAACAAAATAAAGAACAGATTCCTGGCAGCCTTTAGAAGCATCTTTGGAACAAGAAAGACTTAGCATTTGAAAGCTTATTTTCAAATGTGAAGTTTGTAATTACTATAGAGCTATGTACACATTATTTACAGTGTAACCTATGTAACTATTTACACTAGTATTTCCCCCAAGCTGTGCTAGAAAACAGGATAAAAATGCACTGCTAAATAGAAATTTTAAACGGTGACTGTCTTCCTGTAGTTCTATTCTTAAGGCAAGTACAAAGTTTGTATCCCTTGGAAGAGAGAACCAGGTGATAACAAAACTCCAGAGGAGGGCAGCAAAGATAGACAGTAGAATTAACTCAAGAGGAAAGAACAGAGAATGCTCTTTTATAAATTCCATAATTTTCACAGTAGTAAGCATCTCTATGGTGGATCATATGTTAGGTTTAAATTATTAATTGGAGAAAAAATGAAAGCACACAGAATTCAGTTCAGTTGCTCAGTCGTGTCCGACTCTTTGTAACCCCATGAATCGCAGCACACCAGGCCTCCCTGTCCATCACCAACTCCCAGAGTTCACTCAGACTCACATCCATTGAGTCAGCGATGCCATCCAGCCATCTCATCTTCAGTCATCCCCTTCTCCTCCTGCCCCCAATCCCTCCCAGCATCAGAGTCTTCTCCAATGAGTCAACTCTTCGCAACAGGTGGACAAAGTACTGGAGTTTCAGCTTTAGCATCATTCCTTCCAAAGAACACTCAGGACTGATCTCCTTTAGAATGGACTGGTTGAATCTCCTTGCAGTCCAAGGGACTCTCAAGAGTCTTCTCCAACACCACAGTTCAAAAGCATCAATTCTTTGGTGCTCAGCTTTCTTCACAGTCCAACTCTCACATCCATACATGACCACAGGAAAAACCATAGCCTTGACTAGGCAAACCTTTGTTGGCAAAGTAATGTCTCTGCTTTTGAATATGCTATCTAGGTTGGTCATAACTTTCCTTCCAAGGAGTAAGCGTCTTTTAATTTCATGGCTGCAGTCACCATCTGCAGTGATTTTGGAGCCCAGAAAAATAAAGTCTGACACTGTTTCCACTGTTTCCCCATCTATTTCCCATGAAGTGATGGGACTAGTTGCCATGATCTTTGTTTTCTGAATGTTGAGCTTTAAGCCAACTTTTTCACACTTCTCTTTCACTTTCATCAAGAGCCTTTTTAGTTCCTTTTCACTTTCTGATATCTTTTTACTCTTCTATTTCTTTTATTCCTCTGAAAGACTTACAGTTGTTCACTATTCTGAGGAATGGTGCAGCAGTTAACCCAGCTGAAGTCAATACTAATTCAAATAGTCCTTTGTTTGGTAAATCTTTATTTAATGTCTACTATGTGCTTAAATTGACTTAATTCAGACTTAATTCAGACTTAAATTGAAGAAAGTAGGGAAAACCACTAGACCATTCAGGTATGACCTAAATCAAATCCCTGATTATTATACAGTGGAAGTGAGAAATAGATTTAAGGGCCTAGATCTGATAGATAGAGTGCCTAATGAACTATGGAATGAGGTTCATGACATTGTACAGAAGACAGGGATCAAGACCATCCCCTGGAAAATAAATGCAAAAAAGCAAAATGGCTGTCTGGGGAGGCCTTACAAATAGCTGTGAAAAGAAGAGAAGCAAAAAGCAAAGGTGAAAAGGAAAGATATAAGCATCTGAATGCAGAGTTCCAAAGAATAGCAAGAGATAAGAAAGCCTTCTTCAGCAATCAATGCAAAGAAATAGAGGAAAACAACAGAATGGGAAAGACTAGGGATCTCTTCAAGAAAATCAGAGATACCAAAGGAATATTTCATGCAAAGATGGGCTCGATAAAGGACAGAAATGGTATGGACCTAACAGAAGCAGAAGATATTAAGAAGAGGTGGCAAGAATACACAGAAGAACTGTACAAAAAAGAGCTTCACAATCCAGATAATCACGATGGTGTGATCACTGACTTAGAGCCAGACATCCTGGAATGTGAAGTCAAGTGGGCCTTAGAAAGCATCACTAAGAACAAAGCTAGTAGAGGTGATGAAATTCCAGTTGAGCTATTCCAAATCCTGAAAGATGATGCTGTGAAAGTGCTGCACTCAATATGCCAGCAAATTTGGAAAACTCAGCAGTGGCCACAGGACTGGAAAAGGTCAGTTTTCGTTCCAATCCCAAAGAAAGGCAATGCCAAAGAATACACAAACTACCGCACAATTGCACTCATCTCACACACTAGTTAAGTAATGCTCAAAATTCTCCAAGCCAGGCTTCAGCAATATGAACCGTGAACTTCCTGATGTTCAAGCTGGTTTTAGAAAAGGCAGAGGAACCAGAGATCAAATTGCCAACATCCGCTGGATGATGGAAAAAGCAAGAGAGTTCCAGAAAAACATCTATTTCTGCTTTATTGACTATGCCAAAACCTTTGACTGTGTGGATCACAATAAACTGTGGCAAATTCTGAAAGAGATGGAAATACCAGACCACCTGATCTGCTTCTTGAGAAATTTGTATGCAGGTGAGGAAGCAACAGTTAGAACTGGACATGGAACAACAGACTGGTTCCAAATAGGAAAAGGAGTACGTCAAGGCTGTATATTGTCACCCTGCTTATTTAACTTCTATGCAGAGTACATCATGAGAAATGCTGGACTGGAAGAAACACAAGTTGGAATCAAGATTTCTGGGAGAAATATCGATAACCTCAGATATGCAGATGACACCACCCTTATGGCAGAAAGTGAAGAGGAACTCAAAAGCCTCTTGATGAAAGTGAAAGTGGAGAGTGAAAAGGCTGGCTTAAAACTCAACATTCAGAAAACAAAGATTATGGCATCTGGTCCCATCACTTCTTGGGAAATAGATGGGGAAACAGTGGAAACAATCTCAGACTTTATTTTTCTGGGCTTGAAAATCACTGCAGATGGTGACTGCAGCCATGAAATTAAAAGACGCTTACTCCTTCGAAGAAAAGTTATGACCAACCTAGATAGCATATTCAAAAGCAGAGACATTACTTTGCTAACAAAGGTTTGTCTAGTCAAGGCTATGATTTTTCCTGTGGTCATGTATGGATGTGAGAGCTGGACTGTGAAGAAGGCTGAGCGCTGAAGAATTGATGCTTTTGAAGTGTGGTGTTGGAGAAGATTCTTGTGAGTCCCTTGGACTGCTAGGAGATGTAACCAGTCCATTCTGAAGGAGATCAGCCCTGGGATTTCTTTGGAAGGAATGATGCTAAAGCTGAAACTCCAGTACTTTGGCCACCTCATGCAAAGAGTTGACTCATTGGAGAAGACTCTGATGCTGGGAGGGATTGAGGGCAAGAAAAGGGGACGACAGAGGATGAGATGGCTGGATGGCATCACTGACTCAACGGATGTGAGTCTGAGTGACCTCTGGGAGTTGGTGATGGACAGGGAGGCCTGGCATGCTGCGATTCATAGGGTTGCAAAGAGTCAGACACGACTGAGCGACTGATCTGATCTGATCTGACTATGTGCTTACCTTGTGTCAGGGGATAAAGATATGATATATAATTTCATTGACAAAATTATACCTGATTTCATAAAGTTCATACCTGGTTAGTTCATTATTTACTTTATGTATAAATGGAGTGGATTGATCACTGTTCTTACACCACCACAGTTATAACTCTGAGAATGGAATGAAACTGTGGCTGGCAAACTAGAACTTGGGCTGAATTCTAAATACAGCCAGGGGAAAGTATGGTATTTAAGTACCATATTGTAATAATAAAAACATTGAAAAGTTTAAGAACAGGGTTTTATGAAAGATTTAACTTTGATTCTAATTTGTATCAGTGTCATTAGAAGATAGATTGGTTATGGTAAACAATAGACTAAATTAAAGACTTTGATAAGAGGCTGTATTTTAATTTGTCCTGTTACCTGTAAGCTTGATACTCTGAAGTATGACATCGTTTCTTTTGAGCCTTGTTTGTGAGCTTATATTCAGTTAGAAGGCTGTCTGGCTCCTACCTAAAATTTCACACTAGAGGATGTTTTCTTCCCACTGTGAAGGAGGGTGATGTTTAGGCAGTGATACTTGTATATTGCTACCAAAATCTACTTATGGAATAGAGGTATAAAATACTAGATGGCCATAAAGTATTGAAAACATTTTCATAAAATGTTACTCAATATATTATGTGTTGAAATGTAATGTATGTATGCTGCTGCTGCTGCTAAGTCGCTTCAGTCCTGTCCGACTCTGTACGACCCCACAGGCGGAAGCTCACCAGGCTCCCCCGTCCCTGAGATTCTCCAGGCAAGAATACTGGAGTGGGTTGCCATTTCCTTCTCCAATGCATGAAAGTGAAAAGTGAAAGTGAAGTCACTCAGTCGTGTCCGACTCTTAGCGACCCCATGGACTGGAGCCTACCAGGATCCTCTGTCCATGGGATTTTCCACGCATAAGTACTGGGGTGGGGTGCCATTGCCTTCCCCGAATGTATGTATACACCATTATATATTTACCTGCATTTCGAGATCTTATAGCCTCTCTCTATATAGGTTCAAATTTAATTGTTTAAATGTTTCTGTATTTAACTATGCTGTTTTCTCAGTAGTTGAAGAGCAGTGGAAGTAGAGTCAAAAGCTACTTTTTAAAGCAAAATTTGTAAAACAAGATTTAAAAAAAAAGAAAAATAAGGAATAGAGAATGCAACATAAGCTTCTCATTATTCCTAGCTGATTTTGGATTTGCGAACCCTTCTCCCACCTTACCCTCCCTGTCTTAATCTCTTGCCCTCCTGGGCTGCCTGCTCAGAGTCCCTAAGCACTTGGTGTTCTTTCCCACTTCCATGCTCTGTCTCAAGCCCTCTGTATAGGCCTGAAATAATCTTGCCTTTCTTTTACCCGTTGAAATCCTTTGTATCATTCATGGCTCAGATCAAATGTCTCTTTGATTACATATCATAATCAAAAATGTTTGCAAAATTCTAACTGGTTCACAAGTCAGACATTCTCTGTGCTGCCGGGTCACTTGCTTGTTCTTTTCACCCTGGGATTTAATGGGAATATTTCAACATTCTTGGTGGAAGGGTCCCTATGTTCATTGTGTGTGTGTCATCCATGTGCCTAAAAGGGTTTTCAATAAAAATGTCTTTAAAAAATTAGTAGAGACACATAAGGCATCACTGACTCAATGGACATGAGTCTGAGCAAACTGGGGGAGGTGGTGAAGGACAGGGAGGCCTGGGGTGCTGCAGTTCAGGGGGTCACAGAGAGTCAAACAAGACTTGGCGACTGAACAACAACAGAGAAACACAGTAGATGTCATCCTTATTCTTTAACCTATGGTTTAGAGAGCTATTTTGTGAATGCCTGTGGAAATGGCAGGTGCCTATCTTATATTAACACTGTCAGGCGGGACCAGGTGAGCAATGACCACTTGAGACACTGGGATCAGAGGAATCTGAGGTCACACCCTAGCACTGGCATGTCCTGGCGGTGGAATCCAGCAAGTTACTTAACCTGATTGAGCCTCGGTTTCCTCAAATCCAAAATGGGGATCATACATCCTACATGTCAAACTTACTGTGAATATTAGAAACAAATATGCAAGTCTCCTATAAATGATAATGATTGCTTTGTTAAGGTTAACCCTGATGTTTGGACAGTTCTACAGTCTGACTAGAGTTTCTGATTTGCCTCCTTCAAGGAGCTTTGTTACATCTAGTATGAGGTGGCTGTAATGAAACCCCTCATTTCTAAACTCCTCCTGTGTCTAGTTAGAACTTGGAGAGGAGGTGAATTGAGACTCTTCTTACTGTGCTCCAGGGAAGCATTGTTAGCATGAGGGAGAATTTAATTTCTGGGTTTTTTGCTGCACAGATTTCACACTGTGTTATCCATTGCCAGTGGAAGAGAAGGGATTTTGAAGAGACTTGATACCATGATTCTCATATGAACAGTGCTTCTCATGTGATAACATGGCCAACCTAAAGATAAGTAGTTCAAAAGGAAAGGAAAAGTGAATTTTGTTCTTTGGAGTAAAACATACCAAGAACAGCAAGATACAAGAACTCGAATAAATTTGTATCATAGGTATTGATTTATATGAATAGCAAGCAACAGCAACAAAATATTCTCATCAATTATTACAGCTGATTTGTGGAAAAAAACTGCTTCAAATTTGTACATTTGTAGTCTCTTATTTATCAATGAAAATCTTGGTTTCACATAAACTTTTAATCTTGTCCAAAAAAGTTGACTACCTAAAGAATAATGTGCTCAGGATAGTAGAATGTTCCTGTTAATTGAGAAATATAAACATTCAAATGAATATAATAAAGGCTCCTCAGTTTCAAAGGATAAGCTCTAGGAATACATGGAAATAAGTAAACTGATTAATCTCGCAGAGGGAAAAAACACGTTCTTTTGGGTTTGGGCTGGTATCATCTGAACTATAGGTTGCACCCCATTCTTGGTTGGTAAAATAAACTCGTGTGGAGCTAACATTGTGAAATATAATAAATGTAACATAATGTAATAGATTATGGTCTTCCCAGGTGGTACCAGTGGTAGAGAACTAAAATACCTGCCAGTGTTTTACAAGCTAAAAGTACCTGCCAGTGCAGGAGACATAAGACATGTAGCTTCGATCCCTGGGTCAGGAAGATCCCCTGCAGGAGGGCATGGCAACCCACTCTACTATTCTTTCCTGGAGAATCCCACGGACTGAGGAGCCTGGTGGGCTTCAATCCATAGGGTCACAAAGAGTCAGACATGACTGAAGTGGCTTATCATGCAATGTCATCAGTCATTCAGTTCAATCCCTCAGTTATGTCCAACTCTTTGTGACCCCATGGACTGCAGCACACCAGGCTTCCCTGTCTACCATCAACTTCCAGAGCTTGCTCAAACTCACATCCATTGAGTTAGTGATGCCATCCAACCTTCTCATCCTCTGTCGTTCCCTTCTTCTCCCACCTTCGATCTTTACCAGTATCAGGGTTTTTTCCAATGAGTCAGTTCTTTGCATCAGGTGGACGAAGTATTAGAGTTTCAGCTTCAGCATCAGTCCTTCCAATGAATATTTTAGAACTGATTTCCTTTAGGATTGACTGGTCAATCTATTATACTGTCTGCAATGTAATAGATTAGTATTTAATAGAAAATACTAGAATGTATTTCACTTAATAATGACAACAAGAGTTTTATGGCTAATGTCTTTAAATTATATACATATGCACATGTGTATTATACATATAAACAAAATGTATTCCTTACTGGGTGTCATGGTCAAAATGTTTGCACAACACTAGAAGTAGTCCTTAGAGAAGAAAAGGTGAGGCAGCCCTGGCTGTTTAAGACATTAGCTCGTGGGAAGTGCCAGGAGTATTTAAAATCCCCAAAGTTCCCAAGCTAAAAATACATTGTCCATAATTCAAACTTTTTGATGATTCACTGACCTTTTATAAATTTGTGAACCACATAGTTGTTATCCTTATTATCAGTTATTAGTACAGAGCAGGGTTCTGAAGACCAAGCTAACAATGTGTGTTAGTTATGAAAAGACTGAACAGTTTCCTGTATGTGGATGTAAGCCAGGTTAAAATAAAAGGATTATTCTTTTCCCCATGGATTACAGAGGGTGTATTCCATGCCCCTGGATACAGAAGCGGGAGCTCTTAAAATGAGAATTTAAGCCCTTTTTTGCTTCAGAAAGGTTGAAAGTAATTAGATAATAAAAGAATGGGAGGCCTGTACTAGAGGTTTTTAATTAGAGGTCTACAGTTCAGTTCAGTTGCTCAGTCGTATTCAGCTTTGCGACCCCATTACTGCAGCACACCAGGCCTCCCTGTCCATCACTAACTCCCGGAGTTCACTCAAACTCACATCCATCGAGTCAGTGATGCCATCCAGACATCTCATCCTCTGTCATCCCCTTCTCCTCCTGCCCCTAATCCCTCCCAGCATCAGGGTCTTTTCCAATGAGTCAATTCTTCACATAAGGTGGCCAAAGTACTGGAGTTTCAGCTTTAGCATCATTCCTTGCATTGAACACCCAGGACTGATCTCCTTTAGAATGGACTGGTTGGATCTTCTTGCAGTCCAAGGGACTCTCAAGAGTCTTCTCCAACACCACAGTTCAAAAGAATCAATTCTTCGGCACTCAGCCTTCTTCACAGTCAGACTCTCACATCCATACATGACTACTGGAAAAACCATAGCCTTGACTAGACGGACCTTTGTTGGCAAAGTAATGTCTCTGCTTTTGAATATGCTATCTAGGTTGGTCATAACTTTCCTTCCAAGGTCCACAAGCCACATTCAATTATCCTTATTTTCTCCTTTGGTATTTTTCTTGTTGCAGTGACCATTTTTTTTTTAAGAAGTTACTTTTGTAACAAATTATGTTATGGAAGCAACTTTCAACCAAACAATTTGTAGTATGGTGGCACCCCACCCCGGAAAATCATGGACAGAGGAGCTGGTAGGCTCCAGCCGTGGGGCGCAAGTCTAATTTGAATAGTAGGTGATTCAGTCTCCTGAACCGGGCGGGGAACTAAGCCACCTTGCCCTCTCTTTGAATAGTAGGTGATTCAGTGGTAAATAATCCACCTGCTAAGCAGGAGACATGGTTTGATCCCTGGGTTGGGAAGATTCCCTGGAGAAGGAAATGGTAACCCACTCCAGTATTCTTGCCTGGAGAATCCCCATGGACAGAAGAACCTGGCCAGCTACAGTCCATGGGGTCGCAAAGAATTGGAATCAACTTAATGACAGAACAACAAAAAATTGTCATGCTCCCAGGTAGTGCTAGTGGTAAAGAATCTGCCTGCCAATGCAGGAGATATAAGAGATGTGAGTTTGACCCCTGGATGGGGGAGATCCCCTGGAGGTGGGCATGGCAACCCACTCCAGTATTCTTGCCTGAAGAATCCTGTGGATGGAGGAGACTGGCAGGCTACAGTCCATAGGTCTCAAAGAGTTGGACACAACTGAAGTGACTTAGCATGCATGCAAGTTTTACTTGAAAAAAAAAATGTTTTACAGTGTGTACAATAGACTTTCCTTTCTAGAAATTAAATAAAACATATCCTGGTATGATGCCCGGGGACATCTGTCTTCCTTTTGCATTTGGTCTGCTTAATTAGAAGGTGTTAAAAGAAACATGGGTAAGAATCTCACACATTATATCACTGCAGCACTGTTGAGGCACTGCTCACAGACAGTAAGGTTCTTAACAATGGAAAAAAGAAGCCAATGAAGTTGAATGTATGTGATATTTTTCCACCTTGAAGATATATTGACTTAGGCCTAACTTCCCTAAGGGAACAATTTTCAACTTGAAATGCATGAAATTGGAAAAGTAACTGTATATGTTGTAATATAACTTTCTTCTAAATGCAGCTCAGAGCATCCCTTAATAAAGGAAGCTACAGTCTGAATGAACTTGGTAATTAGTGGATGATTTGTAACCAGGAGCAAGAGGAAATTAGGAAGCAGTGCCTTGATTAACCATTGTCATCAACTCCAGAGTTAGTGACATTTCTTTTATCACTTAGAAGACTGTCGTAGAAGAATTGGCAACAACTGAAAGAGACTGCTCTTGTTTCTGGGGGAAGCCAGCTTCTGGTTTTCATCTGCAATGTGTATAGTCATGTCATTAAGGAAGAATTCCTATTCTGTGCATCTCATTGGTAATAGTCAAAGGTCTTCAAATGGTATAAAATTTCTTTGCCAAGCAAAATTTTGTCTGTATGAAACTCTTGGTATCTTGCTCACGTTGTGTTGCACCCAGAGGGCTTGGCAGCCTTTATTCTTCATGGCTTGGATGAAGGAAAAAAAGCTTTACTCACCATTGTGATTTCAGTCTTTTCTAATCTAAATCAGGATACATTGTAATAAAAACAATACCACTAGCAATCTGAAATAGGACTCTTCTCTTTCCATGAAAGTTGCTGACAGTGTGAGAACTGGGGCCATAAATCATCATCTTCTCAATGAAGAATCAAAATAAACAGTCTTTATCTAATTCACAGATGTTTACTGACTTCTCATAGGTCGTATCTTGATATGCTTCACTGATCTCTGAGCAGAAGTTTCACGCTTTTTGAATCCCACAAAATGCCTCTGAATAATTTGACAAGAATTATTTCACTCAAACTGTGGTGTATGTAGATTCAGCCTCATGAATGCATTCATTCAAAAATTTTTTTTTTTTATGAGTAAAGAAGTACAGCTCCTGTTTCAAAGCCCTACAATCAGTTTTACGAATGCTGCTGAAACACTCAGATCTCTTCTGTTAGACTGACCTTCTGGGAAAAGAGATTAGAAGACCATTGTGAGGGATTTCCAGTGCTGAGAATGTGCTTCCTTAGCTGGCTCAGAGGGCAACACTGCCTTATTGATTTCTTTGCCTATAGAAATAGGCAACATCTAGAAACAGCCATCACATTCGAGATTTTCAACTGCCGAGAAGACCTGAGGTTAAAAATGTGGATTTCCATTCCTCCCTCACTGATATGTGAACGTTAGGCAGATGTTGTGAAAGACTTCACTGCAGGGGCATTGTGTTCAGCTATATGCAGTGGCTTTGCCTCAGTAATTTGAGGCCAAATAAAATTAATTTAGTTCACATGATCTTGAAGAATTCTGGAGTCCCTTGATTCAGTCTTCCTTGCA
This sequence comes from Tragelaphus eurycerus, assembly GCA_935064755.1. Classification (NCBI taxonomy): domain Eukaryota; kingdom Metazoa; phylum Chordata; class Mammalia; order Artiodactyla; family Bovidae; genus Tragelaphus; species Tragelaphus eurycerus. The sequence continues at coordinate 4,354,181 of CAKXYN010000015.1, forward strand.
TAGGAAAGTGAACTGTAGGAGATCCACTTTTCTTTGCTCTTATCTCCTTTGGTGGGTCTAGACACTAGGGACTTCTGGGCATCCACTTAAAAAATTAACAGGGTATAAGGAGGAGTGTTAGTCATTAAGTTGTATCTGACTCTGTGACCCCATGGACTATAGCCTGTCAGGCTCCTCTGTCCATGCATGGGATTTTCTAGGCAAGAATCCTGGAGTAGTTCAATATCCAGAGATTGAACCCACATCTCTTATGTCTCCTGTATTGGCAGGTAGGTTCTTTACCAGAAGTGCCATCTGGTAAGCCCAGCTGGGGAATACAAAGATCTAAATAGGTAAAGAGTCTGCTTGCCAGTTCAGGAGATACAGGTTGGATCCTTGGGTTGGGCAGATCCCCTGGAGAAGGAAATGGCAACCCACTCCAGTATTCTTGCCTGGAGAATTCCATGGGCAGAGGAGCCTGATGGACTACAGTCCATGGATTTTCACAGAGTTGGACACAACTTAGGGAAGCAACAACAAATAGTACCTACTTTTAAAAGAGAAGAACTAATAATAATAGTAGATGGTGACAAAAGCTTATTATTCTGATGATCATTTTGTAATATATGTATATATTGAATCACTATGTTGTACATCTGAATCCATATGATATTGTATGTCAATTATACCTCAATTAAAATGAATTAAAAATAATATACACCATATAAGGTATACTGTCCACAAGACATTTTGAATATATTACCATTTAACCCTTACACAGGATAGTCTTTCCAGTATATGACACTGCATCTATGCAGTACCATTACTAATTTTTTTTCCTTTTTTATTTATTAATATTGTGGTGGGTTTTGCCATATATTCACGTGAATCACCCATGGGTGTACATGTGTTCCCCATCCTGATGCTCCCTCCCTATCCCATCCCTCAGGGTCATCCCAGTGCACTAGCCCTGAGTACCCTGTCTCATGCATAGAACCTGGAGTGGCTATCTGTTTCACATATGATAATACACATGTTTCAATGCTATTCTCTCAAATCATCCCACTCTTGTCTTCTCCCACAGAGCCCCAAAATCTGTTCTTTACATCTGTGTCTCTTCTGCTGTCCTGCATATAGGGTCATCATCAGCATCTTTCTAAATTCCATATTTATGCGTTAATATACTGTATTGGTGTTTTTCTTTCTGACTTACTTCACTCTGTATGCTGCTGCTGCTGCTAAGTCACTTCAGTCATATCCAACTCTGTGCGACCCCATGGACGGGATCCCACCAGGCTCCCCTGTCCCTGGGATTCTCCAGGCAAGAACACTGGAGTGGGTTGCCATTTCCTTCTCCAATGCATGAAAGTGAACTCGCTCAGTCGTGTCCGACTCTTAGCAACCCCATGGACTGCAGCCTACCAGGCTCCTCCATCCATGGGATTTTCCAGGCAAGAATACTGGAGTGGGTGCCGTTGCCTTCTCCAACTTCGCTCTGTATAAAAGGTTCCAATTGCATCCACATCATTAGAACTGATTCAAATGCATTCTTTTTAATAGCTGAGTAATATTCCATTGTGTATATATACTACAGCTTTCTTATCCATTTGTCTGCCGATAGACATCCAGGTTGCTTCCATGTCCTGGCTATGGTAAACAGTGCTGTGATGAACATTGGGGTACATGCATCTCTTTCAATTCTGGTTTCCTCAGTGTGTATGCCCAGCAGTGGGATTGCTAGGTCATATGGCAGTTCTATTTCCAGTTTTTTAAGGAATCTCCACACTGTTCTCCAGAGTGGCTGTACTAGTTTGCATTCCCACCAACAGTGTAAGAGGATTCCTTTTTCTCCACACCCTCTCCAGCATTTATTGTTTGTAAACTTTTTGATAGCAGCCATTCTGACCAGGTGAGATGGTACCTCATTGTGGTTTTGATTTGCATTTCTCTGATAATGAGAGATGTTGAGCATCTTCTCATGTGTTTGTTAGCCAACTGTATGTCTTCTTTGGAGAAATGTCTGTTTAGTTCTTTGACCCATTTTTTTGATTGGGTCGCTTATTTTTCTGGAATTGAGCTGCAGGAGTTGCTTGTATATTTTTGAAATTAATTCTTTGTCAGTTGCTTCATTTGCTATTATTTTCTCCCATTCTGAAAGCTGTCTTTTCACTTTGCTTATAGTTTCCTTCATTGTGCAAAAGCTTTTTAAGTTTAATTAGGTCCCATTTGTTTATTGTTGCTTTTATTTCCATTACTCTGGGAGGTGAATCATGGAGGATCCTGTTATGATTTATGTCAGAGAGTATTTTGCCTATGTTTTCCTCTAGGAGTTTTATAGTTTCTGGTCTTACATTTAGATCTTTAATCCATTTTGAGTTTATTTTTGTGTATGGTGTTAGAAAGTGTTCTAGTTTCATTCTTTTACAAGTGTTTGACCAGTTTTCCCAGAACTACTTGTTAAAGAGATTGTCTTTTCTCCATTGTATATTCTTGCCTCCTTTGTCAAAGATAAGCTGTCTATATGTGCATGGATTTATGTCTGGGCTTGCTATTTTGTTCCATTGGTCTATATTTCTGTCTTTGTGCCAGTACCATTCTGTCTTGATGACTCTTGCTTTGTAGTATAGCCTGAAGTCAGGCAGGTTGATTCCTCCAGTTCCATTCTTCTTTCTCAAGATTGCTTTGGTTATTCGAGGTTTTTTGTATTTCCATACAAATTGTGAAATTATTTGTTCTAGTTCTCTGAAAAATACTGTTGGTAACTTGATAGGGATTGCATTGAATTTATAGAATGCTTTGGGTAGTATACTCATTTTCATTATATTGATTCTTTGAATCCATGAACATGGTATATTTCTCCATCTATTTGTGTCCTGGAAACAGTGTCAGGCTTTATTTTTCTGGGCTCCAAAATCACTGCAGATGGTGACTGCAGCCATGAAATTAAAAGATGCTTACTCCTTGGAAGGAAAGTTATGACCAACCTAGATAGCATATTCAAAAGCAGAGACATTACTTTGCCAACAAAGGTTCGCCTAATCAAGGCTATGGTCTTTCCTGTGGTCATGTATGGATGTGAGAGCTGGACTGTGAAGAAGGCTGAGCGCCGAAGAATTGATGTTTTTGAACTGTGGTGTTGGAGAAGACTCTTGAGAGTCCCTTGGACTGCAAGGAGATCCAACCGGTCCATTCTGAAGGAGATCAGCCCTGGGATTTCTTTGGAAGGAATGATGCTAAAGTTGAAACTCCAGTATTTTGGCCACCTCATGCGAAGAGTTGACTCATTGGAGAAGACTCTGATGCTGGGAGGGATTGGGGGCAGGAGGAGAAGGGGACGACAGAGGATGAGATGGCTGGATGGCATCACTGACTCGATGAATGTGAGCCTGAGTGACCTCCGAGAGCTGGTGATGGATAGGGAGGCCTGGTGTGCTGCAGTTCATGGGGTCGCAAAGAGTTGGACACGACTGAGCGACTGATCTGATCTGATTTGTGTCATCTTTGATTTCTCTCAGCAGTATTTTACAGCTTTTTATATATAGGTCTTTTGTTTCTTTAGGTAGATTTATGCTAAGTATTTTATTCTTTTTGTTGCAATGGTGAATGGAATTGTTTTCTTAATTTCTCTTTCAGTTTTCTCATTCTTAGTGTATAGGAATGCAAGGGATTTCTGTGTGTTAATTTTATATCCTGCAACTTTACTATATTCATTGATTAGCTCTAGTAATTTTCTGGTAGAGTCTTCAGGGTTTTCTATGTAGAGGATCATGTCATCTGAAAACAGTGAGAGTTTCAATTCTTATTTTCCAATCTGGATTCTTTTTATTTATTTTTATTCTCTGATTGCTGTGGCTAAAACTTCCAAAACCATGTTGAATAGTCGTGATGAGAGTGGACATCCTTGTCTTGTTCCTGACTTTAGGGGAAATGCTTTCAATTTTTCACCATTGAGGATAATGTTTGCTGTGGGTTTATCATATATGGCTTTTATTATGTTGAGGTATGTTCCTTCTATGTCTCTAACATAACTGAATTCTTAAGAGCTATCTGGACATTTCCCACAAGTTTATTTATTAATTTTTTTTGAGAAAGACTCCTATCCAGCCATATCTCCTAAATTTGTCAAGAAAACTACATTGAGAGTTGAGAGGAAAATGTTCATAAAACTTTTAATTTATTTTGTACATCGTCTATAACCTTTTCTCACCTTTAACAATATTTCTAGTAATACACATAAAATTTTTTCTCACTTTCTAGACACATTCATATAAAAAGCAAGATGAAACAAAATTCCCAAAAAGAAAATGACTCTGGAAAGATTTTTGTATATGTCACCAGTCTTCAGAGTTGTAATAGCTCACATAATGAATCAGACATGAAATAATTGATTACAGTTTTGTCTGACACAGATTGAATAGATAACCATGAGTACCTTGAAGATGGTCAGTGCTCTGTTCAAGAATGAACAGAGCACTGGACAGAGATGAGGTAGTAGGTTGTATTTTCTCAACTGTTCAGATAAATACCATAAGGTACTTTGGAGGATGATGCAGATATTTAAATCATTTACAGTGAGTGGGAGAAAACTGTGTTCAATCAGTTAAATTCAGTTGCTCAGTAATGTCTGACTCTTGCGACCCCATGGATGGCAGCATGCCAGACCTCCCTGTCAATCACCAACTCCCAGAGTTTACTCAAACTCATGTCCATCTAGTCAATGATGCCAACATCCTCTGTCGTCCCCTTTGCCTCCCTCCTTCAATCTTTCCCAACATCAGGGCCTTTTCCAATGAGTCAGTTCTTTGTATCCGGTGTCCAAAGTATTGGAATTTCAGCTTCAGCATCAGTCCTTCCAATGAATATTCAGGACTGATCTCCTTTAGATGGACTGGTTGGATCTCCTTGCTGTCCAAGTGACTCTCAAGAATCTTCTCCAAAACCACAGTTCAAAAGCATCAATTTTTTGGTGCTCAGCTTTCTTTATAGTCCAACTTTCACATCCATACATGACTACCGGAAAAACCATAGCCTTGACTAGACGGACCTTTGTTGAAAAAGTAATGTCTCTGCTTTTGAATATGCAATCTAGTTTGGTCATAACTTTTCTTCCAAGGAGCAAACATCTTTTAATTTCATGGCTGCAGTCACCATCTTCAGTGATTTTCAGTTCAGTTCAGTTCAGTTCAGTTCAGTCCCTCAGTCATGTCCAACTCTTTGTGACCCTATGAATCACAGCACGCCAGACCTCCCTGTCCATCACCAACTCCCGGAGTTCACTCATACTCATGTCCATCAAGTCAGTAGAAATATCAATAACCTCAGATATGCAGATGACACCACTCTTATGGCAGAAAGTGAAGAGGGGCTAAAAAGCCTCTTGATGAAAGTGAAAGTGGAGAGTGAAAAGGTTGGCTTAAAGCTCAACATTCAGAAAACGAAGATCATGGCATCTGGTCCCATTACTGCATGGGAAATAGATGGGGAAACAGTGGAAACAGTGTCAGACTTTGTTTTTCTGGGCTCCAAAATCACTGCAGATGGTGACTGCAGCCATGAAATTAAAAGACGCTTGCTCCTTGGAAGGAAAGTTATGACCAACCTAGATAGCATATTCAAAAGCAGAGACATTACTTTGCCAACAAAGGTTCGCCTAGTCAAGGCTATGGTCTTTCCTGTGGTCATGTATGGATGTGAGAGCTGGACTGTGAAGAAGGCTGAGCGCCGAAGAATTGATGCTTTTGAACTGTGGTGTTGGAGAAGACTCTTGAGAGTCCCTTGGACTGCAAGAAGATCCAACCAGTCCATTCTGAAGGAGATCAATCCTGGAATTTCTTTAGAAGGAATGATGCTAAAGCTGAAACTCCAGTATTTTGGCCACCTCATGCGAAGAGTTGACTCATTGGAGAAGACTCTGATGCTGGGAGGGATTGAGGGCAGGAGGAGAAGGGGACGACAGAGGATGAGATGGCTGGATGGCATCACTGACTCGATGGATGCGAGTCTGAGTGACCTCCGGGAGCTGGTGATGGACAGGGAGGCCTGGCGTGCTGCGGTTCATGGGGTCGCAAAGAGTCGGACACGACTGAGCGACTGATCTGATCTGATGCCAACCAGCCACCTCATCCTCTGTTGTGCCCTTCTCTTCCTGCCCCCAATCCCTCCCAGCATCAGAGTCTTTTCCAATGAGTCAACTCTTTGCATGAGGTGGCCAAAGTACTGGAGTTTCAGCTTTAGCATCACTCCTTCCAAAGAAATCCTAGGGCTGATCTCGTTTAGAATGGACTGGTTGGATCTCCTTGCAGTCCAAGGGATTTTGGAGCCCCCCAAAATAAAGTCAGCCACTGTTTCCACTGTTTCCCCATCTATTTGCCATGAAGTGATGGGACTGGATGCCATGATCTGAGTTTTCTGAATGTTGAGTTTTAAGCCAACTTCTTCACTCTCCTCTTTCACTTTCACCAAGAGGGTCTTTAGTTCTCCTTCACTTTCTGCCATAAGGAAGTTGTCATCTGCATATCTGAGGCTATTGATATTTCTCCCAGCAATCTTGATTCCAATTTGTGCTTCATCCAGTCCAGCATTTCTCTTGATGTACTCTGCATAAAAGTTAAATAAGCAGGGTGCCAATATACAGCCTTGACATACTCCTTTCCTGATTTGGAACCAGTTGTTCCATGACCAGTTCTAACTGTACCTTCTTGACCTGCATACAAATTTCCTCAAGAGGCAGGTCAGGTGGTGTAGCATTCCCATCTCTTTAAGAATTTCCCACAGTTTGTTGTGATCCACACAGTCAAAGGCTTTGGCGTAGTCAATGAGTAGTCAATAAGAAGCAGATATTTTTCTGAAACTCTCTTGCTTTTTTGATGATCCAGTGGTTGTTGGCAATTTGATCTCTGGTTCCTCTGCCTTTTCTAAATCCAGCTTTAACATCTGGAAGTTCTCAGTTCATATACTGTTCAAGCCTGACTTGGAGAATTTTGAGCATTACTTTGCTAGCATGTGAGATGAGTGCAATTGTGCGGTAGTTTGAGCATTCTTTGGTATTGTCTTTTTCTGAGATTGGAATGAAAACTGACCTTTTCCAGTCCTGTGGCTACTGCTGAGTTTTCCAAGTTTGATGGCATATTGAGTGCAGTACTTTCACAGCATCATCTTGTAGGATTTGGAATAGCTCAACTGGAATTCCATCACCTCCACTAGCTTTGTTTGTAGCCCACTTGACTTCGCATTCCAGGATGTCTGGGTCTAGGTGAGTGATCACACCATCCTGATTATCTGGGTCATGAAGATCTTTTTTTGATATAGTTCTTCTGTGTATTCTTGCCACCTCTTCTTAATATCTTCTGCTTCTGTTAGGTCCATACCATTTCTGTCCTTTATTGTGCCCATCTTTGCATGAAATGTTCCCTTGGTATCTCTAATTTTCTTGAAGATATCTCTAGTTTTTCCTATTTCCTCTATTTCTTTGCATTGATCACTGAGGAAGGCTTTCTTATCTCTCCTTTCTGTTCTTTGGAACTCTTTATTCAAATGGGTATATCTTTCCTTTTCTCCTTTGCCTTTCATTTCTCTTCTATCACAGCTATTTGTTAGGCCTCATCAGACAACCGTTTTGCCTTTTTGCATTTCTTTTTCTTGGGGTTGGTCTTGATACCTGCCTCCTGTGCAATGTTACAAACCTCTGTCCATAGTTCTTCTGGCACTCTATCAGATTTTACCCCTTGAATCTATTCATCACTTCCACTATATAATCATAAGGGATTTGATTTAGGTCATACCTGAATGGTCTAGTGGTTTTCCCTACTTTCTTCAACAACACAAGAGAAGACTCTACACACGGACATCACCAGATTGCCAATATCAAAATCAGATTGATTATGTTCTTTGTAGCCAAAGATGGAGAAGCTCTATATAGTCAGCAAAAACAAAACCAGGAGCTGACTGTGGCTCAGATCATGAACTCCTTATTAGTCTGTCAAATTCAGACTCAAATTATGTTCAGTATTCTTCCGTATTATCCCATCAGGTTATCACATAAATGATTCCTTATTTTAGTGTGATCTAGAGGAAATGAAAAACCTTTGAGAATGCTAACAGAAGTTGAAAGAAAAGCAGAGAGAAACAAGAGGAGAGATGGGGAGGAGGATGTAACAGCTTTTTAAAGTGGCCTGGAAAAAATGCTTGCCTTGACAGTGGCCATAACAATGAATAAGAGAGTTCAGAGAGAAAAGTATTCTTTCTCTTTTACCTCCAAACATTAAGGCTGCAGTCTCCACTCTAACTAAGTTGGATGCCAAACAAATGTATTGGCTGTTATGGCTATATGAAAGTCAAGTCTTATGTGCTTTATTAGTACCCTCAGCAGACGGAGACTGAGCTCTTGCCAGTGTGGAAGCCTTCCAGATTCAAAAGATTAGTGCCCTGAGTGGTCAAGTTGTCTTCGAGGTCTGAAGGCCGCTGAGCATGTGGTACACTGGTTTTCTGTCACCATGCGTTTCAGCCTGGCCAATCACAGTTTACTTGCGTGCAGAGAATTGTCAGGTTATGTGTGTGTGTATGTGCCTGGAAACTCTTTTAAGTTTAGTTTTCTCTGTTAATCTTCTTGAGTAACTTCCCTTCTTCCTAGCCAGGAAAAAAAGACATTAAAATTTTAAATCCACTTTGTAACCACATCTGTAGAATTATTGAATCTGAACTGTATATGTGTTTTTTGGATTCAGATCTTGCTTTTGACTCCAGACTCCTCAAATGAATGGGAATTCTGTCTGGGGTAACCAGATTCCACTTAATGCCAATGCTTTTGTAGCTGACTCAGACAGACCCAGTTATTGGAGTTCAGGTCTAGACTGGCTGAGTATCTTACTCTGGAAATCCAAGTACAAGTTGAACATTAAACCTCAAGTTGATAGTTATTCCATTCACTGCTCAGAGTTTTGAATCACATTACTTCTGCAGAATTTCATTTTGGAACAGGGAAAGTAGAGATGTGTTTGTCAAGTGATTAAATAAACTACTTTGATTTTAAAGTTTCAAGGACCTCCAGAGGGAAAGAATTGTCAAAGTCAAGAACAGAGAATGGGAAAGGAATATTTTGAGGAACGCTCTTAGATTTAGGCTGTTATACACTAGCACTTATTTTCAGTGTTCCCTTAAAAAATCTAAACATATTGAACCCTTTCAATTTCACTTGTAAAATGCATATATTATACTAACATCTACCTTTGGAGGTTACTATAAAGATTAAAGATTAATTTACATACAATGTTAGCACCGTGGCTTCCATTTACTAAATAGTTAATTCAAGTTACATTTCCATTAAATAAACTGATGAGCTGTTGCCTTTATCATTGGGATTTTTATTTCTTTTAGAGTTTTAAGGATTATTTTATCTATGAAAATGCTATATATTATTTCAAATTTTGGCCAGAATTTAAGCTGCTCTAATAAAAACATTGGCTTAAAAAGAGTTTTATTTACTTCATCTCTCTCAAAACAGTTCAGAATAATATATTTAGTGGCTTAATGGAATTGCTAAGTCCAGGTCTTCACATCTTCCAGCTATGCTTGCCTCATATCCTTCCTTCAGCCAGTGAAACATGGGAAAGAGAAATGTACAAGTATATCCATTTCTTTTAAGGGCTGCTTTTGACGTGATGCACACAGTCACCCACATCCTGAGTCACATGGGTTACATCAAAATGAAAAGGGATTTAGGAAGTGTATACTGGGGTGTTTAACTAAGAGATCATGAAAAGCCATAGCTTTGACCAGACAGACCTTTGTCAGCAAAGTAATGTCTCTGCTTTTTAATATGCAATCTAGGTTGGTCATATGGAGAAGGCAATGGCACCCCACTCCAGTACTCTTGCCTAGAAAATCCCATGGGCAGAGGAGCCTGGTAGGCTGCAGTCCACGGGATTGCTAAGAGTTGGACATGACTGAGAGACTTCACTTTCACTTTTCACTTTCATGCATTGGAGAAGGAAATGGCAACCCACTCCAGTGTTCTTGCCTGGAGAATCCCATGGATGGGGGAGCCTGGTGGGCTGCCGTCTACGGGGTCACACAGAGTTGGACACGATTGAAGTGACTTAGCAGCATGTTTAACTTAAATACTGTAGAAGAAGGGGACAGTGATGGATGTGGTATATATAAGGAGAGGAAGTGGCTAATCAGTGTGTGACAAAGTGTATTTGGGTGGATAGTGTATGAGATGGTAGAAATGTTAACTGTGGAAAGGCCTTTAAACATAATATCTTAAAGGTAAAATAGTCTCATTCCTTTATGTCCGGGCAGGAGGAGAAGGGGACGACAGAGGATGAGATGGCTGGATGGCATCACTGACTCAATGCACATGAGTTTGGGTGAACTCCAGGAGTTGGTGATGGACAGGGAGGCCTGGCCTGCTGTGTTTGATGGGGTCACAAAGAGTCGGACATGACTGAGCAACTGAACTGAACTGTACTGAAATAGCCTTTACAACAACACACAAAACCAATTTATTGGCAGTAATTTATCACCAAAAACAGTTGTCTCACTGTTCAGAGATACATGTAGAAATATTTTAATCCATAATTTTTGTCAATTCAAAATTGAGGTTTTTTTCCCCCCATATTCTATATTCCTCATTCAACAAGTATTTATTGAGCTCCTGTCTGCTGAGGATATTTGCTGAGGATACTGAAGTGACCGAAAACAGGCAGGAATCTCTGTTATCATGAAGTCTGCTTTCTAGTTTGGAGTCATATGTAGTAGTACAACCATTATCACATGGAGGTCGAGGGCCGTTTATGTGAAATTGTTGGGTGAATGTGCTTAGTCCATGGTCTTATGAATGGATCTCTGGGGTTAATTCTCAAGCAAACTGAGAAAGGAGCCCTGTGATATATCTATTCTCTCAGTACAAGAATAAAATAAGAAATTTCCTTCACATCAATAAGCATACCAAAAAAAAAAAAAAAAAATGACAAAACATGGCACTGAGAATAGTGAAATAAATGCAAGAGAGAATTCATGTGTTCAGTTCAGTTCAGTCGCTCAGTCGTGTCCGACTCTTTGCAACCCCATGAATCACAGCACGCCAGGCCTCCCTGCTGCTGCTGTTGCTGCTAAGTCGCTTCAGTCGTGTCCGACTCTGTGAGACCCCATAGACAGAAGCTCACCAGGCTCCCCCGTCCCTGGGATTCTCCAGGCAAGAACACTGGAATGGGTTGCCATTTCCTTCTCCAATGCATGAAAGTGAAAAACGAAAGTGAAGTCGCTCAGTCGTGTCCAACTCCTAGCGACCCCATGGACTGGAGCCTACCAGGCTCCTCCATCCATGGGATTTTCCAGGCAAAAGTACTGGGGTGGGGTGCCATTGCCTTCCCCGCAGGCCTCCCTATCCACCACCAACTCCCGGAGTTCACTCAGACTCACGTCCATTGAGTCAGTGATTTATGTGTAAAAGACAGTAAATTCTCAGTCAGAAAAGGCCAGCTCAAAAGTGCTTTAAAACTTTAGTTTGGAAAATATGAGTGATAAATGTGTATTTTATCAGGTCTCAACTTTTGGGGAACCACTGAAGATTCTAGTTGAGGATACAGATGACCAAATGAATAAGGTTTTAATCATGAGAGAAAAAATGTTTTGTTGGCTATTCATAATTTTATTTCTGATGAGGAACAGGCTGTATAATGTTTTGTTTTTCATATATGGAAGTGATCCTAAAGTTTTTGCCCATTGATTTTCTAGAATGTAATTTATCAACCATATTCATCACAGTCATTTCTGGTACTTCTGAAAATGACAATTCCTGGGAGTCATTTTTACCTTTGGAATCAGATTCTCCAGATATCAAATCTAGAAATAGGAACTTCAAATAATATTTATGAGTATTTTTATGTACATTAGTTTGAGTACCATTTTCTTAGAGCTCTATGAAATGCCTAATTTCTTATACACAAATAGTTTCTCAAGTATTTGAATACAGCTCAGCTGGTTCCTGCTTCTTCATTCAGTTTAATGAAGTAATGAGTAAAGCTGAATCTTTACTCACCTCAGACAAATAGCCATGATCACTTCCACCTTAAATGACATGATTCCACATGCATTTTTCAAATGAACTTACATACTTTAACATTATATTAAGTAACGAGGGAATAAATACTGCTTAGTACTTATCATTTTTCAACTTAAGTTTATTGCATGTTATTTTCAGTTTTCCATTTTTCTCATTTTTACGAGTAGCTCATGTTTTATTTATAAAACTAGAATTGACCCAAATGGACAATAAGAATGGTAAGTTTTATATATTCTACAGTATTTTCAGAAAAAGAAATATATACTTTTCCTGGGATATGTTCCCATCAAAATGTAGTGTGAGTAATGTATTGGATTCATTTATAAGGGAATTGGGAAAAAATGTTACCATAATCTGTCTCATCTAAAAGCCATTCCATTCTAAGTGTTCATATGTCTCTTTTGGGTTGAAAGTTTACAAGGCTGTTATTCCCAGTGATTTTCTTTCTTTCTTTTTCTTTTCCTGCAAAATACTTTGTTTCCGTTTAGTACAAGGCATGGAAGAGGGGTCTAGTGTGGTTAAAAAACTGCCAAGGGCTGCTGCTGCTGCTGCTAAGTCACTTCAGTCATGTCCGACTCTGTGCGACCCCATAGACGGCAGTCCCCCAGACTCCCCCGTCCCTGGAATTCTCCAGGCAAGAACACTGGAGTGGGTTGCCATTTCCTCCTCCAATGCATGAAAGGGAAAAGTCAAAGTGAAGTCGCCCAGTCGTGTCCAACTCCTAGCGACCCCATGGACTGCAGCCTACCAGGCTCCTCTGTCCATGGATTTTCCAGGCAAGAGTACTGGAGTGGGGTGCCATTGCCTTCTCCAGCCTAGGGATGCAGAGAAGGGCTTCTGGCAGAATCCCTGAAACCAGAGAGGCGCCTCAAAGACCACTGGGTTTTGGAAGCTCTGGGTCAGGCTTGAGGGTGAGCTTTTCAGAGAGATACCCAGCATGGGGGTGACGGTGGGGCTACCAGCCTGTGTAAATTTATCAGGTGGTCACCATTCTCTTGATGAGTTTCACCTGCTCCCGAGAAAGCAGCTCTCTTGGAAGTCAGATGTAGGGCATGCAGCAGGCAGAACCCAGGGCAGGGAGATCCAAAAGGGCGTGGTTCACGTTCTTCACCCCGAGAATGGCGGCTTCCAAAGCATCCTGGTTTTATCCCACTAATCTTGAGAGATTTCTGCACGTCCCGGAAGAGGGCATGGTGGTTTTACATTTTCAAGAGTCCCTTGGGACCACAGCATCGTGGTGAAAATAGAACCTAGAGAGAGGTAGGTGTAGGAGGCCCGCAGTTGTAGGTTGACTAGGCTAATTCTAATGAAACTGGGAGCTCATGATTGATCAGTAATAGAGTTACGCTCAAAAAATGGTGTTTCCTGGTTCGGGTGATGGAGCAGAGCTGAGTGATTTGTTCCCAAGATTGCCACTGAAAAAAAAAAGATTGGAGGGTGGTCAGAGACTAGCACAAGGGGTGAGAGGTGGGGTGGGGGAGCATCCATGAGTCTGTTCCGTCGAGGCACTGTTGATGGAAGAGACAGATCTGTGGGACCACCCAGCGCACTGCTGCTATTCTGTTCTTGATTAGTAAACATTAGTGGATATATCTATGTGGGAATATTGTTGATAGGCATCTATTTTATGGGGCTTCCCCACTGGCTAAATGGTAAAGAATATGCCTTCCAATGCAGGAGACATGGATTCTGATCCCTGAGTGAAGAAGATCCCTTGGAGAAGGAAATGGCAACCCAACTCTAGCAGTCTTGCCTTGGAAATCCCATGGACAGAGGAGTCTGGTGGGCAACAGTCCATGGGGTCTCAAATGAGTCACACACACACACACACACACACACACACCCTATTTTATTTTTCTTAAATCTTAAAAAATCTTAGATTTCAGAGATTTAATTTAACTGAGCAATTAAGCAGTATAGCTGCAAATGTTAAGACCTTTAAAGTCTTTTTAAGCTCCAGATTACTTTTCAGGATAACAATATCCATTGGGTGACATAATGGAATATAATTTTATCCTGTGGAAAGATGGAACATTATGCACATTTTATTTTTTTACTTTATGGAAGGAGGTTGGCACATTAATTTTTAATAAAACATAGATATAAGATAATAACTTGGGTTTTATTTGAATGTGCGTTTAACTTATTCTGTTTCTTTCATTTTTTTTCTTTTGATCTCAGAGAGCCATATATTTAATTTAAGAAAACCATCAAGTTTTATACAAAGCAGTCTAGTCCATCTCTTCCAAAACTGGATTTTTCCCTTCTGAACCGTCCCTCCTTGTGGGTATTTGCTCCTAACATTTTATGCAATATTATAATTGAATTTTTAATGTTCACTCTTATCTATTTGTTCGTTAAACTTGGCTCTGTGTTCCATCCAGAGGCTACCTCATTTAAAGTGGATTAAAAATGTGTATACTTAGCCTAAGCTGGTATTTTCATAATTCTATTTCTTTTAGTAAAAAGGGTAGAATCATAGATTTATGAAAAGTTAAAAGAAACAGGATGTCAAGTTATGGTTCTGCATTTTATACCTCAGCTTTGCTGTATTTTTTCTGAAAGTACCTGAGATTTTCCTGCTTTATTTTTTTAAATGTTTTATTGGGACAAATGACATTCAAAAAGCTGTGTATATTTAATGTATACAATTTGATGAATTTGGAGGTAAATATGAACCCATGAAACTATCATCACAAACCATACCACAAATATGTCCATCATGTCCCCAAATTTCCTATTTATTATTAAATGTTTGTGATAAAATCATTTAACATAGGAGCTATCCTCTTAGCAGATCTTTAAGTATTCAGTACATTACTGTTAACCATAGGTGCTATGTTACAGTGGGCTTATTCATTTGTGTAACTGACATTTTATACCTTTTGACTAATAGCTTTTTTGGTTTTAGCTATAAGAATCATAGCTTTTTCATAATATTGTGTGATTCATAACATGATAAATACATTTGGAAAGTCATGGAATATTCCTCAGCATTACTAGAAAAAGCAATATAAACTTCTGTTACTTTATTGGCTTTGATTATAGTTAATATATTGTATATATGAAACATATATTTGGGCTGGTTTTGGACATAGGTGTTTGAATTTTTTTTCCAACGTTAAATTTCTCATAAGAATGAGCTTCAACTCTGAAAAATGCTAACTTTATGATCTGTTCTAAGAAATGCTTGCCATTGGCAATGAAAACTGTGAAATCTGACAGCCTCACCCGATGTGAATTTGGACAGAATTTTTTATTTGATTTAGCCCTCATGGATGCAAACCCATTGAAATAGGTTCCAAAATAGTGATTTTATCACATCTTGAACATAGTGTAATTCAGCTTAAACCACCTACCTCCACCTTTGCACAGTTTCCATCCAAATTCATATATAGGCTCAATGTTGCTTGAAAACTAGTTCTTGGTTTTACTGTAAGTTCATGATCTTGGAAAACAAAAATTAAATTCATGCAATTGGTGTTAGCTTCAACTTGGAAGCCAAGCCCATATTTACACAAGTTCCTCATTTCCCTGGAAATACTCTATTCTGCTTTCTGGCTATAATTTCTGAGGAGGCAATGTAATTTAGTTGTTCAAAATTGAGAGATTGCTACGGTAAATAAAAAACGGACTTTATATTTGTAATAGTTGTTCAGGCACTAAGTTGTGTCCAACTTTTCGTGACCCCATGAACTGCTTTCCCATCCTTCACTATCACCTGGAGTATGCTCAAATTCATGTCCATTGAGTCAGTGATGCCATCCAACTGTCTCATCCACCGCTACCCCCTTCTCTTCCTTCCCTCAGTCTTTCCCAGCATCAAGGTCTTTTTCCAGTGAGTCAGCTCTTTGCATCAGGTGGCCAAAGTATTAGAGCTTCAGCTTCTTCAACAGTCCTTCCAGTGAATATGGAGGGTTGATTTCTTTTAGGATTGATTGGTTTGATATCCTTGCTATCTAAGGGAATATTAAGAGTCTTCTCCAGCACCACAGTTTGAAAGCATCTGTTCTTCAGTGCCCAGCCTTCTTAATCGTCCAAGTCTCACATCCATACATGACTACTGGAAAAACCATAGCTTTGACTAGATGGACCTTTGTCGGCAAAATGATGTCTCTGCTTTTTGATATGCTGTCTAGGTTTGTCATAGCTTTTCTTCCAAGGAGCAAGCTTCTTTTAATTTCATGGCAATAGTCACTGTCCACAGTGATTTTGAAGCCCCCAAAATTAAAATTTGTCACTGTTTATACTTTGCCCCATCTATTTGCCATAGAGTGATGGGACTGGATGCCATGATCTTCATGTTTTGAATGTTGAGTTTTAAGCCAGGTTTTTCCCTCTACTCTTTCACACTCATCAAGAGACTCTTTAGTTTCTCTTCACTTTCTGCTGTTAGAGTAGTATCATCAGCATATCTGAAGTTGTTGATATTTCTCCCAGCAATCTTGATTACAGCTTGTGATTCATCCAGCCTGGCATTTTGCTTGATGTACTCTGCATATAAGGGACTTCCCTGGTGGCTCAGACGGTAAAGCGTCTGCCTGCAATGCAGGACACCCAGGTTTGATCCCTAAGCTGGGAAGATCCCCTGGAGAAGGAAATGGCAACCCACTCCAGTACTCTTGCCTGGAAAATTCTATGGACAGAGGAGCCTTGTAGGCTACACTCCATGGGATTGCAAAGAGTCAGACAGGACTGAGTGACTTCACTCACTCACTCACTCACTCTGCATATAAATTAAGTGGAGTTACAATATACAACCTTGATGTATTCCTTTCCCAATTTTGAACCTGTCATTTGTTCCATGTCCAGTTCTAACTGTTGCTTCTTGACCTGCCTACAGGTTTCTCGGGAGAAAGGTAAGGTGGTCTGGTATTGGCCTCTTTTAAAAAATTTTCCACAGCTTGTTGTGATCCACAAAGTCAAAGAATTTAGTGTAGTCAATGAAGCAGAAGTAGATGTTTTTCTGGAATGCCCTTACTTTTTCTATGATCCAGCCGATGTTGGCAATTTGATCTCTGATTTCTCTGCCTTTTCTAAATCTAGCTTGTCTATCTGGAAGTTCTCGGTTCATGGACTTTTGAAGCCTAGCTTGCAGTATTTTGAGCATTACCTTGCTGGCGTGCAAAATGAGCACAGTTGTACGGTAGTTTGGACTTTCTTTGGCATTGCCTTTTTTGGAATTCTTGCCTGGGGAATCCCATGGGCAGAGAAGACAGGCAGACTATGGTCTATAGGGTTGCAAAGAGTTGGGCATGACTGATCAACCTACATGCATGCAGCATCTTTTATGTATAGTTCTATGTATTCCTGCCAAATTTTTCAAATTTCTTCTGTTTCTAGTACATAGTCATATAACTTAGTTCTAATTTTAGGTCTTCTGAACTATAAGAACTGATCCAGTAGAAAGCATGCAACAGCAATATAAACAGCAGCAAACAACAGAAATCAGTCAATGAAGGTCCAATAACCGAGGAGTGTTCTGTTCCTGTATTTCCATTTAAAATTGTACAACTATTACAAAAATGCATGGGAAATAGTTTATATGATTAAATTCTATTTCAGTTCAGTTCAGTCGCTCAGTCGTGTCCGACTCTTTGTGATCCCATGAATCACAGTACGCCAGGCCTCCCTGTCCATCACCAACTCCCAGAGGTCACTCAGACTCACATCCATTGAGTCAGTGATGCCATCCAGCCATTTCATCCTCTGTCGTCTCCTTCTCCTCCTGTCCCCAAATCCCCCCAGCATCAGAGCCTTTTCCAGTGAGTCAACTCTTCACATGAGGTGGCCAAAGTACTGGAGTTTCAGCTTTAGCATCATTCCCTCCAAAGAAATCCCAGGGCTGATCTTCAGAATGGACTGGTTGGATCTCCTTGCAGTCCAAGGGACTCTTAAGAGTCTTCTCCAACACCACACTTCAAAAGCATCAATTCTTTGGTGCTCAGCCTTCTTCACAGTCCAATTCTCACATCTATACATGACCACAGGAAAAACCATAGCCTTGACTAGATGGACCTCTGTTGGCAAAGTGATGTCTCTGCTTTTGAATATGCTATCTAGGTTGGTCATAACTTTCCTTCCAAGGAGTAAGCGTCTTTTAATTTCATGGCTTCAGTCACCATCTGCAGTGATTTTGGAGCCCCCAAAAATAAAGTCTGACACTCTTTCCATTGTTTCCCCATCTATTTCCCAAGAAGTGATGGGACCAGATGCCATGATCTTCATTTTCTGAATGTTGAGCTTTAAGCCAACTTTTTCACTCTCCACTTTCACTTTCATCAAGAGGCTTTTTAGTTCCTCTTCACTTTCTGCCATAAGGGTGGTATCATCTGCATATCTGAGGTTATTGATATTTCTCCCTGCAATCTTGATTCCAGCTTGTGCTTCTTCCAGCCCAGTGTCTCTCATGATGTACTCTGCATAGAAGTTAAATAAGCAGGGTGACAATATACAGCCTTGACGTACTCCTTTTCCTATTTGGAACCAGTCTGGTGTTCCATGTTCAGTTCTAACTGTTGATTCCTAACCTGCATATAGGTTTCTCAAGAGGCAGATCAGGTGCTCTGGTATTCCCTTCTTTCAGAAGGGGCCACCCAAGACAGGTGGGCATGTTGGAGAGGTCTGACACAATGTGGTCCACTGGAGAAGGGAATGGCAAACCACTTCAGTATTCTTGCCTTGAGAACCCCATTAATAGTATGAAAATGCTATTTACCACATTAATAAAGAATTGATGTTACAAAATTAACAGTAAAGGATCAGCTTCCAAAATTTTATGAACTCTAAATCTGTTTTACTGAAGCAACAATGGACCCTTTAATATTAAATTTTGTTGAAGTATAGTTGATTTAGAAAGTTGTGTATTTTCAGGTGTACAGCAAAGTGATTGAGTTATTCATATACTCATTCTTGTTTAGACTGTTTTCTCCTATAGGTCATCACAGAATATTGAATACAGTTCACTGTGCTGTATAGTATTTATCTTAGTGTTTGTCTATTTATCCCAAGATCCTGATTTTTCCCTCTCCCCACATTTCCCCTTTGGTAATTGGAATTTTATTTTCAATATCTGTAAATCTGTTTCTATTTTTATTTTTTTTACATTTTATTTTGCTTAACTTTGCAATATTGTATTGCTTTTGCCATACATCAAGATGAATCCGCCACAAGCATACATGTGTTCCCCATCCTGAACCCTCCTCCCTCCTCCCTCCCCATACCATCCCTCTGGGTGGTCCCAGTGCACCAGCCCCAGGCATCCGTTATCAGGCATCGTACCTGAACTGGCGACTCGTTTCAGATATGATATTATACATATTTCAATGCTATTCTCCCAAGTCATCCCACCCTCTCCCGTTCCCAGAGTCCAAAAGACTGTTCTATACATCAGTGTATCTTTTGCTATCTCATAAACAGGGTTATTGTTACTATCTTTCTAAATTCCGTATATATGCATTAGTATACTGTATTTGTGTTTTTCTTTCTGGCTTACTTTACTCTGTAAAATAGGTTCCAGTTCCATCCACCTCATTAGAACTGACTCAAATGTATTCTTTTTAATGGCTGAGTAATACTCCATTGTGTATATGTACCACTGCTTTCTTATCCATTCATCTGCAGATGGACATCTAGGTTGCTTCCAAGTCCTGGCTATTGTAAACAGTGCTGTAATGAACATTGGGGTACACGTGTCTCTTTCAATTCTGGTTTTCTCAGTGTGTATGCCCAGCAGTGGGATTGCTGGATCATAAGGCAGTTCTATTCCCAGTTTTTTGAGGAATCTCCATACTGTTCTCCATAGTGGCTGTACTAGTTTGCATTCCCACCAACAGTGTAAGAGGGTTCCCTTTTCTCCACACCCTCTCCAGCATTTATTGCGTGTGGACTTTTGGATCACAGCCATTCTGACTGGCATGAAATGGTACCTCACTGTGGTTTTGATTTGCATTTCTCTGATAATGAGTGATGTTGAGTATCTTTTCATGTGTTTGTTAGCCATCTGTATGTCTTTTTTGGAGAAATATATATTTAGTTCTTTGGCCCATTTTTTGATTGGGTCATTTATTTTTCTGGAAGTGAGCTGTAGGAGTGGCTTGTATATTTTTGAGATTAGTTGTTTGTCTGTTGCTTCATTTGCTATTATTTTCTCCCATTCTGAAGGCTGTCTTTTCACCTTGCTTATAGTTTCCTTTGTTGTGCAGAAGCTTCTAAGTTTAATTAGGTCCCATTTGTTTATTTTTTATTTTATTTCCAATATTCTGGGAGGTGGGTCATAGAGAATCCTGCTGTGATGTATGTCAGAGAGTGTTTTGCCTATGTTCTCCTCTAAGGAATTTTATGGTTTCTGGTCTTACATTTAGATCTTTAATCCATTTTGAGTTTATTTTTGTATGTGGTATTAGAAAGTGTTCTAGTTTCATTCTTTTACAAGTGTTTGACCAGTTTTCCTAGCACCACTTGTTAAAGAGATTGTCTTTAATCCATTGTATATTCTTGCCTCCTTTGTCAAAGATAAGGTGTCCATATGTGTGTGGATTTATCTCTGGGCTTTCTATTTTGTTCCATTGATCTATATTTCTGTCTACCATACTGTCTTGATGACTGTGGCTTTGTAGTAGAGCCTGAAGTCAGGCAGGTTGATTCCTCCAGTTCCGTTCTTCTTTCTCAAGATAGCTTTGGCTATTCGAGGTTTTTTGTATTTCCATACAAATTGAGAAATTAAAATAAGTTCATTTTAATCATTTTTGAATTAGATTTCACATGAGTGATATCATATGATAATTGTCTTTCTCTGTCTTCACGTAGAATGGTAATCTCTAGGTTTAGCCATGTTGTGGCAAATGACATTATTTCATTCTTTTTTAATGGCTAACGAATATTCCATTACATATATGTACATCAGATCAGATCAGATCAGATCAGATCATTCGTTCAGTCGTGTCCGACTCTGCGACCCCATGAACTGCAGCACGCCAGGCCTCCCTGTCCATCACCAGCCCCCAGAGGTCACTCAGACTCATATTCATCGAGTCAGTGATGCCATCCAGCCATCTCATCCTCTGTCTTCCCCTTCTCCTCCTGCCCCCAATCCCGCCCAGCATCAGAGTCTTCTCCAGTGAGTCAGCTCTTCGCATGAGGTGGCCAAAATACTGGAGTTTCAGCCTCAGCATCATTCCTTCCAAAGAAATCCCAGGGCTGATCTCCTTCAGAATGGACTGGTTGGATCTCCTTGCAGTCCAAGGGACTCTCAAGAGTCTTCTCCAACACCACAGTTCAAAAGCATCAGTTCTTCGGCGCTCAGCCTTCTTCACAGTCCAGCTCTCACATCCATACGTGACCACAGGAAAGACCGTAGCCTTGACTAGATGAACCTTTGTTGGCAAAGTGATGTCTCTGCTTTTGAATATGCTATCTAGGTTGGTCATAACTTTCCTTCCAAGGAGTAAGCGTCTTTTAATTTCATGGCTGCAGTCACCATCTGCAGTGATTTTGGAGCCCAGAAAAAGAAAGTCTGACACTGTTTCCACTGTTTCCCCATCTATTTCCCATGTAGTGATGGGACCAGATGCCATGATCTTCGTTTTCTGAATGTTGAGCTTTAAGCCAACCTTTTCACTCTCCACTTTCACTTTCATCAAGAGGCTTTTTAGTTCCTCTTCACTTTCTGCCATAAGGGTGGTGTCATCCGCATATCTGAGGTTATTGATATTTCTCCCAGCAATCTTGATTCCAACCTGTGTTTCTTCCAGTCCAGCATTTCTCATGATGTACTCTGCATATAAGTTAAACAAACATGGTGACAATATGCAGCCTTGACGTACTCCTTTTCCTATTTGGAACCAGTCTGTTGTTCCATGACCAGTTCTAACTGTTGCTTCCTGACCTGCATACAGATTTCTCAAGAGGCAGATCAGGTGGTCTGGTATTCCCATCTCTTTCAGAATTTTCCACAGTTTATTGTGATCTACACAGTCAAAGGCTTTGGCATAGTCAATAAAGCAGAAATAGATGTTTTTCTGGAACTCTCTTGCTTTTTCCATGATCCAGCGGATGTTGGCAATTTGATCTCTGGTTCCTCTGCCTTTTCTAAAACCAGCTTGAACATCAGGAAGTTCACGTTTCACATATTGCTGAAGCCTGGCTTGGAGAATTTTGAGCATTACTTTACTAGCGTGTGAGATGAGTGCAATTGTGCGGTAGTTTGAGCACTCTTTGGCATTGCCTTTCTTTGGGATTGGGAAGAAAACTGACCTTTTCCAATCTTGTGGCCACTGCTGAGTTTTCCAAATTTGCTGGCATATTGAGTGCAGCACTTTCACAGCATCATCTTTCAGGATTTGGAATAGCTCCACTGGAATCCATCACCTCCACTAGCTTTGTTCATAGTGATGCTTTCTAAGGCCCATTTGACTTCACATTCCAGGATGTCTGGCTCTAGGTCAGTGATCACACCATCAAGATTATCTGGGTCTTGAAGCTCTTTTTTTGTGCAGTTCTTCTGTGTATTCTTGCCACCTCTTCTTAATATCTTCTGCTTCTGTTAGATCCATACCATTTCAGTCCTTTATCAAGCCCATTTTTGCATAAAATGTTCCTTTGGTATCTCTGATTTTCTTGAAGAGATCCCTAGTCTTTCCCATTCTGTTGTTTTCCTCTATTTCTTTGCATTGATAGTTGAAGAAGGCTTTATTATCTCTTCTTGCTATTCTTTGGAACTCTGCATTCAGATGTTTATATGTTTCCTTTTCTCCTTTGCTTTTTGCTTCTCTTCTTTTCTGAGCTATTTGCAAGGCCTCCCCAGACAGCCATTTTGCTTTTTTGCATTTCTTTTCCATGGGGATGGTCTTGATCCCTGTCTCCTGTACAATGTCACGAACCTCATCCCATAGTTCATCAGGCACTCTGTCAGATCTAGGCCCTTAAATCTATTTCTCACTTCCACTGTATAATCATAAAGGATTTGATTTAGGTCATACCTGAATGGTCTAGTGCAGCTGCCCGGCGCACTAGGAGCGCGGCCAAGAGGAGCTACCCTATGACGGAGGTCAGGAAGGGCGGCGGTGAGGAGATACCCCTCCTCCAAGGTCAGGAAGGGCAGCGGTGAGGAGAGACCCCTCATCCAAGTTAAGGTGCGATGGCTGTGCTGTGCTGGAGCAGCCGGGAAGAGATACCCTACGCCCAAGGTAAGAGAAACCCAAGTAAGACGGTAGGTCTTGCAAGAGGGCATCAGAGGGCAAATACACCGAAACCATACTCACAGAAAACTAGTCAATCTAATTGCACCAGGACCACAGCCTTGTCTAACTCAATGAAATTAAGCCATGCCCCTGGGGCAACCCAGGATGGGCGGGTCATGGTGGAGAGATCTAACAGGGTGTGGTCCGCTGGAGAAGGGAATGGCAAACCACTTCAGTATTCTTGCCTTGAGAACCCCATGAACAATAAGAAAAGGCAAAATGATAGTATACTGAAAGAGAAACTCCCCACGTCAGTAGGGGCCCAATATGCTACTGGAGATCAGTGGAGAAATAACTCCAGAAAGAATGAAGAGATGGAGCCAAAACAAAAAGAATACCCAGCTGTGGATGTGTCTGGTGGTAGAAGCAAAGTCCGATGCTGTAAAGAGCAATATTGCATAGGAACCTGGAATGTCAGGTCCATGAATCAAGGCAAATTGGAAGTGGTCAAACAAGAGATGGCAAGAGTGAATATTGACATTCTAGGAATTAGCGAACTAAAATGGACTGGAATGGGTGAATTTAACTCAGATGACCATTATATCTATTACTGCAGGCAGGAATCCCTAAGAAGAAATGGAGTGGCCATCATGGTCAACAAAAGAGTCTGAAATGCAGTACTTGGATGCAATCTCATAAACGATAGAATGATCTCTGTTCATTTCCAAGGCAAACCATTCAATGTCACAGTAATCCAAGTCTATGCCCCAACCAGTAATGCTGAAGAAGCTGAAGTTGAACGGTTCTATGAAGACCTACAAGACCTTTTAGAACTAACACCCAAAAAAGATGTCCTTTTCATTCTAGGGGACTGGAATGCAAAAGTAGGAAGTCAAGAAACACCTGGAGTAACAGGGAAATTTGGCCTTGGAATACGGAATGAAGCAGGGCAAAGACTAACAGAGTTTTGCCAAGAAAATGCATTGGTCATAGCAAATACCCTCTTCCAACAACACAAGAGAAGACTCTATACATGGACATCACCAGATGGTCAACACCGAAATCAGATCGATATATGTACATATTCTTTATCAATTCCTTCATCAGTGGTTGCTTCCATGACTCGGCTATTGTGTAAATAGTCCTGCAGTGAAAATTGGGGTGCATGTGTCATTTTGGAATATTGTTTTCTCTTACAATTTGCTGAATCATGGTAGCTCTTGATGTATAGTAAGTATAATATTTAAAAAAAAAAAGGGAAAAGGAAATGGCACCCCACTCCAATATTCTTGCCTAGATAATTCTGTGGAGAAAGGAGCCTGGTGGGCTGCTGTCCATAGGGTTGCACAGTCAGACACAACCAAAGCAGCTTAGCATGCATGCATTGGAGAAGGAAATGGCAACCCACTCCAGTATTCTTGCTTGGAGAATCCCAGGGAAAGAGGAGCCTGGTGGGCTGCCGTCTATGGGGTCGCAGAGTCGGAAACGACTGAAGCGACTTAGCAGCAGCAGCAGCAGCATGGTAGCTCTATTTTAGTTTTTAAAGGAAATTCCATACTGTTGTGTCTGCACCTATTTACATTTCTACCAACAGTTTCCTTTTATCCACACACTCTCTGGTATATATTGCTTGTGAACTCTTTGATGAACACAACATCCATTCTGACTGGTGTTCATTTGGACTTATGCTGAAGCTTTAATACTTTGGCCACCTGATTTGAAGAGCTGACTCATTAGAAAAGACCCCGATGCTGAGAAAGATTTAAGGAAAAAGGAGAAGGGGGTGGGCAGCAGAGGATGAGATGGTTAGGTAGCATCACCCACTCAGTGGACATGAATCTGAGCAAACTCTTGGAGTTAGTGAAGAACAGGGAAGCATGGTGTGCTGCTGTTCATGGGGTTGCAAAGAATGAATTATCGACTGAACAACTACAAATTCTGACTGGTGTGACGTGAAAACTCATGTAGTTTTAACTTGCATTTCTCTGATAATTAGTGACCTTGAGCATCTTTGCATGTGCTTTTTGGCCATCTGTGTGTCTTTGGAGAAATGTCTATTTAGATCTTCTGCCCTTATGTCAGGAGATTAATTGCTTGATTTGTTTAAAAATATTTTCTATGACTTTCTGGGTTGTCTTTTCATATTATTTATGGTTTCCTTTGCTGTGCAGAAGCTTTTAGTTTAATTAGGTCCCATTTGTTTAGTTTTTATCTTTATTTTCATTACTTTAGGAGGTGAATCAAAAAGATATTGCTGCAATAAATGTCAAAGTGTCTTCTGCCTGTGGTTTTCTCTAAGAGATTTTATTATGTGGCCTTTCATTTGGTTTTTTTGTCCATTTTGAGTTTATTTTTGTGTATGATGTTAGAGAATGTTCTAATTTCCTTCTTTTTCATGGAATTCCAGTGGAGCTACTCCAAATCCTGAAAGATGATGCTGTCAAAGTGCTGCACTCAATATGCCAGCAAATTTGGAAAACTCAGCAGTGGCCACAAGATTGGAAAAGGTCAGTTTTCATCCCAATCCCAAAGAAAGGCAATACCAAAGAGTGCTCAAACTACCGCACAATTGCACTCATCTCACACGCTAGTAAAGTAATGCTCAAAATTCTCCAAGCCAGGCTTCAGCAATATGTGAAACGTGAACTTCCTGATGTTCAAGCTGGATTTAGAAAAGGCAGAGGAACCAGAGATCAAATTGCCAACATCCGCTGGATCATCGAAAAAGCAAGAGAGTTCCAGAAAAACATCTATTTCTGCTTTATTGACTATGCGAAAGCCTTTGACTGTGTAGATCACAATAAACTGTGGAAAATTCTGAGAGAGATGGGAATACCAGACCACCTGATCTGCCTCTTGAGAAATCTGTATGCAGGTCAGGAAGCAACAGTTAGAACTGGTCATGGAACAACAGACTGGTTCCAAATAGGAAAAGGAGTACGTCAAGGCTGTATATTGTCACCATGTTTATTTAACTTCTATGCAGAGTACATCATGAGAAATGCTGGACTGGAGGAAGCACAAGCTGGAATCAAGATTGCTGAGAGAAATATCAATAACCTCAGATATGCAGATGATACCACCCTTATGGCAGAAAGTGAAGAGGAACTAAGAAGCCTCTTGATGAAAGTGAAAGAGGAGAGTGAAAAGGTTGGCTTAAAGCTCAACATTCAGAAAACAAAGATCATGGCATCTGGTCCCATCACTACATGGGAAATAGATGGAGAAACAGTGGAAACAGTGTCAGACTTTATTTTTCTGGGCTCCAAAATCACTGCAGTGGTGATTGCAGCCATGAAATTAAAAGACGCTTACTCCTTGGAAGGAAAGTTATGACCAACCTAGATAGCATATTCAAAAGCAGAGACATCACTTTGCCAACAAAGGTTCGCCTAGTCAAGGCTATGGTCTTTCCTGTGGTCATGTATGGATGTGAGAGCTGGACTGTGAAGAAGGCTGAGCGCCGAAGAATTGATGCTTTTGAACTGTGGTGTTGGAGAAGACTCTTGAGAGTCCCTTGGACTGCAAGGAGATCCAACCAGTCCATTCTGAAGGAAATCAGCCCTGGGATTTCTTTGGAAGGAATGATGCTAAAGCTGAAACTCCAGTATTTTGGCCACCTCATGCGAAGAGTTGACTCATTGGAGAAGACTCTGATGCTGGGAGGGATTGAGGGCAGGAGGAGAAGGGGGACGACAGAGGTTGAGATGGCTGGAGGGCATCACTGACTCGATGAATGTGAGTCTGAGTGACCTCTGAGAGCTGGTGATGGACAGGGAGGCCTGGCGTGCTGCGGTTCACGGGGTCGCAAAGAGTTGGACACGACTGAGCAACTGATCTGATCTGATCTGATTTGATCCATTTTTCCCAGCACCACTTACTGAAGAGATTGTCTTTTCTCCATTGAATATACTTGCCTCTTTTGTTGTAGATCAATTGACGTTATGTGCATGGGTTCATTTCTACATTTTCTATCCTGTTCCATTGACCTATATTTCTGTTTTTGTGCCATTGCTAGAGTGTTTTGATGACTGGAGCTTTATAGTATTGTGTGAAGTCAGAAAATCTGATTCCTCCAGCTCTGTTTTTCTTTTGCAAGATTGTTTTCAGTTATTAGGAGGTTATTTTTTTTTTTTAAAATCTCTATACAAATTTAAAAATTTTTTGTCCTAGTTCTATGAAAAATGCCATTGGGTTTTTCATAGAGATTGCATTGAATCTGCAGATTGCCTTGGGTATTATAGTTATTTTCATAGTACTGATTCTTCTAATGCAAGCACATGCTATATCCTTCTATCTATTTGTGTCATTTTCAGATTCTTTCATCAGCATCTTACAGTTTTCAGAGTACAGGTCTTTTGCCTCCTTAGGTAGATTTCCTGTGTATTCTTTTTGATAAGATGATGAATGGGATTTTTTCCTTAATTTCTGTTTCTGCTCTTTCTTTGTTAGTATACAGGAATGCAAAATATTTTTATGTATTAATTTTTTATTCTGTGTGCATGCTCATATGTCCAGCTGCTTCAGTCGTGTCTGACTCTTTACAGCCCCATGGACTGTAGTCTGCCAGGCTCCTGCGTCCATGGGATTCTCCAGGTAAAAATACTGAAGTGGGTTGCCATTTTACCCAATTCATTGATGGGATGTAGTGTTTTCTGGTAGCATCTTAAGATTTTCTATGTACACTGTCATATCATCTGCAGTGACAGTTTTACTTCTTTTCCAATCTGTATTCCTTTCATTTCTTTTTCTTCTCTGATTGCCATGCCTTGGACTTCCAAAACTGTATTGAATTAAGTGGCAACAGTAGACATGTTTGCCTTGTTGCTAATCATAGAATGCTTTCAGATTTTCCCCATTGAAAATGATGTTATCTGTGTTTTTTTTCATATATGGCCTTTATTATATAGAGACAGATTCCATTTACATTTTCTGGAGAATTTTTTTGTTAAATTTTAAATGTGTTTGAATTTTTTCAACAGCTTTTCCTGCATCTACTGAGTTGATCATATGGTTTTTATTCTTCAGTTTAGTGTAGTGTATCACACTGATTGATTTGTGAATATTAAAGAATCCTTGCATCCCTGGGATACATTCTACTTGATCATGGTGTATGATCTTTTTAATGTACTGTTGGATTTGGTTTGCTATTATTTTGAGGATTTTTCTGTCTCTGTTCATCAGTGATATTGACCTGTAATTTTCTTTTTTTTGTGGTATCTTTGTCTGGTTTTGGTATCATGGTGATGGTGGCCTCATAGAATGAGTTTGGAAGTGTGTCTTTCTTTTCTCTGCAATTTTTAAAAGAGTTTCATAATGATAGGTGTTACCTCTTATTTAAATGTTTGATAGAATTCACCAGTGAAGTTACCTAGTCCTGGATTTTTTTTTTTTCTGAATTCTTTTCATCTCAGTTGCAATTTCACTACTTGTGGTTGGTCTATTCATATTTTCTGTTTTGTCCTGGTTCAGTCTTGGAAGTTTTTCCCTTTCTAGGAAATTATGCATTTCTTCTAGGCTGTCCATTTTATTGGCATATAGTTGTTTGCAATAGTCCCTTATGATGCTTTGTATTTCTGTGGTGTTTGTTGTACTTTCTCTTGTTTCTTTTTTTAAAATTATTATTATTATTGATTTTAACCCTCTCAGATTTTTCTTAATAAGTCTGGCTAAAGGTTTTTCAACTTTTTTTATCTTCTCAAAGAAACAGCTCTTAGTTTCATTGATCTTTTCTATTAATACTGTTTTCTTAATCTCTGTTTTATTTATGCTCTGATCTTTATGATTTCTTTCCATCTCCTTACTTTGGGTTCTTTGTTCTTCTTTCTTTACTTGCTTTAGACATATGGTTAGCTTGTTTATTTGACATTATTCTTGTTGCCTGAAGTAAGATTGTATTGCTATAAACTTCCCTCTTAGGTGTGATCCATCACACTCACCTAGAGCCAGAAATCCTAGAATGTAAAGTCAGGTGGGCCTTAGGAAGCATCACTATGAACAAAGCTAGTGGAGATGATGGAATTCCAGTGGAGCTATTTCGAATCCTAAAAGATGATGCTGTGAAAGTGCTGCACTCAATATGCCAGCAAATTTGGAAAACTCAGCAGTGGCCACAGGACTGGAAAAGGTCAGTTTTCATTCCAATCCCAAAGAAAGGCAATGCCAAAGAGTGATCAAACTACCGCACAATTGCATTCATCTCACACGCTAGTAAAGTCATGCTCAAAATTCTCTAAGCCAGGCTTCAGCAATATGTGAACCGTGAACTTCCAGATGTTCAAGCTGGTTTTAGAAAAGTGCTGGGGTCCAGAACATTTTAAAACATATTTGTAGGATAAGTTTTTAGTTGTTTTTTACCTTCACTTAAGTATCTAAATTAACAGTAGCCTCTTTAACAGTTTCAAGATTACTTGTATAAAGAGTTGCCGTTCTTAGTTTCAGTGTTAACCATGTCAGAAAGTTAAGTATAATAGATTTAGCTTTAGCTTTCAAAAGATCCAGCTTTTCTTTGGTCTTTCAACTAGCTTTTAGCTTTCAAAAGATCAGGCTTTTCTTTGGCCTTTTAACTTCAGAAACCGTTTTTTCTCTCTAACTCTTTAACACTTTCAACACTTCCCACTCCTACTCGCCCTGTCTATCCTACGGGGGGTCCACGGCACCTTGAGTGGGGTCCTGCTGCTGCTGCTGCTAAGTCACTTCAGTCGTGTCCTACTCTGCGTGACCCCATAGACGTCAGCCCACCAGGCTCTCCTGCCCCTGGGATTCTCCAGGCAAGAAAACTGGAGTGGGTTGCCATTTCCTTCTCCAATGCATGAAAGCAAAAAAGTGAAAGTGAAGTCGCTCAGTTGTGTCCGACTCTTAGCACTGGGGGAATAGGGTTGGGGACCTACCTTCGAATTGCCTGTCTTGGGCGCCACCTGCCGGGATGCAGTCCCAGCTGATCCAGGGTACTCGAAGCGGGGACGGCGTTGGCAAGGATCAGGATACAATAGCTTTAATTAGATATTATTTAGAGATATAAAGAGTAATAGAATGAGGATAGCTCAGTAGGAAAATTCAGAGATAAGAGGCTGAGTAGCTTGGTTTATCGGGGAAGGCAATGGCACCCCACCCCAGTACTTTTGCCTGGAAAATCCCATGGACGGAGGAGCCTGGTAGGCTCCAGTCCATGGGGTCACTAAGAGTCGGACATGACTGAGCGACTTCACTTTCGCTTTCCACTTTCATGCGTTGGAGAAGGAAATGGCAACCCACTCCAATATTCTTGCCTAGAGAATCCCAGGGACAGGGGAGCCTGGTGGGCTTCTGTCTGTGGGGTCGCACAGAGTTGGACACGACTGAAGCGACTTAGCAGCAGCAGCAGCAGCTTGGTTTATGCGGGAGACCAATAAAACTTCAAGACAAGAAGTTTGCCCCACTTACGTAGGCCGCAGGCGTCCTTCCATTTTCCCAAAGGAGAGGAGACACTGAGGCTTCCCCTGGTCAGATCTTAGAAGCCCAGGCATGATTAGTAAGCTTGGTGGGTTCCACGCTCCAGATGGAGACTCAGCCAGAGTTTGAGAGAGAGAGCGACATGGAGAGACCAGTCTTTCGAGGAACTGATCCCAATTCTTTATTTTCCATGGTCTACTTTCATACACTGAGATGTTATACAAAAGTCACACGGGGTCAGCAGTCCTGACTTTTATCAAAGTCAGGTGCTTCATACAGATGTATACAGAGGTCTTAGGGGTGTTACATCATCTTCTGGCCAGGGGGCCTGCTGACAATTTATGACCCTCTCCTTGTGACAGCCAGGACACTTATTTCTCCAGGGGTGATTATTCTTAAAACAGACTCCACCTTCCAAAGGTACCAGAGGGTGTAGTGGGTTTTAATTAAGGAAAAAATTTACATAGCCTAAAGTCTAACATAATTAGTATCAAAGGTTAGTACTTATTTCTTCTATATATTGATTAATGTGTGTAAGGGCAGGGAATGTGGAGACTTAGCAGCAAACATTGGCTCAACAAATGAAAAATCCTTCACCAATACAATTTCTAATCAGCCCACTATACTTATACTAATAGTTTTCTAACTTCTCTAAAGAACCTGTTTTTAGAAGGTTTAAAGCATCTCGTGCCTCTCACAGTTGGGAGGCTGTGAGCAATCACATGTGGCCGGACAAGCCTGTCAGGCAGGCTAGAGAACCTTCAGAGGAGTTTGTAGGTTAAAACACTCCTGTCACGCCCAGGAATTTTTATCAACTGGAGCTCTATGTTAACTCCTTCTCTGAAAGAGGTGGTGGGGGACAGCCCCCTGTAAAGTCAGAGGTGTAGGTGCGAGCACAAAGTAAAGTAGGCAGGCTCTGGTTATGGGGGTAGATGCTCGAGAATTTCCAGGGGGACTCCTGAGGCTCGATCCCGCCTTTATGTATGTCGAGCCTCCTTCCTCATGACCTTTGCCGTGGGCGGAGGTCCTTACACCAGCCCCCAACAGAAAAGGAAGAGGAACCAGAGATCAAATTGCCAACATCCGCTGGATCATTAAAAAAGCAGGAGAGTTCCGGAAAAAAACATCTATTTCTGCTTTATTGACTATGCCAAAGCCTTTGACTGTGTGGATCACAATAAACTGTGGAAAATTCTGAAAGAGATGGGAATACCAGACCACCTGATCTGCCTCTTGAGAAACATGTATGCAGGTCAGGAAGCAACAGTTAGAACTGGACATGGAAGAACAGACTGGTTCCAAATAGGAAAAGGAGTTTGTCAAGGCTGTATATTGTCACCCTGCTTATTTAACTTCTATGCAGAGAACATAATGAGAAACGCTGGACTGGAAGAAACACAAGTTGGAATCAAGAATGCCTGGAGAAATATCAATAACCTCAGACATGCAGATGACACCACCCTTATGGCAGAAAGTGAAGAGGGGCTAAAAAGCCTCTTGATGAAAGTGAAAGTGGAGAGTGAAAAGGTTGGCTTAAAGTTCAACATTCAGAAAATGAAGATCTTGGCATCTGGTCCCATCACTACATGGGAAATAGATGGAGAAACAGTGGACACAGTGGCTGACTTTATTTTTCTGGGCTCCAAAATCACTGCAGAGAGTGATTGCAGCCATGAAATTAAAAGATGCTTGCTCCTTGGAAGTACAGTTATGACCAACCAAGATAGCATATTAAAAAGCAGAGACATTACTTTGCCAACAAAGGTCCTTCTAGTCAAGGCTATGGTTTTTCCAGTAGTCATGTTTGGATGTGAGAGTTGGACTATTAAGAAAGCTGAACGCTGAAGAATTGATGCTTTTGAACTGTGATGTTGGAGATGACTCTTGAGAGTCCTTGGACTGCAAGGAGATAGAACCAGTCCATCCTAAAGGAGATCAGTCCTGGGTGTTCATTGGAGGGACTGATGTTGAAGCTGAAACTTCTATACTTTTGCCCCTGATGTGGAGAGCTGACTCATTTGAAGACTCTGAATCTGAGAAGGATTGAGGGCCGGAGGAGAAGGGAACAACAGAGGATGAGATGATTGGATGGCATCACGGACACAATGGACATGGGTTTGGGTAGATTCCAGGAGGCGGTGATGGACAGGGAGGCCTGGCATGCTGCGGTTCATGGGGTCGCAAAGAGTCCAACACAACTGAGTGACTGAACTGAACTGAACTGATGAACTTAGAGTTGCTTTTGCTGCATCCCTAAGGTTTTGGACTGTTATGTTTTTGTTTTCATGTGTCTAGGTATCTTTTTATTTGCTTTTTGATTCCTTTAGTCATCCATTGGTTGTTTAGTAACACATTGTTTAACATCTATGTGTTTGTATTTTTTACAGTTTTTTTCCCTGTAACTGATTTCTAATTTCATAGTATTGTGATTGGAAAATATATTTGATATAGATTCAGTTTTCTTAAATTTATCAAGGCTTGATTTGTGGCCCAAAATGTGATCTATCCTGGATAAATGTTTCATCTGCATTTGAGAAAAAAGTGTATCCTGTTGCTTTAGAATGGAATGTTCTATAAACATCCATTATGTCCACTTGGTGAAATGTATCATTTGAGGCCTGTGTTTCCTTACTGAGTTTCTGTCTGGATACTCTGTCCATTGATGAAAGCTAGGTGTTAAAATCCCCCACTATTACTGTGTTGCTATTTCTTCTTTTATGGATGTTAGAATTTGCCTTACATAGTAAGGTGCTCCTATGTTGGGTACATATGTATTTATAATTGTTATGTCTTTTTCTTGGATTGACTGCTTGAACATTATGTCATAACCTTCTTTCTGTCTTGTAATGTTCTTTAAAGTCTGTTTTGTTTGATAAATCCACTTCAACTTTATTTGATTTCTATTTGCATGGAATACCTTTCTCCATTCCCTCACTTTCTATCTTTATGTGTCCCTGCGTCTAAATGGGTCTCTTCTAGACAGCATGTATATAGGTCTTATTTTTATATTCATTTAGCCAGTCTATTGGAGAAGGCAATGGCACCCCACTCCAGTACTGCCTGGAAAATCCCATGGACTGAAGAGCCTGGTAGGCTGCAGTCCATGGGGTCGCTGGGAGTCGGACACGACTTAGTGACTTCACTTTCACTTTTCATTTCATGCATTGGAGAAGGAAATGGCAACCCATTCCAGTGTTCTTGCCTGGAGAATCCCAGGGACGGTGGAGCCTGATGGGCTGCCATCTATGGGGTCACACAGAGTCGGACACGACTGAAGCGACTTCAGCAGCAGCAGCAGCAGCCAGTCTGTATCTTTTGGTTGGAGCATTTAACCTATTTGCATTTAAAGTAATTATTGATATGGATGTTCTTCTTGCTAGTCTGTTGTTTTGGATTTATTTTTTAGGTCTTTCTTCTTTCCTTCTTCCTTTGTTCTCTTGTGATTTGATGTCTATTTTTAGTGATGTGTTTGGATTGCTTTTTCTTTTTTGTGTATCTGAAGGAAAGTTACAAGGCTCAAAATAGCCTTGAGTTAAAACCTCCGCACCATTCTATGCAAAACAAAGAACTCTCTCACCGGAAGAAAAATAATGCACATTAAGGTTCATTACACCCAGCTCTCAGCCTGAACCCAGCCTCTGGCAGATCTCCCTAATTCCTCGCCCCAGCTGTTTTAAGAGATAACTACTCAGAACAACCTTGGAGAAGAACACACACCCTTAAGAAAGTACATCTCTATGCCTGTATATACTTACTTTTTTCTTTGGTTAGTGCAGCAGCTCACTAATCTGACTGCTGCCTCTGTTTGCCTCATTAAAGGTGATCTGTTCTTGTAAAGTGGTGGTCTCATTCTTTTTCCAAACCTCACCTTCTCTAACTTCCTTACCCTATAGTATCTGTTGTAGATTTTTGGTTTGTGGTTCCTATGAGATTTTAATTTTTCAGTCTACATATTTATGTATGAGGGTTTTAAGTTACATTGCCAATATCTTGCATTTGTACTCTATTCTCATTAATGCTTTTGAACTGTGGTGTTGAAGAAGACTCTTGAGAGTCCCTTGGATTGCAAGGAGATCCAACCAGTCCATCCTAAAGGAAATCAGTCCTGGGTGTTCAATGGAAGGACTGATGTTGAAGCTGAAACTCCAGTACTTTGGCCACCTGATGTGAAGAGCTGACTCATTTGAAAAGACCCTGATGCTAGGAGGGATTGAGGGCAGGAGGAGAAGGGGACGACAGAGGATGAGATGGCTGGATGGCATCACCAATTCAACAGACATGGGTTTGGGTAAACTCTAGGAGTTAATGATGGACAGGGAGGCCTGGCGTGCTGCAGTTCATGGGGTCACAAAGAGTCGGACACGTCTGAGCAACTGAACTGAACTCATTATTGCTGATTTTGATATCATATTTGTTTGTGAATCTATTCCTACCTTTACATTTGCCTTTCCTGGTCCTGGTAAGCTTTCACATTTGTAATGTTCTTGATTCTAAATGTGGCCTTTTCTTTTCCAATTAGAGAGATTCATTTAGGATTTATTGTAACCCTGGTTTGATGATGCTGAATTTGCTTCGCTTTTTGCTTATCTGTAAAACTTCTGGTTTCTCCTCTGAATCTGAACAATGGACTCTTTTAATTTGTTACTGAAATACTATAATTGAATGGGCGTTCCTTGAAGGATGTTGGTGAGATACTAATTGACATATACTTAAGAACTTCTTGGAGGGCAGGGGGCAGCAAAACCTCTGAAAGAATAAATAACTGTGTCATGGAGCAATTATTCGAGGTTTTTCTCCCTGCTTTTTCTTTCTCAGTTTAATGCTCACAGGTGATTATCTTTGGCTCACTCCTGGCTTTCAGAATTGAGAAGAGGCTGAAGTTTCTGGAACAAGGGAGATTATTAGAATACGTGTATAAATCTCTGGCTTTTAAAAATCTCACTCATATGTTTGGTTATCAGTGCATTATGTTTACACCAATACTAAATTGAGTGGTTTTGTCATGATAAAGAAAATGGACATGTAAAAAGTATTTTGGAAGAAAAAAATAATGAGACCCATATGATTTCAATCTTCAGTGAAAATAACCAATTTATAGAATAATATATTTTTAATCTAGTTTACATCTCCTCTCATATGCAAATTCCCTTGA
Source organism: Tragelaphus eurycerus (assembly GCA_935064755.1). NCBI lineage: Eukaryota > Metazoa > Chordata > Mammalia > Artiodactyla > Bovidae > Tragelaphus > Tragelaphus eurycerus. Next base: position 4,389,987 of record CAKXYN010000015.1, read on the forward strand.
AAGTTGTGTTTTATACTTTTATTAGCTACTATATATCTCAGCTATTATTGATTAAAAAAACATATGATCCTGTTGGTATCTATACAACAGTCCCAATCAATTTGAAATATTAATAGAATATAACATTAATAGAATATTAAAATTATAAAAATATAAAAGTATAAAATATAATTTCTTTCATAGTACATACCTCAGTATGAGTACCTTTCTATCGCAGTTCATGTTCTTATTTTCATGTATTAAGTATTTAAATTACAAAAATAATACTGGGATGAACCAGAGGGATGGGATGGGGAGAGAGGTGGGAGGAGGGTTCAGGATGGGGAACACATTCAAATCAATGTTTGTCAAAACTAATACAATATTGTAAAGTAAAATAAATTAAAAAATTAAAAAAATAATAATACATCTTTTGTCAAAAGCCAAACTATAAAGATATGTACTTGAAAAGGTAATGCAGAATCAGATCAGATCAGATCAGTCGCTCAGTCATGTCCGACGCTTTGCGACCCCATGAACTGCAGCACGCCAGGCCTCCCTGTCCATCACCAGCTCTCGGAGGTCACTCAGACTCACATCCATCGAGTCAGTGATGCCATCCAGCCATCTCATCCTCTGTCGTCCCCTTCTCCTCCTGCCCCCAGTCCCTCCCAGCATCAGAGTCTTCTCCAATGAGTCAACTCTTCGCATGAGGTGGCCAAAATACTGGAGTTTCAGCTTTAGCATCATTCCTTCCAAAGAAATCCCAGGGCTGATCTCCTTCAGAATGGACTGGTTGGATCTCCTTGCAGTCCAAGGGACTCTCAAGAGTCTTCTCCAACACCACAGTTCAAAAGCATCAATTCTTCGGCGCTCAGCCTTCTTCACAGTCCAGCTCTCACATCCATACATGACCACAGGAAAGACCATAGCCTTGACTAGGCGAACCTTTGTTGGTAAAGTAATGTCTCTGCTTTTGAATATGCTGTCTAGGTTGGTCATAACTTTCCTTCCAAGGAGTAAGCGTCTTTTAATTTCATGGCTGCAATCACCACTGCAGTGATTTTGGAGCCCAGAAAAATAAAGTCTGACACTGTTTCCACTGTTTCCCCATCTATTTCCCATGTAGTGATGGGACCAGATGCCATGATCTTCGTTTTCTGAATGTTGAGCTTTAAGCCAACCTTTTCACTCTCTACTTTCACTTTCATCAAGAGGCTTTTTAGTTCCTCTTCACTTTCTGCCATAAGGGTGGTATCATCTGCATATCTGAGGTTATTGATATTTCTCCCGGCAATCTTGATTCCAGCTTGTGTTTCTTCCAGTCCAGCATTTCTCATGATGTACTCTGCATATAAGTTAAATAAACAGGGTGACAATATACAGCCTTGACAAACTCCTTTTCCTATTTGGAACCAGTCTGTTGTTCCATGACCAGTTCTAACTGTTGCTTCCTGACCTGCATACAGATTTCTTAAGAGGCAGATCAGGTGGTCTGGTATTCCCATCTCTTTCAGAATTTTCCACAGTTTATTGTGATCTACACAGTCAAAGGCTTTGGCATAGTCAATAAAGCAGAAATAGATGTTTTTCTGGAACTCTCTTGCTTTTTCCATGATCCAGCAGTATACACAAGGCAATTATTTTTGAATTCTTCCTTTTTTGTGCTAATATAAATAAGTTAAAAACATATTTCTTTTAAAACAAAATATGATCATGCAAATGCTTTATTTTACAACTTGATTTTCATGAATATTATTCTTTCTGCAGATAAATGATCCATAATTTACTTAGTCTGCCTTTACTAGTGGGTATTTGTGTTTTTCTCTTTTCTATTTTTTTTTCCTACATCTTCTCCCTGTTAATAATGTGCAGATAAATGTTTATGTACAAATGTTCTTACATAGAACTGTATTTCATTAGAATTCACTAAATCGAATTTCTAGTTTGGAGTATATGCACATTTTAAATTTTAAGATCTTCTGAAATGTTACTTTTATATAATATATTGCATTTCAATTTTTGTTTTGCTTTATATGACTGTTTCCGTCACTAAGCTTAGCTCCTAGAGGGCAGGGACTCTTTCCTGTTAGGGAGTGTTTTTGGTTATAAATACTTAACATTTTATTCTGAAAATAAAAGACTGGACTATTTAGCTATATCAATATGACTGCTTGCATTCCCTACCCTCTTATAGTCCATCTTAATGCTAAACACCTTCCCTAGGAATGAAGCCATCTTTTACTTCCACCCTTCCTCAATACTAACAGTACTGATAGTGTGTCACAAATCAGTAATTTGTTAAATGCTACCTTATAATCTTGGCTGATTCTCTAGTATCTTAGTTATATTGAATTTCCATTTGGAATAGATGATGAGCAATTGGGTGCCATCAGTGTAATATCATATATATGTATATGTGTTTATGTATTTGAAATACTACATATATAATGTATGTGTTATAATGTATAATAAATGTATATAACAAAGTACAATTTTTAGTACTTTTTATATATGCCTTAAATATATTTTATATGCTAATTATATGGACTAAGTTTATGTATTTAAAGACTTGTGAATCTACATGGACTACATTCTCTAAATGATCATTCTGTTCATTGTGTATTGGAGGCACACATAAATGTATAAGGTAGTGGCTTCCAGACTTGGCTGTACATTAGAATCAAGTGAAGTGGAGGGTTCTTGAAAATGCTTAGACCCCATCTGTTAGCATTAGAGTCTGGGAGGGCAGACTGAGAACCTAGGCAATTGTGTTCTTAAAATTTCACCAGATAATTCTCATGCACAGTGAGAGTTAAGGCCCATGATTTTTTTTTTTTTTTTTAACTAAGAGCATTGTCTCTTTCTTAAAGTTGCATTTTTGTAGCCCTGATATACAAACGTGGGAACTTTTATCCAGATGGAGGGTCAAAGTTTGTATTGTATACAATGCAAACACAAGTGATCTTATGGGAAGTGAAGATAAGATGGAAACAGAGCAAGTTACACAGACAAGAGATTTGATTAATAGTCTTGAAAATAGAACTGAAGCAGCCTAGGGATGTTTTCATTTTTTTAATTGAGATATAATTGACACTGTATTCATTTTAGGTATAAAAATTAATGATCTGATACATGTGTATATTGTGAAATGATTATCACAATAAGTTTAGTTAACATTTGTTGCCATACATCAGTTCAGTTCAGTCACCCAGTCATATCTGACTCTTTGTGAGTAAATGAAATGCAGCACACAAATCCTCCCTGTCCATCACCAACACCCAAAGTTGACTCAAACACATGTCCATTGAGTTGGTGATGCTATCTAACCATCTCATCCTCAGTCATCCCCTTCCCCTCCTGCCTTCACTCTTTCCCAGCATCAGGGTCTTTTCCAATGAGTCAGTTCTTCACATCAAGTGGCCAAAATATTGGAGTTTCAACTTCAGCATCAATCCTTCCAATGAAAACCCAGGACTGATCTCCTTGCTGTCCAAGGGACTCTCAAGAGTCTTCTCAAACACCACAGTTCAAAGGCATCAATTCTTCAGCACTCAGCTTTCTTTATAGTCCAACTCTCACATCCATACATGACTACTGGAAAAACCATAGCCTTGACTAGATGGACCTTTGTTGGCAAAGTAATGTTTCTGCTTTTTAATATGCTGTCTAGGTTTGTGGTCTTTAGTGACGCAATTTTGATGAGTCTAGCCAGCTGTATTGAAAAATTATGATTAGAGTCAGAATTTGGGGAAAACAGTAAATAGATGGTATGTCGTTCTGTGGATGTTTTCATTTTAAGTTGGGGATTTTGATTCAGTTTTATCTCTGATCTTGAAAAGAGTGACATATTCAAAAGCACTAAATCATTCCTTCAAGAGTTATTTCTCAAAGGATAAGCAGGAAAGAATCTAAGATATGCCTTTCTACTAACAATTTAAGTCAATGAGATTAATTCAAAATCAGAGATATTATGGGAAAGTGAAATTAGTGCAGTTTGAAAGAGGTGACTCAGGCTCAATATCCAATCTGCTGTCACTTGGTAAGTACTTCATTTTGGATAAGTTGTTTGGCTTCACTTTTCCCATTTGTATATGGTGGAATTATCTCTGTTCTCTTTATGCTCTGGGGTCATCATTATGGTCAAAGGAGATAATTATGTGACTGTCAAGCACCATATAAGTAAGCACGATTCTACCTCTTTGCCAATGTGATGAAAAAATATCTCCATAAAGGTCTTCGATTTCCTGATATTTCACCAAGTGTACATTTACTGTCCAGAGGATCATGCAAATATTTCTTCTTATTTATTTCTGACAGCCTTGCAGTGAAAGACTTACCTTTATCCTTTTGACAGACTCCCTGCCCCCACTACCCTTCTGATGTGCTTTCATTCTTTGAGGTTATATATTCAAGTTCTGTTTCCTCAGCAAGTTTTATCTTCAGGATAAAATGCTATAAAACAAATTATATTCTTACTAATATATCGATACAGACAGCTTGTCATTGTACAACTTTAATGTCAGTATGCTAACAAATTGTATTCCCATGAGGGGTAAATGTGAGGCAGGACGGACCTGAGAGCTCTGTTATGCTATGTATGTCATTATTATTAATAAATATAAAGTAAGCAGGTAATTTGTTAAGGTATTCTATCTAGAATCATGCTTTGGTTCCACTTATGAGAAATAGGACATGAGAAAGTAAACTCTCTGGCATTGTTACTTTTCTTGCTCTTACTGTTGAAATACCCCCTATCTTACCATTTAGAAAAAAGATTTTTGGAAATTGCTGATTATTATGATCCAGAGTAAAGCAGAGATGGAGTTATAGAAATTTATGTCAGCACATCCTGGACTAAAAGCAGAATCAGAAGACAAAGAAATTTAGTAAGTGCTCTGTTAGATTACGCCATGTAGCTACCAAATGTCTTTCGAGGCTGGTGTTCCAAGGAAACAGGCAAAAGTCATATTAATTTAAATAAAGTTTATCTAAAAAGAAATGAAGAGTTACATAATTATGAGATCAATTTTTCATTATTTTGCCAACGGAAACATTTTCTACCTAGAATGAATTGCCTAATGTTCATTTTAACTTTAATGACTCAAGTAATGTTTTTTATACTTCTCAGATAATTGAAGAGCAATATGAAAATAATCACACGTTATTGCTTATTCAAAACTGCCAAATATATTGTTCCTAGAAGGCTGTTACTATGCAAATCCCTTTTCCACAAGGCAACCAGACACTCAATTCTTTTTTGCTGCTATTAAAGTAGTGTATAATGCATATAACTTACAAGGAAAAAAGAAATAGAGGAGGTAGAAGTATTGAAAACGTCTTTAAAAATATATAAAGATGTGTTGTAAACTGAAATTGAGCCATCATTAGATTATATTTGAAAATATCAGAAAAAATGTTTGTCATCTACAACTCAAATTTCCTATTGACTACTAAATAGAGCCCAGACTCCTTCCTCTGTTACTCATAGTCCTTCACACTTTGATCCAACTTCCTTGTCACTTATACACATTATACTGCTGGCATATTTAACTAATACCTTTTCATTTTTTTGTTCTAGTCAAAGTGAACTATTCATTCTTACTCATTAAAAAACACTCAGAATGACCATCATTAAAAACTCTACAAATAGTAACTGCTGGAGAGGCTGTGGAGGAAAAGGAACCCTCCTACACTGTTGGCAGGAATGTAAATTGGTACATTCACTATGGAAAACAGCATGAAGTTTCCTAAAAAAAAAAAAAAAAAAAACTTAAAATAGAGTTACCATATGATCCATCTGGAGAAGGCAATGTCACCCCACTCCAGTACTCTTGCCTGGAAAATCCCATGGATGGAGGAGCCTGGAAGGCTGCAGCCCATGGGGTAGCTGAGGGTCAGACCTGACTGAACGACTTCACTTTCACTTTTCAGTTTCGTGCATTGGAGAAGGAAATGGCAACCCACTCCAGTGTTCTTGCCTGGAGAATCCCAGGGACAGGGCAGCCTGGTGGGCTGCCATCTTTGGAGTCACACAGAGTCGGACAAGACTGAAGTGACTTAGCAGCAGCAGCAGCATGATCCATCTTTCCCACTCCTGGACATATATCTGGAGACAGCTCTAATTCAAAAAGATACATGCACCCCTCTGTTTGCAGCAACACTATTTAGAGTAACCAAGACATGGAAGCAACCTAAATGTCCATTCACAAAGGAATGAGTAAAGATGTGATATATCCATACAATGAAATACTGCTGCTGCTGCTAAGTCACTCAGTCATGTCTGACTCTGCACAACCCCACAGACGGCAGCCCAACAGGCTCCTCTGTTCCTGGGATTCTCCAGGCAAGAACACTGGAGTGGGTTGCCATTTCCTTCATTGCATGAAAGTGAAAAGTGAAAGTGAAGTCGCTCAGTTGTGTCTGACTCTTAGTGACCCCCATGGACTGTAGCCTACCAGGCTCCTCTGTCCATGGGATTCTCCAGGCAAGAGTACTGGAGTGGGTTGCCATTGCCCTTCTCTGACAGTGAAATACTACTCAGCCATAAAAAAGAACAAAATAGAATGAAATAATACCATTTGCAACAACATGAATGGACCTGGAGATTATCATGCTAAGTAATCCAGAGAAAAATGTTATATCATACCATTTATATGGGAAATCTAAAACATGATACAAATGAACTTATTTGCAAAACAGAAACAGACTCATAGACAGAAAACAAGTTTATAGTTACCAAAGAGGAAAGGGGAAGGGGAGGGACAAATGAAGAGTTCATTATATATAAAATAGGTAAACAGCAAGGTCCTACTGTATAGCACAGGTAACTATATTCAGTATCTTAAACTATCATGGAAAAAAATATGACAGAATATATATATATATAATTTAATTCATACTTTGATTTTTAAAAGTATGCTTTTCTACATCTATGCTACATTATCCTTTACTTACAAAGCTCCCATATTCCATTCTTAGCTTTCATGATACTTTAGTTGTGCCTGTTACAGGGAGCATTGTAGCTGTAGAGGTGATTTATTGCCCAGATCTATTAGTATCTCCTCCCCTTTCTTCCACATAGTTCTCATTTGCTTAGCTGTGTGATGTCTTAGGTAAAAACATCTGACGGCGAGTCCATTTTTAGCATTCTCTACCTAAGGAATTTGCAAACCCATGCTTTGGCTTCTGTTTGAACAAGGATACAGACTGGGCTCTCTTGCCTCACTGAGAGTAATTTAGAATGTCTGTTCCAGCTCCAGGGCTCCCTGAGGGAGTGGATGAGGTCTCTTGCAACTGCATTGCAGTTTGGCCTTTCCTCTCTATTTAGTCCTGCTTCTCTCATTCCTTTATGGATAGGGTTCCTGGGCGAATGCCAAGAAATGACACACATGCAAATTTCTATTTCAGAACCCAGTTCCTGGGGGAACTTCACATAGACATTTGGCACCAAAAGTTGTTTGAAGAAACATATTCTAAAATCACATTTTGACTGGATTGCCCACTGGTTGGCTAAAAGTGAAAACCGTATCACCTGTGCTGAACCAATTTTCATCAGTGCTGAAAAGCGATGGGATTCAAGTGGAGATGAATGCCGTAGCAGGTGAAATGGGTTTGGGGTTAGTATTTATAAGGACTGTGAAAGTGCATGGCTATTGCTGAAAGCAGTCAAGCTTTAGAAGTTAAAGAATGTCTGAGGGTGACTAATCAATCACCAATATAGGGCCAAGTGTGAAAGCCAGAGGACGTCTTGGACCACACAGTCTTTCATCTTCTGCAACCCAGGCAGAAAACACTGAATACTTGGCTGAGAATTTAATTAAACAGGAAGTAGAGATTTGAACTACATTAAGAATTCAAGTCTGCTCTCCATCAAGGTTAGGACTTTTGTTGGGTATGAGACTTTGGTTGGAGATTTCTGGGTTGATGCATTGAAAACGTTAAGTCCCCATCTTCCCATGAACCCTCTCAGCCTACAGATGTAGCCCATTCTTCTCAAAAGAAGCGTAATGCTCCTTCCTCGCCTCAGAGGATGCAGGAGCCTCTTCCCCGTGAGACTACATGTGACTGCTCAGAAGCTAGTCTCCTCTTCACTCCTGCCACCAGAACTTTAACTGAGGTAAAGTCACAAAAAAATACTTGGCCAGGGGGTGCTATGGAGATGCAAAGGGGAAGAAGGGGATCTCGTGCTGAAGAAGTCTGAAGCTACAGTGCAGAATAAATCTGAGTCCAGATTTTAGTAATGCTGGATCAAGGAAACAAAGTTAGCTATGGAGAGTTTATCTTATGGAAGCACCTTCCTGTGATACAGGATTTACTGCCCTGATATAAGGACTCCGGGGCATATAGCAGGAATGAATTTGGAAGATTCCAAGTTTTTCGATGCTTGCAACAAGTAAAGGGCTTTACTAGGCTAGAAAAGCCAGAAACGGTGGCAAATAGAGGGAGAAAAGATGAAACATGTTAGAGAATGTGACCTATTAGAGATGATATATCACACAAAGCTAGAACCACTTCCCACCCACCCCAGCCAGTTATGTTCTGCAGAGTCTGGAGGAGGGTTATTACAGGGCTAGGGTCCTTGAGGCTGTTGGGCATGAAAGGACGTGAGACCACAGAGTAGAGATGGAGAGCAAAATGTGTACAGTTGCTGTTATGAGAGGCAAAGGCTGGTGTTTCAACCAGGATCCTGCCCTGCAGACAGCTTGTTGTTTAGTCACTGAGTTCTGTCCGATTCTTTTGTGACCCCATGGATTGCAGCCCACCAGGCTCCTCTGACCTTGGGATTTCCCAGACAAGAATACTGGAGTGGGTGGCCATTTCCTTCTCCAGGGGATCTTCCTGACTCAGGGATTTGAACCCATGTCTCCTGCATTGACAGACATATTGTTTGCCACTGAGCCACAAGAGAAGCCCTGCAGAGAGCTTAGAAGTGGTTAAAAGAAAAATGTCCTCAAAGACAAGATAAAGAGTAGCCCACAAGCAAGTTGCTTCATTTGTATGACCAATATAAATTGAGGTGCTTGCTAAGTCGCTTCAGTCGTGTCCGACTCTGTGTGACCCCATAGACAGCAGCCCACCAGGCTCCCCCTTCCCTGGGATTCTCCAGGCAAGAATACTAGAGTGGGTTGCAATTTCCTCCTCCAATGCATGAAACTGAAAAGTGAAAGTGAAGTCGCTCAGTCGTGTCCAACTCCCAGCGACCCCATGGACTGCAGCCCACCAGGCTCCTCCGTCCATGGGATTTTCCAGGCAAGAGTACTGGAGTGGGGTGCCATCGGTGAGGGGCAGTTGAAAGCCCAGGCTCAGAGATACTGCCCTCTTACCTGTCTGTTGGATATGTCAGCCGAAGTCTTGTTTCCCAGTGAAAATAAGTGGGGTGGAGGGGAGTAACGAAAAGGGGGGAAAGAAGGGAAAAGGGAGAGTGAGCAGAAGGTAGGAGAAAATGACTGTTTAAAAATCTTCACCACATATTTCTCAGACCCTCCTACCAGAAATACCAATGGAAAGTCTCATTCAGGTTACTTTTTATTTGTTGTGTATTCACTATCAAATGGTTAGTCTTCTCAATATTTTAAACTTTGGAGGTAAAAGGGGGACATAGAGGATTGGATGGACAATTCCTTTTTAGGTTGAGGGTAGAGAGGAAAGAGCTATGTATTTTTCCCCGTAATATCACCCAATGCAAATAGAGGCAGATACTCACTGATAGTAAGTTTATTCCAAAATGTCATTTTGGAGTCTGTTCCCACTTATTGTTATTTAGTCACTCAGTCATGTCTGACTCTCTGCAACCCCATGGACTATAGCACACCAGGCTTCCCTGTCCACGGAATTCTCCAAGCAAGAGTACTGGAGTGGATTGCTGTGCCCTCCTCCAGGTGTGTTCCCATAGAATGCATACTGTCGTTTGATGGTGTCATTCTAGAAGCAAACCTAATCAAGCTGAAATACTATGCAAATAAAACATATTGCTTTAGTATTAAGTATATGTGCTGTTCTTAAAAATATGTATACAAATTCATTGATAATTTGAGAGTGTGGAGCTTAATTTGGCTCTACTTGCATACATGGTGGTCTTAGTGACTTATTTCTAATGAATAGAATATATTCTTCCAGAAATGACTGTGTCATTTTGGAGGAGGATATGGCAACCCACTCTAGTATTCTTGCCTGGAGAATCCCCTGGACAGAGGAGCCTGATGGGCTACAGTCCATGGGGTCACAAAGAGTCAGACACAACTGAGTGACTAACACATATGCCATTTTCTGTAATAGGTCATAAAAGGTTGTGTTTCTTCTGTGCTCTTTCTTGGATCCCTTACTCTCAGGAGTGTAATACGAGATCTGTGTGTCAAAAACCTAAAGCCTTTTGCCACAAGCATCTGAGTGGGTCATCTCTGTGGTGGATTTTCCAGGCCTCCAATAAGCCTTCAGATAACTGCAGCCCAAGCTGATATGTGTCCATGCAACCCCATGAGAGACTAAGCCAGAACCACTCAGGTAAGCTACTTCCAATTTTCTAATGTATAGAAACTGTAAGGTAAAAATGCTTGTTATTTTAAGTTGTAGAATTGGACAAAATTTTATAGCATTAGATATCTAACATACTATATTAAATGATAATTGTTAATGATTTTTATCAAGGAAAACGTCAGAAAGAGTTAATTTGATCAGAAATAATTGAAGTAGAATACAAACAGAACTTCTGGACAACTTTAGGACTGGAACAGTTTTTCTTGGAAAATTATTCTTAGTCATTTGGGGAAATTGCATATAACTTTCACTAGCTAATTTCCTTGTTACTACACGAAATGAGGCAAATTTGTGGATACTGACTGTTGTTTTCCTATTATCATGTCCCTTTCTTGAATGATGGCTGGTGGAGAAAACAGCTGTCCCATAAAGCAAGTCCATGGTTCTCCTCAGTTGTCATTTAAGTGCTCTCTTCCTAGAATTTTGGTATGCTGTTAGCTCTTGTCTCTTTAGAACCAAGAAATTATTAACACTTCTTATGAATGGTACTGGTCTTTTCATTGGGTAAGGGAATTGGATTTGCTGGCTTGATGTGGCTCTTTGCAGAGAATCCCAAAACCTAGAGGAAGAGTACTTCCTTCCACTCTTCATATCAGAGTTAATTCCTGTGGATCCTTGAGGTTACACACCCTAGGAAACCATGGCTTTCCCAGTTGCAGTATAAGATTATAGCTCCAGATACTTGATGACCCTTGAGATTTACACAGTCTCTTTTTATCTCTCTCCCTTCCCTCTTTCCTTCCTTTCAGAATAGTTGGATGCCTAATATGTATCAAGTTCTATGCTTGATGATTTGTATGTGAAGGTCAGGCAGACAGTTTTTGCTCATAAGAAACTCGCTGTTAAGAATGGAAATAGACAAGTTAAAAAGAAGTTATCAGAAAGTAAAAGATACTAGTGGAAGAGCCACTGAGTGCTATGGCACCTAGCTTAGACTTAGGAGGTCAACAAAGGATTCTGGGAAGCAGTGGTATTTGGAGGGGTTTTGAAATATAAACGTGAATGAAGCAGAGAAGAGTGGGGAAGAGCTAGATAAGAGAAGAGAAATTCGTATTTAAAAGCCTAAAAACAGCAGATCTTGGCCCATTCAGAGAAATATTAATACAAAGAGCATAGGATAGCTGGATGGCTGATACAAATAGCTTGAGTACATTATGATGAGAGATGAGATGGGAGAGACAGGCTTCATGAAAGGCTCTTTCATTACCCTAAGAAGAATGACTTTATACTGTAGGTTATAGGGATCTATTTAAGGATAATTAATTAATAAGGTGGAGTTAACATGAGCAGATTTGCTTCTTTTAATATGTTTGCTCTGTTGCCAATAAACAATGCATGAGAGGAAGAAACACTGGAGAAAGATGGGTCTTGCCATAATATAGTAACAGCCACATTTTAATAGGGACTTTGAGAAAGAGGTGCACTAGGAATGTTTCCAAAGCTGTGGGCCGGAGCCACTGGACAGGTGGTAGTACTGTTTACAGAGAACACTGACAAGGGCAGAGCCTTTTCTGGAAGTCAGGAATTTGGAGTTAAGTGTTTTATTTTGACTCTATTATGTTTATGAGGACTATTAACTAAATTATCATTATTCACTAACACTCTTTCCATGTTATGAACTTCTATAAAATACGCCATTTATCAAAACATTCTACTGTGTACCACCGTTGCATGATAAATTAGCTGTTGTACTTGATATTATCATACTAAGCAAAATAAGTCAGACAAAGACAAATATCATATGATACATATGTGAGTATAAGCAGTTAAGAAATAGTACAAATGAACTTATTTGCAAAACAGAAACAGACTCACAGAGAACAAACTTAATGGTTACCAGGGGAAAAGAGGGCTAGATTGGGAGTTTTGTATTGACATTTACACACTGCTATATTTAAAATAGATAACCATCAAGGAGCTAGTGTGTAGCACAGGGAATCCATCATGATATTCCTTAGTAACATAAAAGGGAAAATAATTTAAAAAGAATAGACAGATGCATATGTATAACTGATTTACTTTGCTGTATACCTGAAGCTAGCACAACACTGTTAAGCAACTGTACTCCAATACAGGATAGGGAACACGTCTATGCCTGTGGCGGATTCATGCTGATATATGGCAAAGCCAATACAATATTGTAAAGTTAAAAAATAAATAAAATTAAAAAAATAAAAAATAAATTTTTAAAAGGGGAAAAATTAGCTGTGGTAAAAAGAAAAAAATATAAACTTTGATCACATATGTCATTTATTCAGTGACATTAAGGAAAAAGAATTCTATGGTTAAAATCTTTATTCCTGCAGTAGAATTTAAATATGAAAATTACAAATAAATTATGAGCAGTAGATGTTGACCTGAACATTAAGTTGAGCAGTCAGTCAGTGAGAAGTATGATAGAATTTGCCAGAATTACGTTCACTGGTGGCTAATTAGAGAAAATATAAAGGCACTTGGAATTCAGTATTGTGTACTAAGGCAGCATATAGAGATGACAGCTTCTTGAGAACAAATAATTCATAAATTTAAAGGAAAAGATATTACCTGTTAAAAAATTGGACCATTTTAAATTACCTGTTAAAAATGAACCAATTTAATATGAATATTTTTTAAATTGTGTCTTTTTCTTATCAAGTATCAATGACTACTAATTCTATTTTACTTTAATTGGCAAAGTCTCTGATAGGATCAAGAAAATCACTCATTAAGATATATGGATCATTAACCCTGAGATTTTATAAAAAATGTTGTTTTTAAAAATAAATTCAAAACTTTTAACAGTGCTAATTGATCAAAGATTAATTTATCATTTTCATATAATGAAGTTTAGACTTATAGGAGATTGTATTTAGGTGAGAAAATGTATTATAATTTTCTTTCAAGGCAAATACGTATTTCAGTTGATATTATATGTTATTTTATCCAGAAGTTAATTATGAAAATAGAGACAATCTGTTGCAATAGCACTCATTAACTTGTTATTAAAAGATGTCTGATTTTTAATGGTCATTTGTTTTATAATTAGAAAATGCTATTGGGGTGGTTGATTTGTAACATACTAGGATCTATTGCCTGGAAAATCCTATGGATGGAGGAGCCTGGTGGACTGCAGTCCATGGGGTTGCTAAGAGTCGGACACAACTGAGCGACTTCCCTTTCACTTTTCACTTTCATGTATTGGAGAAGGAAATGGCAACCCACTCCAGTGTTCTTTCCTGGAGAATCCGAGGGATGGGGGAGCCTGGTGGGCTTCCATCTATGGGGTCACACAGGGTCAGACACGACTGAAGTGACTTAGCAGCAGCAGCAGCAGGATCTATTTATTTAGATCCATAGAAAATACATAAAATAGGTTAATTTTTTTTCTGAGTAAAATTATTACAGCTATGCTTGCATTATAACAGAGGCCACATAATTTGGGGCAAATTCTAGGACAGATTATAAAAGAGGGTGAAATTGCTTTGATGGGAGCGATTAGTGTGAGTCCCACAAGCTTTGTTACCACTGGGCAAACATTGATGTGCATTCTAGTTGTTGGCAGTATTGCTGTTTATCACCATTGCCACCAGTCTACCATAATCAGTTATTAGATTCTTTGTGTCCCAAAGAGTTAGATACTAATATCTATCTAATGGCTCTCTATTAGAAATTTCAAGAAAAATTCTGTTGTGTAAGTGAATGAATGACTCAGTTAAATATTCAAGTAATTTGTTCTTGGTTCTAACAGCTGACACTGGCTTTATCTGTTACTATGAATGGTTTTATGTCACCAGTTCACAAAGTTAAGAAAGTCGTGATGTGCGAATTGACTTGGCTACTCCGAGACCATTTCATCAGTCTCCATTGCAACCCCTTCCCTGCCCTTTAAGTGGGGTTGTCGCTGTGCACATCCTGTGAGAAGATAGCATTGGTTTCTTGACTGAATCAATGTGAAGCTATCTCCCTTGACACTGGGATGACTTTAGGGGTTACATTATCTAAGTAGCTCCAATCAGAGAGAAAATCAGCAGTGCTGCTTTTTCATACAGCTTGGCAGTGAGACAGCATTTGGTCTTGGTAGCTGCTGGGAGCCATTTTGGGGTCATGAAGGAAACCAGGTAGTTACTTGTGTTACACTCTGGAAGTACAAGTCATCTCTATAAGACAGAATTCCAGAATAAAAAGTACATTGTTGCCTGCACTGAGAATGATTGCCTATGAAGCCTGCAGCAGTTCAGACATTATAAATGGAGAGAAAGGGTGGACTGACAAAAAAAATACAATAAATGCAGTTGGGATTGGGAGAAAAGTAAAACCAGCACAGTATTCTGGACTAGTACAGCTTTTGTGAGACAGGTGAATTTTTGAATTTACCTTCAAAGATACTTTAAACCCGGACATAAAGTTTGTAAAATGGCATGTGTTTTTTCCTAAAATTGAACAATTGCATTAAAATGCAAGCATGTATGTATGTGTGTGCTAAGTTGCTTCAGACGTGTCTGACTCTTTGCAACCCCATGGACTGTAGAGTGCCAGGCTCCACTATCCATGGGATTCTCCAGGCAAGAATACTGGAATGGGTTGCCATTTCCTTCTCTAAGGATCTTTCCAACACAGGGATCAAATCCATATCTCTTCTGTCTCCTGCATTCAGGCTGCTTTTGACCCCTAGTGCCACTTGGGAAATCCTAAAGTGCAAGCATATCAACATTTTAAAGGGGAAGATTACCGAAATTTGTGCCTGAACATTTCATGCAAAGATGGGCACGATAAAGGACAGAGATGGTGTGGACCTAACAGAAGAAGAAGATATTCAGAAGAGGTGGCAAGAATACACAGAACTGTATAAAAAAGAGCTTCAAGACCTAGATAATCATGATGATGTGATCACTGACCTAGAGCCAGACATCTTGGAATGTGAAGTCAAATGGGCCTTAGAAAGCATCACTACGAACAAAGCTAGTGGAGGTGATGGAATTCCAGTGGAGCTATTCCAAGTCCTGAATGATGATGCTGTGAAAGTGCTACACTCAATATGCCAGCAAATTTGGAAAACTCAGCAGTGGCCACAAGATTGGAAAAGGTCAGTTTTCATCCCAATCCCAAAGAAAGGCAATGCCAAGGAGTGCTCAAACTACCGCACAATTGCACTCACCTCACACGCTAGTAAAGTAATGCTCAAAATTCTCCAAGCCAGGCTTCAGCAATATGTGAACCGTGAACTTCCTGATGTTCAAGCTGGTTTTAGAAAAGGCAGAGGAACCAGAGATCAAATTGCCAACATCTGCTGGATCATGGAAAAAGCAAGAGAGTTCCAGAAAAACATCTATTTCTGCTTTATTGACTATGCCAAAGCCTTTGACTGTGTAGATCACAATAAACTATGGAAAATTCTGAAAGAGATGGGAATACCAGACCACCTGATCTGCCTCTTAAGAAATCTGTATGCAGGTCAGGAAGCAACAGTTAGAACTGGTCATGGAAGAACAGACTGGTTCCAAATAGGAAAAGGAGTACGTCAAGGCTGCATATTGTCACCCTGTTTATTTAACTTATATGCAGAGTACATCATGAGAAATGCTGGACTGGAAGAAACACAAGTTGGAATCAAGATTGCCGGGAGAAATATCAATAACCTCAGATATGCAGATGACACGACTCTTATGGCAGAAAGTGAAGAGGGGCTAAAAAGCCTCTTGATGAAAGTGAAAGTGGAGAGTGAAAAGGTTGGCTTAAAGCTCAACATTCAGAAAACGAAGATCATGGCATCTGGTCCCATCACTGCATGGGAAATAGATGGGGAAACAGTGGAAACAGTGTCAGACTTTCTTTTTCTGGGCTCCAAAATCACTGCAGATGGTGACTGCAGCCATGAAATTAAAAGACGCTTGCTCCTTGGAAGGAAAGTTATGACCAACCTAGATAGCATATTCAAAACAGAGACATTACTTTACCAACAAAGGTTCACCTAGTCAAGGCTATGGTCTTTCCTGTGGTCATGTATGGATGTGAGAGCTGGACTGTGAAGAAGGCTGAGCGCCGAAGAATTGATGCTTTTGAACTGTGGTGTTGGAGAAGACTCTTGAGAGTCCCTTGGACTGCAAGAAGATCCAACCAGTCCATTCTGAAGGAGATCAATCCTGGAATTTCTTTAGAAGGAATGATGCTAAAGCTGAAACTCCAGTATTTTGGCCACCTCATGCGAAGAACTGACTCATTGGAGAAGACTCTGATGCTGGAAGGGATTGGGGGCAGGAGGAGAAGGGGACGACAGAGGATGAGATGGCTGGATGGCATCACTGACTCGATGGATGTGAGTCTGAGTGACCTCCGGGAGCTGGTGATGGACAGGGAGGCCTGGCGTGGTGCAGTTCATGGGGTCACAAAGAGTCGGACACGACTGAGCGACTGATCTGATCTGATTACAATATTTTAAAAAAAGGTCACACAAATATTTAAACATTTCCAGGTTTAAGAGAGTATGTTGGGACTTCCTTATCATGCAAAATCTAGTATTGAGCACACTATGACATAATTAAGTGATTCTATACGTTAATAATAGAAGGTATTATGTGGCAAGGCTTTATGTATAGTTTCCATATGTGGTTGATTTTGAAAACTGTTTCATATCTTTGCTGCTAAAGGAGCAAGAGAGGGTGACTTGAAAACAAGGAAACACATCACATTAAGTTGTAATTAGCTACTTCCCTGTTGGAAATCCCACTAAAATATTGGACAAGAATGTTAAATACCTGGCTCCTTACTGATGCCCCAATGGTGAATACAGTTATTTGGCATTTAAAAATGAATAATGGGTGAATGAACAAAGAGATGTAAGGAGGAAACCATAAAGCAAGGTCAGAGAATGAGTTATGCAGTGATGTGGGAGAGAAAAGTACACACAACAAGAGTAGTGAAAGCTCTTTCTTGAAGAAGAGGTTAGCTTCACTTTCTGTATGGTTTTAACTGTCAACCAGAGTTTTTAATAATGAATTCATTATGGGTATAGCTATTGCTCGAAAGATGACATGTGACCAGAGGTGAACACTGATAAAGGTGGATACTGATAAAGTTGATAGTATAAAAAAGCTGTTGTAAGACATCATATTTATAGAACTGTTGAATTTACCTTATTCTTTTCAACTCTGTAACTCTAAATCTAAAGCTAGTGCAGTTCAGTCCAGTCGCTCAGTCGTATCTGACTCTTTGCAACCCCATGAACTGCAGCACGCCAGGCCTCCCTGTCCATCAGCAACTGTCGGAGTCCACCTAAACCCATGTCCATTGCGTCAGTGATGCCATCCAACCATCTCATCCTCTGTCCTCTCCTTCTCCTCCGGTCCTCAATCTTTCACAGCGTCAGGGTCATTTCAAATGAGTCAGTGCTCAGCATCAGGTGGCCAAGGTATTGGAGTTTCAGTTTCAACATCAGTCCTTCCAATGAACACCCAGGACTGATCTCCTTTAGGATGGACTGGTTGGATCTCCTTGCAGTCCAAGGGACTCTCAAGAGTCTTTTCCAACACCACAGTTCAAAAGCATCAATTCTTCGGCGCTCAGCTTTCTTTATAGTCCAACTCTCACATCCATACATGACTCCTCAAAAAACCATAGCCTTGACTAGACGGACCTTTGTTGGCAAAGTAATGTTTCTGTTTTTTAATATGCTGTCTAGGTTGGTCATAACTTTCCTTCCAAAGAGTAAGCGTCTTTTAATTTCATGGATGCAACCACAATCCACAGTGATTTTGGAGCCCAGAAAAATAAAGTCAGCCACTGTGTCCACTGTTTTTCCATCCATTTGCCATGAAGTGATGGGACCAGATGCCATGATCTTAGTTTTCTGAATGTTGAGCTTTAAGCCAAATTTTTCACTCTCCTCTTTCACTTTCATCAAAAGGCTCTTTAGTTCTTCACTTTCTGCCATAAAGGTGGTGTCATCTGCATATCTGAGGTTATTGATATTTTTCCCGGCAATCTTGATTCCAGCCTGTGCTTCTTCCAGCCCAGTGTTTCTCATGATGTACTCTGCATACAAGTTAAATAAGCAGGGTGATGATTTCAAAACACTTGAGCAATCAATAATCGTGTCAAGAAATAAGAAAATAAAGAACATGACATTTAGACAATATGAAGAGACTGCTATAATTCTGTTAACCTGGAATTGTTAGAAAATTAGTGATCCAGGCATATTTATAAGTATTATCGAACTACTCATAAATCTCATTCAAACTTAAGCTTGAACCTCATTTTTGGTTGTGTATGGCACCCAATGAATTACTGTGAGAATTCCTCTGAAAAATTACAGTGTAAGTAATGTTTTTCTTGGGAAAAAAACTCAAAATTTGGTCTATTATGACCTATGCGTGCAGCTCAGTCACTAAGTCATGTCGACTCTGCAACCCCATGGACTGCTTCCCACTAGACTACCCTGTCTGTGGGATTCTCCTGGCAAGAATACTAGAGTGGGTTGCCATTTCCTCCTCCAGAGGATCTTCCTGACCCAGGGACTGAACCCATGTCTCCTGCATCTCCTACATCTATGGTTAGGGCCAATGCTCGGTAGCGTTATTCACTTAAACTCTTAATGTGGAAGAGGGAAAAATGATGATTAAAAAAATTTTGTTCTTTTATTAATTCAATATTGCATAATCCGTTCTGTGACTGTAAAATGAATTCAGGATTGTTATAATCTTATTGGTCAATTCTGGCACTCAAACACCTATTAAAAAGCCAGAAAAAAGGATGTACTGTGACAGCTCATGGTATTTGATAATGTAACCATATGCAGTTTGACAAGAAGCAATTTAGCCTGACACCGAGCATTTCACATGAATCCTGGGAAGAGAATTAACACTATTTCTCAGATAAATCTTGCCTTAAAAGATCATAGATTAGTTTATTTTTATAGTGTAATTATTCTGTTTATGTGTAGATTTCTGCCTTTTATATTATGACTAATTTAAAATAAATTCTCATTTTGATAGAATATTTAGTTCATACAAATATTATCACTCAAATCTAATTATTGTGGTATCACATATATTTCTATTACTTTAATACATTACTATTTCCAATTCATGGGGTGGCAAAAAGTCGGACACAACTGAGTAACTGAACTGATTCATTTCTCTATTATATTTGCACTTCATTAATTTTATTACATTGGTAATTTTATTATCAATAGAATTATTTTTATTAGTAAAATAGATCCATTAATAGTGGGGGTCAAATATGTCAGGTTTATTTTCATAATCAGCTTCATATGATGGGTATTACTTGGCAATGTAATCTGTTTAGTAATACTTTCTTTTAGAGACTGTTAATCCCAAACACTAAGATGTAAAGTGAACCATTAGGAGACTTCACCCTTGGCTTCAGCTATGTTGCATTCCACAATTTGAGAGGTTTTTTTTGGTGAAGATCTCCAATGACCACCTTCTCATTAACTACATAATTTCACAAGGCATTTTCCATTTACCATCTTATTTTCTGTTTATCATTTCTATGCCAAAATAAATAACATGCAAGTCAAAAGGTAAATATTTAAAAGTCAATCATTTAAAAATGAGAATAGATTTGAATATCAAGTCTCTGGAGGCACAGTAACTCAATAAAATTAGAAGAAATCAGAAGGGAGAAGGTGGAAAGACTTAAAGGCATAAATGATATATTTTAACTGGTTACCTTTTATCTTGTTCTTAAGAATGTATGAAGTAAACATTGAAGATACTTTTAGAAATTTCTAAAAATAATGTTAGGTTTTTAGTTATTGACTCGGAAATTTGTACCTGACATATATTTGAGTGGAAAAATAAGTTCAAACTAATGAGTTTAGATAGTATAATCTAACTTCTGGGAAAAAAAAAAAAAAAACATCTAGGAAAAGAGTTCTCTCTGTATGTTTGAATATAGGTGGGAAAAAGTATGTGTGTGTGTACACACACACACACACATATGGGTTTCCCTGATAGCTGAGACAGTAAAGAATCTGCCTGTAATGTGGGGGACCTCAGTTCAGTCTGAGTTGGGAAGATCCCCTGGATGTGGGCATGGCAGCCTACTCCAGTATTCTTGCCTGGAGAATCCCTATGGACAAAGGAGCCTGGTGGGCTATAGTCCATGGGGCTGCAAAGAGTTGGACATGACTGAGAGACTAAGCACAGCATATAGCATGCACACACACATGTATAAAAGAAGGATGGAGAGTATATTTAACCAAGGTCTAAGGCAAGGCAATGGCACCCCACTCCAGTACTCTTGCTTGGAATATCCCATGGATGGAGGAGCCTGGTAGGCTGCAGTCCATGGGGTCGCTGAGGGTCAGACACGACTGAGTGACTTCACTTTCACTTTTCACTTTCATGCATTGGAGAAGGAAATGGCAACCCACTCCAGTGTTCTTGCCTGGAGAATCCCAGGAACAGGGGAGCCTGGTGGGCTGCCATCTATGGGATCACAAACAGTCAAACATGACTGAAGTGACTTAGCAAGGCTAATATATTAAAAAAAAAAAATATGCCTCTTTTAGTTCTATTTGTGCTACTGTAACAAAAACACCATAACCTGGGTGGTTGTAAATATAAGGGCTTCCCTTGTGGCTCAGCTGGTAAAGAACTGCCTGCAATGTGGGAGACTTGGGTTCAATCCCTGGGTTGGGAAGATCCCCTGAAGAAGGGAATGGCTACCTTCTCCAGTCTTCTGGCCTGAAGAATTCCATGGACTACATAGTCCATGGCGTTGCAAAGAGTTGGACATGACTGAGCGACTTTCACTTTTTACTTAGAAGGCAGTGGCACCCCACTCCAGTACTTTTGCCTGGAAAATCCCATGGATGGAGGAGCCTGGTAGGCTGCAGTCCATGGGGTCGCTAAGAGTTGGACACAACTGAGCAACTTCACTATCACTTTTCACTTTCATGCATTGGAGAAGGAAATGGCAACCCACTCCAGCGTTCTTTCCTGGAGAATCCCAGGGACAGTGGAGCCTGGGGGGTTGCCATCTCTGTGGTCGCACAGAGTTGGACACGACTGAAGCGACTTAGCAGCAGTAGCAGCAATCAACATTTATATCTCACAATTCTGGAGAGTAAGAAGTCCAAGATTATGGTGTTAGCCAACTGATGGCCTGGTGAAATGAGAGCCCCATTGCCTCATTGATAGTTATCTTCTCACTCTACTCTAACAAGGTAGAAGGGCAAGGGTACTTTCTTGGCTTCCCATACTAAATGCTTTACCTACATTATTGCTTTTAATCCTGAAAACTCGGTAAATTAAGTATTATTATTATTTTCACTTTACAGATAAGAAAATGGTGATGTAGAGTTTGAGGATTCTTTATGAAGTTATAATTAGTAGACGTATTTGGTCAGCTTTTGCAGCAGCAGCAAAAAAATAAAGAAATCACAAGCAAACAACCAAAAAATCCCTGAAAATCTCATGTATCTGTAGCTAAATTGGTACAAACTTCTTTGACCAGACTTGTTTGGGTTCAGCTGGGCCTGGCTTCAGACTATCAGTTGGGCTCAAGTCTTCTCTGAGCATTTTTTCATTCTGAAATAAAGATGCACTCTCTGCAGCAAGCTGTTCTCATGGAGGAAGGAGGAAGTCCAAAGGGAAAAGATTACATAACGGGGACTGGCAAACTGTCACTTGGATTTCCATTCCGGGGTCATGGCAAGTCACAGGTCAAGCCCAAAGTCAGTCATCAGGGAAGTATTCTCAGCCAGCATGGAGGCATGGCAAGGAGAGAGAGGGAAAGAAGAACTGACCACAGTGGGCAACAGCACTGGCATTCACACCCAGAACTGCCTCAATTTAAACCCTGCTGTTTGAACTACTTTCCTATTCTAAATAAATAGGAACCTATTTTATCTTCCTTTATGGTTAGAATTTTCTGAATGAAGTTTCTAATCAGGAATAAATTTGTTTTTTCCCCTCAGTAGTTGATAAAATTTTGAAAACATAATCTCAGTTATTGACATACAGAAGATTATTTTCTATAGCAATGATAATAAAATTCTTGTTAATCATTTGACAGATACTTAATCATCACCTGTAGTGTTTAAACTTTATTTTTGACAACTTAGCAGATCTCCATCGTCATGTTTTCAAAGATATACATTGTTTAATAATATATTCTAATACTTTAAATTCTATGTTAAATCTAGTTATCACTTCAAACCATTTGGTCAACATGGTTTGATTAATGGTATCTTTGATAGCTTTGGTAAATATACTTGGAAAATTTATACCACAAAACAGACACTCTCAGATAACTAGGGGTTTACAAAGTGTTACAAGTCTTTTTTATAGCAACTCAGCAGTGTCTGTGCAAGTTGGAAACCCTTTGATTCAGCCTTCTGATTTCTGGGAATTTATGTTTTTGCATATATGATAGAACAAATACAAATTGTGTCATTGTATATTGCCATATAAAATAATGTATATATTATATACATAGTCTATATCATATATATATAATATATTCAATATATTGTATGTGTAGTATATGCATATATATATTAACACACTATTTGAAACAGTATAAACTTAGAAATGGTACAATGTAGATGACAGCACCCTTATGGCAGAAAACAAAGAGCAACTGAAGAGCCTCTTGATGAAGGTGAAAGAGGAGAGTGAAAAAGCTGGCTTAAAACTCAACATTCAAAAGACTAAGAACATGGCATCTGGTCCCATCACTTCATGGCAAATAGATGGGGGAACAATGGAAACAGTGACAGATTTTATTTTCTTGGGCTCCAAAATCACTGCAGATGGTGACTGCAGCCATGAAATTAAAAGATGCTTGTTCCTTGAAAGAAAAGCTATGACAAACCTAGAGAGCAGTGAAGTCAACAGAAATCAAATGGCTGAATCAAAGTGTTTCCAGCTTGCACAGACACTGCTGAAATGCTAGATACAGGACTTGTAACACTTTGTCAACCCCTAGTTATCTGAGAAGGAAATGGCAACCCACTCCAGTGTACCTTGCCTGGAGAATCCCAGGGACAGAGGGGCCTGGTTGGCTGCCATCTATGGGGTCTCACAGAGTCGGACACAACTAAGGCGACTTAGCAGCAGTTATCTGAGAGTATCTGTTTTGTGGTATAAATTTTCCAACTATATTTACCAAAGCTATCAAAGATATCATCAATCACCATGTTGACCAAATGCTTTGAAGTGACAACCATCTAAATTTAACATATAATAGAATTTCAAGTATTTGAATATATTATTAAACAATGTATATCTTTGAAAGCATGACTGTGGAATTCTGCAAAGTTGAATATGACAAACCTAGACAGGATATTAAGAAGCAGAGACATTACTTTGCAAGAAAAGGTCCATATATTCAAAGCTATGGTTTTTCCAGTAGTCATGTATGGATGTGAAACTTGGACCATAAAGAAGGCTGAGGGCTGAAGAATTGATACTTTTGGGTTTTTTTGTTTTGTTTCGTTTTTTTATTTTTTTTAAATTTAATTTTATTTAGCTTTATAATATTGTATTGGTTTTGCCATATATCAAAATGAATCTGAAACAGTTATACATGTGTTCCCCATTCTGAACCCTCCTCCCTCCTCCCTCCCCATACCATCCCTCTGGGTCATCCCAGTGCACCAGCCCCAGGCATCCAGTATCGTGCATTGAACTTGGGCTGGCGACTCGCTTCAGATATGATATTATACATATTTAAATGCCATTCTCCCAAATCATCCCACCCTCTCCCAGAGTCCAAAAGACTGTTCTATATATCAGTGTGTCTTTTGCTGTCTCGTATACAGGGTTATTGTTACCATCTTTCTAAATTCCATATGTATGCATTAGTATACTGTATTGGTGTTTTTCTTTCTGGCTTACTTCACTCTGTATAATAGGCTCCAGTTTCATCCATCTCATTAGAATTGATTCAAATGTATTCTTTTTAATGGCTGAGTAATACTCCATTGTGTATATGTACCACTGCTTTCTTTATCCATTCATTTGATGATGGACATCTAGGTTGCTTCCATGTCCTGGCTATTATAAACAGTGCTGTAATGAACATTGGGGTACACGTGTCTCTTTCAATTCTGGTTTTCTCAGTGTGTATGCCCAGCAGTGGGATTGCTGGATCATAAGGCAGTTCTATTCCCAGTTTTTTGAGGAATCTCCACACTGTTCTCCATAGTGGCTGTACTAGTTTGCATTCCCACCAACAGTGTAAGAGGGTTCCCTTTTCTCCACACCCTCTCCAGCAATTATTGCTTATAGACTTTTGGATCACAGCCATTCTGACTGGCGTGAAATGGTACCTCATAGTGGTTTTGATTTGCATTTCTCTGATAATGAGTGATGTTGAGCATCTTTTCATGTGTTTGTTAGCCATCTGTGTGTTTTCTTTGGAGAAATGTCTATTTAGTTCTTTGGCCCATTTTTTGATTGGGTCATTTATTTTTGAATTATGGTGCTGGAGAAGAATCTCGAGTCCCTTGGACAGCACAGAAATCAAACCAGTCAGTTCTAAAGGAAATCAATCCTGAGCATTCATTGAAAAGACTGATGCTGAAGCTAAAACTCCATCCAATACTTTGGCCACCTGATACAAAGAGCTGACTCATTAGAAAAGACCCTGATGCTGGGAAAGATTAAGGCAGGAGGAGAAGAGGATGATGGAGGGCAAAATGGTTGGATGGCATCACTGACTCAATGGACATGAGTTTGAGCAAGCTCCAGGACGTGCTGAAGGACAGGGAAGCCTGGAGTGCTGCAGTCCATGGGGTGGCAAAGAGTCGGACATGACTTAGCAACTGAACAGCAGCAATAAGAAATGATAGGAATGTCCATTAAAGGGTATAGGTCAAATAATTATTACAAATGGTAGAAAAATCTTAGAAAATAACTCTATATTCTGATATAGGACAATCTCAAGATATGATTTTAAATATAAAGAGTGAGGGGCAGAACAATGCATATATCTTTTATGAAAGGAAGGAGAAAAATCAGAAAATATGCCTGATGTGTTTGGAAAGATGCACAGGAAATGAATAAACCACCCTGTAGACTAGATAGGGACAAGATTCAGAGGGAGCTTCTTTACTATGTACCTTTTTGTGTTGTTTTGATTTTTGAACCATGAAAATACAGGAAAATTTCCTTACTTAGATAGTATTCCCGGAGAAGGCAATGGCACCCCACTCCAGTACTCTTGCCTGGAATATCCCATGGATGGAGGAGCCTGGTAGGCTGCAGTCCATGGGGTCGCTAAGAGTCAGACACGACTGAGCAACTTCACTTTCACTTTTCACTTTCACGCATTGGACAAGGAAATGGCAACCCACTCCAGTGTTGTTGCATGGAGAATCCCAGGGACGGGGGGAGCCTGGTGGGCTGCCATCTATGGGGTTGCACACAGTTGGACACAACTGAAGCGACTTAGCAGCAGCAGCAGCAGTTAGTATTCCAATACCAAAACAATGTAATGTATAGATCATTAACTTCATGGGGACTTTCTATACAATAAATTTAGTTGAAAAATATACCTTAGCTGTATTATTTGTGAAGGAAAATTCTGTTCTATTTGATAATCTATTTCTTTTTACAAGTTCCACTACATATTCTTGGTTAGTTATATAAACTACTCTAAACCACAGAAACTTTTCACTTCCTTTGGTCTTTGACTATTTTTGTAAAAACTATAGAAGTATTTCATATTTACTGGCATCTGGATATATGTGTATTTTTATAATTAGTCAGTCCTTGTCTAAAGTTGGGTGAAGGGAGATGCTGAGTCCTTGGATTTTAGATAAGTGAAGGAATTGAGCGGGTATGGACAGGTTGGGCCCTTAGTCCAGAACCTTGTCAACAGCAATGGCTATAACCACCCAGGTGAACTTCAGCCAGCCTTGCCCTTATTCTTAAGGTTTAGGATTTGTAGTTTTAAGGCCAAGTAGTAGCACATTCTAGCCTAATAATGAACTGGTAAATAACAAAGGACATGGACAGAATTCACACAAAGTGAAGTAAAATTCTTAGGTGAATCCATTTAAAGTGTTACATTCAATAATAATCAAAAGAATATTCACTTAAAGAGACTACTTGAAAACTATTTAATCAGTCTATATAATTGAATGCTTCTAATTCCACTGCATTAATAAATAAATATGAAGTATCAAGTTGAAAGAGATATAAGACAAAGGTTGATTTTCCACTATGGTTGGAAGACAGCTTTCTTTTTAAAAAAAAAATTAACTTATTTTAATTGTAGGAAAATTACTTTATAGTATTGTAGTGGCTTTCACCATATATTGACACAAATCAGCCACAGGTGGACATGAGTCCCCCATCCTGAAACCCCCTCCCACCTCCCTCCCCATCCCATCCCTCAGAGTTGTCCCAGTGCACTGACTCTGAGCACCCTGTCTCATGCATTGAACCTGGACTGGCGATCCATTTCACATATGGTAATATACATATTTCAATGCTATTCCCTCAAATCATCCCACCCTCGCCTTCTCCCACAGAGTCCAAAAGTCTTCTTTATCTCTGTGTCTCTTTTGCTATCTTGCATATAGGGTCATCTAAAGTTCTTTTGGATCTTTGCCATTATATGTATATTTTCAAAGTTTTTATTTTTAGCTGTGCTTTTCATTGCTGTGTGCACCGAGCCTCTCATTGTAGTGGCTTCTCTTATTGCAACTTGAGGGCTTTAGAGCGTGGGTTTCAGCAGTTGTGGTTCCTGGATTCTAGAGCACAGGCTCAGTACGTAGAGGCACACGGGTCTAGTTGCTCCATGCATGTGGGATCTTCCTGGACCAGGGATCGAACCCATGGCTCCTGCATTCACAGGCAGTGCTTCACCACTGAGCCATGAGAGAAGCCCTTCCATTATGTTTTATTGAGGAAAAACTTAAAAAGCATCATAAGCAGGTAGCAAGCAGGGTGGTGCTTTGTGGTGGTTTAGTTGCTCAGTCGTGTCTGACTTTTGCGACCCCATGGACTGTAGCCCGCCAGACTCCTCTGTCCGTGGATTTCCCAGGCAAGAATACTGGAGTGGGTCGCCATTTCCTTCTCCAGGGTATCTTCTTCACCCAGGGATCAAACTGTGTCTCCTGCATTGGCAGGTGGATTCTTTACCACTGATCCACATAAAAAATTAAATGTGTATAAAAATTTTTAATAGTGGTATTGCTATTTGAATAATTCTTCTTCCTATCCAAAGTAGTGAGTACCATATCTCTTGTACCTCTTTAGCTTCAGTGGGTACTGAATTAGCTGTCAAAGTACTTGGATAGGCTGATCAAATAGATACACTTTTTAAATTGACAGGGCAATGGTGAAATTAATACATTGTAAATCAACTATACTTCAATAAGAAAAAACACACAGTAAAAACCAACAAAAAGCAGCAACAACAAAAAAACCTCATGCATTGGTGGATTCGGTCTCTTCAAATATAGTAGAATTCCTTCGCTGTATTAACAGATTCTCATCTAGTGATAGGGGAAGGCAATGGCACCCCACCCCAGTACTCTTGCCTGGAAAATCCCATGGACGGAGGAGCGTGGTAAGCTCCAGTCCATGGGGTCGCTGAGAGTCGGACACGACTGAGCGACTTCACTTTCACTTTTCACTTTCATGCATTGGAGAAGGAAATGGCAACCCACTCCAGTATTCTTGCCTGGAGAATCCCAGGGACAGCCGTCTATGGGATCACACAGAGTCGGACACGACTGAAGTGACTTAGCAGCATATAGGGTCATTGTTACCATCTTTCTAAATTCCATGTATATGTGTTAATATACTATATTGGTGTTTTTCTTTTTGACTTCACTCTGTATAATAGGCTCCAATCTCATCCACCTCATTGGAACTGATTCAAATACATTCTTTTTAATAGCTGAGTAATATTCCATTGTGTATATGTACCACGGCTTTCTTATCCATTCATCTGCTGATGGACATCTAGGTTGCTTCCATGTCCTGGCTATTGTAAACAGTGCTGTGATGAACACTGGGGTACATGTGTCTCTTTCAGTTCTGGTTTCCTTGATGTGTATGCCTAGCAGCGGGATTGCTAGATCATATGGTAGTTCTATTTTCAGTTTCTTAAGGGATATCCACACTGTTCTCCATAGTGGCTGTACTAGTTTGCATTCCCACCAACATTGTAAGAGTATTCCCTTTTCTCCACACCCTTTCCAGCATTTACTGTTTATAGACTTTTTGATAGCAGCCATTCTGACCAGGTGAGATAGTACCTCATTGTGGTTTTGATTTGCATTTCTCTGATGAGTGAGAGAAACCCAAGTGAGACAGTAGGTGTTGCAAGAGGGCATCAGAGGGCAAACACACTGAAACCATACTCATAGAAAACTAGTCAATCTAATCACACTAGGACCACAGCCTTGTCTAACTCAATGAAACTAAGCCATGCCCATGGGGCAACCCAAGATGGGCGGGTCATGGTGGAGAGATCTGACAGAATGTGGTCCACTGGAGAAGGGAATGGCAAACCACTTCAGTATTCTTGCCTTGAGAACCCCATGAACAGTATGAAAAGGCAAAATGATAGGATACTGAAAGAGAATACTCCCCAGGTTAGTAGGTGCCCAATATGCTACTGGAGATCAATGGAGAAATAACTCCAGAAAGAATGAAGGGATGGAGCCAAAACAAAAAGAATACCCAGGTGTGGATGTGACTGGTGATAGAAGCAAGGTCTGATGCTGTAAAGAGCAATATTGCATAGGAACCTGGAATGTCAGGTCCATGAATCAAGGCAAATTGGAAGTGGTCAAACAGGAGATGGCAAGAGTGAATGTCGACATTCTAGGAATCAGCGAACTCAAATGGACTGGAATGGGTGAATTTAACTCAGATGACCATTATATCTACTACTGTGGGCAGAAATCCCTCAGAAGAAATAGAGTGGCCATCATGGTCAACAAAAGAGCCTGAAATACAGTACTTGGATGTAATCTCAAAAACGACAGAATGATCTCTGTTCATTTCCAAGGCAAACCGTTCAATATCACAGTAATCCAAGTCTATGCCCCAACAGTAATGTTGAAGAAGCTGAAGTTGAATGGTTCTATGAAGACCTACAAGACCTTTTAGAACTAACATCCAAAAAAGATGTCCTTTTCATTATAGGGGACTGGAATGCAGAAGTAGGAAGTCAAGAAACACCTGAAGTAACAGGCAAGTTTGGCCTTGGAATACGGAATGAAGCAGGGCAAAGACTAATAGAGTTTTGCCAAGAAAATGCACTGGTCATAACAAAGACCCTCTTCCAACAACACAAGAGAAGACTCTATACATGGACATCACCAGATGGTCAACACTGAAATCAGATTGAGTATATTCTTTGCAGCCAAAGATGGAGAAACTCTATACAGTCAGCAAAAACAAGACCAGGAGCTGACTGTGGCTCAGACCATGAACTCCTTATTACCAAATTCAGACTGAAAATTGAAGAAAGTAGGGAAAACCACTAGACCATTCAGGTATGACCTAAATTAAATCCCTTCTGCTTATACAGTGGAAGTGAGAAATAGATTTAAGGGCCTAGATCTGATAGATAGAGTGCCTGATGAACTATGGACTGAGGTTTGTGACATTGTACAGGAGACAGGGATCAAGACCATCCCCATGGAAAAGAAATGCAAAAAAGCAAAATGGCTGTCTGGGGAGGCCTTACAAATAGCTGTGAAAAGAAGAGAAGCGAAAAGCAAAGGAGAAAAGGAAAGATATAAACATCTGAATGCAGAGTTCCAAAGAACAGCAAGGAGAGATAAGAAAGCTTTCCTCAGCAATCAGTGCAAAGAAATAGAGGAAAACAACAGAATGGGAAAGACTAGGGATTTCTTTAAGAAAATTAGAGATACCAAGGGAACATTTCATGCAAAGATGGGCTCGATAAAGGACAGAAATGATATGGACCTAACAGAAGCAGAAGATATTAAGAAGAGATGGCAAGAATACACAGAAGAACTGTACAAAAAAGATCTTCACAACCCAGAGAATCATGATGGTGTGATCACTGACCTAGAGTCAGACATCCTGGAATGTGAAGTCAAGTGGGCCTTAGAAAGCATCACTACCAACAAAGCTAGTGGAGGTGATGGAATTCCAGTTGAGCTACTACATATCCTGAAAGATGATGCTGTGAAAGTGCTGTGCTCAATATGCCAGCAAATTTGGGAAACTCAGCAGTGGCCACAGGACTGGAAAAGGTCAGTTTTCACCCAATTCCAAAGAAAGGCAATGCCAAAGAATGCTCAAACTACCGAACAATTGCACTCATCTCACACGCTAGTTAAGTAATGCTCAAAATTCTCCAAGCCAGGCTTCAGCAATATGTGAACTGTGAACTTCCTGATGTTCAAGCTGGTTTTAGAAAAGGCAGAGGAATCAGAGATCAAATTGCCAACATCCGCTGGATCATCAAAAAAGCAGGAGAGTTCCAGAAAAACATCTATTTCTGCTTTATTGACTATGCCAAAGCCTTTGACTGTGTGGATCACAATAAACTGTGGCAAATTCTAAAAGAGATGGGAATACCAGAATACCTGATCTGCCTCTTGAGAAATTTGTCTGCAGGTCAGGAAGCAACAGTTAGAACTGGACATGGAACAACAGACTGGTTCCAAATAGGAAAAGGAGTTCGTCAAGGCTGTATATTGTCACCCTGTTTATTTAACTTATATGCAGAGTACATCATGAGAAATGCTGGACTGGAAGAAACAGAAGTTGGAATCAAGATTGCCGGGAGAAATATCAATAACCTCAGATATGCAGATGACACCACCCTTATGGCAGAAAGTGAAGAGGAACTAAAAAGCCTCTTGATGAAAGTGAAAGAAGGGAGTGAAAAAGTTGGCTTAAAGCTCAACATTCAGAAAACGAAATTCATGGCATCCGGTCCCATCACTGCATGGGAAATAGATGGAGAAACAGTGGAAACAGTGTCAGACTTTATTTTTCTGGGCTCCAAAATCACTGCAGATGGTTACTGCAACCATGAAATTAAAAGACGCTTACTCCTTGGCAGGAAAGTTATGACCAACCTAGATAGCATATTCAAAAACAGAGACATTACTTTGCCAGCAAAGGTTCACCTAGTCAAGGCTATGGTTTTTCCTGTGGTCATGTATGGATGTGAGAGTTGGACTGTGAAGAAGGCTGAGCACAGAAGAATTGACGCTTTTGAACTGTGATGTTGGAGAAGACTCTTGAGAGTCCCTTGGACTGCAAGGAGATCCAACCAGTCCATTCTGAAGGAGATCAGCCCTGGAATTTCTTTGGAAGGAATGAAGCTAAAGCTGAAACTCCAGTACTTTGGCCACCTCATGCGAAGTGTTGACTCCTTGGAAAAGACTCTGATACTGGGAGGGATTGGGGGCAGGAGGAGAAGGTGACGACAGAGAACGAGATGGCTGGATGGCATCACTGACTCGATGGACGTGAGTCTGAGTGAACTCCGGGATTTGGTAATGGACAGGGTGGCCTGGAATGCTGTGATTCATGGGGTCACAGTCAGACACGAGTGAGTGACTGATCTGATGTCTTCTTTGGAGAAATGTCTGTTTAGTTCTTTGGCCCATTTTGTGATTGGATTGTCTATTATTCTGGCATTGAGCTGAGTGAGCTAGTTGTATATTTTTGAGATTAATTCTTCGTCAGTTCCTTCATTTGCTATTATTCTATTATCCCATTCTAAAGGCTATCATTTCACCTTGCTTATAGTTTCCTTCGTTGTGCAAAAGCTTTTAATTTTAATTAGGTCCCATTTGTTTATTTTTGCTTTTATTTCCATTACTGTGGGAGGCAGGTCATAGAGGATCCTGCTGTGATTTATTTCAGAGAATGTTTTGCCTATGTTTTCATGTGGCTCTCATGTTTCTGCCTCTCTTATATCAAGACCCAGACTTAAATTATTCCAGACCATCTTTTCAAGGATATGAATGGTGTATTTGAATGGTGAATAGCCATGGAAGGTAGAGATACCTCTCCAGAGCAAAAGGAAAGGCAGAACCCCAGCTTTGCTTAAGTGGAAAGGAGTCCACTCATTACAGAAACATCCAGTTACTGCTCGGCTTGAGCCTGAAATTCCCTCCTGAACTAACTTTCCTCCCATGCATGAGGTCAACATCTAATCCCAATTTCTTTTCCTTGGTAAGATCCCTGAAGGTCTCATGTTCCTACAGTTCAATTCCCCTCTTTCTAGCAAGACAGCTCTGCTTTCAGCTGGGTCTCCTTTTTGCAAAGAACCTTTTTGCCCTTTGACAGTTATTCATGCAACTAAGTTACTGAAATGCATGCCTCTTTCTTTAGAAATTATGTCGTGGAGGAGCCTGTTCTTCCTGCTGGGTACTGGGACACAATAACACAATTTTACATGAGGTGCCCTGTTGACTGACTGCACACACTGGGCAGGATATCTCTTCAGTCTTGGTATAGAAAGATCTCAATCTTACATCATTATCCTGATGCTCTCCTGATTTGGGTCTCCTGTGGCCTCCCTTTTATCAGTTGCCTCTAAATTGTCCTGGCTCCTCCAGGAAGCCTGAAACTGAGGAATGCAGGGCTCCTGGTTTCATCTATACTCCTACTGTCCTCCACGTGGGCATACAGCAATCTGGGAAACTGCCAGATCCCAGGGAGATTAAAGCAGGAGTCTCTTCAAAGGCATGGCTGATGACTGGCTGTACAGTTGAACTTCCAATGACAGTTTTAACTTCTCAGCAAGAGGTTCTGTACGATATGGCTTTGCTGAATCTTCAGGGTAGAAGGGAGCATTCTTTGAACTCTGAGTCACTAGACCGTTTAGATTTCTGTTTAGATTTTTGGGAGTTTCCTAGCTTACTGGCTCTCAGGATGTCTCTTGATTGTGGTTGAGAAGCTGGGAATTCCTCACCCTTGACTATCTCCCTTGACCCTTTGACCCCTGAAGAAATTCTTCATTTAATCTCTCACATCCTTATACTCTGGGAACATTGCTATTCTATTGTCAGATTCTCCTGGGATATAACTGACTTTCATCCTCGGGCTCATTTCCTGTTGCTTGCCTTGTAAGCAGCCTCTGAACTGCCTCTGTTGCCCCTGAACACAGTCCCACTGTGCCAAGTCTTGGCAACAGTGATGGGTGGGAGAGTGTGAAAAATCTGCTTTCTTCTCATCTGAGAAAGGTCTGTGAGTCCAGAGCTAGTATCAAAGAAGGACCATTTCTCTGCTCCCTTGTGAGGGGCAGATGGAGCACTTGGACCCAGGGCAAGGATTGTATTTTAGTGATCGCCTGTCTTCCTGATCTGCTTGAGGCTTTCTTTCTGGGAACTGGGTTACTGAGCTATGGAGTCAATCCTTGACAGATAGTCATGAGGAGAGAATGAGAGATGAGGAAAAGAACTCGGATTGGGCTGCCCTCACCAAAACAGTTTATGGATTCAAGTCCCTTTTATAAGGACACTTGTGATTGAATTTAGGATTCACTGAGGTAACCAGGATAATCTCTTCATCTCAAGAGTCTTAACTTACTCATAATAGCAAAGCACATTTTTTTTGCATATAAGAAAACATTCACAGCTCTCAAGAATCCAGACCTGGTTATATTTGGGGGGAGGGATGCAGTTTACTATACACAAAAAAACTTCCCTGGTGGCTCAAATGATAAAGAATCCCTTTGCAATGCAGGAGACCTGGGTTCAGTTCCTAAGTCAGGAAGATCCCATAGAGAAGGGAATGGCTACCCACTCCAGTATTCTTACCTAGAGAATCCCATAGATAGAGGAGCCTGGTGGCCTATAGTCCATGGGGTCTCAAAGAGTCAAACATGACTGAGAACCTAACACACACATACACATAACTGTCCATTTAAATTTCAGAGCCTCAAGGGCCAATTTGTGGCTCTAGGCCAGTAGGTAAGACGTGGACAAGGTGAAAGAGGCTGAAGTGGACATCCTTGTTTTTATTTGAATAGTTAGCATGTATTCAGCCTTCTGAAACAGTCCCTCTATTTTCCTCTTCAGCCTTGTGCAGGTGGAGTTGTAGTCCCTAGTCATCCCTACACTCATGGCATCCAGTTCTGGCCGTAATTTCTAATAACCTGGTTAAAGTGAAAGGTTCGGTGACCCAACTTGCCGGGGACCAGCCCCAGCTGATCCAGGGTCTTCGGAGGGGAGACGGCATCAGCAGGGGTCACTGGATAATAGCTTTATTTACATATCAATTAGAGACATTAAGAGTAAATAATAGCGGATAGCTCAGTAGGAAATTCAGAGAAGAGAGGCTGAGTAGCTTGGTTTACGCGAAAAATCAATATAACCTGTGACGCCAGGTTAGCTCTGACCACGGAGGCTGCAGGTGCCCGCTCAAATAGCAGAAAGTGCCCCACCTTAGGCACTTTCTCGAGTGGGTCTTAGAAGCCCAGGCAAATAAGTGGTCGCAGAGGATATCCACACTCCAGATGGAGACTCAGCTGGAAATTGAGAGAGAAAAATGACAGATGAAAACTTCAGCCATAATGTAAAGGAAAGAATGACACGGGGAGACCAAGCTTTGGTGAGCAATGCCCGTAGCTTTATTTTTAACAGGGGCTTTTATACCATAAGTTACACATAGAGGCTAATAGGGGATGCAAAGCCAGCAGTCTTTGATCCTTATCAAAAACCAGGGTTTCTTTCCTGCAAATTTATCACGTACAAATGGTTCAGGTGATTTACATCATCTTTTGGCCAGAAGGCCTATTAACATTTTATGACTCTTGACAAAGGTTTGTCAACTGCAAGACTTACTTTCTCCAAGAGTAATTATTTTAAGGTTTGGCGCCATCTTCATCTGCAGGTGTCAGATAAACTTGCATTCCTATAGGGCAGAGGCACAATGGGTTTACAACAAAGGAAAGAATTTACTACCTTAAGGGTCTAAAGTTACTAGCACCAAGGCCACTACTTATTTTTTCTACAAACCGACTATATTAATTAATACACATTCAAGGATACAAAACGGGGGATGTAGAAACTTGGCAACAAGCATTGGCTCATTAATGAAATCTTTTACTAGTTTTATTCTGACAGTTTTTAACTCTCTGAGAGACTCTAAGCTGTTTGAATATCTTAAGCTTCCCCTGCCTCTCGAGGCTGAGAGACTATAAACAATCGTATGCATAGCTATCGAGGCTGAGAGACTATAAACAATCGTATGCATAGCTATAGGAGTCCGGGTAAACTTGTCAGGCCAGTTAGAGAGCTATCTGAGGGGTTTGGATTTAAACACTCCTAATGCCCAGGAACTTTATTAATTGGAGCTGTAAGTTAATTCTTTATTAGAGCGAGATGGTGGTGGGGGACAGCCCCCAGTAAAGTCAGAGGTGAGAGCACATAGCAATAAAGTAGACAGACTCTGGTTTTTTTGGGGGGTAGATGCTCGAGAATATCCGGGGGGACTCCTGAGACTTGATCCCGCCTTTGCGTCTGCCAAGCCTCCTTCCCATGATCTTTGTCACAAGTGGAGCGCTGATCCAAGCCGGCTCCCCACACCAACTGAAGCCAATGAGGCTTTTGCAAGAGGTATCATGAGAGAAATGCCACATTTTCAACTGCTCTTGAACTTGGGAGAAGACAACCCTGACCTAGTTGGCAGCCATGCTGCCAGTGTGTAAAACCTGAGAATAAAGTCAAAAGACAGAGAATGTAAAAGTAGAGAGGAACTCATTTCTGATGACATCAGCTGAGTATCTCTGCTAAGGACCAAATTTGCCCTCAGACTTTGTTGTATTAATCAGTGAAATCCCTTTTTGGTTGAAGCTTTGTTTGTTTGTTCATATAAGAACACCTGTCCAACTGGGAGCTTTTGAATTCAAAGACTGCGATGAAGCTTGATGCTAAGTCTCTTCAGTCGTGTCCGACTCTGTGCGACCCCATAGACGGCAGCCCATCAGGCTCCCCCGTCCTTGGGATTCTCCAGGCAAGAACACTGGAGTGGGTTGCCATTTCCTCCTCCAATGCATGAAAGTGAAAAGTGAAAGTTAAGTCACTCAGTCGTGTCTGACGCTTAGTGACCCCATAGACTGCAGCCTACCAGGCTCCTCCATCCATGGAATTTTCTAGGCAAGAGTACTGGAGTGGGGTGACATTGCCTTCTCCGGCTATGAAGCTTAGAGGCCTGATATTACAAGATGGCTTATAAAGTGAAAATGAGGAAGTTGTTTCACTTTATAATGATTGGTTATTACAGTGGTGGTTCCCAGATGGCAATGAATTGGTTAAAATTTACTCTCTTATACCTTTCTTAGGAAGATGACTGTTCTTTTATGATTATAGAAGGCATTTATGAGAAGCAGCCTGAGAAGCAGCGTAAAAGGCAGCCCAAGTTGTGTTTCACTTGTTTTGCACGAAAAACTAAATTTTCTCCTATCTGGCTTAAA
Source organism: Tragelaphus eurycerus (assembly GCA_935064755.1). NCBI lineage: Eukaryota > Metazoa > Chordata > Mammalia > Artiodactyla > Bovidae > Tragelaphus > Tragelaphus eurycerus. The sequence goes on from CAKXYN010000015.1 coordinate 4,426,890, forward strand.
TGATTTTGACGGCTTAGGGAATTTTGGAGTCTAGTTTATTTTGTATTTAATTTTAACACCAGGAAGGCAGAGGGCACAGTTGGAAGCCACAGGTTGTGCTGTTTGGCTTCATGTGTGTGTGTGTGTGTATGCATGCATATATATATATGTAGTGGGGGCAGGGAGAAGATAGACCAGATGGGGTTGCCTGAGCCTCATCTCTGGGGATCTTGCGAGTTCTACTGAGCAGCAGGGAAGTCCTAGAATAATAAAATTTGGGTGCTCCAGATGCCAGAGGTTGCTTGTTCTAGGCTTGTCTATGATATAGTTCATGCCAGCTATAAAGCAGATCCTGATCCCTGTCTACTGCTTACCCCTAACTGAGGGTCACAGTGTTTGTGTGCCTCCCAGATAGATACAGGGATGGGTTCTGGCCCGAAGGCTATGCCTGAGTGGTACTACCAAAGGACTGAATGGGGGAGTCAACTGTATGTGCTAGAACCTTCCAGAAGGCCAAATACCCCAATCAGTGACTCAGGCTTCTGGAGAGTCACCCTGGGGCCCCATCCAACGTCTGCCCAGGTCCAAGGTAAGTTGCACATCCCTTCGTCAGTGCTGAATTATATTTGTTGTTGTTGTTACTTTCAACGAAATGTTTCCTCATGGTACATATGAATTCTGTTTATGGTTCTTTCTTCTGTGCTATCACATAAAACATAGACATTAACCTGTTGTAATATCTCATCATGTCTCAGTTTCCCCTTCTGTACAAGACAATTTAGCTACATTAAATACTTAAAATATTTGCATATATATGGTTCGTGTGGGACTTGGGAGCCGAAAGGGAGCCTCTGTGGGATCTGGTAGCCAGGGCAGCAGAGGAGCCGAGGCACCGCCCGTGTTCCATGGCAATACTCGTAGCCGAGTAGCTGAGGTAGTACTACAAGCCGAGTACTATGAGGTAGTACTGCGAGGTAGTACTCGTAGCTGAGGCACCACCCGCATCCTGCCGCCACATCCTAGTGACTCCTGCACCACCCAGGGGAGCGAGCTCTGAGCATCTTGTGGTTAGGCCACTCCTTGGGGCCAAGAGTGAGGAAGCCGAGTGCAGGAATCCCCCAGACCAACCAATCCCCCAACTCCGCCTCTTCCCGCAGCCCAAATCATCATGCCCCACTTCAACAAGGGCCCTTCCTATGGGCTCTCAGCCGAAGTCAAGAACAAGATAGCTTCCAAGTATGATCATTAGGCAGAAGAAGATCTCCACAATTGGATAGAAGAGGTGACAGGCATGAGCATTGGCACCAACTTCAAGCTGGGCTTGAAAGATGGCATTAACCTCTGTGAACTCATAAACAAGCTACAGCCATGCTCAGTGAGGAAGGTCAATGAGTCCTCATTAAACTGGCCTCAGTTGGAGAATATCAGCAAATGTATTAAAGCTATTCAGGTTTATGACATTAAGCCACAGGACATATTAAGTCACATGATGTATTTGAAGCAAATGATCTTTTTGAGAATGGAAACAGGTTCAGACTATGTTGGTGGCCCTAGCAGGTCTGGCCAAAACAAAAGGATTCCATACAACCATTGACATTGGAGATAAGTATGCAGAAAAACAAACAAGACGTTTTGATGAAGGAAAATTAAAAGCTGGCCAAAGTGTAATTAGTTTGCAGATGGGAACCAACAAATGCACCAGTCCAGCAGGTATGACGGCCTATGGAATGAGGAGGCACCTTTATGATCCCAAAATGCAAACTGATAAACCTTTTGATCAGACCACAATTAGCCTGCAAATGGGCACCAACAAAGGAGGCAGCCAGGCAGGGATGTTAGCACTGGGTACCCAAAGAGATATCTACGATCAGAAGCTAACGTTACAACCCATGGGGAGCTCCACAATTTCCCTACAGATGGGTACCAACAAATTTGCTTCCCAGAAAGGAATGAGTGTGTGTGGCCTTGGGCGGCAAGTGTATGATCCCAAATACTGTGCTACTCCCACAGAACCTGTCATTCACAATGGAAGCCAAGGAACAGGAACCAGTGGGTCAGAAGTCAGTGATAGTGATTATCAGGCAGAATACTCAGATGAATATCATGGCCAGTACCAAGATGACTACCCAGAGATTACCAGTATGGTGATCAAGGCATTGATTATTAGATTCACAGAGGAGCTCAGTATTTAGCCCATTGTTTTTATTCAGTGAGAACCAAGCTAGCTTGAGTATTTTTAATCTTGTCTTCCTAAAACACTATTATGCTTATTGAACCTAAAGGAACTATTGCCTTGCATATGTTCCTTTTTCCGCCTCTTCCCTAAATAGTTGCCTTTTAGTGCAGTGACAGTTAAATCCTACAGCATAACCAGTAACTCACATATGAAGCAAAAAGGAATACTGTGAAAGGGGAGTACTCTTGTACAGTCAATTCTTTCCTTAAAAAATATGCATTTTTACAGTCCTCTGCTTAAACTGGTGTTTTCAAACAATAGGAAGCTATTTTTTTTTAGTTTAGTGTCTCATTTCTATGTGGAAGACTACATTCATGCTTATAGCTAAATGTGGTCTTTGCCAACTAAATTTAAGAGGCAGCATTTTAGAAATTTACATATCAATGTTTCTACAGTATTGTTTGCTAACTTTTAAATAAAGTCCTGATCAGTGTGCAAAAAAAAAAGGAAATTTGCATACATAAAATAGGATAATCAATGCAGAAAATATTTCCAGAATCTTTCCAAAATCATGAAGTGCAAGTAAAATGATATTTAAGTTTTATAAATTAAATTATATCTGACCGTAAGCCCCTATTTACAGGGGTGGAATGATACCTAATAATAATCTTTAGTGTAATATACTTTCTCAGAGGGGAAAAAAACAAAGATCTCTAGTCTTTGGTCCTTCCAAGTTGCCACCAAGAGGCTCACAGAACAGAACGTTATTGTCCATTCAAAGACAGGTAATACCACATACAGCTTCTCTGCCAGGATGGTTCCGGAATCTTTGGCTGAAATTCTCAAGGTTGTGATACTGGATGTTTAGCAGCCCCCACCTCTGGGAACACATCTTCTTTCCACATCAGTAGCCCTCGTGTGACCTTGGGGACTGCACCAAAGGACACAACCCTTTGTAGAACCCAGTTCTGCTTGCCTTTCCTCCAGTCCTAGAAGCCACTGCTACATTTGAGCAACACCTCCTTTCAACCCAGTCCCCCTCTCTTTCCCCTGAGGACTACAGAGCTAAGTTCTCCTCTCACAAAAGAGCCTTGATAAGGTTGGACAACAGATATCCAGAAGCTTTCGTGTTGGGTCAGGTGGCACAAAAGCCATTACCAACCACCAAGAGAAAAGCAGAAACTCAGACCTTCTGGAAGAGGTGGGATTGGGGCCAAGTTACCCTTTCACTTTTATGCTAATCTCTTCTGATTGCTTAGTAAATTTTATCCTGCCTCAGATGTCTGTTATCTAGCAGTCAGTGAGGAGGTAGAACAGAAATATCTTCAGAGAGCCCATCAGCTCTCCTGTCTTGTCATGACAATCTCCCACACTGAAGCATGGTCAGCCACCTAAACCTGCATGGTGATTGGCACCCTACCCAAAAGAATACGGGAACAGACCTCAGTCTGGGGAGAAGGTCTGGTAAGGAGGAAGTGGAGGGAACTGCCCCAAGTTCCTGAAATGTCGTTTGGCCTCTGTAATGTTATGGAATCGATGGCCTGAGTATGTATCCTTGTTCACCACTTGCTGGTCATGTGATACTGGGCAGCTCACCCTCCTTCTCTGAGTCTCAGTTTGCCGTTTGTTATATTGTACATACATCAATTTCATGAGGGTGTTATGAGAATTAGTGAAGTACTTTATTTAAGGTTTTTAGCTTAGTTACTGGCATGTGGTCTTTGGTAAACATTTGTTATATCGTTGTTATTAACCACTGACCCATCACACATTTTACATCCAAATTTTAGCTGTTATTTCCATTTGTGATCTAGCCTCACTTCCCAGATCTGATGCTTGGAACACTTTTACAGCTGTAGTATTTTGCCAAACCACTATATGGATTCTTCCCTGGCTATGTTGCTCTCTGAGTTCTGACTAAATCTGTTACTCACCCTTACTTCACACACTATGATGGGCATACTTTCACCGTGTCTAGTCCAACTCTCCATGTGAAACCCAGACTCATGTAATTCCCTTTGGCTCATTCTGTAGGATTTACATATTCCTCTTGCCCAGGAGATTAAAGTTAGGAGAGAGACTGGAGATCAGGATCCTAGCAAAGAACGTACTTATTTGTTCTTAGCATCACAAATTACGTCTGTCACTTCCAACACCCTACACTCTCATGTTAAAGAGCAGCTTTTCACTCAGGCCCAGCCAGTGGCAGTAGTAATAATGCTATTAGAGAAATCCAAGTAACAAGCAGGGGATAGATAGGTAAGGAGGGGAAAGCAAAGTAAACAATTATCATTTGTAAAATCAGATAGCCAGTAGAAATTTGCTGTATGATGCAGGAAGCTGAAATCTGGTGCTCTGTGACAACCTAGAGGGGTGGGAGGTGGGAAGGAGGTTTAAGAGGAAGGAAGGGGACATATGTATCCCTATGCCTGACTCATGTTGATATATGGCAAAAACCAACACAGTATTGTAAAGCAATTATCCTCCAATTAAAAGTACATAAATTGAGAAAATTTAGAGACAGAAAAGAAATTGCCTACTTGTTATAATGGAAAGGACTCTGTAGTTGGTCTACCAGTCCATTTGACAGCTCAGAGATCAGCTCAGAGATGAAGTGGCAAATTTGTAATATATGTAACAGCTTCCTTCCTCTCTATTCATCCCTTCCCTCACCAATGTAGAATAACACTTTAGTTTGGCTATTCTATTTTTCTCCCTTTTCTCTTTCAGCTCTTTCTTAGAACTCATGATAGAATATTTTAAAACATTTTAGGATTTTCTTGTGCAAATATCATTAGGCAGATTCTTCACCACTGAGCCACCTGGGAAGCCCCAGTGTTTAGTGCTGCTGTTGTGTTGTTCATTCGCTCAGGCATGTCCAACTCTACGACCCCATGGACTGCAGCACACCAGGCTTTCCTGTCCTCCACCATCTCCCAGAGTTTGCTTAAACTCAAGTGTACTTGTCCTCAAATGGAAATTTGGCGATCTTGTTAAATGTGTTATAGAACAGGGGGATTGCTTAGAATGAATAACATTTTTGAGCTTCCGATTTTTAATATATAAATTTAGATAACATCTGTTAGTATCTTGTTTATCTTTGAGTTCCAGTGAAAAACAAATATTATATACTTTTTTTAGAAAACTAGAGCACCACATTGGTTGAAAGATTGATTATGATGTCAGTCATGTTAAACTATATTCTATGTTCCCTGGTGGTTTCATTAGGTGTTCAGTGCTTGATAACATTACTTGATTTTTCTAGTAGTTTATTCCTCAACCAGAGATATACCTTAGAAACATCTGGATAGTTTTTAAGATGTATTAATTCTCAAGAAATTCCCCAGATTAATTTTGTAATCACAATGAATAGGGCTCAGACATTGGGACTTTTAAAAAGTTCCCCTGGTTACTCTAAAGAAAAACCAAGATTGAGAGAATCTGTCATAACAAAACCCCATCCTTTCCTCTTGTAATTAAGAGACTCTAGTTGAGGTGTAGGATAGAGCATGGTTCATCTCAAAAAAACTAATAAAAGATGGCCCTGTGACTGTGACACAGTGCCGAACCATCCTTGATTGCCCAGGATTGAGAAGGTTCCGCAGACACGATACTTTCACTGCCAGAACTAAGAAAGTCCCAGGCAAGCAAGACTGAATTGGTCACTCTAAACTCTCTCTGGTCTTGTAGATGAGTTGTTTATTTCTGTGCAAGGTTTTATTCTTTCCTAGCTTGAGGAATTGGTTTGACAGAGGGTAAAAGCTCTGCTCTGAACTATCCCAGTGTCTGGTTTTAAACAAGACCATCTGACGATGTGACTGTTGCTGCTGCAGTGATCTGCAGCCACGAGAAGAAGGTCAAGAGGACCAGTCAAGACAGGGACCTGGAACTCCGCCACGGCTGAGCAGCTCAACCTAACCCAAAATTCTGCTGACTTCCAGAATTCTTGTCATGTGAGAATGTTAGTTTAAATCATGGTCAACTGAATTTTTTTGCTCTTGGTAGGCGTAAGCTCTCAGTGTATCCATAACCATCAAAACTGTATGCAATCAGACAGTTGTTCTTCGTCTCAGAAATGTCTCCAAAGCCTGCTAACCACTGTTGGCTTCAAACCTTCATCTTTGTTAGCCGTCTTGGTTTTCTGTTATGTTTGGCTTACTGTCCTCATAACCCTCAACCACTACCACCATCCGCCCTGAACTGGAATGTAGACTGTTTTCCCGACTCTGATCAGCACACTCAGAGACAAAGACCAGTCTGGGAACTTACGCCTTGGCACCATACCCTGGCATCTGCAAACAGCAGTCCCATTGCCGTTGATCTTGGGGACACTGTGCTTGGGTAGCGTGCCAATTTGTCTAGTACCTGCTTGTCTGAGAAGAGGGAAGAAATCAGACAACTTTGATACCACTTTCACTAAAATCTGTTCCTTACAGGATGCCAATGTGTTGATTAATGCTCGATAACCAAATTGAAAACAAACTCATACTACAACATCATGTCTTAGAACTCAGGAATATTTGCTGTGCTGATTCTCCTTCATTAATATCTCATTATGCAGAAATGGCATATTCTACTTGATGATTTCTCTGGTTAGTCCTCAGTGACGTGGCTTAAAAATGACAGCATCCCAGACTCTCAACTCCAAACGATGGAGCTAAGTCTGTGAAACTCAGTGTTTTTAAGAGAGAATAGGAATATGCATGCTGTCAAACTTGCTTTGCTTTTTTTCCATTGGCTTGTACCAAAAGCACGCGTGGCCTTCCAAGAGCCAGAGCTGCACTTGTGGGTCCTGGCAGAACTCTTCTCCGTGCTCATCTCATTCACAGGAATCTCCAGCGGGGCTCAGCCTTCTCTGAAATGTTCTCACCTGGTCACTCAGCCAACTGCTTTTCTTTCCATTATTATTAAGCAGGTCAAGTTGGCAGTGACAACTGCCCTTGCTCTAATATTGAAATCATTCTTTCCACTACTGCATCTTTCCTCCAGCATTTTGTAGAATGTTCTTAAGACCAATAGATTGGTTAAAAACAACCGTCAGCCAATAGGGGACTGTTTTATTTACTTAACATGGAACTTATAATACACAAATGCATATGGAGCTATATGTTTCACACATAGATGTGAAACACTTACAGTGACAACAAGGAAAGTGTCTGTCCTCCATGCATGTAGAGAACGCACAGGAAGACATTGTACACCATGGGGGAATTCAACACCAAGGAAGCCAGTCTTTTATCTCTTTTCTGAACCAACACCTGGCTATGGCCATAATGCTTGGAAGGATGGAGATATATTGCTTTTTATAACAGTTGATAATTCAGTGATCAAGCACACTTCAGGAAACCAGGGGTTGGTGCTTTTTTTTTCCTTTCCCTTTGTATCAGAATTCAGGCTATGCCAAATGCACATGAGATGAGCAAAAAAGACTCTCTTTCCTGAGCATTCTTTATCTTTTGTTCTTTATCCTCTCTGTCTTTTTCACTCTTCCCCTCAGATCCTTGCTCTGACTGTTGTAGTTTATTTCCATCCATTGTTTCTTCCTTGTGGGGGGAAGAAACCTCTGCATTTTGCTTAGTTAGTCATTGCCCCTTCTCTGCCAGGAGACCCTGTGCCCACTCTCTGTAACCCAGCGGAACGTCTCACCTTCCCTCAGAAGACTTTCTGATCCATGAAAAGACTAGAGATATCTGTGCTTCCCCTAAAACTTTCTTACGTGATATTTTCTAATTCTTCCTCTTTAGTTTGTCTTCCCCAGTAAACAATGAGCATATTGAAGACAGGTATAATATCGTATTCTCTGAATCTTTATCACATCAGTGTTCCCCACAAGTAGTAAGCACTCTACAAAGGTTTGTTAAGTTAAATTGAAGTACCATGAGGACATTATTTTACAATATTTTTGCCAGTTAAACACAAATATTTATATGCTTCACAGGATTGTTAAAATGAGAATGATGAATAAAACTACATGAGGAGCATGGTGGCATATTTTCTGACCAAATGGACCCTAAAGGGTTATTAATACTTTTACATCCGTGCCTCTCCCATGCTTCTGTATTGTTCCTGATTATTTGGTAAACCAAGTCTGTTTTTAGAATTGAGGTAGGTGTAATACAAAGAGAGACCAGAGCAAATTAAGCTGTTTGGCCCAAAGTTTATAAAACCAAAACCGTGTGTATTAGAAATTATGTGAAATTTGTATAGACTTGTAGAAAAAAATGAAATCCAGAAGACAGAGGAAACTAGAAAGGGCAAAAACTTTGAAATTCACTTTTCTTTTTAAAATGCCTAAATTTTCAAAATACTGTTTCCTAGATTGTTTTATTTCTGTTTCCTTCTGTATTTATTGCTGAATATTAAAATGATTCATTATTGCTCATACTTCTTCTTAGCTTATCTAATTACTAAAAAAGTACATAGTTGGCTATCTTATAGTGTGGCCTTATAACCAAGATGTAGTCAGAGCAATAATTTTGGTTTTACACTGTACTGTGTGATTAGAATAATTGGACATTGTTGACACATGGTTTAATGAGTTTGTTTTTTGTAACTTGGGATGAGAAGCGCTTTAAGTGTTTCGGTTTTTGGTATCAGAGTATTGCTACATTGAAAGTTGTTATTTTTTACATTCTTTCTCAATAAATGTCTCATTAGTATAGTGGAATGGAAATCTAGCCAAACCCTTGCTCTCCAGATGGTTTATGAAGATTTGGAATATTCGTAAATGGAAAAGCTGACCAGCTACAGTGAAGCCTCCTGCAATTCTCATCTTGGTACTAATATTACACAAAAGGAAGCTTTTGGGGGATTTTTTTTTTCATTATTTTGCACCATCCAGAGCCACCTTTACTTCTGAAGTGTTTGTTTTCTTTTTCAATTCATAGTAGAAATAGATTTGTTTCTCATTCTTTGTTTTTTACCTTGTTATTATGTAAAATTTTAAATATCATTCAGATTAGAAGACCAGAGTGGAATTATGTACTCACCACTTCTTCACCAGGATCAGCTCATGGCCATTCTGATTTCTTCTAAATTTGCATCTCCTCTCATCCCTCTCTTGATACATTACTTCATCTACAAATATCATGATACATATATCTAGAAGATAAGGATTTTTACAGTCATCACTACAATAGTGATAAATCTCCATTCGTGTCAAAAATTTAATCAGAGTTTAGTTTCCACATTGTTTTAAAATGATCATTGTTTGTACTATGACCGAAAACTGGTCCATATATTGTTATTGATGAATGTCTGTCATATTACTTGAATTCTACAGACTTTCACTCCATCTCTCTCTCATTTGTTTGTTTTCTTGTGCTTCTATTATAATGAAGCATATCAGTTCAGTTCAGTCGCTCAGTTGTGTCCAACTCTTTGTGACCCCATGAATCGCAGCACGCTAGGCCTCCCTGTCCATCACCAACTCCCAGAGTTCACTCAGACTCACATCCATCAAGTCAGTGATGCCATCCAGCCATCTCATCCTCTGTCGTCCCCTTCTCCTCCTGCCCCCAATCCCTCCCAGCATCAGAGTCTTCTCCAATGAGTCAACTCTTCACATGAGGTGGCCAAAGTACTGGAGTTTCAGCTTTAGAATCATTCCTTCCAAAGAAATTCCAGGGCTGATCTCCTTCAGAATGGACTGGTTGGATCTCCTTGCACTCCAAGGGACTCTCAAGAGCCTTCTCCAACACCACAATTCAAAAGCATCAATTCTTTGGCGCTCAGCCTTCTTCACAGTCCAGCTCTCACATCCATTGAGTCATTAAAGCAAGCTTTTATTTTACAAATACAGCATATTATACTTAGAGCTAGGACAAGTTCAAATAACATAATCAACAGAGCAATTCTAGAGTTCCTATCCACAGACTGACAAAATATACAGCTTCTATTTTTCTGCAGTCTTTCTTTCCTACTACCATGCCCCTCTATTTGGATTTTATTCTCTCTTTTTACTATTATCATCCCTGTAACCTTACTTTGAATTTTGTCCCTGGCAGTTTTTCAGAGTATGGGGCAATGTCCTTTCTGGTGGAATATGACAGTTTATTGGTTATAGGAAGCTATCAGGTCCAGACTTAGACTACCTGTCAGAACTTCTTGAAGCCCCCTTGCCCTGGCCTATAAAAGCCTCAGTGTCTGATATTGAGTGTCCTCTCCTTCTGCTCTTCTCAGAATGGCCCATGAGATCCTGTTAGTACCCAGTGGCGGTGTAACACTTCTCTGACTCTGAGGCCTATTAAAAGTTCCTTGCCTTCTCCTTGCCTCCTTTTGCATAGTCACTGATACTCTGTCTTATTCTTTTGGTGGTCTTTCCCCTTCTGTTAGTATTTTGGTGTCTGTGGTGATTACCTTGTCACCTAAGTTTATTGTAGATGTTGACTGTGGAATTTTTTTCTATCATATTCACTCTATTTTTAGGCAAAGAAGTGAAGAAATAACAACAATAAACTATATCACTTATGCCACCATCTCCCTACAATCCTTTCTTTTTTATTTTACTTATACAGGGATATTTCATTAATTTATGTTTCTGGGTGGTTATGAACTGTGAATTTGGTGTATCCACTAATTGACTTGATTGCATGTATTAAGTATCACACTGAGTCTATTACACATCTTGGTTTTCCGAAGTATGATGTAGCAATGAGAATTTCTCATCAAATGAAACATTTGCAAAGAATATGCAATGTTATTTATTACTTTCATATGTTTAGAAAGTGTTTAAAGAGAAAAACTAGAACATGAATATTTAGAAATCAGAAACTCCTTAATTCCTTCAATTATAGGTGTTGTTAGAAAGTGAAAGTATTAGTTGCCCAGTTGTGTCCTACTCTTTGTGACCCTATGGACTGTAGCCCACCGGGTTTTGCTGTCCATGGGATACTCTAGGCACGAATACTGGAGTGGGTTGCCATCCCTTTCTCCAGAGGATCTTCCCAATCTAGGGATTGAACCCGGGTCTCCTGTATTGTATTAAAGTCAGATTCTTTACCATCTGAGCCACTAAGGAAGCCCTTAGGTACTGTTACGTGGAAAGTGAATATACTTTGCATCCACTAGGTATCGTGATTGTCTCTAGCAAAGTAAGAAAAATTGATCAGTCTTTCAGGTACCTTTCCTTCCTCTGAAACAGAAGCATCCAAAAGATCCAATGAGCCTTGAAAGTTTGATTTAGATTTGATATTAATATCAGGTAGTTCTAGTAGCATTCTGTATAGGTGATAAAATTCCATTAGAGATTTAAGGAAACAGGTCTTCCGTGTATATGTTATTCAAGACACCTTCTTTATCTCTTCCATATTAGGGGTTAACTCATACAACATATTGTTATATTCAGATGGAATTATTTCATGCAGATCTTAAAATAAGTACCAGAAAATGAACCATCAAGATAATTTAAATCTAAAAATTAGTAGGAAATGTGAAAGTTCACATTTAGAAACTGATGCTAGCATGGAGGCAATAATTTAGACTGTGCAGAAACAGATCTTTAATAATTCAGAAGATGAAACCAAAGACAAAAAACATTGGTATTCTAAACACTGTGAAGATGGATTTTGTTGATGTATTCTGCTGTACTGATTAGCAGTGACATATTTGCATCATTAAAAATTGGTGGTGAGGATGATAAACATTACTTGAAGACCAGTGCTTTAAGAAATGATTAGCTATATTCTCTGTAAAATTATTTTTATTAACAAAACTTGATGTTAAAAAATAGTGAAATTATTTCTTAAATAAAGCCTTGTCAGTGTGTTCAACAAAAGTTGACTGTTCTCAGTGCACCAGACACTACTTTGAGTGTTGGAGAACCAGCATTGAACAAAATAGACAAAGGTCTGTTGCATGGAACTTATATCCTGTTGGAAGTTATACACCCCATGATATAAAAGCTCAAAATATAAGAATGGCGAGAATTTTGTTTGAAGCAGAGGGCCTAGAGTTTTATCCACTTTACTTCTCCTGTCTGCACTATTCAGTTTCACTCTCCTCCTTGACCATAATTGGGAAATTCTTGCTTTGAAGCACAGCTCAAAAAATTAAATGGATATAGTATGTAGCTGCATACAACACTCAGTATAGTGAAGCAGTCTGTATCTATACAAACTGTGTCTGTATTAAGTAATTCTTGGAATTTTAACACCTTGGAAACTCACCAACTGAGTGGAAGGTAAACATATCTTCCACTTGACCCACATGTGAAACGTCCGGCATTTTCCCTCCCAAATACAGGCAGCCCTCTGGTGGTGTTGCTGTGCATTGGCATTCTTGTCCGTTGCCCTCATGAGCTTGGATGCAATCATTAGTGCTGCTTCCTCATAAACCTGCTCTCTGGTTTCTCTGCTGTGTCTTGCATGCTGGGAATGCTGCCTTTCCACCTCTCAGCAAAACTCAAGGGCTGCCTTATCCTTTCCCTCAGGCAGAAGATAGAGATTTTTAATCTCCTTGAGACCATGTCACTTGAGACTGTTCATGCACTCATTTGTTCATTTATTATTTTTTGTTTACTCAGGTATTTTTCATATATTTATATGTATAAACAAAAAAATTAATACACATACTAATAAAGGAACATAACAATCAGAAATAAGCATGCTGAGCATTCTAAAATATATTAATTACAAAAACAGGCACTTCCTTGCTCCCAGAAGATTAGAGTTTATTGGGAATGGGAGATACTAATAAAAAATCATATAATAAATGCAAAACACAATGAAGAAAAGACACATGCTAGTACATCATTTACAGTGGATATATGATATAGTTATGATAGGTTCAGAGGGAACATTCCTTTAAAAGTAGCTAATGACGGGGGGAGACAGTGACAGAAATATTTTCTACTATAAAATATTGAGGTGGGAAAAGGACCTACGTAAGAATTCAGAGTCCTGTCAAAATACCAGTGGTAGGGACCTGCAGTCTCACCTGCTCCTTAGAACCACTAGGAAATAAATCTCCTAGCACCCCTGGAATCTGGTGCCACTGACTCAGGGCATTCTTGTTTGGATCCATGTGTAAGAACAGCTGAATCCTGGTGCTCAGATATTATCACAGTCACCACCAATGGAACTTTTCCTAAAAACATGTTCAAAGGCCCTCTAAAAAAAGAAAGCTGAGACATCATCAAGCTGATAGAACACAGTAGAGCCATTTTGTAACTGTGGTATTGTTAATAGACGACTTTAAAGTAGAATAACATAGTTTATATTATGGGATTGTGGGTGAGACGTCTATAAACCTTCCCTATGTCTCATTAGAAAGTGAAAGTCTCTTAGTCATGTCCGACTCTTTGCAACCCCATGGACTATACAGCTCACGGAATTCTCCAGGCCAGAATACTCGAGTGGGTAACTTTTCCCTTCTCCAGGGGATCTTCCCAACCCAGGGATCGAACCCAGGTCTCACACATGGCAAGCGGATTCTTTATCAGCTGAGCCACAAGGGAAGCCCATCATTAAAGAATAGCTATATATAGTAGAATATTCTAATAATTATACTATATATAGTGCATAAATATATTCTAATAGTAAAACATTCTAATGGTTTTGCATATTCTAATAATTCACTCATCTTATGTAAAGTTGCAAAAGAAATGTTCTTTCTGTTATCGCTTCAGTACTCCTTCTGTTCTAGAAGATACGACAGTGAGCCTATGTGTAGGTTCTTAACATCTCCATTTATATTCCACATTAGAATAGCTCTAGAATAATCTAACCTTGGGGCTTCCCCAGTGGCTCCACAGTAAAGAATTTGCCTGCAGTGCAGGAGGTGCAGGAGGCATGGGTTCAATCCCTGGGTCAGGAAGATCCCCTGGAGGACGGCATGACAACCCACTCCAGTATTCTTGCTTGGAGAATCCCAGGGACAGAGGAGATTGTCAGGCTACAGTCCATAAGGTCACAAACAGTTGGACATGACTGAAGTGACTGAGCACAAGCATAACACAATCTCATCTTATTACTGATATTACCTTATATTATTAGCTTCACCTGTTCTAGAACTTCCTATAAACGAAATCATATAATACATATATATGTATGCCTATTGTCATCTGGCATGTCTTCTAGATTCTTCTTTCCCTGGCCATGGACCTTTTATCTTCCTACTGTATAAGCATTCTGGAGTGGTGGTTTGGTTTTATCCTCAGCCAGAGTTAGCATAAGACTCTACAAAAAGACGCTGTACCCTGCTTCTTCTCATTTTCTCTCATCCCTCAGGATTTGCCATTGCGCTTTTCATCTGCCCTGGACCGCTGCCCTCATGGCTCTTCTTTAGCTCCCAACATTACCACTGGGCTGTTATCAAGTTGCACCAAAGTCACCTGGATAGGTGTATATGCATTTCAAAAGGAAATCCTCTTAGTTTCCAGAACACTGAGAGGAAATACAAGATCTTTGACACATACTAAGGGAAAGCCTTCCAGCATTTGATCCTTCCAGTTGAAGTCATCTGTATTCCTTGGAGTAAGAAGTGGCATGGCAAGTGTGTAGAGATGATTTTTAAATTAGGTCTTGCAGATGAGAGCTTGTTTCTTTAGGTAGGACTGTATTTATCACTTTTCTAGCATTGTTACACTTAACAGCAGAGTTTAGGTAAGATGATTAGCTTTCTACATTTTTTTTTAGGTAAGCTTTCTACTTTTCCTCTCCCTTAATTTTTGACTCATTTTATACAAGTTTCCTTGCTACTTCCTGGGCTGGAAGTAAGATAAGAAGCTTAGATAAACTTCTTGGAGCAAGATAAGAAGTTCTGTTTTTCATCTTGCAGTGAGCTGCTCCAAATTCTTTTGACAGGCAAGGGTTGGCAGAATATTCAGCCTTGAGAAAATAAGTGTTCACACACATGTACAGCTCCAATGGCATTTCTGGTATTTTAGGGTTTATAGAGTAAATATTTTCTGTTTCTCTGTACCTCTAAAATACAAAAAAACAGATGAAATTTGATTTTTCTCTTCGGAACCAAAAGGCTTTGTGATGAAAATCTCAAAGATGCTATTCTTTATAGGGACTAAGGAAAGGTAGTAAATGAAAAAAGATTTATTTTTTTCCTGTTGCACTTGTGTCACTTCCATACCACTGAGATCAGCAGTTCAGTTCAGTTCAGTTGCTCAGTCGTGTCCGACTCTTTGCCACCCCATGTGCTGCAGCACGCCAGGCCTCCCTGGCCAACACCAACTCCCGGAGCCTACCCAAACTCATGTCCATTGAGTCGGTGAAGTGGAGCTCATCAGAGCAAACATAAAAAAGAAAGTTAATATAAGACATTGGTGTGTTTTAGTTTTGTTTTTATTGCTTCTTTCTGGAATGGCCAGTGAATGCTGGATTCAATAATAAGAATCTTTACACCCAATTCAGTCTCCTGGACAGTTGACTCAGGACTGAGAACACAGATGTTTCCTATAGTGAACGATGTCTTTATAACCCCACTAAGAGTCTGGGTTCAAATAAGCTGTCATGCCAAGAAGGAAGGTACCAAAGTTTGTGAGTTGGGAGTTCAGTGAAACTTAGGTGAGAAGGTAACAAGCTAGAAAGAAATAAATTGGAATTTTTCCCCTGTAATTTAAGAAACAATTATTGTTTGAAATGGTGATCAGAGTCAGTCCTTGACTTTTCAGAAAGCTGTCTGTCTCCCGTATCATCTTACATTGGGTCCAGTGTTTTCTGTAAGATGCTACCTGAGCCCATTTGACATGAGAAGTTGGATTAAAACCGCCTCGATTGTGTTTCTCTTGTAAGCTCTGAGCTTCTTGAGCTTCTTTATCCTCATTCAGATCAGATCAGATCAGTCGCTCAGTCGTGTCTGGCTCTTTGTGACCCCATGAATCGCAGCACGCCAGCCCTCCCTGTCCATCACCAACTCCCAGAGTTCACTCAGACTCACGTCCATCGAGTCAGTGATGCCATCCAGCCATCTCATCCTCTGTCGTCCCCTTCCCCTCTTGCCCTCAATCCCTCCCAGCATCAGAGTCTTCTCCAATGAGTCAACTTTTCGCATGAGGTGGCCAAAGTACTGGAGTTTCAGCTTTAGCATCATTCCTTCCAAAGAAATCCCAGGGCTGATCTCCTTCAGAATGGACTGGTTGGATCTCCTTGCAGTCCAAGGGACTCTCAAGAGTCTTCTCCAACACTACACTTCAAAAGCATCAATTCTTCGGCACTAAGCCTTCTTCACAGTCCAGCTCTCACATCCATACATGACCACAGGAAAAACCATAGCCTTGACTAGGCGAACCTTTGTTGGCAAAGTAATGTCTCTGCTTTTGAATATGCTATCTAGGTTGGTCATAACTTTCTTTCCAAGGAGCAAGAGTCTTTTAATTTCATGGCTGCAGTCACCATCTGCAGTGATTTTGGAGCCCAGAAAAAGAAAGTCTGACATTGTTTCCACTGTTTCCCCATCTATTTCCCATGAAGTGATGGGACCAGATGCCATGATCTTCGTTTTCTGAATGTTGAGCTTTAAGCCAACTTTTTCACTGTCCTCTTTCACTTTCATCGAGGGGCTTTTAGTTCCTCTTCACTTTCTGCCATAAGGATGGTGTCATCTGCATATCTGAGGTTATTGATATTTCTCCTGGCAATCTTGATTCCAGCTTGTGTTTCTTCCAGTCCAGCGTTTCTAATGATGTGCTCTGCATAGAAGTTAAATAAACAGGGTGACAATATATAGCCTTGACGTACTCCTTTTCCTATTTGGAACCAGTCTGTTGTTCCATGACCAGTTCTAACTGTTGCTTCCTGACCTGCATACAGATTTCTCAAGAGGCAGATCAGGTGGTCTGGTATTCCCATCTCTTTCAGAGTTTTCCACAGTTTATTGTGATCCACACAGTCAAAGGCTTTGGCATAGTTATAAAGCAGAAATAGATGTTTTTCTGGAACTCTCTTGCTTTTTCCATGATCCAGCGGATGTTGGCAATTTGATCTCTGGTTCCTCTGCCTTTTCTAAAACCAGCTTGAACATGAGGAAGTTCACGGTTCACATATTGCTGAAGCCTGGCTTGGAGAATTTTGAGCATCACTTTACTGGCGTATGAGATGAGTGCAATTGTGCAGTAGTTTGAACATTCTTTGGCATTGCCTTTCTTTGGGATTGGGATGAAAACTGACCTTTTCCAATCTTGTGGCCACTGCTGAGTTTTCCAAATTAGCTGGCATATTGAGTGTAGCACTTTCACAGCATCATCTTTCAGGATTTGGAATAGCTCAACTGGAATTCCATCACCTCCACTAGCTTTGTTCATAGTGATGCTTTCTAAAGCCCACTTGACTTCACATTCCAGGATGTCTGGCTCTAGGTCAGTGATCACACCATCGTGATTATATGGGTCATGAAGCTCTTTTTTGTACAGTTCTTCTGTGTATTCTTGCCACCTCTTCTTAATATCTTCTACTTCTGATAGGTCCATACCATTTCTGTCCTTTATCGAGCACATCTTTGCAAGAAATGTTCCTTTGGTATCTCTGATTTTCTTGAAGAGATCCCTAGTCTTTCCCATTCTGTTGTTTTCCTCTATTTCTTTGCATTGATCTCTGAAGAAAGCTTTCTTATCTCTTCTTGCTATTCTTTGGAACTCTGCATTCAGATGCTTATATCTTTCCTTTTGCTCCTTTGCTTTTCACTTCTTTCCTTCTGACAGGATGTGGTCCGCTGGAGAAGGGAATGGCAAACCACTTCAGTATTCTTCCCTTGAGAACCCCATGAACAGTATGAAAAGGCAAAATGATAGGATACTGAAAGAGAAACTCCCCAGGTCAGTAGGGGCCCAATATGCTACTGGAGATCAGTGGAGAAACAACTCCAGAAAGAATGAAGGGATGGAGCCAAAGCAAAAAGAATACCCAGCTGTGGATGTGACTGGTGATAGAAGCAAGGTCCAATGCTGTAAAGAGCAATACTGCATAGGAACCTGGAATGTAAGGTCCATGAATCAAGGCAAATTGGAAGTGGTCAAACAGGAGATGGCAAGACTGAATGTCGACATTCTAGGAATCAGCGAACTAAAATGGACTGGAATGGGTGAATTTAACTCAGATGACCATTATATCTACTACTGCGGGAAGGAACCCCTCAGAAGAAATGGAGTAGCCATCACGGTCAACAAAAGAGTCTGAAATGCAGTACGTGGATGCAATCTCAAAAACGACAGAATGATCTCTGTTCGTTTCCAAGGCAAACTATTCAATGTCACATAATCCAAGTCTATGCCCCAACCAGTAACGCTGAAGAAGCTGAAGTTGAATTATTATGTGGTGTTGGAGAAGACTCTTGAGAGTCCCTTGGACTGCAAGGAGATCCAACCAGTCCATTCTGAAGGACATCAGCCCTGGGATTTCTTTGGAAGGAATGATGCTAAAGCTGAAACTCCAGTATTTTGGCCACCTCATGCGAAGAGTTGACTCATTGGAGAAGACTCTGATGCTGGGAGGGATTGGGGGCAGGAGGAAAAGGGGACGACAGAGGATGAGATGGCTGGATGGCATCACTGACTCGATGGATATGAGTATGAGTGACCTCCGAGAGCTGGTGATGGACAGGGAGGCCTGGCATGGTGCATTTCATGGGGTCGCAAAGACTTGGACATGACTGAGCAACTGATCTGATCTGATCTGATCTGATGAAGACCTACAAGACCTTTTAAAACTAACACCCAAAAAAGATGTCCTTTTCATTATAGGGACTGGAATGCAAAAGTAGGAAGTCATGAAACACCTGGAGTAACAGGCAAATTTGGCCTTGGAATACGGAATGAAGCAGGGCAAAGACTAATAGAGTTTTGCCAAGAAAATGCACTGGTCATAACAAACACCCTCTTTCAACAACACAAGAGAAGACTCTATACATGGACATCACCAGATGGTCAACACCGAAATCAGATTGATTATATTCTTTGCAGCCAAAGATGGAGAAGCTCTATACAGTCAGCAAAAACAAGACCAGGAGCTGACTGTGGCTCAGACCATGAACTCCTTATTGCCAAATTCAGACTGAAATTGAAGAAAGTAGGGAAAACCACTAGACCATTCAGGTATGACCTAAATCAAATCCCTTCTGCTTATACAGTGGAAGTGAGAAATAGATTTAAGGGCCTAGATCTGATAGATAGAGTGCCTGATGAACTATGGAATGAGGTTCGTGACACTGTACAGGAGACAGGGATCAAGACCATCCCCATGGAAAAGACATGCAAAAAAGCAAAATGGCTGTCTGGGGAGGCCTTACCAATAGCTGTGAAAAATTATCCTCATTACAGAGCCTAATCTAAAATAGCTTCTCAGTATATATTTATTAAGTTAGCTATATGTATATTATGTAAACTAGTTATACCTAATTATTGATATAAGCAAAGTGACTTAGACCATTACCATGTAATCTCTTCTTGCATGAAATTGCATTATTGGTAGCATGATGTCTCCTAACTATGTGATATGTATTGTTGCTGTTCATTCGCTAAGTCACGTCTGACTCTGCCACCCCAAGGACTGCAGCACACCAGGCTTCCCTGTCCTCCACCATCTCCTGAAGTTTGGTCAAGTTCATGTCCATTGAGTCAGTGATGCTATCTAACCATCTCATCTTCTGCCACCCTCTTCTCTTTTTGCCTTCAGTCTTTCCCAACATAAGCATCTTTTTCAATGAGTCAGCTCCTTGCATCAGGTGGCCAAGTATTGGAGCTTCAGCTTTAGGATCAGTCATTCCAATGATTGTATATTATATCTTTAATAGTGACATATAAGAAATATACAGTCCTGCAACAGAATGATTCCAAAGAATAAACAGCATTTTGAAAAGGCTGCAGAGTGTGCTATGATTAGATAGGCAGGGATCCATTACAGGAGGCATGCATTTCCAGGTATGGTGAACTCCGGTGAGAGATGGACTTTGATCAGCATAGGGGCTGTGAAGCAAGTTACAGTCACACCAACTGGACCCGAAGCACACATAAGAAGACTATAGGACACAACAGAGAGAATCCAGACAAGACTAGAATTACTCTCTCAGCAGCAAAGTGTTGAGGGCTGCCTTCAGTTACTAGATGGGGTGAACTGGAGTCTGGTACATCCTGTACTGAATGGATTCTTACTCATGCAAGCATGCAGGTGTAAGTGGCCACACATGTACTTCTCTTTAGTGAGGGGATTTACTCACTCTAGACAAATTCTTGTGTTGCCTTCATGAAGTCCCAAGTTAAAAAGCCTCTATACATATTATATATAGAACCTGACTCAGAGGATGGTTAAAGTCTAGAATTTTGTGCTCAAAATGAGTATGACTCCCGAAGCAGCCCACTTGAAATCCTGAGGCTAAAAGGCTTCTTCCTTTGTTCTGAAGGTTTGGTTGTAATTCCACATGACTGGGTACCTTGATAGCCGACTTTTCCCACAGTTTCAGAACAGGTTTAGGTTCATTGCCTGCTTTACCCCCCATGCAAGCTGACTCAATTACAGAGATAAGAAATAAGCCAAAGAAGGTGATTTTGTTGAGGTGATTTTAAAGAATTCTAATGATGATTCTTCCCTACTGACTCAGACAGTAAAGAATCTGCCTGCAACATAGGATATGTGGGTTTGATCTCTGGGTCTGGAAGATCCCCTGGAGAAGGGACTGGCTATCCACTCCAGTATTCTTGTCTGGAGAATGCCATGGACAGAGGAGCCTGAGGGGCTACAGTCCATAGGGTCTTAAAGAGTCTAACAACAAAAAACATGAGAGAAAATTGCCAAAACTAATGCAGTTGTTTGACATCTTAGAGTATAAAAACCGTTTAGACTTTAAATTGTATGCATTTTTCTATTAAAATAAAATCTTTGCATATAATTTTTCTTTTTGTATTTTTAAATCTATGTATCTTGAATTAAGATTCAAATACTACAACTTCTACAATGAAAAAGAAAAGCCCTCTTTTTTCCCTACCTTGTCACCACCTGCTCAGATTCTTTTATTCTGTTATTTATGTTCGTATTTCTAAATTACACACATTTCTTTGTTTATGTATTTTTTTATATTATGGAAAGGTTAGATTTTAGCAGTCTTATATTACTCACGCCTTTTTCCCTTCCTCTATTTTTTCAATATAAATAGACCTTTATTTGGCTGAATCAGTGCTCAGTGTCTCCCTAATGTGATTACTTAAGTGTGGTTTATTGCTTAGCCAGACATTGTTCTTCATTTATGAAGATTACACTTCATTTCCTGTAAAACTTGCTTGTTCTAACTGCAGGTATTTTCCTTCCTCTTTTGGCTTGTTTACTCTGCTCTTCTCACTTTATAATTCAGTATTCCAGAAGTCTCTGGGAGAATTGTAGATCTTTCTGATTATTACTTTAGAAGTGGACAAACTAATTCAGCATTTCCTGGGTTCCTTTTTGGTCTGGAGTTCTCAGTCCTGTCCAAACCAGGATGCCTGCTTTCCGGCCTGCATTATCAGCCTTTGAGGCTGTCTCCTGCTCACTCTTTTGGCCACTCTCCAATCATTTGAATACCTACACTGACAAGACAGTTTCAGTTAACATAGTGGGCAGTATTTCTAGGAAGGGCCCCCCTCCATCCCATAATTCCTAGAACTGTGATTTGTGATACCATCTCATGATGGTTTCACATTGCAGATTTTTATTTTTTATTTTATTTTTTTACCATCTAAACCACCAGGGAAGCCCTAGTTATAATCGAGTGGGTAGCCATTCTGTTCTCCAGGGGATCTTCCTGACCCAGGGGTCAGACTCACATCTCCCGCATTGCAGGCAGATTCTTTACCCTCTGAGACACCAGGAAGCCCATCTCATGATTATGTTACCTTAAATGACAGAATTGACCTTTTAGAAGGTGAGATTGTCATGTGAGCCTTTAAAAGCAGACAACTTTCTTCAGTTGGTATTAGAAAGGAAAGGCCAGAGAAAATCAGATTCTAAGCACAAGAAGGATTTGATGCACCTTTGTTGACTTAAAGATGAGAGGTGTCAAGTGATGAGGAAGCTGGGTGTTGTCTAGGAGCCAAAAGAGGCTCCCAGCTGATTGCCAGCCAGAAAATGGGAGCCTCAAACACACAGCTGTAAGGAAGTAAATTCTCCCAATAACCCAGGGGAATAATCCCCACCGCCCCAACCCCACCCCCCCCACCCGAGCCTCCAAATGAGAGCCATACAGGTCAACTCCTTGATTTAGACCTTCTGAGATCCTGAGCAGAAGATTCAGTTGAGCCCACCTGACCCTGACTTACAAAACAGTGAGAAAACAGCTTTTGGTGATTTGTTCTGTTTCAATAGCAAAATAATATTGTTAGTTTTAAGTGTATGGACTTTCACTGGATAGATAACCAGAAAATAATAATAGCCTAACTATTCAGAATTAGAAAGGAGCAAAGGACTAATATGGGCTTCCCTATAGCTCAGATGGTAAAGAATCTGCCTGCCATGCAGAAGACCCGGGTTCGATCCCTAGGTTGGAAAGATCCCCTGGAGAAGGGAATGGCAACCCTCTCCAGTATTCTTGCTGGAGAATCCCATGGACAGAGGAGCCTAGTGGGCTACAGTCCACGGAGTTGCCAAGAGTCAGGCACAACTGAGCAACTAATACTACTACTACTAAAAGGACTAATATATGCAATAACAGGCATGTGTCTCAGAAACTTTTTGTTGATCCAGAGATGCCAGAATTAAAAGAGATCATATTCTATGATTCCATTTATAAAAGTCCAAGAACAGGCAAAAATAATTTATGGTGATAGAAATCAGAAAATAGCTGCTCGTGAAGGCCAAATGGGAGAGTCAGGGTTAGCTGAAAAGGGTAGTGAGTGATCTTTCTGGGGTGATATACATATTTGATGTCTAGTTTGCTGGTGGTTTCAGGGGTGTATGCAACGGTCACAACTCATAGAACGGAATACTTGAGATTTGTGTGCATCTTTCTGTATCTATATTATACTTCAATACAAATAAAGTGAAGATTAAATAAATTCCAGTGTAATCTTCCAAAGCTGAGTGATCACTGGCACCTCTGAACAGCTCTGAATTACCGACATGTAAAAAATTCTTCAGTCAGTGAAACCAGAGATGCTTCATGACATTTCATCTGTTTTGAACTTCTTAAATGTTGTCCAGCCACTCATTTTGCACTATGTTTATTTTTCCTCGCTTCCTAACCCCAAAAATGTTATGAGCTCTGTGATGGCAAGGATATCACAGTTTCCTAGCAAAATACGTCATCCAGGAAACACATTTGATAAATCATTGGTGATTTGATTAATTTATACCGGGAAAATGAGGGAAAGTACATGATAGCAAAAGGAAAGAAAAGAATAACAAATAATAAATTCCCTAGGTCTAACTAGATTTTTGATAACAGTTTTAACCTTATCTGCTCTTCAAATGGAGAAGGCAAAGGCACCCCACTCCAGTGCTTTTGCCTGGAAAATCCCATGGATGGAGGGGCCTGGTGGGCTGCAGTCCATGGGGTTGCTAGAAGTCGGATATGACTGAGCGACTTCACTTTGACTTTTCACTTTCATGCAATGGAGAAGGAAATGGCAACCCACTCCAGTGTTCTTGCCTGGAGAATCCCAGGGACGGGGGAGCCTGGTGAGCTGCCGCCTATGGGGTCGCACAGAGTCGGACACGACTGAAGTGACGCAGCAGCAGCAGCAGCTCTTCAAATCCACTTTTTATTTTTAGTTGATAGAGCTCCCGTATTTAAATACCATGTTCATAACATGGTTATGATTGCATGTTTAATCATCAGGTAAACTCCTGAATCTTATCTCTTAATGCAGTTAGACTCAATTTCTTATCTTCACAAAACGGCTCCCTTTTGGGAAAATCAGTGTGATCTTTTCTTCCTTCCCCAAGCACCAACCCTTCTTTTATAAGTAGTGTCTTCTACAGTTGCTCTGAAATAGTGTTTGTGATTTTAATTCCTTTCTGAAGCACTGACTTTCCTTAAGTAGATAGTAAACCTTCTGTAATATTATTGACTTGCTAATAGCAGTGTCTTTCCTTAAGTAGATAGTAAACCTTCTGTAATATTATTGACTTTTCTTAATAGCAGTGTGCTATCAAACTTTAAATATATATACCATTTTGTTTAGTATAGACTTCTAAGAAAAATCTTTTTAATGGGTTTAATTATAGGAGGAGTTCGTGAAATGTATTTATAATTATACTATATTAAAAGTACAATATAATAAAAATAGAGTTTAGCCATAGAGCAGTCAGTATAAAGGCCTAGAATTATAAGAAAATATCGGGAATGACTTATTAAACATTGATACTCTGCTCCATTTTCCAGTCCACTAATCTATTCATTCTAGTTTTAATTAAAACTCACTGCCTGCTGTAATCTTAAACTAATCCTTAAACATTGGAGATAAGCAAAAACAGAAAGTAAAGTGGTTCTTGTTGACAGATGATAGAGAACAGTATCTGGACTTTCCAGTTTATCTTCTGATAATTTCAGAAGTCTGAATTATCCTTAGATGGCTGTCTGATATTTTGTTTCATCCTCAAATAACCTGCTGTGACTCCCAAAGTGGTGCCTGTAATTTAGCTTTGGCTTTAGAACTTTCCCTCTCTCAGATGTAATGGAGTATACAGTTGAAGGCTGAATAACAGAAATATTGATCATGCTAATGACTTAGAAACTAAGCTGGCTGATGCTTTGAGACTTCAGAAGACCTGAATTCCACACACCTGTGAGATCATTGTTCTTACAAATGAACCACAGTTGTGCTGCTGCAGTATCTTCTTTCCTGGGTCAGAGTCTAGATAACAGTGCTTTGCGTATGTGATCTATAGTTTGCTCATCTTTCATCTTCGTCAGTTACTTAGAGGTATCTGTGCTCATGCCCTATAGTATGGAGATTAGATATAATATAAAATTACTATTTAGAAAATCATAGCTTATGTGACATGTTTCCTAAACATGATGACCTATGTTTTTTCCCATAGAATGAGTTTGAGGATTAAATAAAACATATGTATATGTTTGTGTAATTTTTATCAAGGTTCAATTTACTCACACAGTATTCATTCTGATGGATTTTGACAGTCTATATACATGAGATTGCCAGAAAAGCCGAATTCCGTGATACTAAGATATCAGAAGACCTGGATTTGAAATGCCTCTAGGTCTGTGGCACAAACATCTACAAATCTTCAGGAAAAAAAAAAGACTACTGAAATTTACAAATGTATTTCAGATCAGATCAGATCAGTCGCTCAGTCGTGTCCGACTCTTTGCGACCCCATGAACCGCAGCACGCCAGGCCTCCCTGTCCATCATCAGCTCCCGGAGGTCACCCAGACTCACACCCATCGAGTCAGTGATGCCATCCAGCCATCTCATCCTTGTCGTCCCCTTCTCCTCCTGCCCTCAATCCCTCCCAGCATCAGAGTCTTCTCCAATGAATCAACTCTTCGCATGAGGTGGCCAAAATACTGGAGTTTCAGCTTTAGCATCATTCCTTCTAAAGAAATTCCAGGATTGATCTCCTTCAGAATGGACTGGTTGGATCTTCTTGCAGTCCAAGGGAAGACAGATGTATTTAAGTAGAGTTAAAAAAGTGATTAGTTCTTATTGTATTGAGAATGGGTGTGTGGAAAGCAAGCAATTCTGCTGGAATTAGAATTTGAAAGGCAAAGAAAGCCATGGTATCAATTCCACCTGCCATTGACCTAACAGACTACCTAGTAATATAGCCACGGTCATATGAGGGTTTGAGTCCCCAAAATGTGATTAGTGTGCCTGATCAACTGGATATTTAAATTTTACATTAATTACATAAATTCATTTGTTTATTATTTTTGGGCCATGCCAGGATCTTTGTTCCCTGACCAGAGATCAAACCCGTGGCCCCAGCAGTGGAAGCATGAAATCTTAACCACCGAACCATGAGGGAATCCCCAATGACTTAAATTTAAATAGACACATGACTATTGACAAAGACTCTCTCCTTACTAAACTTTAGTCAGGTTCCTCTAACCCTTAACTAGGCTTTGACCTTGGCATTTGTCCTTGTCAGGCCTACCTTGCTCAGTTTTAGGGAGAATCGTAAGTCAGTTTAAGAGAATCTCCCATCCTTGATATCTAATCACCCTCACTACCTGCTCAAATTCCTCATCTTGCACCCTTGATATGTGATCATCCTGGCCTGACTTTAGAAAAAATCCTGTTAGGTCTGTTTAACCAAAATCCACCATCCCCTGATGTTTCCTCGTAGTGTTTTTCCATCTACTGACCTCAGTCCTGCTCCTACTATAAATCCCCAGTTGTCTTTGCTATATTCAAAATCGAGCCTAGTTCTGTACTGAGGTTTCTTTCCTCCTATTGCAATAGTTCCTGATTAAAATCTGTTTTTATAGGTTTAATTGCTGACTGGCTCTGGTCTGGTCTGGCTACAGCTATAGCCCCTGTGACTAAATGCTCAAGGAACTCTTCTTACTCTCATTTTCCTTTAATAAAACTTTTTTTAATCATGCAAAAAATGTTTTATTAATCTCTATGCATGGTTTTGTCTTCTTTCAATCTGTGTCACACAAACTTAAGGTGCAAAAATTATTTAGAGATTTGGGGGTTTTATCCAGAGTAAATCAGGGAAGTGTTTGCCCCAAAAAAAACAATTTTTAAGAAGGCATTCAGGTGATTCTGATGCAGGTGGTCTTTAGACCAACTTTAGACTTCCCTTGTGGCTCAGCTGTTAAAGGATCTGTCTGCAATGCAGAAGACCTGAGTTCGATCCCTGGGTTGGGAAGATCCCCTGGAGAAGGGAAAAGCTACGCACTCCAGTATTCTGGCCTAGAGAATCCCATGGACAATGTAGTCCTTGGGGTCACAGAATTGGACACAGCTGGGTAACTTTCACTTTCTTTCTTTGAGAAGCACTGTCATAAGTGTTTTAAAATCCTAGGGTAAAGATTTTATGCCAGAGGTTATGAATAAGAGGTTATGGAATAGTTTAAAATAAAACTGTTGTATTAAACAATTTCATAATACTTTACAATTTTAAAAAATTCTAACCTTTGTGCTAGAGCTAGCAGTGCTGGGCTAGGTTCTATTCTCCCAGGCAGTGTTCACTCTTCAGAATTCTTCTGTGGAAAAGAACAAATGTCACTGGGGTTTTTAAGTTTGAAAAAGGAGAGAAAGCCATGTGAATGGGTGTTTTGATTCTTCATCCCCTCTCATTATTCATTTAATAATTAAGCCATCATTTTTGACCACTGATCATCTTCTAGGCATAATGTCAAGTACTAGAAAAACAAATATCACTTTCATAGTGTTTATTGTTTAATATATGAAAGAGACAGAGGGATACTGAGCACTTGCTATTTGTCAGGCACTCTATTAAATTATTTCCAGGTATTGTGTCATTTTAATCCTTTCCCAGGCCAACTATATGGAGGTAGATGCTGTTGTTACTCAAACAGAAGTATTTTAGAAGAAATCAAAACATTCTATATAGGAATCTTTAGGCTAGAGTGGGTATTGAAAAAGAAAAATCATGAAGGGTAATGAAAAGGGAAGCAGGTAGAACAAATCCTGGTTGGAAGCCTGTAGGTCAGTGGACCTGTTAGTTATTTATTGAAAGGTAATTGCTTTACAAAATTTTGTTGTTTTCTGTCAAACCTCAACACAAATCAGCCATAGGTATACATATATCCCCTCCCTTTTGAACCTCCAGTCCATCTCCTTCCCCATCCCACCTCTTTAGGTTGATACAGAGCCCCTGTTTGAGTTTCCTGAGCCATACAGCAAATTCCCGTTGGCTATTATTTTACATATGGTAATGTAAATTTCCATGTTACTCTTTCCATACATCTCACCCGCTCCTTCCCTCTCCTCATGTCCATAAGTCTATTCTCTATGTCTGTTTCTCCATTATTGCCCTGTAAATAAATTCTTCAGTACCATTTTTCTAGATTCCATATACATGCATTAGAATATGATATTTATCTTTCTCTTCCTGACTCTCTTCTACTGTATAATAGGTTCTAGGTTCATCTACCTCATTAGACTCAAATGTGTTTCTTTTTATGGCTGAGTAATATTCCAATATGTATATATACTACAACTTCTTTATCCATTCATCTGTCAATGGACATCTAGGTTGCTTCCATGTTCTAGCTATTGTAAATAGTGCTGGAATGAACAATAGGATACGTGTATCTCTTTCAATTTTGGTTCCCTCAGGGTATATGTGTAGGAGTGGGATTGCTGGGTCATATGGTGGTGTTATTCCTAGTTTTTTAAGGATTCTCCATACCATCTTCCATAGTGGCATAGTATCAGTTTACTTTCCCACTAACAGTGCAAGAGTGTTTGCTTTTCTCCACACCCTCTCCAGCATTTACTGTGTGTAGACTTTTGATGAGGGCCATTCTGACTGGTGTGAGGTATATCTCAGTGTGGTTTTGATTGGATTTCTCTAATAATAATGAGCAATGTTGACCATCTTTTCATGTATTTGTTGGCCATCTGTATTTCTTCTTTGGAGAAATGTCTGTTTAGGTCTTTCCCCCACATTTTTGTTTTCCTGGTATTCCTGGTATTGAGTTGTATGAGCTGCTTGTATATTTTGGAAATTTATTCTTGGTCAGTTCTTTCATTTTCTATTATTTTATCCCATTCTGAGGGTTTTCTTTTCACCTTGATTATAGTTTCCTTTGCTGTGCAAAAGCTTTTAAGTTTAATCAGGGCCCACTTGTTTACTTTTATTTTTATTACTCTAGAAGGTGGGTCATAGAGGATCTTTCTTTGATTTATGTCACTGAGTGTTCTGCCTATGTTTTCCTCTAAGAGTTTTGCAGTTTCTGGTCTTACATTTAGGTCTTTAATCCATTTTGAGTTGATCTTTGTGTATGGTGTTAGAAAGTATTCTAATTTGATTCTTTTACATGTAGCTGTCCAGTTTTCCCAGCACCATTTATTGAAGAGGCTGTCTTTGCCCCATTGTATATTCTTGCCTCCTTTGTCAAAAATAAAGTACCCATAGATGCATGGGTTTATTTCTGGACTTTTAATCTTGTTCCATTGGTATTTATTTCTGTTTTTGTGCCAGTACCATACTGTCTTGATGACTGTAGCTTTGTAGTATAACCTAAAGTCAAGAAGGTTACTTCCTCCAGCTCTATTCTTCTTTCTCAGGACTGCTTTGGCTATTTGTGGTCTTTTGTGTTTCCATATGAATTGTGAAATTTTCTGTTCTAGTTCTGTGAAAAATACCATTGGTAATTTGAGAGGGATCCCATTGAATCTGTAGATTGCATTTGGTAGTATAGTCATTTTCACAATATTGATTCTTTCTACCCAGGAACATGGAATATCTCTCCATCTGTTATGTCATCTTTGATTTCTTTCATCAGTGTCTTATAATTTTGTGTGTACAGTTCTTTTGTCTCTTTAGGTAAGTTTATTCTAGATATTTAATTATTTTTGTGGCAGTGGTGAATGGGATTGATTCCTTAATTTCTCTTTCTGATGTTTCATTGTTAGTATATAGAAATGCAAGTGATTTCTGCATATTGATTTTGTATCCTGCAACTTTGCTAAATTCACTGATGAGCTCTAATAATTTTCTGATACTGTCTTTATGGTTTTCTATGTACAGTATCATGCCATCTGCAAACAGTGGAAGATTTACTTCTTTTCTGATCTATATTCCTTTTATTTCTCTTCTCTGATTGCTACAGCTAGTACTTCAAGAACTACATTGAATAATAGTGGTGAAAGTGGATATCCTTGTCTTGTTCCTGATCTTAGGGAGAATGCTATCAGTTTCTCACCATTGAGAATAATGTTTGCTGTAGGCTTATCATATATGGCCTTTGCTATTCCTGATGATCAAGCTGGTTTTAGAAAAAGCAGAGGAACCAGAGATCAAATTGCCAACATCCACTGGATCATGGATAAAGCAAGAGAGTTCCAGAAAAACATCTATTTCTGCTTTATTGACTATGCCAAAGCCTTTGACTATGTGGATCACAATAAACTGTGGAAAATTCTGAAAGAGATGGGAATACCAGACCACCTGATCTGCTTCTTGAGAAATCTGTATGCAGGTCAGGAAGCAACAGTTAGAACTGGACATGGAACAACAGACGGGTTCCAAATAGGAAAAGGAGTACGTCAAGGCTGTATATTGTCACTCTGCTTATTTAACTTCTATGCAGAGTACATCATGAGAAACGCTGGACTGGAAGAAACACAAGTTGGAATCAAGATTGCTGGGAGAAATATCAATAACCTCAGATATGCAGATGACACCTCCCCTATGGCAGAAAGTGAAGAGGAACTAAAAAGCCCCTCGATGAAAGTGAAAGAGGACAGTGGAAAAGTTGGCTTAAAGCTCAACATTCAGAAAATGAAGATCATGGCATCCGGTCCCATCACTTTACAGCAAATAGAAGGGGAAACAGTGGAAACAGTGTCAGACTTTCTTTTTCTGGGCTCCAAAATCACTGCAGATGGTGACTGCAGCCATGAAATTAAAAGACGCTTACTCCTTGGAAGGAAAGTTATGACCAACCTAGATGGCATATTCAAAAGCAGAGACATTACTTTGCCAACAAAGGTCCGTCTAGTCAAGGCTATGGTTTTTCCTGTGGTCATGTATGGATGTGAGAGTTGGACTGTGAAGAAAGCTGAGCATCGAAGAACTGATGCTTTTGAACTGTGGTGTTGGAGAAGACTCTTGAGTGTCCCTTGGACTGCAAGGAGACCAACCAGTGCATTTTGAAAGACATCAGCCCTGGGATTTCTTTGGAAGGAATGATGCTAAAGCTGAAACTCCAGTACTTTGGCCACCTCATGTGAAGAGTTGACTCATTGGAAAAGACTCTGATACTGGGAGGGATTGGGGGCAGGAGGAGAAGGGGATGACAGAGGATGAGATGGCTGGATGGCATCACTGACTCAATGGACGTGAGTCTGAGTGAACCCCGGGTGTTGGTGATGGACAGGGAGGCCTGGCGTGCTGCAATTCATGGGGTCGCAAAGAGTCGGACACGACTGAGCAACTGAACTAAACTGAACTGATGTTGAGGTAGGTTCCTTCTATGTCCATTTTTTGAAGAGTTTTACTCATAAATGGGTACTGAATTTTGTCAAAGGCTTTTTCTGCATCTACTTGATTTTCATATGGTTTTTAATTTCAATTTGTTAATATGGTATATCACATTGATTAATTTGCATATGTTGAAGAATCCTTGCATCCCTGGAATAAATCCAACTTGATCATGGTGCTTTTTGATGTTTCGCAGAATTCTGTGTGCTAAAATTTTGTTGAGGATTTTTGCATCTATGTTCATCCATGATATTGGCCTGTAGTTTTCTTTTTTTGTGTTGTCTTTGGCTGGTTTTGGTATCGGGTGTTGGTGGCCTTGTAGAATGAGTTTGGAGGTGTTCCTTCCTCTGCAGTTATTTGAAAGAGTTTTAGAAGTATAGGGATTAGCTCTTCTCTAAATGTTTGATAGAATTATGCTGTGAAGCCATATGGTCCTGGGCTTTTGTTTTCAAGCTCAGTGCTTGTAATTGGTTAGTTCATAATTTCTATTTCTTCCTGGTTCA
Source organism: Tragelaphus eurycerus (assembly GCA_935064755.1). Classification (NCBI taxonomy): domain Eukaryota; kingdom Metazoa; phylum Chordata; class Mammalia; order Artiodactyla; family Bovidae; genus Tragelaphus; species Tragelaphus eurycerus. Next base: position 4,458,607 of record CAKXYN010000015.1, read on the forward strand.
GTCTTGGAAGATTGAACTTTTCTAAGAATCTGTCCATTTCTTCCAGGTTTTCTATTTTATTGCCATATAGGTGTTCCTGCTGCTGCTGCTGCTGCTAAGTCGCTTCAGTCGTGTCCGACTCTGTGCGACCCCACAGACAGAAGCCCACCAGGCTCCCCTGTCCCTGGGATTCTCCAGGCAAGAATACTGGAGTGGGTTGCCATTTCCTTCTCCAACGCAGGAAAGTGAAAAGTGAAAGTGAAGTCGCTCAGTCGTGTCCAACTCTTAGCGACCCCATGGACTGGAGCCTACCAGGCTCCTCCGTCCATGGGATTTTCCAGGCAAAAGTACTGGGGTGGGGTGCCATTGCCTTCCCCATAGGTGTTCCTAGTAGTCTCTTATAATCCTTTGAATTTATGCATTGTCTTTTGTAACCGCTCCTTTTTCATTTCTAATTTTGTTGATTTGATCCTTCTCTCTTTTTTTCTTGATGAGTCTGGCTAAAGGTTTGTCGATTTTGTTTATCTTCTCAAAGAACTAGCTTTTAGTTTTATTAATCTTTACTATTGTTTATTTCATTTCTTTTTCATTTATTTCTGCTCTGAACTTTACGATTTCTTTCCTTCTACTCATTTTGGTTTCTTTTGTTCTTATATTTCTAATTGTTTTAGGCATAAAGTTAGGTTGTCTATTCGATGTTTTTCTTGTTTCTTGAGGTAGGATTGTATTGCTATAAACTTACCTCTTAGAACTGCTTTTGCTGCATCCCATAGACTATGAGTTATCGTGTTTTCATTGTCATTTGTTTCTAGAAATTTTTTTCCTTTTCCTTTTTTCAGTAACATGTTGGTCATTTAGAAACATGTTTAATCTCCATGTGTTTGTGTTTATTACATTTTTTTTTCTTGTGATTGAGATCTAGCCTCATAGCATTATGGTCAAAGAAGATGCTTGATACAATTTCAATTTTCTTGAATTTACTGAGGTTTGATTTGTGACCCGAGATGTGGTCTATCCTGGAGAATGTTCCACATGCACTTGAATAGAAGGTGTATTCTTCTGCATTTGGATGGAATGTCCTGAAAGTATCAGTGAGATCCATCTCATCTCATGTATCATTTAAGAGTTGTGTTTCCTTATTAATTTTCTGTTTTGATGATCTGTCCATTGCTGTGGGTGGGGTGTTAAAATCTTCTACTATATTATATTACTGTAAATTTCTCCTTTTATGTCTGTTAGTGTTTGTCTTCTGTATTGAGGTGCTCCTGTGTTGGGTGTATCAGTCAGTTCAGTTCAGTCACTCAGTTTTGTCCAACTCTTTGCATCCCATGAACCTCAGCACGCCAGGCCTCCCTGTCCATCACCAACTCCCGGAGGTCACTCAAACTCACATCCATCAAGTCAGTGATTCCATCCAGCCATCTCATCCTCTGTCGTCCCCTTCTCCTCCTGCCCCCAATCCCTCCCAGCATCAGAGTCTTTTCCAATGAGTCAACTCTTCACATGAGGTGGCCAAAGTACTGGAGTTTCAGCTTTAGCATCATTCCTTCTAAAGAACACCCAGGACTGATCTCCTTTAGGATGGACTGGTTGAATCTCCTGGCAGTCCAAGGGACACTCAAGAGTCTTCTCCAATACCACAGTTCAAAAGCATCAATTCTTCGATGCTCAGCTTTCTTCACAGTCCAACTCTCACGTCCATACATGCCCACTGGAAAAACCATAGCCTTGACTAGATGGACCTTTGTTGGCAAAGTAATGTCTCTGCTTTCGAATATGCTATCTAGGTTGGATATAACTTTCTTCCAAGGAGTAAGCGTCTTTTAATTTCATGGCTATAATCACCATCTGCAGTGATTTTGGAGTCCCGAAAAATAAAGTCTGACACTGTTTCCACTATTTCCCCATCTATTTACCGTGAAGTGATAGGACCAGATGCCATGGTAGATATTCACAATTGTTATGTCTTGGATTGATCCCTTGATCATTATGTTGTGTCTTTCCTTATCTTTTGTAAAATTCTTTAATTTAAATTCTATTTTGTCTGATATGAGAATTGCTTCTCCAGCCTTCTTTTGCTTCCCATTTGCATGGAATATATTTTTCCTTCCTCTCACTTTCAGTCTGTATTTGTCTTTAGGTCTGAAGTGGGTTTTTTGCCGACAGCATATATGTGGGTCTTGTTTTTGTATCCATTCAACCTGTCTGTGTTTTCTGGTTGGAGCATTTAATCCATTTACATTTAAAGTAATTATTGATATATACGTTCCTATTTCCATTTTCTTAATTGTTTGGGATTAATTTTGTAGATCTTTTGTCTTCTCTTATATTTCTTGACTTTATATGTCCAGTTAACTTCTGTTGTAAAACTGGTTTGGTGGTATTGAATTTTCTTCACTTTTGCTTGTCTGCAAAGCTTTTAATTTCTCCATCAATTTTGAATGAGATCCTTGGCAGTTACAGAAATCTTGTTTGTAGATTTTTTTCCCTTTCAGTACTTTAAATATATCCTGCCATTCACTTCTTGCCTGCAGAGTTTCTGCTGAAAGATTAACATTAAGCATATGAAGTTTCCCTTTTATGTTACTTGTTGCTTTTCCTTTGCTGCTTTTAATATTCTTTCTTTGTGTTTAGTCTTTGTTAGTTTCATTAGTATGTGTCTTGGTGTGTTTTTCATTGGGTTTATCCTGCATGGGACTCTTTGTGCCTCTTAGACTAGAATAACTCTTTCGTTTTCAATGTTGGGGAAATTTTCAACTATAATCTCTTTAAAAAATTTCTCATACCCTTTCTTTTTCTCTTTTTCTTCTTGGACCACTATAATTGGAATGTTGGCACATTTGATATTGTCCCAGAAGTCTCTGAGACTATCCTCAGTTCTTTTCATTCTTTATTCTGCTCTTCAGAAGTTATTTCCACCATTTTATCTTCCAGCTCACTGATTCATTCATCTGCTTCAGATATTCTGCTAGTGATTCCTTCCAGAGTGTTTTTAATTTAAATAATTGTGTTGTTTGTCTCTATATGTTTATTCTTTAATTCTTCTAGGTCTATGTTAACTGATTCCTGCATTTTCTCCATTCTGTTTTCAAGGTTTTTGATCATCTTTACTATCATTATTCTGAATTCTTTTTCAGGTAGTTTGCCTGTTTACTCTTCATTTATTTGGACTTCTGTGTTTCTAGTTTGTTTCTTTATTTGTGCAGTATTTCTCTGCCTTTTCATTTTTGTTATTTTTTTTAACTTATTTTGTTTGAGGTATCCTTTTCCCAGGCTTCAAGGTTGAATTCTTTCTTCCTTTTGGTCTCTGCCGTCTAAGGTTGGTCCAGTGGTTTGTGTAAGCTTCTTATAGGGTGAGATTTGTGCTGAGTTTTAGCCTGTTTGTTTGTTTTTCCTCTGATGGGCAAGGCTGAATGAGGTGGTAATCCTGTCTGCTGATGATTGGGTTTGTATTTTTGTTTTATTTGTTGTTTAGATGAGTTGTCCTGCACAGGGTGCTACTGGTGGTTGCATGATGCCAGGTCTTGTATTCAAGTGGGTTCTTTTGTGTGAATTATCACCATTTGATACTCCACAGGTTAGCTCTCTGGTAGTTGAGGGTCTTGGAATCAGTGCTCCCACTCTAAAGGCTCAGGGATTGATCTCTGATAGGGAAAAAAGATTGCACAAGTGGTTTATTATGGCATTAAATGAGATTAAAATAAATACCCCAAAAAGAGAAACCAAAGAGGAACCCAAGACAAATGGCTCTTACAAAATGAGGCAAATAATAATTAAAATAATGGAATATACACATATACATATACACCCATGCTGCTGCTGCTGCTAAGTCACTTTAGTTGTGTCTGATTCTGTGTGACCCCATAGATGGCAGCCAACCAGGCTCCGCTATCCCTGGGATTCTCCAGGCAAGAACACTGGAGTGGGTTGCCATTTCTTTCTCCAAAGCATGAAAGTGAAAAATGAAAGTGAAGTCACTCAGTCGTGTCTGACTCTTCATGACCCCATGGACTGCAGCCTACCAGGCTCCTCCATTCATGGGATTTTCCAGGCAAGAGTACTGGAGTGGGGTGCCATTGTCTTCTCTGATATACACCCATAAGCAATGTCAAAACAGTCCAACAAAAATACAGTACAGTAGAGTGACCCAGCAAACATAGGAAATCAAAAATTATATTTACCAGTTAAGAATAAAACTAATGAAAGCACAAATTGTAAAACAGAACTAAAGCAAAGTTGCAAGTGGGAAATAAAGCAATGAAAACCAAAGTAACAAATATGTTGAGAGGAAAGGAAAGAAAGAAAGAATAGATATGCAAAGTTAAATAAAGTTAGATGAAGAAGATTTATATACATTAAAGATTAATTGCAAGGGGGAAAGAACTGTATGAAGGGCAAACAAAGGAATAAATGTAGAAAAAATATAATAGGTTAAAAAATTAAAATTAAAAAAAAGGAAAACTACAGAACTGCAGACGCCCAATATAGAGGTAGAGGTTTACAGCAACAACAAAAAATGTGACTGAGAAAAAAAAAAAAAAAAGCTCAAACGCTTAATTCGATTTCATAGTGCCAATAAAATTGACAACTACAATGGGGGGCGGGTAGAGAAAAAAAAATCCAAAAGGATACACAGAACATATCAGAACATAAGCATAATAAATATTTTCTGTGAGTCACTGCTGCCACAATTCCTTTCCCTCGCTGGGAGTCACAGTCCACCTCACCTCCCTAGGATGCCCTCCAACACTGTGCTGATCTCTGGACCTGCTGTGGGGACAGCTCAGATTCTAATCTTGTCCTACTTCTGTGTTTTCTTGCTTCCAATGTCCACAGCTATCAGAACCAGTGCATTTTCTTTTTGGGGGGGAGCTCTCAATGAACTTTTGTATATTCCATAGACAGAGTCTGCCTAGTTGATCATGTGGATTTAATCTGCATTTTGTACAAATGGTGGAAGGGTTTTGAGTCTTCTTCCTTAGCCACACTGCCCCTGCATTTCAATTGTGGTTTTCTTTCTACCTCTGCATGTGGGTCGTCCACTAGGTTTTGCCCCTGAGACTGTTCTGGAGGACTTGGGTTTGCCCCTGTGGGGGCCAGGTGTGGAGGTGGTATAGCTGCTTGGGTCGCAGGGGTTCTGGCAGCACTAGGTACTCAGGGGAGTTAGTGGGTTGGGTAACAGGAAATACAGTGCTCTAGAAGGGTATGGCAACCAGTATTGGCTAATACGCTCCAGTATTCTTGCCTGGATAAACCCCTCTCTAGCAGAGAAGCCCTGCAGGCCACATTCCACAGGGTTGCAAAGAGCTGGACACGACCAAAGTGACCTTGCATGCATAGGCGCAAGACTTTTTTGGCTTGTGGCAGCTCTGCCCCAGTGAGAGTTGAGCATGAATGTGTCACAGCTACTTGGCTTGTGAGGACCATGGTGGTGCCAAGTGTGCAGTGACATGGACTGCCTCTGCCACAGGAGTTATGGCCCTATCAGAGTCTTTTTCGAGCTTCTTGTAGCTGGCAATCAGAAGGCCTCTTTGGTCAGTCTTTCTCTGTAGCTCCATCCATTCAGGCACTTAGAGGGCTCCCTTGCCTGAGGTCTTTCTCTGTTGTTCGGCATATCAAACACATAGACGGGCCCGCCTTGCTGGCATCCTACTCCATAGATTTGCACTTCAGGCACTTAAAGGGGGCACCCTGGGTGGGGTCCTACTCTGTAGTTCAGTGTATCAGGTGTTTGATGGCCAGCCTCTCTATTGTTCTGCTGCCGGATGCTGACAGGTGGGGAGAGAGAAGCTATGGTGATGGCTCCACCCCCTACATGTGACTCGGCAGTATCACCTTGCTTCCATGGCTGCCCGGCTTTCCTCCACAGGCATTTCCCACCACAGCCTCATCCCTCACATCCTTTCAATCTGTCTGTCTGCAGTCAATAGCAGCCCTTGCCCTCAGATTGCTTCACAATCCCTAAACTCTAGCTCTCTGCCTTGGTGCCTTACAGGGAACCTGTGTCCATGTCTGGGGTATGTATGGCTGTGGCAAGGACTGTCTGATTCTCATTCCACTTAGGCTGCCACAGATCAGCCATTTCCCTCTCAGCCTCCTCTGACTCAGACAATTGCCCCAATGTGGGGATTGGACCCCAGTTTTGGTTCTTCCACCTGCCAAGGGCAGGTCCAGTCCTACTGACACTCCTGTTTTTTCCCCCAGTTCCTTCATCCTACTGAGTTTTGTGTGGTTCTAAATATTCTTTTCCGCTGGTCAGGTACTGCTGTTTGCTCTCAGCTGGTGTTTTGCATGCACTTTTGTGTCTGATGGTGCATTCCTGATGTATCCCTGGAGAGAGATACACTCCACGTCTTCCTAGTCCTCCTCCATCTTGGTCTCCTGGTCCTCATATTTTTCACAGTGTGGAATCACACCTTACAGTCACCATGATGAGCCAGCTGGAAACTAGGTCATGGAAACTAGGGATGATAGGAGCATTTGGAGGGACAGAGGGCCTAAGCTTCTAACATCTTAGGTTCAGCTCTGAAGGATCTTTCTATAGAAAATTATTATATGTCAGGCATTCATTTCTAAAGGGATGATACACTTCAGATGCATCATGGGTTTAGTTGACTTGTTAAGAAGTACATTTCTAATATATATAGTGGGAATAAAGTACATTATCTCCAGAATACAAGGTGAATCTTAACTGTAAGAAATAAATTAGCTAAAATCATGGTGGGTTGGATGAGATCAGCCAAATGCAAATACAGCTCAGTTGCTGCTGCTGCTGCTAAGTCGCTTCAGTCGGTTCGACTCTGTGCGACCCCATAGACAGCAGCCCACCAGGCTCCCCCATCCCTGGGATTCTCCAGGCAAGAACACTGGAGTGGGTATACAGCTCAGTGTCAATATGTAAATTTTGTGTAGCCAAGGAGGAGCACTGAACAGGATTAAAAAATAGCTTTATTATTATATGCAAGTTGTAAGAATTTGAAATGTATTATATCCTGCCTTAAAAAAAGGAAAATAAAAAAGGAAAGACCAAAGAAGCACACATAAAAAGAAAAAAAGGATAAAAGAAGAAAGAGTGAGGTGACAGTGGAAGGGAATTGATCAACTTGGAGAAAAGACAAGGGCTTAGGAAGACAGATTGGCAATGTTTCTTCAGCAGTGCCTAACTGATAGAATGTTCTAATGTGCCTTTCTAATATCCTGTTCTTATGATCCAAATTGTTCATTCCAACAGTTGCTATATATCAGCTTAACAAAGTGTGGTAACCCCCATCTTTAAGGTCAGTCAGCTTCCTGCGTTTGTTCTGATTTCACTCACTTTTGAGCCTCAATTTACCCTGATTTCTCTTGCTGAATTAAGTTGAAAATACTAGGGGTTTTGCATCTGATAAATATATTTTTCTTTTTTTTTTCACTTACTTTTTTTAAAATTTTATTTTATTATTTAACTTTACAATATTGTATTGGTTTTGCCATATATCAACAAATGGTGTCACTTGCTCTTAATGAGTTCAGTGGTTGAGAGACATCCCCTAGAAGTGACCAGCACTGTGTCTACTGAATCAGTGTTCTAGGGGCAAACTCTAAACTATGGTGATTTGACCAATGTCCTGGTTCCAGCTGTCCAGTCCGACCTCTGGCTTCATTATATTTTGATTATGACTGAGAGTTTTGTATTGTGGCTTATTATTATTGTAGTAATTAACATCATAAAGTTAAAAGGTTAGCATTAACTAAAAGCTCACTGAGTGTAGGTATACTATAATGTCCTTTATCTTTGTTCTTATTTGAATTTCATACAACCTTATTAAGTGGTATTATAATCTTCAAAGAATGATCTTCTGGATTACAAAGTTGTTTTCATCAGTCAGGTTTCAGGATTTACGTAGAACCATAGGTGGCAAAAGAGATAGATGCCTGCCTTCTTAATCTGACATGTAAAATCAACTCTTATCACTGTTCTGATTGACGTCACTTCTAAATTTCTCTCACATCTAAGAGGCCAGAACTAGTTCCCATTTTACAGAAGAGAAAAATTAGACCCAGAATGTCAAAATGCTAAACTAAACTTGTTCATATTAAAAATCTAATTAGTGGGACTTCCCTAATTGCTCAGTTGGTAAAGAATCTGCCTGCCATGCAGGAGACCACAGTTCAATTCCTGGGTCAGGAAGACCCCCCTGGAGAAGGGATAGGCTACCCACTCCAGTATTCTTGGGCTTCCCTTATTGCTCAGATGGTAAAGAATCCACCTGTGATGTGGGAGACCTGGGTGCAATCCCTGGGATGGGTAATTCCCCTGGAAGAGGGCATGGCAACCCACTCCAGTATGTTTTCCAGGAGAATCCCCATGGACCAAAATGCCTGGTGGGCTACAGTCCATGGGGTTGTGAAGAGTCGGATCCTACTGAGTGACTAAGCACAGCATATAATTAGTGACAGAGTTGGGATTTTTGCCCAGATCTGCCCAACAACATTTTATGTTTATTTCTTCAGAGATATGTTGCTCCCTAACTTTTGGTGAGAAAGGTATTAGTTTTGTATATAACTAATTAACTATTAATAACTGGATAAGCGTGCATTCCTAAACCATTAAGTACGGTGAAGTTGGCCCGTGGGAAACCTGAGAGATTTGCTTTTGGTTGTGAATTCTGAAAATACCACCTGTAACTTAAATATTTGCACATGTAGACTCATGACTGTGGGAAGACTCACCCCCGCTAACAGTGTGGATTCTGTCGACTTTGCATGAAAAGTCTTCTGGCTTCCTCATACCCTCATCCATCCACACCCTTGCATAACCTGCTTTTCTTCCTCTACAAATAAAAGAATACATTGTCTTAGAGTGTTGAGAGGAACCTTAGATGCCCACAGAAAGGAGAGAGTTTTAAAAAATAGGGGACAAAAAGAAAAACTTGACCAGCTAAACAGTATGCCCTAAACAAAATTTTGGACTGATTATGGCAGAGTCCTATAAATAACTAAAAGATAACGTTCAAGAATAGGAAAAGTAGAACCCCTGTAAATGACTCTTCCTGTGCCATCTAAACTCCTGATGGAGAGTCAGTCTAGAATGGCAAGTCTCTGCCAGATTGGAGGTTGACATTTCTTGTAAAACCACAAAAATGTCTCACTCTAAGGATGGGAGCAGAAACAATGGTCCCTATGCCAGCTGCCACATTTTTTCCTACTTCAGCTGAATCAATTTTGACCAGTGACTAAGTGGAAACAAGTTGACAATGCACAGAATTTTCCTTCCTGACCCTGATTTTCCAGCTTTTCTTTTAGACCATTGTTCTGATTAAAGAAGACTTGAGAAGAATCTAGTAGTAGCTGAGAGAGAAGAGCATTCAGCCTTGGTCTTGGGACTAGAGTCTGAGAAGCAGGAAAGGTCTACTGCTTCAGTGATGATGATGAGATATGTAACCAGCAACATTACTTTAACTATGAAATTCTAGATCAAGAATAATTTAAAAACTCTGATCCCTACAGAATAAATGGTATTAAGTAATAAGAAAAATCAGTAATCAATCAGGTCAGTGAGGAAAGAGACCTAGCAGTTTCCTCATGGCCAGTAGTCCCTGAACTGATCTCATGAACCCAGTCTGCCTTTGCTGTGCTCTCTGGGGTACTGAAGTGAGGCTACAGCCACGCCACCCTGAATGCACCCAGTCTCTTCTGAAGGAGCTTAGATGAGCATAATCCTATGGGGTAAGAGAACAGTACCTTACAAAAAGGTGAATTGACCTACATATTGGAGGTAGAAACAAGATTTAAATTTAAATTTCCTGCAACATAGAAATATTTGCACATGTCTTTTTCTCTCAGTCTTATGATTTGAACCTAAAGAATTATGTGTTTCTCTTGACTGAGTCCTTGAGCAACATCAAAACAAAGTCAGACAACATTAAATTCCCAGTTAAAATATTAGAAATCTTGTATTTATCAAGGCTAAATATTTTAACTTTAAATAGCAGTTAAATAGCTAGATATTAAATAGTTAAATAACTATTAGTAATAGTTAATAAGATAGTTAAATAACTAGATAAGCATTTATATATGATCTTGAGTTGGTCAACCAACACAAGATCAGATATAAAATGGTAAATAAGCTTTTTTTAGAGTTTGTTCTTTTCATAATAAACCAACAAATACAATCCCATGCAGAACCTTATAAGGTTCTCAGAGATGTAAGAAGCTAAGGATAAACATTGTGCAATATAATGCCAATCCCATGGGAAGTAGAAACAGCATCCACAAAGACAAAAAGCAAAGACTTACAGGAAAAGCAGAGACTTACAGGAAAGTCATTTCCTTCCACTTAACCTTGATTGAAGTCTGTTTTTATTTCATGTCATGGTGCTTAGATCTGGCAGTGTCACTCCAAGACTACACCAGAGTTATAAGTGAGCCAGAATCAAAGAGGAAAAAAGTATTAATACACAGGAAAACCTCAATTTGTCAATTCTTCCTACTTTATAAGTAATCCTGAACATGACTCCGAACCTATTAAGTTGAAGCACACTCAAGAAATAATCCATTCTTCTGAAGAAATTTATGAGGAATGCAGCAAATATGCAGCAATACAGATAAGAATAAAATCTAGTTATTAGTAGTGGTACTAAGGTGAAAGCGACTTATTATAATGTGTGTTTTTCCTGAGTTTCTTTTTAATGGGAAAGAATCAAACCAAGAGCATAGGAGTCCTTTTTGAAATTATATATTCTGTGTTCTCTCACTTAAAAAAAATGAATTTAAAATTCCTGATCTTTCCTTAAAACTGGGTTTCTAGCACTGCCCAAAGTCATATTTGTTCTGTGAGATAGTATGCAAATCATGTTAACAACTTATAATTATTTCAGACTGCTACCTTTTCTTAAAATATGGTACATTCTACTTCATTTTGATTTGCAGTTCCATCAAAACTTCGAACACAAGCAAATCACCAAGATATATGTTCACTCCACAAGCATTTGCCATCATTCACTTGCTCAGTGGTGTCTGACTCTTTGTGACCCTTGGACGGTACGTTGCCCACCAAGCTCCTCTGTCCATGGATTTTTTCAGACAGGGATACTGGAATGAGTTCCCATTTCCTCCTTCAGGGTTTCCTCCCAACCACGGATCAAACCTACATCTTCTGTATTACCTGCATTGTAGTTGGATTCGTTACCAGTTGATCCATCAGGGAAGCCCTCATAAGCATTTATTGAGTATCTACTGTGTATGTAGCAATATACTAGGTGTTGGAAACTCATGAACTCATAGTATAAGGGTGCAGAGACTGGTATAAGCAAGTAAAATTGATGAGATATGTTATCTACATTAATTGTAGATCTAAATGAGCTGAACTTTTAGAGTGTGTCACCTAAGCTTTAGTAATCCTTACCACTTTTTATAGCCACAGAAAGAAAATCTAAGGAAGAGTTTCCACTACCCTAAAGAGATCTACAGAATTAAAAGTTTCTTCTTTTCATTATGTGGCAACAGAATATCCACCCTGATATGAGAAAGATGTCTCAGAAAGTCTGTCTCAAGCAAAAAATTATATGCTCCATCTTCTTTTACTCACTAGTTTAATTCATTTTTTTCTTTCTCATCATTGTTTATTCCTTCCATTTTTATAAATATTGGTCCAGAGAACTAGTTGAGATCCAAAGCAACAGCATATCTCAGGTCTCCTCTCTCTTGGGAGTGTTATCTGGGAGGGTTTCAGAGTAAGGAAGAAGAGGTGAGCTAGCCAAGTCAATGTTAAGCTTTTGAAGTCAAAGGACTCCTAGATGTCAAAATAAATCATCCTTAGTCCCTTATATACCTATTAGTCCATCCATCCTTTTACCCTCCCTTGCAATAAAGCTCTATTCCTGCTACCTCTCTTTTTTAAATTTAAATTTATTTATTTTAATTAGAGGCTAATTACTTTACAATATTGTATTGGTTTATTGATGAAGAAGGGTCAACTTTTGAGAGTGAAGAGAGGCATAAGGGTGATGGAAAATTGAAAAAAGATGTGGAGTACTATGTATAAAACAGATAACCAGCAAGGACCTGCTGTATAGCACAGAGAACTATACTCAGTGTTTCTAATAATCTATAAGGAAAAAGAATAGATGTGTATATATGTATCAGTGAATCATTGCTATTCACCCGAAACTAAGATGATATTTAAATCAACTATACTTCAATAAAAATAAACAGATACGGCCCTTTAAAAAACAGATGTGGAATAGCTATAATAGGTAATTCTCAGAGCCCATTGACACATATAAATTTAAAGTATTTATTACTCAGTCCCTGTAAACTGGCCCTAATATTCTTTGCAATTACCTAGATTTTTTTTTCCACCAGCTCGGTCATTTCTTCAGTCCCTATCACACATCCTGAGAAAGTTAGGACGTTTGGGGAAGCCAGCTTTCTCACATGCTTGTGTAACTGTGTAATATCCTCAAGGAGTTTGTAGCCCTGAGAAAACCACTTTTACATTTGGAATATGCTTCATTGTATTTGTAAATACAAGTGATGTTTCTTGCTATGTCATCTCACCAACATTCATGGAGTTTATGGTCCTTCATTATGCACTTGTTGTATTTCAGGTACTCTGTGAGGGCACAATGATAAATCCAGTTGCGGGTGAAGAAATGAGATAATGGATTGTGGCAAAGACTGCACACACACAGTGCTATAAAAGCATGTTGCTATGATTGGAAGACTTAAGTTCAATATTATTTTTAAGTCTTGAAACTTGAATAGGTAATACTTAAGTTGAGCCTTAAAGAGGGCTCCATCAGCACGTAAGGGATCAGTATAAGCAAAGGCATGGAAAGTAGCTATCACATTGAGGTGACAGCAAATAATTTAGTATAATCGAATATCTGGGTGATGGGGGCAAAGTCAAGGAATAAAAGATAAGGCTACAAGTATATGTTGAAAATTAAATGCCTTTTCCTTGGCATTGTGATGATTGTGTCATATACTATAGGAAATTATATATATATATATAATGTTTACACATATATTTGTATAAAATATGAATGTATGAGTCAGTAAATTTTAAATGTTTTTTTTTTTTTTTTTTTTGGTCTGTAATCACACGTCACTGTCTAAATCAGGATCTGAACTTTACATTCTTATTCTATTATATTCTTAGCCAATTCTTTTTGTTTGTTTGTTTGTTTTGCAGGGGAAATGGACAAAGGAAAAGATCAATGAGGGTGGGAGGGAAATGGGAAGGAAGAAGGGGAGTGATGGTGGAGAGGAGTATATGTAATTTCTTAACTAATGGCTTTCTGTTTTTAATTACAAAGAACATTTAATAAAAATAATATTGAATTCATCTTATATTAGGAGGTTTGATCTAGAAATGAAAAGTTCAGGAAACTAAAAGTCCAGTTTGTGTGTCCTCATCTTAGGCACATCTTGGTATTTTGTATTGGTAGGTCTATCTTTACAACAATATATTGTTTAGGACAGGATCACATTTTTCAGTTCTTCCTCCCTAATACCCAAAGTGGTATCAAACCCATAAAATAGTCAATAAACATTTGCATAATGAACAAATAAGTCTATTTTTTTTTAAACTCTCCTGAGTGAACTGAATTTTTTGAGGCTCATAAGTGAATATGTTTTCCTCTTTACTTTATCTATTACAGCCAGATTGTATGAGTGGGGTATTAAAGTCTCCCACTATTATTGTGTTGTTGTATATTTATTCTATGATACTAATTAGTGTTTGACTTAGATATATCAATGCTCCAATGTTGGGTGCATATATATTTATAATTGTTATAACTTCTTTTTGGATTGTTCCTTTAAGTCGTTATGTGCAACCTTCATTGTCAGCTTTTCAGGACCTTTATTTTAAAGTCAATTTTATCTGATATGAGTATTGATACTCCTGTTTTCTTTTGGTCCGTATTTGCATCAGATCAGATCAGATCAGATCAGTCGCTCAGTCGTGTCTGACTCTTTGCGACCCCATGAATCGCAGCACGCCAGGCCTCCCTGTCCATCACCAACTCCCGGAGGTCACTCAGACTCACATCCACCAGTCAGTGATGCCATCCAGCCATCTCACCCTCTGTCGTCCCCTTCTCCTCCTGCCCCCAATCCCTCCCAGCATCAGAGTCTTCTCCAATGAGTCAGTTCTTCGCATGAGGTGGCCAAAATACTGGAGTTTCAGCTTTAGCATCATTCCTTCCAAAGAAATCCCAGGGCTGATCTCCTTCAGAATGGACTGGGTGGATCTCCTTGCAGTCCAAGGGACTCTCAAGAGTCTTCTCCAATACCACAGTTCAAAAGCATCAATTCTTAGGTGCTTGTCCTTCTTCACAGTCCAGCTCTCACATCCATACATGACCACAGGAAAGACCATACCCTTGACTAGGAGAACCTTTGTTGGCAAAGTAATGTCTCTGCTTTTGAATATGCTGTCTAGGTTGGTCATAACTTTCCTTCCAAGGAGTAAGCGTCTTTTAATTTCATGGCTGCAGTCACCATCTGCAGTGATTTTGGAGCCCAGAAAAAGAAAGTCTGACACTGTTTCCACTGTTTCCCCATCTATTTCCCATGCAGTGATGGGACCAGATGCCATGATCTTCGTTTTCTGAATGTTGAGCTTTAAGCCAACCTTTTCACTCTCCACTTTCACTTTCATCAAGAGGCTTTTTAGTTCCTCTTCACTTTCTGCCATAAGGGTGGTGTCATCTGCACATCTGAGGTGATTGATATTTCTCCCAGCAATCTTGATTCCAACTTGTGTTTCTTCCAGTCCAGCATTTCTCATGATGTACTCTGCATAGAAGTTAAATAAACAGGGTGACAATATACAGCTTTGCCATACTCCTTTTCCTATTTGCATAGAAAATCTTTTTCCAGCCCTTCATTTTCAGTCAGTATATATCCCCTATTTTAAGATGGTTCTCTTGTAGACAACATATATAGGGGTCTAGTTTTTGTGTCCATTTGACTTGTTTTAGTCTTTTGATTGTCTCTTGTAGACAAGATATGTAGGGGTCTTATTTTTGTATCGATTCGGCCAGTCTTTGTCTGTTGATTAGGGCATTCAGCCCATTAACGTTTAAAGTAATTATTGATAAGTAAGATTTACTTTATTGTTTTGGGTTCTAATTTATACACCCTTTTAGTGATTCCTCAGAAAGTGAAGAGGGGCTAAAAAGCCTCTTGATGAGAGTGAAAGTGGAGAGTGAAAAGGTTGGCTTAAAGCTCAACATTTAGAAAACGAAGATCATGGTTTGGTCCCATCACTACATGGGAAATAGATGGACAAACAGTGGAAACGGTGTCAGAATTTATTTTTCTGAGCTCCAAAATCACTGCAGATGGTGACTGCAGCCATGAAATTAAAAGATGCTTACTCCTTGGAAGGAAAGTTATGACCCACCTAGATAGCATATTCAAAAGCAGAGACATTACTTTGCCAATAAAGGTTCGCCTAGTCAAGGCTATGGTCTTTCCTGTGGTCATGTATGGATGTGAGAGCTGGACTGTGAAGAAGGCTGAGCGCCAAAGAATTGATGCTTTTGAACTGTGGTGTTGGAGAAGACTCTTGAGAGTCCCTTGGACTGCAAGGAGATCCAACCAGCCCATTCTGAAGATCAGCCCTGGGATTTCTTTGGAAGGAATGATGCTAAAGCTGAAACTCCAGTATTTTGGCCACCTCATGCGAAGAATTGACTCATTGGAGAAGACTCTGATGCTGGGAGGGATTGGGGGCAGGAGGAGAAGGGGACGACAGAGGATGAGATGGCTGGATGGCATCACTGACTCGATGAATGCAAGTCTGAGTGACCTCCTGGAGCTGGTGATGGACAGAGAGGCCTGGCGTGCTGTGATTCATGGGATCGCAAAGATTCAGACACAACCGAGGGACCTATCTGATCTAATCTCTTAGTGATTCCTATCTAGAGAATGTCCTTTAGTTTTTGTTGAAGAAATGGTTTAGTGGTGCTAAGTTCTCTCAACTTTTGCTTATCTGTGAAGCTTTTGATTTCTCCTTCATATTTGAATGAGATCTTTGCTGGATACAATAATCTGGGCTGTAAGTTATTTTCTTTCATCACTTTAATTATATCTTGCCATTCCCTCCTGGCTTGGAGAGTTTCTATTGAAAGATCAGCTGTTATCCTTATGGGAATTCCCTTGTGAGTTATTTGATGTTTTTCCCTTGCTGCTTTTAATATTTGTTCTTTATATTTAATCTTTGTTAATTTAATTAATATGTGTCTTGGGGTGCTTCGCCTTGGGTTTATCCTGTTAGGGACTCTCTGGATTTCTTGAACTTGAGTGGTTATTTCCTTCTCCATTTTAGGGAAGTTTGCAACTATTATCTCAAGTATTTTCTCATGGTCTTTCTTTTTATCTTCTTCTTCTGGAACTCCTATGATTCGAATGTTGTAGCGTTTGATGTTATCCTGGAGGTCTCTGAGATTGCCCTCATTTCTTTTGATGCGTTTTTCTTTTTTTCTCGTCTGATTCATTTATTTCCAGGATTCTGTCTTCCAATTCACTAATCCTATCTTCTGCCTCTGTTATTCTACTATTTGTTGCCTCCAGAGTGTTTTGAATCTCACTTATTGCATTATTCATTATGTTTTGACTCTTTTTTATTTCTTCTAGGTCCTTGTTAAACCTTTCTTGCATCTTCTCAATCCTTGTCTCCAGACTATTTAACTGTGATTCCATTTTGATTTCAAGATTTTGGATTAATTTCACTATCATTATTCAGAATTCTTTATCAGGTAGATTCCCTATCTCTTCCTCTTTGGTTTGGTTTGGTGGGCATTTATCCTGTTACTTTAGCTGCTGGGTCTTCTTTTGTCTCTTCATCTTGTTAAAATTGCCAAGTTTAGAGTGTCCTTACTATATTCTGGTAGCTTGTTAAATTCTCTTTATTGAGGCGGTTTACTGGTCTTTTCAATATCTGATCTCTACCCTGTTACAGAGAGGGCAGAGATGAACACCCACATCTAAGCCGGCCAGGTTCGGGCACTCGGATAGTCCTCAGAAGCACAGACTTGATTGAGTCTGCATTTTGTGCCCTTCCCAGGTCCAAGTAGCGCAGGTGATGAAGTGTTTAGCGAGCGCAGCTGCTGGGGCTTATCGCCTCCCCACCGCCCAGTTTTCTGGGTATACAACCGGCGCACCTTCTCAGGCGGATGTTGACCATCCAGAGCCCCAAGAAGCGTTAATCAGCACAGAAACTTGCTTACAGTTTTGTAGATAATGTCTCTCTAGTGCTGTGATTACCTGCTTCCGGCTCTGGCTGCCTGTCACCAGAGGGGGATGGTCTGTAGCTGGCTATCTCTGTGCAGTCCTTTGTTCCGTACATAGTCCTAGTGGTGTCTTAAGTTAGGGCTGGCTTTTGACGTAGTAGATATCCAACAGTCTGATTATTTCACTCAGGTAGCGCTTGGGATAGCCAGGCCAAATCCTTACTCAAAGCGATGCAGGCCGCACCACTCCTCCTAGCCCAGCCCCTGCTTGCTAATAGCAAATGCTGGTGTCCGCACCACTTCTCCACAAAAGGAGTTACCGCAGGGCTCATAGTCTCCTTTTGAAGACAATAAATTGTCTTTCTAAGTGCCTGATGTCCTCTGCCGGCTTTCAGAAGTTGTTTTGTAGAATTTACTCAGCATTCAAATGTTCTTTTACAGAATTTGTGGAGGAGAAATTATTCTCCCCATCCTACTCGTCCGCCATCTTAGCTCCTCCCAATTTTAAATATTTTTAAAAAATTAAACTCATAAAGTATTTGGGAAATATTCAAACTTTCTGAAGACATGAATTCCATTATAAAGCTTGCATATTTGAAAGACCTATTGACATTGCAAAAGATATACTGAAGAAGGAAAATAACAGAGAGATAGTAATAAGGAAGTTAGCCTAATGGAGTTGTGAGGATACAGATACTGGATGTGCGTTTTGTGTTCTGAACATATGTCATCATTATTATTAGAGGTTAGGATTCTTGATATTATGCAACTGTTGGTGCTTTTTCAAAGAGGTAATGTTTTCAAAGATTAAGTGAAAACAAACATTCGATTATTACTGATGCTCCCTGTTCAAACCTTTTCTTCCTAAGTTCCTTCTTAAATTATCCAAAATGTTTCTGAAAATAATGGCAGTTCTGACTTTTGACAAACTGATGAAGAGATTAAAAAAATTAAAGGGAATGTTAAAGTGGATGTATATACAAAGGCTAATGGGTACAGATATAAATTATAGTAGTTGTGGTAGGGTAGAGGTGTTAAAAATTTAATCTCACCAAATGTTCCTCATTGAGGCTCAGTTTCCTTATCTGTCAAGGGTGCAACCAGTAGCACCTCCCTCATGATGTTGTATCAGAAATAACAGTTAATATTTTGAAAATACTTGGAAGCGTGTCTATGAAAGTGCTCCATAAATATTTGACAATGTATAATGCAAGGTTTTGATATAAACGTATATGAATACATAAAAATAAATATCCTCAACTCCCCATTTTATGGATATCATAAATTTTATTTCACTATCTTTGCTCTATCATGGTTATCTTTTAGAAGGTGAATAGGGAAACTAGATCAAGGGGTACCTGGATGAGGGGGATACATCTCCCTTTAATTTGTACATGTGTGTATACATACACACACACACACATATATATATATATATTTGATTTTTGAACATTGTTACTGTATTATCTATTCAAAAAAATAATGATAGTAGAACCTAGCATTTACTGAGTTTCTAACATTACAGTATACACAGAACTAGGTACTTTACATATATTGTTTTATATTTAATTATTGTAAATCATACATATAGAAGATTGGTTTCCATTTTGGTTTCCATTCAAATGTGTGAAGAGAGGTCTTGGGCTTCCAGGGGCTTGTAGACAAGATTCAGGGATGAATGACTTAGCGTAAGCTATGGAGAATGAGGCAATTATACAGGGAAACTCAGTGAGTACCACTGTGAAGAGACATTATTGAGCACTTGAACCCTTCTATATTCTCATTGCATCGATACTCTGTAAACCCCAAAACTTAGGCACATCTCAGGAAAAAGAGGATGAGAAGCATAAAACTCAGTATGTTTCTGTCATACAGATAAAATGAAGAACAAAATAGAAGCTGTTCAATTATAGACAATTATAGTAAATATTAGTAACAAAATGAGAAGACTTATACTATGTAAAATAAGAGTATCTTTTAAACTTAAAAATAAATTTTAAATTTCAGTATGGATTTCCTTATAGTGTAAAATTGGAATGAAATTTTTAAAAAGAAACATATTTTTTGTGCATTTGAGTTGTGGACTAAGACTAATGTCTGCTACACATGTTCAACAATCTTTATATAATAATTTAACCATCTACTACTATTCTTTAACACCAACTGAATCAAGAAATTACAGGTTTACACACATTGTGGGATCTTTCTAAATATAAGGGTTCAATCATCTCATGCTTCATTTCATACGAAGAAATCTAATCCAAAGAGAAAATATACTTTCCCAAGGTTACATAGAAGATTTGTGGCAAATTTGAGCATAAAATATTTTTCAATTGTTTTAGGGGCACTAAACTTTCCCTGTGTATAAACAGTCCCTTTCTCCACCTTCAGGCACTTGAAATTTTAGTTTTTTATAAGAACACATGGATGGGTAATAGAAGTTTAAAACACATTCAGATTTAATCAGTTGTTCTCCATAGATGTATGAAAATTCTAACTGAAAGTGAAAACAGAAGAGATAAAAGCATTTAATTAAGCATCCATTCCATTTTTGTTAACAATAAATATGAGTATCAGAGGTTTTAGCCACAGTACAATCATCAATATGTTTAAAAAGACATTTTTGAGCTTGAAGATGAAGGAAAAAAGGCCCTAAAATATTTTTTAATTTAATTTAATTTTATTTAACTTTTACTGGTTTTGCCATATATCAAAATGAATCTGCCACAGGTATACATGTGTTCCACATCCTGAACCCTCCTGCATCCCCATACCATCCCTCTGGGTCGTCCCAGTGCACCAGCCCCAAGCATCCAGTATAGTGCATCAAACCTGGACTGGCAACTCGTTTCATATATGATATTATACATATTTCAATGCCATTCTCCCAAATCATCCCACCCTCTCCCTCTCCCAGAGTCCAAAAGACTGTTCTATACATCAGTGTCTCTTTTGCTATCTCGTATACAGGGTTATTGTTACCATCTTTCTAAATTCCGTATATATGTGTTAGTATACTGTATTTGTGCTTTTCTTTCTGGCTTACTTCACTCTGTATAATAGGCTCCAGTTCCATCCACCTCATTAGAACTGATTCAAATGTATTCTTTTTAATGGCTGAGTAATCCTCCATTGTGTATATGTACCACAGCTTTCTTATCCATTCATCTGCTGATGGACATCTAGGTTGCTTCTATGTCCTGGCTATTATAAACAGTGCTGTGATGAACATTGGGGTACACGTGTCTCTTTCAATTCTGGTTTTCTCAGTGTGTATGCCCAACAGTGTGATTGCTGGATCATAAGGCAGTTTATTCCCAGTTTTTTAAGGAAGTTCCACATTGTTCTCCATAGTGGCTATACTAGTTTGCATTCGAAATTCCAAACTCTGCTCTAGATTTTTAATTTTAGGTTTTTGGTATTTGTTATCAATTTTGTACTTTTTTTTAAATAACTTTTGTGACTTTTTTCCCCTCTCTCTTTCTTTCTCTTCATCTTTTCTTTAACATTGTATTCCTGAAATTCCAAACTCTACTCTAGATCTTTAATTTATGCTTTCTGGTATTTGTTATCAATTTGTACCTATATCTTCTTTATAATTTTTGTGACTTTGTTTGTTTTTGTTTTTCTTTTCTTTTTCTTTCTTTCCTTTTTTTCTATGTTTCTTTTTCTTGTTCTTTTCTTTAACATTGTATTTTTGAAATTCCAAACTCTACTCTAGATTTTTAACTTTTGCTTTTTGGTATTTGTTATCAATTTTGTACCTATATTTTCTTTATAATTTTTGTGACTCTTTTCTTTTTCTTTTTCTCTCTTTTCCTTCTTCTTTTCTTTAACATTGTATTTTTGAAACTCCAAACTCTACTCTAAATTTTTAATTTTTGCTTTTAGGTATTTGTTACCAATTTTGTACCTTTAAGAACCCAATCTTCAGTACCCATTTTTTACTAGGGAGTGAGATTACTGGCTTGACTGCTCTCTCCGCCTCTGGACTCTCCTTTTTTCCCACCAGGTCGCCTTCGTCTCCTCTCTAACCCCTCTCTACTCTACCCAACTCTGTGAATTTCTGTGTGTTCCAGACAGTGGAAAACACTTAGGGAACTGATTATTGGCTGGATCTGTCTCTCTCCTTTTCATTCCCTCCTTTTATCCTCCTGGCCACCTCTGTCTCCTTCCTCCCTCTTCTCTTCTCTGTATAACTCCATGAACATCTCTGAGCGGTCCAGTTGTGGAGTGCACATAAGGAAGTGATTACTGGTTAGCCCACTCTCTCCTCTTTGCTGCTGCTGCTGCTGCTAAGTCGCTTCAGTTGTGTCCGACTCTGTGCAACCCCATAGATGGCAGCCCACCAGACTTTCCCATCCCTGGGATTCTCCAGGCAAGAACACTGGAGTGGGTTGCCATTTCCCTCTCCAATGCATGAAAGTGAAAAAAGAAAGTAAAGTCGCTCAGTCGTGACTGACTGGTAGCAACCCCATGGAATGCAGCCCACCAGGCTCCTCAGTCCATGGGATTTTCCAGGCAAGAATACTGGAGTGGCTTGCCATTGCCTTCTCCGTCTCTCCTCTATGGATGGCCCTAAAATATTTATGAATAGTGAGAATAAGAATCAGCATTCCAGAGTTACAGAGATGATAAAAAATAATGTTCCTGGAATAATTAGAAAAAGCTTCACAGAGACAATGGGGTTTTACCAGGCTTAGAGAGTTAGATCTGAATGGGCCTAGAGGGTTGGAACAGACATTCCAGGTAAGAAAAATAATTGGAGGAGGAAGCAGAGAAGATTGTTGAAACAGAGAGGACATTTATCATTCATCAGGACCCCATGAACATTTGCTGAGTCTATGTCCACTTTATTCTTCTATATTTCAAGGAACAGATACATAATGCTCTGTAATGCTGCTGCAGCTAAGTCGCTCCAGTCATGTCTGATTCTGTGCAACCCCATAGATGGCAGCCCACCAGGCTCCCCCAACCCTGGGATTCTCCAGGCAAGAACACTGGAGTGGGTTGCCATTTTCTTCTCCAATGCATGAAAGTGAAAAGTGAAAAGTGAAAGGTAAGTCGGTCAGTCGTGTCTGACTCTTAGTGACCCCATGGACCGCAGCCCACCAGGCTCCTCCGCCTATGGGATTCTCCAGGCAAGAGCACTGGAGTTGGTGCCATTGCCTTCTCTTCTCCTGTAATGAGCTTTATTATTATTATTATTATAAGCAAGTTGTTCTGCACTAGGAGTCTCCTGGTGTCACTGTTCCCTGTCCAGTTATTTGTTTTTTCCTGTGTCTACTTTTCTCTATTTCTCTCCACCCATTCCCATCTTGGAATGTGGAAGTGAGGGGTAGTAAAGAGATAAGTAAAATGTTGGGTGAACACATTTGGCTTTGACCTTGAGAAGATAATACAAAGAAAACCCACTATGATCCATTCTATAGCGGAAGACAGCAGAGGGTGCTATGGGATCAACAAGGGCCCATTGTTGAGTCTGAGCAGAGTTCAGAGAGGGTTTGTGGGTGCTATGAGCTGTGTCTTAAATATGGGTCAGTAAGGTCATGGTTTGTAAGACTGCAGCAGAGGCAACGTAAGGGGCAGCAGCATGTATAATTCATCATGCTGGGCATTGAAGAAATACAGTAATCTGGTATTTCTAGGTTATAAAGTGAAAGGTGAAGAAGATGAGCAATGATTGTGTAATAAATAGTTTGGTTCGTGTGCCCTGCAGTGAATTTGAACTTGTCTCACAAGTTATGTGTTGCCTTTGGAAGGCTGTAAACAGCAGAGTAAACTCTGGGAGTTGGTGATGGACAGGGATGCCTGGTGTGCTGCAGACCATGGGTTTGCAAAGAGTTGGACATGACTGAACTGAACTGAACTGACGCAACAGAGCATAGAATTGCATTTCAAGAGATTATACTTTTTGGCTGAGTGAAAGATGAATGTGAGGAAGGAAAAGATGAAGACCTGAGTAATGTAAACATACTCTATTTCTTCATTCTCTAGAGTGCATGCTATTTTCCTTTACATAGCCTGTGTCTTGAAATCATCTTCCAGTGCCATACTGCATTAGGTAAGATGGTAACAAAAAATACTGTTAGGGAAGAGAGAGCATGATACAGATGTGAGGCAGAGAAAGTCTCTTTTCCCTTGATCCCTGGGTGATGTACTACAGACTGAAGCAGATAACTTTCACTCATGGGCTTAGGAGATCAGACCCTGTTTTTGTCAACAATATCCCCATTACTGAAGAAAGCTGCAGTCATCACTCCTATGTTAAGAGAAGGATGAGCTTCCCATAGGACTAGTGCAAAATGCACAATTTGGTTTCATTGTCTGCATTAGAATATATATTCACAGGATACAAAACTCAAGAATGCTACATTAATCTCCATGCCACAGTCTCGTCACATTCTACAGTTGAAGTCATATAAGTATCAAATGATTATCCCAGGGAAATTTTATCAGCCTCCCATTTAGACTTGCTCTATTGAGTGGTAGCTCTTTTACAGGGATGAAAGTAGCTGTAATTGGCAAATGCTGATGAAAGAGCCATTAACAAGTCTTTGAAGGTTTCTGAAACCTCAGGTCTTTCTCAGCACCATTTCTCACCTTATTTGGCACAACTTTTGAGGTGACTGAACTTGTTTGGTTTGTAAATTAGAAGGATGGAAGTGTGGTCATTCATTAAAATAACTCCAGAGTGAGTTTGCCAACACAGGAAAGCATATTATTAAATTTTATTCTTCATAGCAAAAATATAACTCAGTAAAGTTATAAAGTTATATTTTTATAAATTCTGATCTTATATAGTAGATGTTATGATAACACAGTCAAAATAAACTTGTTAATGAGAAAAAAGAAGGGTAAAGGAATTTTTTTTAACTTGAATTATTAGGTTGTTTATTTTCTTAGGATGCATTTACTGGATAACTCTGGAACTTTCCATTCAACTTTGTAATTCACTGGCTACTTAATATAGTGCAGTGAATGTCATAGGCTTTCAAATATTACTAGATAAAAAGTGAAGAAAAGATCATATAATTCCTCGTACAGACAGACTTATGGAAGGCAGTCAAGAAAGCTGATGCAAGAGGCAGATTTTGGTCCTTCTAAACAGGATGCTAATGTACATTCCTCATGGTTGAATGTTAGGACGTTCATTTTCTTTTTTTGTATATTTTCCAAGGAGAAAGCTGTGATTATCCTGATTATGAGAGGATGTCGACTTTGCCAACATTTCCTAATCCACAGGGAAAGGGTGGGCTGACATTGTGTAAAACTCCACAAGTCCTCACTCCAGCCCTGGTCCCATTTCCACAGTGAACTCCAAATAGCCCCTTCCTGACTGAAGCTGGTGATAGTGCAGGCCATTTAGTAAAACTCCAAATTCAAGGACCAGAGTGGGGATTTGGAGAAATGGAGCCTTTCAACTCATCATAGGCAATGTAAAACTCCAGTTACAGAACTAATTAAAGTTGATTTATTACTTTTAGGTCAGAGTTGCACCAGACTCAGTCTACACAAGGAGAAAGAGGCCAAATCAATAGTATTTGCCTAGCTTTTGTTTTGAGGAGTCTTTTTTTTTTAACCAAAAATTTGGAAAAACCACAGAGTATGCACAATCTAATTATCTACATTTTTAGCAGAATTCTCCATCTTCTCTTCTCAGCTTCACTGCTCAAAGGGGTACCTGCCTCTGAAGTTTATATTTGGCCCATGAATCTTAAACATCAAACGTTGTAGGTGAATTAGGTCTTCACTTTTAGAACATTTGTTTTAAACCTTTTGGTCCAGTTTTTACATTTTCAATTTTAAAATAATTTCTTTATAGTTATATTCATTTATATACATTGTACATGTACATAAATATAAAAGTAAATTTATAATTCTTTCCAACATGTTTGAAATGTAATAATTGCTCAACACTTAATAAGTTGCTTAGACAAACATTTGAAGCAATTGTCACTCTAATTGCAATTATCACTTTCTTTGAATCTTACAAATAATTTGCTTAACTTTCTTAGTATGTATCTGATCTATACATGTTTCTGAAATAATAAATATGTTTCAGTGCTTATTAAACCTTACAAAAGGAAAATGCTTCTTGTCTTGAAATCTCGAATGCTTACAGTGAATCCAAGAGAATAATATTTCATGCAAACATATATTGCTAAAAGAGAGACTTCAGTTTAATTATTTTTTAAGCATTTTCGTCTTTTAGTGGGAGCTTTGTGTTAATCTTTTATACTTGCTTGTAATGTTTAGATAAGCACACATGGTTTCCTTGGAGTAGATTCATTTGGGGTTGGGTCCTATAATGGGTGGGGTGTAAAACATTCATAGGGAAGGAAATAAGTGATAGTAGTATTACGATAGGAGGATAAGGGCCAAAGTTCATTTTTAATAGTCACAGATGTGTGGCCTTCTGTATTAATTCATCCTCAAAGTTTTATTAGAGGGTTGTATTATGTTCTTTTTTTTCGTTGTATTTTTGCATACAGGGAGAAAATTATGTTGCAAAAATCCCTTGATCTGTTTCTTCTTGACTTTGGAAACTTGCATGACATATTATCAACAGGCAGGCAAATCCCACAAAGCTATTACCTTTCAGGATGTGTCTCAGGGTGGTATGCTCCTGGCAGAATTTCTCCATGTCTAGTTACTATTTGCAGATTCCGTGCAATTTTTAAAATGTTGTTTCAATAAAAACAAGATGATCATATTAGTGAAAGTATGTAAGAGGAACGGACAGCTTCAGAAACCTCAACTGTAATCCTACTAGGCACAGTCTCCAGCTGGGCTTGACAAAGAGTCAGGTGCTGTATCGGGAGGGAAGACAGCAGTCACACTTAAGATGCTTTTGTTTGAGTCAAATGATCAGGGCTCTCTGTTTTATCTTAAACTTGTGGAGACAGGTTATGTTTCTGATGAGGGCAACCAAATAATGCACTGGTAACCCAAACCTGTTTATCCTCCGACTGTGGGGTATGTTACATTATACTTTATCTTTCAACCCTGGGAGGTGATCTTAGTAATAACGTGACATGTGCTTTCCCTGAACTGGGGTCCATCTTCCAGATAAGTACTGGAAACCTCCGCTTTGAAATGGGTCTTAACTCTCATATCTAGAAGAGGTATGGTCATGGTGGGATTCAGTGAGTTGCCAGAGATACTCATATTTTCCTTATTTTTCTTCTTTAAGTTGCTTTAATGCATAGTACCACCAGTATTGAGCTTGCTGTTTTTTCTCTTCAAGCTTACCATTCCTTTGGTAGTCTGTATTTTACTTGGGGCACCAATTTCCATTAACTTTTCAACCTATAAAACTAGGAGTGAACTCCTAATTTCATTTTCTTTCTCTGACTCTGTTCCCATCATTTGTTTCTATTTGCCTTGTTCAATATAAAGCTCATTAGAAGAGAATGAAGTGCTCTTTGAAAAAAAAGAGTTTCTATAACTAAGCTAGTCCCTATCTAAACAGAAGAAAAAAAGGAAAACAAAAGGGAAAGGAACCTCAAATCTTCCCAAACATTTGTCTAATAAATTATAACATCACAAAAGTACATCTTTTTCAAAGTTATTAAAAAATGAATATTTTAAAACAATGAACTATATAGAATTCAATACATTTGTTGTTTTTTTATTTATAAAACATACTTCCCTCTTTCCTAAAAAAATTGGTGTGTATTTTAATGAGAGTGCATATTTTATAGGAAATTTCAAGAGAGAGATCAGAAATAGCAAGAATTTTTTAGAAAACACAGAAATTAGGGAAGGTGACTTAATTTTACCTTTTATCGTGAAAAAGAGTGGCTACAATTAAAATAAATTATATTGAGTTTCCTGGTAGCTAAAGGACGCTAGAGAGAAGCTAATAATTTATCAAAAAATATCCACTTAGATTTATTCATGTAACTGATCACAGGTAAACAAATAAGAGACATTTACAAGACAATATTTGTAAACAGATTCTTCAAAGACAAGAAAGACTCTTCTTTTGAATTCTTTCCAAGTCTGGAATCTGAAACCCTTAATTTATCTGAGATGATCTCTCCTTTCATTCTGTCCCTTCCCTGAATCACACAGTTAAGTGACCCTCAAATTAAACTTGATTTTTCCTAAAATTCATCAAAGATGATGACAGTGGCTTTATTTGTTGATCAAATTTTGCAGGGCTTAAGAAGCATTTCAAGCTATGAATACTTTTAGAAATTATAGCATTTCCCTTAGGAAACTAAAGTATCATTAAACTAGCATATTTGTATTCTAAATAGTAAGATAATGGCATAAAAGTGGGGGATATTATTAAGAGCTTAGCATAAATATCTATAAAATTATTTTGAGCTATGTAGATAGTTATAGAATTTATCTTTTTCATTTTTAAAAAGTTTTACTTATTTTTACTGGCATATAGTTGCTTTTAAATGCTGTTAATTTCTGCTGTACAACAAGCAGCTACATATATACTTATATCCTCTCCCTCTTGAAGCTGCCTCCCACCCCCACCATCCCCCCCATCCTTGTCAACCCAGAAACCTGAGCTTTGAATTCAGCAGTTAAAACCTAAAATGACTTTTGATTGCAGTAGGTAAATTCACATAAATATCTCTAATAGGAGATGTGTGACGCATGAGTTCCAAAAAGACTCTAGAAAAGTGAAAATCTTGGTTCTCCTCTACTCTTAACTTCCATATTTCCTCTAAAGCCTGACTTGTGGTTTAGTTCACATCACTACTTTATTTACCCTAGCATTTCAAGTCTTAGAAATTTCTATTCTTTAATACTCAGTCCCTTTGGGTAGCTTGCCACCCACTTCTTTGAGGTTTATCCTATAACTGAACTTGTGATAAGCAAAGAAAAACATACCCTTTTACTTCAATAATTCTGTAAAGATTAGGTATTTCCTATCCAGATTAGTATTTAGAGCTGAGATTACCCTGAAAAAAATCAATTGGTCATTCTATATAGAAACAGGAAATGTGTATGTTGATCAGCCTCATCTTTCCATGCATCCAAAATGTGTGTAAAAATATTGTTTAGAATAACGAATATCTCTCCCATGCAGGTGAGTGGTACACAAATAGACTGCAAAAGAGCATAAGGAGGCCAAAGTTCACAGTAGTTTGATGAATAAACAAGGGTCACAGAAGCTGGAAATACAGGCAGTCTTACCAGGCTTCATGTTTCTGCTAACTCAAGTCTAAAAAAAACATAGGGTTAGGCGTCAGTAACCAAACATGGTGGTGTTCTTATTTTTTTTTAAATGTAAGTTAACTATATTGTAAAAGGTACTTTTTCTGTGCCTGTATCTATTCAAGAAAGATCAAAGATTTTTAAATTTATGAGAGAAAAGTAATGCTTTAGCTCAGTTCCATTTGGTTCTGTTCACTTAACCGAAACTCTTGAGGTAGATACAGAGATAATCAAGGAGCTAAAAATATAGTTGGGGAAATAGTACGGTTTGTTTGAATACATGTAGAGTATAAAGTCAAAGGTGACCATATTAGTACATAGTAAAAAGTGTACTGAAATATACAAAAAGAGACAGGTTAACTGCTTTAGAAGATCCAATACATTGCCTGAAACCTAACAAATGAGTATAGTTTTCACATTCATTAATCTAGGTCATGAGTATATTATCAACAACATCTTTTGTTGTTGTTTTTAGTCCCTGCATTTAGTTGAGATTGGGGAGAACATAGGTCATTCTCTATATTTCTAACAAATATCTTGACTTAAACTTCAGAGTCCTTCACAATATGATTACCATATGTTTTCTTTTACTCTCCTACTTATGCCTCATACTCTGGACCTTCTGAAATTTTAACAAATGCCTTAATTAGGTTTTTTTTTTTTTTTTTTTTTTTTGTATGTGTTTTCTCACCATCTTACCTGCTGCGCCCTC
This sequence comes from Tragelaphus eurycerus, assembly GCA_935064755.1. Lineage (NCBI taxonomy): Eukaryota > Metazoa > Chordata > Mammalia > Artiodactyla > Bovidae > Tragelaphus > Tragelaphus eurycerus. The sequence goes on from CAKXYN010000015.1 coordinate 4,487,713, forward strand.
TGCTTAAGAATACAGTATTTTATTTACTACATACTTTTTGAATATGTATTGCTTCTTTAAAACTCAATATACATAGATGTAAAGTCTTTGGTGACACCTAGAGACAATAGTTGCCAGTTGCTCTAATCTTGCTGTACCTTTAACCATTTCTATTGACTTAGTTTTGCTTTACTATATATCATCTGGCTACTCATTAGACTTGAACCAATATTCATTCTCATGGTGTCTAGTAGTTCCTAACTATATCTGATAAATGAATGAATGAAGACCAACATCCTCCATTAAGTCTTGCCCAGCTAGTAGTCTCAGTGATAATGCTACCTTCTTTGAATTCCTGGTGGATTTATAGCTTTATAGACTTCTGAAAATCAGTCTTTTAAGTGAATTCTGAGAGTTAACCAGCCTGAAACACTTGGAAAATGTTAATAGAGTTGTCATTTACAAATGTGTAAGTGTATTTATTCAAAACCATTTGTTGACCGTCTTCTGTGCTCAAAGCCCTGTACTAGATGGCATGAGAGATAAAGAAAAAAATTACTCAGAGAGCTCAATCAATATTTATAAATTGAAGATATGCTGCTGCTGCTAAGTCGCTTCAGTCATGTCTGACTCTGTGCGACCCCATAGATGGCAGCCCACCAGGCTCTGCCATCCCTGGGATTCTCCAGACAAGAACACTGGAGTGGGTTGCCATTTCCTTCTCCAATGCATGAAAGTGAAAAGTGAAAAGTGAAAGTGAAGTCGCGCAGTCCTGTCCAACTCTTAGCGACCCCATGGGCTGCAACCTACCAGCTCCTCCATCCATGGGATTTTCCAGGCAAGAGTACTGGAGTGGGGTGCCATTGCCTTCTCCGAAAATGAAGGTATAGTAAAACAATAATAAGACATCAGATCAGATCAGATCAGTCGCTTAGTCTTGTTCGACTCCTTGCGACCCTATGAACTGCAGCACGCCAGGCCTCCCTGTCCATCACCAACTCCCGGAGGTCACTCAGACTCACATCCATCGAGTCAGTGATGCCATCCAGCCATCTCATCCTCTGTCGTCCCCTTCTCCTCCTGCCTTCAAGCCCTCCCAGCATCAGAGTCTTCTCCAATGAGTCAACTCTTCGCATGAGGTGGCCAAAATACTGGAGTTTCAGCTTTAGTATCATTCCTTCCAAAGAAATCCCAGGGCTGATCTCCTTCAGAATGGACTGGTTGGATCTCCTTGCAGTCCAAGAGACTCTCAAGAGTCTTCTCCAACACCATAGTTCAAAAGCATCAATTATTCGGTGCTCAGCCTTCTTCACAGTCCAACTCTCACATCCATACATGACCACAGGAAAGACCATAGCCTTGACTAGGCGAACCTTTGTTGGCAAAGTAATGTCTCTGCTTTTGAATATGCTATCTAGGTTGGTCATAACTTTCCTTCCAAGGAGTAAGCGTCTTTTAATGTCATGGCTGCAGTCACCATCTGCAGTGATTTTGGAGCCCAGAAAAACAAAGTCTGACACTGTTTCCACTGTTTCTCCATCTATTTCCCATGTAGCGATGGGACCAGATGCCATGATCTTCGTTTTCTGAATATTGAGCTTTAAGCCAACCTTTTCACTCTCCATTTTCACTTTCATCAAGAGGCTTCTTAGTTCCTCTTCACTTTCTGCCATAAGGGTTGTGTCATCTGCGTATCTGAGGTTATTGATATTTCTCCCAGCAATCTTGATTCCAGCTTGTGTTTCTTCCAGTCCAGCATTTCTCATGATATACTCTGCATATAAACAATAATAAGACACCAGAGGGAATGAAATAGACATCGTCTCAGAATTTCAGAGTGAAGAAAAGAGCACCCAAACCATATTTTAAAGGTTTTTATTATTATGGTAAGAAGCATATAACATGAAATCTGCTCTTGGATTATTTAAATGTATCAGTACAGTTCAGTTCAGTAGCTCAGTCATGTCCTACTCTTTGCGACCCCATGAATCGCAGCATGCCAGGCCTCCCTGTCCCTCACCAACTCCCGGAGTTCACCCAAATTCATGTCAATTGAGTCAGTGATGCCATCCAGCCATCTCATCCTCTGTCGTCCCCTTCTCCTCCTGCCCCCAATCCCTCCCAGCATCAGAGTCTTTTCCAATGAGTCAATTCTTCACATGAGGTGGCCAAAGTACTGGAGTTTCAGCTTTAGCATCTAGTCCTTCCAAAGAATACCCAGGGCTGATCTCCTTCAGAGTGGACTGGTTGGATCTCCTGATCTCCTTGCACTCCAAGGGACTCTCAAGAGTCTTCTCCAACACCACAGTTCAAAAGCAGCAATTCTTCAGTGCTCAGCTTTCTTCACAGTCCAACTCTCACATCCATACATGACCACTGGAAAAACCATAGCCTTGACTAGTTGGATCTTTGTTGGCAAAGTAATGTCTCTGCTTTTGAATATGCTATCTAGGTTGGTCATAACTTTCCTTCCAAGGAGTAAGCGTAGCTTCCAAGGTACCTCATTGGTAGAGTCCACCTGCCGCAGTAGGAGTTGCAAAGATTCAGTCGTGACTGACTGCACACATACATGCATGTGAATGTGTGCGTGCACACACCCCCACACACAGTATTATTTGCTATAAGCACAGTGCTGTACAAGAGATTGCTAGAATGTTTTCATCTTGCATGACTGAAACTATATTCCTTGAATAATTCCTCATTTCCCCTGCCCAAGCCCTTAACTCCACCATTCTACCTTCTGCTTAGATGAGTTTGACTACTTTACTACCCCATCTACATTTCCTCTTTGGAAAAATGTCTCTTGCTTCTTTTAACATTCTCTCATGACTTTGGACAATTTGATTATAATGTGCATGATGTAGACTCCTTTGAGATTAGCCTATTTGAGATTTGTTGGGCTTCTCAAATCTGTAAGTCCACATCCTTCTCTGGATTTGGGGAGTTTGTGGACTTTATTTCTTTAAATAACATTGCTGTCCTCTTCTCTGTCTTCCTCTCTCTTCTCCTTCTGGACTCTAATAATGTATTTATTGGTCCACATGATGTTATCTCATTAGTCCTTTAACTTTTCTTCATTCTTTTTTTTAATTACTTTCCCCCTCTTACTGGATAATTTCCAATGACTTCAAGTTCATTGATTTATTTTTCTGCCTGATGAAGTCTGCAGTTGAACCTTTCTAGCAAAGTTTTCTGATCAGTTATTGCATTCTTTAACTCCAAAATCTGTTTGATTTGTAAAGAAAATATTTTTTCTCTGTTGAAATTCTCATTTTGTTCATGCCTTGTTTTTCAGAGCTCACTGAACAGCTTTACAACAGTTATTTTGAAATTTTACCCGGGTAATTTATTGACCTCCTTTTGTTTCAGGTTGGTCTTTGGAAATTTATTGCTCCTTTGATTGAGCTGTTTTCCCCTGCTTCTTTGTGTTCCTAGTAATTTTGCACTGATACCTATGGATTTGAAAAAATAGTCATCAATCCCAGGGACGGAGAAGCCTGGTGGGCTGCTGTCTATGGGGTCATACAGAGTCGGACGCGACTGAAGTGATTTAGCATAGCATCCCATTCTTTATAGAATAGCTTCATACACGAAAAGAACTTCACGAGTCAGGCCAGCTTTTGAGTCTGGGGACCTTTTGAAACTTTCTGTGGATGTCTTTTCTGTATTTGTGTGTGTAGATTCCTAATTAGAGAAATTTGATGGTTTTCTTTTTAATTTTTATTTCAGGAGAATTGATTTAAGCATTGTTGGGTTGGTATCTACATTTGAGGAAGGAGAGTCTGGTACTTCCTGTTCTTCATCTCACTCATGTCACGTTTAACATTGTTCTTTTTGACGTCTTTGGGTTCAGAGAACACTTTGAACTCATTTTGTCTGAATTTGAATCCTACTTTTCTATGTTCAGGGCTTCCCAGTGGCTCAGACAGCAAAGACTCTGTCTGGAGTGCAGGAGATCCAGGTTCAGTCCTTGGGTTGGGAAGACCTCCTGGAGAAGGGAATGGCTACCCAATTCAATATTCTTGCCTGGAGAATTCTGTGGACAGAGGAGCCTGGTGGGCTACAGTCCACGGGGTTGCAAAGAAACAGACATGACTGAGGGACTAATACTTTCACACTTTTGTTATGCTCAGCCTATAAGCAAGTAATTTGACTTTTCTGAGGTTTGGTCTCCTCCTTTGTAAAATGGAGATAATGTCAAGTCACTCCTGGAACTGTTTTTAGGAAATTCCCTGGCAAAGAAGTTGTCCTTTTTTTATCCTCCTCCCTAAACAAATGTCTAGAAGGATATAGGTCAAAACCTTAATAAATAGGTAACTCTGAAGGTAGTCAAAGTGTGTTTATTGTTTTTATGTTTCTTTCTGTATATTCTAATTTTCCTACAGTAACTATAAATTATATGTATTATTAGAAATTTTGAAGTTTTTCTGTTATTTTTATTCTTCTTTGATTTGAAAATCCTTTCTGGTCTTATGCAAACCAGATACCGATTCCCCACAGTTACTTTACACATATTTCTAAAATGTGTAAAAGTTGTTTGATCCCATTCTAATACCAGTTAAAGATTTTTTTTTGTTTTTGTTTTTTTATGATTAAGAGATAAACTCACCTTAACATTAAAGGACTTGTGGCTCTTTGTTTTGTGTAAAAGGACTCATTTTCATCACTGATGAGGACCATTGACATATTTATTTTTAGCAGCAAGTATATTACCAAGATGCATCTATGTCAGCATTTCACTGAGTGATCATATCAGAGAATGTTGAAACAGGTCACATTGAAAAGAATATTGATTTTAGCCCCAGAACTTAGAGTATATTGAAAGTGAACAACAACTGACTGCCACAAAATAACCAGTTCTTTCCTTTTGTCTCCCTGACACTATTTACTATGTGTATACATATTTTTGTAATTTATAAAAACCCTTGTAAGCTGCTTGTTCCATAAAGTTAGTTTTCTGCTGGGCACAGTATTTGTCCAGGTGGTTTTAGCCATCGTATGATCCTACTTCTCCCCCTGAAGTGTCTGGGTTTTTCAAGTTGTTGTAGCTTTTCTTATCCCATTACTCCTTGCTGTGAACAACTAAGGTACTCAAGCCCCATTTTAGAAGTGAAAAAACATTATAATTTCACAATAATTCACAATGAAAAGAAGTGGGAATCAAATCTATTTTTTTCATTTCCACGCATGCCAAGCCTAGTGTCCCTCTTTACTAGTGTCCTGACTGCCTCCCAGACCATTTACCGTTTTACTACTACTGCGCCAATAATGATCACCCTCACCAGACCAGTATGATTGACCCAATCATGGAGGCCATGCCCAAATCCTACCCATTCACATACCTAGTCCTTATACTGTGCATTCTAGTAAAGATTCTATTGTGTCTCTTACCTAAAGATGCTGTGAGCTGGGTGGTGGCTTTGTTGTTTAGTCCTTCAGTTGTGTCTGACTCTTTGTGACTCCATGGACTGCAGCACACCAGGCTTCCTTGTCCTTCACCATCTCCTAGAGCTTGCTCAAACTCATGTCCATTGAGTCGGTGATGCCATCCAACTATCTCATCCTCTGTCATCCCCTTCTTTTCCTGCCTGTAATCTTTCCCAGCATCAGGGTCTTTTCTAATGAGTCAGCTCTTCATATCAGGTGGCCAAGATAGTGGAATTTGAGCTTCAGCATTAGTCCTTCCAATGACTATTCAGGATTGATTTCCTTTAGAATTGAATTGTTTGATTCCATGCTGTCCAAGGGACTCTCAAGAGTCTTTGCCAACAACACAGGTCCAAAGCATCAATCTCATTCTAATGATATCCAGGTTTGATGTAAAAACAGTCACCATACTTAACCTCATTTGTAGCTCATTTTCTGTCTTTGAGGTTCAAATTGTACTTGCTTCAGCTGTCAAGGGAGCTGGTGTTATAGGGAAACATCATTGCTGCTGCTGCTGCTGCTAAGTCACTTCAGTCATGTCTGACTCTGTGCAACCCCATGGACTGCAGCCTACCAGGCTTCTCCGTCCATGGATTCTCCAGGCAAGAACACTAGAATGGGTTGCCATTTCCTTCTCCAATGCATGAAAGTGGAAAGTGAAAGTGAAATTGAAGTCGCTCAGTTGTGCCCGACTCTTAGCGACCCTATGGATTGCAGCCTACCAGGCTAGCAGGAAAACAACAGAATGGGAAAGACTAGGGATCTCTTCAAGAAAATCAGAGATACCAAAGGAATATTTCATGCAAAGATGGGCTCGATAAAGGACAGAAATGATATGGACCTAACAGAAGCAGAAGATATTAAGAAGAGGTGGCAAGAATACACAGAAAAACTGTACAAAAAAGAGCTTCACGACCCAGATAATCATGATGGTGTGATCACTGACCTAGAGCCAGACATCCTGGAATGTGAAGTCAAGTGGGCCTTAGAAAGCATCACTACCAACAAAGCTAGTGGAGGTGATGGAATTCCAGTGGAACTATTCCAAATCCTGAAAGATGATGCTGTGAAAGTGCTGCACTCAATATGCCAGCAAATTTGGAAAACTCAGCAGTGGCCACAAGATTGGAAAAGGTCAATTTTCATCCCAATCCCAAACAAAGGCAATGCCAAAGAATGCTCAAACTACCGCACACTTGCACTCATCTCACACGCTAGTAAAGAAATGCTCAAAATTCTCCAAGCCAGGCTTCAGCAATATGTGAACCGTGAACTTCCTGATGTTCAAGCTGGTTTTAGAAAAGACAGAGGAACCAGAGATCAAATTGCCAACATCTGCTGGATCATCGAAAAAGCAAGAGAGTTCCAGAAAAAGATCTATTTCTGCTTTATTGACTATGCCAAAGCCTTTGACTGTGTAGATCACAATAAACTGTGGAAAATTCTGAGAGAGATGGGAATACCAGACCACCTGATCTGCCTCTTGAGAAATCTGTATGCAGGTCAGGAAGCAACAGTTAGAACTGGTCATGGAACAACAGACTGGTTCCAAATAGGAAAAGGAGTACATCAAGGCTGTATATTGTCACCATGTTTATTTAACTTATATGCAGAGTACATCATGAGAAATGCTGGACTGGAAGAAACACAAGCTTGAATCAAGATTGCCGGGAGAAATATCAATAACCTCAGATATGCAGATGACACCACCCTTATGGCAGAAAGTGAAGAGGAACTAAAAAGCCTCTTGATGAAAGTGAAAGTGGAGAGTGAAAAGGTTGGCTTAAAGCTCAACATTCAGAAAACGAAGATCATGGCATCTGGTCCCATCACTACATGGGAAATAGATGGGGAAACAGTGGAAACAGTGTCAGACTTTCTTTTTCTGGGCTCCAAAATCACTGCAGATGGTGACTGCAGCCATGACATTAAAAGACGCTTACTCCTTGGAAGGAAAGTTATGACCAACCTAGATAGCATATTCAAAAGCAGAGACATTACTTTGCCAACAAAGGTTCGCCTAGTCAAGGCTATGGTCTTTCCTGTGGTCATGTATGGATATGAGAGCTGGACTGTGAAGAAGGCTGAGTGCCGAAGAATTGATGCTTTTGAACTGTGGTGTTGGAGAAGACTCTTGAGAGTCCCTTTGAATGCAAGGAGATCCAACCAGTCCATTCTGAAGGAGATCAGCCCTGGGATTTCTTTGGAAGGAATGATGCTGAAGCTGAAACTCCAGTACTTTGGCCACCTCATGCGAAGAGTTGACTCATTGGAGAAGACTCTGATGCTGGGAGGGATTGGGGGCAGGAGGAGAAGGGGACGACAGAGGATGAGATGGCTGGATGGCATCACTGACTCGATGGATGTGAGTCTGAGTGACCTCCGGGAGTTGGTGATGGACAGGGAGGCCTGGCGTGCTGCAGTTCATGGGGTCGCAAAGAGTCGGACACGACTGAGCGACTTATCTGATCTGAGGCTCCTCCATCCGTGGGATTTTCCAGACAACAGTACTGGAGTGGGGTGCCATTGCCTTCTCCCAGGGAAACATCATTACTCCTGCCTAAACTCAACTTGTTATTAGTCTGAATGTAACAGAGGTGGTGAAACTTCCAGAACTTGAGAGAACTTCCAGTCTGTGAAAGATCTAGAAGTTTCTCAGATCTCTAGTCTCTATCGTGCCAGAAAGGAACCTTGCAAAGAAGGATACAAAGACTGACTTCCTAACTTTCCTGCTCTTCCTTTTTGCCATTTTGATGCCTGATGAACAGAATGCTTTGGAATTCTGAAAATATTCCCACAATCACATTTTTGTCCATTTCACTTAATTCCAAATAAAATAGAATGTTTTTATAATAGTTGTCTAGGGTAACTTTTGGGAGCTTCTCTGGTGGCTCAGATGGTAAAGAATCTGCTTGCTATGCAGGAGACTCAGGTTCCATCCCTGGGTTGGGAAGATCCCCTGAAGAAGGGATTGGCTAACCATTCCAGTGTTCTTCCATGGAGAATTCCACAAATAGCGGAGCCTAGTCCATGAGATCAAGAGTCATACATGACTGAGTGACCAACATTCACTTTTTTTTTTTTTTTTCCAGGGTAACTTATTTGCAAACAGTTTTATTTTCCATAATTACATTTATTTAATTTCTACATTATTTCTTTTGGAACTGGAGTTATACACTTTTTTAAAACATGAAATATATATCTGAAATGTATAATGGTATTATTATCAACATACCATTATTGCATCAGATGACAGTAACAGTTTACATTTATTAGACACAAATTTAGCTTCCAGGTCTTTTATCTACAAATTCTAGTCCACACAATACCATTTCTTATTTATGTTATTACCCACCACTAAAAATTGAGGAAAGTTTTTTTTAAATGTATCAAATGTAAATATTCATTATGGTGAAGGACTTTTACATACAATATTTCATTTGCTCTCACAATGTAGACCACAGTCCATTGGCTAGAAAGTAACCAATGACCCACATAACTGTGGAGGGAGAAAATTACAATCTAGCTGTGTGCCATGCAGAAAAGGAAAATTGATTTATGGATCACATGTCATTGTGACTGCAGCAGTGTTGTACTCTGTGCTAAAGAAATAATTTCAATATATGAGAAGACAGAAAAATATAGCAATATTCTCCCCCTTGCCACTTATTTTTTAAAATTAACCTATAAAACTATAATACCAGAATAATTAATGAGAATATTATTAAGAAAAATTCAAGTCAAATTCACTCATGAACATAAATGCAAAATACCTAACTGAAATGTATATATCATTTTAATATAGGATCCTAAAAGCCTTTCATGTCCTATAATTCAACAGTCTTTCATACACAAACATGATATTCAGTAGTAAGTAACCAAAATTCTTCCCTATTTCTATTCAGTATTACACTGGAGGTCTGTGCCAGTTGTATAAGGCAAGGTAAATAAAAGGTGTAAAAATCTGAACAGAAGAAACAAAGTTGTCATTTATTGCAGATAATACATAGAATATACAAAAGAATAAAAATCTCCAAAGAGTAAATTGTTAGGAATGAGTATAGTAAGAGTGTAGATAGAAAATTAATGTACAATAATCTGTTGCATTTCAAAAATAGTAGCAAAAAGAGTTAAAATGAGTCTTTTTTAACAAGTGTATAATTTATATTAACATCAAAACCTAAAGTAACTAGAAATAAATCCAACAACATTGGTCCAAAATCTTTATGAAATGACTTGTAGAACTCTATAGAAATACATTTTTCAAAAAGCAAATACACAGATATATTCATGGCACAGAGGGCTCAATACTGTGAGTGTCACTTTTCACTTAATTCATCTGTAGAGCTAATGCTTTTAAATTTTTTAACTTTTAATGGAATTTTTCAAAGTGAATGAAAAATTTATATGAAAATGCAAAGGGCCCAAACCATCAAGATACGCTTGAAAAGCAAGCTGGGCACACTTTCCCTATCAGACATGAAGACTTAAAAAGCACTATTGATGAGAGGAGTGTCTACTGATGCAGGGATGTAAAAATTGTCAAATGAGTAGAACACTGAATATAGTAAAAAATTACATGCCAAAAAGGCATTTTACTGAGAAAGACCTGAACTTTTCAGTATATGAATGTGGAACAATTGATTATACATAGAGGGAAAAATTAAATTGGATCATTACCTTATAAAAAAATCCATTCCAGGTGACTCTTAGTTATAAATGTGAAAAGCAAAATTATAAAGATTCTAAAATTAATGTGAAGAATACTTTTATATCCTCAGAATTTCTTAAACAAAACAGACTATAAATTATAAGATTGAAGGCAGGAGCAGAAGGGGACGACAGAGGATGAGATGGTTGGATGGCATCACCAACTCAATGGACATGAGTTTGAGCAAGCTCCAGGAAATGGTGAAGGACAAGGGAAGCCTGGCATGCTATAGTCCATGGGGTCGCAAAGACTCAGACATGACTGAGCGACTGAACAACAACATAAACTATAAATTATAGAAAAGATTAGTAAATTTAGTTACGTTGGATTTAACTTCTTTTCACCAAGAGATACCACATATGGAAATGAAAAATAGAAATTATAATTGTTATAACCACATATAATTGGCTGAGTGAATTGCTACAACATTAAAAAAAAAAAAAAAAAAACACCTCATACAGAAGGATAATAAACAGCCTTAAAGAAGTCTAAGCTAAAGATGTAGTCAGAAAAGCACTCATGGACCTCATGGACTTTAAGATAACCTGACAAAAGATGCTCAATTCTATTAGTATCCAAGGACATGCAAATTAAAACCACTATAGCGTACAACTTTTGACCATAAAGCTAGCAACATTTAAATGTATAACAACTGGATCAGATAAAGCATAGCCTTCTAGTTTAGACTAAGGATTTGAGACTTTATTTTGTTAGTAAGAGGATCCTTTGAAGAGCTGAAAATAAAGATGTGATCAGATTAAAGTTCTGGAAAAATTCCTGTCCTGTATGGAGCCTGGAAAAAAATTGTTGACCGTATCAAATATTGGTGAGAATGTGGAACAAGGGGAAATCTCATCCTCTGGCGAGCAGAGAGTCAATTGACAGAACTGATTTGGAAAATAGTTTGACATTTTCCTGCATATTTGAAGATATGAATTTATTCTCATCCTGAATTCCACTCTTGATCCATACTTTAGAGAAATTCTTTTTCATGTTTACCTGTAAACTTATACAAAATAATTTAGAGCAACTTTAAATGAAAACAACACAAATGTTCATCTAATATAGATTGGATAAGTAAATCATGATATGTGCACACATGCTCCTCTTGTCCAGGGAATTCTTCAAGCAAGAATACTGGAGTGGGTAGCCATTCCATCTCCTGGGGATCTTTCCAACCCAGGGATCAAACATGGGTCTCCTGCATTGCATGCAGATTCTTTACCATGTAAGCCACCAGAGAAGCTTTTATCATATTTTGCTACAAGGGAAATGAACATACTACAGCTATACACAACAACATAGAAAAATTATATCAACACAATATTGAGTGAAAGAAGTGGATATGGAATTTATGCAATGTGATTCTATTTTAACAAAGTCCCAATTGGGCCAAGCTAAATAATGTATTGTTTAAATCTTCATGCATAGAAGGAAGGAAAGAAATTAGTTATCGCATATATGATTATGATTACATCTGTGGGAAGGAAAGGAAATTCATTTGGGAGGGATACACAGGAAGCTGCTAAGACATTACTAGCAGTATTCTTTTACTTAACTTGGATGATGGCTCTACGGGTGATTGCTTTATTTTTATTCTTCAAATTATATATCATTGTCTATACTTCAGTGTGCATGATATATTTCACAAGAAAAAAAAAGGAAGTTTTGTAGGTCTATTTTGATGGACTGTGTGTGTGAGAAAGTTGCTCAGTCATGTTCGACTCTTTGCGACCCCATGGACTATACAGTACATGGAATTCTCTAGGCCAGAATACTGGAGTGGGTAGCCTATCCCTTCTCCAGGGGATCTTCCTAATCCAGGGATTGAACCCAGGTCTCCCACATTGCAGGCAGATTCTTTACCAGCTGAACCACAAGGGAAGCCCTTTGATGGATTATGCCAATGTTTTTTATCTTTCCTGTCTGTACCACCCCCCCCCCCAGAAAAAAATTATCTTATTTAGATCTAGTTTAATTCTCAGTGAAAATTTAAAAATAGGTTTCTTTTATTGGAACTCATAAGAATGTATCCCACAAAGATCTAATAGCTTAACATTTATCTGCATGTAAAAGAATTATAACATTTAAAATAATGTCTTCTACATCCTGGAAGTGATTAATTTATCTGGAATTTATATTCGATATGATATTTTTAATTTTTTTATTGAGTATAATGTGATTGAGTATCATATAGCAAACAATAGTAAAGCAAACCAAAGCTTCTTACATCTGTGTAGAAAATTCTTTTGCGCAAGGTAATGATATGGTAACAACAAATATTTATGGAGGAAGTAGTTTGTCCATATATGATATTGTTTAATACTCACAGCACAGTAGGAGGGATATACAATTAGTATCCTTATGTTTCAATGTGGAAATACAATGTTGACATTTGTTGGAAATCAAGACAAGGAAATTAAGTAACTTCCCAGGTAAGAAAAGGACAAATACCGTATAATATAATGGCACCCCACTCCAGTACTCTTGCCTGGAAAATCCTATGGATGGAGGAGCCTAGAAGGCTGCAGTCCATGGGGTCGCTGAGGGTCGGATATGAAAACTGAGCGTCTTCACTTTTACTTTTCACTTGCATGCATTGGAGAAGGAAATGGCAACCCACTCCAGTGTTCCTGCCTGGAGAATCCCAGGGACGGGGGAGCCTGGTGGGCTGCCGTCTATGGGGTCACACACAGTCGAACACAACTGAAGTGACTTAGCAGTAGCAGTATAATTTACATGAAGAAGCTAAAAAAAAACAAAGAAGCAGAGAGCAAAATAGTGTTTACCAAGGGCTGGTGAGTTGAGGAGGAGTAGTGAGAATGAGCTGAAGCTCCAATACTTTGGCCACTTGATGCAAAGAACTGACTCACTGGGAAAGACCCTGATGCTAGGAAAGACTGACGGCAGGAGGAGAAAGGGACAACAGAGGATGGGATGGTTGGATGGCATCACTGACATGGTGGACATGAGTTTGAGCAAGCTCTTGGAGTTGGTGATGGACAGGGGAGCCTGGTATGCTGCAGTCCGTGGGTTCACAAAGAGTCAGACAAAACTGAACAACTGAACTAAACTGAAGTGAGAATGAGTGATGTTGGTCAAAGGGTGCAATCCAGTTATAAGATTAACAAATTTGAGGGTCTAATGTGTAGCAATGATAGCTAATAATACTGTATTTTATACTTGAAAGTTGCTAAGAGAGTAGATCTTAAATGACCTCAGTACAAAAAAGAAATGGTAAATATGTGATGGGATGCAAGTGGTAGCTAAGGCTTTAATGATAATCATTTTGTACTTTGTAAGTGTAGCAAGTCAACACATTTGTGTATCTTAAATTTACACAACGTTATGTGCAATAAAACTACTGGGAGGGGGGCGGAGTGGGGGTAGAAATTAAGTAAATTTCCTAAATCAGTTGACAACCTGAGTATTTGGAGGTGATTTCTAACTCTTAAGCTGTCCTAAACCAGAGCCGATCCTTTTTATTACTACAGGGGCTGCAAGCCATTATTTGAGGGCAAAGACTTGTGGTTCGTTTTTTTTTTTCTGTTTCTTTTTTGTCTGGCACAGGGTTAATCATTTTTTAAGAAATGAAATGCTTTTGTGAGACTACTTGCTCATCCCCAAACCTATAGAGCCCACCGTCGTCTCACCTTGGTGATCATATTTCAGTGACACACATCCCCGCCCCCAAACTCCTGCTAATGTTTCTATTTTTGACCAGTTTTCTCCCAACAGCTGGACTTTATAAGTACTCAGGGAGTTAGGTAAAGAAAGCTGCATTTCACAAGTGAGGAAACCAATTCTCAGTGATAATGTGATGAACCAGAGTCAAACAATTAAGTATTTTTTGAAATTGCTTTATTTCTCAATGTAATATATAGGAGGAGGAGTAGTGAGAAGGAGTGATGTTGGGTGTGGGGGGGAAATTAAATAAAATAAATTTCTCAGTCAGAAAATGAAATCTGATACACCCTCCAACGAGAATTAATTTGTCGGATTTCTTTCTCTGCCTCAGGAAAAAAAAAAAAAAAGTGAATTTCACTGCTGTCACAGGCATCCTGGCTCTGCTTTCATCTCACTGGACCTTTTGCCTTCTCTGGAAAAAGAAACTTAACACCATTCCACAAGAAAGGATTTTTCCTTCCTAGATTTCCTGATGTGAAATCCATTCCCCTAATGTTTTCCATCGTCTTAAGAGTATAATATGTCTAAATAACATTTGTTCTCCTGCCTCTCAGAAACACAGAAAAGGGAACGGTGACTTTTGTCTTAGTTCATTGAAAACTATGGCTTTATTACTATTAACTTTTTAATTCAGATAATGAAAATAATATTCCTCTGTCTGGGAAAAACAAGTTATTTCCTGTGTACCTTCAAGATAGAGTGTGGGAGGAGGGATTGAGTGGGAAGGAAAGAGGATTCGGTGGAGAAAAGTAATGGAAAAGAGCAAATTACTGGCATTTCCGAGGATCAAAAAGAGCCTAACATAATTTTAGTTGACATATCGAGTCATTCTCTGTTTCTCCAACCTGTAGGTCATGATTTCAGCTTTCAAGCTTTATGTAAGACATACAGATATCCAGCGCTGGCACAAAGCTTTGCCTAGCTGCACGAGCATAAAGCGTCTCTGTGCTTAGAACTCTAAGTAGTGCAGCCCTCGGTCAGCATGATCAAAGACCTGCTCTCTATCAGCCTGAGAAAATGCAGGAAAAATTACTGATAGGTCATTTTCCCAGGGGATACATTTGAAAACACTTGGCAAACTTACAAAGAAACTAGCAATAGTGTATGAAGGCAAACATACTATGCAGGTGCCATTGAGTATTTTAATATTAACAGCGTCTCTTAGAGAAGATAGCTGAATGACTTCAACTGATTTATCTGCAGTTGATTGCCATGAACCAGGTACTGGATTTCAGTTTGAGCCAGTGACTTAGAATTGTTAATACAGATTTACAGGCTGGTGAAACCAGATATTTCCTTTAAGGGAATGACATTCTCATGCAATTTGATTAACACAACTACCAGAAGTTCATCACAATATGGTAACAATTTTAATAATGGCAACCTGCCAACTTTAGCAGTTGTGGAAGGATTTGGCCTCACTGAATTTTCCCAAAGAAACTTTAAACAGAAATGAGCCAAGATCTTTTGAAAAGTGTCAAGTCACCATCATCAATAAAGAGGAAAGGAATTTATTAATCTGAGTCACTAGAGTCTTTACCAACATGAATTCATGGTGAGCTGGTTTATGAATGCAAGCTTTATAGGGCACTGTATTGGGAATACAGATAGATGCCCTGAGCTTTCCTTCCCCTCTCCAAAAATGCACCACTATTCTAAAGTTGATGGATGGGCCCCTTGGTCTCATTGTAATATTTTTATTACATGAAGTACAGTGTATTAAATTGTAGCTTTTCAAAATACCCACGAATGTTCTCATTTTGGAATTTGGCTTTTTCCTTCCATTCAAACCATATATCTATGCTAGTAAGGATATTTAATGGCTACTTGTATACTGTTCACTGTATGATTTTTCCATGTTCTTGGAAACAAATTACTTCATGATATTTACTATTGCTGTCAGTACCATACTGAACATTCTTATACTTAACATCATCTACAAGTGTCAGCATTAATCTCTTCCTCTTGTATATGCACAATAGATACAGCCAAACTGTTCTCCAAAGGGTCTATACCAAGTTTTATTTCCACCAGGATAAGAGATACCATTTCTTCACATCGTCTCCAACACCTGGAGTTTCTAGGCTTTTTATAAAGTTTCATAAAAGAGAAGAATAGGACATTTTCTTTCATTATTTTTTAAATTAATACTTGTGTCCCCCTTCACTACCAGTGAAGTTGAACATCATTTCAGAAGTTTATTGCCCATCTTGATTTCCTCTTCTGTCACATGGCTGTTCACATCCTATGACCATTTTTCTTATCTATTTCTTGTCTTCTTTAACATGATTAGTCAGAATTCTGGTTGTGTATTTTTTGTCTGTGTATTTAGGTAAATCTTGACCCACCCTGTTGTTTGACTTTTGACTTTGGTTATGGGTCTTTTGAAGTTTGAAATGTGATTTTATTGAGTACATCAGTCTTTAAATTTATGATCACTGTTTTTTTGTTATGGAAGAAATTTACAAATGCCATTTTTTCATATATTATGTTTCCATTTGTATTTGTCTGTCACTCTGCCCACAAATAAAGACACATTTTACTTCTGTTCAACTTTTAAAACTCCTCTTTCTTTTATTTTTATTGTTTTAATTTATATTTTAAGGAGAGAGTGGGATGATTTGAGAGAATAGCATTGAAATGTATACTTTTATTTTTTAACTTTTCTATTTAAGGTCTATAAATTATAAAGTAGGAGAGTTCCTATTTTGATTCTGACTTCAGCAGCATATGGTACATTATATTAATGGATTTTTTAAAAATACTTAAAAATATCATTTTACTTATGTGGCAGTATGTACTTATTCATGATACATTTTTGTGGTTTGTAATAGCACTTATTTAAAAAGTAAATATGAAATTCAAAAGCTATGAGGACTACTTCCTGAATATCTAAATTTTATTAACCAAAACTCTTACCTCAATATCCCATTTGCTTTCATCATATCATATATCCCAGTTTGCAGTTATTTTGTTTTGCTTGTTTGTCTTGGGTCTGTTTTGTTCTTAGGCTCTTAGCTCCCTGAGGACAGTTTAGCACTTCTAACTTACCCATCTTTGTCTGATTGCCCAGTGTCAACCCAGTGTACAATACCAAGCTCGTGCTTAGTAAACCTGCTTGAGGAGTGAGCACTCTAGGTTAGTCTGTGCTGTGGGACCCACAAACACACAAACGCATGTGCACACACACACACACATGATGACAGGCTGCCTTCTCCTTCAATTTTACCACAATCTCTGCAGCCTGTGTTCCTTAGCCTGCTGACTTCATTCCCCCAAAGGGATAAGTCAGTATTCTGCTGTCTGCATGGACTTTACACTATGCCGAAAGTCTGAATTAGGCTTCAGTTTCTATATTTTCAGGGTACATATTTTTGTCAAGCCACAAAATCTGTATTAGGAATATTCTGAAATCAGGGGCAGTGAGGAGTGATGGCCGAGAGGAGACACTTATGACTTCAGACACAAACTGGCTGGGTCATTTTAGGCAACTTGCTACATGCTTATCTCACTGAGTACTATCTTCGCTGTGCTGTGGGAATTATAATACCTATCTCATCAGATATTGCCAGCTATGTGCTGATTAAGTGATAAATTCATAGCCAATATTATTCAGTGCTTATTCTGTGCCTGGAATTATTATTAGGACTTTGTCTGTATGGACTCATTTAACCAATGAAATCATGTGAATGTGCTCCATGCCTGGCTCAGTGTTTGGCACCAAATAAATGATAAATAAAAATGGATTAAAAAAAAAAATCTCTCAATGGGGAATTAGGCTAGAGCGGAAACTTAATCATAGAGAGGAAACTAGTAGACAGGAAGCTAATGTGTATCAGACACATTAAAAATAGAATTACAATAGTTTAAATATGAATGACATAGTTGTTGCTTTTCAAGAGCTCCTGGTCTATCTGGTATTACATGTAGTGGGCTTCATCAAAGAAATGATGTCAAGATTATAATTTTTATATAGAGTCTACTGGTATTTATGACTTTTTTTTACATGTGAGAGGCAAAGAATACTAATTTACAAAATAAATATTTTAAATTACACTATGTTCACTTAGAGACAGCAAGATTAGACGGTTAAAACAGGATATTCTCTTTTAGGTGATTATAAAGTATAAAAGTGCAAACAATAATTTAAGTAAGGTTCCAATTTTCTTTTCCTTTTGGTTGCAAGGACTGGAGTCACTCAGAAAATTGACTCTGTGGGTGGGGCAGCCCTAGAGTGGAGACAATGGAATCACAGAAAAGAAAGGGGGAGGGAGTCCTGAGTTCCTCACCACAGTGAGTCTTTGTTAATTAAGCCTTACATTCCTATCCAAGTCAAACAGTTCCGCAGAGTGATTTAAGAATTAGTCAATAAAAGCTCTCTGTCTTGGTCAGTGGTCAGGCTTGCTTAGACTGAAAGAAAATAAAAGAGAAGCATTTCTCCTCAAGCTTTAATTGCTCATAAGCAATGCATGATAGTTTACTCAAAGGCCTGTGGAATTACTAGGGCTGAGCTGGTTTCTGCATTACATAAGTGTAGGCAACACAGCTTTTTTAAACAGTGGATGGATTTCCTTAGTGTACGGCTTGTGAAAAGTGCTGGTCTCTGAGGATTGTGATTCTAAATAGGAGTGATTCAAGCTGTTTCAGACCTGGATGGTTCATAAGTGGTGTCTTTTTCCCACTTTATAGTGATAGCTATCTGATGGCTCAGATGGTAAAGACTTCACCTGCAAGTGCAAGAGATGCAGGTTTGATCCCTGGGTTGAGAAGATCTTCTGGAGAAGGGAACGGCCGCCTACTCCAGTATTCTTGCCTGGAGAATCCCATGACAAGAAGAGCCTGACAGGCTACTGTCTATGAGTGCACAAAGAGCTGGACACGACTGAGTGACTAACATTTTCCCCACTGTATCCTGAATCTATTTCCACATCTATATTTTATTGACTACAATCAACTTACTCTTTGAAGGGTTAATTTTATCTGGATCCTATTGGCTTAGAGCTTGTTGAAGTTTAGTGTCATCCTAGAACATATCATTTGTTTTCCTTTCTTTCTTTCATTCATTGAGCCTGTAAGTATTTATGAAGCATCTGCTGTGTGTCTCTCACTGCCCCAGGTAGTCAGGTGCAGTTCTAAGGCTTTTAGGCCTCCCGTGAGTGGCTTCCCAAGTGGTGCAGTGATGAGAATTTCACTACTAATGCAGGAGACATGGGTTTGACCCCTGGCTCAGAAAGATCCCTGGAGTAGGAAATGGCAACTCATTCCAGTATTCTTGTCTGCCAAAATTCTATGGACAGAGGAGCCTGGCGGGCTATATTCGAGGAGGTCACAAATAGACATGATTGAGCATTATGCATGTAATAGCTACAGTAGCTCTGTGCCTGAAATGCTTTCATAATTCCTTCACCACAGACCTGGCCGACTTCTACACATGCACAACTCAATTTAAATATTACTTCTTCAGGAAGACTCTCAAATTCCCTTTCTCATCCTAGATTAAGCCTCCAGTACATACATTTTTATAACTCATTATGTTCTCTTCAAAGCACTGATTATAATGTTAATGAAGTTATATAAGGAGGCTCACTAAGCTATAAGCTCTCTTGGGACAAGATTCATGCCCTTTCTGATATACCATCAGATTTCCAGTGTTTTCAAAGAGTGCCTGTGATAGATAAAATGCTATCATATATTTCTACCTGTTAGGAAACTTTCTGTGAGGTAGATTGACTTCAGTTTGGATTTTTGACCCTTTAATGTATCAGTATTATATGGTATAATGGCACTTCAATTTCGTGTATGCCTGGCCCTCCTCTCTAGTCTTCTAAGTCACTGATCCCAATGTCCCACAAATGCCCCAGTCTCATCCTTTGAAGGACAAACCCCTATACACTCCCCTACCCTGCCATCAACCTTTACACATGCATGTGTACTTGTTCAGCTTCATTGTTTACATTATTCCTCTTATCACATTTGTATATTTGTTTAGCTCTTTCTCTATGCCTGCAGGTCTAGAGAAATTAAGAGGATGCCCAGATAAGCTTCTTTGAGCACTCAATGACAATAAAACAGCATCAAATATCTTGTATGACCCAGTTTCTCCCCATCCCACTCAATCTGACATTGTGCCATTTTCACCAAGTACCTGCCCTGGAAAGCCTGTTTTGCCTCTGAGTTCTTTTCTTTTAACTAGTTAAAATAATTTCTATGTTTCTTTATTTCCATTTCAACTTTTCTTCCTTTATACCTCTGCCTCAGAGCCAGCTATATAACTTGTACAGAGGAAAAATTATGAATTTCAAAACCCGGAAAAAAGGGCATTCAACCACACTGGGAATCTTAATACAGGGCCTTGTGCCCTTGCAAGAAGCTGGCCTAGTCCCTCTTTAGTTTCATCCCCTTCTTTTCCTCAGTCTCATTCTCTCTACCCTCTACTTTCTTCTCTCTGACAAGCACCATCACGTGTCTTTTCTTTCCCCAAGAATATTTCTTCCTCTTGTATCAGCCAGATTGGAATCAATCATTGAAAATTACAAGTGAAATATGAAGTCCTGTGGTCCTATCTGATTTTGTGGGCAAAATCAACATTAATGTCACTGAATGCTTGTTATTTTATTTTAAAACTGTGTTCTTTGAATGAACTTCCAAGTTATAATGACTTGCCTAACCCCATTTACAGGGTCTAGCTTTAATTTTTAAATAAATCACTGCCAGACATTTCTTCCAGGACAGCTAACGTACATTTCTGTTCTTACTTTAAAAATTGGGCAGAGGGTGACAGGTACCAGGAAGTCACTTAGGGTGCACCCACTTCTCTGGTATCTAGTTTCCTTGTTTTACTCCCTGCCCACCAACTCAAACTGTGCTTTTTCTCCTGACCCCCACATAACATAATTGGCTTATATGACATCTCACTATCATGGGTTCTGCAATCAGCACCCACCCCCAAGAAGTCCATGCACCCAGGGATCTGGTCTACTTGTCCTTGGCCTCAGTCTTACATTCTGTGACAACCCATAGCCCCTGTTCGATCTCTGTGCTCTATCCTTCTGTACTTCTATATGGTTGAGCACCATCTCTGCTTTGCAACAAACTGAGCTTGTTCCTGGTTTTACAGGAAATACATTCCTACCCAGTGTTCCGGGTTCTAAAGCCATGGCTGGTAGGTAGGGCACATCATACTCCCTGTCTTTACCCATCCTCCTTCTCATTCATTCTCTTCTTATCTCTGCCCCTGAACATCCCGTATATCCCTCCTCTTTCCTGTAATCAAAAAGAGCATTCCTCCTCTTCTCATGCCAAACAAGAATTGTTTTACTCGCCTACTAGCCCCTTGAGGTTTTGTATTCTATCCTCAAGTCTTCATGAATTTGTCTAAATACAGTCCACTTCCTAAGATAGATTTATTTTACACATGTTAATATAATCATTTGTTTTATCTAGCCATACCTATATTATCTTGTTACTAGAGTTAGCTACTCCTGTATTCCATAACTTCAGAGACCAGGAAGTCTAGATTTTTTCAAATTTCAAATATTTCCCCCCAGACTTCATTAGCGTTCTCTACTTACACTTTCAGATGTTGTCTAGATTTTAATTGGAAAATATACTCCTCATGGGACACCTCTGTTAGGTATTGACGGTAGGTTCTCCATGTTGTTGTTGAGCTGCTCTGTCGTGTCTGACTCTTTGGCGACCCCGTGAACCATAGCCTGCCAGCCCCTCTGTCCATGGGATTTCCCAGGCAAGAATGCTGGAGTGGATTGCCATTTCCTTTCCCAAGATTTTCTATAACAGATATGTATCAGAAGAGATCCCAGCCCCCAAATAAGACCGTGATAAACTATTCAGGACTGAAGTGCTTATCTTCCCTTGATCCTTCATTAGCTTCTGACATTTTCCTTGGCATTTGTTTGATTTTGAGTTGCATACTTGTTTCCCATGAAATATGCTTTACTTTATATCTGTCTTATACCATGACCATGCCCTTAGACTGCTTTCTATTACAGAAACCTGTTGATAGTTTGTCCCATAGAACATTTTTTTCTGTGTTTGAATATAACGTATGTTCAATGTATTAAACTTGGAGACTATAAAATATAAAATAAATAGCCATTTCTAGTCTTGCTTCCAAGAAATACCAACTGTTAACACTGTTTAATATATATTCTTAACATTTTTTTCTAGATATTACTTTGTACAAAGCAAGTCACTCAGATATATAATTTTGTATTCTATCTTTATTCATATAACTTTATATCATGATGATTTTTTTTCATGTGTCTTAACCTAGTTTTCAAGAAATCAGAACCTGGGGCTTTATTTTAGAGAATAATCTAGGGATCAGAACAGGGGAGGGCAAATGAAGTAGAGAAGGATGGGGAAAAGCTAGTATAAAGATGTAATAGTGACCTCCCTGGTGGTCTAATGGTTAAGAATCTGCCTTCCAATGCAGGGGACACAAGTTCAACCCCTGGTCAGAGAACTAAGATCCCACATGCCAAGGGTAACTAAACCTACGCGCTGCAACTAGAAATGTCTGCAGGCTGCAACAAAGACCCAACACAGCCAAAAAAGAAGAAAAAGAAAAAAATGTGATAGCAAAGTGACTGATAAATGCACCACTTACGTGGCCCTGGGGTCCATTCCCATTGTTTCTTAGGGCTGCCTGGTGTGGGTCTCAATGTGGCAGCAACCTACAGTCTATTTTCTCGTTGTGTCATCTCACCTGTGAACCAAGCTCAAGTTCATTTCTTCTCCACTGACTGTAAAGGAAAATCCCCATGTGGCCCTTGATGTGAGTTGGAGCCAAGATATCAGAACAATAGGTGGTGAGTAACATGAAGTCTGATTACCTGCTACTCTGGTGGAACACCTGACACCCACTCCCCAGAGTATAATCAAATGGAACTGCTACCCTGCTTTATGGCTCATTTCTGATAACACAACGTTCAAAATGGGCTGTTCCTAAACAGGTGGTCACTTCCTAAACCACAGTTACTTAGTCTCTTTGAGGGCTTGGGTATGCTGGGAACCGCTTATCAAACAGAGAGTAATTTTTGTCCATGAAGGCATAGTTTTGCTCCATAATTCTAGGAATTTGTGATGTGCATTTTTTGTTGAGATTTTCTAGGGACTCCACAGAGCACCCTATTCCACTATGGACACCTCTGAAACCACTATTGAAATAACTGGCCAAAGGCTCCAGGTGACACAGGAGCATACACCTCTGCCTGTATGTATGTCAGATTCCTCTCTTACTCTAAGTGCCAGTCAAAGGTCTCCAAATACAGGGGCTTGAGCAAAGGTATCATATGTGCTTGTTCCAAAATTCTGAGTGCAAGTGTTTGGCCTCTTTTTTCTTGATGTAAGGTGCAGATGGAACCACTTCCTTTGCCTTAATGGCCCCAGGTCACCAGGTCCAGACAGTGTTAGTCACTCGGTCATGTCTGACTCTTTGCGACCCCGTGGCCTGTAGCCCACCAGACTCCTCTGTCTATGGAATTCTCCAGGCAAGAATCCTTGAGTGGGTAACCATTCCCTTCTTCGGGAGATCTTCCTGACCCAGGGATCAAACATGATTCTCCTACATTACAGGCAGATTCTTTACCATCTTAGCCACCAGGGGAGCCACTAGGTCCAGAATTTCACTAATGTGGCAACAGTGAGGGTTTGTAGATCTTGTTTCTACCTCTCTGACATACATGTGTCTTACTAGGGCATTTAGCAAACTTGCTGCTTCTTACTCACAGGATCATATTAGTAGGATATCATCAAATTATTGGACCAGTTTGTTCACTCAGATGTCAAAATGATCAAAGACTCTATAGACTATACTAGGGAGAAAGAGGATAACAGATCTCTGCAGAAAGATACTGAAAGTATACTGCTATCCCCACCATATGAAGCCAAAATGCTTGCTGCCATCTAACAACTTGATATTCCAACTCCAAAATGCTGGCCTAAAAGTCTTCTGTCTAGGACATTCTAAGTCTTATTGGTTTCTTCAGAAAGCAAAGCTTGAGGCAAAGCCTTATGTGCTTTTACTTTATTAGAAAGTGTAGCTCTAGGGAATAGGACTAAGGAGAAAAGAAGTGAAACAGGTAGAACCAATATTAAGTTTTCATCTCAGTCCTGTGGAAACATTTCCCAAGAGAGCTTATAAGCTACAGCATGAGTTGTCAGTCATGGGGGAGAAAAGGGAAACAAATTTATCTACTAGCTACTCTCTCTTCCAGGTCAATAGTCTGTCCATAATCTGCCCCATAGCATGCAAACTCTCTCACGTGAGTGTGGGTGTGAGCAGGCTTCCTGGTAAGCCACACCTCACGGTCAACAGGAAAACCTTGCAATAAAAGGCAAGAGGCCATATATTAGACATGAACCAAATTGTGTTAACTTGAGCTAGTGGGAATCGCTTAGAACTTAGGCCAAGTTGATTGCTGCAGCAGAGTTAGAGATTTAATAAAAGGCAAGGCTAATAGGTGAATAGGATCTGAACTATGGCATGAGTAATGTGATACATCATGCTATTGAAGATGCTTTAAAGCTAGTATTTCCATCAGATCAGATCAGTCGCTCAGTCGTGTCCGACTCTTTGCGACCCCATGAACCGCAGCACGCCAGCCTCCCTGTCCATCACCAGCTCCCGGAGGTCACTCAGACTCACACCCATCAAGTCAGTGATGCCATCCAGCCATCTCATCTTCTGTTGTCCCTTTCTCCTCCTGCCCTCAATCCCTCCCAGCATCAGAGTCTTCTCCAATGAGTCAACTCTTCGCATGAGGTGGCCAAAATACTGGAGTTTCAGCTTTAGCATCATTCCTTCCAAAGAAATTCCAGGATTGATCTCCTTCAGAATGGACCGGTTGGATCTCCTTGCAGTCCAAGGGACTCTCAAGAGTCTTCTCCAACACCACAGTTCAAAAGCATCAATTCTTCGGCGCTCAGCCTTCTTCACAGTCCAGCTCTCACATCCATACATGACCACAGGAAAGACCATAGCCTTGACTAGGCGAACCTTTGTTGGTAAAGTAATGTCTCTGCTTTTGAATATGCTATCTAGGTTGGTCATAACTTTCCTTCCAAGGAGTAAGTGTCTTTTAATTTCATGGCTACAGTCACCATCTGCAGTGATTTTGGAGCCCAGAAAAAGAAAGTCTGACACTGTTTCCACTGTTTCTCCATCTATTTCCCATGTAGTGATGGGACCAGATGCCATGATCTTCGTTTTCTGAATGTTGAGCCTTAAGCCAACCTTTTCACTCTCCACTTTCACTTTCATCAAAAGGCTTTTAGCCCCTCTTCACTTTCTGCCATAAGAGTGGTGTCATCTGCATATCTCAGGTTATTGATATTTCTCCCTGCAATCTTGATTCCAACTTGTGTTTCTTCCAGTCCAGCATTTCTCATGATGTACTCTGCATATAAGTTAAATAAACATGGTGACAATATGCAGCCTTGACGTACTCCTTTTCCTATTTGGAACCAGTCTGTTGTTCCATGACCAGTTCTAACTGTTGCTTCCTGACCTGCATACAGATTTCTCAAGAGGCAGATCAGGTGGTCTGGTATTCCCATCTCTTTCAGAATTTTCCATAGTTTATTGTGATCTACACAGTCAAAGGCTTTGGCATAGTCAATAAAGCAGAAATAGATGTTTTTCTGGAACTCTCTTGCTTTTTCCATGATCCAGCGGATGTTGGCAATTTGATCTCTGGTTCCTCTGCCTTTTCTAAAACCAGCTTGAACATCAGGAAGTTCACGGTTCACATACTGCTGAAGCCTGGCTTGGAGAACTTTGAGCATTACTTTACTAGTGTGTGAGATGAGTGCAATTGTGCGGTAGTTTGAGCACTCTTTGGCATTGCCTTGAAAATTTCAAGCTTTTGGACAGAACTGAACAGTGTGAACAAGTCTGATGATGAAGCTCGGACTAAATTCTTAAAGTATCTTAGTTTCATAGTCCCTTGTCCCATTTGAATATATGAAGCACCAGAACTGGAGCCAAGGTCTGAACAGATTATGTAACAGCAAGAACTATAATTTAATCACATCATATCATATTGCACTATGTAACATTCTATATTTGCCTGTTGATATGTAACAGTTTATTACAAGCATTATTTCCTAAGACTTATGTGGTATAAGGCGAGGCGCTCTTAGTGCGCCGGTCGCGGGAAGGCGAGGCGCACTAAGAGCGCGGCCGAGAGGAGCTACCCCACGACCGAGGAAGGACGGCGGTGAGGGCCAGCGCACTAAGCACGGCCGAGAAGAGCTACCCCACGACAGAGGTCATGAAGGGCGGCAATGAGGAGTATTTCCGTAGATATACAATATACTTCATTTCATTGTTCCACTGGTGTGCCCTGATCTATTATTGTAACATTCCCTAGTTGTTAGATATTTTCTCTTCCCTTCAATTATTAATATATTCTCAGTAATTTTTATATGAAAATAGGTATTCATTATAGAACAATTTTAAAAAATTAGTTACAGGCTTTAAACAAAAAATACATAATTGCACACACTGACACTGACTTGGTAGCATGGAAACACTTGAGCCCAAAGTGAAGTGAATTTGTCTTGGATGAATTTATATATAATAAATTCTTATGACATGATTCCAAAATATATGTATGAACTGATGTGGCATGATTATAAACATAAGGTAAATTTAAACACTGGTATTACTTTACATGATTTTATTTTATTTTTTTAAATTTATTTATTTTACTTTACAATATTGTATTGGTTTTGCCATATATCAACATGCATCTGCCATGGGTGTACACGTGTTCCCCATCCTGAAACCCCCTCCCACCTCCCTCCCCATACCATCCCTCTGGGTCATCCCAGTGTACCAGCCCCAAGTTTGCTGTATCCTGCATCAAACCTGGACTGGCAATTTGTTTCTTATATGATATTATACCTGTTTTAATGCCATTCTCTCAAATCACCCCCCCACCACCATCTCCCACAGAGTCCAAAAGACTGTTCTATACATCAGTGTCTCTTTTGCTGTCTCGCATACAGGATTGACATTACCATCTTTCTAAATTCCATATATATGCGTTAGTATACTGTATTGGTGTTTTTCTTTCCGGCTTACTTCAGTCTGTATAATAGGCTTCAGTTTCATCCATCTCATTAGAACTGATTCAAATGTATTCTTTTAATGGCTGAGTAATACTCCATTGTGTATATGTACCATGGCTTTCTTATCCATTCATCTGCTGATGGACATCTAGGTTGCTTCCATGTCCTGGCTATTATAAACAGTGCTGCAATGATTACTGGGGTACATGTGTCTCTTTCAATTCTGGTTTCCTTGGTGTGTATGCTCAGCAGTGGGATTGCTGAGTTGTATGGCAGTTCTATTTTCAGTTTTTTAAGGAATCTCCACACTGTTCTCCATAGTGGCTGTACTAGTTTGCATTCCCACCAACGGTATAAGAGGGTTCCCTTTTCTCCACACCGTCTCCAGCATTTATTGATTGTAGACTTTTGGATTGCAGCCATTCTGACTGGCATGAAATGGTACCTCATAGTGGTTTTGATTTGCATTTCTCTGATAATGAGTGATGTTGAGCATCTTTTCACGTGTTTGTTAGCCATCTGTATGTCTTCTTTGGAGGAATGTCTATTTAGTTCTTTGGCCCATTTTTTGATTGGGTCGTTTATTTTTCTGGAATTGAGCTGTAGGAGTTGCTTGTATATTTTTGAGATTAGTTGTTTGTCAGTTGCTTCATTTGCTATTATTTTCTCCCATCCTGAAGGCTGTCTTTTCACCTTGCTTATAGTTTCTTTTGTTGTGCAGAAGCTTTTAAATTTAATTAGATCCCATTTGTTTATTTTTGCTTTTATTTCCAATATTCTGGGAGGTGGGTCATAGAGGATCCTGC
Source organism: Tragelaphus eurycerus (assembly GCA_935064755.1). Classification (NCBI taxonomy): domain Eukaryota; kingdom Metazoa; phylum Chordata; class Mammalia; order Artiodactyla; family Bovidae; genus Tragelaphus; species Tragelaphus eurycerus. The sequence continues at coordinate 4,515,421 of CAKXYN010000015.1, forward strand.
TGTGATTTATGTCAGAGAATGCTTTGCCTATGTTCTCCTCTAAGAGTTTTATAGTTTCTGGTCTTAATCCAGAAACTTTAGATCTTTAATCCATTTTGAGTTTATTTTTGCGTATAGTGTTAGAAAGTGTTCTAGTTTCATTCTTTTACAAGTGATTGACCAGTTTTCCCAGCACCACTTGTTAAAGAGATTGTCTTTTCTCCACTGTATATTCTTGCCTCCTTTGTCAAAGATGAGGTGTCCATAAGTGCATGGGTTTATCTCTGGGCTTTCTATTTTGTTCCATTGATCTATATTTCTGTCTTTGTGCCAGTACCATACTGTCTTGATGACTGTGGCTTTGTAGTAGAGCCTGAAGTCAGGCAGATTGATTCCTTCAGTTCCATTCTTCTTTCTCAAGATTGCTTTGGACTTTACATGATTTTAATTTAAGGTCAATGACTGGAGAGTTGTATTTTTTAAAAAATCTGAGATAAAATATTCTTTAAAAAGCTACTATGTACCTACGTACAATTGAAGATCAAGGATCAAAAAATCCACTCTTGATGAACACATTAAGCAAAGGATACAACCTCCATCACACATCTGTTCCAAAAACAGGATATTTCCAGAAATATACATTTCTTTACAAATAAACATTTCAACATTAATAAATATAGAGAAACCAACAGAATGAGTTCCAAAATATAATCACAGTAATAAAGCTTAGTTTTGAATGACTTATCAATAATTGATTAATATTTAATCCAAGCTTAACTCTTGGGGCTTTGGCATGCTGCTGCTAAGTCACTTCAGTCGTGTCCGACTCTGTGTGACCCCATAGACGGCAGCCCACCAGGCTCCCCTGTCCCTGCGATTCTCCAGGCAAGAACACTGGAGTGGGTTGCCATTTCCTTCTCCAATGCATGAAAGTGAAAAGTGAAAGTGAAGTCGCTCAGTCGTGTCCGACTCTAGCGACCTCATGGACTGCAGCCTACCAGGCTCCTCCATCCATGGGATTTTCTAGGCAAAAGTACTGGAGTGGGGTGCCATTGCCTTCTCCGGGAGCTTTGGCATTAGATACCCTTATAGGTGTGATATTTTCTGGTGATTTTGATTTGTGGCTGAAGTAGAAATACCCAAATTGAATTCAAGCTGGACTTTCTAAGTGGCGTCACTGTGTAATAGAGAAATGGAGGTGCTTCTTTTTCCATTTGATGCCTTTGAAGTCAGTTTTTTTCCTTCCATATTTGTTGAGCCCTTAGTATGTGCCAAGTGCTGAGCTAGAAGTTGGAGATACAAAAATAAATAAGACATAACCCTCTGTCACAAAGAATCCTGATCCAGTGCAGAAACAGCATTACTACGAACGTAGTTGTCTAAGAATCATTTCTCAACATTTCCTATCTACATAATAATTTGCATATGAGGGAATATAACATATTATTTGCAATTGAAATGGCTAGATAGTCCATAACAGGGATTCTATTAATAGTTCTAAAAAAAATAAAACCAAAAACAGGTCAGGTAGGAAGATTATACGGCTTTTGTGGCAGAATGTTTTTCAGAGTTAGGGAACATCGGATCCAATATGATCTCCCAGCAGTAATAACACCACATGGAAAGATAAAATGTTATTGTTCAAGCCTCTCATTTCACTGAGAATTAATTCTCTATGCCAGGATGGAGCTGAGTCAGGTCTCTTCTCTGTTGTCCTGGAGTGAGCTTTTTGGGGTGTGGGGGAAGGAAATTAGCTTCTTCATGGTAAGTATTTAAATATTTCAATGTTGTCCTTAATGTGAATTTGAAAATCCCGTGAGCTGAAAAATCAGAATCTTATACTCAGTGGCTACAGTGACATCGTTTGAGGATGGAGGACATGGGTAAATTGTAATCTGAATTAGGTAGGTATCCTAACTTGAGTCTGCACATATTAAACATATTAACTGCCAAAACACATATTAAACACTGTTTCTTTTGTGGGTTAGCACCTTGATACTGTCTCATGCAACGTAAGTGCTGGTTATAATAATCAAAGAAACATGAGCTCTCTTCAGTGGCTACTTTTCAAAAGGGAGTCATACTCTCTATTCCAAAATCCTGACAGGGATCTCCTAGGAATTACTGGAGTCTGTGTATTTGAAAATCACACTGCTCCTTTATTGCACTTCCTTCCCTAAAGTGATTAAAACCATAAAATCTTATCAAATGGGACAGAGTAAAGGGAGAAGCAGCCAAATTGATATTGGTTGTGGGACTTCTCAAAGCAATAAGGCAAAGTTCTCACTGTTTTCCCCTCTCCATTTCTCCTTCTCTTTCTTTTTCCCTTTCCCCTTATTATCTCTCTTTAAAGTATTATAGTACTATGACCTTTTTCCCATTAGTAAAATTTCAGTTCTTTCAGTTTTGTCCAATTGCCATCCACTCCCCATCTCTTGCATTGTGTTATAAGATAGAAAATTTTCTGCTGGAAAACATATTGTAATTTTGGAATCATAGCAAAGATGACAACTTTCTTAAATTTATCCTATTGCTCATGACATAAAATGTAATCCCATCAAATATATTTGTTTTGTTAAATATGCACCAGCATGTTTCAGCGATACTTTCAAAACTGAGCTTTTTCAGTGGGAGTACTTGTCTGTACTGACAACACCACTTCATCTTTCTGCATTTTCTGGACTGAGCTGTAGATTTTCTAAAAGTCAGAACCAAAAGGCCAAGAGGATAATATTCCTGCTTCCCATTTTCTGTCATGTAGGTCTTATCCATCTCTCTTCTACTAAGTAAATTTGTCTCCGGCTTTCTTTCTCTTAGTTTTGCCTAAATGCCCAAATATGTTCTCGTCTTTTGGACTCAAAAGACACCTTCTGATGTTTCCAATCAGATCATCTGAGACTGATGGGATGTGTGTTCTCTCTCTTGGTTGCTTTGTGAGAGTGTTCTGCTGAAAAAGCCTTGTGTTTCTAAGACAGTGGCACCTGTCCAGCACTCTGCCAATTTTGTCAAGAGGGTCTGACTGAAGCCCTTCATTATCGTCTGTTGGTGAAATAATTTGCCTGAAGGGGAAATGGCTCCTTAATAAGAGGAATGAATGGTGTATTGTTTTTGCCTAATACTCACAGAGCTTCTTCCTTGTAACTTCCATTCCTGGCCTTTGCTTTAGAGTGTCTACCTGCTTGGCAGGCTTCTGTGTGAGAATTTAGGCAGTGGCCATGGGTAGTGCGTTGTGGATGCCAGAGGTACCTGAGGGAACTGAATCACAGAGTAGATCAGAAAGCCTTTTGTGTTTTCTCTAAAAGGAACTAATTATTACAAAACACTTGTGTTTAGATTGGTAGGCCTTTTCTCAGACCCTGAACCTCAATTCAAAGTGAAGCCAAAGGTGCTACTAATGGTGCAGACAGATATTTCAAGAAACAAAGGCTAGTTTTGGGTAGGACAGCTTAGAATAGACATATGTAAAGTATTTGACCTTGTTGACAAAAGTATTTTACGTATCTATCTAAAGGTTGGACTTCCAGTAGCCAGATTTGTTTTCGACTTCCTGTGATGAGGAATGTTTAACACCATGGTGAGATTGCAGCACCCATCCCACCCACCCACAGGATTCCCTGTCTTGAAAATTGAGAAGAGACCAAGAAACAATGAATGGATCCTGTATATGTTGAGAAGTCTAACTTAACTCAGGAACATGGGACATTCATATTTTCCTATGTGCACTTCAAACCAGCGAAAGCCAATTTTCATAGAGGAATGTACATAAGGGAAGTTGAGAGGATTCCACCAAGGTTCTTGATATCTTTTCTGCCCTGAGAGGACTGTCTGAATTCCTTCTTTTCCCCTCAGCTGGAGCTAGCTTGAGTAACTGCCAATTATTTGCAGTTAAGAGTCTTGAATAATAGCTGCCGTCTATGGGGTCACACAGAGTCGGACACAACTGAAGTGACTTAGCAGCGGCAGCACCTTCTTTATACTCCCAGAAATCAAAATCGACAATTTTGCACCAAAAAACCACCAGATGGAAACATTGTATTTTAATAGTATGACACACGTAAAACAGAGTAATTGAGAGTTGACAGTTCCCTTGGATGGCACGCTGGCTCATGCAACAGGCAAGGAAACAAACATAGAAACAAGACGTGTCAAATACTCAAGTTTCTGAGCAGTGCAAATCAATAGCAACTTCAGTGGGAGTAACGTGGGATAAGTTGGATTGACACAAATATTTACACAGAAGAAAACATAGTCATGCAGTGTTATTATAATCATTATTTATGAAAACATGTGTCACTGCAAATCATAGCCTCTGGAGGGATAATTTATAACCAAAGTTATTTTAGTTGCTTTGTACCACCCTCTTTTATAATTGTTTTATTAGGAAGATATTAAATAAAAACAAAATCTCTGAAAACATGGCTCTTCATTTCTTTAAATAAAAAGTTATTCATTTGGCTAAAATATAAACATCCAAGACTTTAAAAATGTACTCATGTTTGTTTATTTTTACTATGGAGACTGCTCATTCTTAAGAGAAAGGAAAATGCTGTGTATGTGTCATCACAACTAATGAAGGGAAGAACTTTATAGGACATTAGAAACTACTCTTGAATTTTTCTCACTTCTTGTCATAAAGTTAAACTACCAGGGTATATTTCAAAGATTATTTTTATTAAATGTCTGGACAAATAGGATTTAATTTCTCCTAAAAATGAAGATAGACTTTTAAAAATTAATCTATACTTGATAATTCCAACATGTATTTATTCAGTTTTTCCATCCCTTCTAGAAGTAGTGATTTTAATATTTTTAGCAAAACATTGCAAAGAAATAAAGCATTAATTCTTTACATATATAACAGTTACTTTTAACTCCTATTGTTTACTGAACAATGAATATCACTTCTATTTTTTAAGTTGAAAATGGAGATGCAAATCCACCATGGAACTTGTCCACATTTCTTATAGCCAGGCTTTTAGGGAGGATACTAAGCCGACATTACCTGCCGAGCAGCCTAGATAGCAGAGTCTTTCAAAGAGAAAGGCACACAGACCTTAGAAAAGCAAAGTTTACTCAGCACCAGATTCCAGGGGGCAGTAAAGGTGTCCTGTTAGGCAGATGAAACAGAGGCAGGGAACCTGAATTGTGTAGTTTTAACCTAAAAGACTAGATCACTTTATAGTTGTGTCTGGAACAGGAACTAACAAAGCAACATAAATAGGAACCAAAGCAGAACTTTAGTGTCAGAGACCAAAATGAATAGGCACTGATGGACTTCAACTTCATGGAGTTGGAAAGTAGACACAGTAAACTGCTCTCAGTCCTGGAAAAGAAGGAAATTGCTGAAGTTTTTTTTAACCTTGCTGGTTCTACATCCCAATGATTCAGGGTGTTGGGATGATAACTGATTTTACAGATGGAGCACAGGGAAAGCAAAGGAATAATCTAGAGCTGTTAGATGAGATATCAATACCTGAATCCTACCACTGGAACCAGTTTGCTTAGTGTTAGGGGTTTCTTCTGCTGAAAATGTTCTCTTATTTCTCCTTCCTACACTCATCAGTACAGCCAAACTTGTCTATTTGATACCCTACCTCTTTCCTTTTGCCCGTACAATTTCATATCTCTGGATATTCCTTTCATCTCGTCTTTCCCTGTGTCAGTTCTATCTTCAAGTCCCAACTCAGGTTTTATTTTATGCTAATCCTCCAGAGTTGGAAAAAAATTAGTTGTTCATAATTCCTTTAAAATATTATTGTAAAATATATCACATCAGATATAAAAGTACAAAAACAATTAACTTTAAAGAATCATCTATATAACCACTACCCAAGTGAAGAAACATGACCCTTTTAACATCTGTTTAAAAGTCCTTTATATGATTCACCTCCATGGTGATGTCCTCTTTGTTCTTCTTTGGAGGTAATCTCTGTCTTGACTTTGTACTAATCATGCCCTTTTGTTTAAAAAACTTATTTTATTTGAACTTATACTGCTTATGCACAGTGCTTTAAGTAATGTTGTTTAACTTGATATAATTGCATCTTCCTATGCATATTTTGTTCTTCTTTTGGTCAGCATTTATGTTTCATCTGTTTTTATTGCTTGTGGTTAAAGTTCAATTACATTTTTTATAGGATTCCCTTGTCTAAATATTATATAATTTATTTATTCTTTGTACTATTCATCAACATGTGGGCTGTTTCTAGTTTAGGGCTGTTATGAACATTCTTATGTAAGTATCCTGGTGCATGTGTTCTTAAATCATTTAAATTTATGAACGAATATTTATCCTATATTTTAAAATATCATAAAAATTTCAGTTGTTATGTAGTATTCTAGCTTCTGAGCACAATGTATAGAATTGTTACTTTGTTTTAGACATCTTGATATCTGTTATAGATAACACTCTAATGAATACTCTATGAATATTGCTGTTGTTCCATCACTCAGTTGTGTCCAGCTCTTTGCAACCCCGTGAACTGCAGCATACCTGGTCCCTGTCCTTCACTATCTCCTGGATTTTACTCAAACTCAAGTCCTTTGAGTCAGTGACACCATCCAACCATCTCATCCTCTGTCGCCTCCTTCTCCTCCTGCCCTTGGTACTTCCCAGCATCAGGGTCTTTTCCAATGAATCAGGACTATAGCCCACCAGGCTCCTCTGTCCCTACAATTCTGTAGGCAAGGATACCAGACTGGGTAGTCATTCCCTTCTCTCAGGAATCTTCCTGACTCAGGAATTGAACCTGAGTCTCCTGAATTGCAGGCAGATTCTTTACCATCTGAATCATCAGGGAAGCCCACTCTAGGAATATATTTCCTCCCTATATGAGGTTACTTCTATAGCAAACATCTGCTTATTGGAATTGTCAGGTCAAAGGGTATGAATATTTAAAGATTCTTGATTTAATAAAGACAAATGACTTGCCAAGGTTGTAACACACATTTATATTGACTGCTTGTTTTTGGTAAGGAATTGGTTTTGGAAGAGACCAAATATGCTAATTGGTTTTAGGATCAACCCATCTTCATATTGTAACCATTGAGCCATATATTCTTTCTTACATAAGTTAGGAAAAAGGAAACCTGTTCTTCTTGATTACTAGGAACTAATTCTCTATCTCTGACTGAAAATTTGGCACACTGTCATCAATATTTTGTCACAGTCAACTTTTTGATGGAAGGTAAAAATATTAGATGGATTAGAAATAGTAGCCATCTAATAATCAGCTGGGTGAAGAAGAAGTACTATAGAATAAGATGTGATAACTGTCTATTAAACAATTAAATATCCTTTACTTTAGTAATATCTCCAGACCATAATTTTTGCAAGAGATTCTTACATACACACAAACACACAAGATGTACATAAAGAAAGAGGACAAATGCTTGAAAATTAATATTAAGGTGGAGTCTTTTCTTGTCAATTTTACCACCTGATTACATCTTTCCCAAATCCATTTGCCAGTTGGTGTATGTGTGTGCTCAGTCGTGTTGTCAGACTTTTTGTGACCCTATGAACTCTAGCCTGCCAGGCTCCTCTGTCCATAGAATTTTCTAGACAAGAATACTGAAGTGGGTTGCCATTTCCTATTCCTATTCCTATGCCAAGCCTATTCCTATTCCTATTCCTATTCCAGGGATCTTCCCTACCCAAAGACTGAACCCTTGTCTCTCAAGTCTTTGGCATTTACATTGTAATATATTTGCCACTCTTCTCAGGCTGACTGTGACGGTACATCTTGTTTACTTCCCTCGGTGATAGGAACCAGTGGTCAGAAACATGGGAAAATATAAGATGACAAACTGAACTGCCTGTTCTCCAAGTTTAAATGATTGCACATATCAGGAGTTTGTGCCATTGTGATATTTGTGGAAAGGAACAAAGAGACAATGATTATAAAATAAGGGCCATGTCCTCTGCTAATAAGACAAACTGGTTGCATTCAGCAGTTTTGCCTTTAAGTGTTCTGTAGGATCCAAACAGGAAGAACCCATTTATCTTACATTTGAGCCTCCCAATAAAAACATTCCTTACTTTCTTTATCAATCTGTAACTCTTTTGGTTGTTATGGCAAAGAGACAATAGTATAGATATATCAATAATATTTAGCAATATTAGGTTTGATTCACCTTGTTAAAAACTGAAAATGTGCTTTTTGTATATTTTGACCGTAACAGCATGCATGTGACCTTCTTAAACTCATAAATTAATGTTAAAAACACAGGCTCCCCAGTTTTAGATTTATTCTTCTTAAAATTAATTCTTACAAATGAGACACTCAGTATTAATCTGCAGGTCTTCATGTCTCAGGTAAATGGCATGGTTCTTTTTTTGTGAAAAATATAGCTTGCTTATTGACATAGGGGCCTTCTGGAGTTCTTAAAGGTAAAGGATTCATAAGGCTGCAGACAGGGTTTCTAGGTTGTTGTAAAATCAGGAGTCATTATTTTGACACTAATCATATCCCAGTAGAAGCTATGCATTTGTTTCATTTTTTCCTCTCTTCTTCTGCAAGAAACACCTAGATTCTTTCTGACTTTTAATAGTTTTTTCCATAAATTAAAGCTTACCTAAGGACACAAATCAGAGGAATTGCAGGTGCAGAAAGTAAGGATATTACATAGATTTAAAGTCACTTGGTGGGTGAGAAACCTGTAAGAGTCACATGTTAAATATGGATTACCTCTTTGATTATTCAAGTACTCTCTTTAATGTGTGTCTGTGTGCTCAGTTACTCAATTATGTCTGACTCTTTGCGACCCCATGGACTATAGCCCACTAGGCTCCTCTGTCCATGGGGTTCTCCAGGCAAGAATACTGGAGTGGGTTGCCATTTCCTACTCCAGGGGGTCTTCCTAACCCCAGGATTGAACCTGTGTCTCTTGCATCTCCTACAATGGCAAGCTGATTCTTTACCACTGTGCTACCTGAGAAGACCCACTCTTTTTATTACTGCCCTAACCTGTTAGCAGTGGTATTTTTAGCTAAATATTGCATGAATTCTCTGTCTTCATTATATAAGCCAATCTGAAAATTATATGGACAATAAGATTCTAAAATTGTTTTACTGTTTTATTATAATTTCTCCATTTCAAATCTTTGATGCTTATGAACCCTCGCTAAGCTATAAGGCTTTTCATAATCTTGTCCCAGTCAAACTCTGTAACCTTACTTTGCATCATTTGTACCTCATTATGAGACCTAAACATAATGAATGCCTCTCATTTCACTAAAATTGACATTATCCTGCTTAATGTCATTCTTACAAGCCCTATCACTCATTCCTAATCAGATAAGAGTTAATTGCCTTATTCTCCATTTATAATCATGTGACAATCATTTCAGGGGTAGTTTCCCACCTAGATGGTATCCCTAATATCATTAACCATATTATCTTACCATACAGTTCTTGTGTTTGCTGTTCATTTAGCTGTTCATATGGTATTATTCACAATATATTCGCAAGTCACAATATATTCACAAGTCACAATATACTTGTCTTCTATCCTTTTCTGCTGTTACTCAGATATTATGTTAATTTTAAGAGTGTCTGGCATTTCAGAGCAGGTATTGAAAATTATCAAATAAGTAAGAAAGTAAATAAATAAAGTGAGCAGCCACAATATAATAAAAAGTACATCTCTAATCTCATAATTTGAGGTGTAGCTTTAGACAGTTTGAAAGTAAAGAAACAACACATTTGTTTTCCTGTTTTTAATTAAGTAAATGCTAAAATCTAATAGCTAATATTAATTTGATTTGATCTATCTATATAGCTTTGCTGTAAACATGGGCTGATTCTTTCAAATGTTAAAATGAAAAGGAATAGTCTTGTTTAGGGAGAGTAAAATGAATCATATGTATAATCTTTGAGAGAAACACTAAATCTACTCCTTCCATTCCAGTGAATCAGATTAAGCATAATGTATTCAAGGCCAGAAGTCAGCCAATGAGCTTAAATTTTATTACCATTATGTCATAATGTGCATATAGGAGGTTTTTACATCTTTTTATGAAGGAACACAGGAGGAGACTGGAGTGCAGAATCCAAATTCTGTGATTATTTCCATACCTACACTTAAAACAGATATGAATACAAACATAGACGTTCTGGCACTCGTATCATCAAAATACGGAGATATTGCTGTCTTGGAGGCAATTATACTCCTTTTCTTTGATTTAAACTTTCAGTGAAATTTGTTAATTGAAAGTGTTTTGGCAGAGGAATCAAGATGGTGAAGTCAAAAGACCCTGATCTCACTACCTCCCATGGGTACACTCAGGGATAGTTATCTATGAGAAAGACCTGAAAACTAACAGGAAATATTTTCTGCAGCTAAAGATATAAAGAAGGAACCACAGGGCAATGGATAGGAGGGATGGAGATGTCATACAGTTAGGATCCACACCTCCCATTTAGTGACTAACAAACAGTGAGGCTATCACAACCACAGAAATCCTCCCTGAAGAGTGAGGGATCTGAAGCCTACAAGGAGCTCTCAAGCACAGGGCTCTGTACCAGGAAGACAAGCCCTCAGAGAGTTTGTCTGTGAAAATCAGAAGAGCTTACATTCAGGAGAGCCAGAAGACTGTCAGAGACTCCACTCTGAAAGGATGCATGAAATCTCATATTTTCTGAGTCCTGCAACTACAGATGTAGTAGTTGGAAAAATGCCGAGTGAGAACCACTTGCTGATCTTGGAGAGTTCCTCAGAGAGGCAGGAGGCTGCTAGAACTCACCTGGGAAATGGAGTCACTGGCAGCAGTTATTTTTGAGATCTTATTCTTTCACACTGGGACCAGTGCTGGGAAGCATCATTTCAGAATCCTTTGTCTAGCCTGTTGGTTTCAGGGGCTTGCCTCACCCTCCAGCAGGCTTGCAATAGACACAAAGGGCTGAGCCACAGAGCCAACCACATGGGTAAAATGCTCCGTCTACCAACAGGTCTGCAGCTGTCATGAACCACTAGGCTGCAGAGCCAGCCTCTCGGGTAGACTGACCTGCCCACCACTGGATCTACCCCAGATGTGTACTATCTGGAATTAAAACCAGCAATGCCAGGTTTCCTGCCCCACCTACCAGCAAACCCATAACAACCACACAAGTTAGGTCCTCACAGGCTGCTGAGCCAGGGGCCTGCTCGCCTATAGATACCTATTCGTTGGCTTTGCCACAATAGAAGGGCATGTACAGCTCACTCTGGAGGTACCCCTGGAACATCTAGCTCTGATGGCCAGAGCGGAGCATGCTCATGGATCCTGTACCTAGTAGGATATTCCATAAAGCCACTTCTCCAAGATCAAAACACATAGTGGACCTGCTCAGTACATAGAAATAAAACGGGAAATTGGGCAAATTGAGAGTACAGAGAAATACGTTCCAAACAAAGGAATAAGACAAAACACTAGAAAAAGAACTAAATGAAATAGAGATAAGCAGTCTTCCCTGTAAAGAGTTTGAGGTAAGGATGTTCACTGAACTTATGAGAAGTTGGATGAACACAGTAAGAATTTTAACAGAGTTAAAAAATATAATCAATCAGAGCTGAAGGATATAATAACTATAAATGAAAATATACAGTAGAATGTATCAACAGAAGATGTTGTAGAAGAATGAATTAGTGGTCTGGAATACAGAGTAGTGGAATCACCCAAGATAACAGAAAAAATCATTTTAAAAACTGAGAGTAGGTTGAGACCTCTGGGACCATGTCAAGTGTACTAACATTGACTTTATAGGGTCAAGAAAGAGAAAAACAGGCAGAAAACTTTTCTGAAGAAATAATAGCTTAATAATTTCCTAACCTGGGAAGGAAACAGACATCCAGATCAAGGAAAGAGATATCCAGATCTAGGAAGCACAGAGAATCCCAAACAAGCTGAACCCAAAGAAGTCTACACCAAAACATCTACATCTACATTACACTGAGAAAGGTAAAAAAAATTAATATTAAGAGATAATCTCTTAAACAGCAAGAGAAAAGCAACTAGTTAACATACAGAATTTCCATGAGGCTATCAGTTGACTTTTCAGTGGAAATTTTTCATACCAGAGAGAGTGGCACAATATATTCAGAGTGCTAAGAAAACTTGCCTTCCATGAAGCCCTGCAATGGAAACTCTGCAATTAGGGTGCTAGATTGCTAAATGTAAAAAGCTAGCCTATACTGTGAGGGCAGGTTAGGCATACAGTAAACAGGCAATGGCACCCCACTCCAGTACTCTTGCCTGGAAAATCCCACGGAAGGAGGAGCCTCGTAGGCTGCAGTCCATGGGGTAGCTAAGAGTCGGACACAACTGAGCGACTTCACTTTCACTTTTCACTTTCACGCATTAGAGAAGGAAATGGCAACCCACTCCAGTGTTCTTGCCTGGAGAATCCCAGGGACAGGGGAGCCTGGTTGGCTGCAGTCTATGGGGTCGCAGAGAGTCGGATACGACTGAAGTGACTTAGTAGCAGTAGCAGTAGCAAACCTTTCTTTAAGACACATATTGTTGAGAATTGGCTTCATCACTAAAGATGGCTAGCTTTAAGAAAGGCTATAACCCCACATTTCTTATTTGCAAAACAGACAAATTCAGGGATAGTACTTGTGTTTTTCAGAATAGTGACATTGCAGAATACACTTCCTCTGCATATAGTTACTTAAAAATCCATCTCTTTTTAACATCTGAACTATGAGTCAGTTTTATCTGCTTGCTGCAGTAACCCACTAATGGGGAAGGTGAATCATATAAAATTCATAATATATGAATAATCATGCAGCTAGTAGGATGGATAATTGAAGAGGATATGCTGCTGCTTTAGATGACAATAATGAACTTGATACACAGATGCTGGATCTGTGTCAGTGAGGAACACTTTCTTCCAGCTAGCAGTGCAGGCAATGTTAGAATAGTATTATAGCACAGTGTTATTGTAATGGACAGAGAAGGCTTTCATGCTAAAGTGAACAGATCCCCCTTTCTGGCTCTGTTGCCTACTGGCTATATGACCTTGATTATACATCGATATAGTTTCCCTTGCCCCATAATTTCCCCATCTGTAAAATGAGACAATGAAATTTAAGTTGTAAACACATGCCACAAAATAAATAAAATAAATATACCTCATGTGGTTTCTAATAGTAATTGCTGCTGCTGCTGCTACTGCTGCTAAGTCGCTTCAATCGTGTCCAACTCTGCGACCCCATAGACAGAAGCCCACCAGGCTCCCCCGTCCCTGGGATTCTCCAGGCAAGAACACTGGAGTGGGTTGCCATTTCCTTCTCCAATGCATGAAAAGTGTAAGTGAAGTCACTCAGTCGTGCCTGACTCTTAGTGACCCCATGGACTGTAGCCTACCAGGCTCCTCCGTCCATGGGATTTTCCAGGCAAAAGTACTGGGGTGGGGTGCCATTGCCTTCCCCGTCTAATACTAATTAGTGTATACTAATGGTAGCATTTTAAAATTATTATTATTTTATTTATATATGATGGGAGTATAAAATGGATCCATGTCATATAGAAAAAGTGTAGAAAAATGGGATAACAACAAGGTGTGTTGTAACAAGTCTGTAGTTACTGACTATATGTCAACTAAATGTCCTCTGAATTTTATGTGTGTGATAGATGTATTTCATTCTGTGTATCTATATCTACAACCTGCTTTTTTAAAGCTGTGTTTCTTTTCAGAGATAAGCCATTTTTAATTATTCATTCACTTATTTTTAATATTAATGCCAAATCTTATTTTAAGGAAAGGTTAATGAGAAAAAAAAAAGAACAACATTCATTTAATTTTTTTTAATCCTTAGCCATTTGTAGAATGGCTGTTTGTTTTGTGGGAGAATGTTTGCTTCCCACTGTTGCTATAGTTGGAGAAGGAAATGGCAACCCACTCCAGTGTTCTTGCCTAGAGAATCCCAGGGACAGGGGAGCCTGGCGGACTGCCGTCTATGGGGTCGCAGAGAGTCAGACACGACTGAAGCGACTTAGCAGCAGCAGCAGCAGTTGCTATAGTAAATCCAAAACTAGCTTGAGAAAGTCATACTTGTACTATCTCAGTAACATGTAGTTTTCTTTTTTGAAAAGAGCAAATTTTCTTTCTAATAAACGGCATTTATCTTCAGATTCATTATTGACAGGTCCATTGTGTTAGGGGTACATTTTTTTCCTCTGTGCTGGCTTAAAAATATAAACATGCATCATGAAGAAGTAACCTTTTTTACAAAAATTTGCACATATACTTGAATATAAATTTCACTCTTTTTTATTGAGATATAATTGACATGCAACATTATATTAGTTTTAGCTATACAATATAATGGATCACAGCTTTGAGGTTGAGATACAGTAGCCATGTAATCAGGCCTTGCTTACAAATGATACCCCTTAGAAGGAGTAGAGAGAAAGGTAAATACTTATATTTTTATTATTGTGATCTCTGCCACGTTCTTATAGCACTTACCATACTTTATCATTGTTCTTATGTGACTGTGAAATATTCAACATCAAATTAAGCCTTTCCCTTTTTAGCTTAACCTCCAGCACAGCACCTACCTCAGTCAGAGCAGTTTGTTGAATGAATGATCTCTTGAAAGATTAGATCTGTTTTCATAAAACTGTTTCTCATCTTCCCAGTTCTCTTGCTTTTCTTCTAAAAGTGTGAGTGTTGACCTGGAATAGATTAGTTGTATATTTTATGTTTTGTCATAAATCTTAAAATAGGGTAATATTTTCTTTCATAAAATCACTTAGAGATCAGCTTCCTACCGTTTCCTTTATTTGTATGTAAACATATTTTTTCTCTTTACAAATTTAAGAAAATTTAGTAAACTCTTGGGATTAAAAGGAGGTTCTCAGTTCTTTTATGAGAATTTGACTTAGACTAAAATTTGTATGCAGGTCAGGAAGCAACAGTTAGAACTGGACATGGAACAACAGACTGGTTCCAAATAGGAAAAGGAGTTCGTCAAGGCTGGATATTGTCACCCTATTTATTTAACTTATATGCAGAGTACATCATGAGAAATGCTGGACTGGAAGAAGCACGAGCTGGAATCAAGATTGCTGGGAGAAAAATCAATAACCTCAGATATGCAAATGACACCACCCTTATGGCAGAAAGTGAAGAGGAACTAAAACGCCTCTTGATGAAGGTGAAAGAGGAGAGTGAAAAAGTTGGCTTAAAACTCAACATTCACAAAACTAAGATCATGGCATCTGGTCCCATCACTTCATGGGAAATAGATGGGGAAATAGTGGAAACAGTGTCAGACTTTATTTTTGGGGGCTCCAAAATCACTGCAGATGGTGACTGCAGCCATGAAATTAAAAGACGCTTACTCCTTGGAAGAAAAGTTATGACCAACCTAGCTAGCATATTCAAAAGCAGAGACATTACTTTGCCAACAAGAGTCCGTCTAGTCAAGGCTATGGTTTTTCCAGTGGTCATGTATAGATGTGAGAGTTGGACTGTGAAGAAAGCTAAGCGCCGAAGAATTGATGCTTTTGAACTGTGGTGTTGGAGAAGACTCTTGAGAGTCCCTTCGACTGCAAAGAGATCCAACCCGTCCATTCTGAACATCAGCCCTGGGATTTCTTTGGAAGGAATGATGCTAAAGCTGAATCTCCAGTACTTTGGCCACCTCATGAGAAGAGTTGACTCATTGGAAAAGACTCTGAAGCTGGGAGGGATTGAGGGCAGGAGGAGAAGAGGATGACAGAGGATGAGATGGCTGGATGGCATCACTGACTTAATGGACGTGAGTCTGAGTGAACTCTGGGAGTTGGTGATGGACAGGGAGGCCTGGCATGCTGCGATTCATGGGGTCGCAAAGAGTTGGACACGACTGAGCAAATGAACTGAAAATGGCGTTTAACTTGTAAGTTAAGGAGAAGAAAGTAAGCTACACAGCTGAAAATAGACATTCAGTGCAGTTTCAATGAAAGCCACTTTAACTCAGAGTTTAATTCTGAAATCAAGCAGAACCACGTGTGAATACGTACAAATCAAAATGGTAACTGTGCCAGTCTAAGGAGTAAACAGCATTATTATTGCAAAATTATATTATACCAATTCAAATTAAAACTTGTTTTTAAACTAACCAAGTAACAACCAAAGGCTTTCTGGATAATTCCTTGTAGCAGTATAATTTTATGTTATAATTCATGTAATATGTAGTTACTGTCTACTATGTGTTTGGCACTAACAAATAATTCAATCATTCTTAGGACAGAAAAACAATTCTTAGTGATAATAGCTTTTGACTACTGTTTTAAAAATTTTTTAATGGCTGGAGAGCAGATATTCTTTTGTGATCATTTCACAGCATGAAATCAAAATATATAAACCTTAGATTTCAATAATATCTTGGTTCTTAGAACTATGGAATTTTCAATGAATCTTGTTTTATAGAATATTTCATTTGAAATAATTTCAAATGAATCATAAATGAACATCACAAGCACCAAACAATAGTAAATTATTGATAAAAGCTTTACAGTCAAGCTACTTTCTGTAATTACATTCTTTTTACCCTATTTGCTGCAATTTTTTTTTCTGAATCTGTTATGCTTTTTCTAAATTTCAGAGCTGTAACTTTTAAATACACATTTTTTTTTATCATTTTAATTCCTGATTTTTATCCCAATGTTTGAAATTTAAAATATTTTCTTCTCTGGCTCTCTCATGGTAATTTTTAAAACTAACACTATAATGCACATGGGATTAATTTGGCTTATGTTGTAAGTTGTAGTGAATTTTTGTCTTCAAATTCCTAACATTTTATATCAGTGTTACTGATTAAGTAAGCTGTTTTTCCATTATTTTCAGATTTTTTTGGTAAATATTAAATCTTTATGTACAATTTTTATATTTCCTTCTAGAAGGTTGTTGTTTTTTTTTGGTACCAGCAACAGACTTTTAATTATTAGAGGTCCAAAAAAGTTGATTGTCTGGTAGGAAATTTCTTGCTTGCTGAATATATTCTCTCATGTTTTTACCCATTCTTCCCTAATTGATTTAGATATTATTCTTTTTTATTTTTTTTAATTCTGCAGCCGTGTGTCACCTGCTTATGTAGTTCCATAAACACAAATAAACTAGAAAAAGTTGCACATTTATAATATCTTTCCATCCTTTCAACTTTTATATTATCTTTCTGGAAAGTTCACCATTTCTTCAGTAGGGCAAATAATTTCTCATTAAAATTATTATTAATTATTTTATATATTCTTATTGTCAATTATATCTCCTGGTACATTTCTCAAATGACTCTGGTATATAACAAAATGATATATTTTTTAAATTATTGGCTTATTTGATTTATTTATTAATTAAAATTTTTATTTGGTAGTTTTGGCTTTGCTAATCACAATATTATATAACTTCTTCATTGTTTCTTTCTTTGATAACTTTTATATCTGTTTTCACATTTTTTTCCCAGTTTTATTGAAATATAACTGACATAAAGCACTGTATAAGTTTAACATGTATAGCTTGACGTACTAATGTCATGAAATGATTATCACAGTAAGTTTAGTGCATATCTATTATCTCATATAGATACAAAGTTAAAGAAATAAATTTTTTTTTTTTCATATAGTGAGAACTTGTAGGATTTACCATCTGTTTTAATAGCGTTCTGGAGAAGTAAATGGCAACCCAGTCCAGTATTCTTCCCTGGAGAATCCCATGGACAGAGGAGCCTAGCAGGCTACTACAGTCTGGACTGCTGAGGTTGGAAAGAGTCAGACATGACTGAGCAGCCAACACTTCATATATAACCATCTCATATACATATATACACTTCATATATAACCATCTTCATATACAACCACTTCATATATAACCATATACATGAAGCAACCATCCTTCATGTATAACATACAGCAGTTTTAATTATATTTATCATATTGTGTATTACATCCCTGGTACTTATCATAGAACTGAAAGTTTGTGCCTTCTGACTTCCCTCACCTGATTCCCCCTCACCACCCCCGCTGGCCCTGGTACCACAAATCTGACCGACCTGTTTTTCTGTGAGTTTGATTTTGAAATATAATTGACCTACAACACTATGTCAGTTCCTATTACAAAACACTGTAAATTTTTACTTCTATACATTTCAGAATGGTACTGTATGTCACCATACAAAGATATAATTACTGTATTCTCCGCACTGTACATTTCATAGACATGACTCACTTATTTTGCAGTTTGAAAGTTTATACCTCTTAATTTCCTACACCTATTTTTCCTCTCCCTCTACTCCCTTTCCCTCTGGCAATCATCTATTTGATCTCTGTATCTAGAATGCTGTTTCTGTTTTCTTATGTTTGTTCATTTGTTTGTTTCTTTGTTTTTAGATTCCATGTATAAGTAGAATCACATAGTATTTGTCTTTTTCTCACTTATTTCCTAATGCCCTCTAGGTCTATCCATGTTGTCACAAATAGTAAGATTTCATTTTTGTTTTTATGGCTAATTTTCCATGGCATAAACATGTGACATCTTCTTTATCCATTCATTTATTGATTGATGAATAGCACTTTGGCTATCGTAAACAATGCTGAAATGAACATAGGATGCATATATCTTTTCTAATTAATTTTTTTGTTTTCTTTGATTAAATACCCAGGATTTAGAATTGCTCACCATATGATAGTTCTGTTTTTATTTGAGGAAATTCCATATTATTTTCTGTAGTGACTGCGCAAATTTACCTTTCCAAAAGTAGTGCAGGAGGGTGCCTTTTCAACACATCCTTGTCAACAATTGTCATTTGTCATCTCTTTGATAAGTCATTCTGACAAATATGACATGGTATCTCATTGTGGTTTTAATTTGCATTTCCCTGATGCTTAGTAACGTCGAGTGTTTTTTTATTTGTATGCCTACTGGCCATCTGCATGTCTTCTTTGAGAAAATTTCACTTTGGATCCTCTTCCATTTTTAAATAGTGTTATTTTTTTGATGGTGAGTTGTATACATTTTTTTGTGTATTTTGAATATTAACCCTTTATCAGATATATAGTTTGCAAATACCTTATCTCATCAGGTGGTGACCATTTGATTTTGCTAATAGTTTTCTGTGCTGCGTAAAAGCTTTTTAGTTTTATATAGTCCTATTTGTTTATTTTTGCTTTTGTTTCCCTTGCTTGGTGAAATATAGCCAAAATTTTTTACCAAGACAGATGTTAAAGGACTTACTTCCTATGTTTTCTTCAAGAAGCTGTATGGTTTCAGGTCTTAAATTGAAGCCTTTAATCCATTTTGAATGTATTTTAAATTTAAATTTAATATTGGTAAAATTTCCCATTGTTTCTTTCTTTGATGTCTTTTATTTCTCTTCTCATATATCTTAGCCATCTATTAAAGACATTCAGAAAACTAAAATCATGGCATCTGGTCCCATCAACTTCATGGCAAATAGATGGGCAAACAGAGGAAATGGTGACAGACTTTATGTTTTTGGGCTCCAAAATCACTGCAGATGGCGACTGTAGCCATGAAATTAAAAGACGCTTACTCCTTAGAAGAAAAGTTATGACTAACCTAAACAGCATATTAAAAAGCAGAGACATTACTTTGCCAACAAAGGTCCATCTAGTTAAAGCTATGGTTTTTTCAGTAGTCATGTATCGATGTGCTGCTGCTGCTGCTAAGTCGCTTCAGTTGTGTCCAACTCTGTGCAACCCCATAGATTGCAGCCCACCAGGCTGCCCCGTCCCTGGGTGTGAGAGTAGGACTATAAAGAAAGCTGAGTGCCAAAGAATTCAGGCTTTTGCGCTGTGGTGTTGGAGAAGACTCTTGAGAATCCCTTGGATGGCAAGGAGATCCAACCAGTCCATCCTAAAGGAAATCAGTCCTGAATATTCATTGGAAGGACTGATGTTGAAGCTGAAACTCCAGTACTTTGGCCACCTGATGCAAAGAACTGACTCATTGGAAAAGAGTCTGATGCTGGAAAGGATTGAACAGGAGGAGAAAGGGACGACAGAGGATGAGATGGTTGGATGGCATCACTGACTCAATGGGCATGAATTTGAGTAAACTCCAGGAGTTGGTGATGGACAGGGAGGCCTGGCATGCTGCAGTCCATGGGGTCACAAAGAGTCGGACACGACTGAGTGACTGAACTGAGAGACAATTTAAATAATGGTAATATGTTGATGGTATGAATAATTTCCTGCTGATTTTAATGACTGTGAAATTTTATTTGATAGTGCTCACAAATAAACTCAATTAAGTTTCTTCTAAAAATATCTGTTTAGTATATACTAAGAATGAATATTATGAAGTATGTAACATTAAGTCAGTAAGGAGCTAAAGTTCAGGAGTCTACCATTGAATTACTTACATGTATATATATATATTCACATATACATATACTTACATCATATTATAGAAAATTCTTAAGTTCCAAAGCTCACACTATAGTCAGCAAATACTGCAGGTTTGCAGTAAAGTTGACTGCACCTCAAGAAGATATTCAAAGATAAATGGATTTGGGTAGATAGAGAACAGGCAGAAAGGAATTCTTGAGCATGGGGAAGGAAGAGCAAAGACATGGATACAGTATTCTCAAGGTATACTCAGAATAGTGAGACCTGTTCACAGTGAGAATAGTGGGCATGGCCTATCCATGGTTCATTTATCTAGCCTGTCTCACTCATGAGCCACACTTTTGCTGCTCTCTAGAACTGCCCAGTGTTTTGGATAGTGGGTGAGAGTTTACTTCTCACCTCTTTACCTGGTGTCCTTTGGCAAGATTAAACACTTCTAGCTTGTATCCGGATTTCCTCTCTAATGTGGTCTTTTTGTGATTATCTCCCTGGTTCTTTGACTTTGGTTGTTAAGCATGATTTGTGGCTTTGCAACTGTGTATTATTGGCTTCAATTCTGACTTTGATTATGAAGAAAATTTTCATTATTTGGTTTTTCCCTAGATCTTTATGACTATTCTAGTCATTTTACTTCTCCCATCGGGAAGGAAGAATACTCTTATTTTGCAGAACTAACATGGGCAGATAAAATTGCAAGTGTGAATACTAAGGTAAGGGAATTATTTTGCAAGAGAAAGCTCTCAAAGGGAATATATTACAGTATATAACTATAGAATAACTATGACTAAAGGGAAGTTATATATAAAAATGTTTTATAGTTACTTCTTCAAAAGGAATTTAAGTATAATGTTACATACCATAGACTTTCATTCTTAGGAACACAAGCCTCTGCAAAAATATGGAAGTTATTTGCATTACTAAAAGAAAGAATGTAACACAGTATTTATTTAAAAGTGAATTGTTTAACTTAAAATTAAATAGTTTCCCATTACCAAATAACAGTGATCCCAGTAACTAGTAATTCAGATGTCCCTGAAGAACTCTTAAGATACAACCTTCTGGTGAAAATTATATATTGTTTATTTTCTGTTCTTCATTCCTGAGCAAAATTTTGACATTGATATTTGAAGGCCTTCAAAGTCTGTGAGTTCATACGTATTTCTTATCAAATGTAAGGATCTCAAATTAAAAAAAATAAAACATTTTCTGGTGATATTTTCATTTATCCAAAAAGCATTTTAAAAAACTCAATTTGTCTAATTTTGCAAATTTATCAAGAGTCTCAGGGTTTTAACATTTCCTAATTAGTCATCATAGAACACACTACATTAAATTTTAACCATTTTCATAGATCTGCCCATCTTTTAGAATTCGGGCATACTTGCATTGTGCCTGTTATTAATTCAAGAGAAAGCCTCTAATAGTCAATCAGATAACTTTTCATCCTAACTACTGACAGATATTTAAGCCTTCAGTTCAGTTCAGTCATTCAATTGTGTCCAACTCTTGCGCCCCCATGAATTGCAGCACACCAGGCCTCCCTGTCCATCACCAACTCCTGGAGTTCACTCAAACTCACGTCCATTGAGTCGATGATGCTATCCAGCCATCTCATCCTCTGTCGTCCCCTTTTCCTCCTGCCCCCAATCCCTCCCAGCATCAGAGTCTTTTCCAATGAGTCAGCTCTTCTCATGAGGTGGCCAAAGTACTGGAGATTCAGCTTTAGCATCATTCCTTCCAAAGAAATCCCAGGGCTGATCTTCAGAATGGACTGGTTGGATCTCCTTGCAGTCCAAGGGACTCTCAAGAGTCTTCTCTAACACCACAGTTCAAAAGCATCAAGTCTTCAGTGCTCAGCTTTCTTCACAGTCCAACTCTCACATCCATACATGACCATTGGAAAAACTATAGACTTGACTAGACGGACTTTGTTGGCAAAGTGATGTCTCTGCTTTTGAATATGCTATCTAGGTTGGTCATAACTTTCCTTCCAAGGAGTAAGCGTCTTTTAATTTCATGGCTGCAGTCACCATCTGCAGTGATTTTAGAGCCCAGAAAAATGAAGTCTGACACTGTTTCCACTTTTCCCGCATCTATTTCCCACGAAGTGATGGGACCAGGTGCCATGATCTTCGTTTTCTGAATGTTGAGCTTTAAGCCAACTTTTTCACTCTCCTCTTTCACGTTCATCAAGAGGCTTTTTAGTTCCTCTTCACTTTCTGCCATAAGGGAGTATCATTTGCATATCTGAGGTTATTGAGATTTCTCCTGGCAATCTTGATTCCAGCTTGTGCTTCTTCCAGTCCAGCATTTCTCATGATGTACTCTGCATATAAGTTAAATAAGCAGGGCCACAATATACAGCCTTGCTGTACTCCTTTTCCTATTTGGAACCAGTCTGTTGTACCATCCAGTTCTAACTGTTGCTTCCTGACCTGCATATAGGTTTCTCAAGAGGCAGGTCAGGTGGTCTGGTATTCCCATCTCTTTCAGAATTTTCCACAGTTTATTTTGATCCACACAATCAAAGGCTTTGGCATAGTCATTTAAGCCTAGATCTCTATTAAAGATCCAAATATTTAAGCTAGGGAAAATCCACAAGAATTTTAATGTTCCAAAGTTCTATAGGTGGTAAACATTTGGAAGGAGATACAGTTATGATAGAGTTTCAAAAAATAAATCACTGAACTGCTACTGAATTAAATGTACTCTATGGCAAGTGGTACTTGTGACTATAAATGATATCACTGGCTATCATTTTGTCACCTATTGTTTTCCCACTGATTGATAGGATGAACCTAGTAGTAAAAGTGGGTCTGATACAGTTATATGTTAAATTGTGTTCGTATTTATATTGGCTTTGTTTTTCATTCTGTAATAAATCTACTAAAATAATAATGAGTTTTCTGTTACTGTATGTGTATGGGAGCTAAAACAAAAAAGTTAAATATAGATATTCCTTTTCCATTTTTTTAAACATAGTTCCACATGAAATTTGAGATAGCAAATTAGTGTTTCAGAAAATATTAATGTCTAAAGAATTCTCTATGTAGGTAATTGGTTTCCAAAAGGTTAATTTGAAAAAAACTAGAATCTGAATTCAGCATTTTCTTGTCATTCTGAAGACTTGACTATTTCTCTAAAGCACGTACTGTAAAAACAAAAGCTTGTTTGGCTTAAAAAAAAAGACTTATTAGCAGTATTATTGTGACCTTGAGGGCAAAAGAAAAAATTGTGTTCAGTTTGTCTAATTCAGTGCTGGCATTGAGTGTCAACAGTCCTAAAATGCAAGTTGTACTTTTAATGCCTTTTCTTGCAAGAGTTTTACAACTGCCATAGGAAATAAGAATGTGAGAAGCTCAAAATATTCTGAGTTCAGGAATGGTTTATATAAACAGGTCAAAGTCAGCAAAAGGGTTTCCAGAAACTCTTGTCAGATTTCTGCTTACAACTTATTGGACCAAGTTTTGTCCCATGACCATGGCTAGCTCCAGGACAGCTATTTAACTTCTGTTGGGAAGAGGGAGTTTATTAACACAGAATTTAGTTGCGAATAATATTGGATCATACAGCAGTATATGTATCTATACTATATGCCCCACAATAGGCCATCCTTAATTTCTTCCTTCTTCAATGTAAACAGATTCTTTTACTTAAGTAGTTATTATAATAGTAGTAACATAATTTATCAAGCATTTCTGGGTGCTCAGTCATATTTCAACTACTTTCCAAATAATTCTGGGGAAGGCTGTATTAAGCCCATTTTATAGATGAGAAAACTGAGGCACAAAGAAATAAAGTTAGTTATTTCAAATTTAATATATCTAGTAATTGGCAGAAGGAAATACTTGGAAACCAGTGTCTTTATACTTTTGTCCCACCCCTTAATTGTAGGTTAATGACTATGCTATTTCATTTTTTCAATGTCTGTCTTTTCCCTTTTTGTATTATATTATTAATATTTTAAGTAGAATTCATTACTTTTGTTTGTTTTGCCTAAAAAAAAAAAAAAAACTTAAACCATTTATTCTTTGCAGCAAGAACATTTTCTAAAGATCAGATCTAAGATCAGATCATTTTCTAAATCATAATTCAGAAAGACTTGTCCACATTGTCTATCATATGTTACAAGCTGCCCAAGAATGCTTCATTTAGCATATTTGCAAAATGATAGATTATTCTCCATGCCCTCTAACAGCCCTTCAAGATCCATCATCATATAATCTCTGATTTTTTAAAAAATCAGATCTTTGAGGGTCCAGCAGAATAAGTGACCTCAGTTCATTTTTTATGAGGACAAAATTGTCAGATGGTTTGAGAGATTCATCCCTAGTAAGTTTGCAAAGAATCATCAATAAAAAAAGACAAAAATAATGCTTTGAGGTGAGGGCCAAGTGACAAGGAACTGGAATGCATCAGTTATAAAGGAGTAGGAGGTCTTCTGACTTCTCACATATATCCCTTTCCATAGGAGGGAAAAAATGCAGAGTTAATAGCTAAAGTGGTATTTGATTTATAGGTGGATTTGGCTGATGTAAAAATAATTATAAATCACTCTGAGAATAATCTAAAAACATCAAGAATACAACATATCCCTATTGGTACATGATCCCTTATTAGTAAAGAATGAAATAATGCAGGCTCTGATAATTCTTTCTCCCCGTTGGACAAACAGGCAGGATATTAATGACTTGAAAGAATGCCAATGTGAGGCAACGTTTGGAATTTAACTAGCGCTCATAAATACAGGTAGATGTCATATGATCCTAGCACTGGCTCTGGTTTGGTTTGACCAGGCCTTCGATGAAACATGCTATACAATAATCCAGAGTAATAAGTGAGAAACTTTGAAAGAGTGTTGTTTAACATTTATGGGAATGCTCTACTAAACATTTAAACAATGGTAACTATGGTTACCTAGAAACAGTTTGAGATGTACCAGTCAACAAAATCTAAGCAGAAACTTTATCCTGTGCAAGGAATTAAAACCCTGTGCAAATCAATTCTAACTCCTTCTCTCTCCTTCCTTCATACCACTATTATATTTCCATACTTACTCTGAGATATCCTTCTTCTTTGCAAAACTGGATTTAAGTCTTCCATACTTAAACAGATAATGGACTGTAATAAATGATAATGGATAAAGCATGATAATGAACTGTAATAAAAATGTCAGCTATAAATATAACTGTATGCAGACAAGTCTTATTTTGGTACATCTCAGGCCAAGAAAAGATATTTTGAGTTAAGCATAATATTTTTTTTGCTATACTCTGCATGCTGTAAGTTTGGGAGTCTGTAATGCTTAAATTAGAATCTTCGATCTGACCATTATTATTTGAATGAACCTGAGTAATTTATTTAAAGATTTATTTGGGTTGAAAATAGCATGGGTTTGCTATTATACCCATGGTCATTAGACAACTCTCAGCAGAAAAACATTCTCGATTCCATGAGATGCAGTTTCTGGTATTTAGTATCTGGTAGTAATCATGGCGGGGAAGGCAATGGCACTCCACCCCAGTACTTTTGCGTGGAAAATCCCGTGGATGGAGGATCCTGGTAGGCTCCAGTCCATGGGGTTGCTAAGAGTGGGACATGACTGAGTGACTTCACTTTCACTTTTCACTTTCATTCATTGGAGGAGGAAATGGCAACCCACTCCGGTGTGCTTGCCTGGAGAATCCCAGGGATGGAGGAGCCTGGTGGACTGCTATCTATGGGGTCGCACAGAGTCAGACACGACTGAAGTGACTTAGCAGCAGCAGCAGCAACAGCAGCAGTAATCACGGAAATAGATATTCTCATTCTCTTTTATTTTTATTCTGATTCTATTTAATAAATCCATCCCCTTGGAACCGGTAACAAATGGATGCTGTATTAGCAAGAAGTCTATTGACAAACTCTGCTGCTGCTGCTGCTTCAGTCATGTCCGGCTCTGTGCAACCCCAGAGATGGCAGCCCACCAGGCTCCCCGGTCCCTGGGATTCTCCAGGTAAGAACACTGGAGTGGGTTGCAATTTCCTTCTCCAAACTCTAAGCCACCAATTTATTAGCATTAAGTTTTATTTAAAAATTGTCCGATTAACCACAATTTAAAGGTGGAAAGATTTATGCAGAAATAGTTGAATTATACTATGTCTCTCTTAGTAATGAGAAAGCAAATAATAAATCAGGGTCCTTAAGATATGCTTTTGATATTTACCAAGGACATATTTTACAGATTTTGCATTAAAGCAGCAATACCACTTTCCATGTTAGACCACACTTCTTAGTCAGCAACTATCATACTGTATTGTAATTGTCTTCATTCCTCCTTAGATTATAAGCTCCTATATAAACAAGACAAATAACTAAAAATATTTTAGAAGCTTTTAAAATTTGCGGGCTGTGGTTCAGGTGGTATTTAAAATATGAAGAAATGGAGGCAATGTTATTGGCTACAAATGCATTTTACTGAAATAATAGTACTGTCGTAATATGCATTTTGACAGTATAGAAAATGTGTTTGAAGCTCAACAACTCTTCAAACAAATGGCCATCAAATGGTAAACACAAGATGAAGGGTAACTCTGAATATGTCACAAGAATCACTGAGGAAATAAGAAAATGAAAATTATATTGTTGAAATTAAAAACTTGGTTTTAAAAGGTGGCTTATCTCTCGATTAACCAGTGTGCTAGGAAGGAGACCATAGAGTACACAGCTGACTGGTTCATGTAATATGGTTCAAGTCACCCTCCTAAGTGTCCTAAGTGCTTCTTAGAAAGATATGACTTTCAGAACATTTTCTCAGAATGGAGGTTACTACTGGTATCACTTCACCTGTTAGGAGCCCAGGCATATTTATACTTGTCATATTTATTCATGAAATTAGAAGGAATAGGAATTTGGTCCTACATGAATTATCTTAAAACATGATTTGTGAAAATTGTGGGTACCTAGCTGCAGCCTATTGTATCCTCTATTATAATACAGCCCAGAACTCTTTCTTGTTGAGTATCTACCATCTTCTTTGGTAATAATAATAAATTAAAAAAAAAAAAAAAGCACAGAACTACAACAGAGAAAGACACTTGGGTAGAGGTGCTATGTAAGGTAATATTAGGTAACATAATCACAGGTTTTTAAAAATGAGGAGGTAGATATCTTTGGGGGTTCATTACACTTCGTAACAAAATCTGCTGTTTGGACCTCACGGTGTATAACCATCTCACATGTAAATGCATTCACTCCATCTCAACATTCCCAAATGTCTCAACTCAACGCAGCATCTCATCACCTCAAAAGTCCCACGTTTATTCAGCTAAATCATCTAAATCAGGTATGTGTATGACTTGGGTATAACCGATTCCCAAAACACAATTCTTCTCTATGTTCAAACCTGTGAAACTCAATAAATAAATTATATGCTCCCAAAATACAGTGGTGGGGCATTTATAGGAGAGCAATAATTTTGATATCTCTATTGCTTTCCATCCAAGCTAACAATGGATTTGCTGGTATAAGATTATCAAGAACGTTATGAGTCTCCTGTGTATGTCACAGAAATTCATTCCATTAGATAAGAAGCCCTTCCACAGGCCTTTCTTAGAAAATTCCATCTCTACTTTTGGCTTTCGCTCACATAGTTGAGAGAATCCATTAGTGGGTCACATGTCTGATCTCTTCTAAGAGACATCACTGTGCTTGAATGAATACTCAGAACTTTGTATTTTTCTAAAGCATTAGAAAAAGGCTGTCCAGACACAATCTTGGTTTTCCCTCCAGAACATTCTTTCTCAACAGTGACTCCTAACAGTAGTGTCTTTTGCAATCTAGACCGCTAAGAACTATTTCATCAAGTCCTGACTTCCTTTTGACTAAACTCTTTCCTCTTCCTTATCTTTTTCCTCTTGTATTTTACTATAAGAAGTAGTAAGAAACCAAGCCATATCTTCAACATCTTCAACATTTTCCTGGGTTCAGAAAAAATATTCAAGTTCATCACTTAAAAGTTCTGTTTTCCATGTAACTATAGGACATAGTTCTGCTAAACTTTCCACCTCCATATAACCAGAATTTTCCTTTTGCCAATTTCTGATAATGTTTCCCATTTCCTTTTGAGCCTTTACCAACAATGCTTTTACATTCCTTTCAAGAGCCAGCTTATGATAACTAAGTATTCTCTAAGAAATACAGCTTTTCTCTATTTTTCTTCTCACTTCCAAGTCTTTACTAGCAGAGTCATTAAAATCCTTATTTTTATCAACAGTCTTTTCAGAGCAATCTGGGCTTTTTCTATCATGCTCCTCAAAATTCATCCTGTATCTATACAAAGCCACTTGCACATTTTTAGATACTTCTTTCAGCAGCATCTCACTTTTTGTTACAAAAATCTTAATAGTTTCCTATTGCTACTTTAACAAATTACTACAAATTTCATGACTTTAGTGACTTAAAACAGCAATAATTTGTTGTTTTATAATTATGGAGGTCAGAAGACCAAAATACATTTTACTGGGCTAAAATCAAGATATCAGTAGAGTTCTAGGTGGTATTTATTCCTTCGTCTTTTGAAGCTTCTGGAAGCTTTGCCTAAGTGGATAATCCAGGGACATCTTCCCATCTCAAGATTCTTACCTTAGTCACATTTGTGAAGTTTGTTTTTTCCATGTAAGGCATTCACAGGTTCCAGGGATTAAAACATGACATCTTTGTGTGGTGGGAGTGAGTATTATTATTTCCTACCATGAAAACATACTACACAAAAGAGTTTCTTGAGATCAGGGTTTGTACCTTCCTTTTTCCATCACAAATCCCTAGAATAGTCATTGCCTGTTACCTAGGAGGCACTCAGCAAATTAATAATTGTTTCAGTAAAAATAAAAATGTATTTGGTATCTATTGTAAACAAGACACAGATTTTCTAGCTGATGGGAGATACAGTGGTAGAGGAAACATAGTTCTTGTTTTCCTAGAACTTTTATTCCTGTGTGAGAAAGCACAAAATATACACACAAAATAGGTATCAGATGATAATATGAAGAAAAATAAACCAGGGTAAGAACAAAATGTTCTAGGTGTGCTTTGTAAGAAATCCCTTGCCATTTGATTGGAGATTGGAAAGAACTGGGTAATCAAGACTTATGAACATTTCAGAAAGAGGATATAAGAAGTACAAAGATTCTAAGGTGGGAACTTGTGTAGATTTTGAAATTTTTAAAGACTTGTACAGATGTAAATAAGGCTTACAATGAGAGAGGGTGGAGAATGGTATAAGGTGAGTTCAGACACTAGAAAGGTGAAAGACTGCATAAGATTTTGTAGTCTATGGTAAAGAGTTGACTTATATGCAGATATGAAGTATAAAAACATTACAGCATTGGAATTCTGTTCAGTTGCTCAGTCATGTCCAACTCCTTATGACCCCATGAATTGCAGCACGCCAGGCCTCCCTCTCCATCACCAACTCCTGGAGTTTACTCAAACTCGTGTCCATTGAGTCAGTAATGCCATCCAACCATCTCATTCTCTGTCGTCCCCTTCTCCTCCCACCTTCAATCTTTCCCAGCATCAGGGTCTTTTTCAATGAGTCAGTTCTTTGCATCAGGTGGCCAAAGTATTGGAGTTTCAGCTTTAGCATCAGTCCTTCCAATGAATATTCAGGACTGATTTCCTTTAGGATGGACTGGTTGGATCTCCATGCTGTCCAAGGGACTCTCAAGAGTCTTCTCCAACACCACAGTTGAAAAGGAATAGAGGCTGGCAAAAATCCAACTTGTTCCTTAATAGATTACTCTTGTTGCTGTGATGAAAATTTACTGTGGGGAGAGACAAGACAGGGCTATTTAATCCCAGGGATAAGTGACACTGACTTGATTAGAGTCATAACAGGGGTAAGGGACACAGATGTAAGGAACAAACATATAGACACCAGGTTGGGGAAGAGGGGGTACAATAAATTGGGAGATTGACATTGACATATTTACATTACTATGTATAAACTAGATAACCAATGAGAACCTACTCTATACCACAGAGAACTCTGTTCAATGGTCTGTGGTGACCTAAATGGGTAGGAAATCCGTAAAAAGAAAGGGATTTGTAGTTGTTTAGATGCTAAGTCATGTTTGCGACCCC
Source organism: Tragelaphus eurycerus (assembly GCA_935064755.1). Lineage (NCBI taxonomy): Eukaryota > Metazoa > Chordata > Mammalia > Artiodactyla > Bovidae > Tragelaphus > Tragelaphus eurycerus. Next base: position 4,545,860 of record CAKXYN010000015.1, read on the forward strand.
ATGGACTTTAGCCTGCAGGCTCCTCAGTTCATGTAATTTCTGAGGCAAGAATACTGAAGTGAGTTGCTGTTTTCTTATCCAGGGGATCTTTCTGACCCAGGGATCAAACCCATGTCTACTGCTTGGGAGGTCCTCACCACTGAGCCACCTGGAAATTCTACCTAAAATGAAGGGATATATGTATACATATAGCTGATTCACTTTGCTGTACAACAGAAATTAACACAACATTGTAAAATAACAGGACTCGGTAAAAATTTTTAAAAGTCTATAGCTCATTCTGGATATATTTCTAAGATGGTTTTTTTTATGATTTACATGACAGATTTCATGTGGTAGATGTGGTGTGAGAGAAAGAGAGCATTTTAAGAAATGACTTCAAGGATCTGGGCTGAGCATTTGGTAATTAGAGGAAGCATTTACTGAACTGGAGATTACAGAACAAGAGCACAATTTCAAAGTTGGTTATGTTTTGACTGAGACTTTTATCAGAGATCAAGTAGAGATGCTGTTGTATCAGATGGATGTGGGAGACTGGAGTTCAGAAGGGAGACTGGGGCTAGAGATAGACTTGGAGGAATCTTAGCATGTAGATGACATTTAAAGCTATAAAACTGGATAGAATCCCCATGGGAACAATTTCAGAAAATAAATGTTGCCAGAACTATGCCAAGAGACACTCTTGTGTGTAGAGGTCAGGAGAATGAAGAAAATCTAGCACCAGAGTATTCAAACAAACAGGCAGCAGCAATGAGGGAATGTGTGAGATAGGGATCTTCTAGATATCAATGCGGAGAAGGCAGTGGCACCCCACTCCAGTACTCTTGCCTGGAAAATCCCATGGACGGAGGAGCCTAGTGGGCTCCAATCCATGAGGTCACTAAGAGTCCCGCACGACTGAGTGACTTCACTTTCACTTTTCACTTTCATGCATTGGAGAAGGAAATGGCAACCCACTCCAGTATTCTTGCCTGGAGAATCCCAGGGACAGAGGAGCCTAGTGGGCTGCCATCTATGGGGTCGCACAGAGTTGGACATGACTGAAGCGACTCAGCAGCACCAGATGGCAGATGAAGACAGTCTTTCAAGAAAGAAGTGATCAAATTTGTCAGTTATTGCTGAGATGTCAATGATATGAGAACCTCAAAATAACCATTCATTTTGGCATCACGGAGGCAATGCTGTTTTGATGGACTCAGGAATAAGAATACATATTGACGACATCAATTGTGGAGTCCCAAGTACCTTTACAATTCACTCAGCAACAAAGAATCATATTGCATTTCTTCTTGTTGTTTAGTTGCTAAGTCATGTCTGACTCTTTAGCAACCCCACTGACTGTAGCCCACCAGGCTTCTTGGTCCGTGGAATTCTCTAGGCAAGAATACTGGAGTGGGTTGCCATTTCCTTCTTCAGGATATCTTCCTAACTCAGGCATCAAACCCAAGTCTCCTGCCTTGGCAGGCAGATTCTTTACCACTGAGCCATCAGGAAAGCCCACATTGCATTTCTAATGGTTGGTGAATACCTAGAACTAATTGATGCTGTGTTCACAGTTTGAGGCTGAGATAGTATAAATACTGGAGTTTCTTTGAAATTAAGACTTCTAAGTTGATTATCTTGAGTTTCCTTATTTGCAGAACTCTAGATATGTACTAGCTTTAAATTGCCTAAATTCCTTACCTCCAATTGTCTTCTTCCCCGTGTAAGACAGACAGATCCATAAAATGTAGAGGCTACTGTAACTAAGGAAAATTCCATTTTTCTGGGAGAACACAACTCAATGCAGGCAGAATAGTTTGAAGGCACTTTAACTTTTTACTCCATTTCTTCATGGTGCTGACAAACATCAAGTATCAAGTGTTCCAGCTCATACATTGGTTATGGGAATAATTTATTTGAAAATGCATCCATTCTCTTGAGACCAATGAATAATGTCAATAATTAGTGTTTAGCTTCATATTCCCCTCTTCTTAGTAAAATCAACTATTAAAACATTGTTGGCTTATGTGTGACTCCATATGTCTAAATCATAGACTGTATATTTGTTATCTTCTACAAAAAATAGGAATTTCAGTGAAGTACATAAAATAGTGAAACTTATATAGCCAAAACATTTTCAAGTTTTCTGCCAGTGTTCATTTTGCTATGCTATATGCTATGCTAAGTCACTTCAGTCGTGTCCGACTCTGTGTGACCCCATAGACGTTCATTATAGATCCCTTAAAATAAGATGCATAAATGAAAACTGTTCTACACATTTCATTCATATTGTATTCAGGCTTTTTCATTTCCTTTCTATAGAGATGAAATTTATAGAGGGCCTGGGATGGACAGATGGCAAGGGAACATGATTGGAAAATGGAGCATGTGAAAGAAATTGGTCAGATTGAATTTACAATGTGAAATAGTGATCCAAGAACAGAACTCATCTTTCCTGTGCCTGGCTTATTCTAGACAAATCTCAGGTTTTGAAGAAGTTAGAATTTAGCCTTGATGCCTCTTACAGTTTTGCTGTCTCATTTCCCTCTTGTTGAACATGTTCTTGCAGTGCTGTAGACATATAGTTACAAATGTCATTACTCTCTGTTTGAAATTCATTAATCTTAGTTCTATCTACTAGATCATAATGCATGATCTTGGATTTTAATCTGGTAAAAAAAATCTGTGCTAAAAGTTGCTTGGTTTAATTCCACATTAAAATTAAACAAAATGACCAACCCACCAGCCTTTACTAAAAGTTTAAAATGAAAGCAGGTAGAAAGGGGTAAAAAAAAATGGGGAATAGTTGGCATATGGCCAACTCTCTGCTTCACCTATAAACACAACTCTGACTGTGGACATGTGATTTCAGGAATGGACTCAAAAACCTCAGAATTTGAGCATGTAGGTCCTACTAATTTAGAAGAAAAATGATAGGTCACTTTTTGTCAAGGTTAAGTTTGCTTTCTCATCTCTACTTTATTATTTAACTTCTGTAGGTACCAAGTTTTATTACCAAGTTTTATTGTTAGAATTAGATAGGCTTAAGTTTAAATTCCAATTTAGACACTTACTGGGAGATTTGACCCAGTTACCTACCTTCTTTGTGTTTCATTTTCCTCAGACACAGAAGGGAGACAATCCTGACATCTTGAGATTGTTGTTGATGAGGATTTTACCTACAATTTATGAAAAAAGGACCAGTGTGAAATATAGACCCTGTAGATCTTAATTGGAAATTGAATAATATATAACTTGGAAATAATAAATTTGACTGTGTGTAATATGTATAATAACAAAGGAAATTCGGGGGAAATTGGCCATTTTTCAGTTACAAGTAGAGTTTTTGGTTCACACTGTCAAGTGTTTAGTGCAGAAACATATATCATTACAGAGAACAGTTTGAAATCTCAATTAGATTTACTCACGAGGAATCATCAAGGTAAAGAAAATGTAGAAGATTAATATCACATTGAAATTTTCACTACACGAATATTTCAGACGTCATTCCAGAAAACAAAGAAATTATTTATTCTTTTCAGAATGAAAGGATCTATTAGTTTTTGTAAGTAAATAGTGATACTACTTCTAACTTCATTCATCCATCATCCATCCATTGTATGAATCTATGTTTTTATATATCCTATAATTGTAAATCTGATAATTGTAAAATGCTTATAGTAAACACCAACAAAATCTCAGAATACAATAAATCTAGGACACCTTAACCTCTAATCACCTTCTTACTTAATTTCAATTATTCTTTGAAATTTGGGAGAATCATATATTTAATTACACAAATTTGTCTACAGCTTGAGTTAGAATCACTGGTGACAAAATGATCATCTACAGTATGAACACAAAGTTGAATTGAATAGATTGCATAGAGTTGGGGCTTCCTAATGGTTGTCATGAGAAGTGTGTGGCTAGCGGTATTATTGATTTCACACTAGGAACTTGTGGCCTCAAAATAATGCCTAGCTTAGTCCCAAGCATGTTGTCCAACCTAATATAAAAACAGTAATAAACCTCAGTGTATTCTGGAAAACAAACCTTTGAATCATTTAAGAATACAGACCACAAAATCAGTTATTATGAGACTTTGGTTTATTGTAAAATTTAGCAAAGTTTATCTTGTAATCCCTGACCCCTTGCTCTGAAAACAAAAGCAAAGATATAATTATTGCTTATTCTTTTCCCCCTACTTTATTTGTGCCACTGTGAAAGAAGGGAGAAAAATCATCGTAATAAATAGAGACTTAAGAGAGAAAGAGAAATCAGTCCAGATGAGAAATACTAGGAGCAACAGAAATACCATCAAGCCATTCAAAATATGCTTCCTTTTAAAAGGTTGTCGTACTAAAAAAAAAAAAAAAAAATTCACACCCAAAATATAGCAGCGGAGAAGGAGGATAAATACAAGTTAATTGCACACCAATCCCATGCATAAAACTGGGGCATTAGCCAAAGCAGTAGTAATCAGAATCCAATTTGGGACGCTTGTACAGTGCGTGTGAGTCCCCTATGACTGAACTGTCACTGAACTGGTCCAAGTCTGAGGGGGTGTGGTGGCCTGGGACGTCATCTGCCAAAGTGTCCAGGTAGCTCCCCACGGAGATGCCATCTAGCCCGTCACTGCCATCGTGGAGGCTGTTGCAGCTGCCGTGTAAGGAGGTGCTCTGACTCTCCAGTAAGCTGCACAGGCTGCCACTCAGGCTGCTGCCTCGGCTGGTGATGGTGGCTTTCTCTTCAATCATCCACTTGATGGACTCGATGCTCTCATTGATGAGGAGCAACTGGCGCATGAGCTTCCCGTCTGTGGCTCTGAGGTTAACCTGTGGAGGGCGGAGAGAGAGGAGAGACCTGCCAGTTATTCTGTGTTCTTGAAAGACCTCAGAGTCATTTAAATTCTGTCTCCTGCAGTCCATCATTTTACAGTCAGAGAATAAAATACAAATTTACTTGAGCGCAGGATCTTTTTGAAAACTGCTGACAAAGGGTAGGAGTCATATTCACAGAACTCACTTCCTTCCAGCCCTAACAGGCTCTGAAGGGGACTATAAACTCTCACTGCATCTCTGACCCTCACCAAGCTGCCTGGAAATAGCCTATGGAATGAGATTCTGTCAAGAGACTTGTTCTCTCTACGGCCAGATTGTTTGTTGTTGTTGTTTTAGTTGCTTAGTTGTGTCTGATTCTTTTGTGACCCCATGGACTGTAGTCCTCTATCCATGGGATTTCCCAGGCAAGAATACTGGAGTGGGTTGCCATTTCCTTCTCCAGGGGATCTTCCTGACCCAGGGATTGAACCTGTGTCTCCTGCATTGGCAGGCAGAATTCTTTACCACTGAGCCACCAGGGAAGCTAAGATTTAATAGTTTATCCTTGTTAATTGAGAGTATGTGTGTGGATATTGAGAGAAGGGGGATAGGAATCTGTAGAAATTAAGGAATCATCATCATCATTGTCGCAGCTCCTATTTTTGAGAGATTATGTGACAAACACCATTAATAAAAGCTCAACACGCATTATATTGGGTTGGCCAAAAAGTTCATTCAGGTTTTTTGATGTTACAGAAAAACCCAAGCGAACATTTGGTCAACACAATAATAACCCTGTGCCTTAAGTATTATTATTTTTATCCCTCTTTTATAGATGAAGAAACTGAAATATGCAAATAAAAAATTAAGAGTACAGAAAATGTCTGTACCTTTTATGACTATACTATGTATAGTCTATACATAGTATAGTCATAGTATACTATAGACTATAGTATAATATATACTATACTATGTCTGACTCTGTGTGACCCCATAGACTGCAGCCCACCAGGCTCCCCTGTCCCTGGGATTCTCCAGGCAAGAACACTGGAGTGGGTTGCCATTTCCTTCTCCAATGCATGAAGGTGAAAAGTGAAGTCACTCAGTCGTGTCAGACTCCTAGCAACCCCATGGACTGCAGCCTACCAGGTTCCTCCGTCCATGGGATTTTCCAGGCAAGAGTACTGGAGTGGGGTGCCATTGCCTTCTCCAATACTATACTATACTATGACAAATATATAGTGCTGAAAAATACTTTCATGTTTAACAGGAACCAAATTGTTTCAATAGTCCCTGAATCCAAGAGGCTGATAAATGAGGCTTATCTACTTTACACAATGAAGTGTACAAGTATTTTCTGTAGATTTCATTATTTCCTTCAGATGTGTTAGGAGCAGCTCCAGTCAAAACTGGGATATGAGACTCTGGGACAGTTCCCTTAAATGACTTCTAGGTATGTAGTGTTTCTGATGGTTTGAAATTACTTCAGAGAAATTTGTCTGCTTAGTTACAAAGCAGAATTTCTCTGTAGGCCCTACAGTTCAACAGGAATATCTGTTAACATGAAGAGTGTTTCTGAAGGAAGTAGGGGGAGAGACGCTGCAAGACAGCCCTTGTTCCAGTTGGGATTGAAGAGATAAGGCTCCTACAGAGATTCCAGTGGACTGGACTGTGAGGCAAGGACAGATTTAGCCACCAGAGGTCCTAGTCACATTCATCAGGGTTTAAATGAAATTCCAGTTTTTTTTTTCACCTGAGGTCTTTTAACCCAGGAGACTGGGCCTTATTCTCTCTGGAACACCCAGGATAATTCAGATTTATGGGTTTCTAGAATTATCCAAGGCACTCAGTTGTGAGTGACTCAAGTCAGAAGAGAGAAAGAAGCTTATATATGCATTTATATTGTAAATGTATTTCTAGGAAACAATCCATCTCTGAGGGGAACTTTGGATTGAGAGAATGTGACAGACAGCTATTAGGAGAGATGAAATTTCTAGGATGGCTTCAGAGATTTAAGATTGCAGGGAAAACTCCATGTATATATGTACAAAAATGCTTATGTATGTATGTATAAAGTATGAATTATAATATAAAAACTGTTAATTTACCTAGGATATTAAATAAAGTGACTTAGGAGACTACCTTATCTTCTCTGAGAAATGTACCAAAAATTCTTAGGCAGTCAGCAAGGAAAATCAATTTCCTCTGAGACATTCATGAACAGAACTTAGTAAGTCTTGAGATGGTTTTCTATTTGTGGTGTTGTCTCAGTGACCTTGCTTTAAGGTTGTGTGGGGGAAGGAGGTTTTGTGGCAACTTTTTATATTTGAATTTACCCCCACACCCTATGAGTCATCAAAATACTGTTCAAATTACAAGTAATACAACAGATATTTACAAATCATCCACAATTTGCTTAGTCCACAGAGGAGCCAGGAAAATCAATAGAAGTCAAAGTCTTGCAAAACTGTTCAGTTAAGCATCTGTAGCCGATAAAACATGCTGTGCCTATTGTAGGAACAGTGCAATGTAAGTGTGGCCATTTCCCAACAGCTCCCCAGATGAACCACAGCTGCATTTGTTCACATCCCCACCCTGTCCTGTCAGAATGTTCCTGCGCATGCCCGGATCTGGACGTATTCCCTGTTACTCCCTTCACTTGAAATATTTGACTGTTTTCCCCTCCAAATCCTCCCCATTCTTGAGTTCTAATTCTTCCATGAAGCATCTCTTCTGCTGGCCTGTTTACCCTCTACTGTGTAGTTTGTATCTGACAGTCTACCTTAATTTTGTGCACTTATGTTGCTACCTATTATTGTCTTTTGGCTGTTTCTTTAGCTAAGCTTTCAGTTCCTTAAAAAAGCCATGTCTTACATTTTGTCCATCTCTTATGGTCTGTTTTAAGGATGGATTGATTTTGCAGAGGGGAAATAGTCGTAATTTTAGGATGTCAGAAAGTTCAGCTCTCAATAATAATGCACATTCCCAGCAATTGTGTCACTGGAGGGTTAAAACATACTTATACTTTTTTCCCAGCAGTTTTTGTCTGAGCTACACAGTGGCTGCATCACATAAGAAGTGTTCAGTTTTGTTGAGCAATATGAATGAGAGGGGAGTAGACTCTGAAGTAACAAAAGCTTCCTTTGACCATGAAATGATTTATTTAAATAAAAAAATTCTTTTCTTCTGAAAGCAAACATTCACAGGCCATTGAACCACTGTAGGGGAAAATATGACGAAAGCAAGTCACTAAGAACGTGTTGGTCAGGCTGATAATGATTACACACTTAACTGCATCTAACCCTGTGTCCTCCGGAGAGAGAGTAAACAGCTTCCCACCGTGGGAGCCCTGGGCCATTGGGTTCACACGGCTGTCTGCCTGTTACCTGGCACTCCACCTAAGCGTACTTTCTCCTGGAATTAAGGTACAGTACCACTCCAGTGTTCTTGCCTGGAGAATCCCAGGGATGGGGGAGCCTGGTGGGCTGCCGTCTCTGGGGTCACACAGAGTCGGACAAGACTGAAGCAACTTAGCAGCAGCAGCAGCAGCATGTTACTCCTGGTGAACCTTCAAAGTATGAATGATCCACCACCGAGACTAAATCACCATGTGGCTTCTATCTCCAGCAGCTGCTCTGCCTTTCCTCACTGTTATGCACAGCAGTCCTTAGGAAGTCTGCCCATCCATTCAGAAGACAGCAGTCTTGCCCAGTGGGCAGGAACCTGTGCGGTTTTCTCACTTGAGGTCTTACAAGATCCCAGGACATTTCTTTGAGGACAGTGGTTGTTGGGAGGACTTCCTCGTGGTCTGAGTTTAAGTGACCACTCCTTGGAGAGCCCCTTCCTGATCAATCATAGTATCTAATTCCTATGCTTAGTTGTACACAGCATTTCTATGTTTTTATATTCCCTTCATAATACTGATGACTAATGGAAATCATCCTACTTATTACTTGTTTACTTTTTATTTTCTGTCTCCCATATGAGCATGTAAGCCATCACAGAGGGCAGGGGACTTGGTCTGTCCTGTTCCTCCAAGAGTGCTTAACGCATAGTGGATGTACAAGTCTTATCTGTCCAAGGCCTGAATGATTGCCATAAGTTGAACCATCTGTCAAAATGCCCCTCCCTTGAATGTTGCTGTAAGTCAGTAATACCATAGGGCTTCTCTAATGGTTTAGATGGTTAAGAATCTGCCTGCAATATGGGAGACCCAGGTTCAATCCCTGGGTTGGGAAGATCCCCTGGAGAAGGGAATGGCAACCCACTGCAGTGTTCTTGCCTGAAGAATCCCATGGGCAGAGGAGTCCCTGGGGTCACAAAGAGTTGGTCACAAATGACCAACTAACACTTGCTAGTGATACAGGACTTGAGGGGAAAGAACGAGGTAGCAGGAAAGAGCTCTGCAGTATTACAGCATTCTAAGCACGAAATCCCACTCCCACCGATTCAGAGTTCAAACACTGAGTAACCAGGGCAAGGTTATTCCCAGCTTAAATGTACAGGTTACAAGAGAGTATCTCTGAAAGGAAGTGGACTTCACGACATAAGTCACACTCCAAGCATTATTCTGTGTGTTCTGAGGTGATAACTCGTACTAATACAACAACATTGTTCTGTAAACAGTAAGAGAAATTAAACAAAGGGAACAAGCAAATAGGATGCTACCAAAAAAAGATTTTTTTGTAAGGTTTGCATTAATTGATCCAAAGAGATGTCAATGTCCTTTCCTCTTTTTCTCTTCACTTGGCACCTCTGGCCCTTAGTTACTGCAGTGCAGCCCATCTTCATACTTAATAAGCCTCTCATGCTTCAAAATTGTAGCATAATAGGTCTCTCAACTCTAGACAAAATGAAAACTGAAATTTCATGTCAATTATGATCAATGAACCAGTCTATAGAAGAACTTAATGGGGGGTCTTGAAAAGCAAATATTCTTAATAATGAACTTTTCCAGATCTATGTTTTTGTCCAATCTATCATTTTAATGCTACAAAAATACAAAGGTTATGAATTGTCTCACTGGAATCCAAGAAAGAATATGGTCATGCTTTCACTTCATCACGAAGTTGCCAAATAAAGTGACTTCTTTGGTGGTGGTGTGTAAGGAACCCAGGACAAAGCTCTGACCTGTCATTGTCACAGTCTACCTTTGGGCAAGGTGGCTTGGCATATACAATCTTCTTATACAAGAAGAAGAATCCTGGGGTTTAATTTTGAGCTCTGGTGAGCCCCTGGACTCAATAGTCATAGTAAAGCAGTCTGTGAACGAAGTCTAATTTCTGCCCAATATTATAAATGTAATTCAGTAGAGAAATCCACGTATCACCTTTCTCTGCTCTCTGTATTGAGGTTTCATTGAAAATGTTATAAGAAGATTCTGTAGATCGGATCATCTCAGGATTTCCCTTCATTCTAACAGTCTCTGATTGTCATTCCTGTGGCCGTTTGATTAGTAAATTGTTTCTGCTATGAGAGAATCATTCAAGCTATACAAGAGACAGAGCAATTAATTTACTGCTCCATCTCTGGCAAATTACTTAGCTAGTAAAAGCTCATGCCTAGAGTTTGAGCTCTATGTGAATTTTAATCACCTTATCAGAAATTCTGTGGCGATAGTAATTTTAGCTCTTGCCATTTGGGTTTCACTAAAAGTAATATTTGTGTTCTGTGCCAAGATAAACATACATACCATGTTTAATGGGTCTATATATTAACTGAAATGTGCACATGAGCTGCTGAATATATCTGCCAAATAGGGACATTGCTCACTCCTTCTTGTCATCCTGCAGGCTTGCATATCACCAGGGTTTATATCTCTCTCAAGGCTCTCCTGTACCATTCTTATCTTTCCATTTATGGGAATTGACTAATCAGATAAAAGCAGGCCATCTCCCAGTTATGCAACCTACTGTAAAATCCACAATATCCATGACTCAAATCCCAAATGTCCAGCAAGCTGTTATAGGAAGAAAACTATTTTGCAAGCAAGTTTGTGATCATGAATATGAAGGAAGGAGAATAAATTAGATTTGCCTTTTAATGTGATGCCCTAATCAAAGTGTCTACTGCTGCTGCTGCTAAGTCGCTTCAGTCGTGTCCGATTCTCTGCGACCCCACAGACGGCAGCCCACCAGGCTCCCCCGTCCCTGGGATTCTCCAGGCAAGAACACTGGAGTGGGTTGCCATTTCCTTCTCCAGTGCATGAAAGTGAAAAGTGAAAGTGAAGTCGCTCAGTCATGTCTGACTCTTAGAGACCCCATGGACTGCAGCCTACCAGGCTCCTCCATCCATGGGATTTTCCAGGCAAAAGTACTGGGGTGGGGTGCCAGGTGAAAACAAAAAAAAAATCAGCATTTTTTTTTTCAAATTTGTAATTGGCGGAAGGCCTTTTTTCTAGCTGTATTTATTTCTAAATATCTAAAAAAAAATCAAAAGCATCTAATGTACTAAATTAAAGGGCTGTTGTAAAGATACTTAGAATATTGTTTCTCTAATAGTTTATCCCAGTTTATCTTCATGTTCCCTTTGTATAACTTCTTCTTGTCTAAATGTACTCCCTCCTCATATTCGGCACATCCTCAATTTGAAGAATACAGATTTCCTGTCTATTCATCCTTAAAATTTCCAGCAGTTTTATTAATAGCTGTATTTCTAAAGCACTCCTGTTTTGTCCAGAGGACCCTTAAGGATGGCACCATCTTACTGCAGTCTGAAAAGACACAGTTCAATACTTGCATCCTATGCTTTGGGTTTAGAATGCTTCAGGAGAAGAACATGCAGCATTTGCAAGTCAGAGCTAGTCTGCCAAAGTTTTCCTCTGCTTTCTTAGCCAGTTCAAAATTTACAACAGAATTTGTTTTGAATTGGGCAACAGAGGATTCCATTTTTCTATCAGTCAGCTTTGTCTTCCTCCATTGGAATTGTTTTTATGTGGAACTGAACAATAACTAAAACAGTTCACTGTTTTCCCAAAACCTCATAGAAGGGTAATTTCCCCAAAGACTAAATTACATACATAAAAACACTATCATCAGCACAGCTGACCAATTGATATTGTTTTGATAAAAAGATAGCTGCATCTGGTTTATTTGAAAGGGGCACATAAATTCCTGCCATCAGGCCTGCTCATGAGATCTGTATAGTGTCTGCTGGTGAGTACTCTGATTACCAAAGGAAGACAGAGAACTCTACAGCCTTATTCGGTCAGGTTTTAGCTCCAGTTGATACTCAGATGGCTGTGATGAAAACTCCTTTACCATAACCTAATACAGTGAAAATTTCTTTCATGAGCGATTTCAATATGTATATGCAAAGTATAATTCTGGCTAATGTACAAGACTATAAATCACCTGAGCTGAAATTCATTTGGAATGATGTCACTGAAACATGGACTCCCCATATTTGTAATAGAAGAGCTCCCACACAGAACACAGACCAGCAGAGTTTCTGCTAACTTATAATAAATGTTCTTTCTGCATGTTCATTTTTCTAATTTAGAATTTAAAGTGTGATTTTTACACGGAAGGCTCGGATTTGGGAATGTGCCCCCCTGTGATTTGTAGTAGCTATGTCTCCAATGGGAGGGAAGCAGGAGGCAGGGTGCTGTGCTGGGAAATGTTGAACAGTTCACTCCCTGGAAAGCTACACACACACAAACACGCATGCTTGCACGTAATAGAAACTGTGCTGATACAAATAATACTAAAATATTTATATAAAATCATATATATATATAATTTATATAAAATATTTTATAAAATAAAATATACAGTACCTTTTATTGTATATTTCATGTACTGTGATTCTCGGTTCAGTTCAGTTCAGTCACTCAGTCGTTTCCAACTCTTTGCGACCCCATGAATCTCAGCACGCCAGGCCTCCCTGTCCATCACCAACTCCCAGAGTTCACTCAGACTCACATCCATCGAGTCAGTGATGCCATCCAGCCATATCATCCTCTGTCGTCCCTTTCTCCTCTTGCCGCCAATCCCTCCCAGCATCAGAGTCTTCTCCAATGAGTCAACTCTTTGCATGAGGTGGCCAAAGTACTGGAGTTTCAGCTTTAGCATCATTCCCTCCAAAGAACACCCAGGGCTGATCTCCTTTAGAATGGACTGGTTGGATCTCCTTGCAGTCCAAGGGACTCTCAAGAGTCTTCTCCAACACCACTCAGAGACTCCTTTTGTTTATTTTTGTTGAATTATAGTACATACAGCAACTTCTAATTTCAGTCCAACCATAATGGAACAAATAGAATTGATCCCAGTCCACTAACTCTTTTCTAAATAATTTTTCTTAAGTCTGATATCTGTTGTTTAACCATTTTCCACCCTAGTGCAAATTATATTCATTAAACTGAAACCTGTTTCAGCCTCAGCATAAGTTACGTCTGAGCTTTATGGATTTGTCAGTGATGGGAGCAATTTGGCTGAGTTGGATGAGTTTTTGGCTGCATAGAGAGTATTTCCCAGTAATTTTTTTGTGCTATGGATAATGTAATAGCTAAGGACATGACACAGTTTTAAGTCGAATTTGTAGTATCAACATTTTCCCCATTAGATCATTTTCCCCTTAAGATAATCAACAAAGTTAAGTCAAGTTCTGATTTATGAAGTTTTATAGTTTCTATGCTGCAAATAGTCCTACAATGGCTAGTGTCTGTCAAGCTGCCAACATGATGTCACTAAACATACAGTTGGTATGGAATGGAATTTTATCTTTTCCCCTAAGAAGAATTTTGAGGGAGATGTAAAATATTTACACCAAAGTTATTAGTGGTCTTTTATGGAAAGGTTTCAAATACTGAATACAGATTATTCTTTAAGCATCATTGAGATATAAAATATATTTGGAAAGGGAATAATCAAGATACTTAGAATCCACCTAGTGTTTACATTTCTATATTATAATTTTTCATGGATTTATTTCTAAAATATTCTGTGCACTTCTCCATCTCTGTAAATAGAACAAAGTAGTAGAACCAAAGAATCAAGTAGTAGTAAGAGGCCACCACCATGAACAGAGTGTTTCTAATTCAGAGTTATTCAACAATACACTTAGGGGTTATTGAGGTAATAGCTTGTTAGTCCTTTTTTCATATGGTCCCTTATTATAAAAGTGCTCAATTTTATCTTTCAGTAACTACTAGATATTGATATCAGATCTGTTTGCCACAGTTCTTATGCTGTTTTTTCTTCCTCAGTCCCTCAATTCTTTCTAATCTGCTATCTGCAGCCCAGCAGTACTTCAGTAATACTTCAGTAACTATAATTGTCCTATTTGTTGAGTATGAGAGAACTGAGTTATAAGGAAAATTAACCTTTGCAATTCTTAGAAAGTGACTTTAAGCAGTGAGTAAAATTAGATGAAGGAGCAGCCTCTGCAAAGAGTAAAGCACGTGAGCCTGCTCCCTGGAGCAGTGCTTCTTGACATACACATTACCTTGGAGTCTTGTTAAAATTCAGATTCTCTTCACTAATTCTGTGATCCTGCATTTCTAAAGTTCTCAGCAGATGCCAATACAGGTAGGCAGCTGCTAAAATGCCTCCAAATAAAACCCTCTCTTTCCTGGTATCTACAACCCAGCCTGAGTGTAGACTGGACCTTTCGACTGGTTTCTTAGGAATACAATATGGCAAAAATGATGGGATGTCAGTTCTGAGAAAAGATTACAAAAAGACTGTTTTCTGTCTTGAGTACATTCTTCTACTTGCTGAGAGGAGAGGCATCTACCAGGCTGTGAGGTGTACTATTGTGAGATCTCCATGATAAGGAACTGATATCTCTGGACAATAGTTAGCAAGGGTCTAGGTGCCGAAGAATTGATACTTTTGAACTGTGGTGTTGGAGAAGACTCTTGAGAGTCCCTTGGACTGCAAGGAGATCCAACTAGTCCATTCTAAGGGAGATCAGTCCTGGGTGTTCTTTGGAAGGAATGATGCTAAAGCTGAAACTCCAGTACTTTGACCACCTTATGCGAAGAGTTGCCTCATTGGAAAAGGCTCTGATGCTCGGAGGGACTGGGAGCAGGAGGAGAAGGGGACGACAGAGGATGAGATGGCTGGATGGCGTCACTGATTCGATGGATGTCAGTTTGAGTGAACTCTGGGAGCTGGTGATGGACAGGGAGGCCTGGTGTGCTGCGATTCATGGGGTTGCAAAGAGTCAGACACGACTGAGCGACTGAACTGAACTGAACTGAGGCCTCCCCACTACTACTGCCTATGTGAGTGAGCATGAAGCAGTGAGGGGGCTGTGCAATGACTGCAGCTCCATCTGATGTACTAACTGCAGACTTCGAGGAGACTCAAGCCAGAGACACTCAGGTTACCTGTGCCAGACTTCTGACTCACAGAAGCTGAGATAACACATTTGTTGTTTGCCTTGCTAAATTCTGGAATACTTGTTACACAGAATGGATAAACATGCATCAAAGCCATTGGTATGTGGGCTACACTTTGAGCAGCAAGGACCTATGTATCTTTTATATTTGTGGATAATTTGGGGTGATAGATGCTGAACCACCATGTCTGTGGAATGCTACTCTATTGGCATATTGTTTTATAGCTTGAAAAAAGTAAAAAATTGAGTAAACAGTGAAATATACATTGATGGAGACAAGAAATGTTAGAGTGAAGTCATGGTCTTCTTTGAGGGGCCATCTGCATCACCCACAGGACAAATGCATGGTTTATTATCCTGAAGGCTAAATGACAAATGATATCTCTGATATTTAGTGACACAGATAATGCTTTAAATAGAGATCACTTATAAATAATACTCCTGTAATTTGAGGGCCATAAAAAGTAGGGTGTACAATGATAAGATAATAAACTTAGATGTTAATATTCAGATAACTTAAGCACTTAGAATACACTAAGACTAGTGACATCTTTGAGTTTTCAACACTGACAAGTTGACTAAATTTTAACCCTGCTTTTCTGAATTCATTTAATTTGAAGAATTCACTTTAATGTATCCTCACTAGGGGAAAGGAAGGAGGAGATAAGGAAAGCAACAAATGTGTTTATTGTCTCCCATGAACCAGACTTTGTGTTTCACATATTAACCCATCTTTTTAGAAAGGGCCTCTGTACAATGGTCCTTGTGCATAGGGAATACAACTGAGACACAAACCTTTTGTTAGAACCATTCATTTTTTTAGCTAATGTTGATAATTATATAATATTTGGAATGCTTCCTTTTATGATGAAGATTAGTTGTATTTTTCATATGATGCCTAAACACCAACTAAATATTGACATTTGGGAAAATGTGAGTGGGCCTCTCCAGATGACATGAGTTGCAGTGCAGCAGTGGTCTCACTCTCTGAAGTGTGGCCAGTGAGAAACAACTCACTGATAATACACTGACTTTCTTATTTAGTGATTTTGTCTGATTAAAAAAAATCTTTAGGAATATTAATAAACATATCTTCCATTTATTAGTTGCTTCCTATATATCATGTCTTAAATATTAGCTTATCTAATATATTTAATGTCACTATCATAATAAATCTGTAAAGCTGATTATGACACTCATTGTGGTTCCAGTCTGACATATAAAGAGGTTGAAAGTTATCACTCCTGTTTCCCCAATGAGAAAAAAAAAGGAATAAATTGAAGATCAACAACTCTTCTTACATCCACCAGAGGCTTAAGGTCACAGGGTAAACTGCTGCCCCCAGGAGACAAAGAAGTGGATACAGAGAATCTTTGCTTACCAAGAACAGATGCCCAGAAGCAGAAGGGCTCCGCTGGAGTTAGTAGGAAGACTTAAAACTAAAATTGAAGAATTGCTGGAGATTCACTGTAGACTAGCTTGAGAGTTAAAAATTCCACATTAAAAACTTCTGGGGAAGCCCCACAGTTTCATGAGTTTTACCTCCAGCAGCTCCACCAGGTGCCAACTTTCCCTGATGCTCTGATAGGGGCAGGAACAAAGTAACCATTCTAAAATATGCCCAAAGCTTTCTGTTCTCTTTCTCAGGGCCTGCTGTCAAGGAAAACTATTTACCAGCGCCTCACTGACTGGGGTTTTACCAAAGCCTAACCAACCTTTTTTGTTGTTGTTTAGTCGCTAAGTCATATCCAATTCTTTTGTGACTTCATGGACTGTAGCCTGCCAGGCTTCTCTGTCCATGGGATTTCCCAGGCAAGAACACACGAGTGGGTTGCCATTTCCTTCTCCAGGGATCCTCCTGACCCAGGGATCAAGCCCTCACCTCCTGCATCTCCTGTACTGGCAGGTGGATTCTTTACTGAGCCACCAGAGAATCAACTAGGGGTGAAGAGAAATGCCCATCTCAGGCTCACAAAAGGACTGAGACCTAACCATGGACTCTAGACTGCCTCTCCTCCCTACACGGTGCACCATATCAATAGGGCTCCTGAAAATAACAAGGACTGCAGCTGAAAGTCCCACAGGCCTCAGACTCTATTTAAGGAGTCTCTAGGAAAACACAAAGACAAAAAGACAAAAAAAAATAGACCAAAAAAGAAAAGATACTAGAGGAAATATTAGCCTCTGACACCTACAGCTAACAGTAAACACAATTTAACTCCTATTCAGATAAATATAAAACCTCACATCTCAGGTTTCTCTCAGTTCCTTTTATATCATACACAGCTTGCAAGAAAAAATTACAGGACATTCTGAAAAAGCAAAAGGTCTGAAGAGACAAGTCATCCATCAGAACCAGACTCAGATATGGTACAGATTTTGATATTATTAGACTGGGAATTTTAAGTAACTATGATTAATTTTATTTTTCTGGGCTCCAAAATCACTGCAGATGGTGACTGCAGCCATGAAATTAAAAGACACTTACTCCTTGGAAGGAAAGTTATGACCAACCTAGATAGCATATTCAAAAGCTGAGACATCACTTTGCCAACAAAGGTCCATCTAACAGGCTATGGTTTTTCCTGTGGTCATGTATGGATGTGAGAGCTGGACTATGAAGAAGGCTGAGCGCCGAAGAATTGATGCTTTTGAACTGTGGTGTTGGAGAAGACTCTTGAGAGTCCCTTGGACTGCAAGGAGATCCAACCAGTCCATTCTGAAGGAGATCAGCCCTGGGATTTCTTTGGAAGGAATGATGCTAAAGCTGAAACTCAGTACTTTGGCTACCTCATGCGAAGAGTTGACTCATTGGAGAAGACTCTGATGCTGGGAGGGGTTGGGGGCAAGATGAGAAGGGGACGACAGAGGATGAGATGGCTGGATGACATCACTGACTCGATGGACGTGAGTCTGAGTGCACTCTGGGAGTTGGTGATGGACAGGGAGGCCTGGTGTGCTGCAATTCATGGGGTTGCAAAGAGTCAGACACAACTGAGTGACTGATCTGATCTGATGATTAATTTGATAAGGAATCTAACATAGAAAGTAGACAACATGCAAGAATAGGTGTGTCATGTGAGCAGAGAGATAACATTCGTATAAACAATCAAAAGGAAATGCTGTAAGTCAGAAACACTGCAATATAAATGATGAATGCTTGTGATGAATATATCAGTAGACTGGACACAGCTAAGGAAAGGATCCATGAGCTCAAAGAGTTTAAAAATCTCTTCAGCAATGTGTTGAAGCATAGCCTAAGAGGCTTACCAAAGCATAATTTAATTACCAATGGAGAGATATGCTTGTATGACCTATAATTTACTACTAATTTGGCTCAGACTTATGAAGTTGTAAGTTGATGTGTAGATTTGTGTTTTGAAGACCTGAAAATGATTTTGGCCCACTGGAAAGAAAAAACATCTCAAAGTTATGGTTTTATTGTCTTGTTTGATGTTAAATGGCTTTGTCTCTAAACAGATTATTTCATATGTCTTTCCTGAGAAATTACCTAAACTCTGATTCTCTTTTGGGCCAGCTGTATCATCTTGCTGCTTTTTTCATTAAATAAGCTAAATAAATCTTTGGCAAGTGCTCCCTCTATGTTTGTATGAGAACCATGTTTCCAACTACTTAAAAATTACACTTTGATAGGGTTGGAGGTTGCCATCAAAATACATAGTATGCCTGCCTGCTGGAACTGGTGAAACAGTTCCAGAGAAGTAGCCTCTGGAGTGGAATTCTGACTCTCCATTTTCTTCTGATTTGGTGCCTTTTGTTCTGGTTTGCTTGCTTCATTATTATTGTTTTGGATCCTTGGCTAATAGTTACCAGTTTTGGTTAACTCAATGTTAGGTAATGTCCATTTTCTCAACTGGGTACTGAACCCTCCTGTATTTAAAAAAAAAGAAAAAGTATGAAAAACCAGCCAATTCCAGGAACTCGTGCACTGAACCAACAGACCAGTCAAGGTCCCATAATCTATGAATAATTTCCTATTTGGGGTAGCTCTAATTGGCAATCTGGTTTCATGATGTATTCACTTGGGATCTCTATAGAATGATGGGAATCTATTCTCTGTTGGGCGAGAGATGACACAGAGTTTAGTCAGTTGGTCTATATTGTTTGTCTTTTGTTGTGCTCAAATCCCCGTAGAAAATACTATTTCCCCTGACTAGGAGAAAAACACTTTGAGAATGTGTGTTTTGTGTTTCCTAGTGTCCTGTGCCTAGGTGGTAGAATTGAAGTTTTAAGTCCTGTTGGTGGCTGTGTATTTGAGAAAAACCTTTTATTGCTCATGGATAAGAAAAGCAAATATTTCCCTACTTCTAGAATAAATTAAGTTATAGTGTCTTAGGAAAAAAGATAATTTTTTCATTAGAGAGATACTAATAAATACTTGGAAAATTTAATATTCTCAGAATTTCAAGAATATAAATTGAATTTTTAATATTTTGAATGTACTGACATTTTTAAGGGAAAAAAACATCCTTCACAATGTTAGCTTAGAAACATCAAAGTGAACTTTTAGACATGAATTGGTTTGGTAAATTTAGGTTATAAATAAGTAAATGTCTTTTTCTTGCTTTTTTTTAATATGGAGACTAAACATATAATTTAATTTTTCTTGTTTAAGATTTGGATTTATTTTCTAATGAAGAGACTAGTTAATGCTAACTTCCTGAATTCCTTTAACTGGTTTACTGTTGAAATAAGCTAAAGTTTCTTCCATATATTGAGATTAAAAAAATATGCAACTATATTTTCTTGGGCTCCAAAATCAATGAGGACGGTGACTGCAGGCATGAAATTAAAAGGTGCTTGCTCCTTGGAAGAATCGCTGTGACAAATCTTGATAGTATACTAAAAAGTAGAGCATCACTTTGCTGACAAAGGTCCATATAGTCAAAGCTAAGGGTTTTCCAGTAGTCATATATGGATGTGAGAGTTGGACCATAAAGAAGGCTGAGCGCTGAAGGATTGAGGCTTTCGAACTGTGGTTCTGGAGAAGTCTCTTAGAGTCGCTTGGACAGAAAGGATATCAAATCAGTCAATCCTAAAGGAAATCAATCCTATCTATTCATTGGAAGGGCTGATTCTGAAGCTGAAGCTCCAATACTTTGTCCCCTGATGCGAAGAGCTGACTCACTGGAAAAGACCCTGATGCTGGGAAGGACTGAGGGCAAGAGGAAGAGGGGGTGACAGAGGATGAGACGGTGGGATGGCATCACCGACTTGATGGACATGAGTTTGAGCAAACTCAGGGAGATAGTGCTAGACGGAGAAGCCTGGTGCGCCATGTGGTTGCAAAGAGTCAGAAACAACTTAGCAATTGAACAAAAACAATATTAAGTTATAATTCTTAATCTTTTTTATTCAACGGTAATTGTGAGGATATTAATTGTAGAATTTAAACTAATATAAATCAAGTTAATAAATAAAAATTTATGGCTATAAATAATTTCTAAGGAAAATAGAATTTTCCGGTGTGTCACCAGTTAGTTGTTATTTATATCATTGCTTTTTATTTAAATAGTAACAGAGTGGCTGACTCTTTTGTGTCATTTTAATAAACATATTTTTGCATCCACAAAAGTGTTAAAGGTGTGCACTGGGCTGTGAAGATCTTATAAAGTAGTTGTCTAAGCTTTGCTGGTCTCCTTAATAGCTTGTATATGATAGTGGTTACTCTCCAGTTTTTCTCTGAAATGTTAGTAAGTTTGATTAAAACTTATGGCTTATCTAGGTGGTTCAGACTAGACTAGAAATAATCATGGCAAAGAACTATAACTAAAATATTCCAGGACATGGAAGCAACCTAGATGTCCATCAGCAGATGAATGGATAAGAAAGCTGTGGTATATATATATATATATATACACACACACAATGGAGTATTATTCAGCCATTAAAAAGAATAGATGTGAATCAGTTCTAATGAGGTGGATGGAACTGGAGCCTATTATACAGAGTGAAGTAAGCCAGAAAGAAAAACACCAATACAGTATACTAACGCATATATATGGAATTTAGAAAGATGGTAACGATAACCCTGTATGCAAGATAGCAAAAGAGACACAGATGTATAGAACAGTCTTTTGGACTCTGTGGGAGAGGGTGGTGGGGGGATGATTTGGGAGAATGGCATTAAAACATGTATAATATCATATAAGAAACGAATTGCCAGTCCAGGTTTGATACAGGATACAGGATGCTTGGAGCTGGTGCACTGGGATGACCCAGAGGGATGGTATGGGGAGGGAGGAGGGAGGGGGTTCAGGATTGGGAACACGTGTACACCCGTGGCAGATTCATGTTGATGTATGGCAAAACCAATACAATACTGTAAAGTAAAAAATAAATAAATAAAAATTAAAAAATAAAAAATACATTCATAAGTTAAAAAAAAAAAAAAAGAAGAGTATTTTTGTTCTCAGTAAAAGTGGTTTGTTCCAGAATGTGAAAGGAAATACAAAAGAATAGAGCTTGAATTGAAATTGAAAACTGACTATACCAAAAAACCCAAAATTATTTGCCTTTAAATATCATATCTACAAAGGCTTCCCTGGTGGTTCAGATAGTAAAGAATCTGCCTGCAATGCAGGAGACCCAGGTTTGGTCCCTGAGTCGGGAAGATCCCCTGGAGAAGGAAATGGCTAGCACTCCAGTATTCTTGCCTGGAGAATTCCAGGGACAGAGGAGCCTGGTGGGCATATATAGTCTATGGGTTTGCAAAGAGTCAGAAATGACTGAGTGAATAACACACAAAGAATTATATGGGAAAAAAGCAATGTAATGTATAAAAATGTTGGTAAAATTTGCTCAGTTTTGATGGCTTTATTAGGAGATAAAATTTTTAAATCTAAATCTTTATTAAAATAAAAATAGGTTTAAAATAATGAATAGCAACAAATTTCATTAACTGTTAAACAGTTTAGTTATATAGTTTAGTCAATGTGTTAGGAAACGATTTTTTAAAGGAGTTTATGGATAAAATACTACATTACCAATGCAAAGCTCAAAGTTGCTTTTTTGCCTTCTTCTGTTGGAATGAAAAATTGGTGTAGAATTTAGTTTGCTCTTAGTAAGATATAGTAAAAGGTTATTCTTCTGTGTTATCTGCCCAGATAGTAGAGATGCCTTATCTAACCTGAAAATTTACTACTCTTTGTGCTGATTTTGGCTTGTCTTTGAAAAAAAAAAAAAAAAAACAAGTTACTTAAAGCATTACTTAAAATTGTGTTGCATTCTTAATGCCAAACAATGACCATTCATTATTTCCAAGCACATAATGCTAGTGTTTTAATCAAACAACTAAATATATGCTAATAATACTTTAACCCTTTTGATTTTACCTTCCCAAGATAAGACCCTAAATTCAGGGGGAAATTTTTTAAATATCTTTTATGCCCAAGCTGTTCTTTATGCTCTTTGCAAAGGTCCTCATTTGCTAGACAGCAGGCACAGCAAATGACTGAACAAGTGTGTGTTCCAATAAAAGTATTTACAAAAACATTTGAAATGGATTTAGGCAGTGGCTGCCAGGGTCCTAGTCTTACAGGTACTAAAACAAACCAAAAACAAAACAAAACAAAACACACATCCAAATGAATTTAACTTAGTGTATTTTTTTTTTCAGGGACTTATTTGACCTCTGTGCCTCTATTCTTCCTTATCCACCTTTTCCATCCTTATAGTTTTCCCTCATTAAAGGGCTAAAGACACCTGAGCATATATACTTGCTTTAGGTTTGTATGAGTCATTTGTTTTCTCCCCTCTTTTTTTTTTTTTTTTTTGGAATAATGTACTTTGATAGACTCAAACAGAGCCACCGCCAGAAATCTACTTAGAAAAGGCACAAATGCAGATGGGCTCAGGAAAGTATATGCAACACAGATGATGTATGTGAAGGAACTGAAAAATGTGACTTTGCTGTGACAAAAGTTTCTGTTAAGTATGCGTCACTAAGTCTTTAACTCCTTTTTATCTTTAGTCACTTTTAATCTCCAATTTATTCCATAAAAAGTTGCCTTTATTGTATAAAAGAACATGCATACTCTGAATTTAATACTTCAAGTAAGACTCCATACGCTTTGTTTCTTCTGGGTGGGTCAAGGTGAATTCCAGGAGGAAGGAATGCATTAGCTCTTCATTTTGGTTGGCTTCCTCTCTCTCTGATTATCTGTGATTCAGCATATATCTAGTATTGTGATGATCCAGTGCTCTTCATTTTACTGAGCGCTTTACATTTTCCACAAATAGCTTAATGATATCTCTGTCCCCAAAGATTATCAGTAACTAAATTTATATGCTTCTATCTTTAGTGTTTTAGAAACTCAAATGTTTAAACTGCCCCTTTGCATGATGATTTTGAAAAATTATTGTTTGCATTATTTTAAATGAAATTTGCTTGCTCTTTAACATGGCCTCAAATGCTATATTCATTTTCCCAATTTAGTATTCTTCTAGAATTTTACTCCAATTAGAAGATTTCACCTGGATGTATAAGAATTTGTTCTTTGAACAGTGAGGTAGTTTGTCATGTTTGTATCTACACTGATCTATTTCTGGAAGAAATAACATACAATGCTTTTAAAACAGAGGTGATGGCGGAGTTGTTACTTTTTGATACTAGTAATGTCCTGTGATTCAATTACCCATTGCCGGTGGAGTTCAGTGAGGATAGCAAGAAAACCTCAAACTTTGAGTCTAGTCTTGGTTCCATTAGTAACTTAACTTGTAACAAGTCACCTAATCTTTCCATGCCTCCATTTCCCTATTAGATTCCTTTCAGCCCTAAATTGTCTTGATTCTCAAATGTAACACGTTAATAGTAAATGACCAGTATACACTTTGCAAAGGAAACTGGAAGTTCCTCCATTTGTCCAATAGAACGCTGTTAGGATGATCCCAGAGTCTGATTCTGGTAGATGACTACATCAATAGAAAGAGTTTACACAGGAACTAGGGGATCTGTCAAGATAAGAGAATTTTTCAAGACATGGCAGCAACAAACTTAGTGGTACCAATTGAATATAGTAGTAAGCAAGGCCTCCTCCAGTACAGTGGGTCTGTCATGTCCATTCATCCTAGTTTCTTAGTGGGATTATTAGTACATGCCAAATCTACAAACGTATGTTGAATGAAGAAATCAGTGAGAATGGAAAAAACAGGTCCATATGTATATGGTAATGTAGCAGAAAATAAGTATGTATTAATTTTCTTTGAGAAAAGAGGACTTATTTCAGTTGCCTAATGAAAAACAAGATGGATTTGGATAGAGAGGTGGGTATGGGTGGCCAGTCAGGAAGGATATTATAATTTGAGCCTGTAATGAGGAAAACAGGCAAAGGTCCAGAAATGTGTTAGTTCAGTTCCTACTCAGGCAGTGGAAAGCCAACCAGAGGACTTGAGGATCAAGAATGTGGTTGGAGGTGGGAATGTAGTTTGAAAGCACATCATGAAGGGAGTCTGGAGTGCTGGGCAAGGATAAGAGGCTGTGACAGTCCATGCCATAGAAGAGTTCACCACATTCTCTTAAACAGAAGCTCTCAATCAGAGTCGCACCACACTGCTGTGCTGTGGGTTACTAAATTTAGCTGCCCTCAAGAGAGCTTCAGAGGGCTTCATTATTAATCCCAGGCCTGTTTTTAGTACGGGCAAAATTTTACTAGTTGCAGCAACAAAAGATATTACAGAAAACAATTTGGCAGTGTAGGGACATTAGATAGGACTGGAGCTTAAACTGACACCAGAAAGCTTTATTGTGTGCATCTTTTTCTTCTTGTTCAATTGCTCAGTCATGTCCAATTTCTTGCGACCCCATGGGCTGCAGCATGCTAGGCTTCCCTTATCCTTCACAATCTCCCAGATCTTGCTCAAACTCATGTCCATTGAGTCAGTGATGCCATCTAACCATCTCATCCTCTGTTGTCCCCTTTTCTTCCTGCCTTTAATCTTTCCTAGAATCAGTGTCTTTTCTAATGAGTTGACTCTTTGCATCAGATGGCCAAAATATTGGAGTTTCAACTTAAGCATCAGTCCTTCCAATGAATATTCAGGACAGATTTCATTTAGGATTGACTGGTTTGATCTCCTTACAGTCCAAGGGACTCTCAAGAGTCTTTTTAAACAACACAGTTTGAAAGCATTAATTCTTTGGTGCTCACCCTTCTTTATGATCCAACTCTCACATCTATACATGACTACTGGAAAAACCATAGCTTTGCCTATACAGACCCTTGTTGGCAATGTAATGTCTCTGCTTTTAAATATGCTGTCTGCTAAGTCACTTCAGTTGTGTCCGACTCTGTGCGACCCCATAGATGGCAGCCCACCAGGCTTCCCCATCCCTGGGATTCTCCAGGCAAGAACACTGGAGTGGGTTGCCATTTCCTTCTCCAATGCATGAAAGTGAAAAGTGAAAGTGATGTCACTCAGTCGTGTCTGACTCTTAGCGACCCCATGGACTGCAGCCTACCAGGCTCCTCCATCCATGGGATTTTCCAGGCAAGACTATTGGGAGTGGGCTGCCATTGCCTTCTCTGAATATGCTGTCTAGGTTGGTCATAGCTTTTCCTCCAAGGAGCACACATCTTTTAATTCCATGGCTGCAGTCACCATCTGCAGTGATTTTGGAGCCTCCCAAAATAAAGTCTGTCACTGTTTTCATTGTTTCTCTATCTATTTGCCATGAAGTGATGGGATCAGAGGCCATGATCTTCATTTTTTGAATGTTGAGTTTTAAGCCTTTTTCTCTCTCCTTTTTCACCTTCATCAAGAAGCTCTTTAGTTCCTCTTTGCTTTCTGCCCTAAGAGTGATTGTCATTTGCATATCTGAGGTTATTGATATTTCTCCTGGCAATCTTGATTCCAGCTTGAGGTTCATCCAGCCTGGCATTTCATATGATGTACTCTGTACAGAAGTTCAATAAGAAGGGTGACAACATACAGCCTTGATGTACTCCTTTCCTGATTTTGAATCAGTACCTTGTTCCATGTCCGGTTCTAGCTATTGCTTCATGAACTGCATACTGGTTTCTCAGGAGCCAAGTGAGGTGGTCTGGTATTCCCACCGCTTTAAGAACTTTCCACAGTTTGCTGTGATCCACACAGTCGATGGTTTTAGCATAGTCAATGAAGCAGAAGTAGATGTTTTTATGGAACTCTCTTGCTTTTTTGATGATCCAGTGGATATTGACAATTTCATTTCTGGTTCCTCTGCCTTTTCTAAATCCAGCTTGAACATCTGGATGTTCACGGTTCATATAATGTTGAAACCTAGCTTGGAGAATTTTGATCATTACTTTGCTAGCGTGTGAGATGAGTACAAACAATATGTGGCATCGCTGTTCTTTGGAATTGGAATTAAAACTGACCTTTTCCAATCCTGTTACCATTGTTGAGTTTTCCAAATTTGCTGGCATGCTGAGTACAGCACTTTCACAGCATCATCTTTCAGGATTTGAAATAGCTCAGCTGGAATTCCATCACCTTCACTAGCTTTGTTCATAGTAATGCTTCCTAGGTCCCACCTGACTTTGCACTTTAGGAATCTGGGTCAACATGAGTGATCATGCCATCATGGTTATCTGGGTCATTTAGATCTGTTTTGTATAGCTCTGTGTAGTCTTGCCATCTCTTCTTATTATCTTCTGCTTCTGTTTGGTAGATATCATTTCTATCCTATATTGCACCCATCTTTGCATGAAATGTTCCTTTCGTGTCTCTAATTTTTTCTGGAAGAGATCTTTAGTTTTTCTGATACTATTATTTTCCTATATTTCTTTGTATTGTTCACTTCAGTTCTGTTCAGTCGCTCAGTCGTGTCCAACTCTTTGTGATCCCATGAATTGCAGCACACCAGGCCTCCCTGTCCATCACCAACTCCCGGAGTTCACTTAAACTTACGTCCATTGAGTCAGTGATGCCATCTAGCCATCTCATCCTCTGTCGTCCTCTTCTCCTCTTGCCCCTAATCCTTCCCAGCATCAGAATCTTTTCCAATGAGTCAACTCTTCACATGAGGTGGCCAAACTACTGGAGTTTCAGCTTTAGCATCATTCCTTCCAAAGAAATTCCAGAGCTGATCTCCTTTAGAATGGACTGGTTGGAGATCCTTGAAGTCCAAGGGACTCTCAGTCTTCTCCAACACCACAGTTCAAAAGCATCAATTCTTCGGTGCTCAGCCTTCTTCACAGTCCAACTCTCACATCCATACATGACCACAGGAAAAACCATAGCCTTGACTAGACGGACCTTTGTTGGCAAAGTAATGTCTCTGCTTTTGAATATGCTATCTAGGTTGGTCAAAACTTTTCTTCCAAGGAGTAAGTGTCTTTTAATTTCATGGCTGCAGTCACCATCTGCAGTGATTTTGGAGCCCCCCAAAATAAAGTCTGCCACTGTTTCCACTATTTCCCCATCTATTTCCCATGAAGTGATGGGACCAGACGCCATGATCTTCATTTTCTGAATGTTGAGTTTTAAGCCAACTTTTTGACTCCTATTTCACTTTCATCAAGAGGCTTTTTCGTTGCTCTTCACTTTCTGCCATAAGGGTGGTGTCATCTGGAGAAGGCAATGGCATCCCACTCCAATACTCTTGCCTGGAAAATCCCATGGACAGAGGAGCCTGGAAGGCTGCAGTCCATGGGGTCACTGAGGGTCAGACACGACTGAGCGACTTCACTTTCACGCATTGGAGAAGGAAATGGCAACCCACTCCAGTGTGCTTGCCTGGAGAATCCCAGGGATCGGGGAACCTGGTGGGCTGCCATCTCTGGGGTCGCACAGTCAGACACGACTGAAGTGACTTAGCAGCAGCAGCAGCATCTGGATATCTGAGGTTATTGATATTTCTCCCACCAATCTTGATTTCAGCTTGTGCTTCTTCTAGCCCAGTGTTTCTCATGATGTACTCTGCATATAAGTTAAATAAGCAGGGTGACGGCATACAGCCTTGACGTACTCCTTTTCCTATTTGGAACCAGTCTGTTTTTCCATGTCCAGTTCTAACTGTTGCTTCCTGACCTGCATTTAGGTTTTTCAAGAGGCAGGTCAGGTGGTCTGGTATTCCCATCTGTTTGAGAATTTTCCACAGTTTATTGTGATCCATGCAGTCAAAAGCTTTGGCATAGTCAATAAAGCATAAATAGATGTTTTTCTGGAACTCTCTTGCTTTGTTCACTTAGGAGGGCTTTTTATGTATTCTTTGGAACTCTGCATTCAGATAGGTATAGCTTTACTTTTCTCCTTTGCCCTTCACCTCTTTTTTTTCTCAGCTATTTGTAAGGCCTCTTCAGACAACCGTTTTGCCAATTTGCATTTCATTTTCTTTTTCTGGATGGATGCAAACTCTTTCTAGGACTAATTTGCCAAACTAAATAACCTACTAGTTCATGCTCTTGAATGCAAAATGATAGATTCATGTTTAGGAGGAACTGGGCTGAGCATTAAAAAAATAAATAAAGAAAAGTCTGTACATGTGAAGCAAGGCTGTTTTCTGTTTTCCAATCAGAAGCAAAAATGTGGGTGAAGTGACAGAGAAAGGCCCAGAGGTCTTGACTCCAAATTCTTATTCTGATCTCTGATTTCCTCCCCATAAACCCAGTCTTACTGTTCTTAAAATTCTCATAAGAAATATGCATTTCCTCTTGAGTTTTGACTTGTTCTCCCTATTTAGGGACATATTTAAATTTCTCTGAAGTCTATGTTTATGCTGCCTTTTTTTGTGTGACTACAAAGGAAGTTTGTTACATGCCTTTCAAATGCAATAACATTGTTTCTAACTTAATTACTAAACAAACTATGTTTTAAATTGCTAAACAAACTTTATGTTTTAAATGAGTGCATTTAAAGTGTTCTCAAGAGAACAAGCAAGATTTCCTTTTGAAATTGCATCTTTACAGCAGTTTAATGAAGTTAATGCAGTAAATATTTCTTAAAAGGAGTGATGATTGAGAATTTCTGTTTCCCTTTAGAAGAAGAAATGTCTGATACTCCATCCTCAGATATACAGTGACACCTGGTTCATTTCATTGTGAGCCAATTTCTTGACAGCTTTAGCTATCTTTTATATATTTAACCACTTTCAAAACAATATTCTAAGGCTACCTTAGAGACTCCACTGGCTGGTAGAGTTGTTAGATGGTCTTGGAAAAAAAGATGCTGTGTGGAATAGCAATACGATTATCATAATTAAGAAATCACATTCTCAGCTTATGCAACTCACTGGGGAAACTTTTGTAACAAGGGTAAGAATCTGATCCTTATCTCTATGTATTAATAAAAGACCTAAATAGATTCAGTTGCTTTTACACCTTAATTTCATGATTAGTCCAAATTAAGAGGTATCAGTTTCTGTTTGAGCTTCTCAAGAGAGACTGCTGTTCAGAAATAACTTCTTTTTCAATGTGAAAATTACAAAGATACCAGACATTGAAATGATCTTAACAGATTCTTCCTCATACATTGGCAATACCATTTTACAGAAAGACTTTACCTCTTTCCTCTAAATAAAATAAGAGAAGTAGACATTTTTGCTTAATTTTGTCTTTCCCTTTTTGACTTAGTATATTTGGGCATTTATTTTTTTAATGAAGTTCCAGTCTCAAACAGGTAGGAAAATGGTATCCCAGGCAGTTTGGTATCCTGGAAAGAACTAGAGTTTGGATCTTGAAAGTTCAGGTATAAAATCCACTTATTCCATTAATTAGCTCTTAGGTTTTATCAGTGAGACATGCTATTTAATATTTTCTCTGCACCAAAATTTTAACCCATAAAATGGTATATGTTATTCACTAGATTACTGTATTAGTATGGCTGGATGAACTGCATGAAATAATATATACACATAACACAGAGCCTGGCCCAATGGTGCTCAACAAAGTGTAATTAACTCCTGAAGTTTGCAGCAGTAAACGCCTACTTGGAAAAGAAAAAAAAAATCTCAAATCAACAACCTGATGTTATATATCTCAAGGAACTATAGAAAAAATGAACTAAACTGAAAACTAGCAAAATGAAGGAAATTAAAAAAAAATAGAACAGAAATAAATAGAAAAGAGAATAGCAAAAATGATTAAAAAAAAATCAATGAAGCTAAGAGTTCCTCTTTTAAAAGAGTAAAAAAAATTGACAAACCCTAAGCTAGACTAAGGAAAAGGGAGAGAAAATTTAAACAAGAAAAATTAGAAATAAAAGAGGAGACATGAAAACTGAAGCCACAGAAACAAAAGATTTTAAGAGACTACTATAAACAATTATACACCAACAAATTGGATACCTAGTTGAAATGGCTACATTTCTAGAAAACCTATCAAGACTGAATCATAAATAAATAAGACAACCTAAAAAGACCTATTCATGACAGGCTACCTCTAAGAAAAACTTTGGTATATTGACTATTTCAAGCTGAAGGAGTTCGAGAAGATACCACAAGCAGGAAGGTCACTCTGACCACCTTCCCACATTCTTCTCCTGAAACACATGCTAAACTCTAAAGTGAGAAGTACCTTCCCTTTCTTCAGAGGAAAGATGCATCCCTGTCTTTAAAAACCAAGGGTATGCTAAAAAGAATCTGAACAAATAGGCCTTGTTAAATTTCCTCCAGTTCACTATACTGAGCGCATACTCTTCAGCCTATGCTATTTCTCCATGAGTGTCCATTCTTCAGCAAACCTAACATAAAATAGTCAGTTTTAATCTTTTCATCAAATGGTTATTTCCTTATGCAGACTCCTGTGTTATATAAACTTTATATTAAATAAATTTGCATGCTTTCCTCCTGTTAATTTGTCTTGGTCAGTTTAATTTTCAGACCCAGTTAGGGCACCTAAGAGGGTCAGGAAATTTTTTTTCTCTCTTGTAAATTAGTAGGAAAGTTGGATTATCAGTCAAAAACCTCCTTACAAAGAAAAGACCAGAACCAGACAGCTTCTCTGGAGAATTCTACCAAACATTTAAAGAATTAAGTACAATCCTTCTCAAACTCTTCCAAAAAACTTGAAAAGGAGAAAGTACTTCCTTAGTCATTTTATGAGGCAGCATTACCCTGATACCAAAATCAAAGACACTATATAATATGAAAACTATAGGCCTAATAGCCCTGATTAACACTGATGCAAACATCTGCAACAAAATGCTAGCAAATAGAATTAAAATACAAATTAAAAGGGCCTATGACCAAGTAGGATTTATTCCTGGAATGCAAAGATGATTCAAACATAGGAAAATCAATTAAATATACCACAATAGCATACTGAAGGACAAAAGCCACATGATCATCTCAATTGATGCAGAAAAAGCATTTGACAAAATTTGACATCCTGAATTGTTTCTAAAAAGTCTACCATATTTGAGGATGCTGAAATTCAAGGTAATTTAGCAGGTCAATGAAAATGACTGAATTTGTTTCCAATAAAAATCTGGTTGTTCCCTTGCTCAAAAAGATTATACTGTGGTTTCAGGATAGAAATGTGCACGATACATGTGAGTTAAGTCATTTTTATTTCCATTTTTAAAATCATTGATATTTCAATCAAAATACCTAATATCATTGATACCTATTATACTTCAGAATTACATGTACACAATGAAAACTTAAATGAATTGATGAATGCATGCATGATTAATTCCATGCAACCAAAAAGTATATACCTTAAAGGCAGGAATAAGAATCTCAGATTGCTAATGGTAAAAGAAATCACAGTGAATAATTAAATCAGGCTACCACATTCTATGAGACCTGTATGTCAATTTAAGATTGATGACTTGCCCCACACTGTATCACCACTTAGTGGCAGAAATAGTACTGATACCTCTATCTTCTAGTTTCAGTTCACTGATATTTCCACAACACTAAAAAGTTGAGATATGTTAAATTATGGTCTGGTCTGTAGTATTAGCCTTTAACAGATCATCCATACCTTTTGATGATAGTTTGCTGCTAAGCTGCTAAATCGCTTCAGTCGTGTCCGACTCTGTGTGACCCCAGAGACGGAAGCTGACCAGGCTCCCCTGTCCCTGGGATTCTCCAGGCAAGAACACTGGAGTGGGTTGCCATTTCCTTCTCCAATGCATGAAAGTGAAAAGTGAAAGTGAAGTCGCTCAGTCGTGTCCGACTCTTAGTGACCCCATGGACTGGAGCTTACCAGGATCTTCCGTCCATGGGATTTTCCAGGCAAAAGTACTGGGGTGGGGTGCCATAGTTTAGGATTGGATAAAAATGAATCTTTTTTTTTTTTTTTTTTAAAGAAATCTACTTGGATTAAACAGGCACTGATTTGAATAAGGATTCATGAACTATTTGATACTATTATATTTGATGTTATATTTCTTTGATCTAAATTTAACATGTATTTTAGAATCAAGAATCCCTTCTCACATTTTGCTGTTGAAAAATTACAGTCATGGAAGTATTATAATTACCTAAAACTTACATACCTATTCAAAAAGGTAACTGAGAATAAAAATATATTGTTGATTTCTATTCTTATCCTTGCATATTCTGTTCCACCTGAAAAATCACTGAGGCCAAATTAAATGGTTTGCAAATAGCTGTTCTCTTACAGTAGAAAAATTAGCATAAGATCAGATCAGATCAGATCAGTCGCTCAGTCGTGTCCGACTCTTTGCGACCCCATGAACCGCAGCACGCCAGGCCTCCCTGTCCATCACCAGCTCCCGGAGGTCACCCAGACTCGCATCCATCGAGTCAGTGATGCCATCCAGCCATCTCATCCTCTGTTGTCCCCTTCTCCTCCTGCCCTCAATCCCTCCCAGCATCAGAGTCTTCTCCAATGAGTCAACTCTTCGCATGAGGTGGCCAAAATACTGGAGTTTCAGCTTTAGCATCATTCCTTCCAAAGAAATTCCAGGATTGATCTCCTTCAGAATGGACTGGTTGGATCTTCTTGCAGTCCAAGGGACTCTCAAGAGTCTTCTCCAACACCACAGTTCAAAAGCATCAATTCTTCGGCGCTCAGCCTTCTTCACAGTCCAGCTCTCACATCCATACATGACCACAGGAAAGACCATAGCCTTGACTAGGCGAACCTTTGTTGGCAAAGTAATGTCTCTGCTTTTGAATATGCTATCTAGGTTGGTCATAACTTTCCTTCCAAGAAGTAAGCGTATTTTAATTTCATGGCTGCAGTCACCATCCGCAGTGATTTTGGAGCCCAGAAAAACAAAGTCTGACACTGTTTCCACTGTTTCCCCATCTATTTCCCATGCAGTGATGGGACCAGATGCCATGATCTTCATTTTCTGAATGTTGAGCTTTAAGCCAACCTTTTCACTCTCCACTTTCACTTTCATCAAGAGGCTTTTTAGCCCCTCTTCACTTTCTGCCATAAGAGTGGTGTCATCTGCATATCTGAGGTTATTGATATTTCTCCCGGCAATCTTGATTCCAACTTCTGTTTCTTCCAGTCCAGCATTTCTCATGATGTACTCTGCATATAAGTTAAATAAACATGGTGACAATATGCAGCCTTGACGTATTCCTTTTCCTATTTGGAACCAGTCTGTTGTTCCATGACCAGTTCTAACTGTTGCTTCCTGACCTGCATACAGATTTCTTAAGAATAAATTCAATGTTAATTCATCACTTCTAGCTTTGAAAGATCACAAATGAGGGTGATAAAAACAGATGCCTGGCATATGGCAACAGATGGGTCACCACATTTAAAAAGAGCTACTGGGAACAGGATGGTTCACTTTACTTAATTCTTATCACATAAGGTGAAAAGGATGGAAAAGAAAACAGTCAAGGCAATGCAGGCATAATTGGGTCCAATTTTCTTAGTTTTAAAAATGTGTTTTTAAACTACAGGACTTAAATTTGCCCCTGTTTTACATCACAGTGTTGTCCGTAACCATGTAGAAAAATCAATAATAGAAAGAGTCAAACAAATATGGATAGAAACCTACAATACCTATTGGCAAAAAATAAGTCTGCTGGTGGCAAGATTTATTGAACAGATGGCACATGATGAATTCATCAGGACATGTCTAGACACCCAGATTCATAATAATATGAAGTGTTACTATTTTTACTCAGATGATGCCTTATCCTAATATTACACTGAAAATTTCATCTAAAAAGCAATTACAGCTTTATAATCATATATGCCCTTTTTTATAAATTTGAAATAAGAATGATGCCTATGATAAAACTTACTTAATACCTATAAACCACTACAGAGATACCCTAAGATACAATGCTTGCCTAATACACTAGCCTCTAAACTACTATTTTCAAGAAATAGTCAATGATCTATTTGGATTTGGTTCTATAAATACAACTATAAATTCAGGTGATACAAAAGAAACAAAATATTTGCATTCACACGTTATATTGGTTTCCCTGGTAGCTCGGACAGTAGTCTGCCAGCAATGCGGAAGACTCAGGTTTGATCCCTGGGTTGGGAAGATCAGCTGGAGAAGGAAATGGCAACCCATTCCAGTACTCATGCCTGGGAAATCCCATGGTTGGAGGAGCCTGGTAGGCTATAGTCCATAGAGTTGCAAAGAGTCGGACACGACTGACCGACGTCACTTTCACTTTTCATGTTATACTACATAATAGCTGGATTTTATATAAGTGTGTGCCACAGAATTAGCAAAGATGATGCCAAATCATTTCTTTTCCTTTGGGTGTCAATCTTCTTAATAAGCTCTCTATTAATATCTATTGATATCTATTAAAGAAAATGAATAATTCCAATGGAAATAAAATCCTTGAAGAATTTTCTGAAGTTAAAAGTCAAAGTTTAGTTGCTCAATTGTGTCCGACTCTTTGTGACCCCATGAATCGCAGCATGCCAGGCCTCCCTGTCCATCACCAACTCCCAGAGTTCACTCAGACTCACGTCCATCGAGTCAGTGATGCCATCCAGCCATCTCATCCTCTGTCGTCCCCTTCTCCTCCTGCCCCCAATCCCTCCCATCATCAGAGTCTTTTCCAAAGAGTCAACTCTTCCCATAAGGTGGCCAAAGGACTGGAGATTCAGCTTTAGCATCATTCCTTCCAAAGAAATCCCAGGGCTGCTCTCCTTCAGAATGGACTGGTTGGATCTCCTTGCAGTCCAAGGGACTCTGAAGAGTCTTCTCCAACACCACAGTTCAAAAGCATCAATTCTTCAGCAATGGCAACCCACTCCAGT
This sequence comes from Tragelaphus eurycerus, assembly GCA_935064755.1. NCBI lineage: Eukaryota > Metazoa > Chordata > Mammalia > Artiodactyla > Bovidae > Tragelaphus > Tragelaphus eurycerus. Next base: position 4,581,177 of record CAKXYN010000015.1, read on the forward strand.
ACTCTTGCCTGGAAAATCCCATGGATGGAGGAGCCTGGTAGGCTGCAGTCCATGGAGTCGCTAAGAGTTGGACATGACTGAGTGACTTCACTTTCACTTTTTACTTTCATGCATTGGAGGAAGAAATGGCAACCCACTCCAGTGTTCTTGCCTGGAGAATCCCAGGGACAACAGGGCCTGGTGGGCTGCCATCTATGGGGTCGCACAGACTTGGACATGACTGAACTGAAGCAGCAGCAGCAGCTTTCTTCACAGTCCAACTCTCACATCCATACACAACCACTGGAAAAACCATAGCCTTGACTAGACGGACCTTTGTTGGCAAAGTCATGTCTCTGCTTTTAAATATGCTATTTAAGTTGGTCATAACTTTTCTTCCAAGGAGTAAGCATCTTTTCATTTCATGGCTGCAGTCACCATCTGCAGTGATTTTGGAGACCAAAAAAATAAAGTCTGCCACTGTTTCCACTGTTTCCCCATCTATTTCCCATGAAGTGATGGGACCAGATGCCATTGATCTTTGTTTTCTGAATGTTGAGCTTTAAAAGCCAACTTTTTCACTCTCCTCTTTCACTTTCATCAAGTCAAAAGCTTATCCTATTATTGATGTTGTCATTGTTTAGTTCCTAAGTCTATCTGGCTCTTTTGCAACCCCATGGACTGTGTGTAGTCCACCAACCTCCTCTGTCCATGTGATTTCCCAAGCAAGAACATGGGACTGGGTTGCCATTTCCTTCTCAAGGGAATGTTCCTGACCCAGGGATAGAACCTGAGTCTCCTGCACTGGCAAGTGGATTCTTCACCGCTGAGCCATCAGGAAAGCCCCATTCTATATTGTTGTTGTTGAGTTGCTAAGTCATGTCCAACTCTTTGTGAACCCATGAACGGCAGCACGCCAGACTTCCCTGTCCTTCAGGGCAGCCCCATCCCATATTGTGCTGGTGGTGGTTTAGTAGCTAAGTCATGTTGATTCTTGAGACCCCATGAACTATAGCCTGCCAGGCTCCTCTCTGTCCATGTGATTCTCCAGGCAAGAATACTGGAGTTGGTTGCCATTTCCTTCTCCAGGGGATCTTCCTGATCCAGGGATTGAACCTGGGTCTCCTGCATTGCAAAATAGATTCTTTACCAACTGAGCTATGAGGGAAGTCCCTATCCCACATTTTAATACAGAATAAAAGCAAAACTACTATAATGAAAGTTCAGACTTTACAGTCAAATATCACTAGAATTTACAATTATTGTCTAGAAGTTAAAATTTTGTTGGATGCAATTTAAAACATAACCAATGTTGTGCCTACGTTTCTCTAAAACTAGGGGGAAAATTTTTTTTTCTTTTCCCATTGTCCATCTTCTGATTCAGAGATGTTATTCTTGCAATCAGCTAAAACTTGACATTGGTCCCACCTAACAGTCTGTATATCAGATCAGATCAGATCAGATCAGTCGTTCAGTCATGTCCGACTCTTTGCGACCCCATGAATTGCAGCATGCCAGGCCTCCCTGTCTATCACCAACTCCCGGAGGTCATTGAGACTCACATCCATCGAGTCAGCCAGTCTGTATATATGACTTCTCTAAACTTATCAGAGTGATTCCCATTACCGTTCTTCAGTAATAGCATCTTTTTAGGCTGGTTATACAATGTCAGAATTCACTGCTCAGATAAAGAGCAGCTGGAGCTTACGTATTGAATTCTGGGAAATAAGCATAGGTACCATAAGTAAAGCCGTGACCAATGTGAGAAATAGGAGGAATCCTGGTAGCAGTGCTTTTTAAAGGTAGTGGAGGTTTTATTTTGATAAAAGTATTCACAGTTTGAACTTTTGTTATACTGTTTATATAATCCCACTTAGAAAATTTAATGTTTTAATAAGTTTTAATAAGTTCAGAATAACTTCCAAAGTGACAACAAAGAATTCCAACAATAACCATATTGCATACAAAATAATGGCTAGTTTTTAGTAAAGCACTAGTTCTTGATAGTGTGTGTGTGTGTGTGTGTGTGTGTGTGTGTATTTCACCTAATTTTCATAAAAACTTTGATGGATATCATCATTGTCAAATTGCAACTCAAAGAGGATCTATAACTTTCCAGCTTCATACAACTGGAAACTGATGGAGCTGAGATTCAGTCTGAGATTTATCACGGGGATGTTTACCTGCTCTTTTCCCCTCTGCAAGAGATCAGAAAACAGTATTCATGAACCCTTTAAAGAAAAACAAACTACTCAAATATTCAGTCTGACAACAGAAAAAGGGATAAAGAGTTGGAAAATCTTGTTGCAAGAGGAATGACAATTACTCTGCCTGCCTAGGAATTATTAAGGAAATATTACATCATTACAACAAAAATATAAGAAACAAGTTAACTATCCAGTACTGGTGAAATGCACACAAAACTGAGTATTTTTCAGGCAATAAAAATTAAGTTTAGAAAAATCATATAGGAAAAGGCTTATAATACAATGTCCAGCCAAAAAAAAAAAAAAAATAAGCTACAAAAAGTAAAATATAAGGTGTAACTTCAACAATGCAAAGGAAAAATTACAGGAGAAAAATACTTTAAGACAAAAATGTTAAACACTAGTGGCCTCAGGGTAATGTAATCATTTTTTGGTCCCTCCATCTTTTCCTTGTATTTTATGTACTTTCTAAAATATGTATCAGGAATATATATTACATTTTAATCAGAAAACTACTTTAATTTCAAAATAAATCAGTCAGAATTATATAATTAGTTCATAGATAAATGTCATTTGGATAATTAAAACATAATTTTTTTGCTTAGAAAATATCAACATACTAATAAAGGTAACTTAAATTTATTGAGGGCATATATTGTAATCATATAATCTGTGTAATTATGAAATTATACCTAATAAGATGAAAACAAAATTTTTGACATATTTATATTTTGAATAAGTATAATCTTTTCTCTTTCCTTGTTCCAAAAATATTTTTGTCATTTTGTTATTCTGCTGCATACTTTCATTGCTCAGTAACAAACAGCATGCTTTCTTGTTTATGAGTATTTCAAAAAGACAGCATACTTTAAGGATCCTGTAATATAAAACACATGGAAACCATTTAGTTCTCAAGAAGAGAATTTAAGAGAAAAATAATATATTAAAAAATATAACAGCTTTTGCTACATGGTCTTTAGTGAAAAAAGTGAAAGTGTTAGCTCCTTAGTTGTGTCCAGCTCTCTGTGACCCCATGGACTATATATATAGTCCACAAGGCTGCTCTGCCCATGAAATTCTCTAGGCAAGAATACTGGAGTGGGTAGCCATTATTGGTCCTTAGTGCCAGTCAAATCATATTCAAAATTCTTAGATTAGTATTTTCTATTCATTTGGGTAATTTTACCTTTCCAATGTTCTTTTCATTGACTCCAGCATAATCTTCTCATCCACCTCAATCATTCTCATTACAGTTGAACAGGTAGTCAGTGCTTTATACTATCCTAAATTTGCTCAAGCTGTTATTTCTACTGACAGTTACTCTCCTAATTACTTTCTAGACAGCCTTATTCATTTATTCCTCCAATACTGAGCTCTTAAACTTTGCTGAATGCTAGAAATGAAATAACTGAATGAGATTCTGGCTTTGAGAGAACTTAAGTCTTATGAGGGATATTAAAAAAAAAACAACAAAATACAGTATTATCCATGATATGACTGGAAGGATAAAAAATCAGAGTTAACAGGAAGTGGGAAGGATAAGGATGGGAGAGAAAAAAGATGCAGACAAAAGGAATGGCATGTACAAATGTCGAGACAAGACTATACACAGAGCACATTGAAGAAGATGAGGTGGGGTGATATATTAAGATGTAAAAGATAAGTGTGTATGCACAGTATAAACATATAATTTGCTTCCAATAAAAATTACATTTTATTATGGATCAGAACCTTTTGGCATTAGATCAGAATTTTCAATAATGTAGAGGTTAAATATTGCTATTGTTTTAGTAACAACCTTATGCCTTATCTGATTGATTTGCAAGTTACCTGAAATTCTTGTCTGAAATTCGTTTGTATTTTTCCTGGCGTTTATATGGTAGTGGGATAAAGATGGTGTTTGAATGTGTTTTATTTACTTAATCTCTATTTTAGAAAACATTTCTAGAAGCAGTGATGGGGAATAGTGTTCAGGGTGGACATTTACATAGTTAAATGATTTGCAATTGAGAGTTTCCATCTGTCTTTAAGGGCCAACAAAGAGTGAGGATTTGGAAAGATGTATATTTACTATAGATATTGGAACAACTAAAATTTCTGGCTGGGGCAAAGTTAATTTCATGTATAAGGTTAAGAGAAAATAGATTCACACTCTTGGAAATGAGTTTAACAAGAATCAACTTGACATTCTTAGTATATACTTTTATTTGTTCCCAGAGGAGTTAGTGTCCTTGAGTAGCACAGAATTCTGCTTACAAAAAGGCACTGGGTTTCACGTAGATAAATTTTTCAAGTTATTTGATCCTATTGACAAAAAATCAACTCAAAGATGTAAAAAAAAAATAAAAAGGAAGAGTGTATCTCTCCTTAAGGAATACTGGGTGAAATCCAAACAGGATCAGTTTGTCTTTAGGCTGAAAGCAAACAAACATAACACAACATTTAGTATTAAGAAATTACTGAGCATTCCCATAATGATATCTGGACTTTGGGAATTAACATAGAAATGGAAATGCATCTCCTCTATTTATGTTGGCTGTTCCACAGCATCCGGAACAACCAGTCTGGAAAGTGGGAAGTCTGGCCTTGTCTCAATCTACTGTAAATCACTCTGTCTCTGTATCTCCATTTCCGACTCAGCAATGTGAGCATTTGATAGTGCTCCTAGGAACCTTAATTAGTGGTTTATGGTTTTAAGTAAAAGTGTTACAGACTCTTAACAGTAATCATTTTAACCCACTTGCTTATTAATGCCAATAAGGTAAGATAGTTGTGCTGGGATTATTTAAAAGTATCCAACACAGAAAGTAGTATCCTTTTGTGAGTTTAGCCTTGTTTTTTAATTTATTGACTGCTAATGACAATATTCTGAACTCACTTTGTTTATTAATTAAATCAAAATGTTTGGGCAATTCCATTTTGAGCTGGCACCACCCTTCAAAGCCTGTTGATTTTCCTTGTCTATTGCCAAGTAAAGTTATGGCTCACTAAAAAGATTGCTTTGTATTGTGACTGGAAGGAATACTGTTTAAAGAAATTCTTTCACTGTCTTCTGAAATTCCCTTTAAAGCTATAGTATATGTTAATATTGGAGAAGGAAATGCCAACCCACTCCAGTATTCTTGCCTGGAAAATCTCACGAACAGAGGAGCTTGACATGCGTACAGTCCATGGGATCACAAGAGATGGACACAACCTAACAACTAAACAACAATACTGCTGCTGCTGCTGCTAAGTTGCTTCAGTCGTGTCCGACTCTGTGCGACCCCATAGACGGAAGCTCACCAGGCTCCCCTGTCCCTGGGATTCTCCAGGCAAGAACACTGGAGTGGGTTGCCATTTCCTTCTCCAATGCATGAAAGCGAAGAGTGAAAGTGAAGCCACTCAGTCGTGTCCGACTCTTAGAGACCCCATGGACTGGAGCCTACCAGGCTCCTCCGTCCATGGGATTTTCCAGGCAAAAGTACCGGGGTGGGGTGCCATTGCCATTAATACAATACATGACAACCATTAAGATCTCTTGATCTTAAAAATTCCTCCAAAATTCCTAATCTCATCATGCCTGCAAATGCACGAGACCAGGGTTTGATCCATGGGTCAGGGACATCCTCTGAAGAAAGGAAGGGCTTCTCACTCCAGCATTCTTGCCTCGAGAATTCTATGGACAGAGGAGTCTGATGGGCTATAGTCCTTGGGGTTGCAAAGAGTCGAACATGACTGAGTGACTAACACTTTTTATCATGTATGAATCCAGATGACATTTCACTGCAACAGAACAGAAGTAGTCAATTGCTTCACTGAATAAGTTTCCTATCTTCTGTGAAATTGGTGTTTTTCAATCCCACTTTTAAATGTAATTCATAACTTGGTTGGGAAGGAGGGCCATTAAAAATTACTGCTAGTGAGCAACTGAACAAGTTCAAAAAATGCTTACCAGGACCCACAGGATATTCATCAGATTCCACTTTAAAGTGCAGATCAAGGCAATGAACAATACTATACTGATAAAAATCAATTCAAATAATAACCCAAAGAAATTATACCAATACAGACATCTAAGAAAATAGTTTCATTATGTATAAGCATACTGATATGGAAAATTCAAATGTCATTTCCCTCTGGTACCAGATTATCTCGAAGCGGGACACATGATGGTAGACATGGCAGTTTAATTTCTGTATAATTTCATAGGCTGAAGGATGGTGGTTAGAGGGAGGGAACTGGACAGAGTGGAGGAAATTTCAAAATCCATTTCTAAGTCCTTATGTAAGTTTGGTCCCCATGAAAACTTGTGGGCTCATCATCATGGGTCCAGTGTCTACCAAAATAATCCCTGTCATATTCTAGTTCATTTTTTCCCACTGACAAAAATACACATAGAAAGAAAACTATAAATCTCAACTCTTCGTTATCCTGACTTTCTTCTCACATATTTATTCTGATTTTTCCCAACTAACTTTTAAAAACTTCCAAATAAGGAATAATTGGAACAAGTATTACTTTATAAAGCAAACAGAAATTTTAAAACTGAAGTAGTAAAATTAACAAGCAGAATATAAAAGTTAAAATTCTCTTTCATCAAACTTGTCAGAGCCATAGTGCTTGGTAAACTCTGAACATAGCCAGATTAAAGGAAAAACAAGTGGGTATTTTTTAAGACTTACTTCAATATATGGATTTTACTATTAAATATAATCCCCAAAAGGAGTTTGTCTGAATTTTAAATGCTAAATTTAACATAACCCGATGATGGTCATAGCACAGCTTGATTTATTACTTCTTTAGCCAAGTGATTATAATATTAGGCAGAAGGCTATTATTATTAGCCACATTTACTAGGCAGATACTATATTCTAACAAATGAATGCTATAAACATTGTAAAATAGCATATGCTGCAAATGTTACATTCATTGTCTAATTGTTGCAACCTCATAACCCCATTGGAGAAGGCAATGGCACCCCCACTCCAGTACTCTTGCCTGGAAAATCCCATGGACGGAGGAGCCTGGTGGGCTGCAGTCCATGGGGTCGCTAAGAGTTGGACACGACTGAGCAACTTCCCTTTGACTTCTCACTTTCATGCATTGGAGAAGGAAATGGCAACCCACTCCAGTGTTCTTGCCTGGAGAATCCCAGGGACGGGGGAGCCTGGTGGGCTGCCGTCTATGGGATCACACACAGTTGGACACGACTGAAGTGACGTAGCAAAGCATAACCCCATGACAGAGAAAAGACGATAGCATATGTGAAAATGCTTTGTAAACTATGGTGTACAGTGCAAAATAACAACTCAAAGGAGAAATATTTTCTTAGACAAAAAAAATGCTAAAAGATTATTTCCTTTTCTGGCATAGTCTTGTCTGCTCTTCCTCACTTAACAAAACTAGCTTCAAGCATCCTTGCCTCTATACAGCTTAAATATCAGTAGTAGAAAGTGTCTAACATTCAAAATGTATTTACTGAATACCACCTAGGGTCCAAAATCTTCCAGTTACCCTTTCATTTTTTTCATATGGAGCCCAAACTCCGACGGAAAAGATGATTTTGTAAGAACAGGGTTTCTGGCATTAAGTCAATAGGAAGGTAGGAAATTGAGAGCATATTCTTCCAATTGCCCCAAATACACTTTAGGTAGACACACTTGTACAATTTAACTGAGTGCTGGCCTGAGGTATGCTTCTGATTGATGTGAGTTGGCCACCTGTAGGGCTCTGTTGAAAAATATTCTTAGGACAGGTCTAAATTCAGCAGGAAAAAATGATATGTCATTAATTATGAATATACTATATATAGGAGGGAGGAAGGACAATATTTATAACTTCTTATGCTGAAACTTTCACTGAAGTGTCTAGAGGGAAACTTTTAAGCAGAAGAATGTTTAAGGAAAAGTGTGTTTTCGTTTGTATATGTGGATATGTGTGTAGGAGGGAGAGAAGGAGGAAGCGGAGGGGGAAAGAATGAAAAGGTAAAGCTAACCCATGGGAGAGCCTGGGAGGGTGGTATAGCGTGATTTCAGTACTGTTTTTGTAGCTTTTACATAAAGTCCAAAATTATTTTAAAATACAGTTTTAAAAAAATTCCCCACATATTTGTAAATTTTTCCTGTTGGTAATATAAACAAGAAGTAAGAAGATTAAAAGCAGCCAAAGACCATGCAGTGCAGCTTCTTGGAAGAGGATAAAACCAATGCTTTTGGGAAAGTGAGTAGTATTTAAAAGTTCACATAGGGACAAAAAAATTCTGAAGGAAACCCATGCAGTTGCTAGTTTAGTAGTGATACTAACATATCTGATAGCCTTTTTTCATCTTTGAAATCTAGTTACAAATTAAAAACAGAAAACTTGGTTCATTCTTTGAAACAGTCTCCAGTTCTAGAATCTTATAATAAATACTGAAGAAACCTAACTTTTCTCATTCTGTCAATCTAATTTACCCATCTGGACATTGCTGATGATGTTCACTGCGAGTTTACAGACTGCCTTAAAGACCTCAGACACAAAGTTCCCAAGTCTGTATTGAGGATGTGCCAAGGAGAGGCAGAAAAGTATGCCCAAGAAATCAGTGCTCTCTGAGTACCAAGGTAGACTGCAAAATAAATTACCATTTTCAACCAAAACCACATAAACTGTGTTATATATCAATATATATTGCACATAATATTATAAATGATGTTTCTCTCTAAGTTCCTTTTTTTTCTTTAACTCTGGGACTTCAGAACCTCATTTCAGAATAGGAAAAGAAGATGGCAGAAACTAAAATGTGCATTTCTTTGTGCACCTAATGGAGATGAAAAACATCCTTTCATTCCTATGTGGCCAGTATCCCTGAGAGTAACAGATTCTGAAACTGACCATATGTGAGAATAGAATAGGTCCTGAAACCAGGAAAAATTCTTATGTATCACTTCACAGAGGAAAAAAGGTTATTTTCTTTTCCTTCCTTTTCTTTTCCTTTTCTTCAACCTCCTTCCCCCACTTCCTCTCTCTTCTCCCCACCCTCCCTCCTGTTTCTCTCTCTTAAGTCAAGTGTCACAGTAACAGATAATAGGAAGAAAAACATCTGTCTTTCTTAACCAAGAACTTAAGTTCCAGGTGACTGGGTGTGGCTGGTGGGAAGCAGTGGAGGGACTGGGGTTCTATGTTCAAGTCCCAAAAGGCAGTGTTGTTAATGCCTTCCAAAGCCAAAATTAGAACCAGGAGTAAGATGTACTTTGATTTACATGTTAAACAAATGCTGAGTCCCTAAATGATTGCTTGGGCATTAGAAAAACACAAGCAGTGCTTAATCATAGCTTCTGCCCTCAGGATTATTATAGAGAGGGAGAAAGAGACAGTAGTTTTCTTAACCAAACTGAAATATACAGCCAAAATTTGGCCCAAATACAAAGTAACAAATGTAGTCATGTACATATAGATGGGGAAACAGTGGAAACAATGGTTGACTTTATTTTGGGGGGCTCCAAAGTCACTGCAGATGGTGATTACAGCCATGAAATTAAAAGACACTTATTCCTTGGAAGGAAAATTATGACCAACCTAGACAGTTGGAATACTACATTTTACTTTTTAATACTATATATTAAAAAGCACAGACATCACTTTGTCAACAAAGGTCCGCCTAGTCAAGGCTATGGTTTTTCCAGTAGTCATGTAAGGATGTGAGAGCTGGACTATAATGAAAGCTGAGAGCAGAAGAATTGATGTTTTTGAATTGTGGTGTTGGAAAAGACTCTTGAGTGTCCCTTGGACTGCAAGAAGATCCAACCAGTCCATCCTAAAGGAGATCAGTCCTGGGTGTTCTTTGGTAGGACTGATGTTGAAGCTGAAACTTCAATACTTTGGCCACCTGATGCAAAGAGCTGACTCATTGGAAAAGACCCTGATGCTGGGAGGGATTGAGGGCAGGAGGACAAGGGGACAACAGAGGATGAGATGGTTGGATGGCATCACCGACTCAATGGACATGAGTCTGAGTAAACTCCAGGAGTTGGTGATGGACAGGGAGGCCTGGCGTGCTGCGGTTCATGGGGTCACAAAGAGTGGGACACGACTGAGCGACTGAACTGAACATAGGATTTTATCAGAGTTTCACCTTATGGAACACTTTGGCTCCAGAGATTTATAAATATATCTTAAATAATCTTGTGCTTTTTCTGCAGAAAAAATTGTGTCAATGAACAATATTTAAAATACCATTAAATCATTAAGTTTTATAGTGTGGTTATAAAATCACTGATTTAAGTGATGAAACTGGTGGCCTTCTAGCACTACTATTTTATCATCACCTTGTAAGATGGTAAGTGGCTTCCCTGGTGGCTTAGCTGGTAAAGAATCCGCCTGCAATGCGGGAGACCCGGCTTCAGTCCTTGGGTCAGGAAGATCCCCTGGAGAAGGAAATGGCAACCCACTCCAGTACTCCTGCCTGGAAAATCCCATGGACAGAGGAGCCTGGTAGGCTACAGTCCATGGGGTTGCAGAGTCGGATGCAACTGAACGACTTCACTTTCCTTTCCTTTCCTTTGTAAGATGGTAAGAGGCTAGAGTATGGTTTCAGATGCTTATCCATGAAATCCTATAAAGGGCTTTGTCTGTCTATAATCAGTTACTTTTTGTCCTTTTCTGCATTCTGAGCAGTGACTACTTTTCTCACTAAAATCCTATGTAAAATCTATCAGAGTCAATATTTTCTACCCACCTATTTCTGGCATGAGGCATGAGCTCATAGGAGGAAACTGTGGAATGCTTGGTAAATGTTCTTAAAGTAGTGGTGCAGTCCATTATCTTCTGTGTGGTGGTCTTGTCCACGATTACCATCAGCCATTGCAACTAAGATCCTAAGGAGTCAGTTGATTTGTAATTCACCCTACTCAATAGAAAGTATTTGTCACTGTTGAAATGATCATTTCCTACTTGGGCAATAATAATTTCAGATGTTGCTTTTGGGAAAGTATGTTCTGGGCCTATTTAGCAACCTGGGTATAGTTCATGCAGGACAAGAAGTTATTTTGTGTGTGTACATGCTAAGTTGCTTCAGTCATGTCGGACTGTTTGCAACCTCATGGACTGTAGCCCTCCAGGCTTGTCTGTCCATGGGGTTTTCCACGCAAGAATACTGGAGTGGGTTGCCATGCCCTCCTCCAGAGGATCTTCCTGACCCAGGGATTGAACCTGCATCTCTTATGTCTCCTGCCTTGGCAGGCAGTTTCTTTACTACTCGTGCCACCTGGGAAGCCCTTTAATATCTGACTCTTCTGATTTTTTGCTTTGCAATCTTCCAATTGTCCTTAAGATGTGCCTTCAGGGACAGGGCAAATTGGTCAGTAATATAGTCCCACTTTTATACATCACTTTCATGTAAGAATCAGTTTGAAGGATATTAGTTATTTCTTCAAATTAAGAATCCAGTGTTGTGACTATGTCTGATCTCTGCGAGTAGAATCTGGTCCTCATAAGCCTTCCAAAGTCTGAACAAATCTAAGATGGTTTTGAGACATGACCACAGAAGGCACTTTAGTTTCAAGGATGGCCATTCTGGTTCCTGCATGTGGCATGAATCATCTTGTGCCATGGTAGCATTCTGACCCAACTCTAAAAAGTTTTGTTGATATTATTATTATAAAAAACCTCAACACGGAGATTATGTTAAATGGCAAGTGACTGATGAGAAGTACATTCCAGTTTGAAGACTTGGTTACTTTCTTCAAAGGAGTGACGAAGTGGTCTGATTATGTCAGATTTCTATGGGTGGAATTTGATTCTAAAAGAACTACTGAATATTTGGATAATCATTTATTACTAAAAGCAAACTAATGGCTCTTTCATTTTAAAAAGTAACTAGTTGAGATGCACATAAGTGGATTGACAGAATAAGATACAAATTGACTAGATAAATATTTCTTAAAACTCTTATCAGTAATCTGTTTATATTACCTAACACCCCACAGGTCTTACCTCACAAGCAGGTTAGGAGTGAGAATGAAATGGCGCAATTCATGAAACCTATTTACAGTTCCAACTGTTACATTGTACTAATCTAATAAATGCCAGGTGACATAATAAAATATTATTGTGTAAAACAAGAAACATGAAATCCACACATGTTAAATTCTGTAAGTGTATATATGCCTATATATGCAGGCAAAGACATAGATAAAGACCCAAGAGGATTCACACCAAATTGCCAGCAGTGGTTTCCTTTGGGGTAAGGAGTAACAGGGAAGATGTGTTAAGGGTAGGTGAAAAGGGACTTTTGTTTTCCTTTATATAGTATTTCTGAAAGTTTTATAGTAAGAGAGCATATGCTGCTAAGTCACTTCAGTCGTGTCCGACTCTGCAACCCCACAGATGGCAGCCCACCAAGCTCTGCCGTCCCTGGGATTCTCCAGGCAAGAACACTGGAGTGGGTTCCCATTTCCTGCTCCAATGCATGAACGTGAAAAGTGAAAGTGAAGTCATTCAGTAGTATCCAACTCTTAGCGACCCCATGGACTGCAGCCTGGTAGGCTCCTCCATCCATGGGATTTTCCAGGCAAGTGTACTGGAGTGGGGTGCCTTCTCCAAAGAGAGCATATATTTAAGTTCAAAAGGAAACTATAATATTTTAAAGGGATACCTAAATATCCACTGGTGGTGTGTGATGAAATTATTCTAAAAATGTCCATTCCCAATAAGTGTTCTCTTCATGGTGCTGAGATATAGCACTGTTTGGGAATAATTTGGATCCAGCAGGTACCCAGTGGTTCTTGTTTGAATGAATGGCTGGGAAACCACTTATGTTGACCTAGTCAAATTATTAACCCCTGTGAGCCATAGTTTCCTTATCTGTAAAATTAATATAATAAATATTGAGCACAGTATTTATCCCCCTTTTTTAAAGGAGAGTTACTTGGGTTTTATTTTAAAGACTGAGACTTTTGAAATGTATGTTTGAAAATATAATTTTTCCTTATGAAATTCTATGACTAGTTTACATTGAGTACAGTTTGGATCAAGGTGTTTCGAGCACACATCTGTAAAGTCTTGGCAGGTGTAAGGATTTCTCATTTCTACTACTTTCTAGTGAGTTATCTAAGAGCCAAGCTTAATTTCAGAGAATGTCTCAGGGAACTAAAATGCTACCAGTGGTAAGTTTTTAAAACTCCAAGTCATGAACACAATTGAGCTCCAGTATTGAACTCTGAGCCTTGAACTAGTCAAGGCAAGGCATTAATTCACCAGCAGCTTCTGTAGCAAAGTATTTATGCGGACGTTGGTGATGGTGGCAAAAAGAAAGGGTACAACTGCTGGAAACAAGCTGATTTTAAACATGTTCGTCCAAATCTTGGTTGTTCCTAAGACAGATATCTTTAGTTTTTGTTTCTCCTTGGAGGGTTTATGGTAAATAACCACACAGTTTAACTCATTTGTAAATTCTACAAATGAGAATTGTAGTGTAAAGACAATCACACATGTACATTTAAACCTGAGTGTCAACATGGGCACCAGAGTTCTCTAAAGGGTGAAATGTAGGAACACAGGTTTAAGGCTCAGATTCTGACCCCAACCTAGCTTATCCCCACTCTCTCAGTAGTTTTGAGCATTAACAGCAAGCCTCAATGCTTTATCTATAAAAATATTTGTGAATAATATATTTAGTTATTATTATAAGAATGGGATAGTACATATAACTTAAACTTACACAGTGGGTTCTACATAGAAAATACTCATGATAAGTAACTAAATACTAGTCTCAATTCCTCAGATTTCCTAAAGAAATTAAGTTCTACAATTCTTTATGCTACTATATTTTGTTTGCACTAAAGCTGGGGAAAGGCTTTGCAGGTTTCTTTTTTGCTTTTTATGGAAAGGCGGTCTCTATGGAAGATCTGATGCATGAGAAGGGCTATGATGGTCAGTCTGATAGAAGAGGTGCCCGCACTTTCATCGGTCCCATCAAGGACTCTCTTGTGTACGATCAACAGAACAGCCATGTAATTGATAGAACACCTATTACTATCATCATTCTTACTGCTTTAGTATGCATCAATGATAGCTGATTTTCTTTTATATTATTTCATTGGATTCTTACAATGCCTTATAAGAGATGCTTTAATCACTATGTTAACAGAAAGCAAAGTCCTAGAGTAGTTATATAACTTGCAGATGCCACACAGCAGTGAGTGAAAGAGCCAAGATTAGAATGAGGGTTGCTGAGAATGGGACAGGACCTCCCACCAGGGAAGATGGACTAAAAGTCTCTTCAAGAACAGGGTTCAGGGCCTTGGCAGGTTGGTGGGTCCAGTGGTTTGTCTGCACCCTGACTTGCTCTAGGCTTGACTGGAAATCCCAGCTTGTCTGATTCCAAAGTTTACGAAGGTTCCACTGAACCAGAGGTTCATCCCTTGAGTAGTGACTGAACAAGCTTTAAAAGACAATCAGAAAGGAATGTTCTTCAAAGAACTGCCCCTGCCACCCCGCCACCCCCCCACCCCCCAAAAAAACCAAAAATAACAACTTGTCAGGGATCCCAGAGATTCCAGCCATGAATCACAGTTTCAGAAGTAGTATCTTCAAAAACTAAAGTCTTATGTGAGAAAGTGTTTTAATTATGATTCATTACCATAAAATAGAAGGTAAACTGAATGTTTTTATGTTACCAAGGAAGTAAACATAATCTTTTATGAGAAGTTAAAACATCCTCATAAAGTTTGTGGTCTCTCAAGACTGAAGCAGTATGGTTGTACAACTTGAATGGAAGGTAATTCTTTCCATCTGATGTACGTTCTTGGGGACAGGGCAGGGCTCATCAGTTCTTTGATAGTTTACTTTTTTTTAAGTTATGCATAAATCCTCTGAATTCTATGTGTTTCTAGCAAAGAAAAACTACTACCTTTGCCTACACTGCTGTCAGTTTTAAGCCACTGTGTAAGGAAACACATACCAACATAATTTATTAGATTAAGTATAATAACATTCCATGTGCAAAATAACAGAAGAAGCTACTGTTTAGGAATCAGATTTTCTCATCTCTTTGATGTCTTTATCACTAATATTTAGCTCTTAATTTGCATGGTTATCAGCACTTTTAATTCCTTGTACAAGACACATTTGCCACGAGAAATCTCCTGAGCTTTATCTTTTAATCTCAGCAGTTATGTCCGATTTCCACTATGGCATGCTGACATATTGGTCTGTAATCTTTCCCTGACAAAATTATATCCCCGTCTTATCTTTTCAGCTGTCTTGTGAAGTCATCAAGGAAAATGCTTTCCATGTTATGACTTCTCAAGTATATACCCAAGAGTTTTACATAAAGTTTTGTCCAATTGAAAAAAAAAAATACTACATGATAAAACAGTAACAATACTACTGAAACAGTATTATGGAACAAATGATAGAAATCTCCTAGCCTAATCTGAAACATGTTCAAAGCAATTGTGAAATTAATTTAATGAAATTATGATCACTTTTTGAGGAAATATAAAGTAACTTTATTTTTTATTACAAAATAGATAAACCATTTGTTATGAGAAGGAGCATGGAAAAGATAAGAGAAAGTATTGATAAAAACCAAATACAATTCTATCCTTTTCAAAAATTTTCAATTTATGTTCTAGTATTATTATGTGCCTTGTATTTAGGTGTGTTTGTGTCTAGCCCTGGGTATTATCTAGAAAGCGTTATTAAAGCGAGAGTTGAAGAATTAGGTGGGGTATTTGAATGGTTTAATAGTAAGACAAATAACTAACTTGAAATTGTTTATCCCTCACTATTACACAGCTGCAACAGTAGTTGCTAAAATATGGGATGAGGAAACAATATTTTCAGATTAGTCATTCTTAATGGCACAGCATTAACCATTCCAGCATGACACAGAATTGACTAAAATTCCAAAAATCTGGAATGTGGCATAAATAGGTAGTATAAATTTCATTCAGGATACTTTGTTGATCTGAACAGCAATTATCTAGGAAAGCAAACTTGGGTGAGTCCATTAGATCCCTTCTAACTCCGGACTCTGATTCTTGAGTGGTTACCATTATAATCTTATACATTCCAAAATTTTTCCAGAGTAAATCAACTCACATAATGTTCAGTCTTAAACTAGAGGTATGGTACAGATGTTATTGAGATAACACTAAAATCCCTGGAACATCTTGTTAAAGAAAACTGCAGTATAAAATTTACTGCTAACTGGTAAACACAGATTTTGACAGAGATTATTTACATTTATTAGAAAAATATTTCAGATATTATGTGACATTCTAAAACTTAGAACAGTATTTGATAAGCAATATTTAAAGTCTTATTCTTAAGAAAGCTTTGCAAGTGGAGTCTGCATAGATAGTAGAATGAAAAGTCCAAATATAGGACAGAGCCTGCAAAGACTGACTTTTTAAAGTAAGCATTTTGTACTAAATCCCCAGTGTCTCAAGGCAGGCCTGGTACATTGTTGGCAGTTAATAAATATTTGTTGGTTATTGAATGAACCAATATCTGAAACTACCCATGACATGACATCATGATGACTTCTTTTTGTTGGTCCTTTAAGTACTGTAGGGGTTGTGACTTATCATAGGTTTATAAAAATTATTCTGTATTTTGAAGATAATTTATTGGGATGCAGACTAGAATGGGGAAAAGCATAGTACATGGAGTCAGATGATATGCATTCAAATTGTGATTCTGTTTACTAATTAGCTGTGTGATCCGGGCCTGTTTTCTCAACCACCCCTAAGCCACAATGATCTCATTCCCAAAATGCGAAGACACTTTTTTCTCAGTTATGACCTGAGGCTCAAATAATATGACAGATCGTGAAACACTCTGTGAAACTGAAGAGCAGTGAACAAATACTATTGGGCAGACTTTGCACAAGACATCAGACATCTATTTCCAATTTTGTTATAAATTTCCTATATATATCCCTGTATTTGCTTATTGTATTGTCAAATTTCCTTATCTCTAAATTGAAAAATATTTTACCCATTGGGAAAATGTGCTCCCTCTCAAAAATATCCTGATGGTTACTTTGAATTTGCCCTACTGTATCAAATATTTGGGCTTCCCTGGTGGCTCAGTGGTAAAGAATCCACCTGCCAATGCAAGAGACATGGGTTCCATCCCTGCGTCGGGAAGATCCCCTGGAGAAGGAAATGGCAACCCGCTCTGGTATTCTTGCCTAGGAGATCCCATGGACAGAGGAACCTGGTGAGCTACAGTCTACAGGGCCACAGAAGAGTCAGATATGACTCAGCGACTAAAACAAAAATAGCAGCAATCAAATATATGCCTGAAAACTTTCTTTTCCAATATTTTCCTTCCCACGTGAACATGTGCTATTCCTGTTACTAACAAGAGTTTCAAGGTTAAGAAGTTTGGCCACAGAAACAGCTCCTCCCCACTTCAGTCTCTTTCATCTTCCTTCCTTTACACCTGAGTCTCACAGACCTCTAAGAGCTTTGATTGTAATATTTACAGATAAGAGTTAAGGTAATGATTCACAAAACCATAAAAGGAGATGAGAGAGAGACAATGAGAAAACCAGGTGCGTGTCAAGAACTTAAAGTGTTGAGATTCTATCTTAGAAAAGTCTATGGTGCCTTTTGTCAATGGTTAGAACATACATTTTAATAGGAAAAGAAGGAAGTCTTAATTCCTGCAAGTGTCCAGAAAGTCTTGTACAAGGCTAAGGTGTTTCATAGGAAGGGGTTCTGGGAGCAGGAGCCAAGCCTGATAATTCCAGATCATCCAGAAGAAAAATCTGTGAACACAAAGTAATGAGCATAAAATGTGGGTCAGGCATAAGTCCAAACAGTGCTCACTGGAGAGCACTGACTCAGTGCTCACAGGAGAGGGCAGAAAAGAACATACAACTCACAGAGGCCTCACCCCAACTTCTCTCCAGGAGGATGCTAGAAGGAGACAGAAAGAACAGAAAGGAACTACATCTGTTCCACATTTATAACAAAAGTGCCAAGTCTACATAAAAACAAATATGTTGCTTTGCAATTATGCTGAAGCTGGAGGTTTTAGCACCCACAAGAGTTACATAAAATGGGGGAAAATAATCTCATTGGCAGGGAATATACCTGTTTTTGATTCCTTCCCTCTAAAGTCCCATGGCCAGTGTCAGTGTTATCATTTGCTCAGTGGAGATGTTTATTAGAGGACAAACCTGAAGACAAAAACTTCTGCTCTGGCATAAATTCTCCCAGATGCATAGATAGCTATGCTTCATGTAGAAAATATAGTCAATTTAATAATCTGCTCCTGCTGCTGTTGCTGTTTCTGTTTGTTATTTTTTAATGTATTTACTTATATAACATAGTCATCATATATAGCAAGATCTAGCTTGGGAAAACATATTTTTATGAATTCTATGACATTTACATGGAGAAAAATAAGCAAGGCTAGAAAATACCTTTCATTGAAAAAAATTTTTTTCTAAAAATCTTACAAAATTCTTCAGTACATTTGGCTTGATATACTATTAATATAAAATAATTAATGATGAGTGCAAGAGATTTGAGAGCCCTAAATGGCAACCCATTCCAGTGTTCTTGCCTGGAGAATCCCAGGGACGGGGAGCCCGGTGGGCTGCCGTCTACAGGGTCTGCACAGTCAGACACAACTGAAGTGACTTAGCAGCAGCAGGAGCAGCAAATAGGCTCCTTGAACTTTTATGTTGTGTATTTTGAGCACCTAGTTAGTTACCAGATATAGTAAATGTGCTTACTGAATAATTATTGAGTAATATGTATAACCTGTGGTGTGTGTATGTATTTAGTGAAACACAGTAAGAGTGAATAATGATATCTTTGCATTACATATATATACATGCATACATAGAACTATGTATGTATGAATCTCTACATGTTTGCTTTCCACATCTGGTGCATTCCAGTTGGGAAGAAAATGGATACTTGAGGCATAAAAAGTAAAGTTCTTAAGTAGACCAGTTTAAGAGATCTTAAGAGAGGTTTTTGGAGCCCTTGTGTTGATAGTGTGGTAAAAATTCTGAACGTAGGACATGATCTCTGAAGAATGGCTTTTTGTACAAATATGTTTGCCAAGATTACTTTATGCTTTGGAATTTATTCCCTCCCAGAGTTCCAACTGCAAAAAGAGAGGAGCTAGGGTAACACTACTGGTTACTTCTTTTTCATGCAAAGCCCCTATAGATAGGATGCATGTAGAAGTGGCTGAGGCTCCTGTTGTTACTTTCCTCCTTTCCAAGCTGGTAGGAAATGCGATTTTGTTGTGTGGTCATCTTAAAAGGATTTGGGAAGGAATCATTTCCTCCAACCAGTTCATTGTAAAAAATAAACCAAGGTCCAGAGAGGTTAAGTAATCTGCCCGAGTTCACAGCAAGTAAATAAAGTGTCTCTCTTTAAGTACATCCGGAATAACAAGTATTCTAGGACCCTTGTTAGCCCCATTGTCCTATTCTTAGGCTAACGTTTGCAAACAGCACAGAAAACAATTGCAGATTGAGGACTGGGGGCGGGGGGAAGGGTAGGAAGTGGTTATTAGCAAATCCCTGGGCCTGGGGATCACCTGCTCTTTTGGATCAACCGTGAAACAAGCTATTCATAAGGACATCGAGGACGACTGAGCCATTGTTTTCAGAACCAGCAGTGGAGAATCAGCTCCACGGAGGCTTGGGGGTTGCACCAAAGGGCGGGAGCAGTAGTGGTGTTAGAGGAGTGAGCCAGGAAGAAGGGCTGCAGGGACCCCGCCGCGCCACCTTTCGGCAAACCAGGAAGTGTTTTTGCAATAAGCGCAACGGACCGACCCACGTTTGGAAACGAAAGTGTGACCGGCAGACAGCAGGCCCCAGTTGGGTGCAGTAACTGCAGACCCTCGGGCGGGTTTATGCGTGGGAGGCTGTGGACCCGCAGCTGAATGGTCAGAGCCGGTAGCAGCGAGTTGGCTTCAGAAAGTACACAGAGCAGGACAGGCTCTCCCGTCTTAACGAACTGCGACTGAGCAAAGTCTCCGGTAAACAAGCTTCCTGCAGCTACATCCACATGCGCGCCCGCTGCGCGCCCCTCTCACCAGTGTTTCCCATGCATCCAGCCCTCTGCTCGGCAACCCAGTCGCCCTCTCTCCCCTGCCCCACCTCCTGGGTCTTGCTGCCGAGGTTCCCACTCCCACAGCCGGCGCACCACACTCACCATCTCTTGCCTGAGGAGGTGAATCTTGGTTTCCAGCCTCTCCAGGGTGCTACTGGAGTGGCTGGGTCGTGGGGAGCCAGAGGTTGGGGAGGATGAAGAGGAGGACGACAAGGAGAGAGGGAAACTGCAGCAGCTGCTGCTGCTGCTGCAACCGCTGCCGCCACCCCCGCTCCCCCTCCGGGGTCTCTGTCTCTCTCCGGGGGAACCGGCTCCTCCCCACGGAGCGAGCGCACTAGGCTCTCGGGCACTTTGCGTCCCAGCTTCAGCTCGATGTCTCTGAGGTCGGGCAGCGGGCCGTCTTCCATGACTTTTCAAGAACGATGAAAATGGTAATAAAATACTACCGATGAGAGTCAGCAGCGGCCTCCAAGGCTGCCTGGAGATCGACACACCCCTCCCAGGCCCGAGTGTCTATCCTCCGTGGTTCAAACGCACTGTCCACTCCATAGCCGCCTGCGCGCGGTTTAAGTCCTGAAATCCACACAGGACGCGGCGGGTTGCAGCTGCAGTTCCCGGGGCGCTGTGACTCGCCCAGCACTTATAAGATTATAAAGCCCTCTTCATCCTCTTCCTTTTTGGCCACCCCACTGCAAAGTTGAGTTAATTGATATTGCAGAGAGAGGGAAATTCCGAGTGCTAGAGACCAAAAGACAAGAGAGGGAAATGTCTGTTTCAGCTCAATGGGGGAAAAATTCACGTTATAAAACTGTCCATTCACATCCTAGCGCCGACTGCCCATCTGGTACCATGCGACACAAAATAATGATGTGGCCACACTCCAGGGTTGTTTCATTTCCCAGCCATATGTCTTCAAGCTTTTGGTATATCCTGGATTATCAGAAATAATTTCTGATCCATGAGAGAGGAGGTCAGACGTGTGCACAGACACATTTAAAAAAAAAAAAAAAGTTTGCTTAACAGGAGTTTAACGGGTTTCTCACTGCTGCAGAAATTCCCATCTTCCCATTTAGGCTGTTAGATCCAAGTCATTGTGTTCTCCCAAGCCTCGGAAACTTTAAACTCTGCTGGCAGGTGGACCAAACCAGGGCCAACCCTTGTACCGTAAAGCATAGGCGAGAAGAGCAACAGAAAATTTCCCACCCCTGCTGCTCCCTGTAGTTTCAACGTCCTGTTTTAGTTGAAAGCACTTTGATTAGACTTAAAGGTTCAGTTTTTCAAAATTGCCGGGTAACTACAACTTCTAGAACTGGTAACAAATACTAGAGGCAGAAAAATGTCTTTAACTGTAGTATTTCCCATCCCTCATCTTCCTATATGGCAAAAATTTTGCTTAGAGAAGCCTTTCCTAATACTTTTGTACTAATGTAAGGTGTAATAATTCCACCAAAAGTTCATTGAGAGTGTGCAACCAAAGTTAATTTTCTTATCAAATGTTACACTATGGCAGCACAAGCAGATGTGAAAAATTAAATAGCCATAATAATCTATATAATTACTGAGTGGTAGATTTTAAAAGGGGAAAGTTGCTGATATACTTTTACCTTAATTATGGAGGAAGAATATTGAATCTAACTAGTAAAAAGTTGTCTTTGGTAATTTATCTCCCCACCCCCCCCCCCCAGCTATTTAAAAGAAACCCAAAGCATGCCATCTATAGATCTGAGACACTTCTACCAAATAAGTTATTATGAACTCTGTGGATTATAGTTTTGATTTAACATTGAATTTGTGTTAAGAATCTTCAAGCAGAAGGTACTATTTTTCAGTCTACTAAACTAATATTTGGGATTCCATTAGGATTTTTCAAAATAGGGACCCATCTCTTTCTGGGACAAATAAGTACTCGTGTTCTTGGTCTTTCCCAGAGACATCACTCAGGTTTTACACTTATGAGAACATGGGCAGGTACATCTCAGAGTGTTTTTAGCAGAGCCATATCCAATAAGCCGAAGGATAGAAAATAGGCCTTCTGAGTAAAATATTTCATATCGGG
The DNA here is from genome assembly GCA_935064755.1 of Tragelaphus eurycerus. Lineage (NCBI taxonomy): Eukaryota > Metazoa > Chordata > Mammalia > Artiodactyla > Bovidae > Tragelaphus > Tragelaphus eurycerus. The sequence continues at coordinate 4,603,475 of CAKXYN010000015.1, forward strand.
GAGAAAGTTGCTAAAGTTCTCTTGTCAGCATGTCAGAAATTATAGGTTATTTCTTCTCTTAAAAAGAAATGAAAAAAAAAAAAAAAAGGAGCTGTAAATTAAGTGACCCAATCAAAGGGGAAGAAAACTAAATCTCAACTCACTGATAAAACTTCATGTTTTGTCCTAAATTTGGAAAACCACAAGCTCATTGGGTAGGAATTATAATGAAGAGGTTTTTTACTTAAAAATTTTTTTTTTGTCATAAAGCCCTTACAAAGTTCAGCATAGGGCTGGTTGAGAAAAGAGCATATAAACACAGTATCTAACTTGAACTTGGTCCATAAAAATAGTTTATTTTAAAATTATCATCAATGTAACTGTATAAAAGAGGAACATCTCTTTGCTGTGAGTCACAGACAGTAAAATGTGTGTTTGATACTGAAGGTAATTAAAAAATAGAAAATTTTTTTTTCTGTTTTAGATTTCTGCAGAGAAAGCATCTCCAAAAGTAAAAATATGATCTATATGTAAATTAATACTTTGTGCCAGTGAAATATAAAACAAACATAAACTTTTTAGGAAAAGTTTAATTATGTTACACCTTTATTTTTTATTTATTTTTTAAATTTAATTTAATTTTATTTTTTAACTTTTTAAATTTTTAACTTTACAATATTGTATTGGTTTTGCCATATATCAAAATGAATCCATCACAGATATACATGTGTTCCCCATCCTGAAGCCGCCTCCCTCCTCCCTCCCCATACCATCCCTCTGGGTCGTCCCAGTGCACCAGCCCCAAGCATCCAGTATCGTGCATCAAACCTGGACTGGCGACTCGTTTCATATATGATATTATACATGTTTCAATGCCATTCTCCCCAAATCATCCCACCCTCTTCCTCTCCCAAAGAGTCCAAAAGACTGTTCTATACATCTGTGTCTCTTTTGCTGTCTCGTATACAGGGTTATTGTTACCATCTTTCTAAATTCCATATATATGCGTCAGTATACTGTATTGGTGTTTTTCTTTCTGGCTTACTTCACTTTGTATAATAGGCTCCAGTTTCATCCACCTCATTAGAACTGACTCAAATGCATTCTTTTTGATGGCTGAGTAATACTCCATTGTGTATATGTACCACAGCTTTCTTATACACCTTTAAAATTTCTCAACTTAATGCTTTATGACATTTTAGTTTAAAATAGAGATGTTTTGAATGCCAAAATGATCATTTTCAAAACATGTTAGAATCACAGTAGTCTTAGTAGGCTACTTATAAATTGTATGAACCCTGTCACTACTGTTTTATTTGGTTTGATCTGAGGACATTCCTTACCCAAATGTTCAAAAATAAGGGTCTTTTTTACTTTTGGGTCTTGAGAATATTTTGTTTTCAAGATTTTTCTGTGATGAAAAAAAATGTGTGAGAGCTTTAACTAATTGTTGTTAGCCCTAGATCACACATTGATTTGGGGGATTAGTTGACAAGAACTGCAGTACTGGGTCTAGGATGCGGGCTGAGGAGGAAGTAAGGTCATCAACAATAAGAGGGCACATGGGGGGTAAAGTGAAAAAAATAGGAGGGAAAAACTCTTCAGAGCAATTTTCTTTTTTTTTCTGTATTTCACTAAGCCCTCAGTCTTAGCAGTGCTGACTTCCTACTCCTGCTTTTCTCATCAATCTCCAACCACCTCTTATTTCCATAATTGATTGCATCTTCCAGCAACAACCTAAATTCAGGATGTTTTCCCAAGGCCTAATATATTGAAAAGTAAAATCCTAAAAGTTAAAGTTAGGGTTACTATATAATTTGTAATATAATTTTCTAGACCCAGACTACTTTATTATATGCATCCTTTATCTGACTGCATTATATATGAACTGTATTTGCCCTTTGTCTGTTTAAATGCCTAAGGAATCTAGGACTTCCCTGGTGGTTCAGCTGGTAAAGAATCCACCTGCAATGCAGGAGACCTGAGTTTGATCCCTGCGTAGGGAAGATCCCCTGGAGAAGGGAATGGTGAAACACCATTCTGGCCTGAAGAATTTCATGGACAGAGGAGTCTGGTAGTCTACCATCCATGGAGTTGCAAAGAGTCAGACATGACTGAGCGACTAGCTAGGAGTCTAAGAATGGTCATTAAACTATGGAGGACTTAAGAGACTGGGTTTCTTCCCTGGTTGGATTGTGTTCACAGAGAAAGAAAGAGAGCCTCTTATTTATTATCATTTTAAAAAATCCAGTAGCTAATGAAGTGGGGACATTGTTGAACTCAGATGACAAGTTTTAAAAGAATGCCACAGTCACAATACAGAGTGATGTGATGTAAGCTTCACACATTCCATCCTTAGAACACTTCCTGGTATGAGACAGTGTTTAGAGCAAAAGTACACTCTTTAAGACTGTGTATATTGTGAGTAATGTCACTCTTTAATCTGCTGCTGGCCTTGTGGTGAAAGGGAAAAAAAAAAAAAGTCCTTCTACCTTCTCTCTGTCACTGATTGGAAGTTTTCACCTTTCCCAGCTCTGCTGGCACAGAGTTCAAAGATTAGGACAAAGTCTCTAACCTGAGATTCCACTCCCCACAGTTCAGAGGAATATCAAGCAGTCAACAGCCTCAGGTTACCTTTAATAATTTTAGGAAATATCTGTTATAGTTAATGGGTGTGGGGTTCTTTAAATCTTTGTTTTAAATGTGTAGAGGTGTTGTTCCTCTGTTGTTTTTGTTGTTCAGCTGATTATGTGTTTAACAAGGAAGGTGTCATAGCAAAACTGAAGACTGTTGATCTTATAGTGGAATTACGTATCTGCTAAAGCTGCAAAGATTGTTCCCTGCCTGTTTATTGTCATTCAATTTGTGTATAATTTTGTAGCTGAGTTGGGTCTGTTTAACTAAGTAAAATCATCTTGTTTGTTACCAACTTGAACAACTTATACATGTGAATGCTCTATATATCCATCTAATATATTTCTGAAATATCTCTTCCTAAGAAGCACAGATCCTTTAAATAGTACTCTGATTGGAATCTAATTAATATTTATAACCAGAGCTAAACACTTTCCTGAGAGGTTCGCTAGACAATACTAAAAGTAGGTCACCAGCATTTAAGTCTGTCTTATCCCCTCTTCATAATCCCTGTCAAATCTCTCTGCCTTCATTGTTTGTAATAGAGTCTTTTATTTCCTTTTACTTGATGTCCTAAACTCTGAATTTCTACTGCTCTTTTCTTCTGTAGCCATCCCAGTTTGAATGGATTTAAAGGTTGTTTCAGTGGAGTGCCGCTAAATGTTTACAATTAGCTGTTTGAAAATACAGAAATAGCTGACTTGTAGCTTTTGACAGTTTTCATGGTGTAAATATTTCCACCATAGCTGATTTCAAGCTTCCAGTGTGAGTTGGAAAAAAATGGACAGTAGTACGTTTTTTTCCCTACTGTTTCCATTGAACAGATAAATTGATATAAGTAGCATCAAGAGCATGGATTTTAATAAAATGCAGTCAAATAATTAGGAAGTGATGAGTTTTGATATTCATTGCCTTTGTCCTAGTATAATTCACCTAATTTCAAGCTTATACAATGTAATTTTAAAAATTATGGCTGTGTTTAGCAATTGGCTTACAAAATTCCAATTGGTTACTATAAATTGGTATGGGCTGGCTCCGGTGTACCTGTGTCTCATAAAATTTTGGGGGATGATCATTAATTATAGTTAAGAGATAAAAACTAAAACCAGAGAAAGCAGTGCAGCTTTAAATCTAAGGGCTGGGAAAAGTGGTAATGGGAAAGTGAGTCCTGAAATTGGAGCCAAAAGTTTAGAGGACTCATAAAACTGTGTTGGTTTCCTGGAGCTGCTTAACAACACAGATGGAGTGGCTTGAAACAAAATTGTCTTACAGTTCTGAGAATAAGAAGTACAAAATCAAGGTTGACAGAGCCATAAGGCCTCTGGAGAGTTTGGGAAATGATCCTTCCTCGCCTCTTCCAGCTTCTGGTAGCCCTGCACATTCCTTGGATAGCATAACTCCAATCTCTGTCTCAGTCACCACATGGCTATCTTCCTTCTGTGTGTGTATCTCAGTTTCTCTATGCTTGTAGGAGGTCAATCATTTTGGGTTAAGGACCCACCCTACTCAAGTATACCTTCACTTAGCAAATTAAAACGGTAACAACTGTATCCCCAAATAAAGTCACATTCTGAGGGATGATTGTTCCAACTCCCAGAGATACTGAAGGACAGGGGAGCCTGGTGTGCTGCAGTCCATGGGGTTGCAAAGAGTTGAACATGACTACGTGACTAAACAATAACAACGGGGGTGTGATAGGATTTCACATAGGATTTCAACATAGCTTTTCCAGCGACACAGTTCAACCCATAACACTGTGAAATAATGTCTGGTCTTACAGATTTGCTTCAGGCATGAGGCTGTGAATCATATGAAAGAACTGGAAATTTATTTTTATTTGGTACTTTTTTATATTTGCTAGTGATGTATAGAGGTCAACCTTAAAGGTGGAAAGCCACAGAAAGGAAATAGTTAAAGGACTCTTTCCCTTCTATTAATAATCACTTATGAGTTAGATAATAACAGCTATTAGCTTTTATAGACTAGGAAACTTTGATCACTGAAACATCCTGATCTTGAAATGGCATAGTCTTTGACATAATTCATACAATCCACTTTTGATATCTTTCATCCAATACCTTGACAATTTCTGAAATTGAATTTGAGGTGGGCTCTAATAGTGTATGCTGCTGCTGCTAAGTCTCTTCAGTCGTGTCTGACTCTGTGCAACCTCATAGATGGCAGCCCACCAGGCTCCTCCATCCCTGAGATTCTCCAGGCAAGAACAATGGAGTGGCTTGCCATTGCTTTATAACACTAGAACATAAAGGTGGCACTATTGGTAAAGAACCCACTTGCCAATGCAGGAGACTTAAGATACGTGGGTTAGATCTCTGGGTCAGGAAGATCTCCTGGAGAATTAGCAACCCACTCCAATACTCCAGTATTCTTGCCTTAAGAATCCCATGGACAGAGGAGTCTGGTAAGCTACAGTCCTTCGAGTTGCAAAGGGTCAGACACAACCAAGCAACTTAGCACCAGCAAAACATGAAAGGACTAAAGAAATATAATCTTTCTATGTCCTAGCTTAGAGGCAAACTTATAAATTTGATTTGAAAATGATTTGACAAATTTTATTTGAAGTATTGCTTTTATAGAACATGAAAGCTAAGCATATTGAACTAGAACCTCAATCACAGTAGAAAAAGCAATGGTGAATGCTCACAGAGAGGAGAATGTCCAGGAAGTTTCCAGAGAGCTGTGCTTTTACACAAAGATTTTGACCTGTAGATGTGGCTCCTGTCATAGAATTTGAACCTGGATGCATGGCTTCAGGATCAAAGCCCATTTCTCACAATGTCCTATGAATATCTCAATATCTATCTGTATTTTAGGCTTCTAGTTTCTTCTTATTCTTAGGGTTATAGATACAGAAAAGCAAAAATACCTTTCAAAAGCATGGCAGGAAGAGAATGAAGAAAACAAGTTTTATGCATTTTTTAATTGCAAAAGATCATAAAGATTCTATATAAAGACACACATAGGGTTAGTTAGTATTATTTGAGAGTGAAAACTCAAGAACTTCTCCAAGTAGAGTTATAGATCTTAGTCTTAGGACTTAAGAGCATTACTCAACAGTTGAAATGAAAACCTTGCTGCATGGAGAGTCAGAGAGAGAGAGAATGTGATTTTCTTTCAGAAGTCTGTATGATTCAATGAGAATACTTATGTGACCATAATGAGACATATTGAGCACATGCATCTTATATAAAAGATAAATACTATAATTACATCTTCAGATATTAAAGCTGAAAGTTACTGGTTATAACACCCATATGATGAATTAGGCAAGAAGCTTTTTGGAGTTTTAAAAAGCACTTTTAAATCAGAGCAGCACAAATCACAGTGACAAAGTGGAGAATGTATCTGTTCTGTATGTCTGCATCTACAGCAGAAACTAACACAACATTGTAAAGCAATTATATCCCAATAAAAAAGTAATTAAAAATAATTTAAAAATAAAGACGAAACTCTGAAAAAGAACTGGCTAAAGGAATAAGTGTTATATGTTAGACATTATTTTGTGAGATTCTTTACATGTTTTGTATCATTTAATCCTAAAAACAACCCAGAGAAGCAAATGTTATTAACCCTGATCTCATAAGATTCATTTGAAGCTCAAATAGGTGAAACCACTCACCTGATGTTCTAAGAGCATAAGTGGGAAAGCTGGGATTTGCCCTCAGCTATACTGACTCCCCGGGGAAAGCAATGGCACCCCACCCCAATACTTTAGCCTGGAAAATCCCATGGACGGAGGATCCTGGTAGGCTTCAGTCCATGGGGTGGCTAAGAGTCGGACATGACTGAGCGACTTCACTTTCACTTTTCACTTTCATGCATTGGGGAAGGAAATGGCAACCCACTCCAGTGTTCTTGCCTGGAGAATCCCAGGGACGGGGAAGCCTGGTGGGCTTCTGTCTATGGGGTCGCACAGAGTCAGACACGACTGAAGCGACTTAGCAGCAGCAGCATACTGACTCCCAGTGCTTCCCTGGTGGCTCAGCTGGTAAGGAATCCGCCTGTAATGTGGGAGACCTGAGTTCGATCCTTGGGTTGGCAGGATCCTTTGGAGAAGGAAACAGCTACCCACTCCAGTATTCTGTCCTGTAGAACTCCATGGACTGTTCCATGGCGTCACAGAGCCAGGCACGACTGAGCAACTTTCACTTTCACTGTCATCAGTTCAGTTCAGTTCAGTCACTCAGTTGTGTCCAACTCTTTGCGACCCCATGAACTGCAGCACGCCAGGCCTCCCTGTCCATCACCAACTCCCAGAGGTCACTCAGACTCAAATCCATCGAGTCAGTGATGCCATCCAGCCATCTCATCCTCTGTTGTCCCCTTCTCCTCCTGCCCCCAATCCCTCCCAGCATCAGAGTCTTCTCCAATGAGTCAACTCTTCTCATGAGGTGGCCAAAATACTGGAGTTTCAGCTTTAGCATCATTCCTTCCAAAGAAATCCCAGGGCTGATCTCCTTCAGAATGGACTGGTTGGATCTCCTTGCAGTCCAAGGCACTCTCAAGAGTCTTCTCCAACACCACAGTTCAAAAGCATCAATTCTTCAGTGCTCAGCCTTCTTCACAGTCCAGCTCTCACATCCATACATGACCACAGGAAAGACGATAGCCTTGACTAGACGAACCTTTGTTGGCAAAGTAATGTCTCTGCTTTTGAATATGCTATCTAGGTTGGTCATAACTTTCCTTCCAAAGAGTAAGCATCTTTTAATTTCATGGCTGCAGTCACCATCTGCAGTGATTTTGGAACCCCCCAAAATAAAGTCTGCCACTGTTTCCACTTTTTCCCCATCTATTTCCATTGAAGTGATAGGACAAGATGCCATGATCTTTGTTTTCTGAATGTTGAGCTTTAAGCCAACTTTTTCACTCTCCTCTTTCACTTTCATCAAGAGGCTTTTTAGTTCCTCTTTACTTTTTGCCATAAGGGTGGTGTCATCTGCATATCTGAGGTTATTGATATTTCTCCTAGCAATGTTGATTCCAGCTTGTGCTTCTTCCAGCCCAGCATTTCTGACTCCCAAACTCCTATTGCTTCCATGTTTTATTTTTGAAGATAGGCATTAGCCCTCTTTCAGTATGGGTGCCACTGCTACACATATATTTTTAAGAAGCTAATATTGAATTAGTGCTTCCTGTGTTCTTCGAGAAACTCATATTCCAAATGAGGTAGTTAAAAAGTAAAACAGATTAGAAAAAATAAAAGTGTGTTCATGGGAGATTCATTTACAGTGCATAATTAGGGAGCATTAGGGTGTTCTGGAATGCTGTTCCCATTCTCTACCTTTGATTTCAAATGAATTATTACTCCCTCCTCTAGGATGGAGCTGGAGTTTGAGGCTGAATCTGGCACTTCATGGAGTGCCAGATTTGAATAGATGTAGGAGTTCATTATTTGGTTCACAAAGTGATGGCCCTGTAAGAAATAATAGACATGGGCAAGCAGAGAGGTCATAAAAAGGTGCTGTCTGAAAGCTTGTGCAATAGTCAGTGCTGGGCAGAAGGGTTTACGACCTTTTGTCCAGGGAGTCTGCTCTTTTCCAGTGTGGTGTGACAACCGCCTAGGGCAATGCAAATTCACAGGGGTTAGAAAAAGCCCAAGGCCCCCAGCCATTCCAGAAGATGAAAGGCAACTGAGAAGGCCTGGCTCAATCTCTTCTTTTTGCACTCATTTTATACCCAGCCCACGTGGTGTAGCTGGTTTTGCAGTAGCTGATCCTCCTTTCCATAACCTTTGGCTTATTGCCTGAGGTTATGCTTTGGTACTTCAAACATGCCCTGGTTTGATTTAAGAACATTGCTCAATTCTATGTAAATTTCAGTATGCTGTACCAGAAACACTTCATACTTGAATTGAGTTTGCATCAGTGCTGGTCCTTAGGAGTTAGTGGAAATGATGTGATCCTAAATATCTGAGGTGCTGTAGGACACGATGTGGTCTCAGAAAGAGAGAGAGAAGGAGGGAAAGAAGGAAGGGGGAAAAAAAGGATGGGTAGTGGAAATTGGGGAGAGGAATAGCATTTCTGACAGATGCACACCTAGCAATTCCACACAGACAATGAAGATCACTCTTGCAACAGCAACCAGTTTCATCTGACAGCTGTGGAGAAATGGGGAGCAGAAGCACCTTTCATTTCATTCTCATCCTCTCAGTCTTGGTTTTGTACTACAAATGATTTAAGGAGATAATAGGATTCTGAAAAGACAAATTTTGAGTAGGATTATTGCCTGATATAACCTGGAATGCCATAGTTAAAAGCAGACTACATGTGACATAAAATAATGGGTGCTCTATATTTTTAGTAAATGATCTAGCAAAGTTATCTTCCCACAGCACTATCACTGAACTTTATTATTTTCTTTTTCACATTCCCATTCAATATGTTAACTAGAAAGGAATTCATCTATGAATGTTCAGGAACCCTTTAGCCTGTTTTTTTTGTGCCATGTTGGGTAGAAAATAACTTGGTAGGGGTACTTGAGAGATAGGATAATATTATGAGAAATGTCCAAAGCCATAAATGGAGTATAGGGACTTGGTTTGGAGTCCTATGTTTGGAGGAGAGATAGATGAGTGTCTGGGTACATGTATCTGGATATACAGGAGGAAAAGAGAGTTGAGAGGAGATGGGTCATCAGATACAAGTGTCGATGCTACAGTTTTCCCTGTGGTCATCCATGAATGTACATCCCTCACATGTTAAAGTCTCTTGGCCATCAAATCTGTAATTCTGTTTATATGAATGATTTCTCAACTCACAAGAAAACTGCATGTTTTATCTCAGTAAACGTGTATCACTTATTCATCTTCATTTCCTTAGCATAATATGAACATTGTAAATTGAATTATTTTTAGTTCTTGTGTGAGAACTGGAGTAATCCATAATATGTAGTTATACCATAGAGTTTATTCATTTCTTCAACATGCCATCAACTCCAGACAGACTCCTAGGCATTTGGTTCAGAGATTCACTGAAAGAACGGCTTAGTTGACATATAACCTGGCATTACATCATTCTGAATTGTGTATGAATAAGGATTATAAAAAAAACATTTGCTAGTTGGCCAGAATGTAGCCTCCCTTTTATAGAAGTTAAATTTCCTGGTGTAATGTAATATCTTTGCTTTGTATTATGGTACCTTTCCTAATTATATGTGTACTTCGTTTAAAAGAGTGTATAAGGCCCAAACCATATTTGACTAAGAAGGCTTGCAGTGCACATTATTTAAACAAGCATGTTTATGTAGCTATAAAAATAAGAAAAAGAAAATAATCAGATGAAATTATATTATTCTTTTAATCAATTCCCACTTGTACAACACTAAGGTTTTTTCCTCCCTTATATTTCTGCTCTCCAACTAAGCTTTCTTTTACCATTAAAATTTTTTTCCAGTTTCATTCATAATTTTATTGTGCTCTGCTTCTATTTCAATGACAAAGGAATGATATGTGGAAATGTCAACTATGACTCCTTCTGAAATCCAAAAGAGAGGGGATATATGTATATGTATAGATGTTTCACCTTACTGTACAGTAGAAGCTAACACAACATTATAAAGCAAATACACTCCAGTAAAATTAATTTGTTAAAAAATGTAAATAAATAAGACTCCTTCCCTTGTCCCCTTTCCCCACATCTCTTTTCAGTTCTTCTCTGTCACCTTTCCCCCATCCTTCCTCATTTTTATCTCATTTCTCCTTTCCCTATCCTGATTACTAGCACTTCTCTCTCTCCTTCTTGCTCTCCTTTCTTCCATTTTCTCTTTTTAATCCTTAGATTTAAAGACTAAAAACAATTAATGGTGTCTCACGCTGATTCAGGCTGATCTAACACTGTTTCCTCTTAACAATGTTGCTGCTGCTGCTGCTAAGTCGCTTCAGTCGTGTCCGACTCTGTGCGACCCCACCATAGATGGCAGCCCACCAGGCTTCCCCACCCCTGGGATTCTCCAGGCAAGAACACTTGAGTGGCTTGCCATTTCCTTCTCCAATGCATGGAAGGGAAAAGTGAACGTGAAGTCACTCAGTCGTGCCCAACTCTTGGCAACCCCATGAACTGGAGCCTACCAGGCTCCTCCATCCATGGGATTTTCCAGGCAAGAGGACTGGAGTGGGTTGCCATTGCCTTCCCCGTTAGTTAGTGTTTATTAAGTACTTGTTTATATTTCATCTTATCTTCACAACTCTAGGAGGTAAGTGTTCTTATGGTGCTCATGTTACAATGTGTAGCTTAGTTAACTTCAGTAGTTTTCCTGTGGCCACACAGCTAGGAGCTGTGTTTTATCTCAAGGTAAATGCTCTTCTGATTCGAGAGTCCATGCACTTAATCATTTTTTAATGCTTTCCCTTTTCATCGAAGGCCTGTGATCAGGTCCCTTCCTTCTATTTGATGCTATCTCTCTGTAGACTGGTGTAGCTCAGCTGTGTACCCCTGTCACTCGTAACTACTTTCTCCCTCTTCTACCCTCCCCATGGACCTGTCCTAGTGTTTGCTGAAACTTGTAGCACAAATAAATCAGTTAAATGAGTTGGGGTGTCTTGTTCTTACTTTATAGTTAGGAAAATAGGGATAGGTGCTTGGTTGACAAGAGAATATTAAGTCTATCCTAAGATAAGGGTGTTTTTTCTTTTTTTTAGAAAATTACTCCTAAGTTCACTGCAGTTTTATCTTCCATCTTTTGAAAGTAGATATGGGTGAGTAACAACCTCTGTAAGACTCTAGAAAGAGCAGATAAACCACTTCTATGTGAATCAGGCAAAAACGTATACCTCTACCTTAGATCTTGAATTTATAACTTACATAAGATTTGACAATAACTAATAAATCGAACTGTCACCATCTATTTTATCGTAACAATACTGTAATTATAACAGGAATTTATGTGCTTTTTAAAATATTTTAGGAAACTTAAATACCCAGAGATGTTAAATGATCTAATGAAAACAATAATTCAACAAGTATCTTCTTCATGCTCTGCACAGAGCCAGAGTCTTTGCTTATTTTATCTCAAATATGATGTTCTTTCTACTACTTCATGCTACATAGAATCATCATGTCTCAAATTTGTCATATTCTTCAAGCTAGCTATTTCTGTTCTTCCTATTTTAATTTGTGCTGTGTTGTACTCAGTTGCTCAGTGTGTCCAGTTCCTTGTGACCCCATAGACTGTAGCCCACTAGGCTTCTCTGGTCCATGGGGATTCTCCAGGCAAGAACACTAGAGTGGGTCGCCATGCTCCTCCAGGGTATCTTCCCAACCCAGGGATCAAACCCAGGTCTCCCATATTGCAGGCAGATTCTTTACTGTCTGAGCCACCAGGGAACCCCACTGTACCACAGTTTGTGAACTCAACCTCTTTCATCGTTTACAAGTTTGAGAATATTTACTATGCCTTTATCTCTTTTACTCTTATATTCAGTTAATTATCAAACCCTATTGATATTTTTTAATAAAGATTTTCTATTTTGGTGACTCTGCTATAGTTTCAGGTTCATTGCCCCATGATTACATTATCACAAATGGATCTAAATGAATTTGCCACCTTTAATGTTTCCTCTCATCTACTTTGCATGCTGCTGTTTCTAAATAGTTTTCCTAAACAGGCTTTTCATCATCTTAAGAACCTGTAATGGCTCCATTGCCTCTGGTCCTTGTTCTAAATTATTCATTCTAACTTTCACAGTATGACCTCTACACATGAAAAATATTTTACATATTCAACACAGTGTCACATGTCCTTACAAAGAAAATTGCCTGTTCCAGCTGGAATGCCTACCACATAGTTTCACATACATGTACACACTCACACACTGCCAATTTAAACCACTTTGTCTTTCCCGATAGTGTCCTTCTTGTCTAGGATTTCCTATCTTTTTTCATGAGTCCATTCTTCGGTAAACAGACTTATTCTTTTCTTCTTCTAGTTCTTCTCCCCTTCTTACTTTCCTTCCTTTGTCAAGCATTACCATTTCTACTATGTCAGGAACCACACTAGGATGAAAATAAAGGACATGTGTAAAAAAGACCTAATCCTTGTGCTTAAGAAACTCAAAGGAGAAAAGGAAAGATATAAACATCTAAATGCAGAGTTCCAAAGAATAGCAAGAAGAGATAAGAAAGCCTTCTTCAGTGATCAATGCAAAGAAATAGAGGAAAACAACAGAATGGGAAAGACTAGGGATCTCTTCAAGAAAATCAGAGATACCAAAGGAATATTTCATGCCAAGATGGGCACGATAAAGGACAGAGATGGTGTGGACCTAACAGAAGCAGAAGATATTAAGAAGAGGTGGCAGGAATACACAGAAGAACTGTACAAAAAAGAGCTTCAAGACCCAGATAATCATGATGATGTGATCACTGACCTAGAGCCAGACATCTTGGAATATGAAGTCAAATGGACCTTAGAAAGCATCACTACGAACAAAGCTAGTGGAGGTGATGGAATTCCAGTGGAGCTATTCCAAGTCCTGAATGATGATGCTGTGAAAGTGCTGCACTCAATATGCCAGCAAATTTGGAAAACTCAGCAGTGGCCACAAGATTGGAAAAGGTCAGTTTTCATCCCAATCCCAAAGAAAGGCAATGCCAAGGAGTGCTCAAACTACCGCACAATTGCACTCATCTCACACGCTAGTAAAGTAATGCTCAAAATTCTCCAAGCCAGGCTTCAGCAATATGTGAACCGTGAACTTCCTGATGTTCAAGCTGGTTTTAGAAAAGGCAGAGGAACCAGAGATCAAATTGCCAACATCTGCTGGATCATGGAAAAAGCAAGAGAGTTCCAGAAAAACATCTATTTCTGCTTTATTGACTATGCCAAAGCCTTTGACTGTGTAGATCACAATAAACTATGGAAAATTCTGAAAGAGATGGGAATACCAGACCACCTGATCTGCCTCTTGAGAAATCTGTATGCAGGTCAGGAAGCAACAGTTAGAACTGGTCATGGAACAACAGACTGGTTCCAAATAGGAAAAGGAGTACATCAAGGCTGTATATTGTCACCATGTTTATTTAACTTATATGCAGAGTACATCATGAGAAATGCTGGACTGGAAGAAACACAAGTTGGAATCAAGATTGCTGGGAGAAATATCAATAACCTCAGATATGCAGATGACACCACTCTTATGGCAGAAAGTGAAGAAGGGCTAAAAAGCCTCTTGATGAAAGTGAAAGTGGAGAGTGAAAAGGTTGGCTTAAAGCTCAACATTCAGAAAACGAAGATCATGGCATCTGGTCCCATCACTATATGGGAAATAGATGGGGAAACAGTGGAAACAGTGTCAGACTTTGTTTTTCTGGGCTCCAAAATCACTGCAGATGGTGACTGCAGCCATGATATTAAAAGACGCTTACTCCTTGGAAGGAAAGTTATGACCAACCTAGATAGCATATTCAAAAGCAGAGACATTACTTTACCAACAAAGGTTCGCCTAGTCAAGGCTATGGTCTTTCCTGTGGTCCTGTGAGAGCTGGACTGTGAAGAGGGCTGAGCGCCAAAGAATTGATGCTTTTGAACTGTGGTATTGGAGAAGACTCTTGAGAGTCCCTTGGACTGCAAGAAGATCCAACCAGTCCATTCTGAAGGAGTTCAATCCTGGAATTTCTTTAGAAGGAATGATGCTAAAGCTGAAACTCCAGTATTTTGGCCACCTCATGCGAAGAGTTGACTCATTGGAGAAGACTCTGATGCTGGGAGGGATTGAGGGCAGGAGGAGAAGGGGACGACAGAAGATGAGATGGCTGGATGGCATCACTGACTTGATGGGTGTGAGTCTGGGTGACCTCCGGAAGCTGGTGATGGACAGGGAGGCCTGGCGTGCTGCGGTTCATGGGGTCGCAAAGAGTCGGACACGACTGAGCGACTGATCTGATCTGATCTGATCTGAAGAAACTCAAGGTCAAGTAAATCCAATGTGTTTGTAACATAACCTCATTCACATAAGTGTTGTTCCTGTGGTGGCTCCATTCTGTGAATTTATACTTCTCACTAGCAATTATCATTGTTTTCACGGTAATCAAAGAAAAAGGATCGGGAGTATATCCAGTGTGCAAAACAAAGTATCTGGTTTTGAAGATACAATAAAAGATTGTATGTGGTTTTTGATCAAGAGACTTAAGATCTAGTGGAGAAAGCAGGTTGTATATTAACATTCACAGAAATGTATAATAATTGACAAAAGTTGATTAAAATGTGGCTCAAATGAAAAATGATCAAGGAAGGAATCTATGAATCAGAAAATTTGGGAAGATTTCCCAAAGTAAATGGAGCTTTAGTTGTTTTGGGGGAAAAATATGACTAACAATAGTCACTGCTACTGCTACTGCTAAATTGTTTCAGTCGTGTCCGACTCTGTCCAGTCCCACAGATGGCAGCCCACCAGGCTCCCCTGTCCCTGGGATTCTCCAGGCAAGAACACTGGAGTGGGTTGCCATTTCCTTCTCCAGTGCGGGACAGTGAAAAGTCAAAGGGAAGTCACTCAGTCGTGTCTGATTCTTAGTGACCCCATGGACTGCAGCCTACCAGGCTCCTCTGTCCATGGGATTTTCCAGGCAAGAGTACTTGATTGAGGTGCCATTTCCTTCTCCGACAATAGTCACTAGATGGGGGCAACATGTTTCATACTATTTGATTCTCTTAATATATTGTCTTCTAGTGCATATTGATTCCTTTATGTCTGGAAATTCTATCTCCCTAACTACCTGGTAGGCTTCTCCAGGAGACCATGTGTTTTCATATGTTTATTTTTGTCTCCTAGAGCATCTAGATCTGATGTGGGCAATAAAGGACCATCTGTTGATCGTGTATAAGCTCTAAATTATGTAGGCCAAAATATTGGGAATTTAAGTTTACCACCATCTAGTTATTCATTGTTTTACAACCCACCCAAGTTGTATAATTTTTATTTTATAGCTGTAAAACCCATACATAAAAGGATTAAACAATCTATCCAGTAGTAGAAAAATCCTCAATGTGACCTGGGATCAAAACATTCACATCTTCCCATTTTCCACTAAAATTCTTAGGAGTTATCTATGAGAGAAGATTATTGACCTTCAAAAGTGTTCACTGAATTTTTTTTTTTTAATTTCTCATATGTACACAAATACCTAATGGAGACTGATGACAATAAACACTATTGTTAGTTGTACTGTTTGTCCTCGTTAAATATTTCTTAGACAAAGATGTTCCCCAAACATTATTTCCTGAGCCATGCTCATGAAAGCAGTACAAGACATAAAACAGTCCAAATTAGGAAGAATCAAATAGGGCTTCAGAGTAACTGTTTTAATCTAGGATTTTCTATTTTCAGACTGTGAGTTTGGTGCAAATTGATTTGCCCCTCCAAATTCAACTTTTATTGTTCATAAAATAAACCTGATAATACTTAAAGCACAGAATTTTTTGGATGGTTAAATTAGTTTTATCTAACAATCTTATTTTAAAAAGATGACTTCTTGTTTCATATCAGAATATTTTTCCCCATGTAAGAAAAGGTGATAGTGCTTAAAACTCACATGGTCTGAAATTAAGAATTATGTGGTAATTTTAAAAAGGTTGGCCAGTTCAGACTTAGCTACTGTAGTTTCTCCATAGCCTATGGGAGAAGAGGAGAACTCTGGGTTCTCTTTGAGTGTGTCTTCTGAAGTGGTTCAGACTTGAGCATGACTCACTTGTTGTGGCCTTATTTCTGTATGCTTAGAAGTACACAGATGGAGAAGGTAATGGCACCCCAACTCCAGTACTCCTGCCTGGAAAATCCCATGGACGGAGGAGCCTGGCGGGCTGTAGTCCATGGGTCGCTAAGAGTCAGACACGACTGAGTGACTTCACTTTCACTTTTCACTTTCATGCATTGGAGAAGGAAATGGCAACCCACTCCAGTGTTCTTGCCTGGAGAATCCCAGGGATGGGGGAGCCTGGTGGGCTGCCGTCTACGGGGCTGCACAGAGTTGGATACGACTGAAGTGACTTAGCAGCAGTAGCAGCAGAAGCACACAGAATGAGTGAAATTTCTAAGGTCTACAGAGCTGTTAATATGATAGAAAGTACTGGAGCAAGCACTCAAAATGGAAAACAGCTGTCCCAAATGTTCCCAGAAACCATGATATGTACTCTGTCATCATAGTAATCCAGCCATTGTGTTTTAATTTTCCTCACACAAAACACCATCTACTGTGCTGTGGCTTTCCATCTGTGTGTGTGTGTGTGTGTGTGACAGAGAGAGATGATAATGCACTGAGTATTGTGTTTCTGCCACTGTTTCTGATGCGTTGCATCAGAGAGATTTTTGTGTCATTTCATTGCTACGAAGAGAAGTTGAATAAAAGAAGAGTAAACGTGAAGATTTTCTACTTTATGTTTTAGTCACACATTTTTTGTTTTAGATCATATAAAGAGTATTTGAGAGGTGAAAAAATGATATGAAAATTTAAAAAAAACTTGTATTTGGGAAAATGGATATATGGGTATGATTTTATTTTTTTTCCACATTGGTCATTGCTAGTAAATACCTACTCTTAATTTTATCTAATATTCATTTTCTTTACTAAAAAAATAGTGTTGACCTACATAGAAGTAAGAAGAAAGTTGTTGTCCAAGCATCTATTCAAAGAGAAAGACTAATTCCTGAAGAAATAAAACATATGGAGATGTATGTAAAATTAATGTCCTATTAGTCTCTACTCAGAAATAAAATCGGTACAGGAAGGTTGTCTGCTCCCAGAATTTGGGTCAAATAATATTGCTTTCTCTATGTAGGGCAGGAAGAGTGTCCAAATAGATGCTTATTGAATATTAACATGGCATAAATCTGAATTAGCTTGCAAAAGGTGTTGAGAAAATCAAGGTTCTCTTAGCTTTGATTGCTGTACACATGGGCACACATGTAACCTTTAAAGACTTAGATTTTAATTTTATATTTTTTAGCGATGAGACTATTCTTTACATAATTACTACTATATTTGGAAGACTTACTGGGTGCTGTATATTTCCATCTTATGTCAGTTAGTCTTCAAATAACTATTACAATCCCACTTAACAAATGAGGATAGCACATCCCATAAAGTAACTTACTCAAGGTATCTGGAATCCACCCTGTTCTGTTTGACTCCAAAACCATCTCAAATGTAATATCAACATTCCCCTCAAATTCCTGTACTATGGGTAGGTCATTATGGATTAAGGGATAAGGTTGATTATATATATTTGCTTATGTATTTTTTTCTCCTTATTTAATATAGTACCTTGTGAGCTTAGGTCACAATACTTTTTACTACTCCATAGAATGGGAATCCTTAATGGCTCAGTGGTAAAGAATCTGCCTCAATGAGGGAGACATGGGTTTTATCCCTGCGTTGGGAAGATCCCCTGAAAAAGGAAATGGCAACCCACTCCAGTATTCTTGCCTGGGGAATCCCATGGACAGAGGAGCCTGGTGGGCTACAGTCTATAGGTTTACATAGTCGGACCCAACTTAGTGACTCTCCATAGAGTCCGACTAAGTCCGACTCTCCATAGAGTTGGACCACCTCTCCATAGAGGATAGAATAAAACAAAAGCATGAAGGACTTCCCTGCTGGTCCAGTGGCTAAGTATCTGTGCTGTCACTTCAGGGGGCATGGATTTGACCCATGGTCAGGCAACTACAATCCCACATGCCATGTGGCATTGCCTAAAAGAACAAAAGCATGAAAATTGTGTCTGTACATTTGGCGCTAGTGGTTAAGAACCTGGCCTGGCAATGTAGGAGACATAAGAGATGAGAATACAATCCTTGGGTCAGGAAGATCCCCTGGAGAAGGACATAGCAACCCACTCCAGTATTCTTGCCTGGAGAATCCCATAAACAGAGGAGCCTGATGGGCTACAGTCCATAGGGTTGCACAGAGTTGGGCACAACTGAAGTGACTTACCACACACACATATGTATATATGGAGGCAAGAAGCAGAGTAAGAGACAAAAATTGTTCCCCAAATTATCCTTTGCTAAGAATTGATGCTTTTAAACTGTGGTGTTGGAGAAGACTCTTGAGAGTCCCATGGACTCAAGGAGATCCAACCAGTCCATTCTAAAGGAAATCAGTCCTGGGTATTCTTTGGAAGGAATGATGCTAAAGCTGAAACTCCAGTACTTGGGCCACCTCTTGCAAAGAGTTAACTCATTGGAAAAGACTCTGATGGTGGGAGGGATTGGGGGTAGGAGGAAAAGGGGACGCCAGAGGATGAGATGGCTGGATGGCATCACCGACTCAGTGGACATGAGTTTGAGTGACCTCCGGGAGTTGGTGATGGACAGGGAGGCCTGGCATGCTGCAATTCATGGGGTCGCAAAGAGTAGGACATGACTGAGCGACTGAACTGAATCCTTATTTTGGAATTTTTAAAAAGTGGTGTTTCTAACCAAAGAAGCTTTGGATCAGTGTAGAGATAAATGCCTAATTCAGTGGAAGGTAGTGGAATTGAAGACATTATCAAATCAACCGTGTACCCCTCACAGAAACAGGAAAAACAATTCAACAAACTGTTTCAATAAGAATCAATTTTAATTCAATTTATGGTGGAAATTATATGCTACAGAGTTTTTCATGACTTTGGGGATTTATAAAACCTGCAGAATATATCCCTATGAAATGCCAAGACTCTACTGGAATGTTTCCCGCAGTGTGCTATGCAGTACACTGGCTCACGATGTTAATGAGTGTCATGTGAAGAGAAGAGTTGGGTAGACTAATCAGTTTAGGAAAAGTTTGGCCAAAAATGTTAGATTTCTAAAGTCTAAGTAGAAATATATAACACACATGTGTTGTCAACTATAATATAATAGCTATTTGTGAGTGAACTAGATCTTTTCTCTGTACTTATAAGCCTGTTAATGTGACTGAAGAATATGAAGTGTTTTGCAAATCATTGCAGATCTTTATTATAACCACATATAGCTTGTGAAGTTGTTTGTTTTGCATTCAGTTTGAGTAGGAGAATCAAGAGATGAATTTTAAGGAACGTTACTACATTTCTGTCATTCATTTCTACATCTGATCTTATAAGTATTTTGAAATTTAGAATATTGTGGACAATGAATTATAAAAATTATCCTTCTCAAAAACTCATACAGACACCTCCCCTCTCCAGTCAAACTAAACAAAATACGCATCTCATTTTTAACCCTTTGTATTAGCAGAAGGATTTTTAAAAATTAGGGTCATCTCTGCCTCATACTAACCTGCCATTTCAGGTGTCAGCATGCTAGAAAATCCAAAATTAAGTGAGTAACATGTCTTGACAAGCTCACTTAAAATGTAAATACTCTCTGAAGGAGTATGACTTGAGCAGTTCAGTATGATTTCATTTATCTAATAATTTCCCATCTTATACAAGAGGGCAGACAAGCCTGGGAATTTTGGCCAGTTAACTAGCTTGAGCTAAGTGCTGAGGGGACAAAAAGAACTGCAAGCAGAGACAGAGTGCAGCAGGCAACTCAAGACACATCTCCTACTTAAACATTTGGTTTAGGACTAGTTCTGGTATTCAGATGATGGGTTCTCTAGTGTTAATATGCACAAAGACCAATATAATTCACTGCTTGTGAAAAGAAGAGAGGCTGTTCAAGTGAACGTTGATGTGCTTTTTCCCTCATGCATTTGATCTGAGAAAGTAAGATTAAGGCATAGTCAGAAAATTGTCACTAGTGCCAAGGGATAGATGATAGATATATGATAAGTCACTGGACCAGGGAGACTATATTCTGGTGGACATTTCCATAGAGAGAGAGAGAGAGAGAGAGAGAAAGAAGGAAAGTTGAATAAGGGAACACTGAATAAATCCTTACAAGGCATTTAGGGTGGAATTGAGTGAAAGACCATGAAACATGGATAGAAAAATTTGGGTGACTTTATCTCACAGTTTTAAAAACTTAAGTTGAATGAAGAACATGAATGGCTACTAATTTGATAAAATAATTTTTTTTTTAAATGAGCAAGTTAGTTGGGTGGAGACAACCTGTGAAAATGATCCCATAAAATGCATTGAATTCTTGGGCTCATCCCTGTGCCAGCAATGGATATGATGCTAAAGAATGTGTTAAATGCTTTGAGAATTGAACTGTGGGGTAGACACAGCCCAGGTCCCAAACTGGCCACTGAGTGGGGGACTCACGGGGAAGTTGTAAACGGCCAGCAAAAACTTTGGATAATTAATTTATATTGGAACCACTGTCCATAGAATGTGAATCAGAGTATGTGGAGAGTCTAAATAGCCTTCTAAAACAACACCAGGAAAAAAACAACTACAGGGGGACTTCCCTGATGGTCCAGTGGCTAAGACTCCATGCTCCTATTGCAGGGAGCTGGGTTCAATCTTTAGTCAGGGAACTGAATCCCACATGCCACAGCTAAGAGTTCTCATGCTGCAACCAAGACCTGGTGTAGCGAAGTCAGTCACTGCAGTGGCTCAGTCATGTCTGACTCTTTGAGGCCCCATCGGATGCAGCGTGCCAGGCCCACTGTCCATTGCTAACTCAGAATTTACTCAAACTCAGGTCCGTTGAGTCAGTGAAACCATCCACCCTCTCATTTTCTGTCGTCCCCTTCTCTCCCTGCCTTCAATCTTTCTCAGCATCACGGTCTTTGCAAATGAGGCAGTTCTTTGCCTCAGGTGGCCAAAGTGTTGGAGTTTCAACTTCAGCATCAGCCCTTCCGATGAATATTCAGGACGGATTTCCTTTAGGATGGACTGGTTGGATCTCCTTGCAGTCCAAGGGACTCTCAAGAGTCTTCTCCAACACCACAGTTCAAAAGCATTAGTTCTTTGGTGCTCAGCTTTCTTTACAGTCCAACTCTCACATCTGTTCATGACTATTGGAAAAACCATAGCTTTGACTAGAGGGACCTTTGTTGGCAAAGTAATGTCTTTGCTTTTTAATATGCTATCTAGGTTGGTCATAACTTTTTTCCCAAGGAGCAAGCATCTTTTAATTTCATGGCTGCAGTCACCATCTGCAGTGATTTTGGAGCCCCCCAAAATAAAGTCTTTCACTGTTTCCACTGTTTCCCTATCTATTTGCCATGAAGGGATGGGACCAGATGCCATGATCTTAGTTTTTTGAAAGTTGAGCTTTAAGCTAACATTTCACTCTCCTCTTTCACTTTCACCAAGAGGCTCTTTAGTTCTTATTTGCTTTCTGCCATAAGGGTGGTGTCATCTCCATATCTGAGGTTATTGATATTTCTCCTGGAAATCTTGATTCCAGCTTGTGCTTCATCCAGCCCAGTGTTTCTCATGATGTACTCTGTATATAAGTTAAATAAGTAGGGTGACAATATACAGCCTTGAAATATACTCCTTTCCCTATTTGGAACCAGTCTGTTGTTCCATGTCCAGTTCTAATTGGTGCTTCCTGACCTGCACACAGATTTCTCAGGAGGCAGGTCAGGTGGTCTGGTTTTCCCATCTCTTTAAGAACTTTCCACAGTTTGTTGTGGTCCACACAATCAAAGGCTTTGGCATAGTCCATAAAGCAGAAGTAGATATTTTTCTGGAACTCTCTTGCTTTTTCGATGATCCAATGGATGTTGGCAATTTGATCTCTGGTTCCTCTGCCTTCTCTAAATCCAGCTTTAACATTTGGAAGTTCACCTTCATGCAGCCTGGCTTGGAGAAATTTGAGCATTACTTTGCCAGCCTGTGAGATGAGTGCAATTATGAAGTAGTTTGAGCATTCTTTGGCATTGCTTTTCTTTGGGATTGGAATGAAAACTGAGGTTTTCCTATGGCCACTACTGAGTTTTCCAATATGCTGGCATATTGAGTACAACACTTTCACAGCATCATCTTTTAGGATTTGAAATAGCTCAACTGGAAATCCATCACCTCCATTAACTTTGTTTGTAGTGATGCTTCCTAAGGCACACTTGACTTCACATTCCAGAATGTCTGGCTCTAGACTGGTGATCACAGCATCATGATTATCTGGGTCCTGAAGATCTTTTTTGTATAGTTCTTCTGTGAATTCTTGCCTCCTTTTCTTAATATCTTCTGCTTCTGTTAGGTCCATACCACTTCTGTCCTTTATTGAGACCATCTTTGCATGAAATATTCCCTTGGTATCTCTGCTTTTCTTGACGAGATCTCTAGTCTTTCCTATTCTATTGTTTTCCTCTATTTCTTTGCATTGATCACTAAGGAAGGCTTTCTTATCTCTTCTTGCTATTCTTTGGAACTCTGCATTCAAATGGGTATATCTTTCCTTTTCTCTTTGCCTTTCCCTTCTCTTCTATTCACAGCTATTTGTAAGGCCTCCTCAGACAACCAATTTGCCTTTTTGCATTTCTTTTTCTTAGATATGGTCTTGATCCCTGTCTCCTATATAATGTCTCGAACCTCCATCCATAGTTCTTCAGGTACTCATCTATCAAATTTAATCCCTTGAATCTAGTTGTCACTTCCACTGTATAATCATAAGAGATTTGATTTAGGTCATATCTGAATAGTCTAGTAATTTTCCCTATTTTCTTCAATTTCAGTCTGAATTTGGCAATAAGGATCCTGTTTATGATGTGAGCCACAGTTCAGCTCCTGGTCTTGTTTTTATGTATTTGATGTAGCCAAATAATATATATTAAAAAAAAGATAAAATGACTACAACAATTGAACATTTCCCATATAATTTAAGTAAACTGTGTTAAACATAAAAGGATGAAGAAAAATACAATTCAAACACCAATCGAAATATAGCTACAAGGTGTCTTTTGAAACTTGTCTCCTATATTTGTTGAAACAAGGTAACATTAAGTTATCAAGTATAAAGAACTCAACATCACCATCAGTCAGTTGGGTCTACCTGATATTCATGGGACACCCTATCCAACTACAGTAGAATATACAATCTTTTTGGGTGTCCAAGAAACATTCATCAATATATTAACAGACCAAATCATACATCATAAAAAAAAAAAACTTAACAAATGTAAAAGAAGTGAATTCATACAAAGTACATTGTCTGAAAACAGTTTAATTAAATTAGAAATCAGTAACAGAAAGATAGATGGAAAATCCTCAAATGAAAACATTATTCTTTATAATCCATGAAGTCAAAGATGAAGCCTTGAGAAAAATTGAAAGATATTATCTTGATCTGGATGAAAATATAAGTACAATATATGAAAATATATGGAATGAAGCTTAACAGTGCTCCAAAGGAAATTTGTAGCATTAAATACTTGTATTGGAAAAGAAGAAAAGTCTCAAATCAACAATTTAAGTTTTCACCTTAGGAAACTGGAAAATGAAGAGGAATATTAACCCAAAGAAATCAGAAAGAATCAAATGGTAGGTCAGAGATACACAGAAAACAGAACAAAATAGTGAGAAAAAAAAAAAAAAAAAGAAATAGGAAATCGTATATTAGAATCAATAAAATTTATATATATATAACTGAAATTACCAAAAAGACAAAATTATCATTTTTAGCAATGAAAGAGAATATACCTTTACAGACATTGAAATATAAATAAGCAAATACCAAGAACAGTTCTATGCACATACATTTAATAATGTAGATGAAGTGGGTCAATTCCTTGAAAACTATGAAATATTAAAATTCAACAAGGAAGTAGGTAACATGAATACAGCTATGTCTATTAGAGAAATTGAATTCATAGTTTAAAATTTTCCTGGGATCTCCAGTTCCAGATGGTTTCAGTGGTGAATTCTGCCAAACATTTGAAGAAGGAATCATACCAATTCTACACAGTATCTTCCAAGAAATTAAAGAAGAGAGATTACTTCCAAACTCATTTTATGAGGGCAGAATTTCCCGGATGCCAAAACACAGTACAAGAAAAGAAAACTAGAGACCAATTTTCCTCATGAACATAGCCACAAAAATCCTCAACAGAATATTAGCAATTCAGAGTCTAGCCACATATGAAAAGAACAATATATGATAATGGAGTAAGATTTATCCTGGGATGGAATGCTAGTTCAACATTTGAAAAACAATTTATGTAACCCCTCATATTAATAGACTAAAATGTTAAACCACATGTTTTTAGCTATTCATGCAGAAACAACATTTGGCAAAATGTAATAAGTATCCGTGAAAAGGCCTCTGAGCAAACTAGTAAAAAATTGGGAACTTCCTTAGGGTGATAAAGGACATCTACAAAAAAATCTTTTTGCTAATGTCATACCGTGACTTATACCTCACACTATATAAAATTAACCCAAGATGGTTTATGGATTTAAGTTTAAAATTTAGAACTTCAAAATTTTTATAAGAAAATATAGGAGAAAAAACTTAGTGACTTTGAGTTGTGCAAAGTTTTCTTTGACCTGACACCAAAAGCATGATCCATAAAAGAAAAAGCAACTTGGTAAATTGGACATCATCAATTAAAAACAACAACAACAACTTTTTGCACAAGGCCTATAAATAGAATAAAAGGATAACTAGAGACTAGGAAAATTTATAAATATCATATTTAACAAAAGACATATTTAGGATATATCTTTAAAAATCTCTCAAAA
This sequence comes from Tragelaphus eurycerus, assembly GCA_935064755.1. Taxonomy (NCBI): domain Eukaryota; kingdom Metazoa; phylum Chordata; class Mammalia; order Artiodactyla; family Bovidae; genus Tragelaphus; species Tragelaphus eurycerus. The sequence continues at coordinate 4,628,642 of CAKXYN010000015.1, forward strand.
CTTAATAAAGCAAATTTAAAAATGAGTCAACAATCTGAACAGACACTTTATAAAGAGCATAGACAGATATCACATAAGCTTATGAAAAGATATTCAACCTAATTAGCCATTAGGGAAATGAGAGATAAATAAATAAGCCACCACACATCTATTATAATATTTTTCCCTGTAACAAAACCCTCGTTTTTTAGCTAGCTTACTTTAGTAAGGGGATAAGAACACTGCAGACCTTAGTGATTTGCTTGACTTATAAAATACACTGAAAGTGATATTTTGCGTTTGTGAGGCAATATCAGAATAAGCCCTCTTTTTGGAAAGATCTGCTGGAGAAGGAATAGGCTACCCACTCTAGTATTCTTGGGCTTCCCTGGTGGTTCAGGTAAAGAATCTGCCTGAAGTGCGGGAGACTTGGATTGGATCCCTGGGTTGGGAAGATCCCCTGGAGAATGGAACGGAATGGCTATCCACTCTAGTATTCTAACTTGGGGAATTCCACAAGAACAGCATCGCAAAAGTGAGTCACTCAGTCATGTCCAACTCTTTGTGACCCCCTGGACTGTATAGTCCATGGAATTCTCCAGGCCAGAATATGGAGTGGGTAGCCATTCCCAAGAGAGAATGGACAGAGGAGAAATGGACAGAGGAGCCTGGCGGGCTTCAGTCCCTAGGGTTACAAAGTGTCAGACAGGACTGAATGACTAGCACTTCTCAATTATCTCTAGTTGTTCTAACCATGCAGCTAACACCCTGACACCACGGAGCTATTTGAGTTTATTACTTATTTGACAGATACAGCAACCAAGGTCCTTTTTCTTTTTTCCAACATTTTAAGTAAACATTTACTGAGCAATAATTACATGCCAGGTGTCATGCTAAGTGTTTTTTAATTAGTTAATGAGTATTTAAATTTTTATTGGAGTATAGTTGTTTACAGTGTTATATTAGTTTCTGCTGTACAGCAAAGTGAATCAGTTATATGTATACATGTATCCCCTCCTCTTTTTTAGATTTCTCTACCATTTCGGTCAACACAGAGTAGAGTTCCCTGTGCTTTACAGTAGGTTCTCATTAGTTATTTCTTTTATGCATAGTAGTATATATATGTCAATCTTGATCTCCCAATTCATCCCATCCCCCCTTCCCTCCTTGGTATCCATGAGTTCTCTATATATGTGTCTCTGCTTTGCAAATAAGTTTATCTGTTCCATTTTTCTGGACTGCACACATAAGCAATATTATATATTTATTTTTGTCTTTCCATTTCTCTTCAAATTGCACTATTCTATTTCTTTTTGTGGCCGAGTAATAATTCTGTTGTTTATAGGTAATACATTTTCTTTTTTCCATTTATCTGTTGATGGACATTTAGGTTGCTTCCATGTCCTGGCTATTGTAGAAACATGCTAAGTATTTAAAAAAAATCATTATCTCCATTAATCCATATAACCCTATGAAGTAATTTATTTTATCATTGCATAGTTGTCATTTTATATTTGAGGAAACTGAGGTTCAGGTACAATATATGTTTTCTGTAAAATTATTTATTTGGTAGATTGAATTACTTTCACTAAATACTGCATTCTAAATATCTTCTCTAACTGAGGATTCTGCTCTGAGTAACTCAGGAGTGGCCATTAGTAATGTGAGTGACGTTCTTAGAAGATGCTTTAAGAGTCAGGGTGCAGATTGCCATGTCTGTCTCTTTTCTCTTTGTCTCAGTGATGGCAGTTTTCCTGATTTTTAGAGTGATAGCAACATGAAAAAGGGTTGTGGCTGACCCATGATGAGTCTTGCAGTGTGAGTGAGACAATTATAGTGTTCAAGATCGCTATCACTGCAGCAAAATCCAGCTTCCCCTCACTGATATACACACATAGCTAGTCAACAGCAGACTTGGGGCTCCGTCTACTCATTAGTGTACTTTCTTTACAGAATCTCAACAGTGTGTTAGAAATTTAGTGTGTAGATGATAAACAGTAGATTCCATGTAAGACAATTTCTTGAGAAGATGTGCCTCAAAGGTCCTACTATAATCATTCTTTCAATCTTCATATATAAGGAAGCTTAAAAATATCTACCAGGCATTTATTATTCGTTCCAGGAAGTTTTTTCCCCTCTGTTCTAGAACATAGGAAGATGATTACGGTTTCCAAACCAAATGATCAAAGGCTGTGAGATCTAGTAAATATAAATATACTTAAGTGTAAGGTGGAGGACGTTTGACATTTAAAATACATTGGAAATTTTTAATTCTTTCATCCAGAAAATCTACTATTGTTGTGGTTATTGTTTTGACTTACTAAGGTGCAGAGAAAGATAGGTTTATATTTTCTAGAGGTTTATATTGAGAAGGCCATATGTGAGAAGAAGAGAGAAATACAGGATGAATAATCAGAAGACTGTGGGTAAGTGATATAATGCATTATGACCTATCTGCATGGGTCATCTAGGAGAGAATATTTAACACTGTTGAGGAGGTTGAGGAAAGTCCCTGGTGATATGAATAAAATTTCTTAGACATTAGGACAAAGACATTATGAGCAAAGAAAATAAGACATGCAGATCCCTGGGAGTGAGAAAAATCTGAACTTGTTTGGATATAAGGATTTCAGAATTGTAGAAGGCAGGGTATTTGTTGGAGAGTGGTAGCAGATGAGCCACCCACAAACCACAACTGGTGAGTGGCGCTGAAGGAAGTGCACCATGAATCAAAGCTAATTCATTGCTTTCCTGGATCTCTGAATCATCAGAGTTGTTCATCAGAGAACAGAGTTGTTCTATTCACTGTAATAAACAGAATTTGTCTGTGAAAGGAAGATGACAACAAGGGCCAGATTCAACTAGTCTATTATGACTGGCTTTTGCTAGGGGAGGATGAGAAAGTTTTGTAATATTTACACAAAGTAAGAACCACTCACTTGTATTACATTTCTCTTTAAAGTGAATAAGAACATAAAATTGTACCCCCCCCCCCCCAAAAAAAAAAAAAAACAAACCCTGTATTTCAAAGAAGTACAGGAATGGTGGGAAGGCAATTCCTTGTCTGGGGAAGTAAGTCTTTCCAGGAAACAGTACCAAGTAACTTGATAATCATTTTTTTTAATAAAAAGGAAAAGAAATTTGATCTTTGTCTTACTCCATACCCCAAAATAAATTCAAAATGTATACCTATGAGCTTAGTGTGCTTTGTCGCTCAGTTATGTCCGACTCTTTGTGACCCCATGAACTGCAGCCCACCAGGCTCCTCTGTCTGTGGGATTCTCCAGGCAAGAATGCTGGAGTGAGTTGCCATTCCCTTCTCCAGGGGATCTTCCTGACCTCAGGATCAAACTCAGATCTCCTGCAGTGCAGGCAGATTCTTTATAGTCTGAGGCACCAGGGAAGTCCCCAGCTAAAGCTAAAAAGTTTTGGGAAGAAAATATAGAAGGATCTTTTTTGATTCAGTGTTAAACAAAGGATATTTGTGTCATAAAAAGAAATAACTATAAAAGAAAAAAAAATGACTTCACTGAAATCTAAAACATCTGATTATTAACAGAAATCATTAGGAAAATATTAAATAGTCACAGGACAGGAAAAATACTTGCAAGAAATGTACCTGGGAAAGAACTGGTGTCAAAGATGCGTAAAGAGCTCTTACAACTCAATAATAAAAAACAGAGACAACCCAATTAAAAAATAGGCAAACGACTTGAACAGATATTTCATAAAAGGAAATTATACAAATGGTAATAAACACCTAACAAAAAATTGTCAATGCCATTAGCCATTAGGGAAAATGTATACTAAAATCACAGTGATGTGATAACTCACTGAGACATCTCGAATTTTGAAAATAAATAAACCAAATGTTGGTAAGAGTGTGGAGCAACTGAAACTTTTACTGGTTGGGATGTAAAGTGGTACAACTAATTTGGGAGGGGTTCTGGAAGTTACTTAAAAATGTAAACATGCAGCTATATAATGACTCTGTAATTCTAATCTTAGTTATTTATCCAAGAGAACAAAAATGTATTTCCACAAAAAGACTTGTTTAAGAATATTCATGATGATGAGATCACTGACCTAGAGCCAGACATCTTGGAATGTGAAGTCAAATGGGCCTTAGAAAGCATCACTACGAACAAAGCTAGTGGAGGTGATGGAATTCCAGTGGAGCTATTCCAAGTCCTGAAAGATGATGCTGTGAAAGTGCTGCACTCAGTATGCCAGCAAATTTGGAAAACTCAGCAGTGGCCACAAGATTGGAAAAGGTCAGTTTTCATCCCAATCCCAAAGAAAGGCAATGCCAAAGAATGCTCAAACTACCACACAATTGCACTCATCTCACACGCTAGTAAAGTAATGCTCAAAATTCTCCAAGCCAGGCTTCAGCAATATGTGAACCGTGAACTTCCTGATGTTCAAGCTGGTTTTAGAAAAGGCAGAGGAACCAGAGATCAAATTGCCAATATCCGCTGGATCATGGAAAAAGCAAGAGAGTTCCAGAAAAACATCTATTTCTGCTTTATTGACTATGCCAAAGCCTTTGACTGTGTAGATCACAATAAACTGTGGAAAATTCTGAAAGAGATGGGAATACCAGACCACCTGATCTGCCTCTTGAGAAATCTGTATGCAGGTCAGGAAGCAACAGTTAGAACTGGTCATGGAACAACAGACTGGTTCCAAATAGGAAAAGGAGTACGTCAAGGCTGTATATTGTCACCATGTTTATTTAACTTATATGCAGAGTACATCATGAGAAATGCTGGACTGGAAGAAACACAAGTTGGAATCAAGATTGCTGGGAGAAATATCAATAACCTCAGATATGCAGATGACACCACTCTTATGGCAGAAAGTGAAGAGGGGCTAAAAAGCCTCTTGATGAAAGTGAAAGAGGAGAGTGAAAAGGTTGGCTTAAAGCTCAACATTCAGAAGACGAAGATCATGGCATCTGGTCCCATCACTATATGGGAAATAGATGGGGAAACAGTGGAAACAGTGTCAGACTTTGTTTTTCTGGGCTCCAAAATCACTGCAGATGGTGACTGTAGCCATGAAATTAAAAGACGCTTACTCCTTGGAAGGAAAGTTATGACCAACCTAGATAGCATATTCAAAAGCAGAGACATTACTTTACCAACAAAGGTTCGCCTAGTCAAGGCTATGGTCTTTCCTGTGGTCATGTATGGATGTGAGAGCTGGACTGTGAAGAAGGCTGAGCGCCAAAGAATTGATGCTTTTGAACTATGGTGTTGGAGAAGACTCTTGAGAGTCCCTTGGACTGCAAGGAGATCCAACCAGTCCATTCTGAAGGAGATCAATCCTGGAATTTCTTTGGAAGGAATGATGCTAAAGCTGAAACTCCAGTATTTTGGCCACCTCATGCGAAGAGTTGACTCATTGGGGAAGACTCTGATGCTGGGAGGGATTGAGGGCAGGAGGAGAAGGGGATGACAGAGGATGAGATGGCTGGATGGCATCACTGACTTGATGGGTGTGAGTCTGGGTGACCTCCGGGAGCTGGTGATGGACAGGGAGGCCTGGCGTGCTGCGGTTCATGGGGTCACGAAGAGTCGAACACGACTGAGCGACTGATCTGATCTGATCTGATCTGAAGAATATTCATAGCAGTGTTATCCATAATAGCAAAGCTTGGAACATTTCAGATATCCATCAAATAGTACATTGGAATACTACTCATCAATAAAAAGGAATAAAATACTGATTTACACAACATGGAGAAACAAAATTTACACAAATAAAAATGTTATGTATGTGTGCTATACATTGGTGCTTGGTCGTGTCTGACTGTGATCCCATGGACTGTAGCCCAGCAGGCTCCTCTGTCCATTGAATTTTCCATTCAAGAATAGTGGAGTGGGTTGCCATTTCCTTCTCCAGGGAATCTTCCTGACCCAGGGATTGGACCTGCATCTTATGTGTCTCCTGCATTGGCAGGCTGACTCTTTACTATCACGCCAAAATGTTATGCTGAGTCAATAAAACACACATACACACACACAAAGAGTATATTCAGTATGAATTCCTTTCTATTAATTCTACTAATTTTAGAATGAAAAAAATCAGCACAGTGGTTGCCTCTGGGGAGGTGGAAGCAGAGGTTGAATTGGAAAGAGTGTGAAAAATGTTCTGGAATAATGTTGATTTTCTTTATGTTAATATATAGGGATTTGGATTTCACATATGTAAATATTTATCGAAATTCAGTGAATGTACAGCTAAGAACTGTGCATTACATATATAATTTGTCATTGAAAGAAAAACACAAACATTGACTCTAAGGATATGCATACAGGAATATGCAGGGTGGGAAGTGTCCTGTTTTTCACTGTTTACTTTGAAATGCATTAAAAGTTAAGATAAATTAATAGAGGGATAGATACGTGGATAAATACATTATAAAGCACCTTTGCTAAATATTACTGATAGAATCTAGGTGATAGATATATAAATGTTCACTGTAAAATCTTTAAATTTTTCCTTTGTATTGAAATTTTTCTGAATAAAGATATGGAAAATGTTCGTTCTTGCATTTTCCAGCATCTGCTAGGCTTAAGATAATAATTTAGTCTTCTGTTTCTTAGGCAGACAGTGCACCCACCCTTCCATTAATGCAAAAATGAAGTCACAGGGTGGGTGGAAACTGTTATGACTAGTTAATAAGCACTCACTTACCACTCCCCATTCCAGCATGCTGCCTCTGGCCCAGGGCTGCCCGTAACCGAAACACAAGTCCCCACTGGGAACAGAGGTACAAATGAGACAAGAGTCAGATCAGTGTAGACAGTGAAGGCTGAAGTTCCTGAGAGGTCGTACAGGTTTATTAGAATAATTTTATCTGAAAAAGTTGGAGTTAGTTAACACATTCTCCTTTAGCACCTAGTGTTTCCTATTCATGCTCTTATTTACTTCCTAAATAATAATTGCATAGGTTATTAGAAAATTTCAAGTATAATTTGTATTTGTCCCCACTCTGCTAATCTCCTGTTTCACATCTGAGAAGAACTATCAATCACCCAGTAATACAGGGCAGAAAACTAGAAGTAATTTCTGGTTACCCAGTTTTCGTTATCCCCAGTGCTCAACCTAACATCAAGTCTTGTTAATTCCATGTGATCTCATATTTTTCCATTTTGTCTTTCCTGTTCACCTTTATTCTAGATGGTCATACTTTTTTACTTGAACTATAGCACAAGTCTCCACTAGCCTGTTGACTTGGTCTTTTTTCTCATTCCAATCCATTACCTTCATAGCAGTGGAATTTATTTTTCTCAAGATGTAGCTGCATTGTGTCACTATTTTGCTTAAAACCTTTCATTGTTATCTCCTGTGCATAGCCTTTTTCCCCCCAATACTTTTTATTGATGTATAATTGATTTACTCTTCTATTAATTTCTGCTGTACAGCAAAATGATTCAGTTATATGTATGTATACACACATTCTTTGCTTTTATATTCTCTGCATTTATGTTTTCCATTATGGTTTATGAATAGGATATTAAATATAGCTCTCTGTGCTATACATTAGGATCTTGTTTATTTATTCTATACATAAAAGTTTACATCTGCTAACAGCAATTTCCCACTCCATTCTTGTGCTTAGTCCTAATCCACCGTCTCTGCAGTAGACCAGAAGGCTGCTTTACAACACTCATCTGTCTGTCCCCAAGTCAGGCCATCCCACTTGTAGCATCGCAAGTGCAGCAAGTTCTATCTTCTGGACCTTTCACAGGCAGTACCTTGTCTCTGGAACACACCACCCCAATTCTATGTGCCTAGATCTTTCTGTTCTTTTAGATTTCAGCCCCAAATGTCACCTCCTCAGAAAGACAGTCCTGGCCATTTTGTTTGAGTGGTTCTCTACTTTTTGATATCTCATGGCATCCAGTCGTGTCACTTCATGGCAAATAGATGGGGAAACAGTGGCAACAGTGGCTGACTTTATTTTTCTGGGCTCCAAAATCACTGTGGATGGTGATTGCAGCCATGAAATTAAAAGATGCTTACTCCTTGGAAGGAAAGTTATGACCAACCTAGATAGCATATTCAAAAGCAGAGACATTACTTTGCCAACAAAGGTTCATCTAGTCAAGGCTATAGTTTTTCCTGTGGTCATGTATGGATGTGAGAGTTGGACTGTGAAGAAGGCTGAGCACCAAAGAATTGATGTTTTTGAACTGTGGTATTGGAGAAGACTCTTGAGAGTCCCTTGGACTGCAAGGAGATCCAACCAGTCCATTCTGGAGATCAGTCCTGGGTGTTCATTGGTAGGATTGATGTTGAAGCTGAAACCCCAATACTTTTGCCACCTGATGCGAAGAGCTGACTCATTAGAAAACACCCTGATGCTGGGAAAGATTGAAGGCAGGAGGAGAAGGGGATGACAGAACATGAGATGGTTGGATGGCATCACCAACTCAATGGACATGGGTTTGGGTAGACTCCGGGAGTTCGTGATGGACAGGGAGGCCTGGCGTGCTGTGATTTATGGGGTCACAAAGAGTTGGACACGACTGAGCGACTGAACTGAACTGACTGAGATGAGAAGATCTAACTTTATTTAGGGATGCTCAGGTATCTCTCATACACTATTTAGGTAGTTCCTCATTTATTTTTGGAGTTCGCTCAAGGGATCCAAGAATCTTTATATAAACTAAGCATTGCTTTTACACTGAGTGAATTTTATTTTATAGGTGTTATTTTTCAGGAGTGTGTGGTTGCTGCTCTGATTAATAAAATTTTACTTAAGTATTTTGTGAATTTGTGGAAGAATTAGATTTTGTTTTTTAATCCATCTATAAACAAAATCGACATAACTTTCATGTGAGATTTATTGTATTTTCTTAAAAAAGAGCTTCCCATCCATAAAACGTTCTGAACCACTGCTCCTTATTCTTGAACATAAATAAAATTAATTCATTTCTGTGACGTATTTTACTTTTCTACTATGTTAGAGAAAGTTTTCTATGTTTAGTACTAAAGTGTTAGAAATTAAAGGAACCCTTGCGGCACTTCAATTTAGTTCCTTTATATTACAGAAGAAGGACATGGTAGGTTGGAGATTTAAAGTGTTTATCCAGTCCCACAAATAGTAAGAGGGTAGAATGAAGACTGGTGCCCTGTCTCGTAGTCCAATGTGCCTTCCATCCTTCAGCCTCTTTCAGACACTGGGCTCTCAAAATGCAGTGAGAGACCAGATTTCTGAGACAAGTATCAATTGAGCGGTCTCATCCATTCAGTCTCTCACTCCCTCCTGCCCTCATCCTCTCATTTATCCGGGCTGTAATCTCACTGTATGAAGTGTTTATTTTTTATGGGTAGTTAAATAAATATTTAGCCAGCTGCACATTAACATGAAAATGACCACACAAGAAAAATGGTTGCTAAGCAAAGGTAGTGTGACTCCCTCCAAATAATCAAGTAATTGTACCAAGAGTTATAAAACATGCACAGAAGCATATGTCACCACTAAAGCGTCTCTTTCACTCACATTTTTCTCACTGCCTCTTAGAGCAGCATAAAAACTAGTTCCTGGATGCCAATGGCAACAGACTTAAAACTTGACTTGTAATAGAGCTTGGTTCCCAGATGTTCCTATTGGCTATAAAGTTACACACCAGATTTAATGATATAGTTGAAATACTTTCATAGATTTCTGCTGGAAAGTCAAATTGAAGTCAGTTTTAAGTAGGAACATAAAAATACTAAAACCCAGATGGACTAGTATTCAATCTGCTAGATTTAAGTCAACTCTGAAGACATGGGTTTCACTGAGTTAGAGTTTCTAAATCCACAGAAAGTGCTGGGGGTGGGGGGAGGGGAAGCTTTCTCTGCATTTAAATTTATTTTCAGACCAAATGAATTTCCTAAGAATAACTAGATACCACATTTAGATAACTACTGTTGTTTAGGGACTATAATATTATCATCCTACTTTCTCTCATGTTCTCAAACGAATACATCTAAGATTGCTTGGACAGTGTAGATTCCTGGGCATCATCCTCAGATGCTGTCATTCAGTAGATCTGGGTGGAGATCCAAGACTTTGTATTTCTAACAAGCACCCCAAAAGAATTTTGATGAGGTGTTCACGAACTACCCTTGTAGGAAACACTGAGCTGGTTGTGATGGTGACTGCATAGCATACAACCTGTCCTCATTCGGGCATGTGTAAGACCAGAGCGACCAGAGACATGACAGCGACCCCAAGCTTTCCAGGGCAGGCTTGGTTGAAGGAATCCTCCTTGGGATAAAATAATTAAAGCCAGGCCTATGCCAGTTAAGGGGCTCTACTCTTCACAAATTTTGTGAGAAGATGAAACACAAAGCTGACAAGAAGATAGTGAAAGTGAAGTTGCTCACTTGTGTCCGACTCTTTGGGACCCCATGGACTATAGCCTACCAGGCTCCTCAGTCCATGGGATTTTCCAGGCAAGAACACTGGAGTGGGTTGCCATTTCCTTCTCCAACATGATCCCAAATTTGGTTCACGGCATATTTATTTATTTATTAGTTTTGGCTTCGTTGTGTCTTTGTGGCTGTGCAGGCTTTTCTCTAGTTGCAACGAGCAGGGCCTAGTCTCTAGTTGTCATGCGCAGGCTTCTCATTGAGGTAGCTTCTCTTGTTGCAGAGCTTGGGCCCTAGGGCACGTGGTCTTCAGCTGTTGCAGCATCCAGGCTCTAGGGTACAGGCTCAGTACTTGTGGTACACAGACTTCATTGCTCTGCAGCATGTAGGATCTTCCCAGACCAGGGATCAAATCCTCATCTCCTGCGTTGGCAAGTGGCTTCTTTATCACTGAGCCATCAGGGAAGCCCTCAGGACATAGCTTATTCAGCCCACCTAAGCATGAGGGAGAGCTACAGTCTTTTTATAATGAATTACATAGGTCAAGAGGACTGTTAAACACTCTTTCTGAAGAGTCTTATTGATGGCAGAGACTACATATAAAATGATATTATCTATTGTGAGAGATGCAGAAGTCCCATTAAGAAGATCTGAAATGAGCAGCAGATGTTACTGCTTCAGCATCTGGTTAAGATTCCTAAAGGGTCTCTGAGGAAAGAGAGACTAGGTTCATTTAAAAGTGAGCTCATTAAGAGTAATGGGGAGTAATGAATTTCACAGCATTATTAGTAATAATAATAATCATAATGGAAACAAAAGGCAAGAGAGAAAGGGAAAGTTATCCCAACTGAATGCAGAATTTCAGGGAATAGCAACAAGAGATTAGAAGGCCTTCTTAAATGAACAATACAAAGGAATAGAGGAAAACAATAGAATGAGAAAGATTAGAGATCTCTTTAAGAAAATTGGAGATATCAAGGGAAGATTTCATGCAAGGTTGGACAGGATAAAGGACAGAAACGTTAAGGACCTAAAAGAAGCAGAAGAGATTAAGAAGACGTGGCAAGAATACTCAGAACTATACAAATATGGCCTTAATGACCCAAATAACCACAAAGGTGAATCCTAAAAAAATGATCCTGTTAAAGTGCTGCATTCAATATGTCAACAAATTTGCAGAACTCAGCAGTAGCCACAGGACTGGAAAAGATGAGTTTTCATTCCAATACCAAAGAAGGGCAATGCAAAAGAATGTTCAAACTACCATACAATTGCACTCATTTCACATGCTAGCAAGGTTATGCTCAAACTACTTCAAGCTAAGCTTCAGCAATACATAAACCAAAAACTTTCAAATGTACAAGCTGGATTTAGAAAAGTCAGAGGAACCAGAGATCAAATTGCCAATATTCACTGGATCATGGAGAAAGCAAAGGAGTTCCAGAAAAACACCTTGTGTTTCATTCTTGTGTTTCATATGCTAAAGCCTTTGTGTGGATCACAACAAACTGGAAAATTCTTAAAGAGATAGGAGTACCAGACCACCTTCCTTGACTCCTGAGAAAACTGTATGCAGGTCAAGGAGCAACAGTTAGAATCAGATATGGAACAACTGCCTTGTTCCATATTGGAAAAGGAATGTGACAAGACTATATATTGTCACTCTGCTTGTTTAACTTACATACAGAGTTGTTATTGTCTATTTACTAAGTTTTGTCCAACTCTTTTATGACCCCATGGACTGTAGATCGCTTCCCACCCCGCCCCAGCCTCCTCTGTTGATGGGATTTTCTAGGCAAGAATCCTGGAATGGGTTGCCATTTCCTTCTCCAGGTCACCTTCTTAACCCAAAGATCAAACCCATGCTCTTGCCACATCTCTTGCATTGCATGTGGATTCTGTACAACTGAGCCACTGAGGAAGCCCATATACAGAGTATGTCATGTGAAATGCTGGGCTGGATGAATCACAAGTGGAATCAAGATTGCTGGGGTAAATATCAACAACCTCAGATACGCAGTTGATACCACTCTAATGGCAGAAAGTGAAGAGAAACTAAAAAGCCTCTTGATGAAGGTGAAAGAAGAGAATGAAAAAGCTAGCTTGAAACCCAACATTAAAAAAAGATCAAGATCATGGTATCTGGTATCTGGTTCCATCACTTCATGGCAAATGGGAGGGGAATAAGTGGAAACAGTGACAGGTTTCTTTTTCTTGGGCTCTAAAATCACTGCCGACGGTGACTGCAGCCATGAAGTTAAAAGCTTGCTCATTGGAAGGAAAACTATAACAAACCTAGATGGTGTATTAAATTTAAAGCAGAGATATCACTTTGCCAACAAAAGTCCATCTAGTCAAAGGTTTTTCCATTAGTCTTGTGGGGATGTGAGAGTTGGACCATAAAGAAAGCTTAGTGCCAAAGAACTGATGCTTTCAAACTGTGGTGCTGGAGAAGACTCTTGAGAGTCCTTTGGACTGCAGGGAGATCAAGCCAGTCAATTCTAAAGGAAATCAACCCTGGATATTCATTGGACGGATTGATGCTAAAGCTAAAGCTCTAGTATTTTGGCTACCTGATGCAAAGGGTTGACTATTGGAAAAGACCCTGATGCTGGGAAAGATTGAAGGCAAGAAGGAGATGGGATGAGATGGTTGGATGGCATCATTGACTCAATGAAAGACAGTGAAGAACGGGAATCCTGGAGTGCTGCAGTCCATGGGTTTGCAGCGTTGGCTACGACTTAACAACTGAACAACAACGAAGAATAATGGGGAGTAATGGGCTTCATACCATTAAAAAAATAATAAATGAATTCCAAGGATACATTATCAGGATCATCAAACTGATTCACCCTGGACCCAAATTTGCCTCAAAGTCCAGTCAAGTTCTATGACTTAAAATGAGTTCAACTGAAGAGGCTTCGTGTCTTTGGATTTAAAAGTCCCAAAAGCTTAAATTTCCACACATTTTCTTTCTGGGTGCCATTGTTTAATGGCTGTAAATAGAGTGTTCAGTTCAATTCAGCCACTCAGTCATGTCCGACTCTTTGCGACCCCATGAACTGCAGCACGCCAGGCCTCCCTGTCCATCACCAACTCCCAGAGTTCACTCAAACTCACATCCATCGAGTCAGTGATGCCATCTAGCCATCTCATCCTCTGTCGTCCCCTTCTCCTCCTGCCCCCAATCCCTCCCAGCATCAGAGTCTTTTCCAATGAGTCAACTCTTCTCATGAGGTGGCCAAGTACTGGAGATTCAGCTTTAGCATCATTCCTTCCAAAGAAATCCCAGGGCTGATCTCCCTTAGAATGGACTGGTTAGATCTCCTTGCAGTCCAAGTGACACTCAAGAGTCTTCTCCAACACCACAGTTCAAAAGTAGCAATTCTTTGGCGCTCAACTTTCTAAACAGTCCAACTCTCATATCCATACATGACCACTGGAAAAACCATAGCCTTGACTAGATGGACCTTTGTTGGCAAAGTAATATCTCTGCCTTTGAATATGCTAACTAGGTTGGTCATAACTTTTCTTCCAAGGAGTAAGCGTCTTTTAATTTCATGGCTGCAGTCACCATCTGCAGTGATTTTGGAGCCCAGAAAAATAAAGTCTGACACTGTTTCCACTGTTCCCCTACCTATTTCCCATGAAGTGATGGGACCAGATGCCATGATCTTCATTTTCTGAATGCTGAGCTTTAAGCCAACCTTTTTACTCTCCTCTTTCACTTTCATCAAGAGGCTTTTTAGTTCTTATTCAGTTTCTGCCATAAGTCTGGTGTCGTCTGCATATCTGAGGTTATTGATATGTCTCCCAGCAATCTTGATTCCATCTTGTGCTTCCTCCAGCCCAGCATTTCTCATGATGTACTCTGCATATAAGTTAAATAAGCAGGGTGACAATATATAGCCGTGATGTACTCCTTTTCCTATTTGGAACCAGTCTGGTGTTCCATGTCCAGTTGTAACTGTTGCTTCCTGACCTGTATATAGGTTTCTCAAGAGGCAGGTCAGGTGGTCTGGTATTCCCATCTCTTTCTGAATTGTCCACAGTTTATTGTGATCCACATAGTCAAAGGCTTTGGCATAGTCAATAAAGCAGAAATGTATGTTTTTCTGGAACTCTCTTGCTTTTTCCATGATCCAGCGGATGTTGGCAATTTGATCTCTGGTTCCTCTGCCATTTCTAAAACCACCTTGAACATCAGGAAGTTCACGGTTTACATATTGCTGAAGCCTGGCTTGGAGAATTTTGAGCATCACTTTACTAGCGTGTGAGATGAGTGCAGTTGTGCGGTAGTTTGAGCATTCTTTGGCATTGCCTTTCTTTGGGATTGGGATGAAAACTGACCTTTTCCAGTCATGTGGCCACTGCTGAGTTTTCCAAATTTGCTGGCATATTGAGTGCAGCACTTTCACAGCATCATCTTTCAGGATTTGAAATAGCTCAACTGGAATTCCATCACCTCCACTAGCTTTGTTTGTAGTGATGCTTTCTAAGGCCCTCTTGACTTCACATTCCAGGATGTCTGGCTCTAAGTGAGTGATCACACCATCGTGATTCTTGGTTGTGAAGATCTTTTTTTACAGTTCTTCTGTGTATTTTTGCCACCTCTTCTTAATATCTTCTGCTTCTGTTAGGTCCATACCATTTCTCTCCTTTATCGAGCCCATCTTTGCATGAAATGTTCCCTTGGTGGCTCTAATTTTCTTGAAGAGTACTCAGCAAAAGAATATTGTAATTAAAGATTTTTCTAACTTTGGCTTTTTCTCCCTTAATATTTTTTGAAACATTTGATGTCTGCTCATGCAAAGAGTTGACTCATTGGAAAAGACTCTGATGCTGAGAGGGACTGAGGGCAGGAGAAGAAGGGGGCAACAGAGGATGAGATGGCTGGATGGCATCACTGACTCGATGGACATGAGTCTGAGTGAACTCTGGGAGTTGGTGATGGACAGGGAGGCCTGGTGTGCTGCAATTCATGGGGTCATAAAGAGTCAGACACGACTGAGTGACGGAACTGAACTGAACTATTCATCTGGTATTGGTTTGCATCTCATTTAGACTAAAACATCGTATTTGCTTCTTTAAGCAAATACTCTGTGGAATATTACTAAAATATCCATCACTTCCTGGTGTCCTGCCACCTGCTTGAGGAAAACCACAGATGTGTTGATTTAAGATGTAATTATAAGGATGTACCTGAATTACAGGTGACTCAGATGGTAAAGAATCTGCCTGCCAATGCAGGAGACATGAGTTGGATCCTTGAGTCAGGAAGATCCCCTGGAGAAGGAAATGACAACTGACTCCATTATTTTGCCTGAGAAATCCGATAGATAGAGGACCCTGGTGGGTTACAGTCCATGGGGATCACAAAGAGTCGGACACAATTTAGGGACTAAACACCACCACCACCAACTTGAATCACAATGTGGTGCTTCTACAGGAACATTGAGAGGGTTCACCTTCAAAACGAGGTCATTGCCAGGCCAATAATGTGATAAGAATAGTTTATTCAGATGGAAAAACAGAAGTGAGATGGAAAGTTCTGGTGGGAGTTCTAGGGGAATCTCCAAGTCTTGGAGGTGCCAACATGTTTGGAAAGGATCTTCCTGGGTGTTGTGTGTGTAATTTGATTCCCTTAACGAGGAGACTGGAGGTCAGACCAGCTGCTGTGATTCTAAAGCTCCAGGGCTGCATAGAGCTTGTGTCTCTCTCTCTCTCTACTTGGAGCTATAGATGTGCTTACCTCAGACCAAATGTCAACTTTGTAATCAGATTAGCTACTTAAAGTTAACACAGATCCAGAGTAAACTCATACCTACATTAGAAAAAACAGTGCTTTGAATTATCTCATGTTAGTTTAGCAGAATAAATGTTTTCTAAAAATAGTTTAATATTTCATCGAAATAACCTTATCTTATGTAATTTCTGATCATTCATTCTTATACTAATTGACTATAAGTCTAAATTGTCATAGTGCATTTTTTGAAACACAGTCTATTAAGAAAAAATTTAAATAACAATAAATGAAATGGCACAGGGAAAATACGATTAAATATTTTTTTTTAAATTATGGTTAGATGTACAAGTTTGGAAATATGACTAAAATATTGGGGCAGTTAAACTATAAATATTCTTAAACTTTTTATCTCTGTTTCATTGTCCTTGATGCCTACAGGTATCATGTTTAAAGCATTTTGAATTACCTTTTGAGTGCAAGCAGATGGAATTGGGAAGGTGAACAATGGTCTTTGTCCTATTGCCTGTATTTATAGCTATTGAATGTGAGTGTGCTTTTGTGTATAGCTTTATATCCTATTGCTGCTGTCTTCCTATGCCAAATGCTGCTTTAAAATTATTGGTGGATCTCAGTAACCACCCCTCAGGAAATCCCCCAAAAGTATTTCTGAAACTTCCTGCATCCCGAGTGCAATTTTACTTAGGATATCTTGATAAAAGAAGCCTGCTTAGTTCCTCTTACTGTGCTAACTCAGATAGGTTTGCTACTTGTTCAGTCTAGTAAAATGACCTCATGAAAGCACAGCAAGGTAAAGCTATGATCTAATGTATAGCTAGTAATAGTTGTTCAGCATTCCATTTTCATAATAACTTTGAGCCTCTGATGTATGTACACTTAGATCTACTTGTAAACTGACAGATATGTCCTTTTACTTTTTAAGGACACACAGATGTGTTCAAAATAGATTAGTCAAAGCACTGTTATTTTTCTGTCAAAACTACTCCAGTGATAAAAATGCAAAATCTAACCCAAGGATCTAGGAAAATGAACCCTATTATGATACCATGAGACTACCAAAATTCCATTTGGTTTCAGGCATTATAAGAAAAGGTCATGTAAAAGCTCTGTGTCCATGATAATGGGTGAATTAGTCTCTCACTAGCCTGTTTATAACTTTCTGAACATAAGAAGCATTATAGATCGTTTGTCACAGAGGGTGACACCTATAGCCATATTTAGGGGAAATTGCATATTTATGCAATCCTTGCCAAAGGACCAGCCATAGGCAGCCATTTGGTGCCATGAGACATGAGCTGTAGCTGATAGGACTGTAGTCATAATCCCAAAGAAACTAATCTAAAGTAACGTATGATTTGCTAGGTCAGTTATTTTCACTCTTTTAGGATTTTGAACTGGAAAGGAATGAAATGACTTGGCAGGTGGAGATAGGAATTAACACATAAAGAATGAGAGGAATGATTCTATCAATTGTAGGTGGAATGAATTGCAAGCTAAAACTATGAGGTAACACAGACTAAGAGCTGCTGGAAACCATGAGGTAGAGAACTAAAGGTAGCAGAGGAGAAAAACTCCATGGAGAAAAAGAAGAACAGGACAGAATAAAAAGCTGGGCATTCTCTATAGGAGAAATACAGGGAAATGGACCATGTCTGAAGTTACCCGGATCATTGATAGCTTATCTGCTTTAGTTCCATTCCTGTTTAGTTTCCTGCGGCTGCTGTAAGAAATCACCATGAATTTAGTAGCTTAAAACAAGAGAAATTTATTTTCTTAAAATCACAGAGACGAGAAGTCAAAAATGGAAAGTGTCAACAGGGCGGTGTTCATTCTGCGGAATCTGGGGGAGAATCCAGTCCATGCCTCTTTTACCCCCTGGTGACTCCTATGTCCCTTGGCTTGTGGCCACATCACTCTAACTTCTGCCTCCATTTTTGTATTGCCTCCTCTTCTTTGTGTATCTGCTCTCCTTCTGCCTGTCTCTTATAGGACAATTGCTGTGGCATTTAGAGCCTGTGAAAATAATCCAGAAGAGTCTCCTTACTTTAATATCATTGTGTTCATATGTTTGCAAAGAACCATTTTTCCAAATAAGAAAACATTCACATGTTCCTGAGCTATCAGTATATGGACATATCTCTGGGAGCATATTATTTTCAGTTTACCATGACAAGCTCATTTTTCTGACAGAGGCCTGACTATCAAACTGGTTCTTCATTAATAAAAATAAAGAAAATTATGTGTCACTTAGTTGTAAGTACACACCACAGAAGAACACTCGATCGGTTACCAGTTATTTACACTTTTATAAGAATCACTTTGTTAGGTCTTTATACAAGAGTAGGCTTTTAAAAAGAGGTGGGTAGAGAGTAAATAAGGTTGATAGAGTCAACCTCTGTGTGTGTGTGTGTGTGTGTGTGTTTGTATGTTTTGAAGGATCATTGGAAAAGGAGAAAAAAAAAACTATTATTATACATTGAGTTCATTCCTGGAACTTTGCTTAATATTTTATACTATATCAATTAATTAGCTCAATATTCTTATGAGATATATATTTATTGCTTCAATTTTATGGGTGAAGAAGGTGAAATCAAAAATGGGAATTAGCTTGCCTAAGGTAACACAGCCAGTTAATGGCAGATCTATTATGTTAAACTTACTCTGTCAGGATAATGTCTACTTTAGTTTTCAAGAATAGATTGTGTAGGGTATGGAGGCATAAAAGAACATGGTGCTATTTAGAGATTGCTAAATAATGCAACAAGTCTGAGTGAAAGTATAAATGAGAATTTACAGCATATGAGGAAGTAAAGGTACACAAAAGTTAGCTCTAAGTGACTTTTCACCAACTGAGAATTATGGAATTAGATCCAGATTTCCTCAAATTCCATGAATATTCAGTAGGAGATTGATTCTCACACACCCACCATTGACAATCCAATGGCAAATGTCACTGTTCCTTCTGCTTTTCCATGTGTAGCCTACTGTAGCCTACTGACACCCTCCTAATTTATTATATTAAGACTTTGTGTGTGGACAATTACAGCAGCTTTCTACCTGTGTTTTTCCACTAGCTTTGGTGACTTTCAGTTCTTCATTAACAACATTGCAGGTTTAATCTTCTAAAGCATGTACTATTAACTTGTGCAAAAAAAAAAAAAAAGCCACATGTATATACACACACACACACACACGCACACACTTTATTCTTAGATCAGTTTTAAGTTCATGGCAAAACTGAGCAGAAAGTACAGAGACTTTCCATGTAATCCCTGTCACCACACATGCACAACCTTCCCCACTATTAACCTGCTAGAGTGGTACATTTGTTACAATTGATGAACCTATACTGACACATCATTATCATCCAAAGTTCCTAGTTTGCATTACAGATCACTTTTGGTGTTGTACTATCTGTGGGTTTTGATAAAGTACGATGACATATATCTACCATTGTAGTATCATACAGAGTATTTTCACTGCTCTAAAAAATCCTCTGTCATCCCTCACTTTCACCAACACCCTGGCAACCATATTGCCTTTTTGTCAAAGGTAATTATTGTATCCTTTTCAGATTGCCTTTTCACTTAGTACTGTACCTAAGTTATCTTCATACTCTTCCTGGCTTGAATATATTGTACTGTCTGGATGGACTGAATGATATTCCATTATCTGAATACACTACAGTTTATTAATTAATTTTCTCAAGTGCATCTTGGTTGCCTCCAAATTTTGGCATTTATGAATAAACCTGATATAAGCATCCTTGTGCAGGCTCATTTGGGTAGATACCAAGGAGTGTGATTGCTGGATTGTACGTTTAATTTTGTAAGGAACTGTCAGACTATCAAAGTGGTTATACCATTTTGCATTGCCATCAGCAGTAAATGTGAGGTCCTATTGCTTCAAATCCTCATTAGCATTTGGCATTAACAGTGTTTTGGATTTGGTAATTCTAATAGGTATGTAGTGATAACTTTTTTTTTTTAAATTCTCTAACAACATATGGCATTGAACATCTTTTCATATACTTCCTTGCCATCTGTATATCTTCTTTTGTGAGGTGTCTGTTAAGGTCTCTTGCCCATTTTTTAGTAGGGTTGCTTGTTTTCTTATTGTTATTTAAGAGATCTTTATATATATTGTATGCGTGCTGTGCATACTAAGTGACTTAGTCGTGTCCAACTTTTTGCAACCTCACAGACTCTAGCCCACCAGGGTCCTCTGTCCATGAGATTTTCTCAGCAATACTGCCATTCCCTTCTCTAGTGGATCTTCCTGACCCAGGGACTGAACCTGGGTCTCCTGCATTGCAGGCAGATTCTTTACCGTCTGGGCCATCAGGGAAGCCCTGTATTAGATAGGGGTCATTTATTGATGTATCTTTTGCAAATATTTTCTTTCAGTATGGCTTGTCTTCTCATGCTCCCACATCTATATTTAATTAATATTGCTATATATTTAAAACTTTCAAAACCCTTTTTAGAAAAAAATAGCATGTCAATTTTTTAAAAAGAGTTAAAAATATTTGCTTAGTAAAGTTCAGATTCCTCATTTTGGCATTTAAGTTATCCATAGTTCAGTCCAACCTATGTTTCTAGCCTTATCAGTCATCATTCATGTATACTTTTATGCCACCCTAATAAACACTTCCTGAAACTCAGACACTGCTGGAAGAAGTATGAATTGATATAGCAATTTTGGTTGGAAATTGAGCATTACATAAAAACAAACCTAAAATGAACATTATAAACAATCTCCTTTGCTCTAGAAATTCCTCTTCTTGGAATCACTCCTAAGGAAATAATTGTGTATTAGGTTGGTACAAACGTAATTGCAGTTTCAGATGGTGAATTTTAAATCCTAATAACTAGGCTCAAATACATCTTTATTAATCAAAATAGGAACTGTTACAATCAACACATTTTTGTCAATTAGAAATAAGTTTGTTTATTTCTGTGGTGTAAAAATCCATGCTTTGGGATTTGATGAACTCTTAGAAAGCATTTTCTGCCTCCTGCTGATTGTGGAAGGATTTTCCCTGGAAAAAGTTGTCGAGATGCTTGATGTGGTAGTTGGTTGGTGAGAGGTCAGGTGAATATGGCAGATGAGGCAAAGCTTCATAGCCCAATTCATTCAACTTTTGAAGCACTGGTTGTAAAACGTGGTGGGGTGTTGTTGTGGGAAGAATTTGCCCTTTCTGTTGACCAAAGCCGGCTGTAAACATTGCAGTTTTTGGTGCGTCTCATCAATTTGCTGAGCATACTTCCCATATGCGATAGTTTCTCCAGGATTAAGAAAGCTGTAGTGGATCAGATGGGCAGCAGACCACCAAACAGTGACCATGAGCTTTTTCTGGTGCATGTTTGACTTTGGGAAGTGCTTTGGCACTTCTTCTCTGTCCAGCCACTGAGCTGGTCATTACCAGTTGTCATATACAATCCACTTTTCTTCATACATCATGATCCAATTGAAAAATGGTTCCTTGTTGCATAGGATAAGAAAAGATGACACTTCAGAATGACAGGTTTTTTTTTTTTTTTCATCAGCTCTTGAGGCACCCAGTTACCGAGCTTTCTTCACCTTTCTAGTTTACTTCAAATGCTGAGCAACCATAAGGTAGTCGATGTTGAGTTCTTGGGCAACTTCTCATGTAGTTCTAAGAGGATCAGCTTTGATGATAGCTCTCAGTTGGTTATTGTCAGTTTGTGATGGGTGGCCACTGTGCTCCTCATCTTTAAGGTACTCTTCTCCTTTGCAAAACTTTTTGAATCACCACTGCACTGTAAGTTCGTTAGCAGTTCCTCAGCCAACACATTGCTGATGCGAGTTTTCTCTGCTGCTTTAAGACCCATTTTGAATGCAAATAGGAAAATAGCTCGAATTTGCTTTTTGTCTAATATCATTTCCATGGTCTAAAATAAATATAAAATAAACAGTAAGTAATAGTCATTAGCAAAAAACATAAAGCAAGAAATACACATTAAAATGATGTATAGCATAGCTGCATTTGATTAATAATGTATTCCAATACCAAATGCAAATTTCACCAATGCAAAGCCACAGTTACTTTTGCACTAACTTAATACAGTCACATGGACATCAACCTTTCCTTTCCTAAGGGTGTTTGCCACATTATTTATTGTAGTGAACATCACTGGTGCCTTATCTAGTCTATTTTCCCCTTCTCAAGTATTTTTAACTTGTGTTCAATTATCCATCTCACCCCTATTATTTCAGGGCTGACATTTTTCTATTCCAGTCCTGCAGAGCCTCATAGGTCTTATGGTAAATCCACTTTCTATTTCCAATGATTATTGAAAAACATTGGCCTTTGCCAACCTATTGATGGCTTTCTGCCCGTCTCAGGAAATGGTTCACAAGTGGATATATGAAACATAAGAGACCTTCTGTTGGGAGCACTGGAAGAGGTGATTTCTGTTCTGGATGTTGCTGTGTTTGTATATGAAGCCCAGAACTGTTGCTCTCATTTCTTCACCAGCCAAAGGACTGAGCAGACCCTTTGACAAAAGCAGAGTCAAAAGGATCTCAGAGATAAGAACTCTTAGCTCTGATTGAACCACAGCTGACCTGTGCCCTACATCTGGAATTTTAACCAGTTATGTGAGCCTTAATAAGCTATTTAATGTTGTTTTAGCAGCTTGAATCAGATCATTTCATTTGATTGAATTAATCAACTTTGATACTTCATAGAAGGCAAATCTACAGACATTCTAAATATCTATCAATAGAGAACTGACAATAAAAAATCACAAATACATGGAATAGTAAGTAGGAATTAGAAGGTAATACTGTGGAAGAATTAGAAGATGTCACTCTGGAAGAAATTATTTTTTCTGTGACTAGATTCACAGAATGGTATTATAATATTTTTGTATATAGATAAATTAAAAACCATATACATATGATCAATTTTGGCTTAAAATCTGTATTTACATAAAATGAGGTGAGGACTTGAGTGCTTAGTACAGTGCTTATAGTATATTATATGTGCGTAGCTAATATAGTGGGAAAACCAGAATGAACTTTTTGGCCAACCTGATAAAATATTAGTTATTATAATTTAACAGAATGTTAACAGTCCCTATATTTAGGCAATGGGAAAAGGATCATGTTATTTTCTTATCTTGGCCTGCCTGTATTTTCTTAAATTGAGTTCATTTCGTAACAATAAGAAAAAACAGCTCTTTCAAAATGGTTTAAATCTTAAAGTTCTACTATGTTTTCACCATCTTTTTTTTTTTACTCTTAAAAAATTTTTTTTTTTACTTATTGGAGGTTAATTGCTTTACAATATTGTGTTGATTTCTGCCATACATCAACATGACTCAGTCAGAGGTATGCATATGTCCCCTCCCTCCTGAACCCCACTCCCATCTCCCTCCCAACCCCACCCCTCTAGGTTGTCACAGAGCATGGCATTGAGCTCCCCATGTCACACAGCAAATTCCCACTTGCTATCTGTTTTACTTAATATAATGTATATCTTTCCAAGCTATCCTCTCAAGTCATCACGCCCTCTCCTTCCCACAGTGTCAAGGCTCCTCTCTATGTCTGCATTTCCACTGCTGCCCTGCGATAAGCTCATCAGTACCATCTTTCTAGATTCCATATGCACATGTTAATATACCATATCTGTCTTTCTCTTTCTGACTTACTTCATTCTGTACAATAGGCTCTAGGTTCATCCACCTCATTAGGACCGACTCAATACATTCTTATAGCTGAGTAATATCCCACTGTGTATATGTACCACAATTTCTGTATCCATTTATCTGTCCATGGACATCTAGATTGCTTCCATGTCCTAGATACTTTAAAAAGTACTGCAACGAACATTGGGGTACATGTGTCTCTTCCAGTTATGGTTTTCTCAGAGTATATGAGGCAATGGCACCCCACCCCAGTACTTTTGCCTGGAAAATCCCACGGACAGAGGATCCTGGTGGGCTCCTGTCCATGGGGTCGCTGAGAGTTGGACACGACTGAGCGACTTAACTTTCACTTTTCACTTTCATGCATTGGAGAAGGAAATGGCAACCCACTCCAGTGTTCTTGCCTGGAGAATCCCAGGGACGGGGGAGCCTGGTGAGCTTCTGTCTGTGGGGTCGCACAGAGTCGGACACGACTGAAGCCACGCAGCAGCAGCAGCAGAGTATATGACCAGTATTTGGCTTGTTGAGTCATGTGGTAGTTCTATACCTAGTTTTTAAAGAAATCTTCATACCATTCTCAGTTGACTGTATTGATTTACATTCCCACCAACAGTTCCTGAGAGTTTCCTTGTCTTTACATCCTCTAGATCAGTAGTTTACTTTGATCACATTACAAAGAATTCTGAAGATATTAAAAAAGAAACCCATATATTTGCTTCCTAAATATATTTTCTAGCCACCTTCCCCTTCTTTAAAACTTCTCTCCATTTGGAATGCTTATTTTTCACATCATCATTTGACAATGTTATTTCTGCTTTAAGACACAGCTAAAATACTGTCTTTTGTACACAGCCTTTCTAGGTCATGCTGATCAGATGTGGTTCCTTATTCTTTTGAAAACTACAGAATTTGCCAGCTGATTTTTATTTTGTCCTATGTGTGTGTGTTTGTAGAGTATCTTAAAAAATCTGTAGATAACACTAGTTGAATACTGGTAGATTTCCACATGAAAAATCTGAATCTTCTTTTTTTTTATTTGCATAATAACATTTAACCTAGATTGAATGGGCAGCTGCCCTTTTAAAGTGTGTATGTTTTTTGAAACATTTCTTTCATTTATATCAACTTGTGCCTCCTGTAGACATTAGACTTCTACCGTAGCTTAGTGGAGCCCTTACAAAGGCGAGGTTGGTTGGGCCCTTGCTTATTATACACTGTTTTGCATGTTGTTTTCATATGTAATTTTCCTATGAGTTTCTTGCAGCCAAGGCCCATACCTTACACGTTTGTCAACTCATACTGCCTTGTGCACAGTAGGCTTATAATAAATTGCTTGCTGAATAAATTAAAGCAGTTAACAACTAAATAAAACCCTTGTCACATTCTATAAATTCTTTACTTGAAAAGATTTTTTTTAATAGTTGCCTGCATTAGTCAACTGAAGAATGCACTTTAGAAAACCACAGTTGTAGACAAATAAGAAAATTGCACCATAGATCATGATTACAGAACAGGCCCTGTATCATTGTTGAATGTTAACAAAATGACTGATCTCTTAAGGTGATATACGAGATGTGGCCTAGCATTGCACTAACAAATGTTATTTGCTTACAAAAGGTTTTGATAAATTCACTCTTATCCTTTTAGTAGTAGAAATGTGTTTTACCACCTGTCAACGTAGTGACAGAAATTCTGAAAACTTCATGATAGAGACATCACTTTTTCAAAATGCTTTTAGATATGTCAAGCTGTGATGGCAAAATTTCTTCAGGAATCTTAATAGAGGTTAATTTCAACTTCTATGTTTAGTTTTGTGAAGGAAAGCAGGAATTTATTCATTTATTTATTTATTTTAGGATTCTATACAACATCTCTTGTATGTTGCAGCTGCTTTGAGCTGGGGAAGGAAAAGTAGATAGCAAATGAAGTAAATGTTGGTTATGCAGAAAAGTTCAACAAGTAACTAACTCCTAGTTATAATATTTTCTGGGAACCCTCATAGCTGCATGAAGATAACCTACAATTTACAACACATTCTTCAAGTTTCTTATATATATTAAATTAAGCTTGATAACATGTGTGGAAGGATAAGGGAGGAAAATCTGAATGTATGGCTAAGAGCTGTAAAGTTGCAGTTGTCTTTTTATCATGGGTGTTTGTTATTCCGAGTTCCTTTTCTTTTAAGTGTCCAGTATAAAGACTGTGAGACAGAACACCCAACACAGAACTTTGGCATTGATGAAGTCAGTCTTCTCTTGGTCTCATAGTCTGAACTTTGAATATATAATATTTAGAGACAAAGATTTCATCTTAATACAGATTTACCTCATTTTATTGCACCTGGCTTTATTGCACTTTGCAGATAATGTGTTATTTTATAAGTTGAAGATTTGTGGCAACCCTGCATCAGACAAGTCTTTTGGTGCCATTTTTCCAACAGCATTTGCTCAGTCTATATCTGTGTCACATTTTGGTAACTCACAATATTTCAAACTTTTTCATTATTGTTATATTTGTTATGATGATCTGTGGTCAGTGGCCCTTGATGTTACTATTGAGATTGTTTTGGGCACCGTGAACCATGCTCATGTAAGACAGCAAACTTAATCTAAATGTGTTGTGTGTGTCTGACTGCTCTGTTCCATTAGACCGGCTGCTCCTCAATCTCTCTCTATCTCCTTGGGCCTCCCTATTCCTTGAGACAAACCAGTTAGGCCAATTAATAGTCCTGCAATGACCTCAAAATGTTCAAGTGAAAGGAAGAGTTACAAGTCTTTCAGTTTAAATAAAAACTTAGAAATGACTAAGCTTAGTGAGGAAGCCATGTTGAAAGTTGAGACAGGTTGAAAGCTAGGTCTCTTGTGCCAGAGAAATGCAAAGGGATCATCTTGAAGAAAATTAAAAGTGCTTCTCAGTGAATACATAAATGATAGGAAAGTGAAATAGCCTTGTTGCTCTTATGGAGAAAGTTTGAGTGATCTGGATAGGAGATCAAACAAGCCATAATGTTCCCTTAAGCCAAAACCCAATTCAGAGTCAGGATCTAACTCTTTTCAATTCTATGAATACCAGAAGAGGTGATGAAGCTGTATAAGAACAGTTTAAAGCTGGTAACAGTTGGTTCATGAGGTTTAAAGGAAAAAGTCAAAGAGCTTCCATAACATAAAGGTACAAGGTGAATAAAGCAGTAAATGCTGATATAAAAGCTGCAGCAGGTTATCCAGAAGATGTAGCTAAGATCATTAAAGAAGGTGGCTACTTTAGAAAGTAGATTTTCCATGTAGAAGAAATAACCATATATTAGAAGAAGATGCTATCTAGGACTTTTATAGCTAGAGAGGACAAGTCTGTTCCTGGCTTCAAAGCTTTCAAGGACAGGCTGATTGTCTTGCTGTGGTCTAATATAATTGGTGACTTGAAGTTGAAGCCAATGTTCATTTGCCATTCTGAAAATCCTAGGGTCCTTAAGAATTTGCCTGTATCTACTCTGCCTGTTCTCTATGAATGGAACAACAAAGTCTGACTGACAGTGCATCTGTTGAAAATAAGGTTTAATGAATATTTTATGCCCACTATTAAAATTTACTGCTCAGGGAAAAAAAGAGTTTCCTTTAAAAATATTCTTGTTACTGACAATGTACCTGGTCACCTAAGAGCTCTAATGAAGATATATTAGGAGATTAATATTATTTTTATGCCTAATAACATAACACTCATTCTCAGCCCATGGATTCAGGAGTAATTTCAATTTTGAAGTCTTATTATTTAAGAAATACATTTTGTAAGGCTATAGCTGCCATAAAACCATAATTGTTCTGATGGATCTGGACAGAGTAAACTGAAAATTTTCTGAAAAATATTCACCATTCTAGATGCCATTAACTTTAATAATTTATGGGAAGAGGTCAAAATATCAACATTAACGTTTGTTATAAGTTAATTCCAATTCTCATGAATGGCTTTGAGACATTCAAGATTCAGTGGAGGAAATAACTGCAGAGGTGGTATAAATAGCCAAAGAACTATAATTAGAAATGAAGCCTGAAGATGTGTCTAAATAGCTGCAATGTCATGACAAAAACTTAAATGGATGAAGAGTTGTTTTTTATGGATGAACCAAAAAAGTGGTTTATTGAGGTTGAATTTCTCTGCAAAGATGCTGTTGAAGATTAGTGAAATTACAACAAAGGATTTAGAATATTACATAAGCTTAGTTAATAAAATACCATCAGGATTTGAGAGGATTGATTCCAGTTTTGGAAGAAGTTTGGGAACTTCCTTGGTAGTTCAGTGGTTAGGATTCTGTGCTTCCACGGCAGGGGCCATGGGTTCTATCCTGCATGCTGTGTGGTTCAGCCAAAACAAAAAAAGAAGTTTTACTGTGAGAAAATCCTGACAAACAGCATTGCATGCTACAGAGAAATTGGTTGCAAAAGGAAGAGTCAATTAATGCAGCAAATGCAAAACTTCATTGTTGTCTTATTTTAAGTAATTCCCATGGCCAGCCGAGTCTTCTGCCACCACCACCTTGATTAGTCAAAAGCAATGAAGCATCAAACTCTACCATCAAAAAGATAATGACTTGCTGAAAGCACGGGTGATGATTAGCATTTTTTAGCAGTGAAATCTTTTAAAATTACTGTATATACATTGTTGTTTTTAAAAGACACAATGCTATTGCACACGTAATAAATTACACTACAATATAAACTTAACTTTTATATGTACTAGGAAACCAAAAAATTCATGTGGCTTGCTTTATTGCTATGGTGTGGAACAGAGCCTGCAATATCTCCAAGGTTTCTGGCTGTGTAAGCTCTGTCATTTGGTTTTATATGGCCTATCTGAGCTTCATTTTACCTATAAAATGTAATTAACCCTCTTAAAAACATGAAATTTTGGGCATGGTTGAGAGTATTTAAAATCAAGTAACTAATGTACTCAAAACAGCCTCTCTTTTGCCTTCCAGCTTTTGGAGACTTTATGCTTCCTCCATTCTTACCCTTTCAAAACCTTATGGGGGAAAAGGATCTGATAAGATTACTCATATTTATATACAAACAACTGATATTGCATCAAGTATACTTGCCCTTATATATGTTTGTTGTTGTTTAAGTCCTGTCAGACTCTTTGTGACCCCATGGACTGTAGCCTGCCAGGCTCCTCTGTCCATGAATGTCCCAAGCAAGAATACTGGAGTGGGTTGCCTTTTCCTTCTCCAGGGGATCTTCCGGACCCAGGGATCAAACCCAGGTCTCCTTCATTGCAGGCATATTCTTTACTGCTAAACTATCAGGCAAGCTCTTATATAGGTTTATCTGGGGCCAAGGTCTTAAGCCCAAAGAATGAATCTGTAAATGTGAATTTTAGGAATTAAATTCTGGTTAATTTAAATATTTTAAACACTAATTATTGAAGGAGATATTCATTGCTCAGATATTCACTTCACATGATTTCTGTTCCACTTCTGGAAGTGGTATGTAGTCTGCATACTTAGTAGTCAAACACCCAAGTGGGCATTGGTGACTAATAAGTAAGACTTAAAAAGAATGATTTTCTTGGTGGTTAAGTTTTCATTTAAAAAGACACCTGGTTGCTTCTATTTTCTTATTTTAGAAAGAAGTGTCTCATCCATAATCAGGAAAGGCAGAACTCCCAAACAGAATACTATCACTGATAATGACATTGTTACTCAAAGTTTTTTCCACTCAACTAAGGGAAGCTCTGGGATAGGAATTAAGGCAGTATCTATATAGTTGCAATTGCCCAGGAGATATAAAGATGAGGCAGATGAGGCTTTGCTTCCTTAAAGGGAAAGAACACCTTCTTACTGGAGATAAAGGGCATAAAACATACATTAAGTTCAATTTTTCAGCCCCGTTGAAAGGGTTAAACATAATTATCTGAATACAACATCACTGGTGGGATCAGCATTCTAAACTGAAATTTCAGATTTAGATCATAGTATGAGATTAATGGATAGAGGTTTGGGCAAATAATTGGCTACATCCTAGACTCACTCTTGCTTCACCATTACCATTAGACTAATGATTATTTCTTTTTAATGACTAATTTTTAAGTCAGTCCCCTTAGCAGTCATATGTGGCAGAGATTGCTGCAAGGTTCATTTTACAACTGAGAAAAATAGGCTTGTGTGACGTGTTAAACATCAAAGCAGCAGGTGAAACAGATTCTAAGCCAGGCAGTCTGTTGAAACCAAAAGCAGTTTGAATTCTTTAAATTTGCTAAAGTAATCAAACCGTGAGGCCTTTAGACAAAGGTGGCTGTAATGCCATGACAGTCTACCTAAGCAAAGCAAAATCTCAGCTTGTAAGTGCCTCAAGGTTACAAAATTAAAAAGCTGAGGACAGACAATCACAAACAGCCAACTCAGCTTTAATCATGAAAATGAAAAGCCAGTACTTGGTTGTATCCGCTTTGGGAGCCTGTGGACTGTAGCCCACAAGGATCCTCTGTCCATGGAATTTTTCCAGAAAGAATACTGGAGTGGGGTACTATTTTCTATTCCAGGGGATCTTCCCGAACCAGAGATTGAACCTGCATCTTTGCATCTCCTGTGTTGCAGGCAGATTCTTTACCACTGCACCAACTAGGCTTTAAGCTATAGCCAATCAACCAATTTCCTTGCCTTTCTCCCCTCCCCTTTCTCTCTAAAAGTCTTCCTCCTGGCTCTTCTCTGCAGAGTGCTACTAACTCCTTCCTGTTTGGTGATTTGGCTTGCCCTGATTCCTGCTGTTTTTTTTTTTCCCCCCTCCAATAAACTCTTCAACTTTTTAGTATGCTTCACGTTATCTTTTAAGGAACTTTGAGAGCAGATGAAATTTATGTTTTTTGATCCATCTAATTTCTCTGATAATAACCATCATCCACCTTCGGTTTCTTTACTGTGCCAGGTACTTTGTCATAGGTTACATAGTGTGTAGGCTTTTAACATCAGATTAAAGGTAAGCATCATTATCCAGATTTTATACTTAAAATTATGAATCCTTAAATTCATACAAAGCAAGGGCTCTTTGCTTGTAACCTGCCACCCTCCAATCTTTCTATCCTCCTGTCTCTCTAGTTGGAAATGACTTGAATGATCTCAAGACTAGAAATTCATTGTCCTGTCTACTCTTCAAAACCTTTGAGTAACAACACTATAAATGAAAAGGAGACCAGGTCCCTTTTTGTTTAGGAAGATTGACTCTAATAACAGCCTGGTAATCTAATATTTTTTTCAACTTTGCTTTTGAAAAGATCAAAAAGGTACCAAAATTGACTGTCCCTATAATTCTGAAGGACCATGAACAGTATGAAAAGACAAAATGATAGGATACTGAAAGAGAAACTCCCCAGGTCAGTAGGGGCCCAATATGCTACTGGAGATCAGTGGAGAAATAACTCCAGAAAGAATGAAAGGATGGAGCCAAAACAAAAAGAATACCCAGCTGTGGATGTGTCTGGTGATAGAAGCAAAGTCCGATGCTGTAAAGAGCAATATTGCATAGGAACCTGGAATGTCAGGTCCATGAATCAAGGCAAATTGGAAGTGGTCAAACAAGAGATGGCAAGAGTGAAGGTTGACATTCTAGGAATTAGCGAACTAAAATGGACTGGAATGGGTGAATTTAACTCGGATGACCATTATATCTACTACTGTGGGCAGGAATCCCTCAGAAGAAATGGAGTGGCCATCATGGTCAACAAAAGAGTCCGAAATGCAGTACTTGGATGCAATCTCAAAAATGACAGAATGATTTCTGTTCGTTTCCAAGGCAAACCATTCAATGTCACAGTAATCCAAATCTATGCCCCAACCAGTAACGCCGAAGAAGCTGAAGTTGAAAGGTTCTATGAAGACCTACAAGACCTTTTAGAACTAACACCCAAAAAAGATGTCCTTTTCATTATAGGGGACTGGAATGCAAAAGTAGGAAGTCAAGAAACACCTGGAGTAACAGGCAAATTTGGCCTTGGAATACGGAATGAAGCAGGGCAAAGACTAATAGAGTTTTGCCAAGAAAATGCACTGGTCATAGCAAATACCCTCTTCCAACAACACAAGAGAAGACTCTATACATGGACATCACCAGATGGTCAACACCGAAATCAGATCGATTATATTCTTTGCAGCCAAAGATGGAGAAGCTCTATACAATCAGCAAAAACAAGACCAGGAGCTGACTGTGGCTCGGACAATGAACTCCTTATTGCCAAATTCAGACTGAAATTGAAGAAAGTAGAGAAAACTACTAGACCATTCAGGTATGACCTAAATCAAATCCCTTATGATTATACAGTGGAAGTGAGAAATAGATTTAAGGGCCTAGATCTGATAGATAGAGTGCCTGATGAACTATGGAATGAGGTTCGTGACACTGTACAGGAGACAGGGATCAAGACCATCCCCATGGAAAAGAAATGCAAAAAAGCAAAATGGCTGTCTGGGGAGGCCTTACAAATAGCTGTGAAAAGAAGAGAAGCGAAAAGCAAAGGAGAAAATGAAAGATATAAACATCTAAATGCAGAGTTCCAAAGAATAGCAAGAAGAGATAAGAAAGCCTTCTTCAGTGATCAATGCAAAGAAATAGAGGAAAACAACAGAATGGGAAAGACTAGGGATCTCTTCAAGAAAATCAGAGATACCAAGGGAACATTTCATGCAAAGATGGGCACGATAAAGGACAGAGATGGTGTGGACCTAACAGAAGCAGAAGATATTAAGAAGAGGTGGCAAGAATACACAGAAGAACTGTACAAAAAAGAGCTTCACGACCTAGATAATCATGATGATGTGATCACTGACCTAGAGCCAGACATCTTGGAATGTGAAGTCAAATGGGCCTTAGAAAGCATCACTACGAACAAAGCTAGCGGAGGTGATGGAATTCCAGTGGAGCTATTCCAAGTCCTGAATGATGATGCTGTGAAAGTGCTACACTCAATATGCCAGCAAATTTGGAAAACTCAGCAGTGGCCACAAGATTGGAAAAGGTCAGTTTTCATCCCAATCCCAAAGAAAGGCAATGCCAAGGAGTGCTCAAACTACCGAACAATTGCACTCATCTCACACGCTAGTAAAGTAATGCTCAAAATTCTCCAAGCCAGGCTTCAGCAATATGTGAACCGTGAACTTCCTGATGTTCAAGCTGGTTTTAGAAAAGGCAGAGGAACCAGAGATCAAATTGCCAACATCCGCTGGATCATGGAAAAAGCAAGAGAGTTCCAGAAAAACATCTATTTCTGCTTTATTGACTATGCCAAAGCCTTTGACTGTGTGGATCACAATAAACTATGGAAAATTCTGAAAGAGATGGGAATACCAGACCACCTGATCTGCCTCTTAAGAAATCTGTATGCAGGTCAGGAAGCAACAGTTAGAACTGGTCATGGAACAACAGACTGGTTCCAAATAGGAAAAGGAGTACGTCAAGGCTGCATATTGTCACCATGTTTATTTAACTTCTATGCAGAGTACATCATGAGAAATGCTGGACTGGAAGAAACAGAAGTTGGAATCAAGATTGCCGGGAGAAATATCAATAACCTCAGATATGCAGATGACACCACTCTTATGGCAGAAAGTGAAGAGGGGCTAAAAAGCCTCTTGATGAAAGTGAAAGTGGAGAGTGAAAAGGTTGGCTTAAAGCTCAACATTCAGAAAACGAAGATCATGGCATCTGGTCCCATCACTGCATGGGAAATAGATGGGGAAACAGTGGAAACAGTGTCAGACTTTGTTTTTCTGGGCTCCAAAATGACTGCAGATGGTGACTGCAGCCATGAAATTAAAAGACGCTTACTCCTTGGAAGGAAAGTTATGACCAACCTAGATAGCATATTCAAAAGCAGAGACATCACTTTGCCAACAAAGGTTCGCCTAGTCAAGGCTATGGTCTTTCCTGTGGTCATGTATGGATGTGAGACCTGGACTGTGAAGAAGGCTGAGTGCCGAAGAATTGATGCTTTTGAACTGTGGTGTTGGAGAAGACTCTTGAGAGTCCTTTGGACTGCAAGAAGATCCAACCAGTCCATTCTGAAGGAGATCAATCCTGGAATTTCTTTAGAAGGAATGATGCTAAAGCTGAAACTCCAGTATTTTGGCCACCTCATGCGAAGAGTTGACTCATTGGAGAAGACTCTGATGCTGGGAGGGATTGAGGGCAGGAGGAGAAGGGGACGACAGAGGATGAGATGGCTGGATGGCATCACTGACTTGATGGATGCGGGTCTGAGTGACCTCCGGGAGCTGGTGATGGACAGGGAGGCCTGGCGTGCTGCGGTTCATGGGGTCGCAAAGAGTCGGACACGACTGAGCGACTGATCTGATAATTCTGAAAGAGATGGGAATACCAGACCACCTGATCTGCCTCTTGAGAAATTTGTATGCAGGTCAGGAAGCAACAGTTAGAACTGGACATGGAACAACAGACTGGTTCCAAAGAGGAAAAGGAGTACGTCAAGACTCTATATTGTCACCCTGTTTATTTAACTTATATGCAGAGTACATCATGAGAAATGCTGGACTGGAAGAAACACAAGCTGGAATCAAGATTGCTGGGAGAAATATCAATAACCTCAGATATGCAGATGACATTACCCTTATGGCAGAAAGTGAAGAGGAACTAAAAAGCCTCTTGATGAAAGTGAGAGAGGAGAGTGAAAAAGTTGGCTTAAAGCTCAACATTCAGAAAATGAGGATCATGGCATCCGGTCCCATCACTTCATGGGAAATAGATGGGGAAACAGTGGAAACGATGTCAGACTTTACTTTTCTGGGCTTCAAAATCACTACAGATGGTGACTGCAGCCATGAAATTAAAAGACACTTACTCCTTGGAAGGAAAGTTATGACCTAGATAGCATATTCAAAAGCAGAGACATTACTTTGCCAACAAAGGTTCATCTAGTCGAGGCTATGCTTTTTGCTGTGGTCATGTATGGATGTGAGAGTTGGACTGTGAAGAAGGCTGAACGCCGAAGAATTGATGCTTTTGAACTGTGGTGTTGGGAGAAGACTCTTGAGAGTTCTTGGAGTGCAAGGAGATCCAACCAGTCCATTCTGAAGGAGATCAGTCCTGGGATTCCTTTGGAAGGAATGATGCTAAAGCTGAATCTCCAGTACTTTGGCCACCTCATGCGAAGAGTTGACTCCTTAGAAAAGACTCTGATGCTGGGAGGGATTGAGGGCAGGAGGAGAAGGGGACGACAGAGGATGAGATGGCTGGATGGCATCACTGACTCGATGGACATGAGTCTGAGTGACCTCCGGGAGTTGGTGATGGACAGGGAGGCCTGGCATGCTGAGATTCATGGGGTTGCAAAGAGTCAGACAAGACTGAGCGACTGATCTGATCTGATGTTGCATTAGTATAAATGGGTAGCGTGAAAAGTGTTCCATACACACATATATACATGCATGGGATACAAATGCCCTGTATTTCTCTCCAGTTTTGTGATTGGATCTCTCCTGAAAATAAATAGTGCCACCTGGTGGAGTTTCAGATCAGATCAGATCAGTCGCTCGTGAAAACCTGTCCTTCAAGTTCGCTGGACTCAGTTTTGTTCAGTTTGAGGGTCTACATGTTTTTATATTGCGCTAGGAGAAGGTAATGGCACCCCACTCCAGTACTCTTGCCTGGAAAATCCCATGGACGGAGGAGCCTGGTAGGCTGCAATCCATGGGATCGCTGAGGGTTGGACACAACTGAGCGACTTCACTTTCACTTTTCACTTTCATGCATTGGAGAAGGAAATGGCAACCCACTCCAGTGTTCTTGCCTGCAGAATCCTAGGGACGGGGGAGTCTGGTGGGCTGCCATCTATGGGGTCGCACAGAGTCGGACATTACTGAAGTGACTTAGCAGTAGCAGCAGCAGGTAATCTGCAGGGTATCTGGTCACAAAAATAAGTAAGACATGATTTCTGCCCTCAAAGAACATGCAATATTGTGAGGCTGCTGACATTGAAATTGCCAAAGCTACGCGTTGGGGAAATTGTGTTGAAGAGGGGAGTCTAGAGGAGGTGTGTCTCTGGGAAGGGTACCTGGCTTGGAGGGTTCTTACCTGAGAAGTAGTCAGCAGCAGAGACGATGGACCAGGGAAGATATCATGAACCATAGCACTGAAGTAAGAAAAAGCATCGGTCTTTCAGAAAAGCAAATAGTTTGTAATCCTAGAAGTTAAACTTTGGAAAAGCAGCAGAGACAGAAGACGAGTCTGCAAAGCGATCCCAGACTCGTCCCAGGAGCCTGGCTGAGGACACTATGTTGAGAAGAGGGCAAGTCCCTGATTGTCCTTTGTGAGGCGGGGAGACGGTTAAAGTTTAATACATCAGTCTCTTGGTCGAGAAGAGGATAACTGTGATGAGGAAAGAGGCTTTGGTTGATCAAGCTTTGGGTCCCATTGATCTCAGAGAGAGAGCAGTGAGCAGTCCTGAAGAGAGATCTTAGTTCCTTGCCCAGGAATTGAACCTGAGCAGCCTGGATGGAGGAGAAGGAAATGGCAACCCACTCCAGTATTTTTGCCTAGAGAATCCTGTGGACGGAGGAGCCTGGTGGGCTGCTGTCCATAAGGTTGCACAGAGTAGGACACGACTGAAGCAACTTAGCAGCAGCGGCAGCCTGGACGGAAACCCAGGAATTCTAGCCACTAGACCACCAAGGGCTTGAGGCTAGAAGCAAAGAGATCCTGGGCTCTTGCCTCCTTTTGAAAACAAGAATGCTTCAAAGAGGCAAAAACTATAAAAACAAGTACAACATTTATTATTAAAAACATAGCACAATAAGTGGGAAAGCATACAGAGAAACAGTTTGCTTATTTAAGACTGAAGCTAGGCAGAAATACACATGTGGAGCGAAAGGGTATAAGTGTCCTCTTTAATGAGAAGGAGCGCAGGAAAGAGCTGATTTAAATCACTTCTATAGGACAATCTTTATTTACCAATTATCCAGTTTCTTTTTTCACACCTCACCTGTCCTAGGATCCTCCCCAACATGTGTGCACAACTTTTTGTTAAGATGGATCTTACTGCAGAGGCCTGTGGGGGTATGTCCACAGTTATTATGGGATGGCACCCCTTCCCTTTTGGCCTTCAAGAAACCTTTTAAGCATATGCAGACAGGGAAGTTTTTTGTTGTTGTTTTGTTTTTAACATTAGACTGTATCTATTTATTACATATAAACTGTGCCTCAAGTAACATTGATTTTTAAAGTTTAGTTATAGAAATTAACAAAATGCCTAGACAGTGAAGTTTTCTTTGACCTCAGGATGGTCCTCTTATCTCTTTGCTTGAGCAGAGCTCAGCTTCTCCACTAGCTTCGTCTTTGGAGTGTCTGGGTAAGAACAAAGCTTCAATTTTACCTCATTTGACGAACA
The DNA here is from genome assembly GCA_935064755.1 of Tragelaphus eurycerus. Classification (NCBI taxonomy): domain Eukaryota; kingdom Metazoa; phylum Chordata; class Mammalia; order Artiodactyla; family Bovidae; genus Tragelaphus; species Tragelaphus eurycerus. The sequence continues at coordinate 4,665,818 of CAKXYN010000015.1, forward strand.
CCAGCTGTTCAGCCCAGGGGCCCATCCATCTCCAGCTTCACCACTGATGATTCAGAGGCAGTGCAGAGGGAAATTACAGAAGGGCCAGGTGCTATTGTACGCACATTAACCAAGGACTACAAGTATAGGTTTTTTAAATATCATCTCCACATGAGATTATACATTCAGACTCAGATAAACACAAGTTTGCAAGAATACAATATCAAATGATTTAAAATTCATGTTCCAATATTAGCTATATTTCTTGTAATATAGACTGAATTTTGGTAAGACCTGTAATTGTCTCATGAATCATGGTTTCACATACATTTTTAAAAATATTTATTTGATTCCGCTGGGTCTTAGTTGTGGCACGTGGGATCTTTGATGTTCATTGTGGCCTGTGGGATTTTTAGTTGGCTTCATGCGGGATCTAGCTCCCTGAACAGGGATTGAACCTGCCCGCTCCCCCACCCCCCGCCCCCGTCCTGGGAGCACAGAGTCTTAGCCACTACATCACCAGGGAAGTTCCCTTTTGAGAACACTATTCAAATTAAGTGTTTAATACATACTCTACATTTTATAACTGATTTGGCTTTTTTTCCCTTGTTAATATACTGAAAGTGTCACAAAGGGAAAACATCTAAGACTTTTCTTACATAGTCAGTGTTAAAAGGATCAGAGAAAGAGAAGAGAATTGGAGGATGAATGAGCAGAAATGGTGTGGATGAATTATAAAGATGGGGTAGCTGACTGGCAGAGAAGGCAATGGCAACCTACTCCAGTACTCTTGCCTGGAAAATCCCATGGTGGAGGAGCCTGGTAGGCTGCAGTCCATGGGGTCGCTAAGAGTCGGACACGACTGAGTGACTTCACTTTCACTTTTCACTTTCATGCATTGGAGAAGGACATGGCAACCCACTCCAGTGCTCTTGCCTGGAGAATCCCAGGGACAGAGAAGCCTGGTGGGCTGCCGTCTATGGGGTCACACAGAGTCGGACACGACTGAAGACTTAGCAGCAGCAGCAGCAGCTGACTGGAGGATGAAAGAGAAAGGAAGAACCCAAAATGACTCCCAGATTTCTGCCTAAACTTCTCATAGATGATGGCAATTTTAACTGAGTCACAGGGTAAAGGAAGATGAGGCATTTTAATGTAGAGAAAAGAAATAGTTCCATTTTGGATATATAGACTTTGAAGTTCTTGAGAGTCAGTCAAATGGATTTGTTTAACCTGCAGCTAATTATATGGAACTGAAGCTCACAGCAGTGGCTAGGGTGAAATATAGACAGTTTGGGAATTAGTAGCATAAAGAACGGAGAAGGCAATGGCACCCCACTCCAGTACTTTTGCCTGGAAAATCCCATGGATGGAGAAGCCTGGTGGGCTGCAGTCCATGGGATCGCTAAGAGTTGCACACGACTGAGTAACTTTGCTTTCACTTTTCACTTTCATGCATTGGAGAAGAAAATGGCAACCCGTTCCAGTGTTCTTGCCTGGAGAATCCCAGGGATGGTGGAGTCTGGTGGGCTTCTGTCTATGGGGTCGCGCAGAGTGACTTAGCAGCAGCATAAAGAATGGTTGAGATGACCTAAGGAGAGTTTGCACTTTGCAAAGAGCGGTGGACTGTGGATGTCCCTCTGGGATCCTCCTTAATTCTGAAAAGTATTTTATTAAGGGCAAGTGGGTTACTTTTCTTGTGAAAGCTGTGACAAATAAAGCCATCTTGAATCCATGAAAGTTTGTTGTTTAAAAATATTATCTATTTGGTCATGCTGGGTCTGAGCTGTGGCATATGGGATCTAGTTCCCTGACCAGGAATCAAACTTGGGCCCCCTGCATTGGGAGCCTGGAGTTTTAGCCACTGGAGCATGAGGGACATCCCTATGGAAGATTTATGAGGACAGAGCAGAATCCCTCTGTATTTTTTACCATCTTGATTCAGCATCTTCTCTCATTGCCAGAAAAGAGACTAAGTATAAGCTTTTCATGGCAGTTTAATGAAGAAAAATGAACAATTTGGAGCTGAGTTCATTTTTCTCTGTTGGTAATAACTGAGCCAATTTCCCAAAATGGGTGTACAAAGAAAGTATTTGTGGTAGGATGAAAAAGAGCCTCCCATGGTAGCTAGACCCTAATAGCTGGAACCTATGAATGTTACCTTTTATGACAAACAGATGTTGCAGTTGTGATTAAGTTAGGGATCCTGACGTGGGGAGAGGTTATCCTGGATTATCTGAGAGGACTCTGAATATGGTCAGAAATATCCTAAGAGAAAGGTAGAGGGAGATTGACAGAGGAGAAGGCCAGGTGGCAGAGCACAATCAGAGCAAGAACGTGCATGCTTTTGGCTACAGAGATGGAGGGAGGGACCATGAGCCAAGGGAAGCAGGGAGGAAAACTCTCAAAACTGGAGAAGACAAGAAAAGGGATCTTCCTGTAAAACTTGCTAAGGGAGCACATCCTGCCTACACATCAGCTTCTGTCCAGTGCAACTGCTTTTGGATATCTGTCTTCCCAAAAGTGGGAGAGGACATTGGGCTGTTTAAAACCGATCTGTTTTGTAGTAGTGATTTGTTAAGAGGCAAGGAAACTAAAACAGAATTTTAAACTCATAAAATAATTAATATAGAGATCTCCTGAGTTATTAAAAAGAACCAAAACCCCAAAAGCTTTTGTTTAGGCAGAGAGAGACATTTTTCTTTATATGTTTTGACAAAGTGCAAAATAAAGCCTTCCAAAAAAGCGAGCATAGTTTCAATCTTACTCTCTGGGGAACTTTGATACATGAACTTTCACCTTAACTGTGAAAGAGACACGGTCAATAGAGTTGGCCACAGAGCTATGGAAGCAAATTGAGTAGGACTGAGATTTAGGGCCCAGCACAGGCTAATCATCTGTCAGCCATTCAGACTGTTAATGAAAAAATATATAGTGTATTCATTTATTTAATAGACAGCTTTAATTCTATCATAGAGTTTAGTTTCATTAAAAAAAAAAAAAAATTCTCATCGCATTTGATCAGAGAGAGACCCCTTTACATTTTGTCAGGATTTGTCTGTAAGGTCATTAAAACCATTTTTTTCTGAATTTCCCAGTGATGTCTTCCAGACCCATATAGGTTGGTAACCCAGGACATCTAACCCTCTCTGTAATTTCTCCCTCCACAGTTTACAGAGTAATGTTAATGGTGTAAATCGTGAGGTGATCTGAAGAGGAGACAGGTGGTGCCTGCTCTGTAGTGTGAGCTCTGGAAGGCACTGCAAAGATCCTCTTAGTGTTTCGTGATTGCACCATATGTTTATCTGCCTGATTCAGGTTTCCAGCCCTTTCTGGGGACTACAAATCATCCTAGTAGGCAACTAGACACACTCATATATTCAGGAACCCTTTATGTGTCATATAATATAATAATTAGACTGAAGACATCATGAATAACTGTCAGACTTATTTACATTCACCGAAGTGTTTGATTAACAAGAATTTTCTATTCCTCAGAAATATGTTCTACTTAAAATTAAATGCCAAAGTGCTTGTTTAGAGAGCTAAAACATGTCATAAAATGTTAGTAACTAGTGAAATGAATAAAGTGTTTCATTGTTTTGCTTTTTCAGTTTTTTGAGGATTTGATGTTTTTAAAATAAAGTTTGGAGAAAAATTAAACGGTAAGGTGTAGTGAATTTCTGGAAGGCTCTAAATCTGTGGGTGAAGATGTGTCACTGTTATTCTGAGTCTGATCACTGGGAGGCCTCAGGATGGTATATGGGTAACTGGGGAAGCTTAATTTGCAAAGAAAGAAGAATTTTTTTTTTTTATGGCTGAGGAACTGGGGATTCTAGTGTTTCAGTACAGTACATTTTGGGATACACATCAACTACATACTCATTAGAATCTTTGTATGTTGTTGTGTTGCTTTTAAAATTCTGTTTGTCTGACTAAACAAATCTACACAGTTGGTGGTAAGATATAATTCAAGACTCCGTGCCAGTGGGGGATTACTGAATTGAGTCCAACTATTGTAAAGGATATCAGTAATTATCTAAGATAAAGTTTATTGAGTTTTTATAACTGTGTTAATGTCTATATAAAGAATAAAATAAATTATAGTATCCGAAAATGAATGTTAAGATCTTACAGTGCCAAAAAAGATATGGAAAACAATGTATGTGTGCTGAAATATAGCCACATTTTATTCTTTCTAGTACAAAATCCACTATGTCATCTGCAGATGAACATTCACAATTGTAAATTTAGCTTAGTTTTCAAAAGAAAAAAGTCTTTCAAATGTATAAATAGCATGGACTGGTAATAAGCAATTATTTTTTGGTGCTCTTAGTTTTTCATTGGGGAAGGCAATGGCACCCAGTACTTTTGCCTGGAAAATCCCATGGATGGAGGAGCCTGGTAGGCTGCAGTCCATGGGGTCGCTAAGAGTCAGACATGACTGAGCGACTTCACTTTCACTTTTCACTTTCATGCACTGGAGAAGGAAATGGCAACCCACTCCAGTGTTCTTGCCTAGAGAATCCCAGGGACGGGGGAGCCTGGTGGGCTGCCGTCTATGGGGTCGCACAGAGTCCGACACAACTGAAGCGACTTAGCAGCAGCAGCAGTTTTTCATTACAGTTAAGGTTTAAGTTCTGGGACTATACTGCCACCTAGAGGAAATCAGCTTTAAGTATCACATTTGCAGAGCTTTTCCCAGTTCCTTATATTATGGAATAAGCTCCTCTACAGTGGTGGCTTATTTCTAAATTTTTATTTTTTCCTTCTTTTTTAAGCAAACTTTGAATTTAGTTTCTATATGAGTATCTCCTAAATTATAAAATTTATAAAATTTGAAAATGGAGAAAAGAAGAAAAGTTGAGAAACTTCATTAATGGAATAAGAATTTGTATCAAGATTAAATTGTATCTTTGTCATTTATTAATGTGCTGTTGCTGACTCCATAGTCATACTATGAATTTGGTTGAAAATAATTTTAAAAATTTAAATCAAAAAAAAAATTTTTTAAGTATGTATGATGCATTTGGAAGAATACAGTATTGGTACGAAATTCTGATATTGCATGTGCATGCCTAACAGTTTCGGACTCATTGCTGTATGTCTATACACATATTAACATTTTATTTATGTACTTTAAATTGGAAAATACACTCTCCTTAATTTGGAAAATTAGTTATATGTAATCTGATGTATCTTAAAAATATGTTCTTTTAGGGTTTAAACAGACACATCAACAGTCATTAAACAGGGTGGGCTAAATGCATTGACATAAATACAACATGAATATGGGAGAGATGTATTCTGAGGTCTCCTCACAAAAATGTGGAAGCACAAAAGAGGCAGACGGTGCAGCCGCAAATGAGGCTTCGGAAAGGAAATGTTGCCAAACCCAGGAACTCCCATAGCTATTTGCATAAGTGCTAGCAAAGTTCCTCAGCCGATCTGGTCCTGCACCCCAGACGCAGAAAAGCAGATGAGGCAGCAGATGACCGTTTGCATTGCCAGGGTGTGTGAACCAGCGAACATCCCCCACATTACTCACTAAGTAATGAGGAGGGGTTTAGATATGTTCCACAATTCAGATGGGCCTGCTAGTTGGCCCCTGGGCTTCATTCTGTGTGATCCGTACAGAGCAGAGACACTCAGGAGGCGATGCAAATGAATCAACAGACAGCACTGAGGTCCCAGCAGCAGCAGGCAGGGTACTGCCTATGCAACAGGGCGTGATGACAGATAATTAGCTGTGACATGCCCCTTGATGGCAGTGGGATGAGAGCGTTCAGTTGGAAACCAGTGTGCAACATGGCATCTTGAACCATGAAGTTTAACTTCGGAGCAGAAATTCTTTTCTGCTGAACTAGTTTTAGGGAGGTTGTTGGGAAGAGTTAAGTTTTCAAGATGCTAGGAATGAAAGATAAAATTTATTAAGCACCTACTGCATTCCAGCCATTGGGAAATGTACTTACCATATAAAGATGGTTTTAATGTTTTAAAAATTTTTATTAAAAAAAAAAAAAACTGCCCTTCTATTACAGATAACAAAACTGCAGGATACAAAAGTAATGCAACTTGCTAAATGACATATTGCTAATAAATAGAAGAGGCACGATGCCTTCCTAGGGCTGTCTGGGTTCAGAGTTGGTCATATAATTTACCTATTTCAATCAGATGTTGAGTACTTTTCTAAAAAGGAATTTAGTAGCAGTTCGCCACTTTTTTCTCCTCTTTGGGTTTACTTAGTTTTACTCAACTTGATTTAAATAAGTTTCCTCATGTATTTAACATTTTTATATCATACTAAAATATAGCATTTCTTGTTTTAAGTATTAAATTGGATATTTAAAAAAATTACTCTTTTGGAACAGTTTCCTACAGACTATATATTGGAATATACTGTCGAATCCATGTTAAATTTCCTGAAATTGACAATTGGATTGTGGTTATGTAAGAGGATGCCATTCTTCTTAGGGGACACACAGAAATAGGGGCAAATGTTGGTCATGGTATGTGCTACTTAATTTTCAACTTTGTCCAAGAAAATATTAATCATAATATATAAATGGGTAATATGAAAATAGAGTAACAAAAATGCACAAAGTATTGACAGTTGTTAAATGTAGGAGACTATGCAGGAGTTCATTGTATTTTTGCATCTATTGTCTAGCTCGGGTTCTTTTCAAAGTAAGGTAAAATGAATTGGTACTCTTTTTAGCTTTCTAGTAGGCTCATTTTTCTTTGACAGCTTTAAGGTGTACATTTGCAAAGTTAGCCATGACTTTCATTATGTGTAGTCCCAGTGGCTGAGTGGAGCTGATTCCCAAAGCAGACTAGCCCTTTCACCCTTGTCACAAAGTTAGCCATGACTTTCATTATGTGTAGTCTCAGTGGCTGAGTGGAGCTGATTCCCATAGCAGACTAGCCCTTTCACCCTTGTCACAAATTATCAGTGTCTTTGGTGCTGGCATAATCATCTATTATATACGAAACCATTTGGGTGATCTGCCACTCACTCTTCATTTTGTGGCCCAGAAGGGCCTCATGATAAGTGATCGTGATGAAGGAGGATAATGTATACAAGAGTTCTAGTCAATAAGAAGACATATTTTTTGTCATTATAATTCAGTTGGGAATTTCAGCCATGTGGAGATTATTAATCTCACAGGCCATTTTTCCATCAAAATGAAAAATTGCATTTCTTCTGCCTTTCAAGGATCACATGAACATTTATTTTTTAAACAAGAAGAGAAAGAGCAGATGTCTTCGCTGTTCATTTCAGTTGGAAACATTTGATGTCCATAATCAACTTTTTGAAATGTGTTCAAAGCTGCCACCTTGTGGTAAGAGTCTGTTAAGTTTTTAGCAGATACAATGAGCTTCCCTGATAGCTCAGCTGGTAAAGAATCTGCCTGCAGTGTGGGAGACCCCTGTTTGATTCCTGGATTGGGAAGATCCCTTGGAGAAGGGATAGGCTACCCACTCCAGTATTCTGGCCTGGAGATTTCCACGGACAGTCCATGGAATTGCAAAGAGTCAGACACGACTGAGGACTGAGTGACTTTCACTTTCATCTTAATGAAAGTCTGACCAAATCCGAAGACTAGCAGGAAAGAACACTGCAGAAATACATTTTAGCACGTGTCGGAAGATCTGTTTTGAAGTCTACATAAAAAATACAAGAGTATATTTCCACGTGTAATTTACTTAATCTAATTGATTGATAACCTGTCTTACTCATTTTGCTAACAGTTTCCATTTGAAAGCCATGACAGATTTTTTTTTTATCAAGAATCTCTTTTATTGATTATCAGAAACATTACAAACATCTAATATGAACAAATTGTAACATGACAGTATTTAGTTTGAACAATTAATACATTTCAGATATAATATTATACATATTTCAATGTTATTCTCCCCAATCATCCCACCCTCTCCCGGTCCCAGAGTCCAAAAGTCTGGTCTATACATCAGTGACTCTTTTGCTGTCTCGTAAATAGGGTTATTTTTACCATCTTTCTAAATTCCATATATATGCGTTAGTATACTGTATTTGTGTTTTTGTTTCTGGCTTACTTCACTCTGTATAATAGGCTCCAGTTCCATCCACCTCCTTAGAACTGATTCAAATTTTTTTTTTTTATTGGCTGAGTATTATTCCTTTTTTTTTTGTACCACAGCTTGTTTATCCATTCATCTGTGGATGGACATCTAGGTTGCTTCCACGTTCTTGGCTATTGCAAACAGTGCTGCTATGAACATTGGGGTACACGTGTCTCTTTCATTTTTGTTTTTTTTTTTTTTTTTGCCCAGCGGTGGGTTTGCTGGATCTTAAGGCTTTTTTTTTCCCTTTTTTTTTTGTATTTTCCGTCTTTTTTCCCTTTTGTGTCTTTCCCTTTTCCCACCCCCTTCCCCACCCCATTCTTTTTCTCCACAGAACAAAAATATATTTTTTTTTTTTTTTAAAAAAAAAAAAAAAAAACATCCAGAGCCAGCTAGAGTAAGAAAAAAAAAAAGGGAGGAACAAAACTCCCCCCCCTTACCCTTCTCCACTAACCCCCAACCCACCACAACAGTATAGTCTAGGCAAAAGAAAAAAAAAAAAAAAAAAAAAAAAAAAAAAAAAAACACAGAGAAAAAAACCCACACATCTCCACTCTCTTTCTTTTAAAAAAGGAAAAAAAAAAAAATAATTAAAAAAAAATACTTTCTTTATTTTTTGCAGGTGTTAGTAGAAAAATACAAATAAAAAAAAAATAAAAAAAAAACTCTTACAACAACCAAAAAAAAAAAAAAAAAAAAAAAATAAAAAAAAAATAAAAATAAAAGAAAAAAAAAAAAAAAAAAAAAAAAAAAAAAAAAACACAAAACAATTCCACACCAACATCACACCCCCCCACCCCCCACCCCAAATACCAAAAAAAAAAAAAAAAAAAAAAAAAAAGAAAAAAAAAAAATAAAAAAAACAAAAAAAAAAAAAAAAAAAAAAAAAAGAAAAAAAAAAGGAAGACTTCAGAATGGGAGAAAATAATAGCAAATGAAGCAACAGACAAACAACTAATCTCAAAAATATACAAGCAACTTCTACAGCTCAATTCCAGAAAAATAAATGACCCAGTCAAAAAATGGGCCAAAGAGCCATGACAGATTTTACTCATTGTTTGTTCTTAAACTCTTTCTGAAATTAAAAGTCTGAAGTTTCCTATTTCATAGGAGAAAATAAGAATAAATTTCTGCTTAGTGGCAGTCATTCTTTACCAAGTTTTCAAAATAGAAGTCCCTCTTTTCTTTTAAACTTCCTTTCAAAAAGTCAAGTTTCATGAAGGACTATAAAAGTCCCTTGGCTCCAATCTCTCCCACATACAACTCATACTTCCTAGATACAGTAATAGATACAGTAATTTTCAGCTCTTCAAGTTGATTCTTCTGATTTTGCCTCCTTATTTCTAAAGAGCATAGTTAAACTTCTTACCTTTAAAAAAATTTAGAGGTGGCATGTTTTAACATGCTACTGTGGCTAGTGAGGATTCAGCTTTTATCATAGCCTGTTCAATTAACTTTTCCAGCAATTTTCTCATCCTCCAGGTTTCAGCTTAATTCTTTAGCTCATCTTTAATAACCCATCTAAATTAGATGCAACCACCCACCACCAGATTTTTTAAAATAAAAGCACACTGTGTGTTTCTTTCCTTCTTCTACAATTGTTAGGTATCTCAATTGCTTGTTTGTCTGTTGTTGTGGCAATACTCTCAACTGCCACAATTCCAGTTTCTCTCCCTCTATCCTTTACAGTTAAGTTTCTGATATTATTCAGGATAGTAACCAACCAAAGCATAAACCACAACCACCACCACCAACAAAAACTCCCTCAATTTTCTATATTTTTCTTCCATGTGATAAACTTCTAATGTGATATAGGCAGAATTTGTGATGCTATTCATTTCCAAATAAAAATTATTTCTATGTGGAGTAGAGTCCAAAGATGTAGTAGCCATTTTACAGTACTGATAGTAAAAGTAAAAAGATAAAACCTACACATTAAAGGTGATGGAGAAAAATTATAAAGAGCTTGTCCTCCTGAAGGCATCATTGTGCTATCTCACTTACCTTGGGCTGTCTTTCAGACTTCCTAGTTGTGAGAAAATAATGCATTCCTAAAACCATGCATAGGTTTTGTCATTCTCTTTTACTAGATCCCAAGCTCTGCGAGGCTATGAGCATTATGAAATTTGTTTATACTTGTAGCCTTAGATCAAGTCTTTTTTACATCAGTACTATTGACATTTTGAGCTGGATACATATATTATTTTGGCTGGATAATTTGATTTGTTTTGTGCATTGTTGGATGTTTAGTAGCACCCCTGGCCTATACCCACTAGATGTCTGTGGTTCCCCAGCCCTCAACTGTCTCCTGGGGGTAAATTGCTCACCAATTGAGCGCCTTTGTCTTAGATGATGGGTTCAGTGCCCAGGATATAATGCTTGATAGATACTGGCTGTATTAACAACATTATGAATTCAATGGATGTGAGGATCAGTAGAATTCAGTTCAGTTCAGTCGCTCAGTCGTGTCCGACTCTTTGCAACCCCATGAATCACAGCACGCCAGGCCTCCCTGTCCATCACCATCTCCCAGAGTTCACTCAGACTCATGTGCATTGAGTTGGTGATGCCATCCAGCCATCTCATCCTCTGTTGTCCCCTTCTCCTCCTGCCCCCAATCCCTCCCAGCATCAGGGTCTTTTCCAATAAGTCAACTCTTTGCATGAGGTGGCCAAAGTATTGGAGTTTCAGTCTCAGCATCAGTCCTTCCAATGAACACCCAGGGCTGATCTCCTTTAGAATGGACTTGTTGGATCTCCTTGCAGTCCAAGGGACTCACAAGAGTCTTCTCTAGCACCACAGTTCAAAAGCATCAATTCTTCAGCACTCAGCTTTCTTCACTGTCCAGCTCTCACATGCATCCATGACTACTGGAAAAACCATAGCCTTGCCTAGATAAACCTTTGTTGGCAAAGTAACATCTCTGCTTTTGAATATGCTATCTAGGTTGGTCATAACTTTCCTTCCAAGGAGTGAAAGTGAAAGTGAAGTCGCTCAGTCGTGTCCAACTCTTGTGACCCCATGGACTGTAGCCTATCAGGCTCCTCAGTTCATGGAATTTTCCAGGCAAGAGTACTGGAGTGGGTTGCCATTTCCTTCTCCACAAGATCTTCCCCACCCAGGGATCGAACCCAGGTCTCCCACATTGTGAGCAGACACTTTACAGTCTGAGCCACCAGGGGTAGAATTCAAAGGTGAGTTCCCAGTGTCTGTCTTGGGCTAGTGATTGTATCATTGTATCACTTAAATGGACATGTTCCACTTGGTCAATGTTCCTCTTAAACCATGGACTTTAAGTCAAATGAATATTCCAGATATGACTCAGACACCACAGATTTCTTTTCTGTACTAATGAAGCATAATATCATAGCACTTCCATAGTATCTCTTTCTTCTTTGTCAATCACATAGCACCTTTATTGGCTATATTGCACTATTGCCTTATATTGACCTTGAAATTCACTAAAATCTCCTGCTAGTTTCTGTCTGATAATCCCATTTAATTTTTTGATTATGCTTTCAAAGTACGAGACTTTGCATTATTCCTTTTAAATGTCATCTCTTTCATTTCAAGCTCTGTTCTTGGTTTGTTAATATATTTAAATATTTTTTTTCTTTTTTAAAGTTCATATTATCTCTCTCCACCCAATTTGATCTTCCATTGGTTGGTTGCTTGTGTAACAATTTTAACTAGGAAATGGCAAAGAACAAAATACATGGTGTTATTGGGTCTTCATGGACTGAGCTCAGAACAGCTTATGAGCTGTTCTGTTAACTGTTCTTATGACCAATCCTTAGAACAGTTATTTTACTAGACAGATCTTTTCCTCTGCCTCCAGTTTTAAAGATGATATGGAGATGTAAGTGAACACCACCTCTGAGATCTGCTTATAGGAAAGAAGACAGAACATAACTTTAGAGGAACACAAAAGTAATAGCTTTTCATTCTCGATTTCATAGGAAGATTCAATCAGATATTTTTACACACTCTGTTTAGACTGTAAGGTTCAGCTCAGTTTGTGGCATTGGCACAAACTGAGTGGCAGCTTATACAACGGGAAACTGTGGATTTCAGTGGTGTGCAATATGCTTTCCAGTGAGTACATAATAATGTCATTTACTATGTTCTGTAAGCGGCCTGGAGGACTAAGAACAATGGAAAATCTCCAAGATTGCAAAAAAAGTATTATTTGCAATAAATAATACAGCATATTATAGGAGGAGTAATGGTCACTTGATCAAGATAAGTCCTAAGATCTTACAGAGCTGAAAATAAATAGAAATAAGTCCTTGAGTAAAAGAAAAATAAAGCAGCACTTTTAGGGTAAAATTATCAAAATAATGGGTAGAGTTCTCTCTTAAGAGTTAGGATTTCTTAGATTTAATGCTTATGTTTTGGGACAGATAGAATGAATTCAAAATGTCTTAGTATTGCACATACGACTGATTTTATTCCCAATTTATCTACTTCCCTCCATGAAAACTATGCTCCAACCACACTGACCTGTTTTATATTTCTGAATGTTCCATGTTCTTCAAATTCCTGTGACTTTGCTCATGCTGTGACTTTCACATGAAATGCCTTTCTCTACTATAATATCTGGCTTCTCTGGTGGCTCAGACAGTAAAGAATTTGCTTGCAATACAGGAAATCTGGGTTCAATCTCTGGGTTGGGAAGATCCCCTGGAGAAGGGAATGACTACTCACTCCAGTATTCTTGCCTGGAGAATTCCATGGACAGAGGACCCTAGTGGGCCTGTAGTCCATGGGGTTACAAAGAGTTGGATGTGAATGAGCACCTAACATACACTCTAATGTTTGGCAAATTCATTGGTATTCTTAAGACCCAAGTCAAATATCGTCTCAATGTATGTTTTTGACTTTCTCCTCCTCAAATCCATAGTGTGTGATTAATACATGTCTATGAAATGAGTACTCAATAAATCTCCAAAAATATGAAGTGAAGAATTCAGTTTCACTGATGTTTATATAAAATATTAATAAATCTTACATTATAAAATAATTTATCTGAAAAGCTTTGAATATATAATGTTTTAATAAGTCAAAATGTATTTGCGAGAACCAACTGAGTAATGCTCTTTGAAAGTTAGAACAGTGCTATTATTACACACATTCTCTTTTGCTAACACATTTTGAATATCTTGTGTACATAGCCTGAAGATTGTTTAATATAGGGAAACCCAATAACCAATCAGGTGTATATAACTTTAGTCTTGTTTCTGTTTATTGAGATGGGAATGTCAGACTATCCATTTTCACAGTGCATGATTATTACTGATATTATTTCTTTTTAAAATTTCATTTTAATTAAAATGTTTGCCCTCTATAACTAGCCTATAAGAGTTCTTCATTGGGAATATAATTTTTGTAATACAAGATCAAAAAGAGAAAAAATATTTTGTTAAAAGACAGGAAGAAATTAATGAATGACATTCTTGCAGAGCTGTACAATGAGAGACTTGTGAAGTAATGGTTTTTTTGAAAATATATAGCAGGCTGCTAAATGAGAGACAGTGATATTGAATTAAACACAATGAACTGATGTTATTTGTAGAGCACAATGATGCATTTTCTCTACCTTATGCCTCCTTGTGGGCCTCTAAGAGGAAGTGGGAGGTGAAACATGGATGGGTAGTTCTTTTGTCAATCAACGGACAGATAGGAGAACACAGTTCAAGTACAGGCACTATTAACTTTCTTTTTACAAAGTAAAGCTTTTACCTCTCCAAAGTGTGACAAAGATTGTGTTTTCTGTGGCCTTGAACCTTAAGAGGAAGATCAGTTTTAAAAAGTTAATTAGGATCCCATTTATAATGTCACATGATTAACTTAAACTACAAATGTGGTTTCCTTTATATGTGTTGGTCACTGCCAAGGAATGGAAATGTATCTACATCTTAACATTGTAGAAATGCCTAGTCATTAAAAAAAAAAAAAAACTTATTGAAGTATAGCTTACTTACAGTGTTAGCTTCTGGTATACAGCAAAGTGAGTCATTATAGTTTATTGTAGGATATTGACTATAGTTCCCCATGCTATACAGTAGGACCTTGTTGTGTATCTGTTTTTTATATGCTAGTTTGTATCTGCTAATCGCAACTCCTATTTATCCCTCACCTATCCCCTTTCTGCTTTGGTGACCATAAGTTTGTTTTCTATGTCTGTGAGTCTGTTTCTGCTTCATAAATAAGTCCATGTGTGTCCTACTCATGTATTTTAATCAGTTTACTGTTAATCATGGGTTTTCTTTCCAATATAAACAAAGTACAGCAACTTATTTAGATTGTCATTTTGTTGATCTTTAAAATTTTAAAACATGCCCCAAATCTTCATATTTGTTTAAATACCATGGAATTGGTACAGCCTACCTTTTTTTTTTTTTCTGTGTGAGCATTTACATTTATTCATTTACATGTAGAATCTAAAAAAAAAAAAAGAATCAATACAGCAAAATATATAAACAGAGAACAAACATGTTTTCCAGAGTTAAGGGGAGTAATGGCAGGAAAAAAAATAGGTGAGGGAGATTAAGAGGTATAAACTTCCAATGGCAAAATAAGTGAGTCATGAATATGAAATGTACCATGTGGAGAATACATTCAATGGCTATGTAATGTCTTTGTGTGTATTAAATAATATATCAAAGCTAGACTTTTTTTTTCAATTAAATTTTATTTTGCTTAACTTTACAATATTGTATTGCTTTTGCCATACATCAAGATGGATCCGCCACAAGTATACATGTGTTCCCCATCCTGAACCCTCCTCTCTCCTCCCTCCCCATATCATCCCCCTGGGTCGTCCCAGTGCACCAGCCCCAGGCATCCGTTATCAGGCATCATACTTGGACTGGCGACTCGTTTCAGATATGATATTATACATATTTCAATGCTATTTTCCCAAATCATCCCATCCTCTCCCATTCCCAGAGTCAAAAAGTCTATTCTATACATCAGTGTCTCTTTTGCTGTCTCATAAACAGGGTTATTGTTACCATCTTTCTAAATTCCATATATATGCCTTAGTATACTGTATTTGTGTTTTTCTTTCTGGCTTACTTCACTCTGTATAATAGGCTTCAGTTCCATCCACCTCATTAGAACTGATTCAAATGTATTTTTTTAAATGGCTGAGTAATACTCCATTGTGTATATGTACCACGGCTTTCTTATCCATTCATCTGTGGATGGACATCTAGGTTGCTTCCAAGTCCTGGCTATTGTGAACAGTGCTGCTATGAACATTGGGGTACACATGTCTCTTTCAATTCTGGTTTTCTCAGTGTGTATGCCCAGCAGTGGGATTGCTGGATCATAAGGCAGTTCTATTCCCAGTTTTTTGAGAAATCTCCATACTATTCTCCAAAGTGGCTGTACTAGTTTGCATTCCCACCAACAGTGTAAGAGAGTTCCCTTTTCTCCACACTCTCTCCAGCATTTATTACTTGTGGACTTTTGGATCGCAGCCATTCTGACTGTCGTGAAATGGTACCTCATAGTGGTTTTGATTTGCATTTCTCTGATAATGAGTGATGTTGAGCATCTTTTCATGTGTTTGTTAGCCATCTGTATGTCTTCTTTGGAGAAATGTCTATTTAGTTCTTTGGCCTATTTTTTGATTAGATCATTTATTTTTCTGGAATTGAGCTGTAGGAGTTGCTTGTATATATTTGAGATTAGTTGTTTGTCTGTTGCTTCATTTGTTATTATTTTCTCCCATTCTGAAAGCTGTCTTTTCAACTTGCTTATAGTTTCCTTTGTTGTGAAGAAGCTTTTTAAGTTTAATTAGGTCCCATTTGTTTATTTTTTATTTTATTTCCAATATTCTGGGAGGTGGGTCATAGAGGATCCTGCTGTGATGTATGTCAGAGAGTGTTTTGCCTATATTTTCCTCTAGGAGTTTTATGGTTTCTGGTCTTACATTTAGATCTTTAATCCATTTTGAGTTTATTTTTGTGTATGGTGTTAGAAAGTGTTCTAGTTTCATTCTTTTACAAGTGTTTGACCAGTTTTCCCAGCACCACTTGTTAAAGAGATTGTCTTTAATCCATTGTATATTCTTGCCTCCTTTGTCAAAGATAAGGTGTCCATATGTGCGTGGATTTATCTCTGGGCTTTCTATTTTGTTCCATTGATCTATATTTCTGTATTTGTGCCAGTACCATTCTGTCCTGATGACTGTGGCTTTGTAGTAGAGGCTGAAGTCAGGCAGGTTGATTCCTCTAGTTCCATTCTTCTTTCTCAAGATAGCTTTGACTATTCGAGGTTTTTTTGTATTTCCATACAAATTGAGAGATTATTTGTTCTAGCTCTGTGAAGAATACCATTGGTAGCTTGATGGGGATTGCACTGAATCTATAAATTGCTTTGGGTAGTATACTCATTTTCACTATATTGATTCTACCAATCCATGAACATGGTATATTTCTCCATCTATTAGTGTCCTTTTTGATTTCTTTTACCAATGTTTTATAGTTTTCTATATATAGACTCTTGCCTGGAAAATCCCATGGATGGAGGACCCTGGTGGGCCGCAGTCCATGGGGTCGCTGGGAGTCGGACACGACTGAGCAACTTCACTTTTACTTTTCACTTTCCTGCATTGGAGAAGGAAATGGTAACCCACTCCAGTGTTCTTGCCTGGAGAATCCCAGGGATGGGGGAGCCTGGTGGGCTGCCGTCTATGGGGTCGCACAGAATCGGACATGACTGAAGCGACTTAGCAGCAGCAGCAGCAGTTTCTTTAGGAAGATATATTCCTAAGTATTTTATTCTTTTCATTGCAATGGTGAATGGAATTGTTTCCTTAATTTCTCTTTCTATTTTCTCATTATTAGTGTACAGGAATGCAAGGGATTTCTGTGTGTTGATTTTATATCCTGCAACTTTACTATATTCATTGATTAGTTCTAGTAATTTTCTGGTGGAATCTTTAGGGTTTTCTACATAGAGGATCATGTCATCTGCAAACAGTGAGAGTTTTACTTCTTCTTTTCCAATTTGGATTCCTTTTATTTCTTTTTCTGCTCTGATTGCTGTGGCCA
The DNA here is from genome assembly GCA_935064755.1 of Tragelaphus eurycerus. Taxonomy (NCBI): domain Eukaryota; kingdom Metazoa; phylum Chordata; class Mammalia; order Artiodactyla; family Bovidae; genus Tragelaphus; species Tragelaphus eurycerus. The sequence goes on from CAKXYN010000015.1 coordinate 4,682,968, forward strand.
AAACTTCCAAAACTATGTTGAATAGTAATGGTGAAAGTGGGCATCCTTGTCTTGTTCCTGACTTTAGAGGAAATGCTTTCAATTTTTATGTTGAGGTATGTTCCTTCTATTCCTGCTTTCTGGAGAGTTTTTATCATAAATGGATGTTGAACTTTGTCAAAGGCTTTCTCTGCATCTATTGAGATAATCATATGATTTTTATTTTTCAATTTGTTAATGTGGTGTATTACATTGATTGATTTGCAGATATTGAAGAATCCTTGCATCCCTGGGATAAAGCCCACTTGGTCATGGTGTATGATCTTTTTAATGTGTTGTTGGATTCTGATTGCTAGAATTTTGTTAAGGATTTTTACATCTATGTTCATCAGTGATATTGGCCTGTAGTTTTCTTTTTTTGTGGCATCTTTGTCCGGTTTTGGTATTAGGGTGACGGTGGCCTCGTAGAATGAGTTTGGAAGTTGGCTTTCTTCTGCAATTTTCTGGAACAGTTTGAGGAGGATAGGTGTTAGCTCTTCTCTAAATTTTTGGTAGAATTCAGCTGTGAAGCCGTCTGGACCTGGGCTTTTGTTGGCTGGAAGATTTCTGATTACAGTTTCAATTTCCATGCTTGTGATAGGTCTGTTAAGATTTTCTATTTCTTCCTGATCCAGTTTTGGAAAGTTGTACTTTTCTAAGAATTTGTCCATTTCTTCCACATTGTCCATTTTATTGGCATATAATTGCTGATAGTAGTCTCTTATGATCCTTTGTATTTCTGTGTTGTCTGTTGTGATCTCTCCATTTTCATTTCTAATTTTATTGATTTGATTTTTCTCCGTTTGTTTCTTGATGAGTCTGGCTAATGGTTTGTCAATTTTATTTACCCTTTCAAAGAACCAGCTTTTGGCTTTGTTGATTTTTGCTATGGTCTCTTTTGTTTCTTTTGCATTTATTTCTGCCCTAATTTTTAAGATTTCTTTCCTTCTACTAACCTTGGGGTGCTTCATTTCTTCCTTTTCCAGTTGCTTTAGGTGTAGAGTTAGGTTATTTATTTGGCTTTTTTCTTGTTTCTTGAGGTATGCCTGTATTGCTATGAACTTTCCCCTTAGGACTGCTTTTACAGTGCCCCACAGGTTTTGGGTTGTTGTGTTTTCATTTTCATTCATTTCTACGCAGATTTTGATTTCTTTTTTGATTTCTTCTGTGATTTGTTGGTTATTCAGGAGCGTGTTGTTCAGCCTCCATATGTTGGAATTTTTAATAGTTTTTCTCCTGTTATTGAGATCTAATCTTACTGCATTGTGGTCAGAAAAGATGCTTGGAATGATTTCAATTTTTCTGAACTTACCAAGGCTAGATTTATGGCCCAGGATGTGGTCTATCCTGGAGAAGGTTCCGTGTGCGCTTGAGAAAAAGGTGAAATTCATTGTTTTGGGATGAAATGTCCTATAGATATCAATTAGTTCTAACTGGTCTATTGTATCATTTAAAGTTTGTGTTTCCTTGTTAATTTTCTGTTTAGTTGATCTATCCACTGGTGTGAGTGGGGTATTAAAGTCTCCCACTATTATTGTGTTATTGTTGATTTCTCCTTTCATACTTGTTAGTATTTGTCTTACATATTGCGGTGCTCCTATGTTGGGTGCATATATATTTATAATTGTTATATCTTCTTCTTGGATTGATCCTTTGATCATTATGTAGTGGCCTTCTTTGTCTCTTTTCACAGCCTTTGTTTTAAAGTCTATTTTATCTGATATGAGTATTGCTACTCCTGCTTTCTTTTGGTCCCTATTTGCATGGAAAATCTTTTTCCAGCCCTTCACTTTCAGTCTGTATGTGTCCCCTGTTTTGAGGTGGGTCTCTTGTAGACAACATATGTAGGGGTCTTGTTTTTGTATCCATTCAGCCAGTCTCTGTCTTTTGGTTGGGGCATTCAACCCATTTACATTTAAAGTAATTATTGATAAGAATGATCCTGTTGCCATTTACTTTATTGTTTTGGGTTTGAATTTATATACCCTTTTTTGTTTCCTGTCTAGAGAATGTCCTTTAGTATTTGTTGGAGAGCTGGTTTGGTGGTGCTGAATTCTCTCAGCTTTTGCTTGTCTGTAAAGGTTTTGATTTCTCCTTCATATTTGAATGAGATCCTTGCTGGGTACAATAATCTGGGCTGTAGGTTATTTTCTTTCATCACTTTAAGTATGTTTTGCCATTCCCTCCTGGCTTGGAGAGTCTCTATTGAAAGATCAGCTGTTATCCTTATGGGAATTCCCTTGTGTGTTATTGGTTGTTTTTCCCTTGCTGCTTTTAATATTTGTTCTTTGTGTTTGATCTTTGTTAATTTGATTAATATGTGTCTTGGGGTGTTTCGCCTTGGGTTTATCCTGTTTGGGACTCTCTGGGTTTCTTGGACTTGAGTGATTATTTCCTTCCCCATTTTAGGGAAGTTTTCAACTATTATCTCCTCTAGTATTTTCTCATGGTCTTTCTTTTTGTCTTCTTCTTCTGGGACTCCTATGATTCGAATGTTGTAACGTTTAATATTGTCCTGGAGGTCTCTGAGATTGTCCTCATTTCTTTTAATTTGTTTTTCTTTTTTCTCCTCTGCTTCATTTATTTCTACCATTCTATCTTCTAATTCACTAATTCTATCTTCTGCCTCTCTTATTCCACTATTTGTTGCCTCCAGAGTGTTTTGGATCTCATTTATTGCATTATTCATTATATATTGACTCTTTTTTGTTTCTTCTAGGTCCTTGTTAAACCTTTCTTGCATCTTCTCAATGCTTTTCTCCAGGCTATTTATCTGTGATTCCATTTTGATTTCCAGATTTTGGATTAATTTCACTATCATTATTCGGAATTCTTTATCCAGTAGATTCGCTATTTCTTTCTCTTTTGTTTGATTTGGTGGGCATTTATCCTGTTCCTTTACCTGCTGGGAGTTCTTCTGTCTCTTCATCTTGTTTAAATTGCTGAGTTTGGGGTGTCCTTACTGTATTCTGGCAGTTTGTGGAGTTCTCTTTATTCTGGCATTCCCTCACTATATGTGGGTTTGTACAGGTGGCTTGTCAAGGTTTCTTGGTTAGGGAAGCTTGTGTAGGTGTTCTGGTGGATGGAGCTGGATTTCTTCTCTCTGGAGTGCAATGGAGTGTCTAGTAATGAGTTATGAGATGTCTATGATTTTGGGGTCACTTTGGGTAGCCTGTATATTGGCTTGGTTTCAGTGTAGGTTTGGAGGCATTTGATGAGCTCCTGTCAATTAATGTTCCTTGGGATCAGGTTTTGGACTTAAGCCTCCTGCTTCCAGTTATCAGTCTTATTTTTACAGTAGTCTCAAAAACTTCTCCTTCTATACTGCACTCTACAACTGGACCGCTCAGAGATGTTCACAGAGTTATACAGAGAAGAAAAGAGGGAGGAAGGAGACAGAGGTGGTCAGGAGGATAAAAGGAGGGAATGAAAAGGAGAGAGACAGATCTAGTCAGTAATAGGCACAAATTGATACCAGAAAGCATAGATTAAAGATCTAGATTAGAGTTTGGAGTTTCAGGAATACAGTGTCAAAGAAAAGATGAAGAGATAGAAAGAGGGAGGAGAAAAAAAAAAAAAAAAAAAGAAAAAAATCACAAAAGTTATAAAAAAAATGAATAGGTAAAAAATTGATAGAAATTACCAGTAAGCTAAACTTATGAATCTAGAGCAGAGTTTGGAGTTTCAAAAATACAATGTTAAAGGAAAGAAAAAAAGAAAAGACAAAAAAAAAAAAAAAGAAAAAAAAAGGGTTGCAAGAGTTATAAAAAATATTCTAAAAGTGGAAATTAAAGGAGTACTAGAGGATTAAAAAAATTAAAAAATTTTTTAATAAAAAAATATATAAAATATATTAAAAAAAGAAAGAAAGAAATAATGATGGTAAAAATAGTAACAATATATATAAGACTTTCTCTGTTATTGTTGTGGGTATTGTGGGTTCAGTTCATTTTCGGCTAGTTCCTTGTTCCAGCTTAAATTTCTCAAGATCTATAGGCCCCTTTCTCTGTAGTTGGTACTAACCATGGGGTTTTGGTTTATTGCCTGTCGCTTCTGCGGCGGTTCCCTCTGTTACAGCTTCTTCTGTTTGCTGGTCTCTTCAGTGTCTGATTTCCACCCTGATACAAAGGGGGCGGTGGTGGACACCCCCTTTTTTTTTTTTTTTTTTGGCTCACTTGTTCAGTCGCCCTGCAGGGAGGGAGGGACGCTGCAAATAAATATCACTGGCCTGTGCTCGCAGTGGCTCAGCTACACTGGGTCTGCCCCCGCTCACGGCACATGTAGCCTCCCTGCCTACTCTGCTTAGGCTCTCTGTTTCCCCACGGGAACCATCCGCTACCGGCCCTGGGCTGCTTGCCCCTCCCAGGTCTAAGCCGCTCAAGTTCAGGCACTCGGGTAGTCCTCAGAGGCCAGGCTCGGTTGGGCCTGCGTTTTGTGCCCTTCGCAGAATCCAGCAGCGCAGGTGATGAGGTGTTTAGCAAGCGTGGCTTCTGCAACTTATCGCCTCGCCGCCCCACGGCGCACTTTCTTAAGCGGATGTTAGCCGACCAGAGCCCCAAGAAGTCTTAGTTAGCAAAGAAGCCTGCTTAGAGTTTTGTGGATAATGTCTCTCTGGGGCTGCAATTGCCTCCCTCCGGCTCTGGCTGCCTGTCACCGGAGGGGAGCGGACTGTAGCCGGCTATCTCTGTACAGACCTTTGTTTTGTGCGCAGGCCTGGCGGTGTCTTGGGTTAGGGCTGGCTTTTCATGTGGTAGGTATCCCACAGTCTGGTTTGCTAGCTCAAATTATTCCGCTCAGGTAGTGCTCGGGATATTCAGGCGGATGCAGCCTGCGAAGCCGCCTGCGAAGCAGCCCGAGCAGCGCCTCCCTGCCCAGCCTCTGCTTGCTAATGGTAGATGCAGGTGTTTGCGCTGCTTCTCCACTGGGGAAGTTATCGTAGGGCTCGTAGTCTGTGGGTTTGAATTGTTTATTTATTCTCCTCCCTGTTATGTTGGCCTCCGTGCTTCCCAGGTTCGGCACAGACTTGGCAGTGATAGTGTTTCCTGGTGTTTGAAAACTTCTCTTTTTTTAAGACTCCCTTCCCCGGAAAGAGGTCTGTCCCTCCCTCTTTGTCTCTTTTTTGTGTTTTATATTTTTTCCTACCTCCTTTAGAAGGCAATGAGTTGTTTTTCTGGGTGTCTGATGTCCTCTGCCGGCATTCCGAAGTTGTTTTGTGGAATTTACTCTGCGTTTAAATGTTCTTTTGATGAGTTTGTGGAGGAGAAAGTGTTCTCCCCGTCCTATTCCTCCGCCATCTTAGCTCTTCCCCCTAACATACGATTTTAATGTGAAAATTGCTCATTTGTATCTGACTCTTTGAGACCCCATGGACTGTAGTCCATGGACTTCTCCAGGCCAGAATAATGGAGTGGATAGTCTTTCCCTTTTCCAGGGCATCTTCCCAATCCAGGGATTGAACCCATGTCTCCTGCATTGCAGGCAGATTCTTTACCAGCTGAGCCACCAGGGAAGACCCCGCCCCCCACCCCCACACACTGTTTTTTGAAGTAGAACTGAAAAACTAGAAAGCATTGAGAATACTGTGACTTTCCCCAGTTCTGGAAAATAATATCTGGAGATTGTAATTCCAATATGCATATGCGCAAGGAAGGAAGTAACAGAGTAAAAGAAAATACAGTTAGTAACTCAACCTATTATATTCTAAGAATGTGGTTTTTATGATTCAAATGCAAATGAGAATTTACACTTGTCACTAGACCACAGACTGATTAGGATTATGGAGTTTTTCATATTCTTCAATGTAGTGTTGATACTGATCAGTAAGGAGAGGCTGATTTGCTTCATCCATGTTGCTTCTGGCACGAATCAGACAAGAAGCGCCCGCAAAAATGACCGCAACCAGTAATAATGCAGCCACTACTGCTATGGTGACAATCTCAGAAATACTAAAACTCCGACCTGTTTGAAAATAAAATGAGAGCAAAAAAAAAAAAAAAAAAAATAGTAAAATTGTTGCCAAAATTGATACCCTAAATATAGGCATTGTTCCAGGCACTTGACAAAATCCTTGTATTTAATTTTTATTGGCTACATTGCCTTTTATAGCACCTGGCATCTTCAAAGCACTCCCCAATTTCTCATAATGACTGCATCCTATTGGGATAGTTATATCTGTTCTGAAGGTGAGGAGATGATGGCTCAGTGTTTAAATCACTTGCCCAAGGTCATTTGGTTAGTAGACGGTGGAGCTGGTTTTGGAGCCCAGATCTTTCAGGATCCAAATTGTGTGCTCTTCCACTGTACCCCATTGCCTTGATTAAGAAAAGGATTTAAAATTAAACCAGGAGATTTTGAATTTCACAGCCTTTCTTAAAACAGCTTAGAGTGTCTCACTTCATGTCTTTTAAGATAAACAACTAGAAGCATGTTCATGTAGTAGAACAATAAGAGTATATTTCACAGGGCATATTTTACAGGGCTAAGCTCAAAATTCATTCTCTGTGCTTCTAGAAAGGTGATCTTTGATAATTACTCTGATCTCATCTTCCTTATTTGTAAAATGAGGATTTTAATACTTTCCTCAGAGGGTTGTTAAGTATTAAACGAAATAGTGTGCTATGTAACCAGCTCAACCAGGTCAGAATGGGGTCCCAACAAATTTTAAATTCATTCTCTTTATCCCCAAATAAAAATTCAAACAAAGCTATTTAATCATAGTGGAAAGCTGTGGGTTACTTTATCTCAGAAAACTGAGATTACTTTAAAGGTTACAAGTTTGATTTTAGAAATTTCCACAGTAAAAATACATTTTCAGTACTCACTTGGCCATTGAACTTCATAAGTATAGCCCAGGTTGTCTGGAGCAGTAACAAACATTTCTATGTTGGTAACTGGAGGCCAAAATGGTACCATATTGTATTGTCTGTTATGTCCAATAGGGGCATTTTCCAGTGGATATGTGGATATATCTAAAATATATCAAAGACACCTTGTTAATAGACATAATCAGTTTGTATTAACATATTATTATGTTCTGAAGGTGACTTAAAATGTTCAAGGGTAACAATAAAAGTTCTTTCATATTTAATACTGAATAACGACATAAAAATTACAACAGCAGAACTGGGAATTGCATGAAACAGAGCTCAAACTCTTTGAGTACAATAGTAACATGTCATCTAATAGAAAAAGTTTAAAAGTAAGAAAGTTTTAGTATTTTCTTATCTATAATAATCATTAGTTGTTTTACTTTTAAATTACAGAAACTATTTTCAGTAAAATTCATTAAACTTACTTTTCAAAGCTAAAGAAAGATTGAACCTATAATTTGTTGTAGCATCATCTGTTGTTTAAATTTAGGAGGCAGTGTATCTGATGGAGGTTTGTCCTTGACTATGCATATTTCTGTTTAGTACTTTTCATTTTTTTCTGTTTAATTAGAGCAATAAATGTGAGCTTATTCCCTGGGTTCTTACTCTGTTATCAAAAAGCATTTAACATTTTGAATCAAGGTCCTATAATACTATTTGTTTCTTGCCACCTTTCATCTTTCTACTTAAATACAAACCATAGGCATTTATGTTATTAGTGCGTTTTTGTTATCAGAGATAAAAGGAGTGATGCTCTTTGTGGCAAAAAATCTTTCTTTATTGTTGTTGTTTATATTTATGTTGGTACAATTAAATGCCAAGTGAAATGTCACAAAACCAGAATTGGAAGTGTGTTTGGGCAAGACTTTAGTGGGGATATGTTTAGAAGAGCTGAAATATGTGGGAAGGCTAGTTAAGTATTAAACTTTCTGATTGCAAGAAGTATATTACCTGGACAGTCACTGCAATCCTGTGAAGCATAGGAGAATCTTTAACATCTACTCTAAAGAAACATTGATCATAGAAATGGCAGGTAGTGTTTAGATTTTTTGTAAATTTAATTACTTTAAAATTTAATGATTTCAAAAGTACTCTGAATTAATGGTAATTAAGTATGTATCCATTAAAGTCTATTGTGTTCCTCCTCATGCCACAGGCACTGACCTAGGCACAGGAGCTACCGCATTGAACCAAAGACAGGATTCATGACCTCAAAGCACTCATACTATTTACTTATTAAAGTTAGATATTAAAACTAATAACTTAGATACTTTTTTAAGTATCTATTAAATATATTTTTAAGTATCTATCTATTCCTATTTTTTCTCTACTGAATCAGCCTCAACTCAGTTCAGTTTCAGCTGCATCAAAAAATTATGTCCATTAAAATAAGTGGAGGAAAGGAAGACTAATAAAAGTAACCATTGCATTGCAATATTACTTCCCTATGTCAGATCCTTCAATGGCTCCCCATCTCTCACAGTTAAATCCCATGCCTTTAAGGATCTGCTCGTTTTTCCTCTGACCTTGTCATCTCCCTCCATTTTTCATACCCCTCCCTACTCTGCTCCAGCAACAGTGGCTCCTTTGTTCCTTTCTCAGGACCATCTTTCTTTCTTTATTTACACAGTCCTCCCTATCCCCTTTCCTAATATCACTTGTCTACGAAGAAACTTTCCCCCATACACTGTATCTATTTACACATGCTTGTTGTCAGCTTATACATTGCCGTCTAGTTTCAGATGTAAATGTTTAATGAAAGTGTGTTTTGTTCATCCATAAACCTATTAACTCGAGTTGTTATTGAAATAAAAGTAGTATAAGAAAACATGCATAAACTGATAGTTATAAATATAAAAAGAGAAGGATGTTTTTATAATAAATAAATGGAATGCTTTGGAAAGATTTATTAAGAATGAATGGCTATAACACTACTATAGAATTAGGAGTGGGCAAATATGACTATAAAGGGTTAGGGAAACATGAAAATTTAGGATAATACTGTACTCAGCATCACAAGGGTTGTGAATTTCTTGTTCCACTTTAAAGAAACAGACAATGCAAATTATAGATAATTCATTATAGTTGCATGTATATATATAAATACACATGAAAAATCAGGTGGAACTCCAATCAGTGACTTCATAGAAGACTAATAAGTAGATAAATATTTATATTTAGGCTATTTATTTCTTAAATGGTTTTCAGTTGAAATAAACTCTTTTGACCAACTCATCAATTCATAGTCCAAATCAGGTTAGATTAGAATCTACTACTGTATTTTCTCTCTCTCACAAGCGCACACGCACACACACACACACACACACACACACACAAGTACAGAAGTAAGAGGTGGCTGAATGAATAGATGAATCAGTAGATAATCTCCAATATTATGTTTATGTCCTTGATGAAATAAAGTACATGAGCCAAAATTTAGAACAATTTTAAATGTGAAAATTTATGATGTTTAAACCAGTAAAAGCACATTCATAGTTTGAATAGTAATATAACCCTCTCAGCTGAGTGAAGAGAAAGTAGCCTCTAAATAACATTTTAAAGAATACATTAAAATGAACTTAAAAGAGATGTTCTATGGTGTGATATAAAAACCAGCATTAACTTTTCATGTTGAATAAAATTTCCATTTGTGAGAGGCTGTAAAGTAATAAAAATCAGAACTGTGGTTTATGAGTATAATTTTTCTGTCTTTGGGGTATCAAAGAAGAGCTCTTTAAGGTTTTCACATTTATATGAAAAGCAATAAGGATGTTCACTGGAAGATATGAGAAAGAAAAATTGGGGAAATACGGTAGTCAGTCATCTTTACATGGTAAAGAGGTGAAAGGATTAGTTTTTAGTCCTAGTGAATGTTAATAAGTCTCGTCTGTCTATTACTATACCGAGAAACTTCTTATCTGCCTTTTGAGTGGTTTAAAATATTTGGAAATAGCTAAATATTAGAGCTATTTTATCCTATTATAAAGCGTAGTTTAAATGTGTCAAGTTCTTAGCCTAAAGTGATAACTATGCCATCTGAACAGTCCTGTTTGCTGAGTTTGCAAAAAGCATATGAAAGAGTCTCACCAGCATTGTATCGCCTCAGCCATTCATCAAATACTGCGTCAGTGAATGTATGCAGGAGGACAAAAATAGGATCATTGGGAGATAAATGAGTTTGTCCCCCTGTTCCATTCAGGAATAGATGAGCCAAATTGTGAAGGCTTCGCACAGCAGGGTCATACCTTCCTGTGGGATGACTGTAACCTAAATATAAAAATAAAGATGAGAATAGTAAAATCCATTACAAATATCTGACTTTTTAAGTTTAAAGCAGTAATTATATTGGGAAACAACTTTTTTCTGAGCTTGTCAGGCCAGTTTTTACCTTAGTGTAATAGTACTGCTTCTTTGTACCTATGGTTGGTGACATTTGTTTGCTGTAGTAAGAGCTAGGTTAGTTTGAAGCTAGTGGCATGAGATTTTAAGTGTAGCCTCTAGGTTAAAAATAATGACCAGCAAAGGATACCAGTCAAAACATATAGAGCACTCTATTTTGACAAGGCTAACATTGGTCTACATGGAAATAAAGACAATGGAAATCTCTAGCTTCTACAGAAACTGCTGATACAATTGGGAGAACACTGCTCTGATTGCCCTGAACTTAAATTGCCAGATGGATGTTACTTTAGTCTCCTGCCTTACTCTTTCAGACTGTCAGCATGTGTATTTTTAGAAAATTATTTCTGTGCAGAAGTTAGAATTTCTCAGAGCTTTTTTATCATCTCTGTACTAGTTTTAAATATCTGAAAAGACTGCTGTCAAAACATTTATAGAACTTTTGAGAATGCTCTCTATTCTATATATATATATATACACACACACATACACACATATATATTTATATCTTCTCCAAAAACATTTCCATATTATGCACTACATATGTTTCATGTGTGTTTCATATATGTGCATGTATGCTCAGTTGCATCCAACTCTTTGAGACCCCCATTATGGTAGCCCTCCAGGCTCCTCTGTCCATGGGATTGTCCAGGCAAACATACTGGAGTGGGTTGCTGTTTTCTTCTTTAGGGAATCTTCCTGTCCTAGGAATTAAACCTGCGCCTCCCACATCTCCTGTGTTGGCAGGCAGATTCTTTACCACTGCACCACTTGGGAAGCCGTGCATCATACATATCCCTGTTTATATATAATCCACATATTACATACCTATTACATATAATATATACATTTCCCATATGTTATATATAACACATATACTTCCCATATATACTCTTGTCACATATTGTTCATGTAAGTATATTAGGGAGGAGACATGGATAGCTCACAAACAAAAGTAGGGAGTCTCTGCTGTGGGATGGAGTTATAAGTGTGTAGTTAGCTTGAAGACCAGAGGTGGGAGAGCAGGGTATGCCTGTATATTATAAAAGCAATATTAGAATTTGAAGTGCATTAACTCAGTAGTGAGGTTATAGCTACTCATTCATTTATTCATTATTCTTTTTTATATATTTATTCTATTATTTTTTGACTCATAAAACATTTAAAGATTGCCTACATTGTACATGATTAGGCACTAACCTTTTTGAATATTCTGTCTGGAAATCAGTATAATCTGTCTTTTGATTGGGCATCAATAAAATACACTCTTATATTCTTAAATTCTTTACAGAATCACTACTTAACAACATTAGTTTATAAGTACCACTTAGTCAAAATATGGTGCTTATTGAGGAATCTCCAAATCAGTGCATTCATATGTAGTTATTAAAATTAACATAAAGATAGGAAAGAATGGCATCTAATTTTGATGATAAAAAGGGAGATAATTGAAAATAATGATCAGATCTATATATCAAGTATCTTAGATCAAGGGAAAGAGAGATCTATTCCCTTTTTCAGTTGGGGGGAGGGTGGTCTAACATATACAATACTGTATTTAAGGTAAAATTTGACAAGAACAAGTTTATAATAAAGTTAAACGTGATTCTGTTCTTTTAAGACTTTAAATATGTATCATGAATAATTTAGAGGTATAAAAGTTTTTTTAAAATAATTATAAATGATATAATTTTTTTAGAGGACATAGAAATTTTTTATTTGAATCTGTGCTCTGTTACTAACTAGCTGGATATCTTTTCACTTCTTTGGACTTGGTCTCTCAACTTTAAAATACTTGAATTATTTAAAGAAAATCAAATTAAATATCTCTAGATGCTAGTTTGATTTTTTGTAGATCTTAAAAAAACTTTCAGGATGATACCTCAATAATACATATGCCCAAACCAGACTTTTTATTTGATGTCAACTATTGGAGGTTAAGGATTTAAAAAAAAATTAATAATATCTTCAAGTCTTGAATATTATTTGCCTATACTAGAATTTGATATAGTTATATCCATATTGGCCAGCTACCTAACAAAAATTTGAGTTTAAATACCTTTTATGTATTTTAAGAGAATGGAGGATCCTTTCCAAGGGATTCTCCTGTGATAAAAAGAGTTTCAGGGGCTATGCTTTTCTTTAAGAAAGTTCTATTGAGCAGAGGACTGTGACTATGTAATGATAGGCAGCCCTATTCATATCACATACCTGTCACAGGATCCATACAGCATTCAAAGGTGTTTTTTTTTTTTAAGAGATTTAATTTGAACACTTGAATTTTTCCTGTAACAACTAGATCAATTCACAGCATCAGTTTTGTTTACTTGCCTTCCACTGTGTTTCGGAAGCTGTTTGTAGAATTAGAATAAAAAGGAGGTGTGTCAAATAAACCAACTTCCAAGCACTGAGTGACATCCTGTGGTTCAGGAAGACGTTGCACCATTGGTCTGGCCACATTTCCAGCTGGGTTTCTCTTAATTGGCCCACCCTCAGTGCCTGGGAAAAAGAAGGAGTATGTGAACATGTATAGAACGTTTAGAGATCTTAGCTTTCCTTATTAAATTTGTATACATGGGGTCTTGAACACAGAAAGACAGGTTTTCATTTGTAGAAGCAAAAAAATTTCAAATGCATATTCTGTGGTATTAAAGTGATAAAACCTAGGTTATCATGTCCAACTTCTGTGAAAAGGGAAAATATGTGATAAATCATCTGAAGAAAAAGATGATTATAAAAACGGATAGAGGTCCTTGTATTTGTTAAATCAGTATAATGTTATTAGCATATCAGTATATGTTAAATCTCTTTTTCCAAGAGAACACATTAAAACAGAAGTTCCGTGGAAGATTAAATTTTGTGAATATAATCTCATAAACAAAAATTCTACACTGAAAGCCATATTTCACATTACATGGAATTTTGTTCTTGAATGTTGTTTCAAGCTTTCAAAGAAATAATGTTAAAACAACCTTAACTCTCTTTGGTAAGTGATCTATATTTCAATCAACACATATTTTTCAGCAATTAATGTGAAAAATAAAAGTTTGAAAGTCAGTGAGAAGAAAGCTGAGTGCTGAAGAATTGATGCTTTTGAACTGTGGTGTTGGAGAAGACTCTTGAGAGTCCCTTGGACTGCAAGGAGATCCAACCAGTCCATTCTGAAGGAGATCAGTCCTGGGTGTTCTTTGGAAGGACTGATGCTAAAGCTGAAACTCCAGTGCTTTGGCCACCTCATGTGAAGAGTTGACTCATTGGAAAAGACTCTGATGCCGGGAGGGATTGGGGGCAGGAGGAAAAGGGGATGACAGAGGATGAGATGGCTGGATGGCATCACTGACTCGATGGACGTGAGTCTAGGTGAACTCCGGGAGCTGGTGATGGACAGGGAGGCCTGGCGTGCTGCGGTTCATGGGGTCACGAAGAGTCAGACATGTCTGAACGACTGAACTGAACTTAAGATAAACAGGTAAACAAAGGTCTGCTATACTAGGGAAAATAAATATCCCTAGGAATATAAAGATGCCTTTGGGAGACAGGCAGGGAGAGAAAGAATTAGGGGAAAGGATAGAGGGAGGGAAGGAGAGAGAGGAAAAAAAGAGAGAGAGAGAGAGAATACTAATTCTTCCCAATTGGGCAGCTTCAGGAAGACTTCATTGGATAGACAGATTTGCAAAGAGCCCTGAAGATCTGAGGAAAATTGCCAGAAGTAAAATAAGAAAAAATTTACAAGTCAAACATTTTTAAGCAGAGATAATAATAAAGGATGACAGGTTTTTTTTCTGTGCATAATATAAGCCCCATCAGAGCACAAACTCTGTTCTTGATCACCAGTATGTCCTCCAGTCTTGATCCAGTAGATAGCATATGAAAGTGAAAGTGAAGTTCCTCAGTTGTGTCCGACTCTTTGCCACCCCATGGACTGTAGCCTACCAGGCTCCTCCATCCATGGGATTCTCTAGGCAAGAGTGCTGGAGTGGGTTGCCATTTCCTTCTCCAGGGATCTTCCCAACCCAGGGATCGAACCCGGGTTTCCCTCATTCCGGGTAGAAGTTTTAACCTCTGAGCCACCAGGGATGGCATATAATTGAAGCTAAATAGTTGTTTGGTGTATGTTGGCTTATGAAAAGATAAGGTTGATTTGCATGAGAGAGCCTGTTAGGTGAACAGCTAGCCTGGAGCACATGGCAATGGAAGGGGGTAGTGGATGGCAGGAAATATAGGAAGTTAGACCAGAACTATTTTATTTATTAGGCCCATGAAAGAAGAAAGGAAAAATAACATTTTATTCAATACCCATTAATGTGTCTGATATGATGCCAAATGCTTTGATAAAATATTTAATCCTCATGATAATTCTTTCCTCCCTCTACTTTTCTTCTCCAATAAAATTATCCATCCCTGTGGTTTCACTGATCACCCTTTACAGGACACACATACATGGACATCTTTAGACTGAAGCTTCCTTGGACATCCCGTGCATATGTTCTCATATGCTTTCTAGACAGTCTCTCTCCACTTACTAGGAATGCACCAAACTCGGTACACCTAAAGAGTTATTTCGGAGAAGGAAATGGCAACCCACTCCAGTATTCTTCCCTGGAGAATCCCATGGACTGTAGCCCGTCAGGCTCCTTTGTCCACGGGGTCACAAGAATTGGACACAACTTAGTGACTAAACCACCACCAAAGAGTTATTTATTGATACCTAATGTGAAGTCAAATGGGCCTTAGAAAGCATCACTACGAACAAAGCTAGTGGAGGTGATGGAATTCCAGTGGAGCTATTCCAAGTCCTGAATGATGATGCTGTGAAAGTGCTACACTCAATATGCCAGCAAATTTGGAAAACTCAGCAGTGGCCACAAGATTGGAAAAGGTCAGTTTTCATCCCAATCCCAAAGAAAGGCAATGCCAAGGAGTGCTCAAACTACCGCACAATTGCACTCATCTCACACGCTAGTAAAGTAATGCTCAAAATTCTCCAAGCCAGGCTTCAGCAATATGTGAACCGTGAACTTCCTGATGTTCAAGCTGGTTTTAGAAAAGGCAGAGGAACCAGAGATCAAATTGCCAACATCCGCTGGATCATGGAAAAAGCAAGAGAGTTCCAGAAAAACATCTATTTCTGCTTTATTGACTATGCCAAAGCCTTTGACTGTGTGGATCACAATAAACTATGGAAAATTCTGAAAGAGATGGGAATACCAGACCACCTGATCTGCCTCTTAAGAAATCTGTATGCAGGTCAGGAAGCAACAGTTAGAACTGGTCATGGAACAACAGACTGGTTCCAAATAGGAAAAGGAGTACGTCAAGGCTGCATATTGTCACCATGTTTATTTAACTTATATGCAGAGTACATCATGAGAAATGCTGGACTGGAAGAAACACAAGTTGGAATCAAGATTGCCGGGAGAAATATCAATAACCTCAGATATGCAGATGACACCACTCTTATGGCAGAAAGTGAAGAGGGGCTAAAAAGCCTCTTGATGAAAGTGAAAGTGGAGAGTGAAAAGGTTGGCTTAAAGCTCAACATTCAGAAAACGAAGATCATGGCATCTGGTCCCATCACTGCATGGGAAATAGATGGGGAAACAGTGGAAACAGTGTCAGACTTTGTTTTTCTGGGCTCCAAAATCACTGCAGATGGTGACTGCAGCCATGAAATTAAAAGACGCTTGCTCCTTGGAAGGAAAGTTATGACCAACCTAGATAGCATATTCAAAAGCAGAGACATTACTTTACCAACAAAGGTTCGCCTAGTCAAGGCTATGGTCTTTCCTGTGGTCATGTATGGATGTGAGAGCTGGACTGTGAAGAAGGCTGAGCGCCGAAGAATTGATGCTTTTGAACTGTGGTGTTGGAGAAGACTCTTGAGAGTCCCTTGGACTGCAAGGAGATCCAACCAGTCCATTCTGAAGGAGATCAATCCTGGAATTTCTTTGGAAGGAATGATGCTAAAGCTGAAACTCCAGTATTTTGGCCACCTCATGCGAAGAGTTGACTCATTGGAGAAGACTCTGATGCTGGGAGGGATTGAGGGCAGGAGGAGAAGGGGACGACAGAGGATGAGATGGCTGGATGGCATCACTGACTCGATGGATGCGAGTCTGAGTGACCTCTGGGAGCTGGTGATGGACAGGGAGGCCTGGCGTGCTGTGGTTCATGGGGTCGCTAAGAGTCGGACACGACTGAGCGACTGATCTGATCTGATCTGATCTGAATATTCTTCCAGCCACTAAACTATTTTCAATTCATCATATGAAAGACATGTTCTTTTTCTTCACAATACTTCTCAAATCTACTTTCTGCTTCAGACACTCTGAACTTTTCATTCATTCATGCATGGGAATCCCATAGGACTCTAATCCATAATAAGTTAATAGGTGCAATGACAGAAGTTGCCCATGTGCAAGCAAATTTAAAAAAAAAAAAAAAAGGTCACAGGGAGAGATGAATGTTTTGGTACCTAAATATACACCAATCCTCAATTTCATCTCATTTCATCAAACAAAAATTCTAATATTATATAGAATAAAGTTTTATATATGGTTACTTCTCTTATTCCTATATACAGCTAAATAATCTAATGGTAAAAAATCTACTTAATTTTGTTGTTCTATTAAAATATTCTAAGTTTAATATTTGATGCTTAAAATATGTACAGAATAAATGTTATGAGTACAATAATGAAAAAAATGAATTTCAATAATTCTAGTTTTTATATGGAAGAACAAAAGCTCAAAATATTTAGACATGCCTGAAGAAGAAAAATAAAGTGAGATAGAAAGACTCTGATAATTAAGACCTTGTGTTAGTATCAAGGGAGAGGGTAAAAATAGGATTCAAGGAAGAGAACAGAGAGCTTCACAGGAAGTGTTCCACAAAAGACAGAAACATGACCTATGGAAAAGGGCATTCAGACCACTGGAGGAAGGATGTTAGGACAGTTGGTTAAGCATTCTCTTTGTTAATCTAGTCAGAAGGTTGGAAACCAAAGTGACATAGTAGTAAAAATAATATAATAACAAAATAATAGTAATCTTTATATAACAATTATTATTATTAAATGTATATTTTTTTACTCCCAAGGTACTTCCAATTCTTTCTGCAGATTTCACATTTCCTAGGGACTCATTTTCTGTGAAATTCCATCACAAGACGCATGACCACAAAGCAGTGCTGGGCTTACTACGAGGATTAACTAATACAAATAGACATTTCCAAAAGAAGAAAGCAAGCAATGCACCAACCAAGTTGTTCAGAAAAAGCAATGAAAAAATGTATATGCACTTTCTTTTTTCCCTGGAGCACCCCAGATTGCCTGGACTATTCTAGGTACTTAGTGAATATCTGTACATGCATTCTCTATAATAAAAGTGAACTTTAGTCTGAAGTCCTTAATAGAATGAAAGGCCTTCTGGCAGCACATTTAATCTCTTTTTCTAAGAGATTTGGAACTTACTGTTGCAAAGGGTTCCCAGGGTATCATAATCTTCCAAGGATTCACAGACCACTCGCCATTGAGAAAAGACAGAGTTCGGGCTTATAAGAGTGGAATCAAAGTTGCTTCTTGATCCCATCAAGTCATCCGTGCAAATGTCGCAGGTGTTCTTCCCAGTGGCAAAATTCCAGTAAGGGAGGGAGAAAGAACGATCCTGCAACATTTCCTAGATCACAGAAACTCTGTTAGCATTCTCTGCTTTTGTTTACAGTGCTCCCTTTGCTTGGTTTACTCCCTGGCAGTCTGCTTCTCTTAGTTTTCTCAGCCACTTGGGAACCAGTTAGTATGTTAGTGGTGTCTGCAGGGCTAGCGGACTTAGCTACCTTATTTAACAAAGCTCCTGATCTACGACAAGAAGTCACTTAGGCACTAAAGGGAATGAAACTCAATTCATTATACAGAAATTGCTGCAAATGCTTTGGGGAGGTCTTTTCTTTTTCAGGCAAGTTGATTATACTAAAAATGATCAACAATAACTTCTACTCTTTGACATTTTCACTTCCTTCCATTTTCCTATCTCTAATTGAAGCATCACAAACTCCTATCTGGAGCTAGATCCAGCCTTGAGATATATGATGTGAAGCAGTGCTTTTTATTTCATTTCTGTTTTTTAATTTAACCGAGTCAACTTTAGGCATTAGATTCTATTTTGGCCACACACTATAGAGGCTTCTTTGAAATTAGCCTTATCTGCCTGGTGTTTTACTTAGAGACCTCTGCTTCAGAATCTAAACTATGAAGACTCAGGCCTTTGCCAGAAACCAATATAGACAGGAAATGCTTAACAGAAGCTGAATATTTTTCTGAGCGTGCTGTTCTTTAGCCCAGGGACCTAGTTTCCATTTAGAGCTGATCTCAACAAATAAAAAAATGCTGGGCTCAAGATCATATGCTTATTTTATTGGGTTCCTTTAAAGATATATTTATTGTACTTATTATTTCTCATTCCTTTTGGCCTTTGGGGAACTATATTTAGAGTGTGGGATAAATGTAGGGATTGCCATTGTTTAATCTCACCTTGCAAGCATTGAGTACTTTTCTGCTTTTTTACTCTTAAACCCTTTCTAGGAAGCATATCCTTGTCCTTGGGGTATTTTAGAGGGTCAAAAGCTTTCCAGTGCATCCCTCCTTATTGATCTCTAGGACTTTAGAGGCCTTGTTGAGCAGCCATTGTTCTGGTTCACAAAGATTAGTGACAGCTTCTGAGGGATCATTAAGAGCCAGTTTGTGGTTCAGCAACTGGCATTTCGGAGCTGGAGCATATTCATGTGGCATTTCAACTGTGAATTACATTTAGATTATAATTTGTTGGATCGCTTGTGAAGTTGGATTTTAAAAATGTAAGTCATAGAGGTTGAAGTTTACACAGGCACAATTGAAGCTTTTAGATACTTTCCACCTGCCCTTTCATTTTGATGCCCTCGTGGGAAAATGACTTGAAGGCAAGAAGATCTGGAGTTGATTACAAATGACAGATTTATCGACTCATAATCTACTAAATGTCTTATGTGAAATCAGAGCTATAAAATATGAAGTTCAGAGTAGCAGCTGAATTCATTTAATCACTCTCAAACTGCATACGGATGGACTACGTACATATGAATATTTTTTTCTGTATTTTAGTGCTTTAAATCTCTCCCTTCTAACCATTTATTTTCTTGGATAATGCTGGGCATAAGCGTACTGCAAATCAATACATGAGTCTCTTTCCAGATATTTTTTCCTGCCCTCAGATATTTTTAGATTTTAATTTGTGGGGAGGGAATCATTGCTCTTATTTCACCTAGAAAACAGATTCAACTTGTCCATTTCCTAGTTGAGCTCTAAGATTATTAAAGGGGTTAAGAATTAGTTGGTGATTGACAGTTGTAAACTATTATATATGAAATGGACAAACAATAGTGTCCTACTGTGTAGAACAGAGAACTATATTCAATACCCTACAATAAACCATAATGGAAAAAATATAAAAAAGAGCATAGATATGAATTAGGTTGGTCAAAACATTTGTGTGTGTTTGTCTATAACATCTTACTAAAAAACCCAAACAAAATTTTTGGCCAAAACAATATAACTGAATCATGTTGCTGTAGAGCAGAAATTAATACAATGTTGTAAATCAACTTACTTCAATAATGAAAAACATCTAAATTCATTTGAAAATGACAGTACTTTTCTTAAAATAGAACAAATAGTAAAAGAGACAATAAGAAAGTATATTAACAGCTACTTTAATGTGATTTTAGTTTATCTGATTAAAAATAAACTGGAAATAACTGTTTAGTTAAAAAAGTCAATGTCTTTAGATTAAAATGATGTCTGACTTAGTGGATATTGTTAGTAGGTTTCTGCTATAAGCCTCAACGTGGTAGAGAACATGCAAACATAGGAGTTCAATTAGAATATGCCAATTTAAATGAAAAGTATTATTTTTGTAGTTTAAACCCTGTATATATCATACAAAATCATCAACTTATAAAATGAGCTATACATTTGGAACTTGGAAGACTGAAAAGTCATATACAGTTTCCTCATCCAAACCAGGAGGGGCTATTGGTTTACATTTCAGAAGGGAGACAGATCAAATGAGAGTCCTATATTGAAAACTATATGAGGGTCATTTTTTCAACGACAGAGTTGTAGACTATGTCCAGTGCTTTAATTCACACCTACAAATACCTCATTTGGTTTCCTGACCATTGATGTGACTTTCTTTTCACTTCACAAAGGATGAAGATTAATTAATAAGGAAGTGATTAGCATAGGGAGAGACTTAACAGAACGCCAAAGGCAGGTTAATAATGTGAAATCACTTTTTCATCACCTATTTTGACCATTTGGGACCCAATGAATTAACGACTTACAAACAAGGTACCCTCGCTGTAAAGGATATGAATGTGGCCGTGTCTCATGCATACCTGCATGTCTCTCTCCAGCTGCAGCAGGTGGTACCTGTGCCAGGTGAGAAATGCTGGTCCCTCGTGAGAGAAATCCACTTCACCAAAGCTTTCCTGTCCTGCTCCCAGGAAAGTCTTTTTGACTGAGTAGTAGTGGGTCCAAACAAAGTAGTTATAAATGGAAATGTTCTCAAACTGCGGTGTGTTGCCATCTGGCCCCAGTATTTCTTCTGACCTCCTGGTGGCTATGACAAACTGCGGGTGAACGGTGCGCTTTGCCATATCCAGAGCCCGGACAAAGCGGTGCTTTTCTTCTGTGCTTAAGTCCAGAAGGTTTCTCCTGACTTTAGGGACACAAAATTCACATGTGAAAACATCTGCCCTGTGAGCATGGATAGAGAATACTCAATCATCTTGTAACCCCATGTCCCACTAACCCATGAAAAATAATTTGCATCTGTGCTCACATCATTTTATACTTTAAAAAATATCCCTTGCTAAAATCCCTTCTTCAGGTCTGCTTTCTCTCTCTGATCTCCTCCCTGTTTGTCCAACTTACTCTATATAGAGTAAGAGCTTTCCTTAATCTTACCATGGACTTTATGATTCTATGATCCTGTTGTAGATTTCTGCTCACTATTTGCATATTTCTTGTAATTTTCTACCTTTTAATACCATAAATTTTGCAAAAATATAGTATGTGGTTTAGCATAGTGGTTAGGACCAGAGTCTAATTCTGTTACTTGGCACATATTTCTCTAAGCATCAGTTTTTCATCTGTAAAGTATGTGTAGAAATACCTGCTTTATAGAGTTGTAATGATTAAAGAGGACGTGTGTAAAAAGCACTTGGACCAGAGCCTGGTTCATAATAAAGACTCATCATAGACATAGAGAACAAATTTATGACTACCAAAGGGGGAGGTGGGAGGGATAAATTAGGAATTTGGGACTAACATGTACACACTACTGTATATGAAATAACCAACAAATATATACTGTATAGCATGGGGAACCATACTTAATCTTTTTTAATAACCTATAAGAGAAAAATCTGAAAGAAATAGATATGCATAACTGAATCACTTTGGAGTCCACCTGAAACTAACACAATAATGTAAATTTAAAACAGAAAGCTCAGTAAGGGTTCTGTGAAACTCTTGATCTCATGTTTGGGACAAAGAGAACAATCCAGTATTGCCAGCTGTTACTATTTAAATTTCTGTCATTTATTATTGCTTAGGCTGAAGGCCAGGCTCACCCTGTAGAATGGCTGACCTTGATCATCAGAGTAGGGAATGTCTTTGTGGTCAACAAGGGCTGTGCAAGAAGCTCATGGATTAGAGCTGGACAGATCTCAGTGTGAACTCCAGGTTTCCCACATACCAGTTACATGGAGTTGACCTTTCTGAGCTCCAATATGTATTCACAATTAACATAACTACCTTGCAAAGTTACTGAAAGGTTTAGTCATAAACATCTAGCATTGTTCCTATTATAAAGGGGTTGCTCAACACATCTTTTGAAAGGAAATGTTATTGGTTAGAAGACCTGAGTTTCAACTTCAACTCCTTAAATACATTTCTTAGCTTCTCTAAGCCTCAGTTTTCTCAGCTATGAAAAGTAAGGCTTGAGTTTTACGATTTCTAGGAGTTCTTAAACCTCAACTGATTCAAAGGTCTACAATATTAAATGTGTTGAGTTCCATGCAGGACTGTGCATCCATTTGGTCTCCACTTACCTGTGAGAACCCTCTGGTCACAGGCAGCCCCACCCCAGCCAGGGCGGCAGGTTCCACAGTTGTGTCCTGAAAAATTGCCATTGCAGTGGCATGTCCTGTTGAAGAAGCGTGTGGGCCAGCCCTCTCGGTCATCTCTGCCATCGTGCGGGTAGTGGTGGCTGTGGGGCCGGGAGTCGGCTATCACCACCTCACATCTGCCCCTCCCTGATGAGAAGCCGCAGGGATCAGACCTGGGCCCAGACAGTGGGGACAGGTCTGGGCAACACACGCCATTCCTCAAAGCCTCAATGGTAGCACACTCTCTTGGGAACTGAGCCCAAGCCTGCTGGAAAAAAAGCAGGACCAGGAACATGTAACCCAGAGAGAGGAGTGTAGGAGATTTCATACTGCTTGAAGCAAGAATGCAGGACAGCTTCTGGTTTGTAGCCCTTCGTGTAGAGGCTGAGGCACATAGATAAAAATCAAGCTGAAAAGAAAATAGCAAAATGAAATTATGCAAGTTTTTTTTTGTACCATTATAAATGGCATGAGGCCCTTCCCAACCCACCTTCAAAATGCTTTTCATGTCTGTAAGATGACATTACAGAAATGGAAAAATAGTAATTTACCTTTAAAAATTTAACAGATATAGTATCTATGTAATTAAATCTCCTGTCCTAGTCATTTAATTTTCTTCATTTTAATTTCTATTTATATAAAAAGTACTTCTCATGGATGTCATTTATCAGAAATACTCATTAACAGGTCAGCACCATTAATTACATTTATCCATGGAACTGAAAGAAGAATTGGGGGCAGATTTGTAGCAAGTTAGTTTCCAGGACTTCAAGTCCCCCATATTCTCATGGAGTTTTGGTGGGAATCCACCCACTCCCCGTAGAGTTTCTCTCCAGTACCTTGAACTCCTGAAGGCATTCTCTGCTGGACCTCGCTTAGAGCTGAGTGTTTTATATTTGCTTGTTCCCTGATGTCAGAACTTTTAATTGCTTGTGGGTTTTCTGTCTGATAGCTAATCCCAAATCAGTGCACCCCAACTGGGAGGGGCCAGTCCTCTTTTCTACCCTTTACTAATCCTTTTTCACTTCAGTGAATTTTTCTGCCTTTTAAGTATTTGGATAGCACATGATTGCCTTCCCACTGATTTCCTTGTGATGCTTAAAGTTTTAAGAAAAGGTCAGAGCCATGAATTTGGAATACAAATCAGAGAAATTAGAGAGCTTTTGTTTTCATTGCAGAATATTTTATTTTTTCCTTTGGCAATGTATCTTTAAAGGATGAAATGAGATTATTTACCTCTTTCTTGGTGATAAACGGCTAGGCTAGTGTTTGTACCTGATGATAGCTTTTGATTATGTTTCATCTTGCAAACAGATACTGCTATTTTTAACGTGTCCAGAGAGAATAATTGTAGTAGAAAAGGCATCAGGTACAATTGCAACAACTCACATGCCATTGCCTGCTGGCATTGACAGTTGGATACTCCAACTCCGTTACCTCCAACAGGTGGGTGTTCATCTCCATCTCCATGGCAAAGGATCCCGGGGTCACTGCTACATGTAATGTTTAGAAAATGACCACTGAATAGTTTACTTTTCCTGCAGTATCTGCAAACAGTCTTAAGTTAATGGCAACTTAGGGTAATAGATCCATGTATTTCAAAAGAAAATTTTTCTCTGGAGTTGAAAACCTCTACATGTGAAATTGGTCTTCAGAATAATCTTTAGTTTGAAATGCATAATTATTATGCAAAAGTTATCAGAATTTGTGATTAGGGTTAGCTGTCTTATTTGACTCTCAGTCATAAAATTGTCCAGAAACCTATATAAAGGACTTGGGCGTAAAGTACAAACAAAAAGCCAAACAAGTCTATGTCTACAAATTAAAATAAAAAGAATAAGGATTTCCTGTTCATAGGCTCTTGTTAAGACCACCAACGTGATTTATTATAGCCGTTAAGCCATGGTTATTAAGATTTATGTTTGTACATCTAAAATGTTATTTTTTAAATTTATTTTTATATTTTGTTATGTATGCAATAGTCTACTAATACAATATTAGGATATTTCCTAAAATGATTGCAAAAATGCTGTCATCATTACGATATAAGTAGGCTTCAGTGACCAGACTTTTTTTCCACTATGTTTTCGAGTGACATACATAGTTGTTGCATGTGGCAGTATTTTATGTTTTTTTAAAGGTCAATGTGATATGTCTTTGTAAGAATATTTTCTCTCTTTTTGTATATATCCATTCTCTTGTTAGTGAACATTTGGATTGTTTTCTTGGATTTTTAATTTAATTTTTTTGTCTTATTACAATGCTTCTATAAAGAGTCTTCAAAATGTTTCTTTTTGAACATATAAGAATTTCTCCTCATAAGTATCTAGGAAGTGGATTCATAGTCATAAGATTCATGAATTTTTATGTTTTAAATTGTTTTCCAAAGTGGTTGTATCAATTTATCCCACCAGAGTGCTTAATATTGGTTCACGAACTTGCTAACACTTGGTAATAATAGATTTAATTGACATATATGGATAGAGATAATTCATTCATCTTAATGACTAATATGTTTTAATACTATTCTTGTGATTTGATCCCTTCTGTTTATTTGATTGTAAATTTTTTTCATGTGTAGTGCCGATTTTTTGTATGTATATTTGACTTTTTTTTTTTTTTACAATATATTAACCTTTTTATTTTGTATTGGAGTATAGCTGATTAACAATGTTGTGTTAGTTTCAGGTTGGAGAAGGCGATGGCACCCCACTCCAGTACTCTTACCTGGAGAATCCCAGGGACGGGGGAGCCTGGTGGGCTGCCCTCTCTGGGGTCGCACAGAGTCGGACACAACTGAAGCGACTTAGCAGCAGCAGCTAGTTTCAGGTGGACAGCAAAGGGACTCAGCCATGCATATACATGTATCCACTCTTTCCCAATCTTGCCTCCCATCCAGGCTGCCACATAACACTGAGCAGCGTTCACTGTGCTATACAGTAGGTTGCCCATTGTTTATATTTTCTATCTTTTTGCTGTATAGGACTTTTTAAAATGTATTCTGGCTTCCCAATCTTCTGTCAGATAACTATATTGAAAATATCATATTCTAATTTATGGCTTTGGTTTTGCATTCTTGACACAGTTTGCTGATGATTAGTAGTTTTTTCATTTTAATGTCTTTGTGTCAGTCTTTTACTTTGTTAATAGCTTCCATATCTTGTTTAAGAAATCCTTCCCCTTGTATAAGCAATGAACTATTTTTTGATATTGTCTTCAGCATTACAAATTTAAATATTACTTTTCACATTTCAGTCTTTAAACGCATATGGAATTGGGTCTTCTGCATTATGTGAATAAGAATCTCAGTTAAATTTTTATTTCACACCAAAACTCAGTTTTTTTCTAAGTACCATTACAGACAAGTCTGTCCTTTCCCAATCATCTGCAGTATCACTCTTTCCAGTTTTCATTTATGAATGGACTTATATCTACCATTGCTGTTCTGTTCTGTAGGTGAGTTTGACTATCCCTGTGTCAGTGCTATATATTTTAAAAAATCCAGTCACATCATAGGTCAGGAACCAATGTCAAAATACATGTGGAATACTTCTTGGCTCCCTGCAGAAATTATTTCTAAGATTTCTTTAATGGAAGCTAAGTTTTATACAATAATTTTGCATTATAAGGTTATCAGATGCACACTATTATGTATAGAATAGATAGATAGCAAGGTCCTACTATATAGCACTTGAAACTATATTTATTAACACCCTGTAAGAAACCATACAGGGCTTCCCAGGTGGCTCAGTGGTAAAGAGTCCACCTGCCAATGCAGGAGACATGGGTAGAATCCCTGGGTCAGGAAGATCCCCTGGAGAAGAAAAGGGCAACCCATTCCAGTATTCTTGCCTGGGAAATCCCATGGCAAGCTATAGTCTATGGGGTTGCAAAAAAGTCAAACATGACTTAGTGACTAAGCAGCAGCAGCAGCAGCAGCAATAAACTATACAGAAAAAGGAACAGAAAAAAGAATTGGGCTATTCAGAAATACACACATGAGCAAGATATAAAGACTTATTAGTAACCAACATTAGTGTACATTCATATATTCAAAGCTGATATGAAGCTTGTATCTCAAGAAAAAGGGCTAGTCCTCCCATCCTAATGTTTCCTTTGAAGTCTTACAATTGTCATTTATAAAAGATGGAATCAAAAAGCTAAACGATGTAGACCAAGAATTTAGGTTAAGTTGTGGAGAAAAAGAGTTTCAGAATGCCTTTGTTTTTCCAGAAATATTTTTGATGTATGTTAATATATTTAGTGATCATTTGTGGTAAACGGTATTGAATATGTTCATTGTTCAATTGGATTACATGTTATTAAATTATATGCTTAGTTATACTAAGCTTAGTATAATAGCTAGAATACCAAAGGCATTAAGGCAACTCAAAGTCATCTGTTAGGCTGGTCATGTGGCTTTGCCTCATGGAGAAGCTTAAATTCTGTGAAAGCAAAGAGGAAGAATATTAGGGTTGTGTTTTTGTGTCACTGAGCAGAGATTCAGTCAAACATAACATTGCTATTTTAGAATATTTCAAGTTGACATCTCAGACAATGTAGTTTCTGATCAAGTGTGCCATTAATTTCTTAATTGAGTTTTCTAAACTCCAAGACGACAGAGGATGGGATGGTTGGATGGCATCACTGACTCAATGGACATGAGTTTTTGTTGGCTCCAGGAGTTGGTGATGGACAGGGAGGCCTGGAGTGCTGAGGTTCATGGGGTCGCAAAGAGTTGGACATGACTGAGCAACTGAACTGAACTGAGCACAGTACTGCAATTACTAGTGTTGGGGTAGTTAACAATAACATGATTTCTGTATAGTGGAATTCTCTCTTGCTAAGTTTATATTAACACCAAGTGTTTCTTTTACTGATGATTTCTGTTCTGCTTGTACAGATGGCCTTGTAAGAGTTCCCTACAAAGAAATTTTTAAATACATACATATGTATTAGGTGTTTAAGTCAAAATAATAAAAAAATACTTGTTTTAGGGGTGGAATTAAGTAGTGCATTTGTTATGTAGTTAAATTAATTAACTACTCATTTCCAAATATTATATCTGCACAATAAGATTTGTAAAAGGTAAAGTTTCCATTATTTTGTGATTTCTAAACATATCTCTATGGTCATCATCATGACCATATCCTCTTACTTGGCATTTACTGTGTGCTAGGCGCCCAAACAGGGTTGATACGCTGAAAAAAACAGGGTCTATAGCCACTATACTCCAAGTCTTTATGAAACAGTTAACTATATGTGTAATGAGCATATTGACTCACTTCTTACATTTTTAACCATGGTTTGGAATTATATAGAAATGAAGAAAATATCAAACCTGTGTAATTGCTCAATAACATTGATCTACTTTCTCCTTGAACTTCTATAATAATATCCATAGTATAAAGCATAGGAATAGTGATAGATTGTTCTAGCAGAACAAATATTTAAGAAGCTATAAACATTCTACAGTGAAGAAAGTCTTAATACAAAATGAATACTCAACCATTTGTTTTCTTATTTACTTGAAATACTTAATGTATCAGATATAATTTTAATTTATAAGTATAATATTGTGATGTTACATGATCAATATACATTATATAAAGCATTATACTTAAATATATATGTACATATAGAGATATTATATAATAGTATATAAATGTATATGTGTATATATGTATGTGTGTGAAAGTAGCTGTTATCATTTCCTACAACATTCCACTGGCTAGAACTTAATCATTTAGCCTTACACTATTATCAAGGAAATCTGTATATGTGTCAAGAAGCAACAGTTAGAACTGGACATGGAACAACAGACTGGTTCCAAATTGGAAAAGGAGTACGTCAAGGCTGTATATTGTCACCCTGCTTATTTAACTTATATGTGGAGTACATCATGTGAAATGCCAGGCTGGATGAAGCACAAGCTGAAGTCAAGATTGCCAGGAGAAATATCAATAACCTCAGATATGCAGATGACACCACCCTTATGGCAGGAAGTGAAGAAGAACTGAAGAGCCTCTTGATGAAAGTGAAAGAAGAGAATGAAAAAACTGGCTTAAAATTAAACATTCAGAAAAGTAAGATCATGACATCTGGTACCATCACTTCATGACAAATAGGTGAGGAAACAATGGAAACAGAGACTTTACTTTTTGGGCTCCAAAATCACTGCAGATGTTGACTGCAGCCATTAAATTAAAAGATGCTTTCTCCTTGGAAGAAAAGCTATGATCAACCTAGACAGCATGCTAAAAAGCAGAGGCATCACTTTGCCAACAAAGGTCCGTCTAGTTAAAGCTATGGTTTTTCTAGTTATGCGTGGATGTGAGAGTTGAACCATAAAGCAAGCTGAATGCCAAAGAATCGATGCTTTTGAACTGTGGTTTTGGAAAAGACTCTTGAGAGTCCTGTGGAATGCAAGGAGATCCAACCAGTCAATCCTTTTAAAGGCAGTCAGTCCATAATATTCATTGGAAGGACTGATGCTGAAGCTGAAACTCCAATACTTTGGCCACCTGATGTGAAGAACTGACTCTTTGGAAGAAAAGAGAATCTGAACTGAACTGATTAGCAGGGAAGCTGGGAAATGTCAGCTAGCTATAGCCCAAGGAAAAAGAGTAAATAGAGTTGATGATCAACATAGCCAACGTGACAATTATCAGTATGTACTTATTTTTTTACGTCTAATATAGAAGCATACAAATCTCATGTATAAGAATGATCATGTTAAAACATTTTGAATGAAGATCTGTGAAATACTATACAATATTGAATTTTTTGAAAAGTTCTTATGTTAAAATTAATCTTTGAAATATGCAGATAGAAAAATGAGGATCTTGAAAAATAAATCATTTTCAAATTTACTAATAAAATAGAATGACATCTACATGTAGTAATTAATTGAGGAATATCAACTAGTTTTGATCTATCAAGCTAGTTATTTGTTTATATTTCAAATAAATGTTCTTCATCAAATTAGCTTATATAATTTTCTGATTTATAGATAGGTAAAGTGAGACATTTAAGAGGTTAAAATTAGGGAATCCAGAGAGATAAATGAAAAGCGTGATAACACAGAAAGACTTTGTGTACATGTATGATTACTGCTATTGTATCTTATGATTAGTCTTGAAGTATTTATATGGATTATTACCATTCTTTTTCTCCCCTTTTGCTATATACATGCATGCACATATTTCTTACACTGAAACCTGTAAGGTCCATTTTGTTTGGTTATGTGAAGCAAGTCTAGGTAAGAAGACAAAGCTTTTGTTTGTTTTTCTTTTTTCAACTATGAGACATTTGAAGAGACATCTGGTTTTGTTGCTACTCTTTTAAAGATAACTCCTAACTTTTTAGAGAACGTTCCAGAAGTCATGCGATGGTAGAGCCTCCCCTGTCCTTTCTATTTTTTCCCTAGAATCACATTTTACCCTCTCCTTTCTCTCTCCTCCATTTGATAATCCAAGGGGCCTGGACATCAGAAATTACTCCAAAAAGGGATGGAATGAGGAAGTTGTGAGCACTGAAATGCAGGCTTCAGCAATATGTGAACCGTGAACTTCCTGATGTTCAAGCTGGTTTTAGAAAAGGCAGAGGAACCAGACATCAAATTGCCAACATCCACTGGATCACAGAAAAAGCAAAAGAGTTCCAGAAAAACATCTATTTCTGCTTTATTGACTATGCCAAAGCCTTTGAGTGTGTAGATCACAATAAACTGTGGAAAATTCTGAAAGAGATGGGAAAAGCAGACCACCTGGTCTGCCTCTTGAGAAATTTGTATGCAGGTCAGGAAGCAACAATTAGAACTGCACATGGAACAACAGACTGGTTCCAAATAGGAAAAGGAGTACGTCAAGGCTGTATATTGTCACCCTGTTTATTTAACTTATATGCAGAGTACATCATGAGAAACGCTGGACTGGAAGAAACACAAGTTGGAATCAAGATTGCTGGGAGAAATATCAATAACCTCAGATATTCAGATGACACCACCCTTATGGCAGAAAGTGAAGAGGAACTAAAAAGCCTCTTGATGAAAGTGAAAGTGGAGAGTGAAAAAGTTGGCTTAAAGCTCAACATTCAGAAAACGAAGATCATGGCATCTGGTCCCATCACTTCATGGGAAATAGATGGGGAAACAGTGTAAACAGTGTCAGACTTTATTTTTCTGGGCTCCAAAATCACTGCAGATGGTGACTGCAGCCATGAAATTAAAAGACGCTTCCTCCTTGGAAGGAAAGTTATGACCAACCTAGATAGCATATTCAGAAGCAGAGACATTACTTTGCCAACAAAGGTTCGCCTAGTGAAGGCTATGGTCTTTCCTGTGGTCATATATGGAAGTGAGAGCTGGACTTTGAAGAAGGCTGAGTGCCGAAGAATTGATGCTTTTGAAGTGTGGTGTTGGAGAAGACTCTTGAGAGTCCCTTGGACTGCAAGGAGATCCACCTAGTCCATTCTGAAGGAGATCAGCCCTGGGATTTCTTTGGAAGGAATGATGCTAAAGCTGAAACTCCAGTATTTTGGCCACCTCATGCGAAGAGTTGACTCATTGGAGAAGACTCTGATGCTGGGAGGGATTGGGGGCAGGAGGAGAAGGGGACGGAGGAGGCTGAGATGGCTGGATGGCATAACTGACTCAATGGATATGAGTCTGAGTGACCTCCGGGAGTTGGTTATGGACAGGGAGGCCTGGGGTGCTGTGATTCATGGGGTCGCAAAGAGTCGGACATGACTGAGCAACTGATCTGACCTGATCTGATGTAGAGGGCAGCAGGGGAAGGATGTGGACGTGGAGGGTCCTGCAAGGTGACTACAAAGGACTATGTTAGGAGAGTGAGCATCTGTGTGGGAGGTGGTGCTCAGGGACACGTTGAAGACTAGATGAAGGATTATCCATCATTGGTACCCTGTGGACTCTGCAGGGCTGATAAAGGTCACAACTTTAAATTAAGCAGAGGATTAAAACAAGTTCTGTCTTTAACTGTGTATTTTACCTGTTACAGCTTTTAGCTGAGAACACTCTACCAACCTAACCTCTCACATTAGAGTCACAGCACAAGTTTACAAGTGCTATTGGTAATATAAATGAACTGCACATGATTGTTCTGGAACATTTAGTATGAGGGAGTGAGAGGAAACAGTATTCCCTGGGCAGAAATTCACATCCATGTAGAAAAGTGGAAGAAAATAACATTATTTTGGGTCACAATAAGAAAGTGAGGCATGTAGGTTGGCATGCTATTTATTATAAATGTTCTTGTGCCTGTTTATTCATATCTATTTCTTTCAGCACCTAAAAATTCTTGAGACCTACAAAAAGTTCTTGTTAATGTCAACAGTGGCTTCTTACCTTTGTAAAATAAAAGAATCCTTAAGTATGACTTTATCTGTTGATATAGACTGTAAAGGAAAAGCATTTTATTTTTAATAAGGGATGAACTATTAGCACTTCTTATTTTATAGTGTCTATCTTTCAAGGGATCATTAATTTCTATTTTTCAACTTTTATGCTTGCTTTTTGCTTATTTTATAACAACTCTTCATCTAGACTGTTGATAATAAAGATACATGTCAATTAATCATTCATGATGAACCCTTTTGTCTCCATGGACATAAAAATGGGTAGGAACTCATACTCACAAATAACTTACAATATTCGATACAAATGTGTGGCATATCTTTCATTTAATCCTCACACAAACTTTATAAGGCAGATATGTTTATTCACAGAGGTTCATAAAACAAAAATGATTTGCTCATGTTTATATACCAGTAAATAAGCAATCTGGGCTCGAATGTGGTTTTTTAGTACCATATCCAGAAGTATTTCCAGGACATTACAACTGATTGTGGTTGTTACTATACAGTTTGAAATAAAAATTACAGTTGTAGGCAGAGTACAGGGATAGAGTAAGCAGAGAGGGAATTATAAAAAGCAGTGAACTGATGTCCGTGGAACTGAGAAATTGGTTAATAGAAGATGTGTTTCATTTATAAGCTGTGTTAATGACTTGTATTAACCAGTATAGATGATAACCTTTTAATATCAAGCTCCTGTTTAACCCTGGGGTAATGTTCCAGGTGCTATGAGTCTCCTTTTAGTCAGTGGTTATTATTAAATCATTTCCTATAATTTGAAATGAGTTCTAGTAGTAGGTTATTTTCTTATTCAGAATTATAAGTAGGTCAGTAAAAAATAGAGCTCTTTATTCTTTCTGAAGTAGTCAGTGATTTCCCTCCAGAATGCACAAAAGGTTTTAATGAACAAAATAGAAACCCGATGAGAAGGAAAATTAAGCCCAGATACTAATTAGTGGGAAAGATCAAATGGAAAGCAAACAAAACTTTTCTTTTGAATAAGTGAAGCATAGAAATCCAGTTATAAAACTGTTTATGTTCTCTATTCATAGAACACATATATTCAATATTTCCATTATTATTTTAATCGCCAAATTCAAAAGGGTCCTGAAAACTTTAGGCACTGCCATTGTTGCAATTTATTATCTTTCAGAATATAGTGTGGTACACTAAACACTTTTACCTGACTGGTGGATTTTAAAACGTAGCCCTAAATTGGCCAAAGATATTAAGCATGCTTTTCTTATAATTTGAAATTTTTGACATAAAATTATTCTTTCAAAATAAAAGTGATACATTAGACACAGCAACCAGAATAAAAAGGAAACATTTCTTTTATAGTAAACACCCTCCCTTCCCTTCCCCAACACAACCCTATTGCACTTTTATTCCCATCTTCTGGAGAGTAGCTTCTAAGAAATTGAAAGAAAACTAATTGATTGATTATACATTGTAATTTCCCTTAGTATTCTTAGCTTTTAAAAGTGATCTATTCTTTTCTCAAGTATTTGTTTATTCTTCATTCTTATAATAATTATGCCTTCTCCATTTTTTACCTTATTTTCTACAGTAGTTTTTCTTTGTTGTTTTTCAACAAAGCACAAATATTGACAGTGACAGAGTGGAACAAACTTTAGGAATTGTAAGGACACAGGTTTGAGTTGAACAAATGTAACAAAGATGAAAATCATTAGCAATGAGCCAAGAGTCTCTTGCCACTGGAGGCATTCAAGCTAAGGGTTGATGAAGCACTAGTGACATCCTGGAAGAGATGTTCATGTTAGGAAGAAGTTTGAACCACTGAGTGCTTAGTTAACTTACAGATTCTATCATTGCTTCTAATATTGTGATGACCTTTGTGGTAAAGACTTGTAGGGCTCACTCACACAGGTTCCTGTCTTCTTACAGGTATGTGGGGATTATATTTTGCTGCCCCTTGTAGCTAGGTAGGGCTATATGACAAATTTTGTCTGTGGATCATGCACAGAATTGAAGTGTCACTTCCAGGCTGAAACAGTTAATTGCTTGCACAGTTTTTATGTCCTTCTTACTTGTGCCTGATGATTAGGAAGATGGCCCCATGGCAAAAATGGTAGGGCTACAAGATCCATGCTATCTGGACTACTGAGAACTACATAGAATCTCAAGCACTGCATGAGAGAGAAATACAAGCTTTTAATGTTAGGAGATTGGGCATTTCAACATATTTAGCATGATATATTGGAGAAGGCACTGGCACCCCACTCCAGTACTCTTGCCTGGAAAATCCCATGGACGGAGGAGCCTGGTAAGCTGCAGTCCATGGGGTTGCAAAGAGTTGGATACGACTGAGCAACTTCACTTTCACTTTTCACTTTTGTGCATTGGAGAAGGAAATGGCAACCCATTCCAGTGTTCTTGCCTGGAGAATTCCAGGGACGGCGGAGCCTGGTGGGCTGTCATCTATGGAGTCGCACAGAGTCGGACACGACTGAAGCGACTTAGCAGCAGCAGCAGCATGATATATGCTGAGCCTTATCTTGACTAATAATGTGTCCTAACATTGAAAGGTATGCTTAAGTTTATTTCTGATCTGGCACCTATATGAGGAAACACATTGTCTCATTTAGCTGCCTCAAAAGCTGTGAAGGTAGATATGTCCACTCTCATTTTCCAGACAGGGGAGGAGCAAAGAGGTTAAATCAATAGCCAAAAGTAGTTGGTAGAAAAATTGGAATTCAAACTTTTGGAAGTATTTCCTGGACACTCAGATAAACTTGAATTCCATATAACCACAAATACTTTTTTTTTAATGTATGTTGCATGAAACATGCATATACTAAAAAAAAAAAACCCAAAAAACAAAAACCCAAACTGTTCTTTGTGATATCTAGATTTACTTGAAATCCTGTAAGTTTATTCGCTAAATCTGGCATCCTTTACTTTGAGTCATTAAGGCACATACTGCGTTTATAATTTCATAATCACGGTATATTTTGTATTCTGAAGAGCAGTGCCATTTTTTAACTGAAAGGTTTAAAAAAGGCATTGTTTATTATTTTCCAAAAATGTAGATAATTTTATATGAATAAAACTGATGAATTCATTGCTTCTCAACTGAAATGCAAAGACCCAGCGACCACCATTTGTTCTAAGGCAGCGTATGACAGCAGCAGCAGACTAACCACAGGGCATCCCGCCCTCCCCCGTCCCTGGGTTTGTCTCACTGCAGGACTTTTCCAGTTCTTGTGAATGTTGTTACTGTTGTTTACTCGCTGAGGCCTATCCGCGTCTTTTGCAACACCATAGACTGTAGCCATGTGAATACTGCATTGCATCAAATGGTTAAAAAATTAACACAGTCCTCCTATGAATCCCAAACCTAAAGCTTTGAAGGAGAAAGTCAAGTTTCCTTTTTGGTTCCCTGACGTAGAGAAAGATTTAACTATTTGTAAATTTCTCCAGCTTTCTAGAAGTTGAGAGAGACATCAGAATTAGGTTATTATTATTTCTTGGTTTTCTAAGATGAAGCATTTGAAATTTATAATTCAGAAAACTCAGACAACAATGCTTGTGATTTGTCAGTGACTTGCTGCTGGATTTTTCATATGACTTTTAGAGTAAGAGCATGCTTTCAGGCATAAATAGTTTGCATTCCTTTCTCTCTCTCTCTTTTTTTTTTAATTATAACTCATATGATCTTGGAATAAACCCCATGTTTGGAGGTTGAGATTCAACCTTTGATTAGTTAAGCATCTGAGTCTGGCCAAATAATTGTGTCTTTGTTGTGGACAAGTAATAGAAGCAGCTTTCTCTGTCTTCCTTTTGCATTTCAGCTGCCATGGAGTTATTAAACTCCATCTTTGGGTCTGACTCTGGGTAACAGACCAGCATACACACACAGACAAATGAGACCCACCCCCTATTCTCAAGGAGTTCACACCATTTTAAAAAACATTAAGTGCTAAAATGGAGGTGGAGTGATTGGCTAATGATTTTGGATCATTATTTTAGTCAATAAATTATTGATCATCTTTGTGCCAGGCACTGTGAATACAAGGGATACAGATATGCTTGATGCAAAAGTGGTCCTGGGTCAAGAAGCTTGCGTTCTAGCCAAAAAACCAGGATAAGCAGACACACACCAGCACATGCACATACAGAACAATTACCAAATAAATGCGAAGCCCTGACATTTAAACTAACAGACATATAAATTAAAAACATTAGAAGTAGTGATATATGATATGAAGGAAATGGACACAGGGTTGGAAACACGGGAACAAGGCTAACAGTGGGGAGCTGGGAAACATACTTTATTTTAAATGAGGAGATGTGACCAGGTGGAGTTAAATATAAAAAATGTTAAAACACTGCTTAAGATAGTGTGTACCCTTAGACAGAATTTGAAATTATATCCTTCCTCTATCATCTGTAACATGTAATTAATTTCCTGTCATTTTTCATTTCCATTATTCAGAGAGGAAATACATACTTGCATTTACTTGACCCAACTTCTCTGACTCACCGAATGATACATACATGGTTACACACAGAGCTGATAGCTGCTATACAAGTTGTTATTAGTTGTTAAAATATTGAAATACTTTGCCATAAATAGGCAAATCATTTCCCATATTCCAGTCCCATTATAGCTCCTTTCTCAGCAAGCTTCATACCTTATCATGTTCCAACTGTTAAGTACAGGGTTCAAGGCAGGTGCCATAGAACTTTGCTTTTTATATCTGCCCAACTGATTCATGTATTTCTCTTACTTAAAAAAATATTTTGAATATTACCCTTGATTTCATCTAATCATTATCCAAAATAATTAATCTAAAATGGAATACTGAAGTTGACCTCTTTACAGAGATTCCTGAAAGGCAAAATAAGGAACATTTGGAGTCACAGATAATGGTTATATAATCATGTTGTTGCAAAATTACAGTGAATTTCCTCCAAAACTCTTAAACATCAGGATTTTATATTCACTGACTTAACTTATTAATATTGATAGTTTCAGTTCTTCTGCTGCTTAGTGCTAGAGACACAATCTGAATCTTTTTGACTTTCTACATTAATTTGCCTTTATATGTTTTTACATCTCCTATTCTTAACTAAATGACATTTATCAATATCATAAAAATGAATTCAACATTAAGAAAATTCAGAAAGCAATATTTGTGATTTGTCAGTGACCTGTTAGCAGAATTTTCATGTGACTTTTAAAAATTATGACCATACTTTCAAGCAGAAATGGTTTGTAAAAGGTATGATTTGTTTTTGAAATAATAACTTTTATTAGCTTTTTAATTTATTTCCCTCTTCTCTCTCATTTGAGTCAACCAGGCTTCTGGGAATCTATATTTGAACAGTAAGAATAACATGAAAAAGACTGTTTCAGAAATTCAAAGCCAATTGAAGAAATTCTGTTTGATTTACTGACAAGAAAGGAAAGAGAGGGTATCTTTTCAAAGTTGATGCTGAAACTTTATTGGGTCAGTGAATGAGATAGGGGTTGGGGTGAGTGAAGGTATGTTGGGAGGGATTGTCCAGGGAATAATGCAACCCAGGAAGTGCTCTGTGGTAAAGAAACAGGGAGGGTGCCAACCTGTACAAGTGTTGGTAGCATGGTGCACCTCAGGAGATGAGACTTGAATCACAGGATCCTAACGTGAAAGTCACTCAGTTGTGTCTGACTCTTTGCAACCCCATGGACTATACACTCCATGGAACTCTCCAGGCCAGAATACTGAAGTGGTGGCCTTTTCCTTGTCCAGGTGATCTTCCCAACCCAGGAGTTGAACAGGGGTCTCCTGCCTTGCAGGTGGATTCTTTACCAACTGAGCTATCAGGGAAGCCCCCACAGGATCCTACCCCAAAGTGATATTCCTTTATCAAATATGTGGCAAGAAATGGAGAGCCACTGGATTTTGAGTGGTTGCTCTGGACTTGGAGATGAGGTTGCCAGCAATTACCAGGATACACTGAATATTATCATTCCTTCTCATAATTTCTTGTGTCATTTTAAGTTTGAGTCTTATACCCTTGGATGAGGGACAGATTCCCATTACTCATAGGGATTTCTCATATCTCAGTGAGGAAGGGGTTGATATAAGATAAATAAAATAGTGTTTCTTTCGCACCTGAGTCTGTGGCCCAAGACCTTCAACAGGCATAATGGAAAACACCATATTCTAAGGGGGAAACACATTTTATTTGGTTGGACCAGAGTTGGGAAAAGTGAAAGCATGTGTTTATAGACCAAGCTTGCAC
Source organism: Tragelaphus eurycerus (assembly GCA_935064755.1). Lineage (NCBI taxonomy): Eukaryota > Metazoa > Chordata > Mammalia > Artiodactyla > Bovidae > Tragelaphus > Tragelaphus eurycerus. The sequence goes on from CAKXYN010000015.1 coordinate 4,721,088, forward strand.
TTCTTGTTTTCCCTAGCCCTCATCCCTCAATTGTGTCTTCACCCTCCTGCCTGGCCCAAAATTCACTTTCCAACCCACTTACCCTCTTCTGTAAACAAAAACAGAGATCTTTAGGCTCTCTGAGTTTTTAAAGACCAAACTTGGGTCTTTGGAAATTAATTCTTCCCCAAAACATATTCAGCAAATCATAATTTGTTTAATTTTTAAATTTATGATCTACCTTTTTATTAAGATTTTAATAAGCTTGCAAGAAATACATATACACAGCGAATATTGAGATTTAAATAATAAGTTGACAAGATTAGAGAACACAGAAATCGGAATAGAAGATCAGCATGGGAGAAACTAAGAATGCATATGCTTATATATGTGTAAATCATAGATTTCTAAAGAGTTGACAGCATTACAGAATGACTGTTCATTGAAAAACAAGAAACAGATCATGCTGCCCTCTGTTTAAGACCCTTGAAGGGCTTCCTTGCACATATGGAATAAAGCCTTAAGTACCTCTTCATGCTACAGTACCAGCACTATCAATTTCTGTCCAGGTCTCTGAGTTACCTGACAGCGCACTAAGTCTAATACTCTTGCAGCCTTCTTCTCTTCCTATTTCTCATCAGCAGTCAAGATCCTTGCCTTTTTTTTTTTTTTTTTTGTCCTTGCTGTTCTATTTGTTTAGATGCTCTGATCCCAGCACTTTGGCAGGTGTCCTGAATCAGTAAAAATTCAACTCAGTGTTGTCAATTAATTTAATATCATTCATAACATTATCTCTATTGAAAGTATTTTTCTCATGTATTTTGTTGCTTGTTTGTTTTATGTCTTTTCTTTCCAGTCTCCATGCCCACAAGAATAAATGTTCCACAAGAATATGTCATGTTCAATGTTTCCTTTCCAGTACCTGGAACATAATAACTTCTGAAATAAAATGTACAAATATGATAAGTAAAAATTGAATAAATAAGTAAGTGAATTCTGAGTTTCCAACCAATAGAAGGGGAAAGAAGAATATGATCAGTTATATACTTTTCACTATCTAATGAAAAAAGGTTGTCCTGATTAGAAATTAAAATCTTTTTGTCAATAATAATGAAGGGATTTCACTGATGGAGTGTCATAATGGAAGAAACACATTGTATTTTATAATGTCCTAAAAATATCCTGGAGGCCTTCTTAAAAATATTTTTTAATGACACATTATATTTTAAAATTATTACTAAGCTCATTTTGATAAGCTTTTGTTTAGGATTTTATGTTTTTCTTGATGAGAAAGAATAGCCTCTAATTTGCTTCTTTGTACATCCTGGCAGGTTTTGGTGTCAGTGTCATTCCAGATTCAAAGTATGAGTTCAAAAGGTTTTCCTTTTCTTATGATCTGGACAACTTAATGAAGATTGGTGTTAGTTTTTCTTAAATTCTTGGAAAAATTTTGTTGAATTTGGGGCTTTATTTGTGGCTGTACTGAGTGCCGAAGAATTGATGCTTTTGAAGTGTGGTGTTGGAGAAGACTCTTGAGAGTCCCTTGGACTGCAAGGAGATCCAACCAGTCCATTGTAAAGGAGATCAGCCCTGGGATTTCTTTGGAAGGAATGATGCTAAAGCTGAAACTCCAGTATTTTGGCCACCTCATGCGAAGAGTTGACTCATTGGAGAAGACTCTGATGCTGGGAGGGATTGAGGGCAGGAGGAGAAGGGGACAACAGAGGATGAGATGGCTGGATGGCATCACTGACTCGATGGATGTGAGTCTGAGTGACCTCCGGGAGTTGGTGATGGACAGGGAGGCCTGGCGCGCTGTGATTCATGGGGTCGCAAAGAGTAGGACACGACTGAGCGACTGATCTGATCTGATACTAAAACCTGTTCTAACAGTGCTGAGCATCTTATCATGGGACTTTTGACCATCTCTGTTTCTTTTTTAGACAAATATTTGTTTAGGTCTTCTGCCCCTTTTTGAGGCACTTCTCAGGTGATGCTAGTGGTAAAGAATCCACCTGCCAATTCAGGAAATGCAACAGACGTGAAGTCAATCTCTGTGTTGAGAAGATCTCCTGGAGTAGGAAATGGCCATCTGCTCCAGTATTCTTGCCTGGAACATTCCATGGACACAGGAACCTGATGGGCTACCGTCAATGGGGTTGCAAAGACTCAGACATGACTTAGTGACAAAAGAGCAACAATACAATAGAATAAGAAACTTAGAAAATGCTATGATTTAGTGATGAACCTCTGCATAATTCCATGTTTGAATAATCATAAATATATAGTTGCGTGGTGCTGGAGCAGTGTCTGTGTGGCACTGGAGCAACTTTAAGGAGATACTCCATGTCCATGGATAAAGCAGAAGCCCCAGCAAGGCAGTAGGAGGGGCAAAATCACATAATCAAACCCCATACTTGCCAGAGATGCTCAGAGAGTTCAAACAAACCTTGCGTGCAGCAGGACCCAGAGACCCCACAGAGACTGAGACAGAACTGTATGTGTCTCCTGTGGAGGTACAGGTCGGCAGTGGACTGCTGCAGGGACAGGGGCTCTGGGTCCAGTAGACCTGGGTATGGCATAAGCCCTCTTGGAGGAGGTTGCCATTAACCCCACCATAGAGCCATGATAACTAACACAGTACTGGGAAATAGACTCTTGGAGGTCATAAACAAAACCTTGTGTGCATCAGGACCCCAGAGAAAGGAGTAGTGACCCCACAAGAGACTGACCCAGACTTGCCCATGAGTATCCAGGAGACCCTGGTGGAGGTGTGGGTTGGTGGTGGACTGCTGCAGGGTTGGGGGCACTGCATGCCGCAGTGCATGCCTGGGACCTTTTGAAGGAGGCCACTATATCCAGTAGTTCTACCATAGATCGGCCTCGGGTCAAATCTATGGGAACACAGGGAGGGAACACAACCCAACCAACAAAAGAAAATTGGATTAAAGTATTACTGAGCATGGCCCCGCCAATCAGAACAAGACCCAGTTTCCCCCTCAGTCAGTCTCGCCCATCAGGAAGCTTCCCTAAGCCTCTTATCCTTCTCCATCAGAGGACAGACAGAGTGAAAACCACAGTCACAGAAAACTAACCAATCTGATCACATGGACCACAGCCTTGTCTAATTCAAAGATGCTATGAACCATGCCTTGTAGGGCCACCCAAGACAGACGGGTCATGGTGGAGTGTTCTGACAAAACGTGGTCCACTGGAGAAGGGAATGGCAAACCACTTCAGTATTCTTGCCTTGAGAACCCCATGAACAGTATGAAAAGGCAAAAAGATAGGACACTGAAGGATGAACTCCCCAGGTCGGTAGGTGCCCAATATGCTACAGGAGATAAGTGGAGAAATAATTCCAGAAAGAATGAAGACATGGAGCCAAAGCAAAAACAACACCCAGTTGTGGATGTGACTGGTGATGGAAGTAAAGTCTGATGCTCTAAAGAGTAGTACTTCCTAGGAATCTGGAATGTTAGATACATGAATCAAGGTAAATTGAATGTGGTCAAACAGGAGATGGCAAGAGTGAATGTTGACATTTTAGGAATCAGCGAACTAAAATGGACCGGAATGGGTGAATTTAATTCAGATGACCATTATATCTACTACTGCGGGCAGGAATCCCTTAGAAGAAATGGAGTAGCCCATAGAGTCAACAAAAGAGTCTGAAATGCACTACTTGGATGCAGTCTCAAAAATGACAGAATGATCTCTGTTTGTTTCCAAGGCAAACCATTCAATATCACGGTAATCCAAGTCTATGCCCCGACCAGTAATGCTGAAAAACCTGAAGTTGAATGGTTCTATGAAGACCTACAAGACCTTCTAGAATTAAAACCCAAAAAAGATGTCCTGTTCATTATAGGAGACTGGAATGCAAAAGGAGAAAGCGAAGAAATACCTGGAGTGGCAGGCAAATTTGCCCTTGGTGTACAGAATGAATCAGGGCAAAGGCTAACAGAATTTGACAAGAGATCACACTGGTCATAGCAAACACCCTGTTCCAACAACACAAGAGAAGACTCTACACATGGACATCACCAGATGGTCAATACTGAAATTAGATTAATTATATTCTTTGCAGCCAGAGATGGAGAAGCTCTATACAGTCAGGAAAAACAAGACCAGAAGCTGACTGTGGCACATCATGACCTCCTTATTGCAAAATTCAGACTTAAATTGAAGAAAGTGGGGAAAAGCACTAGACCATTCAGGTACGACCTAAATCAAATTCCTTACGATTGTGCAGTGGACGTGAAAAATAGATTCAAGGGATTAAATCTGATAGACAGAATGCCTGAAGAACTCTGGACTGAGGTTTGTGATATTGTACAGGAGGTAGTGATCAGGACCATCCCCAAGAAAAAGAAATGCAAAAAGGCAAAATGGTTGTCTGAGGAGGCCTTACAAATAGCTGTGAAAAGAAGAGAAATGAAAGGCAGAGGAGAAAAGGAAAGATATACCCATTTGAATGCAGAGTTCCAAAGAATAGCAAGGAAAAATAAAAAGCCTTCCTCAGTGATCAATGCAAAGAAATAGAGGAAAACAATAGAATGGGAAAGACTAGATATCTCTTCAAGAAAATGAGAGACACCAAGGGAATATTTCATGCAAAGATAGGCACAATGAAGACAGAAATGGTATGAACCTAACAGAAGCAGAAGATATTAAGAAGAGGTGGCAATAATACACAGAAGAACTATACAAAAAAGATCTTTATGACTCAGATAATCATGACAGTATGATCATTCAGCCAGAGCCAGACATCCTGGAATGTGAAGTCAAGTAGGCCTTAAGAAACATCACTACGAACAAAGCCAGTGGAGGTAATGGAATTCCAGTTGTGTTATTTCAAATTCTGAAAGATGATGCTGAGAAAGTGTCACACTCAGTATGACAGCAAATTTGGAAAACTCAGCAGTGGCCACAGGACTGGAAAAGGTCAGTTTTCATTTCAATCCCAAAGAAAGGCAATGCCAAAGACTGCTAAAACTACTGCACAATTGCACTCATCTCACACGCTAGTAAAGTAATGCTCAAAATTCTCCAAGCCAGGTCTCAACAGTACATGAACTGTGAAATTCCAGATGCTCAAGCTGGATTTAGAAAAGGCAAAGGAACCAGAAATTAAATTGCCAACATCTTTTGGATCATCGAAAAAGTAGAGAGTTCCAGGAAAACATCTGCTACTGCTACTGCTACTGCTAAGTCACTTCAGTCGTGTCCAACTCTGTGTGACCCCATAGACGGCAGCCCACCAGGCTCCCCCGTCCCTGGGATTCTCCAGGCAAGAACACTGGAGTGGGTTGCCATTTCCTTCTCCAGGAAAACATCTACTTCTGCTTTATTGACTATGCTAAAGCCTTTGACTATGTGGATCACAACAAACTGTGGAAAATTCTTTAAGAGATGGGAATACCAGACCATCTGACCTGCCTCCTGAGAAATCTGTATGCAGGTCAGGAAGCAACAGTTAGAACTCTTCATGGAACAAATAGGGAAAGGAGTACATCAAGGCTATATATTGTTACCCTGCTTATTTAACTTGTATGCAGAGTACATCATGAGAAATGCTGGACTGAATGAAGCACAAGCTAGAATCAAGATTGCTGGGAGAAATCGGTAACCTCAGATACACAGATGACACTCCCCTTATGGCAGAAAGTGAAGAAGAGCTAAAAAGCCTCTTGATGAAAGTGAAAGAAGAGAGTGAAAAAGTTGACTTAAAACTCAGCATTCAGAAAACTAAGATCATGGCATCTTGTCCCATCACTTCATGGCAAATAGATGGGTAAACAATGGAAACAGTGACAGACTTTATTTTGGGGGCTCCAAAATCACTGCAGATGTAATTAAAAGACACTTGCTCCTTGGAAGAAAAGTTATGACCAACCTAGATAGCATATGCAAAAGCAGAGACATTACTTTACCAACAAAGCTCCACCTAGTCAAAGATTTGATTTTTGTATTAGTCATGTATGAATGTGAGATTCGGACTATAAAGAAAGCTGAGCACTTAAGGATTGATGCTTTTGAACTGTGGTGTTGGAGAAAACTCTTGAGAGTCCCTTGGACAGCACAGAGATCCAGCAAGTCCATCCTAAAGGCAATAAGTCCTGAATATTCATTGGAAGGACTGATGCTGAAGCTGAAAGTCCAATACTTTGGCCACCTGATGGGAAAAACTGACTCATTTGTAAAGACCCTGATGCTGGGAATGATTGAAGGTGGGAGGAAAAGGGGACGACAGAGGATGAGATGGTTGGATGGCATGACCGACTCAAGGGACATGAGTTTGAGTAAGCTCTGTTAGTTGGTGATGGACAGGGAAGCCTGTGTACTGCAGTCCATGGGGTTGCAAAGAGTCAAACATGATTGAACTGAACTGAGCTATACATAGTCACAAATAAGTACTTATTTATTTGTTTGTGTGTGCATTCTCAGTTGCATCTGATTCTTTTTGGCCTCGTGGACTGTAGCCCATCAAGATCCCCTGAGTAGGAAATGGCAATCTGCTCCAGTATTCTTTTTTTTAAATTAATTTATTCATTTTAATTTGAGGATAATTACTTTACAATATTGTGGTGAGTTTTGCATACATTGACATGAATCATCCATGGGTGTACATGTGTCCACCATCCCAAACCCCTCTCCCACCTCACACCCCAACCCATCCTTCTGGGTTGTCCCAGTGCATTGTCTTTGAGTGCTCTGTTGCATGCATCAAACTTGGACTGGTACTCTATTTCACATATGGTAATATACATGTTTCAATGCTATTGTCTCAAATCATCCCACCCTTTCCTTCTCCCACAGAGTCCAAAAGTCTGTTCTTTATATCTGTGTCTCTTGAGAATTTCATTACAGAGGAGCCTGGTGGTCTACAGTCCATGGGGTCGCAAAGAGTCAGATGCAACTGAGCACACACACACAGTGCTCAATCTTCTTTTTCAAACTGAGTTGTTTTTTCTGTTGTTGAGTTGTATGAGCTCTTTGTCTATTTTGGAAATAAGCCATTGTTGGTCGCATCATTTGCAAATGTTTTCACCTATTCTGTAGATCGTCTTTTCATTTTGTTGACGATTTCCTTTGCTGTACAGATGCTTGCAAGTTTGATTAGGTCCTATTTATTTTTATTTCTATTGCTTTGGGAGACTGAGCTAAGAAGACATCAGTAGGAATTATGTCAGCGAATATTTTGCCTATGTTCTCTTCTAAGAGTTTTAGGTATAATATATTGATGGGCTTCCCTTGTGGCTCAGCTGGTAAAGAATCTGCCTGCAATGTGGGAGATCTGGGTTCGATCCCTGGGTTGGGAAGATCCCCTGGAGAAGGGAAAGGCTACCCACTCCAGTATTCTGGGCTAGAGAATTCCATGAGCTCTATAGTCCATGGGGTTTGCAAAGAGTCAGACATACCTGAGCAAATTTCACTTTCACTTTTCATCTCATATTGAAGCCTTTCAGTCGTTTGAATTATTTTTGTGTATGTTGTGAGGGTGTGTTCTGACTTCATTGATTTACATGTGACTGTCCAGTTTTCCCAACACCACTTCTGCAGAGACTTTTTCCACTGTATACTCTTTCCTCCTTTGTTGAAGACTAATCATTTCCTATTCTTTAAATAAAAAAAAAAATCCTATAATTGTGCAGTATTTTTTCAGCAGACTTGTCATTCATTGAGCTTATATTCAATCCAAACTTGAATTTTTATGCACATAGCCAATAAGGAAATCACTCCTCTCACTTTTTTTTTTTTTTTACACTTCTGCTTTTGGAGTTTGATTGTCCCTGTTCTGCTTCACTTGCTCAGTTTTGCCAATTTTTAACTTTGATAAGCTATATTGTAACCTATTATTTTCCTGATCTTTATGTCCAGTTCTGTGTCACTTGTAAATTTGATACATGTCTACTATCTCTATTAAAAATTTTGACTCAATTTTAGTAGCTAGGTTTTACAGAGTTATTCTTTCATGTGGGTTTTGCTTGTTACTAATGATGAATCTCTCAGCCCATTGAATAATCTCTCAGCCCACTGAAAAGCCACTTGACATTAATTCAGCACTTATTGTTTTGCTATTCAAAATCAGTCACACTATGCCTATAACATTTTAGTATACTTGTAATAAAGATGTAAAGATTAAAATGAAGAATTGTAAAAGGTTTCCAAAAATTGTTCACAAGTCAATTTATGACAATTGAATAAAATTTAACTAAAAATAACAATATAGATGATTATTGTAGCTTTTTTAAGAAATATATTTTATAGAATGCAATGTCCTCATTGATATTAGTACTTGTTTAAAAGCATGCCTGTCAATGTGAAGGAAGAACGATAATCATTATAATAACAAAAGTTATTGAAAACCCATCACATATTAGACACTGTAAAAGTATTTGTGAACATATCTTTTAAAAAAAATTTCCCTACAATTCTATGACATAGGATGTATTACTATCATTATTTTCATATGAAGATACTCAGAGTAAATTGATTTAAATTAATTAGCTATGAATAAATGCAAGTAAGTTAAAAAATAACTCTGAATTCAACTTCAGGTCATTAATGTGGTCTACAATGTCCATATATTTCATCACCTATGAATTACAATATGTTGCATAAGGATCAGATCTCAGAAATTATCAAATCCACAGAATCTATTTAATTTGAAGAAACTGAAACTCAAAAGACATGAAAGGAATCCATTATCTTGATCAAGTCAAATTGGAGAAATTCCAGAGTAAGAAAATTAAAACTGTTGTACTTTTTTAAATGGAAGGAAATGCCAAGGGAATAGATACAAAAGGAAATAACTTAGTAATTTCATAAATGCAGTTCTCATGGTGCCTTGATAACTTGGTATTGTTCATTGAGCCAAGTGACGTCAGTCATGTACGCACACATGTATACAAGTAACCCGTGACCGCATGACAAAGAATTCAATATTGTGTTTCCCTCACAAGTTTGAAAGTCACCAGTTTAAACTTTGAAAATGTGTTCTCATAAGTTCTACAGCACCATACTTTCTTTTCTCTAATTAAGTTTGTCATGCCACAGAAACTGTTCCACTTGTAGTAATCTGAGATTTAAAGACATTAAAAAGAAAGTAGCACCTTGAAATAAGTGCAAATAGTTGGAGAACAAATTATTAGTTTTAAAGACATTCTGCCAACTACTTAGGTGACACCTCACCTAGAATTAGTTAGTTAATTATGCATTCACAGCAATTAACTTACAGGGAATAATTAATTCCAAAGAAAAGCTATAAGATGTACAAATCACATTAGTTATTTAAAGGGAATATGGTAGAACTATTTCTTTTTAAACTGATAAATAAAGCCACTCCATATAACCACAGAGTAAAAGTCTTATACTATTGAGTAGCATTAAAATAAGACAAAATGAAACACATGAAAGAAACAAAAACCAAATATTATGTTGGTATCAAAAGTCAGGTGTGGTGTATAATCTATGCTGTGAGTAAACCTGTTTCTGATAAAAATAAACTCTTGATGAACTAATAACAGAGGACTATTTCTTTAATTTCTCTACATTAAAGAGACTGACTTACTGACTCAATGTAAATAAAAATCTTCCCCATCTATATTTGTATAGTAATTCCTGGTTTTCTTTGGAGTCCAGATGTGATCCTCACTATCCGAAGAGAGTTTTGGGGACACTGATATGATTATTAAAAACGTATAAGAAGAGTTAGGATAATCCTAGTCCCAATTGTTTATCTGTCATAGAAACAGACTGTTTTTATTGCATGAAGCTCTAAAAACCCTATTCTCAAACCTCACAAAGACAATGCATAAAAACAAATCTACATACAAATCTCACATTGGAATATAGATACAAAACTTTTAAACAAGACAACAATAAATAAATTTCAGTAGCTTATTAAAATGTAATAAATTATAATCAAGAATTTATTAGGATATACAAATCAAGAATTTATTAGGGAATTTAATTTTAGGAAACGGAGTACTATAGTCTATCAGTACTGCTGCTGCTAAGTCGCTTCAGTCGTGTCCGACTCTGTGGGACCCCATAGACGGAAGCTCACCAGGCTCCCCTGTCCCTGGGATTCTCCAGGCAAGAACACTGGAGTGGGTTGCCATTTCCTTCTCCAATGCATGAAAGTGAAAAGTCAAAGTGAAGTCGCTCAGTCGTGTCCGACTCTTAGCGACCCCACAGACTGGAGCCTACCAGGCTCCTCCGTCCATGGGATTTTCCAGGCAGAAGTACTGGGGTGGGGTGCCATTGCCTTCCCCGTCTATCAGTACATAAGTGTATAAACACTGAGGAGTTCTTAGTACATGCTTCAAAGGCATGTAAGAAAATATAATACCAGTTTCTGATAAAAATAACCTCTTGATGAACTAATAACAGAAGACTATTTCTTTAACTTCACTAAAAAATGCACATATAAGTCAATAGCTAGCCATGCAATTAAAAGGGAAATACTTAAGTAATTTTTATTAAGATCAAAATGAGAACTTCATGGTAGCTATCACTGCTATCATGAACATTGTTTTAGAAATTCCATCTAATATTATGAGACATGAAATAGAAAAATATATTTACCACCTGGAAATAAAGAGATGAGTTTAAGATGCTGCTGCTATGCTGATGGGGAAGAAAACCAAGTCAGACATTTATCTCATTTCAAGAAGAAAAATGATTAAGGCAGTTTGTGTGAAACATAAATCTCTATGAAAAGATGTAAATAATTAACTTAAGAAAGCACTTTTCCAGTGTGAAGCCATTTTATTCAAAGGAAAATACACACAAATTACACTTAGGAATCCATTAAAGATACCATCAGTTGATGAGCAAATGTTTTGCACAGTTTAAATAACAAAAATACATGTTACCAATAAACTTAAGAAAATCTATGCAATCTTTTAATAAATAAAGGCAATTTCAGATTTTTTTGACTATTAAATTGACAAAACTTTTAAACATAACTTCAATAGCATTGAGGTGTAATGCTATCCACGTTCATACACAGCAGGTGGGCATGTGAATACTTAAAAAATTCTTTAAAGAAATTTTACAGAATGTATCAAAAATATTAAGCTATATATGCTTATGACTTAGGACATTTCAAGAACTGGATCATTAGGTAATTATCAAGTATTTGAAGGACATATTTATATAAGGCTTTCATTGTGCTTCCTTATTCTAGTGATAAATAATATCATCCAAAAACAGTGAATAAAAGAATTAATTAGAGCAAAGCCATATGAGCCACTCAGAGATCCCTGATAGCAAGAAACTTAGTTCCCTGTTCCTGGAAGTTTCACTGCATATAGAATGGTGTCAGCAATATAGTATATCCTGAATGACCACTTGTGGAATAAATTAGTTGAAAAAAATATGAAAACAATATTTATGCTTATGAAGATTTATGAAGAGAATAATTAAAACATAAAGCTATATTAAAATGTATAAAATTCTGTATACAGTGAGATATCAGGTTTTAAAATAACATATTTAAACTTAAAATAGAGGTATTCAAGAGAATATTATCAAGGTTTTATAGTTTTTTTTTTTTTAATTTTCTCTCTCCTTTCTTCTTCTCAAATCTTCCCATAACATGCATGTATTATTATTACTATAAAGAAGATGTAACTATAATCATTTGTAATTTTAGGTGTATATTGAGACAACCAAAATAAGCACACTTTGTTTAAAGAGAAATACTGTTTTGAGGACATGACTGATCTATCCTGATGACTTTTCTCTCCCAACCCCTCAGCATGTTATCTGAGAAGAGTATGGGCTCAGTATTCATTCATTAGATGAATGAACCAGTTTTGATTATGATGATTATACTTCAGAATCAAATCCTTTAGGGTAAAGTACCTTACAGATAATAATTATTTCAGTATTTTGTTCATTCAGATTAGAGATAACCTATATTGATTTTATTTCCATCATTTAAATTGTTGTGTCAATTTAATTTTGTGTGATCTCAAATTACTCTTTTGACCTTGAAATATTTTACAATTAATAAATATCCCTCTCTATGATGTGTGATTTTATTCCTTTCACTAAAAGAACCTCTGAATCTTCCACCTTACTACTCAGGATGTTTTTCTATTGTATTCAGTAGTAATTATCATTGTGTCTGCTGTCTCCCAGTCACTTTGACTGCTAACTATATATCCACAGGCCCACTTCTGACTTTTCCAGGCTGTGATCTCCATTAGAAAGAGCTACATGTTTTGTTTTTTTTTAATTATTATTTCATATTTTAACACAGTTCCTAGCATACAATAGACAACCTATATTTGTTGTTTTCATCACAGCAGTGTCATTCTATATCAACAAATTCTATCAGTAACTATTACATCCTCAATATAATGTTAATCATTCCATACATAATTTATGTGATTCCACAGAGAAAGAAATACTGATGTATATGAAAGATTAGCAAACAATACAGAAGTAAGCAAATGTAAAATGGTGTGGAACAGACTACCATGCCTTTGAAGATAAGAGGAAATTGTGATCATTGAGGCTGGAGTTCATCACGGCTGGCATCAGAATGGAGGTTAATAGAAGTGTAAATTGAAGTCTACTTGCTGGACTCCAAATGTTGTTGCAGCCTGAGACATTGATCTGTTAAAGAAGTTAAGTATCTCACTCACTTTTGCAAATAAAATATTAATTCGAGTTCACAAATTTGCTTTTAGTGGGTAGATATTAAAGTGTTCATTGCATCACTGGTGTTGAATTTTAATTAATATTTCAAGAATGATATGTGAATTATCTGATGAAATGTTAATGGGACATTACTTTATTTTGGTGTCCTCTAATATTGCTACCCAAGGTATAGCACCAATGCCAAATATTAGGGAGTAAAATAGGCTCTTGTGGGTCTCTACCATGTTTCTCCTCCAGGAAACCATGAACTGACCTATTATTATATACACCTCGTCTGGTACACTTCCACCACATCTCACACTGCCTCACATTTCAGGTATCTTCTTATACACCTAAATGTGTAAGACACTGATGAAAAACAGTTTTCCTTTATAAATGCATATGTAAGTTTTGATTGATAATTTATGTTAATTTAGAAAATTAGTTAGTTAGCAGCAGCATATTCTACAATCAGGAACTGTCAGTCTTTTCAATGCAAATACTCTAGGTGGCTTGTAAGTCAGCCTATGACAAATTATGGGACTTTGAAGTCTAGTAATGTTAAATGTATCTTAAATGTTTGAAATATGTAAAACTGTGTGCATCAAATCTGAATGAACTCTTTTCTTTAGGCTGCCAGTAATAGGGCTTCTGGTAGGATTTTTTTTTTTTTTGTCTACTGTTATTTTATAATGGGTCAGAGGTTATTTAGGCCTCATATGCATATTTCTGAAAGGGCAGCATGCATTGAAAAATGTCACTGCATTAATGTGTACCATTCTTGGCTTCCTTGGCCGTGCCTGCTTGTCACAGTTATTGCCAAAGCAATGCCATTGTGTGTCCTGTGATTCTCTGCCCATGAAATTTAGACCAACCCATTTCCATGTTCTTAAGGTAATTATGTCCCTCCAAATGTCAGCTAAATGACTTTGACATTCAAGATTCGTTAACAGCTTTTGAACACCATGTTATCTGTGCTATTTGTAATTCATATTCATGCAAATCCCCAGCCCCAGACACTACACCATTCCATCTGCTGAGAAGGTTCCTACTCCCTTCGCCTTTAAAGTGTAGCTGGCTAGAGAGTCTCTATACCTTTTGACATACTTTTAAGGTATTTAATGTCTCTGTAATTCTACTATAATTAGGATGTTCTGATCATTAGAAGTGAAGAAACACCAAGATATTTATGTCAGCATGACTATTCTTTTTTAAAAACTTGGCAATTAATTGTTATCTTGGGATAACATGTAAATAAATATATATAACTACCTTCTTTCTTTAAGCAGTAGCAATAACTTTCCTAGATTATTGTTTGGCTATGTTTATTTGGGGTTATTTGTAAAATAAACAAAATATGTACTTGTGAAACATCTCAATAGAAGGAAAATATCCAGAGATATGTCAAAACAGATCACCTTTACATTCTTACGTGAAATAGGTAAGTGTCTTTGACTGGAAGATACACACATACATTTGTTCAATATAAACTAGAGAGCTAGTGAAATTATGTGGATAATCTAGATAAGTTATTGTGGTTGTCCTAAGATCTCTCTGCTAGATGTTTTTAAAAGTCTACTTTAAAAAATTTGTTTTAAAGAACTGTCATTGTGTAGTATTACAAATCAAAACCAATCACACAGTATCATATTCATAGATGGCTAACCCTTTGAGAATAGCTCTTTATTCTGTAGCATTATTAGCCCCCCATGCTTTTATCAGCCATATGAATTTATGTTTGATTAGCTGACCTCTCCAGTCATTCCTGAGGAAAATAATTTCCCATCATAAAATGAATATATTCCTGATGCTACTCACCCGAGAAATACACTTCCTAGAACTGCTCGTGTGAGTAGCAATTTAATCACAAATCAATGTTAGTAATTTTGTGTCTGTCCCTGTGAATTACACTTTAAGATTCATATTTGGAATCATGCCATTTACTTCTGATTGGGAAATACAAGGGCCTCTCCTATTCCTCAGCTTCTGCTACTTTTAATGTTAATTGTCTATCTTGTTTAGATGTAGCTTTCCTTTGCCCCAGATCCATGCAAAGAAGACATTGTTTATGCCACATGGCCTAGAAGTAATTATAATAGAAGAGACAGAATCTTAATGATGAACTGAGAATATCAGTCTTTTACTCACAAATTCATTTAAAATAATTGAATTGTCAAATCAAATTAGACTTCCATCACTTCTGTTTGGAACTGTTTGGAAATATTTTCCATTGTATATTTTAGCTATTGTTGTTTAACAACATTTGGTCAGAAACAACGTGAAACTCAAGTGTTAAATCCTGGATATTATTACATTGCAATCATTAAAACAGATGACTCCCCTTTAATGGACGGTCACCATTGTTCAAGAGTTTGCTATTTGACCAACAGTGTAATTTTGTTATGTAGTTTGAATCATACTTTGCAAGAAATCCATATTATTAAAAGGGAATAAAATCCACAGTACATTTCACAGAGAGAATTTAATTACAGATTGAAAGAAGCAGTTTGCTGTAATTGCTGCATATTAAGCATAAAATTAGCTTGTACTGCTAGGAAGGGAAGAAAAATGGTAAATATTTTTAAACACATGCTGTTTTTGGCACTGTCCTAGGTTATATGTTCATAATAAATGTGACCACATTTATTCTTCATGATCATCTTTTATGTTTATGGTTTTATGTATATTCCAATCAGACAATGAATTATAAACTGAGGACACAATGATAAGTAGGATCTTAGGCTATGGTACTGTATTTTTATGTCATGAATAATCAAGAATTGAAAATGTCTTTGAACTAATGATAGCAATACCGAATGAAAGAAAGTGCAGTCTGAACAGTCTCTGTGAGAGACAAGTGACTCAGAAGATGAATTGTTTCTTCCATTACCCTGTCCCTTTGACCTTTTAAAACCTGAACTATAATTTAAATACTGTCAGGTGACTGAATCTTAAGTGTACAACTTGAAATTTTTTCTACATGTATCCACCTGTGTAACAATGACCTAGAGCCATCTATAGAATGTTTCTAGCAGACCTGAGAGCCTCCTGCATGCCTCTTTCCAATTAATATGCCTCTCTAGTTAAAGATTATCTTGAACTCTTCACTCAGCATATGGCTTTGAGGTTCATCCATGTTATTCTCTGTAGCAGAAGTTGCATTTTTTTGGTGATTTCTATATAAATAATTGTATACATATACTACAATTATTAGTTGTCCAGCCTTAAACAGGAACTTGTATTGTTTCCAGTTTGGGGCTGTTACAAGTATACAGAATGAATGAACACCTAGTGGAGTATATTTGATGTACAGAAGTACTTATTTCTCTTGGGTATATACTTCAGAGTTCCATTGCTTGGTCAGGGATTATGCGTACATACAGCGTTAGTGTTGTTTCCAAATTGTCTTCCTAGGAGATGACACAAATTTAGACTCATACCAGCAATGTATGGGATTTATCATTTGCTCTACGCCTTCCATTTATTTAGGTCTTTAATTTTTCTTAGCTCTATTTGTGATTATTAGTTTAATGGCCTTATATAACTTTCATTACTTTTAGTCATAGATATTTTACATTTAATGATTGAATGTTTAAATGGCATTTTAAAATTCCTTTTTCATTTTTATGTCTCTAGAATATAGAAATGCAATTTATTTTTTATGTATTCTGACCTTGAATGCAGCCACCTCACTAAATTGCCATATTAATTCTAATAGTGGTTTTCTGTAAGTTCTTTTAAAATTTTTTTCAAACAATCAGTATATCTATACATTAAGTCAATTTTACTTCTTCCATTCAAGCTCCTTACATTTTATTTTCTAGCTTTACTGCCCTGATAAGGTCCTCCAACACAATGTTGATTAGAAGTGGTAATATTAGGCATTTTATTTCCTGTTCTTAAATACAGTAAGAAACAGTCAACATTTCACCAGTAATAGTAACGTTACTTGTAGATTTTTTTTTAGGAAGTATCCTTAATCAAAATAAAGAAATTCTCTTCTATTACTAATTTGCTGATACAGTCTTAATTATAAATGGAGATTGAATCTTTTTGAATCTCTTAAGATTCTCATATGGTTTTCACTTTTATTCTATTAATGTGATAAATTACATTGACTTATTTTCTAATGCTAAATAAACTTTACATTGGTGGGATAACTCATTATGTGTTAAACTTACAGATCACTAGATTTATTGTGCTAATATTTTTCTTTAGGAAATTTTTTTGCATCTATGTTCGTGGGAGTTGTTTGCTTATTGTTTTACTTTAACATCTTGTCACGTGTTTGTGTCAATATTATCCTGGCCTCATAAAAAGGGCTCTTTTTTCTGTTGTTAGGAACAGTGTCCTAGATATGTTGATTAATTAACATATGTTAGTTTTTTTGTTGTGTTAAGTCGCTTCTGTTGTGTCCAACTCTTTGTGACCCTATGGACTGTAGCCCCTAGGCTCCCCTGTCCAGGGATTCTCCAGGCAAGAATACTGGAGTGGGTTGCCATGCCCTCCTCCAGGGGATCTTCCTGACCCAGGGATCAAACCCACATCTCTTATATCTCCTTAACGGGCAAGCAGGTTCTTTACTACTAACACCACCTAGAAAGCCTTCATGTGTTAATTACGTATTTATGAAAATTCACTGGTGAAGCAACCTGGGGCTTGGGTTTTTTTTGGGGGAAGAACATCAGTTACGTATTGAGTTAAAATATTATTCAGATCAATTATGGACTGAGTTATAGCACTGTTCAGATTGAGTTATAGCATTATTCAGTTATGTTTTTCATTTCCTTCTATTCATCCAAGTCTGAATATTTTTTTGCTATCTTTGGGGTCATAAGATATACTGTGTATGATTTAAATCCTATAAAATATGTTTAGATCTGATTTATAACCCAGAATATGTTTGATTTTAGTAAATTTCCATGTCTGCTTGAAAAGAATTTATATTCTGCATCTCTTCAGTAAAATGCCCACTAAACTTCAATTAAGTACATTTGGTAAATAATGTTCAAATCTTCTATATTTCGGATTTTTTTTAACCACTTTTTGACCTATACATGAAGCTTTCTTTTGTTCCTATCTCATATATTTTGCTCTTATTGTCTTATATTTAATTTCCCTGCCTCTTATAACCTTCATTTTTGAATAGCATTATATTACATATTTGTAAGGCCTCCCCAGACAGCCATTTTGCTTTTTTGCATTTCTTTTCCATGGGGATGGTCTTGATCCCTGTCTCCTGTACAATGTCACTAACCTCATTCCATAGTTCATCAGGCACTCTATCTATCAGATCTAGGCCCTTAAATCTATTTCTCACTTCCACTGTATAATCATAAGGGATTTGATTTAGGTCATACCTGAATGGTCTAGTAGTTTTCTCTACTTTCTTCAATTTCAGTCTGAATTTGGCAATAAGGAGTTCATGGTCCGAGCCACAGTCAGCTCCTGGTCTTGTTTTTGCTGATTGTATAGAGCTTCTCCATCTTTGGCTGCAAAGAATATAATCGATCTGATTTCGGTGTTGACCATCTGGTGATGTCCATGTATAGAGTCTTCTCTTGTGTTGTTGGAAGAGGGTATTTGCTATGACCAGTGCATTTTCTTGGCAAAACTCTATTAGTCTTTGCCCTGCTTCATTCCGTATTCCAAGGCCAAATTTGCCTGTTACTCCAGGTGTTTCTTGACTTCCTACTTTTGCATTCCAGTCCCCTATAATGAAAAGGACATCTTTTTTGGGTGTTAGTTCTAAAAGGTCTTGTAGGTCTTCATAGAACCTTTCAACTTCAGCTTCTTCGGCGTTACTGGTTGGGGCATAGATTTGGATTACTGTGACATTGAATGGTTTGCCTTGGAAACGAACAGAAATCATTCTGTCATTTTTGAGATTGCATCCAAGTACTGCATTTCGGACTCTTTTGTTGACCATGATGGCCACTCCATTTCTTCTGAGGGATTCCTGCCCACAGTAGTAGATATAATGGTCATCCGAGTTAAATTCACCCATTCCAGTCCATTTTAGTTCGCTAATTCCTAGAATGTCAACATTCACTCTTGCCATCTCTTGTTTGACCACTTCTAATTTGCCTTGATTCATGGACCTGACATTCCAGGTTCCTATGCAATATTGCTCTTTACAGCATCGGACTTTGCTTCTATCACCAGACACAACCACAGCTGGGTATTCTTTTTGTTTTGGCTCCATCCTTTCATTATTTCTGGAGTTATTTCTCCACTGATCTCCAGTAGCATATTGGGCCCTTACTGACCTGGGAAGTTTCTCTTTCAGTATCCTATCATTTTGTCTTTTCATACTGTTCATGGGGTTCTCAAGGCAAGAATACTGAAGTGGTTTGCCATTCCCTTCTCCAGCGGACCACACCCTGTCATATCTCTCCACCATGACCCGCCCATCCCAGGTTGCCCCTCCGGCATGGCTTAATCTCATTGAGTTAGACAGGGGTGTGGTCCTTGTGTGATTAGATTGACTAGTTATCTGTGAGAATGGTTTTAGTGTATTTGCCCTCTGATGCCGTCTTTCAAGACCAACTGTCTTACTTGGGTTTCTCTTACCTTGGGCGTGGGATATCTCATCCCGGCTGCTCCTGGCTGCTCCCGGCCAGCGAAGCACAGCCATCGCACCTTACCTTCCCCATGGAAAAGAAATGCAAAAAAGCAAAATGGCTGTCTGGGGAGGCCTTACAAATAGCTGTGAAAAGAAGAGAAGCGAAAAACAAAGGAGAAAAGGAAAGATATAAACATCTAAATGCAGAGTTCCAAAGAATAGCAAGAAGAGATAAGAAAGCCTTCTTCAGTGATCAATGCAAAGAAATAGAGGAAAACAACAGAATGGGAAAGACTAGGGATCTCTTCAAGAAAATCAGAGATACCAAAGGAACATTTCATGCAAAGATGGGCACGATAAAGGACAGAGATGGTGTGGACCTAACAGAAGCAGAAGATATTAAGAAGAGGTGGCAAGAATACACAGAAGAACTGTACAAAAAAGAGCTTCAAGACCTAGATAATCATGATGATGTGATCACTGACCTAGAGCCAGACATCTTGGAATGTGAAGTCAAATGGGCCTTAGAAAGCATCACTACGAACAAAGCTAGTGGAGGTGATGGAATTCCAGTGGAGCTATTACAAGTCCTGAATGATGATGCTGTGAAAGTGCTACACTCAATATGCCAGCAAATTTGGAAAACTCAGCAGTGGCCACAAGATTGGAAAAGGTCAGTTTTCATCCCAATCCCAAAGAAAGGCAATGCCAAGGAGTGCTCAAACTACCGCACAATTGCACTCATCTCACACGCTAGTAAAGTAATGCTCAAAATTCTCCAAGCCAGGCTTCAGCAATATGTGAACCGTGAACTTCCTGATGTTCAAGCTGGTTTTAGAAAAGGCAGAGGAACCAGAGATCAAATTGCCAACATCCGCTGGATCATGGAAAAAGCAAGAGAGTTCCAGAAAAACATCTATTTCTGCTTTATTGACTATGCCAAAGCCTTTGACTGTGTGGATCACAATAAACTATGGAAAATTCTGAAAGAGATGGGAATACCAGACCACCTGATCTGCCTCTTAAGAAATCTGTATGCAGATCAGGAAGCAACAGTTAGAACTGGTCATGGAACAACAGACTGGTTCCAAATAGGAAAAGGAGTACGTCAAGGCTGCATATTGTCACCATGTTTATTTAACTTATATGCAGAGTACATCATGAGAAATGCTGGACTGGAAGAAACAGAAGTTGGAATCAAGATTGCTGGGAGAAATATCAATAACCTCAGATATGCAGATGACACCACTCTTATGGCAGAAAGTGAGGAGGGGCTAAAAAGCGTCTTGATGAAAGTGAAAGTGGAGAGTGAAAAGGTTGGCTTAAAGCTCAACATTCAGAAAACAAAGATCATGGCATCTGGTCCCATCACTGCATGGGAAATAGATGGGGAAACAGTGGAAACAGTGTCAGACTTTGTTTTTCTGGGCTCCAAAATCACTGCAGATGGTGACTGCAGCCATGAAATTAAAAGACGCTTGCTCCTTGGAAGGAAAGTTATGACCAACCTAGATAGCATATTCAAAAGCAGAGACATTACTTTACCAACAAAGGTTCGCCTAGTCAAGGCTATGGTCTTTCCTGTGGTCATGTATGGATGTGAGAGCTGGACTGTGAAGAAGGCTGAGCGCCGAAGAATTGATGCTTTTGAAGTGTGGTGTTGGAGAAGACTCTTGAGAGTCCCTTGGACTGCAAGAAGATCCAACCAGTCCATTCTGAAGGAGATCAATCCTGGAATTTCTTTAGAAGGAATGATGCTAAAGCTGAAACTCCAGTATTTTGGCCACCTCATGCGAAGAGTTGACTCATTGGAGAAGACTCTGATGCTGGGAGGGATTGAGGGCAGGAGGAGAAGGGGACGACAGAGGATGAGATGGCTGGATGGCATCACTGACTCGATGGATGTGAGTCTGAGTGACCTCCGGGAGCTGGTGATGGACAGGGAGGCCTGGCGTGCTGTGGTTCATGGGGTCGCAAAGAGTCGGACACGACTGAGCGACTGATCTGATCTGATCTGATATTACATATAATATAAAAAGCCTAAGTGATCAATTATTTTCTTCCAGCACTTCCCATATGTAATTTTTAATGCTTTGGATTCTGTAGTTCCTATGGACAAGTCAGGGGTAAGGCTATTGTTGACTATTAAACTTCTCCCATTTCTTTTTGGAGGCTGCTTTTAAGGCTTTCTCTTTAGGTTGTGGGTCTCAATAGTTTCATTACAGTGTCTATATCTGTGGCTTTGTTCTTTTTAGGGTTTGCTGAGCTTTTTTGAATCTCTAGGCTATCTTTCTATGGTCTCAGATGTTCTCCAGCCATAATTTCTTCAGATATTGCTTTTGCTTTTTCCTTACTCACCTTGTTTATCTCCATTTAAATTCATCCTAGACATTTTACTGTCCCGTATATGTCTCATGTTCTTTTTTGATTTCTACTCCTTTTTATTCTCTTAATCTGTGTTTCATTATGAATGTTTTATATTTTTATTGATATCCTTATTTCAAATTATTTATTCTTCTTATTGTTCCATTCTGAATAAACTCATCTAATAAATTCTTAATTTCAAACACTGTAGTTTTCAATTCAAGAATTTCCATTTGAAAAACTAGATTTTGTTTTTCTGTTGAAATTCTTTATCTTTAATTATTTTGTTCATCTTATCCTCTTCTTTTTAAAACATCTGATTTTAGTCCGTATATAGTCCTTGTCTTCTAACTCTAATATTCAGGTCACCATTGCACCAACTTCTCTTCTTATCTCTTTACTTTTATTTGTGTTTTCTCATCTCTAGTAACTTTAAATGTTTTATTCTGGATATCATGCATTAAAGAAGATTGGAAGTTATAGATGTTATTATATTTCACCAGAAAAAAATCTCCTTCTATCTATAGGCATATAAGATGAAGAACTGATCATCTAAATCCAATTGGAGGTTGAACTATTGCAGAATTATGTTGATACTTTAGTAAGATTCAGTGTATCTCTGTTTCATCTGTAGATTCTCTGTCTTCTTGGTCCTAAGATATTAGAGGCAGTCCACTTCTGCCCTTCAGATTTTCTCAGTCCTGCTCTCTTCAGTTCAGTTCAGTCGCTCATCATGTCTGACTCATTGCAACCCCATAAACCGCAGAATGCCAGGCCTCCCTGTCCATGAACAACTCCCGGAGTCTACCCAAACTCATGTCTATTAAGTCAGTGATGCCATCCAACCATCTCATCCACTGTTGTCCCCTTCTCCTGCCCTCCATCTTTCCCAGCATCAGGGTCTTTTCAAATGAGTCATCTCTTTGTATCAGGTGGTTAAAGTACTGGAGTTTCAGCTTCAACATCAGTCCTTCCATTGAACACCCAGGACTGATCTCCTTGCAGTCCAAGGGACTCTCAAGAGTCTTCTCAAGCACCACAGTTCAAAAGCATCAATTCTTCAGTGCTCAGCTTTCTTTATAGTCCAACTCTCACAACCATACATGACTACTGGAAAAACCATAGCCTTGACTAGACGGACCTCTGTTGGCAAAGTAATGTCTCTGCTTTTTTAATATGCTGTCTAGGTTGGTAATAACTTTCCTTCCAAGGAGTAAGCGTCTTTTAATTTCATGGCTGCAGTCACCATCTGCAGTGACTTTGGAGACCCCTAAAATAAAGTGAGCCACTGATTCCACTGTTTACCCATCTATTTGCCATGAAGTGATGGGACCGGATGCCATGATCTTTGTTTTCTGAATGTTGAGCTTTAAGCCAACCTTTTCACTCTCCACTTTCACTTTCATCAAGAGGCTCATTAGTTCCTCTTTACTTTCTGCCATAAGGGTGGTGTCATCTGAATATCTGAGGTTATTGATATTTTTCCGGGCAATCTTGATTCCAGCTTGTGCTTTCTCCAGCCCAGAGTCTCTCATGATGTACTCTGCATATAAGTTAAATAAGCAGGGTGACAATATACAGCCTTGACGTACTCCTTTTCCTATTTGGAACCAGTCTGTTGTTCCATGACCAGTTCTAACTGTTGCTTCCTGACCGGCATACAGGTTTCTCAAGAGGCAGATCAGGTGGTCTGGTATTCCCATCTCTTTCAGAATTTTCCACAGTTTATTGTGATCCACACAGTCAAAGGCTTTGGCATAGTCAATAAAGCAGAAATAGATGTTTTTCTGGAACTCTCATGCTTTTTCAATGATCCAGCGGATGTTGGCAATTTGATCTCTGGTTCCTCTGCCTTTTCTGAAACTATGTTGAACAAGACAAACCATTCAATATTACGGTAATCCAAGTCTATGCCCCAACCAGTAATACTGAGGAAGCTGAAGTTAAATGGTTCTATGAAGACCTACAAGAGCTTTTAGAACTAACACTGAAAAAAGATGTCCTTTTCATTATAGGGGACTGGAATGCAAAAGTAGAAATTCAAGAAACACCTGGGGTAACATGGAAATTTGGCCTCGGAATACAGAATGAAGCAATGCAAAAGTTAACAGAGTTTTGCCAAGAGAACGCACTGGTCATAGAAAACACCCTCTTCCAACAACACAAGAGAAGACTCTATACATGGACATCACCAGATGGTCAACACCATAATCAGATTGATTATATTCTTTGCAGCCAAAGATGGAGAAGCTCTATACAGTCAGCAAAAACAAGATGAGGAGTTGACTCGTGGCTCAGATCCTGAACTCCTTATTGCCAAATTCAGACTTAAATTGAAGAAAGTGGGGAAAACACCAGACAATTCCAGTATGACCTAAATCAAATCCCTTATGATTATATAGTGGAAGTGAGAAATAGATTTAAGGGCCTAGATCTGATAGATAGAGTGCCTGATGAACTATGGAATGAGGTTCATGACACTGTAGAGGAGACAGGGATCAAGACCATGCCCATGGAAAAGAAATGCAAAAAAGCAAAATGGCTGTCTGGGGAGGCCTTACAAATAGCTGTGAAAAGAAGAGAAGCGAAAAGCAAAGGAGAAAAGGAAAGATATAAGCATCTGAATGCAGAGTTCCAAAGAATAGCAAGGAGAGATAAGAAAGCCTTCCTCAGGGATCAATGCAAAGAAATAGAGGAAAACAACAGAATGGGAAAGACTAGAGATCTCTTCAAGAAAATTAGAGATACCAAGGTAACATTTCATGCAAAGATGGTCTCAATAAAGGACAGAAATTTTACGGACCTAACAGAAGCAGAAGATATTGGGGTGGGGGGGGGTGGGAAGAAGAGGTGGCAAGAATATGCAGGAGAACTGTACAAAAAAGATCTTCACGACCCAGATAATCACGATGGTGTGATCACTCACCTAGAGCCAGACATCTTGGAGTGTGAAGTCAAGTGGGCCTTAGAAAGCATCACTACGAGCAAAGCTTGTGGAGGTGATGGAATTCCAGTTGAGCTATTTCACATCCTAAAAGATGATGCTATGAAAGTGCTGCACTCAATATATCAGCAAATTTGGAAAATTCAGCAGTAGCCACAGGTACAGAGTTTAAGGTAAAACATATCCTTGAGCAAGATGAGTGTTTTGTTGTGCAGTCATCAGCTCTGGGCTTAAAGAAAAAAATATGTGTCCTTTTCTCCTCCTTGAGAACTCCAGACCCCTATCTCCTCCTCAAAAACTCCAGATCCCTGTCTCCTCCTCAGGGACCCTGGACCTCTTATCAACCTACATAAAAATTGGCTCAGTATTTTAAAGGAAATAGAAATAATGAAATAAATTTTCTTTATTCCTTAATGCACTTTATCTGGTAAATTAGTTCACAGTAAAGGAAATGAATTTGAAATGGTATAAATTCTAATTGGCCTAGAAATTTGTTATTTTAATAGCCATTTCCATCTAAAATGAATATAAATTCATTCTTTCCTGCTGTTACTTATAGCACCCAGACTATTGTATTTTTTATAAGAACATGAAGGCATATCATATTGCTCAAATTCTGTGGCATATTTTGTTCTTAATTGTTTAGGGGTATCAAGTATTTTAAAGAAAATAATTCCACTCTTTTGAATATCTTGCTGATAGAGTTTCTTAATTATATAGAAATAAAAAATATAGTGGCCTATTAAGGTCCGTTTTGTTCTTATTAATTCAAAGTTTTTTAAAAATACACTGTGTCTAATGATCTTAGAAATGGAGAGAGAGGACCAGACTTATGTTTAAGCTCTGCTATTGATTTCTTGCTTGTCTTGATTACCTCTTTTTATCCCCTTTCTATTTTCCTCTACCATGCTTTATGTTCTAAGATTGTTCCTTATCCTTTGGCTTCCTGTTGGGTTCAACCAATATAATGTGAGGTAAATGTAATTCATTTCACCTGCTCCTTTTGAAACTGTTGCTCATGGTGGATAAGGCACTTCTTTTTACCTAGTGTCAGATAGTCCCTTCCATTCACCTTTTCCTCTAGATTCTTATAGCTTTTGTCCCTGAGGTATCCTAAGCTTAGAGATAGTAATCCCTTCCTACTAAACCTGCCCCTTGTTGATTTCCCCACATCCTAATTGTATAAATACACAGCCCCTTTATTTAACTCTCCTCAGTTAACTTGCTCAAGAGTGCCATCAATTTCCTGCCAGAACTCAGACTGATATATACTAAGCTACTTTGAACAATCCCATTTGATAAATGAATTTTAACTTCCACTTTATACAATACACATAATAGTGCCCATCACCAGCATTTTTGAGGTGGCTTATCTCTGCTCTCAAGATAAAGTTCAAAGCTTACAACATCAATTCAAGGCTAGTGTTTACCTCTTCAGATTTCTCTTTTGCCAAGTTCCCTCTCAGTATTGACACTTCAGCCATATTGAAATACTTTCAGCATCCCGGTCCCCACAGTGCCCTGTGCTTGACAGAGTATGAACAATTTATATCATAGGAAAACCTCTCTTCTTCTTGTCCTCTCCTCTGTTCCTTTCAATTAAGTCTTCTGAGAATCAATTAGACTAAAAAGCCTATTCTGACTAGTCTTATTCCCAACCTAAACTGCACTCAATAATTTTTTAAAACTTTCTCTAGTTGCCTTTTATTACACACATTATGGTACTTAATTTTCTACCTTCTTATCAGTTTCTCTTTCCAGAATAAAAATTCCCTGCATTCAGAACTAGGTGATACTCACTGGCTCTAGCACAATCCAGATCTCACAGTGAGCAATAAAAAAAAAAATTTGTATGACTATTTACAAATAAAAACACAGGATTTCTTTGAGCTTTTTAAAAATAGTTTCAGAATATTAATTTATTAAGTTATTATAGGACAAATATATAATCAAGACAATAAGAACAAAGATGCCTTATTAATCTCCTATTCATCACTAGCAACTAATTTGAACTTGACATTTTTCTGAAATCTGTTATTGAGGGCCTGGGTAAAAGGGAGTACTCTCATCCCAGGTGTTCCTGAGACTTGGGCCAGTGAGGCTCTGGCAAAATATCTGAGGCTCTTTCAGATTATATCTGGCTCCAACCCGAAAATACTTCAACAGAAAGGGTGCACAATGGCATCAGGAAGTAAAACTTAATCAGTCTCTGTTACTATTGGTAGTGTTCTGAGAACCAAGCCCGTCATTTGTTAACTTCTTTAAAATTTAACAAGATTTGAAACTAAGTTATCCGGACAATTGTCTCATTTTTTCAATTCATGATTTCTTATAAGATTTGATATATTTAGCATACTGTGTGAAATAATTTTCAAGAGACCTAGAAATACAGCCTGGCTAGTTTCTTTGCTGTCTATTGCTTTCTTGTTTATGCTTGCACAAAATAGATTGAATAAGCAATGTTTTATCATGAAATTTTGATTTACATTCTGGGTAATGGAGAACAAATCTGCTGTGCATGTGAAACACATTCAGCAAAGATTACATTTTTTTCTCCCCAGATTTAAGAAAAAAATGTCTAGGAAATTCCATTTCCCCTTATTTGAAATATATGATTATTCAGTAGAAGTCTATTATATATCTGTTTTGTAGACTGTGCTTAAAAACTTCTCGTCATTTTAGTAGTGTTATTGGGCAATAAAAACTATTTTTAAAGCATGGCCATTGACTTTTGATATGCCTTTCACATCGTTTCACATCTTGATTTGAAATCATTTTCATTTTTTTCCAGAGACAGCAGGAAATCACATTAAATGCACAATAATGCTTGTGTTGTGATAGCAAGTCATTGAAAAATCTTTTAGTAGGTACTTCTAAATAAAGATAAGGTTTCTGGGAGGCAACAAGCATCAAATAACCAAGCATGGCTGTCAGCTGAATTATACATCTTGATCATCTTGTTATTGTATTGTTGAATCTGATAATCACTCTGATGAGTTTTTCAGTCTGACATGACCTTTTCACCACTTGTGATGGAAAAAGGCACACAGCACATTTACTAAACAAGGATAGGATATCAGAACCACTCACTGACATTTTAAATTTTATTTTATTCATTTAAAAGAGCTTTTTGTTACCTACCTAATGAGGATAAAGGGGTGTTTTGATTATTCTTTAAACATAAATGGGCATATTATTGAATTTTTGAAAACTGATCCCTTTTGGACAAGTAAATCCCAAAGTGAGGATAGCCCTTTCCCACTTACCTGCTTCCTCAGTATTGTTGCCATGGGGGAAAATAGCACAGGCATAGAGTCAGCATTGAAATGCAAGAATTTCATTTCTAGCCTCTTTATAAGAAGTGTGTGCAGGATGAAAAGAGAGTCCATCAGCTGGGGTTGGAACTTCAGTTCCTTAACTGATCACAAGTTTTGACTGTCTTTCTAACGGCACCTCAGGCACCATATAATATGTGTCTGTGACTAAGAGATGGCATGTGAGATTATGGCAATAGATTAAGGAGAAAAAGGTATATGGGCTTCTATATTAGCTAACTTCAAAAAAGGCTATTTGAAGGGAATAGAGGACATGCATTTAAGTATGTCACACAGTGTTCATCAAAGATTTAGGCCCTCTAAAGGAATCACTAGTGGTAAGAACCTGCCTGCCAGTGCAGGAGACAGGCGAGACACAGGTTCGATCTCTCAGTTGAGGAGGTCCTCTGGAGGAGAGCATGGCAACCCACTGCAGTTTTCTTGCCTGGAGAATCCCATGGACAGAGGAGCATGGAAGACTAGAGTCTATGGTGTCACAAAGAGTCAGACATGACTGAAGTGACTTAGCACACACACACACAAGTGGATTGCAATGTTCGTCCTGGAGAGTGTCACTGAAGATACCTGGAAATAGACAGTTGGTCCCAAGGAGTATCACACATTAGTGATTTCCTTGTGAGTTGAGTTTTCAAACTTTGAGAATACAGGACATGTAGGCTGGTTGATTATGAAGGGTCTGATTTCCTTACAAGCAGGCAAAATGTTCTATTGGGGTATTTAAGGACATATTAGATTTTAAATGTAACATATTTTAGATACAATAAAATTAATTCAGCATTGCTAATATTTATTATATGGATTGGTAATTTCTCTTTTTATTGACCAGTATTCCCTGTGGTCATAAAGCATAATTGATTTCACCAAGCTCAAAAAGCATAAAAGCTGTAATAGGTCATTTAGAACATCTGATTTATATTTAAAAAGATGTCTACTTATTAGCTAAATTTCAGCAAACTTCCTTGAATAATTTGTTGCTAAAATTGAAAAATGCATATCTTAACTAAGAACAGTCAATGATGACTTTGTTTTGTTTTATATAACTTTTTCTAGCTATGAAAGTTATTAAATAAGGTATCAAAATAAATTTCTTAGACTCAGATATTTGAATTATTGTATCATAAAGAGTTAAATGTTTTTCATTTAAAAAACCGTACTCAATATATTTGAAATATTTCATATGTTTAGCAAAATAGATATATTCATTTAATCTTATTGTCAACTCTTAAAAATTACCAATTTATGTGATTTACTGTACAAAAAAGAGCTTCATGACCCAGATAATCATGATGGTGTGATCACTGACCTAGAGCCAGATATCCTGGAATGTGAAGTCAAGTGGGCCTTAGAAAGCATCACTACGAACAAAGCTAGTGGAGGTGATGGAATTCCAGTGGAGCTATTCCAAATCCTGAAAGATGATGCTGTGAAAGTGCTGCACTCAATATGCCAGCAAATTTGGAAGACTCAGCAGTGGCCACAGGACTGGAAAAGGTCAGTTTTCATCCCAATTCCAAAGAAAGGCAATGCCAAAGAGCTCTCAAACTACCGCACAATTGCACTCATCTCACACGCTAGTAAAGTAATGCTCAAAATTCTCCAAGCCAGGCTTCAGCAATATGTGAACCGTGAACTTCCTGATGTTCAAGCTGGATTTAGAAAAGGCAGAGGAACCAGAGATCAAATTGCCAACATCCGCTGGATCATGGAAAAAGCATGAGAGTTCCAGAAAAACATCTATTTCTGCTTTATAGCTATGCCAAAGCCTTTGACTGTGTAGATCACAATAAACTGTGGAAAATTCTTAGAGAGATGGGAATACCAGACCACCTGATCTGCCTCTTGAGAAATCTGTATGCAGGTCAGGAAGCAACAGTTAGAACTGGACATGGAACAACAGACTGGTTCCAAATAGGAAAAGGAGTACGTCAAGGCTGTATATTGTCACCATGTTTATTTAACTTATATGCAGAGTACATCATGAGAAATGCTGGACTGGAAGAAACACAAGCTGGAATCAGGATTGCTGGGAGAAATATCAATAACCTCAGATATGCAGATGATACCACCCTTATGGCAGAAAGTGAAGAGGAACTAAAAAGCCTCTTGATGAAAGTGAAAGTGGAGAGTGAAAAGGTTGGCTTAAAGCTCAACATTCAGAAAAGTAAGATCATGGCATCTGGTCCCATCACTACATGGGAAATAGATGGAGAAACAGTGGAAACAGTGTCAGACTTTATTTTTCTGGGCTCCAAAATCACTGCAGATGGTGACTGCAGCCATGAAATTAAAAGACACTTACTCCTTGGAAGGAAAGTTATGACCAACCTAGATAGCATATTCAAAAGCAGAGACATCACTTTGCCAAGAAAAGTTTGCCTAGTGAAGGCTATGGTCTTTCCTGTGGTCATGTATAGATGTGAGAGCTGGACTGTGAAAAAGGCTGAGCGCCGAAGAATTGATGCTTTTGAACTGTGGTGTTGGAGAAGACTCTTGAGAGTCCCTTGGACTGCAAGGAGATCCAACCGGTCCATTCTGAAGGAGATCAGCCCTGGGATTTCTTTGGAAGGAATGATGCTAAAGCTGAAACTCCAGTATTTTGGCCACCTCATGCAAAGAGTTGACTCATTGGACAAGACTCTGATGCTGGGAGGGATTGGGGGCAGGAGGAGAAGGGGACGACAGAGGATGAGATGGCTGGATGGCATCACTGACTCGATGAATATGAGTCTGAGTGACCTCCGAGGGCTGGTGATGGATAGGGAGGCCTGGCGTGCTGGGGTTCATGGGGTCGCAAAGAGTCGGACACGACTGAGCGACTGATCTGATCTGATCTGATAAATAATATATTAATAGATTGCTAAGTATGTATCATGTGTGAGTAAATACATTTACATGTATTAGTAGTGCTTGCTAAGATAAGTTTTTTTCTAATGAGGTGCCTGGTCAAAAAATATCGTCAAGCCATACAACAGGAAAGAGATTATTTATCTTACTGCCATCTTTCAAATAACTAAAATTCAATAAAGATGTATTTTAAATATTTCTCTTTCTTTAAATATAAAATGTACTTTGCTCTTAAATGAGAAATTCAAAGAAAATATTTAACAAATTAGCTGAAAAATTATAGTATGCTAAATGGTATTTAGAAAATAAAACAAAGAATGCAATAACTAAAACCTTAATTTTGAATATCTGTTTTAGGTAAATTTATAATGTGATTATTCAAGTACATTTCAAAATTCTGAACTAAATGGAATTATAACACACACACACACAATTTTTATTGTCTATCCAAATGGGATATATCCCTAAAGGGGTTGGTTGAAAATACTACGCAGAATACCCAGAGTTTTTTACATATTTATACAAACTCAAATAATAAAATGAACCTTTCCTGAAAATAGGTGAAATATGATTCAGTTCAGTTCAGTTCAGTCGCTCAGTCGTGTCCAACTCTTTGCGACCCCATGAATCCTAGCACACCAGGCCTCCCATCACCAACTCCCGGAGTTCACTCACACTCACATCTATGGAGTCAGTGATGCCATCAAGCCATCTCATACTCTGTCGTCCCCTTCTCTTCTGAGTTCATTATTATAATTTGTAGGAGAAGGAAAGGTACTAGAATCTCTGTCAATTGTCTCATATCCATACCAAGAGTTATTCAAGGATAGTCGCATTTGGAGGGAATTTACTTTCAAGAGCATATCCTTGTACATTTACTAATGGAATTAGTTACACTTCCAAAGGAATATTCTTGACCCTGTGTAATCCTGTAGAAATATAATGATCACTAGTGTTCACAATGAGTATCTTGCTAAGTCGCTCCAGTTGTGTCCGACTCTGTGTGACCCCATGGACTGCAGCCTACCAGGCTTCTCCATCCATGGGATTCTCCAGGCAAGAACACTGGAATGGGTTGCCATTTCCTTCTCCAATGCATGAAAGTGGAAAGTGAAAGTAAAGTTGCCCAGTCGTGTCCGACTCTTAGCAACCCCATGGACTGCAGCCCACCAGGTTCCTTCATCCATGGGATTTTCCAGGCAACAGTACTGGAGTGGGGTGCCATTGCCTTCTCCTATGAGTATCATTAAATGTACAGTATACATAATATATACATTAAACAGACCATATGGGAGAGTTTGATTTAGGTCATACCTGAACGGTCTTGTGGTTTTCCCTACTTTCTTCAATTTAAGTCTAAATTTGGCAATAAGGAGTTCATGATCTGAGCCACAGTCAACTCCTCATCTTGTTTTTGCTGACTGTATAGAGCTTCTCCATCTTTGGCTGCAAAGAATATAATCAATCTGATTATGGTGTTGATCATCTGGTGATGTCCATGTGTAGAGTCTTCTCTTGTGTTGTTGGAAGAGGGTGTTTGCTATGACCAGTGTGATCTCTTGGCAAAACTTTATTAGCCTTTGCCCTACTTCATTCTGTATTCCAAGGCCAAATTTGCCTGTTACCTCAGGTGTTTCTTGACTTCCTACTTTTGCCTTCCAGTCCCCTATAATGAGAAGGACATCTTTTTTCAGTGTTAGTTCTAAAAGTTCTTGTAGATCTTCATAGAACCGTTCAACTTCAGCTTCTTCAGTGTTACTGGTTGGGGCATAGACTTGGATTACTGTGATACTGAATGATTTGCCTTGGAAATGAACAGAGATCATTCTGTCATTTTTGAGATTGCATCCAAGTACTGCATTTCAGACTCTTTTGTTGACCATGATGGTTACTCCATTTCTGCTAAGGGATTCCTGCCCACAGTAGTAGATATAATGGTCATCTGAGTTAAATTCACCCATTCCAGTCCATTTTAGTTTGCTGATTCCTAGAATGTTGACGTTCACTCTTGCCATCTCCTGTTTGACTACTTCCAATTTGCCTTGATTCATGCACCTAACATTCCAGCTTCCTATGCAATATTGGTCTTTACAGCATCGGACTTTGCTTCTATCACCAGTCACATCCACAAGTGGGTATTGTTTTTGCTTTGGCTCCATCCCTTCATTCTTTCTGGAGTTATTTCTCATGGATCTCCCTTAGCATATTGGGCACCTACCAACCTGGGGAGTTCCTCTTTCAGTATCCTATTATTTTGCCTTTTCATACTGTTCATGGGGTTCTCAAGGCAAGAATATTGAAGTGGTTTGCCATTCCCTTCTCCAGTGGACCACATTCTGTCAGACCTCTCCACCATGACCTGCCTGTCTTGGGTGGCCCCACACGGCATGGCTTAGTTTCATTGAGTTAGACAAGGCTGTGGTCCGTGTGATTAGATTGACTAGTTTTCTGTGAGTATGGATTGTGTGTCTGCCCTCTGATGCCTCTCGCAACACCTACTGTCTTACTTGGGTTTCTCTTACCTTGGATGTGGGGTATCTCTTCACAGCTGCTCCAGCAAAGCGCAGTCGCTGCTCCTTACCTTGGATGAGGGGTATCTCCTCACAGCCACCCCTCCTGACCTTGAACGTGGAGTAGCTCCTCTTGGCCCTCCTGTGCCCGTGCAGCCACTGCTCCTTGGACGTGGGGTTGCTCCTTGGACGTGGGGTTTCTCCTTGGTTGGGTTGCTCCCATGGAAAAGAATTGCAAAAAAGCAAAATGGCTGTCTAGGGAGGCCTTACAAATAGCTGTGAAAAGAAGAGAAGTTAAAAGCAAAGGAGAAAAGGAAAGATATAAGCATCTGAATGCATAGTTCCAAAGAATAGCAAGGAGAGATAAGAAAGCCTTCCTCAGCGATCAATGCAAAGAAAGAGGAAAACAATAGAATGGGAATGACTAGAGATCTCTTCAAGAAAATTAGAGATACCAAGGGGACATTTCATGCAAAGATAGGCTTGATAAAGGACAGAAATTGTATGACCTAACAGAAGCAGAAGATATTAAGAAGAGGTGGCAAGAATACACAGAAAAACTGTACAAACAAGATCTTCACAACCAAGTTAATCATGATGGTGTGATCACTGACCTAGAGCCAGACATCCTGGAATGTGAAGTCAAGTGGGCCTTAGAAAGCATCACTACAAACAAAGCTTGTGGAGGTGATGGAATTCCAGTTGAGCTATTCCAAATCCTGAAAGATGATGCTGTGAAAGTGCTGCACTCAATATGCCAGCAAATTTGGAAAACTCAGTAGTGGCCACAAGATTGGAAAAGGTCAGTTTTCATTCCAATCCCAAACAAAGGCAAAGCCAAAGAATGCTCAAACTACCGCACAATTGCACTCATCTCATATGCTAGTCGGAGAAGGCAATGGCATCCCACTCCAGTACTCTTGCCTGGAAAATCCCATGGACGGAGGAGCCTGGTGGGCTGCAGTCCATGGGATTGCTAAGAGTTGGACATGACTGAGCGACTTCCCTTTCACTTTCCACTTTCATGCATTGGAGAAGGAAATGGCAACCCACTCCAGTGTTATTGCCTGGAGAATCCCAGGGCCGGGGGAGCCTGGTGGGCTGCTGTTTCCGGGGTTGCACAGAATGGACACAACTGAAGTGACTTAGCAGCATATGCTAGTAAAGTAATGCTCAAAATTCTCCAAGCCAGGCTTCAGCAATACATGAACCGCGAAATTCCAGATGTTCAAGCTGGATTTAGAAATGTCAGAGGAACCAGAGATCAAATTGCCAACATCTGCTGGATCATGGAAAAAGGAAGAGAGTTCCAGAAAATCATCTATTTCTCCTTTTTTGCCTAAGCCAAAGCCTTTGACTGTGTGGATTGCAATAAATTGTGGAAAATTCTGAAAGAGATGGGAATACCAGACCACCTGACCTGCCTCTTGAGAAACCTGTATGCAGGTTAGGAAGCAACAGTTAGAACTGGACATGGAACAACAGACTGGTTTAAATAGGAAAAGGAGTACATCAAGGCTATATATTGTCACCCTGATTATTTATTTGTACTAGGCAGAGTACCTCATGAGAAAAGCTGGGCTGGAAGAAGCACAAGCTGGAATCAAGATTCCTGGGAAATATCAATCACCTCAGATATTCAGATGACACCACCCTTATGACAGAAAGTAAAGAGGAACTAAAAAGTATCTTTATGAAAGTGAAAGAGGAGAGTGAAAAAGCTGGCTTAAAGCTCAACATTCGGAAAACGAAGATCATGGCATCTGGTCCCATCACTTCATTGGTAATAGGTTTGGAAAACAGTGGAAACAGTGTCAGACTTTATTTTTGGGGCTCCAAAGTCAAATGCAGATGGTGATTGCAGCCATGAAATTAAAAGATGCTTACTCCTTGGAAGGAAAGTTATGATAAACCTAGACAGCATATTAAAAAGCAGAGACATTACTTTGCCAACAAAGGTCCATGTAGTCAAGGCTATGGTTTTTCCAGTGGTCACGTATGGATGTGAGAGCTGGACTGTGAAGAAAGCTGAGTGCTGAAGAATTGATGCTTTTGAACTGTGGTGTTGGAGAAGACTCTTGAGAGTCCCTTGGACTGCAAGGAGGTCCAACCAGTCCATCGTAAAGGAGATCAGTCCTGGGTGTTCATTAGAAGGACTGATGCTGAAGCTGAAACTCCAGTACTTTGGCCATCTCATGTAAAGAGCTGACTCATTGGAAAAGACCCTGTTGTTTGGAGGGATTGGGGGCAGGAGGAAAAGGGTACGACAGAGGATGAGATGGCTGGATGGCATCACTGACTTGATGAACATGAGTTTGGGTAAACTTCAGGAGTTGGTGATGGACAGGGAGGCCTGGCGTGCTGTGATTCATGGGGTCCCAAAGAGTCGGACACAACTTAGCGACTGAACTGAACTGAGGTAGCAGTACTAAAAATCAAGAATCTAGAATTAATTTGAGAAAATCAACTTTTACTGCAGTCAGTTTCTTTCATCAAAGATATTGCAAACCTTCAAAACTCCCTGACTGCCAGAAGGGCTCTAAATCTAGGGCTATGCCATGGGAGAAGAAATATTTAGCTGGACCATATTTCCTGTTTTCATAGCTGTACCCTCATCAGTGGGGTGCTGTCTGAGATCTTGGCCCCTGATCACTCAGGTTAGGAAGTAAACTAGGAAATAAGCTCAGAACACACAGCCCTACTCATG
Organism: Tragelaphus eurycerus; assembly: GCA_935064755.1. Taxonomy (NCBI): domain Eukaryota; kingdom Metazoa; phylum Chordata; class Mammalia; order Artiodactyla; family Bovidae; genus Tragelaphus; species Tragelaphus eurycerus. The sequence goes on from CAKXYN010000015.1 coordinate 4,756,999, forward strand.
GGCACTGTACAACTAGGACAGAAGACAAGGCCACGTAGTATGGTCGTCTTGTTCAGGTGCTCAGTTGTGTCCAGCTCTTTGCAACCCCAGGACTGAGTTTTGAGTTTTAAGCCAGCTTTTAAACTATCCTCTTTCAGCTTCATCGAGAGGCCTTTTAGTTCTTCTTTGCTTTCTGTCATTAGGATGGTGTCATTGTCATATCTGAGGTTATTGATATTTCTCCTGGTAATCTTGAATCCAGCTTGTACTTCATCCAACCTGGATTTTGCATGATAAACTCTGCATATAATTTACCCCAAAGCTTATTTTTTAAAGCTAAGTCTTTTGTCCTAGATTTCAACAAACCATTTCAGAAAGAAAGCAGGAACAAATACAATTTTGCTTGCCTTGAAAATGGGCAGCTGTTCCACGTGGAGAGAGCTGAGCTGAAACACCTTGCACGTTGTTTGGAGACTGTGGGACCCTACATTTTTAGGCCTCATTAATCTTCACTTATGTTCTCTAATTCTAGCAGGCGGTGTAGGTCTGTTTAATTACTCAGCATCACAGAAGTTGCCAGTTTCTTTTCTTAGAGCTATTTTATTCATTCTAACCCTGGTGCCATTCACTTGGAGGAGAGCATTATATGAAAGACAGGAAAATGGGAAAAACAGTAATACACTGAATTTATTTTTTTGGCTATTACCAAAAAAAGAAGAAGAAAAAAATAGCCGCAAGAAAACAAAGTGAAGCCTAGTAGGTTTTCACATCTGGCCTGTTATTCAAGCTCTAAACTTTGCTCCTGATTGATCCCAAGAACTTGTTCCAAAGAGGAAAAAGCTATCATTTGTCATGAATTATCAGTATAATCAAACAGATTTCATTTTACTTTTAAAATAAAAGTATTTTTTAAAATAAAAATGTAAATATATTTAAGGTTTTTAACAATGTGAATTTTTATTTTTGAATATTCAGTAAGTAGAGATAATATTTTGAATTATATTTCTAAGTACTCCCAAGTTTAAAATCCAATTGTTCAGTAAGGGATTAATAAGTTGACTAGCCTTAAAGCAGAATACTGATAAAGTATCAGGCTGTGATTTACTGTAGTTAAGAGAAAGAACACTGAAAAAATGTAATCAGAATCTGTATCCTCCAAAAACTTTGTTTTCTAAGGCATGTATGAACACCCCAGTCTCAAGTACTAGCGCTTGTCTGGTTTTGGTGGTGACTTTTTTGATTCCTAGAACTCTACCACTGCAGCCTGCTTCTATTAACAGCATCTTAATAGTTCACACACATGAACACATGATGTTGGCATTTTGCCTTGTGCTTAACTGACTTCTCTGTAACATTGACGGAGATACTGTGCATGCTATTCTAATTATGCCATGTTCCCTCAGTAGAATACTGAATTTGGAGAAATAATGCCTAAATGCCAGAAGGTGGCAGCTTCAGACCACTTTGGATTAACAAATCAGCCTTGCTTTGCAGAAAGCCTCTTACTACCTGTTCTTAAGACATTCATGCAGGGAACCATCCAAAGGATGGCTTTAAATGATTTATTTTCTAATACAATCTTGATGAAAAATGACCTTTCAGAAAAGAAGTAATAAGTTTGGTCCCATTTGGTTTAAATCGAAATACAAGGGCCACTATTCAAAAACCTGCAGATTTTTAAAACTAGCAGATTTATGAGATCCGACTTTTACGAACAGTAAAAAAATACATCTAAAAGCAAAAACTTCATAGCCGTGCCCTTGGAATCTATAAAGATACAACAGCTGCTAGTTTAGAGCTCTGAACTTAGATCTGAGCATAAAAATTATAAATTTAGAACATATTTGGTCATGTCAGGTATCTGGAATTATTTAATAATGGTCCGTGTCCCCTGAGAATTTTAACTCATTCCCTGGTATCTTTGGTAATGAAAGAAGGGAAGAGAAAGAGAGAGCATGAGTGAGAGCGAGAGAGAGACAAGACGCAGAGAAATTAAGGTTATAACCAAAGCTTTAGTAATTATCTTTCAGAACATTAGATTGAGAAATATCTTTTCAAGGCAGTAATTTGGGGGACAAGTTGAGGTTGATATGTTGATATGTTGAGGTTCCATACTTTTTGATGTCTTTAAGTGCTTTCAAAAAAATTTTTTAAATAAAATTTTCAAATAATGTCAAGTACTAAAAAATGTAAACAAACAATAAAACAAACTTTTGCATTAATTTGCATGACTCACAGTAACATATAATGCTGACGAATGCTGAATTCTGTCATTTTATTTCTGTATCCATTGTACTTTTTGAGGGGCTTTCCCCCTTTTTTAAATTATATTTGATAGCTTGTTTCTATATGCAAGTATGTCTGTGCAATGTGGAGTATACATTGACACATAAAATGAGGTCTTCTCCTGGAACATTACAAGTAGCTTGAAACTAAGGAAACAAAAGAGAGCTTGAGTGGCTGAAAAAGATAAAATATGTGAGACAATTTAATAAAATATTACTTATATAATACCTCCTGAGATTTATATATATTCTTTAGGGAAGGTCTATTGGAGAAGGCGATGGCACCCCACTCCAGTACTCTTGCCTGGAAAATCCCTTGGACAGAGGAACCTGGAAGGCTGCAGTCCACGGGGTCGCGAAGAATCGAAAACGACTGAGCGACTTCACTTTCACTTTTCACTTTCATGCATTGGAGAAGGAAATGGCAACCCACTCTAGTGTTCTTGCCTGGAGAATCCCAGGGATGTGGGAGCCTGGTGGGCTTCTGTCTATTGGGTCGCACAGAGTCAGACACGACTGAAGTGACTTAGCAGCAGCAGCATTGATAATCAAATAATAGATATTAAATATGTCAAAGGTTTCATACTGAGTTTTAGGCTCATGCCAAAGAAATATGTGCAAAAGTTAACAAATTCACCCTTTCTGAAAGCATTTGTCATATTACTATCCAAGTGATTACCATATGAAATCATTAACTATGTGATTACTTATGAAACAGTAAGACTTTGGAAAGCAATAAAGAGGGAGAAAGGATTTGCTAGAAAAATAAAACAAGGAAAGTAATTAATTCATAAGGAGTCAGTGCTTGCTTTGTGGTTTCCACAGTATTTCTATTGCCATATGGTGTATCTATGGAGAAGGAAATGGCAACCCACTCCAGTATTCTTGCCTAGAGAATCCTGTGGACAGAGGAGCCTGGTGGGCTGCTGTCCATAGGGTCGCATAGTGTCAGACACGACTGAAGTGACTTCGCAGCAGCAGCAGCAGCAGCATGGTGTGTCTAATGCTTTATTTGGAAATTGCATTATCAACCACTTACATTGAAATCTTTGAAGATTTCGATCAAAAGATTTGTAATATAACATGTAAATGATTTCAGTATCATACCTAGATTTGAAATGTCAAAGATCAAGAGCTTGGGAGAAACTCTATCAAACCAAGACTTACTTTTCAGTCATTTGACCTCATAAGACTTATTCTTTGGTGTCAGCAGAGAGAGACACACTGCTTTTTTGTAGCTTTCAAGTGTGTTCCAACAGCTTCAAAATTAAAGCTGCTCTTTCTTGAAGACTTCTTGAATAATTAAAGACAGGGTGACTAAAGGTTCACTGAAGTCTGAGAAGAGAAGGCGTAGTATTTTGGTGGTGTTCACACAGGAAAGAAAAAGTATTCATTGCAAAAGGTGGGTGTTGGATTTGAAATCACCCACATGCTCACTGTGCTATTATAACCACACAGTATCTGTTACTGTGGTTTGGATTGAAAGATTTTGTCCTTTAGAAGATTTGTTGACATACACTCTATGACCTAAGAGTCTGCCATAATGTTTATTCTTCCCAAATTTTAATAGTGAACAATCGCCTTTATAAGAGGGCATTATAACACTGGAGTCTGTAATTCTGGTCATTTATATTACTAGAGAGTTCTATGAGAGGACAAACATGAAGCCTCAAATCTGTATTCTGTAATATAAAACTCAGAAAGCCTTCCAAGGGGCACATTGCTGTTTTCAATAAATACCCTAAACAGCAATTCAAAAATTGCAGTGTTGAAGTCACTCAGTTCATTGCCGAGTGACTTTATTGCTTTGACAGTCATTTGACTTAGCTCTTTCTAGGGATTAAGTTCATCTTCTGTCTCTACTCTTGAAAATAACGGTGTAATCACTTGACAGCCCTCCTGATAGGTTAGCAACCGCTTTTCAGTTGCAAGGTAATTTACTTTTTTTTTTTTTTTTTTTTCTATTTACTCTGTAAATATATGCTTAAATTTGGTCCTTCATTGAATGCAAGTGTATCACAACAGTCCGAAACTAAAACTATGCTTCTATTTAATGCCCAGTGATAAAAGAGAAAAGAGGCAAACACAGCACTGCAATGCTTGTTGTTTTCCTTGTCTAGGAAAATACTTCCAGAGTGCTGGGTAAAACAACTGACATCTTCCTCGTTTCAGGCTGACTTACTCAGTGGATGATAAATCTAAATTAAGTGGATTCTGTCTTCTAAAATTAAAATAGAAATGACAAATGGCTTGTTTTTCACACCTGTACTTACTTCTTAATAAGATTTTTACTCTCCTTAGGCAAGCTCCAGTTAAGAAGATTCCGGTTATGTAAACTAAGAATATGTGCTATTATTATCATGATTCTCATTTGTTTAGGACAGAACAAGTCCTTATGCCATGATCAAGCACTTTTTATTGAAATTTATTATACAGTGAATTTTTGAGGTCAACATTAGACATGCAGTGGTAAACAAGATGGATGTGGTTTTATGACACTAAAGAGAATATAATCTAATTATAGATAAAGAGAAGTAAACAGGTGCATCATAATTGCTATGGAAGAACATAAATGGTGATGACAGTGGACACATCGCCAGAGAATACTGAGATATATCTGAATATGCGAGGCATGTGAGGGAACAATTCAGACACTATTCATTCAATAAACATTTAAAAATGACCCTGCATGTGTAAGGTACTATGATTAGTACTGAGATAGTAAACAAGAGACATAAATCCTGTTATCATAGATATTATAAATATTATTATTCATTAGGGGAGCTATATAGTACTGGAGTGGGGTGCCCTTGCCTTCTCTGATAATAAACAAGTGCATCAGTTCAGTTCAGTTGCTCATTCGTGTCTAACTCTTTGCGACCCCATGAACCGCAGCACACCAGGCTTCCCTGTTCATCACCAACTCCCACAGCCTACTCAAACTCATGTCCATTGCATCAACGATGCTATCCAACCATCTCATCCTCTGTCATCCCCTTCTCCTCCTGCCTTCAGTCTTTCCCAGCATCAGGGGCTTTTCCAATGAACCAGTTCTTTGCATCACATGGCCAAAGTATTGAAGTTTCAGCTTCAGCATCAGTCCTTCCAATGAATATTCAGGAATGATTTCCATTAGGATGGACTGGTTGGATCTCCTTGCAGTCCAAGGGACTCTCAAGAGTTTTCTCCAACACCACAGTTTAAAAGCATCAATTCTTTAGTGCTCAGCTTTCTTTATAGCTCAACTCTCATATCCATACTTGACTATTGGAAAAACCATAACTTTGACTAGACAGACCTTTTTTGGTAATGTAATGTCTCTGCTTTTTAATATGCTGTCTAAGTTGATCATAACTTTTCTTCCAAGGACCAATCATCTTTTAATTTCATGGCTGCAGTCACCATCTGTAGTGATTTTTGAGCCCTCCCAAAATAGTCTTTCACTGTTTCCATTGTTTCACCATCTATTTGCCATGAAGTGATGGGACTGGTTGCTATGATCTTAGTTTTCTGAATGTTGAATTTTAAGCCAACTTTTTTGCTTTCGCTCTTCTCTTTCACTTTCATCAAGAGTCTCTTTAGTTCTTCTTTGCTTTCTGCCATAAGGGTGGTGCATAGATGTGTAATATTACAGAGGGAGAAGAAAGTTAATAGCATAACAGGAAAAAGGGCTGGGGAGAGAGAATTCCTAGGATGGAGCAGTCAACAGAGATCTCTCTGAGAAGACGACTGTGAGCACTGATCTGGGTGCAAGAACAAGTGGGACAAGTGGAGATGTGTGGATCAGAGGAAACGGTGTAATAGCCCTGAGGTTAGGGTATGCTTGGCATTGTTCAAATTAGAGCAGCAAGGCCAACCAAGGTTAGACAGAGGAGATGACTGTGGGTAATTATATTTGAAAATTTGCCAAAAGCCTGTATCCATAGGGTCTGGTAGGCATGGAGAAGTCTCTGGACATTTCCCCCTCTCATTTGGATGAAAAACTTTTGGCGTATTTTGAGCAGGCAATTGACATAATCTTATTCACATTTATAAAAGTGACTCCAATTGTCATACAAAGAATAAGATGCAGGATGGTAGGAATTTAGATGGAAGGGTATTACAATATCCAGCAATGATGGGAACCTGGGCTAAAATCGTATTGCTTGAGGTTATAAAAAGTGATCAGATTCAGTATTTCCAAGATACTGTTGCCAGGAATTCTTGGTGTATTGGATATAGTGTTTGAATAGAAGAGAGAAAGCAACAGAGACAGATAATGTTCTTGTCTGAGAAATAGGATAAAAGGTTGACATTTTGCTCACTGAGGAAGCAGGTTTTGAGGCTTCCTCAAAAACCTGAGGAATGGAGGATGTGGAGAAATGGTCACAGTTCTGTTTTGAAACTACTAAAGTTTTAGAGCCACGACTTTAGTTGAACCTGAAACATTAGTTAGAATTAACCAGAAATATGGAGAAGACATGCTGCTGCTGCTGCTGCTAAGTCACTTCAGTCGTGTCCGACTCTGTGCAACCCCATAGATGGCAGCCCACCAGGCTCGCCCGTCCCTGGGATTCTCCAGGCAAGAACACTGGAGTGGATTTTAGAATTTTAACTTAGGTCTAACCCCAATATCCATATTTCTTTCCACACTGTTCCACTGCATCATTACCAGCCTATCTTGTATTAATAATGATTTGCATGTTGCCCTATGGGCATCTTTAGAACTTTGTAGTTTCAGGGGAAAGGAGGGAAATAACAGTAGCACATTAGTACACAGAATATGAACTGTAACCAGCTTTACAGTTGTAACCTTACAGCTTTACAACTGTAACGTCCTGTACAATTCAGACTGAATTGTACAGGAGGCAAGCTTTTCCACATCATCACTCTACCATTCTATAAGGCTTATATGAACCTAGACTATTTTGTTACATTTAAAATATATATATATATATATATATAGAGAGAGAGAGAGAGAGAGAGAGAGAGTGTTTGCTATGACGTATGAATATATATGTACATCATAACAAACACTCTCTTCCAACACCACAAGATAAGACTCTACACATGGACATCACCAGATGGTCAATACTGAATTCAGATTGATTATATTCTTTGCAGCCAAACATGCAGAAACTATATACAGTCAGCGAAACCAATAGTGGGAACTGACTGGCTCAGATAACGAGCTACTTATTGCCAAATTAAGACTTAAATTGAAGAAAGTAGGGAAAACCACCAGACCATTCAGGTATGAGCTAAGTCAAATCCCTTACAATTATACAGTGGAAGTGACAGATAGATTCAAGGGATTAGATCTGATAGACAGAATGCCTGAAGAACTATGGACGGAGGTTCGTGACATTGTACAGGAAGTAAGGATCAAGACCATCCCCCAAAAAGAAATGGCAAAAAAGCAAAATGGTTGTCTGAGGAGGCCTTATAAAGAGTTGAGAGAAGACAAGACTCGAAAGGCAAAGGAGAAAAGGAAAGACATACCCATTTGAATGCAGAGTTCCAAGAATAGCAAGCAGAGATAACAAAGCCTTCCTCAGTGATCAATGGAAAGAAATAGAGGAAAATGATAGAATGGGAATGGCTAGAGATCTCTTCGAGAAAATTAGAGATACCAAAGGAACATTTCATATAAATATGGGCACAATAAAGAACAGAAATGGATGGACCTAACAGAAGCAGAAGATATTAAGAAGAGGTGGCAAGAATACGCAAAAGAACTATCCAAAAAGTTCTTTATGACCCAGATAATCACGATGGTGTGATCACCAGTCTAAAGCCAGACATTCTGGAATGTGAAGTCAAGTGGGCCTTAGGAAGCATCACTACAAACAAAGCTAGTGAAGGTGTTGAAATTCCAGTTGAGCTATTCTGAATCCTAAAAGATGATGCTGTGAAAATGCTGCATTCAATATGCCAGCAAATTTGAAAAACTCAGCAATGGCCACAGGACTGGTCAGTTTTCATTCCAATCCCAAAGAAAGGCAATGCCAAATATTGTTCAAACTACCACAGAATTGCACTCATCTCACATGCTAGCAAAGTAATGCTCAAAATTCTCCAAACCAGGCTTCAACAGTGTGTGAACTAATAACTTCCAGACATTTAAGCTGGATTTAGAAAAGGCAGAGGAACCAAAGATCAACTTGCCAACATCTGTTGGATCATTGAAAAAGCAAGAGTTCCAGAAAAGCATCTGCTTTATTGACTATGCCAAAGCTGTTGACTGTGTGAATCACAACAAACTTAGGAAAATCCTTAAAGAGATGGGAATACCAGACCACCTGACCTGTCTCCTGAGAAATCTTTATGCAGGTCAGAAAGCAAAAGTTAGAACTGGGTGTTGAGCAACAGACTTGTTCCAAATTGGGAAAGGAGTACGTCAAGGCTATATATTGTCACCCTGCTTATTTTACTTATATGCAGAATACATCATGAGAAATGCTGGGCTGGATGAAGCACAAGCTGGAACCAAGATTGCCGGGAGAAATATCAATAACCTCGGATATGCAGATGACACTACCCTTATGGCAGAAAGCGAAGAAGAACTCAAGAGCCACTTGATGAAAGTGAAAGAGGAGAGTAAAAAAGTTGGCTTAAAGTTTAACATTCAGGAAACTCAGATCATGGCATCTGGTCCCATCACTTCATGGCAAATAGATGGGGAAACAATGGAAACAGTGAGGGACTTTATTTTTGGGCTCCCAAATCACTGCAGATGGTGACTGAAGCCATAAAATTAAAAGACACTTGCTCCTTGGAAGAAAGTTATGATCAACCTAGACAGCAAATTAAAAAGCAGAGATATTACTTTGCCAACAAAGGTCCACCTAGTAAAGGCTATGGTTTTTCCAGTAGTCATGTATGGATGTGAGAACTATAAAGAAAGCTGAGCTGTGAAGAATTGATGCTTTGACCTGTGGTATTGGAGAAGACTCTTGAGAGTCCCTTGGACTGCAAGGAGGTCCAACCAGTCCATCCTAATGGAAATCAGTCCAGAATATTCATTGGAAGGACTGATGCTGAAGCTAAAACTTCAATACTTTGGCCACCTGATGTGAAGAACTGACTCTTTTTAAGAGACCCTGATGCTGGGAAAGATTGAAGGCAGAATGAGAAGGGGATGACAGAGCATGAGATGGTTGGATGGCATCACTGACTCCATGGACATGAGTTTGAATAAACTCCAGGGGTTGGTGATGGAGAGGAAGGCCTGGCATGCTGCAGTCCATGTGGTTGAAAAGAGTCGGACAGGACTGAGAGACTGAACTCAGCCTAGTTGAGAATGTAAGGCAGAATAGTGATAGATATCATTTCCTAGAGCAGGGTTGTGGTAACCTGAAAAGACAACCTGGGAACACCATAGTCCTTTTGCTTGGACATCTGTTTCTCCTCCTGGTCAACTAGTGAATTTCTATTTATGGATTAAGATATAGCTTAAATTTTACCTTTCTGTGAAACAGTACTTTATACTTCCATTTTCCCTCCTTCCTTTGCTCTCCTCTCCAATATGATCATTGTCACTATGAGTTAGTCAATGGTTATCTATGGCAGGTACACTGCTGAGCACTTTACATCCTGAGTTACACTCAGCCTTTACTGTGATGCAATGAAACAGGTGGTTCTATTATTCCTTATTTCACAGGTGATAAAATTGAAGTGTAGATAGAACTAATAATTGAAAAAAAAAATGAAACCAAGAACACATAGCTAAGAAATGGCAGAGATGAGATTTGAACATATGTGACCTAATCCAGAAACCATTCATTTTCTTCCAGGTCAGTTTTGTTTTCTCCAGGAATCAAAGCTGTTTATTCATGCAACTGACAGTGCGTGGCATATGGTAAGTTATCTGGCCTCCATTTTTTTTTTCCTCACTAGAGTGGGTGTTTCTTTGGATTAATGTTTTTATTTTCTGAGTTATAATATTTATTTAAAGAATGAATTTATCAGTGACTATTTAAAGTATAATGCTGAAGAAGCTGAAGTTGAACGATTCTATGAAGACCTACAAGACCTTTTAGAACTAACACCCCCCAAAAGATGTCCTTTTCATTATAGGGGACTGGAATGCAAAAGTAGGAAGTCAAGAAACACCTGGAGTAACAGGGAAATTTGGCCTTGGAATACAAAATGAAGCAGGGCAAAAACTAACAGAGTTTTGCCAAGAAAATGCACTGCTACTGTTAAGTCTGCTAAGTCGCTTCAGTCGTGTCTGACTCTGTGCGACCCCATAGACAGAAGCTCACCAGGCTCCCCGTCCCTGGGATTCTCCAGGCAAGAATACTGGAGTGGGTTGCCATTTCCTGGTCATAGCAAATACCCTCTTCCAACAACACAAGAGAAGACTCTATACATGGACATCACCAGATGGTCAACACCGAAATTAGATCAATTATATTCTTTGCAGCCAAAGATGGAGAAGCTCTATACAATCAGCAAAAACAAAACCAGGAGCTGACTGTGGCTCAGATCATGAACTCCTTATTGCCAAATTCAGACTTAAATTGAAGAAAGTAGGGAAAACCACTAGACCATTCAGGTATGACCTAAATCAAATCCCTTATGATTGTACAGTGAAAGTGAGAAATAGATTTAAGGGCCTAGATCTGATAGACAGAGTGCCTGATGAACTATGGAATGAGGTTCATGACATTGTACAGGAGACAGGGATCAAGACCATGCCCATGGAAAAGGAATGCAAAAAAGCAAAATGGCTGTCTGGGGAGGCCTTACAAATAGCTGTGAAAAGAAGAGAAGCGAAAAGCAAAGGAGAAAAGGAAAGATATAAACGTCTGAATGCAGAGTTCCAAAGAATAGCAAGAAGAGATAAGAAAGCCTTCTTCAACGATCAATGCAAAGAAATAGAGGAAAACAACAGAATGGGAAAGACTAGGGATCTCTTCAAGAAAATCAGAGATACCAAAGGAACATTTCATGCAAAGATGGGCTCGATAAAGGACAGAAATGGTATGGACCTAACAGAAGCAGAAGATATTAAGAAGAGGTGGCAAGAATACACAGAAGAACTGTACAAAAAAGAGCTTCACGACCCAGATAATCATGATGGTGTGATCACTGACCTAGAGCCAGACATCCTGGAATGTGAAGTCAAGTGGGCCTTAGAAAGCATCCCTACGAACAAAGCTAGTGGAGGTGATGGAATTCCAATGGAGCTATTCCAAATCCTGAAAGATGATGCTGTGAAAGTGTTGCACTCAATATGCCAGCAAATTAAGAAAGCTCAGCAGTGGCCACAAGATTGGAAAAGGTCAGTTTTCATCCCAGTCCCAAAGAAAGGCAATGCCAAAGAATGCTCAAACTACCACACAATTGCACTCATCTCACACGCTAGTAAAGTAATGCTCAAAATTCTCCAAGCCAGGCTTCAGTAATATGTGAACCGTGAACTTCCTGATGTTCAAGCTGGTTTTAGAAAAGGCAGAGGAACCAGAGATCAAATTGCCAACATCCACTGGATCATGGAAAAAGCAAGAGAGTTCCAGAAAAACATCTATTTCTGCTTTATTGATTATGCCAAAGCCTTTGACTGTGTGGATCACAATAAATTGTGGAAAATTCTGAAAGAGATGGGAATACCAGACCACCTGATCTGCCTCTTGAGAAATTTGTATGCAGGTCAGAAAGCAACAGTTAGAACTGGACATGAACCAACAGACTGGTTCTAAATAGGAAAAGGAGTACGGCAAGGCTGTATATTGTCACCCTGCTTATTTAACTTATATGCAGAGTACATCATGAGAAACGCTGGACTGGAAGAAACACAAGTTGGAGTCAAGATTGCTGGGAGAAATATCAATAACCTCAGATATGCAGATGACACCACCCTTATGGCAGAAAGTGAAGAGGAACTAAAAAGCCTCTTGATGAAAGTGAAAGTGCAGAGTGAAAAGGTTGTCTTGAAACTCAACATTCAGAAAACGAAGATCATGGCATCTGGTCCCATCACTACATGGGAAATAGATGGGGGAACAGTGGAAACAGTGTCAGACTTTATTTTTCTGGGCTCCAAAATCACTGCAGATGGTGACTGCAGCCATGAAATTAAAAGACGCTTTCTCCTTGGAAGGAAAGTTATGACCAACCTAGATAGCTTATTCAAAAGCAGAGACAATACTTTGCCAACAAAGATTCCTCTAGTCAAGGCTATGTTTTTTCCTGTGGTCATGTATGGATGTGAGAGCTGGACTGTGAAGAAGGCTGAGCGCCGAAGAATTGATGCTTTTGAACTGTGGTGTTGGAGAAGACTCTTGAGAGTCCCTTGGACTGCAAGGAGATCCAACCAGTCCATCCTAAAGGAGATCAGCCCTGGGATTTCTTTGGAAGGAATGATGCTAAAGCTGAAACTCCAGTATTTTGGCCACCTCATGAGAAGAGTTAACTCATTGGAGAAGACTCTGATGCTGGGAGGGATTGAGGGCAGGAGGAGAAGGGGACGACAGAGGATGAGATGGCTGGATGGCATCACTGACTCGATGGATGTGAGTCTGAGTGACCTCCGGGAGTTGGTGGTGGACAGGGAGGCCTGGCGTGCTGTGATTCATGGGGTCGCAAAGAGTCGGACACGACTGAGCGACTGATCTGATCTGATTTAAAGTATGGGTTGAAGAAAAGTTGTTAGAGAAAGAGAGCATGAAGAGGCAATTTTGGATAATAGAAGAACAGGAAACAGATCACTGAAACAAAGCAAGTGCTTCAGAAAAGGTGAATGGTATTGAAAGTCCTTCATAGTCATCATTTGTTCTTTGTCTTCTCTTTTGGGATTTTTTTACTGATGCTTTTTATCTGTCCGTGTGCCTTCCATTATTTTTCAAGATCCATGGATGCTGATTTTTCCTTTTTAATTTGAAGAACATTTCAGCTGAAATCTAAATCTCATATGTAAGATAACATACGTATAAAACATGAAACTAGAGTTCTGCGGCTGAACAGTAGGACTCTTTGAGCTCCACTCACTGTTTCTTTCTTTCACTATCTCAAAGCTTGTTCTGAGAGTTGGGAAAAGCATGCTTCTTGATCTTTTCCTTCATTTACATTGATGCTTTGAACATACTCATGTGTCATCTAAGCTGAATGAACTACTGGCATTTTCCATTCCTTCTGAAGATGTGCTTCCCTCACCTGAAATATCTACTCCTTGTATGCCTGGGTGACTTCTAGTCATCTTTCAAACTCAGTATAGTGATTATCTTCTCCACAAAGCAGTCACTCATCATCCCATTTTCTCTTGATCATTCAACTACTACATGTAGGAAAGTCACCTTAAAGTGACTGCTTTAAAGTGTGTGCATGAGTGCGCAGACATGCATTAGTTTTTATGTGGGTTGTTGATGGCTGTTTAATTACACTAAACTTTTTCTCAAAATTATATAATTATTAAGTACTATCTTTATTTTATTAACTATAAAATATGATACATACTAACCACTCAGTGTACTTTTAAATGAAAGAATGTAGTCAGTCATAACCCAATAGTGTTATAATATGTAATCTTCATATTTTCTCTATCAAAACAATTAAGTTCAACATTTTACTGAATTGTTTATCAAGAGCATCTCAGATTGAGTAGCATTGAAACATATGCATTACCATATGTAAAATGGATAGCCAGTGGGAATTTGCTGTGTGTCATAGGGAGTTCAACTTGGTGCTCTGTGACAACTTAGAGGGGTGGGATGGGAGGTGGAAAGGAAGTTCAGGAGGGAAGGGACATGTGTATACGTATGGCTGATTCATGTTGATGTTCAGCAGAAATCAACACAACATTGTAAAGCAATTGTCCTCCTATTAAAAATAAATAAATTTAAATAAAAGACATCTCAGATCTATCTTAGGTTCCCCAGACTTCTTTTTTTTCCCCTTACTCTTCCAGTTCAGTCTAATTGTCTGTCTTGGGATGTGTTGGAAATCATTTTGAGTCATGATAACTATCAGGAAGCAGGGATCCCGATCTCTGTAAAATTCACCACAGTATTGCTTGACACAGAAGACACAAATATTTGGAAGTGAGAAAATGGTGGAACTAGTCTCCATGTTCAAACCACTGTTTTCCTCCACAATTTTTATATCTTGTCAAAAAGGTTTTTTTGTGTGTTCATGTATACATCATTTCAATATAGGAAAATGCTTAAATCTCTTTTGTAAATTTCTTGATACTTCCAACTTGTGAGAGGTTGATTACTTTCTTTGAAATGGAATCTTCCTGAGCATTGTTGAACTTTCCTTACACTTAAGTACAATGGATATATTGTATGGGCTAAACTGGTAGGGCACAACGGAGAAACGACCTTTTTTTCTTTTTTTCCTTCACTAGTACAGGTGCAGTTATCTTTTTTCCCAGTCTATTTGGTGGCATCTTAAGCACACAATAAAACTTATTTGACCACTTCTATCTGTCATCCTGATTCCAAAACACTGGGACCAATTTTATCAACTTCCAGCTCAGATCCAAATCGTACCCCCTTCCTCCTCTTTTTCCCAGATCAGGCCTGGTGTGAACTAAGAGGGTCTGTGATGGGGAAAGAAAGCTGGCTCTGATTTTGCTATTGTTGTTTTTGTTTATCTTTGTGACATGCCTCATCTACCATTCCCATGTGGGTTCTAGCCTCACTAGGGTCATCGTCAGGTTCAAGGAAAGAAATGGTTTAAGAAGATGTATATGATCAATGTTATGACAATCAGATCATCCCTTCTCTCCTTGTAGCAGAACCAACATACTGGTTCTTGTGTGTCACTTCGTATGTAGGTTGTTGGGTCTACAACATTGGTCTACTTCCTTTGTTATTGCAATTTTCCATTTCTTGATAGCATTGCATTTTCTGACTTATCTCCCTTATTTTCCCCTCAGCTGCTGCCCCATTGAAGGTAACTGTGCGGTTGCCTTACCCACCAGGGCTGGTTTTTCAGTGGGATACTTGCTATACCATCAGAGTATTCTAGACACTTTGGTGAAAGGGAGCACTCATTCACTCTTGCCTCTTCATACACTACCATCCCTCCTTTCCCTCTCTGTTCATCCTTCCATTGCAGGCTGCTCCAGTCTGCCTCTTGCTCTGACACTCTTCTAGGAGAGAGGAACACCTCAGCATTGATCTCCTCAATGCCCCACAAATTCCAGAGGACATATTTGAAGTGTTTTTCAAGACATTCTTTCACTGTGCTCCTGTGGCAGCAAAGGACAAGCTGACAGATTTCTCTGCAACTATCCCACTGGTGCATAAGAATCCAGTCTCCCTTCTTTAGGGCCCCTTGTTTCATGCCAATAACTGGTTCATTTCTGACTTACTTGGAAAGGTAAAGGGGAAAACCAGGCAGTCTGAAATGTTATGGATTCCATCAGGGAAAATTCCTTCAGTGAATCCCTAGTCTTGTCTTGTGTCAAGTGAGGGAAGGAATCAAGTTGATGGAGCAACTTCATGACCTTTAGTTAAGTCTTTCAAGAGCATGTCTAGGGAGGAACAAGATGGCAGAGGAGTAGGTGGACATGGAATATATCTCTCTCCATGGATATGTCAGGACACACCAGCTGAGAGCAGACAGGAGTACCTAACCAGCAGAAAAGAATATATAGACCCACGCAAAACTTGGTAGGATGAAGGAACTAGAAGGAAGAAGTGAGAGTGTTAGTAGGACTGGACCTGCCCTTGGCAGGTAGAGGAACGGAAGCAGGGAGCCAATCCCCACATTGGGGCAATTGTCTGAGTCAGAGGAGAAACATTTAAGGCTGAGAGGGCAACAGCTGATCTGTGGCAGCCTAAATGGAATGAGAACCAGACAGTCCTTGCTGCAGCCATACATACCCTAGATGGCACAGTGGCTGGGAGCTGGAATTTAGGGATTGTGGAGCAATCCCAGGGTGAGGGCTGCTGTTGACTGTGGAGAGACAGATTGAAGGGATGTGAGGGAGGAGACTGTGGTGGGAAATGCCTGTGGAGGAAAGCTGGGCAGCCAATGAAACAAGGCGATACTGCCGAGTCATGCATAGAGGGTGGAGCCATCACCGTAGCCTCTCTCCCACCATGGGCCAGCATTGGTAGCTGAAGGATAGAGAGGCTGGCCCATCAAATGCCTGGCACGCTGAACTATAGAGTAGAATCCCACCCAGGGTGCCCTTTTAAGTGCCTGATGTGCGAATCTAAAGAGCAGGACTCCAGGCGGGGGACTCCTCTATGTGCCTGATGCGCCAAAAAACAGAGAAGGACCTCAGGCAAGGGATCCCTCTAAGTGCCTGAATGGGTGGAGCTATGGAGCAAGACTGGCCAAAGAGGCCTTCTGATCATCAGCTACAAGAGGCTTGAAAAAAGACTCTTGATAGGGCCATAACTCCTGCAGTGGAGGCAGTCTGTGTCCCTGCACACTTGGCACTGCCAAGGTCCCCACAAGCCAAGCACCTGCGTCACCTTCATGCTCAACTCACACGGGCAGAGCTGCCACATGCAAAAAACGTCTTGCATCTATGGGCACAGGGTCA
Source organism: Tragelaphus eurycerus (assembly GCA_935064755.1). Taxonomy (NCBI): domain Eukaryota; kingdom Metazoa; phylum Chordata; class Mammalia; order Artiodactyla; family Bovidae; genus Tragelaphus; species Tragelaphus eurycerus. The sequence goes on from CAKXYN010000015.1 coordinate 4,773,751, forward strand.
CTTAGGTAGTGTCTGGCTTTGCGACCCTGTGGACTGTGGCCTGCCAGGCTTCTCTGTCAGGGAGGGAGTTTCACCGGGCAAGAACACTGGAGCATATTGGCCAATATTGATTGCCATACTTTTCTAGAGCACTGTATTTCCTGCTGCCCTAGCCACTAACTCCCTGGTGCTGGCAGAACCCTTGTGATTCAAATAGCTGGCCCTCTTCAGGGCAAACCCAAGTCCTCTAGGGCAGCCTGAGGAGCAAATCCCAGTGGATGACCCATATCCAGAGGTGGAAATAAAACCACAATTGAAGCCCAGGGGCAGTGTAGCTAAGGAAGAAGACCCCAAACTCTCCCACCAGCTGCAGGAGCTGCAGATTAAATCCACATGATCAACTAGGCAGACTCTGTATCTGGTATATGTAAAAAGTCATCGAGAGCTCCTATAAAAGAAAACACACTACTTCTGATAACTGTGGACATTGGAGGCAAGAACACAGAGGGGTAGCAGCAGATTAGAATCTGAGCTGCCTTCACAGCAGGTCCAGCGATCAGCACACTATTAGAGGGCATCCTAGGGAGGGGAAGTGGACTGTGACTCCCAGTGAGGGAAAGGACTCTGGCAGTAGTGACTCAAGAAAAACATTTATTATTCTTATGTTTTGACTTGTTCTGTAGATTCTTTTCGGGGAAGGCAATGGCACCCCACCCCAGTACTTTTGCCTGGAAAATCCCATGGATGGAGGAGCCTGGTGGGCTCCAGTCCATGGGGTCGCTAAGAGTCAGACAGGACTGAGCCACTTCACTTTCACTTTTCACTTTCATGCATCGGAGAAGGAAATGGCAACCCACTCCAGTGTTCTTGCCTGGAGAATCCCAGGGATGGGGGGAGCCTGGTGAGCTTCCGTCTGTGGGGTCGCACAGAGTCGGACACGACTGAAGCGACTTAACAGTAACAGTAGATTCTTTTGGAGGTTTTTTTTTTTTTTTTCTTTTTGTTCCTCCCTCCCCTCACCTTTGTTGTAGTTGTTGATTTTATTGACACTATGAAATCTAACCAAGCTTTTGAGTTTTTTCTTTTTCTCTTTTTTATCAGTAACATTTTTTAAAATTGTTGTTACATCTCATTTAAACAACAAACAAAACAAAAATACAAACCCAGTCATCAGCAGAAAGTATTACCACCTCACTCAGCCTTGCCCATCAGAGGAAAATCAAACAAACAAACAAACAAACAAAAACTCAGCACAAATTTCACCCTATAAGAATCTTACACAAACCTGTGGACCAAGCTTAGAGGGGCCAGAAACCAAAAGAAAGAAAGAATTCAACCTTGAAGCCTGGGAAAAGGAGACATCAAGCACAAGTTAAAAATAAATAATAATGAAAAGGCAGAGAAATACTACACAAATGAAGGAACAAACTAGAAACACAGAAGTCAAATAAATGAAGAGGAAATAGGCAAACTACCTGAAAAATAATTCAAAATAATGATAGTAAAGATGATCAAAAACCTTGAAAACTAAATGGAAAAAATGCAATAAGCAATTAACAAAGACCTAGAAGAATTAAAGAATAAATATGCAGAGACAACACAATTACTGTAATTAAAAATACTCTAGAAGGAATCAATAGCAGAATATCTGAAGCAGATGAATCAGTGATCTGGAAGATAAAATGTTGGAAATAACTTCTGAAGAGCAAAATAAAGTAAAAGGAATGAAAAGAACAGAGGATAGTCTCAGAGATCTCTTGGATGATATCAAATGAACCAACATTCGAATAATAGGGGTCCAAGAAGAAGAAGAGTAAAAGATTGGGTATAAGAAAATTTTTGAAGATATTATAGTTGAAAAGTTCCCCAACATGGAAAAGGAACTAGTCAACCAAGTCCAAGAGGCACAAAGAATCCCATACAGGATAAACATGGAGAAACATGCCAAGACACATTCTAATCAAACTAACAAAGATGAAACACAAAGAAATAATATTAAAAGTAGCAACAGAGAAACAACAAGTAACATACAAGAAAAACCCCATATGCTTAACAGCTGATCTTTCAGCAGAAACTGTGCAGGCCAAAAGGAAATGGCAGGATATATATAAAGTACTGTAAGGGAAAAAAATCTACAACCAAGATTACTGTACCTGGCAAGGATCTCATTCAAAATTGATGGAGAGATCAAAAGCTTTGCAGGCAAGCAAAAGTGAAGAGAATTCAGTACCACCAAATCAGCTTTACAAGAAATGTTAAAGGGACTTACATAGTCGAGAAATACAAGAGAAGAAGAAAGATCTACAAAATCAACCCTAAACAATTAAGAAAATGGCAATAAGAACATAAATATCAATAATTACTTTAAATGTAAATGGATTAAATACTTCAACCAAAAGACACAGACTCGTTGAATGGATACAAAAACAAAACCCATATATATCCCATCTAAAAAAACCCACTTTAGACCTCAAGACATGTATAGACTGAAAGTGAGAGGATGGGAAATATATTCCATAAAAATGGGAAGCAAAAGAAAGCTGGAATAGCAATCCTCCTATCAGACAGAATAGACCTTAAAATAAAGAAGATTACAAGAGATAAGGAAGGACACTACATAATGATCAAGGGATCAGGCCAAGAGGAAGACATAACAATTGTAAATATCTATGCACCTAACATAAGCACCTTAATACATCAGACAAACCCCAACAGGCATAAAAGGGGAAATTGACAGTAACACAATAATACTAGGAGACTTTAATACCCCATTCACACCAATGGACAGATCATCAAAGCAGAAAACTAATAAGGAAATACAAGTCTGAAATAATACATTAGAAGAGATGTATCTCATTGATATCTTCAGGACATTTCATCCAAATGCATAGTAATACACCTTCTTCTCAAGTGCACATGGAACATTCTCCAGGATAGACCACATCTTGGGTCACAAATCAAACCTCAGTAAATTTAAGAAAATTTAAATCATATCAAGCATCTTTTCCAACCACAAAGCTATGAGACAAGATATCAATTACAAGAAACAAAAAACTGTAAGAAACACAAACACATGGAGATTAAACAACACGTTTCTAAATAGCCAATAGGTTACTGAAGAAATCAAAAGGGAAAACAAAAATTTCTGAAACAAAACATGACAACGCAAAACCTATAGGATGCAGCAAAAGAAATTCTAAGTGGAAAGTTTATAGCAATGCAGTCCTACCTCAAGAAACAGGAAAAACATTGAATAGACAGTCTAACTTTATACCTTAAAAAACTGGAAAAAAGAAGAACACACCCCTCCCCCTGCAAAATTAGTAGAAGGAAATAAATTAGTAGAAGGAAATAAAGATCAGAGCAGAAATAAATGAAAAAAAAAATTAAAGAAACAATTGTAAAGATAAATAAAACTAAAAGCTGATTCTTTGAGAAGATAAACAAAATTGACAAACCTTTAGCCAGACTAATCAAGAAAAGAAGAGAGAAGAAACAAATCAAGAAAATTATAAATGGAAAGGTAGAGGTTACAGTAGACAATGCAGAAATACGAAGGATTATAAGAGACTATTATGAACAAGGCTATGGTCTTTCCTGTGGTCATGTATGGATGTGAGAGCTGGACTGTGAAGAAGGCTGAGCGCGGAAGAATTGATGCTTTTGAACTGTGGTGTTGGAGAAGACTCTTGAGAGTCCCTTGGACTGCAAGAAGATCCAACCAGTCCATTCTGAAGGAGATCAATCCTGGAATTTCTTTAGAAGGAATGATGCTAAAGCTGAAACTCCAGTATTTTGGCCACCTCATGCGAAGAGTTGACTCATTGGAGAAGACTCTGATGCTGGGAGGGATTGAGGGCAGGAGGAGAAGGGGACAACAGAGGATGAGATGGCTGGATGGCATCACTGACTCGATGGATGCGAGTCTGGGTGACCTCCGGGAGCTGGTGATGGACAGGGAGGCCTGGCGTGCTGCGGTTCATGGGGTCGCAAAGAGTCGGACACGACTGAGCGACTGATCTGATCTGATCTGATCTGATTATGAACAATGATATGGCAATAAAACAGATAATCTAGAAGAAATGGACAGATTCTTAGAAAAGTTCAATCTTCCAAGACTGAACCAGGCAGAAATAGAAATTAAGAAACTGAAGCTGTGATTAAAAATTCTCTCAAAATACAAAAGCCCAGTACCAGATGGTTTCCCAGGAGAATTCTATCAAACATTCAGAGAAGAGCTAATGCCTATCCTTCCAAAACTCTTTCAATAAATTGCAGAGGAAGAAACACTTCCAAACTCATTCTATGAGCCCACCATCACCCTGATACCAAAACCAGACAAAGACAACACAAAAAAAGAAAACTACAAGCCAATATCACTGATTAATAGAGATGCAAAAATCCTCAACAAAATTTTAGCAAACAGAATTCTGCAACACATCAAAAAGCTCATACACCATGATTAAGTTGGGTTTATTCTAGGAATCCAGGGATTCTTCAATATACACAAATCAATCAATGTGATATACCATATTAACCAATTGAATGATAAAAACCATATGATAATCTCAGTGGATGGAGAAAAAGCCTTTGACAAAATTCAGCACCCATTTATGATTAAAACTCTTCAAAAAATGGGCATAAAAGGAACCTACCTCAACATGCTGCTGCTAAGTCACTTTAGTCGTGTCCAACTCTGTGCGACCTGATAGACGGCAGCCCACCAGACTCCCCGGTCCCCAGGATTCTCCAGGCAAAAACACTGGAGTGGGCTGCCATTTCCTGCTCCGATGCGTGAAAGTGAAAAGTGAAAGTGAAGTCACTTAGTTGTATCGGACTCTTAGCGACCCCATGGACTGCAACCTACCAGGCTCCTCCATCCATGGGATTTTCCAGGCAAGAGTACTGGAGTGGGACCTCAACATAGTAAAGACCATATATGATAAGACTACACTGAACATTATTCTCAATGGTGAGAAACTGAAAGCATTCCCCCTAAGATCAGGAAAAAGACAAGGGTGTCCACTCTCACCACTATTATTCAACATAGTTCTGGAAGTCCTAACTATAGCAATCAGAGAAAAATAAATAAATAAATAAAAGGAATCCAGATCAAAAAAGAAGTAAAGGTCTCACTCTTTGCAGATCACATGTTACTGTACATAGAAAATCCTAAAGATAGTATCATAAAATTACTAGAACTAATCAGTGAATTTAGCAAAGTTGCAGGATACAAACTCAATATGCAGAAATCACTTGCATTTCTATATACTAAAAATGAAAAGTCAGAAAGAGAAATTAAGGAATAAATTCCATTTACTATTGCCACAAAAAGATTAATTATCTAGGAATAAACTTACCTAAGGAGAGAATAGAACTGTACACAGAAAATTATAAGACACTAATGAAAGAAATCAAAGACAACATAAACAGATGGAGAGATATTCCATGTTCTTGGGCAGGAAGAATCAATATACTGAAAAATTACTATATTATCAAATGTAATCTAGAGATTCAATGTGATCCCTGTCAAATTACCAATGACATTTTTCACAGAACTAGAACAAAAAATTTCACAATTCCTATGGAAACACAAAAGACCCTGAATAGTCAAAGCAGTCTTGAGAAAGAATGAAGCTGGAGAAAACAATCTTCCTTAGTTCAGATTATACTACAAAGCCACATTCATCAAGGCAGTATGGTACTGGCACAAAAAGAGAAATACAGACCAATGGAACAAGATAAAAAGCCCAGAAATAAACCCATGCACCTATGGGCACTTTATTTTTGACAAAGGAGGCAAGAATATACTGTGGGCAAAAGCAGCATCCTCAATAAATGGTGCTGGGAAAACTGGACAGCTACATGTAAAAATATGAAATTAGAACACTTTCTAACACCATACACAAAGATCAACTCAAAATGGATTAAAGACCTAAATGTAAGACCAGAAACTATAAAACTCTTAGAGGAAAACATAGGCAGAACACTCAATGACATAAATCAAAGCAAGATCCTTTATGACCCACCTCCTAGAGTAACAATAAAAACACAAGTAAACAAGTGGGACCTGATTAAACTTAAAAAGCTTTTGCACTCCAAAGGAAACTGTAAGCAAGGTGAAAAGACAACCTTCAGAATGGGAAAAAATTATAGCAAATGAAACAACTGACAAAGGATTAATTTCCAAAATATACAAGCAGCTCATACAACTCAATATCAGGAAAACAAACAACCCAATCAAAAAGTGGGTAAAAGGCTTAAACAGACATTTCTCCAGAGAAAACATACAGATGGCTAGCAAACAAATAAAAAGATGCTCAACATCGCTCATTATTACAGAAATGCAAATCAAAACCACAATGAGATTTCACCTCACGCTGGTCAGAATGGCCATCATCAAAATGGTTACACAAAATAAATGCTGGAGAGGGTGTGGAGAAATAGGAATGCTCTTGCACTGTTGGTGGGAATGTAAATTGATACAGCCACTATGGAAGATGTTATGGAAAATCCTTACAAAACTAGGAATAAAACCACCATATGACCTAGCAATCTCACTCCTAGGCATATGCCCTAAGGAAACCGGGGTTGAAAAAGACACATGTATCCCATTGTTCATTGCAGCACTATTTACAATAGCTAGAACATGGAAGCAACCTAGATGTCCATCAGTAGATGAATGGATACAGAAGTGGTGGTATATATACACAATGGAATATTACTCAGCCATAAAAAGGAGTCAGTTCTGATGAGGTTGATGAGCCTAGAATATTATACAGAGTGAAGTGAGTCAGAAAGAGAAAAATAAATATTATGTTCTAACACACATATACAGAATCTAGAAAGATGGTTCTGAAGAATTTATTTACAGGGCAGCATGGAGAAACAGACATAGACAATAGACTTATGGACTTGGAGAGAGGGGAGGAGAGGGTAAGATGTATGGAAAGAGAAACATGGAAACTTACATGACCATATGTGAAATAGATAGCCAACGAGAATTTGCTGTATGGCTCAGGATACTCAAACAGGGGCTCTGTATCAACCTAGAGGAGTGGGTTGGGGAGGTAGATGGGAGGGGGTTTCAAAAGGGAGGGGATATATGCATACCTATGGCTAATTCACGGGGAAGGCAATGGCACCCCACCCCAGTACTCTTGCCTGGAAAATCCCATGGACGGAGGATCCTGGTAGGCTCCAGTCCATGGGGTCGCTAAGAGTCGGACACGACTGAGCAACTTCTCTTTCATTTTTCACTTTCATGCATTGGAGAAGGAAATGGCAACCCACTCCAGTGTTCTTGCCTGGAGAATCCCAGGGATGTGGGAGCCTGGTGAGCTTCCGTCTATGGGGTTGCACAGAGTTGGACACGACTGAAGCGACTTAGCAGCAGAAGCAGCATGGCTGATTCATGTTGAGGTTTTACAGAAAACAACAAAATTCTGTAAAGCAAGTATCTGTCAATAAAAAAAAAAGAAAAAAAAAAAAAAAGAAAGAGTGTGTCTAGTACTTCTCTTTAGACGTTGGAGTTATCCATCACTCATTGTCCTCAGATTTAATGATCAAGGTGAAATTCCAAGATGATAGGGAAATTGCAATTCAAATCTTGTATTATATTTCTTCTATTTCTCTTAATTCCTTTGACCCATAGCACAGTTCCAGACACATTGATAGCAATACAGAAATAGAGAATGCAGTAAGTCCACCTGTTTTAAATAAATAGCACATTTCAATCAAAACATAAACAGAAAAATATTTGGTACAAATTTGCTTCTCACTGTAATTAAAATTTTCTATTGTAAAAATACAGAACTGCTGTTTAAGCAATTAGTAAATGTAAGCCTTTTTTTTATCCTTTGTAATCTGTATTCATTAAAAAGCACATGTCCTTGAGGTTATTAAATGCTGCATAATGGCAGTCCCAGACCTTGATGTACCATTTCTTTCCTTCTTATTTGACTGGGGATTTAAAGAGCATTTTCTGCATATATTCATTTCTATAGGACTATGTACATTGTAAAAAAGTCTTTAATGAACTAACATAACTGAACTTTATGGAGGCAAAAGTAAACTAATCAGTATATAATTCATTCATGTGAGCTCACAAATCACTGTTCTGCAAGATATTAACCTGGGTTTGAAATAAATGAAGTTGCAGGAATAAATTATAATGATAATTGAGAGCATTCCTTAGCAGCATTACTGTATATGTTTTATGTACATACAATACAAAATATGTCACTATGATGAAAATGACAAGTGTGAAAAAAAAGTGGATGGAGATATTGTGGATTCCTAGCTTTATATAAATTATTTGGAAGGCAATCTACATTGATTTTTGAAAAATAAACTACATTCTTATTAAGAAATTTAAATTCTAATTGAGTTCTGTGAATCAGTAATCTATCTGCTCTTTACCAAGGTTACTCTGATCATTTCAGAGAAAAATTCTCACATAAGTTTAGCAATTGGGTCATTAATATAACTGAAATTTCTTCTTTTTCTTATTATTTAGAGAGAATAACTTTTTAACCACCTTTTTTTTTCTTTTCTGTCATAGTATGTAAAAATCAAAGTCATGATTGTCTTATTTTCAAATGGATGAGTCTGATTTAATTACAGTAAGTATTAAAAATCAGATGGCTTAATAAATGCTGGAGAGGGTGTTGAGAAAAGGGAACCCTCTTACACTGTTGACTTCCCCAGTGGCTCAGATGGTAAAGAGTCTGTCTACAATGCGGGAGACCTGGGTTCGATCCCTGGGTCAGAAAGATTCCCTAGAGAAGGAAATGGCAACCCACTCCAGTACTCTTGCCTCGAAAATCCCATGGACGGAGGAGCCTGGTGCAGGCTACTGCCCATGAGGTCGCAAAGAGTCGGACACGACTGAGCGACTTCACTTACACTATTGGTGGGAATGCAATCTAGTACAGCCACTAGTTTGGAGAACTGTGTGGAGATTCCTTAAAACCTGGAAATAGTACTGCCTTATGACCCAGCAATCCCACTGCTGGACATACACACCGAGGAAACCAGAATTGAAAGAGACACGTGTACCCCAATGTTCATCGCAGCACTGTTTATATTAGCCAGGACATGGAAGCAACCTAGATGTCTGTTAGAAGATGAATGGATAAGAAAGATGTGGTACATATAGACAATGGAGTATTACTCAGCCATTAAAAAGAATACATTAGAATCAGTTCTAATGAGGTGGATGAAACTGGAGCTGATTATACAGAGTGAAGTAAACCAGAAAGAAAAACACCAATACAGTATACTAAGCATATATATGGAATTTAGAAAGATGGTAATGATAACCCTATATGTGAGACAGCAAAAGAGACACAGAGGTATAGAACAGTCTTTTGGACTCTGTGGGAGAGGGAGAGTGGGGGATGATTTGGGAAAATGACATTGAAACATGTATATTATCATGTGTGAAATGAATTGCCAGTTCAGGTTCGATGCAGGATACAGGATGCTTGGGGCTGGTGCACTGGGATGACCCAGATAGATGGTATGGGGAGGAAGGAGGGAGGGGGATTCAGGATGGGGAACACATGTACACCCATGGTGGATTCATGTTGATGTATGGCAAAACCAATACAATATTGTAAAGTAATTATCCTCTAATTAAAATAAAGTAAAAAAAATGGATGGGTCACATTTAAGTACTTTTAGTACCTTCCTGAGTAGCTAGAATAGATTGTCTTAAACATTCAGTTAAAAAATTATTTTTTATTATACTGATACTATATTCTGCACAATATAGTACACTCTTCTATATTCTAATCTGTCAATTAATGGGATTTAGAACAGTATATAAAAGGAGAGATCATCTACCAATATTGCCATAACTGGCTACAAAATATAGAAGGAAGTAGAGCTCATGAGATTGATGGAAAAGTATTTAGTACCAGACAGTTAATTTACAGACACCTGATAATGACTAAATATTATAAATGATTCTTTTCACAGTTGACTTGCTCATGTTCAATAGGCAAAACTTCCTTTTACTAAAGTGATTTCTAATTGTAGAAGGAATATCATGGGTACTTTTAAAGACAACATAAGGCATTCACTGATCATCTTAGTTGACGAGTCAGATAATTTTAATATTCAGTTCAGTAGCTCAGTCATGTCCGACTCTTTGTGACCCCATGAGTTGCAGCACACCAGGCCTACCTGTCCATCACCAACTCCCAGAGTTCACTCAAACTCATGTCCATTGAGTTGGTGGTGCCATCCAGCCATCTCATCCTCTGTCGTCCCCTTCTCCTTCTGCCCCCTATCCCTCCCAGCATCAGAGTCTTTTTCCAATGAGTCAACTCTTCACATGAGGTGGCCAAAATACTGGAGTTTCAGCTTTAGAATCATTCCTTCCAAAGAAATCCCAGGACTGATCACCTTCAGAATGGACTGGTTGGATCTCCTTGCCATCCAAGGGACTCTCAAGAGTCTTGTCCAACATCACAGCTCAAAAGCATCAATTCTTCAGCACTCAGCTTTCTTCACAGTCCAACTCTCACATCAATGCATGACTACTGGAAAAACAATAACCTTTACTAGACGGACCTTTGTTGGCAAAGTAATGTCTCTGCTTTTCAATATGCTGTCTAGGTTGGTCATAACTTTCCTTCCAAGGAGTAAGCATCTTTTAATTTCATGGCTGCAATCACCATCTGCAGTGATCTTGGAGCCCCCCAAAATAAAGTCAGACACTGTTTCCACTGTTTCCCCATCTATTTCCCATGAAGTGATGGGACCAGATGCCATGATCTTCATTTTCTTTTTTCTTTTTTTTGACTCTGAATAACTTTTTATGTTTGTTTTACTTTTTAACTGAAATTTATTTAGTTTAATTAGAGGCTAATTACTTTACAATATTGTATTGGTTTTGCCATACATCAACATGAGTCCTCCATGGGTGTACACATGTTCCCCATCCTGAACCCCCGTCCCACCTCCCTCCCCATACCATCCCTTTGGGTCATCCCAGTGCACCAGCCCCAAGCATCCTGTCTCATGCATCGAACCTGGACTGGTGATTCTTATAGATGATAATATCCAGTATTTTGGCCACCTCATGCGAAGAGTTGACTCATTGGAGAAGATTCTGATGCTGGGAGGGATTGAGGGCAGGAGGAGAAGGGGACGACAGAGGATGAGATGGCTGGATGGCATCACTGACTTGATGGATGTGAGTCTGAGTGACCTCCGAGAGCTGGTGATGGACAGGGAGGCCTGGCGTGCTGCAGTTCATGGGGTCGCAAAGAGTCGGACACGACTGAGCGACTGATCTGATCTGATACATGTTTCAATGCTATTCTTCCAAATCATCCCACCCTTGCCTTCTCCCACAGAGTCCAAAAGACTGTTCTATACATCTGTGTCTCTTTTGCTATCTCACATATAGGGTTATCATTACTATCTTTCTAAATTCCATATATATGCGTTAATATACTGTATTGGTGTTTTTCTTTCTGGCTTACTTCACTCTGTATAATCAGCTCCAGTTTCATCCACCTCATTAGAACTGATTCAAATGCATCCTTTGTAATGGTTGAGTAAGATTCCATTGCGTATATGTACCACAGCTTTCTTATCCATTCGTCTGCTGACAGACATCTAGGTTGCTTCCGTATCCTGGATATTATAAACAGTGCTGCGATGAACACTGGGGTGCATGTGTCTCTTTCAGTTCTGGTTTCCTCAGTGTGTATGCCCAGCAGTTGGATTGCTGGGTCATAATGCAGTTCTATTTCCATTTTTTAAGGAATCTCCACACAGTTCTCCAAACTAGTGGCTGTACTCGTTTGCATTACCACTAACAGTGTAAGAGGGTTCCCTTTTCTCCACACCCTCTCCAGCATTTATTGATTGTAGACTTTTGGATCACAGCCATTCTGACTGGTGTGAAATGGTACCTCATTGTGGTTTTGATTTGCATTTCTCTGATAATGAGTGATGTTGAGCATCTTTTCATGTGTTTGTTAGCCATCTGTATGTCTTCTTTGGAGAAATGTCTGTTTAGTGCTTTGGCGCATTTTTTGATTGGGTCGTTTATTTTTCTGGAATTGAGCTGTAGGAGTTGCTTGTATATTTTTGAGATTATTTCTTTGTCAGTTGCTTCATTTGCTATTATTTTCTCCCATTCTGAAGACTGTCTTTTCACCTTGCTTATAGTTTCTTTTGTTGTGCAGAAGCTTTTAATTTTAATTAGGTCCCATTTGTTTATTTTTGCTTTTATGGAGATGGGTCATAGAGGATCCTGCTGTGTTTTATGTTGGAGAGTGTTTTGCCTATGTTCTCCTCTAAGAGTTTTATAATTTCTGGTTTTATGTTTGATCTTTGTTTTCTGAATGTTGAGCTTTAAGCCAACTTTTCCACTCTCCTCTTTCACTTTCATCAAGAGGCATTTTAGTTCTTCACTTTCTGCCATAAGGGTGGTGTCATCTGCACATCTGAGATTATTGATATTTCTCCCGGCAATCTTGATTACAGCTTGTGCTTCTTCCAGCCCAGCGTTTCTCATGATGTACTCTGCATATAAGTTAAATAAGCAGAGTGACAATATACAGCCTTGATGTACTGCTTTTCCTATTTTGAAGCAGTCTGTTGTTCCGTCTCCAGTTCTAACTGTTGCTTCCTGACCTGCATATAAGTTTCTCAAGAGGCAGGTCAGGTGGTCTGGTATTCCCATCTCTTTCAGAAATTTCCACAGTTTATTGTGATCCACACAGTCAAAGGCTTTGGCACAGTCAATAAAGCAGAAATAGATGTTTTTTCTGGAACTCTCTTGCAATATTAGACATAAAAAATTAACATTTCTCCATTCTTGGTGAAATGCAAAATTTGCACTGACATTTTAAAATCAATATTTAAAGTGATTATTGAAAATGGACGCAAACAGATTCTAAAATCGTTGATGTTTGTGTCTCTTTGTATTTGGTGTATTCTCTGTGATCTCAGTATAATGTTTTAACACAAATAAGTGTGATGTAAATGAGAAAAAGGCAACAATGAGAATCAGTTAATAAGAGAGTAGAAGAAAATTTTGAATATAAATTGATGTCATTTAGGAAGAAGAATGCTCAAAAGGGCTTCCCTGGTGACTTAGTTGGTAAAGAATCTGCCTGCAGTGTATGAGACTCACATTTGATCCCTGGAATGGGAAGATTGCCTGGAGGAGGAAACAGCAACCCACTCTAGATTTCTTGCATGGGAAATCCCATGGACAGAGGATCCTGGCAGGCTACAGTCCATGGGATTTCAAGAGTCAGACACTACTTAGCACTAAACCACCATCACGTTCCAAGGACACTTGGACACTGAAAGTTCTATACCTTCAAGGGCACAAACAACAAACTAGAGGGAGAGAGAGAGTTATTCCGTGTCTGAAGATTGTAGGACAAGGAGCAATGTCCTAAAACCTAGGGAATGAAAAGCTGGATAAAAGAAAAAATAGTTCAACATAAAAGGAAATGGGAAAGAGAGACTTCAAGGACATTTGCAATATTACGTATTGCAAATGTTCAAGGGCAGAGTATATACTACCCAGGATAATGTAGTGAGTGGTTTATTAAAAATAAAAGGAAATGTTCTTATGGGCTTTTTGACTTTATTTTCAATAAGATATTCTCTACTTATTATGTATCTGTCAGATTTGGATCAGAGGAATAGAACTTCTGAACAGATATCATTAAGGATTTATCATAGGGACCTGACTATCCCAACTGTTGGAGCTGGATAAGAAGTCTTGGTGATGCTATTGATTTTGCATCTACAGAAGGAAAGATGGGTAGTGGGAGAAACAAGGGCAAACTGGAACCTATGAAGGTGAGCAGAAAGCCATAGGTGTTGATTGGAACCAGCTTCAGCTTCTCAACACCTCTGTGTCTCCCATGTCCTTGATGATACTCACCTAAAGAAAAAGCCGGCCATCTTCTTCATGGCCCAGCTGTTGAAACACCAGGAGGAGGATCCAGAAGAAATACAGTCCATGGGCCTGGCTGCTTCCCATGACAAGCAGCAGAGCCAGCAGGTAAGCCAAAGGCTCGTGCCCTGCTCCAGACTTCAGAGCCTGCAAAGTGAGGTGCTGCTGCTGCATTTCCACCTTCTATGTCTCATGAGCATTTTCTCCATGGTCTACGCTCATCTGAAATCATGCAGGTAATGAAATTTGAAATATAATTTCAAACTTCCTTTATTGAACTGTCGACGAGATACCATAAAGATGATCTAGTGCAGTAGAGCTGAAACTCTAGGTACGTTGGAATTACCTGGAAGTCTTGTTAAAACACACATTTCAGGGCTTCACCTCCAGTTTCTAGTATTCATAGAAGGTACAGTAAATGGGTTTCTCCAAAGAAACAGACCAATGTAATATGTGTGTATGTGTATTTACCAGTTCCTTAAAATAGATTTCTCTGTGTATGTTATATATATATATATATATATATATATATATATATATATATATATATATATTGTAGTTGTTGTTCAGTCGCCCAGTCATGTCCAACTCTTTGCGACCCCATGGACTGCAGCATGCCAGGCAATCTATATGGATATAGGGGCTTCTGTGGTGGCTCAGTGGTAAAGAATCAGCCTGAAATGCAGGAGACCTGGGTTTGATTCCTGGGTTGTAAAGATTCCCTGGAGAAGAAAATGGCAGCCTACTCCAGTGTTCTTGCCTGAGAAATCCCACAGATAGCGGGGCCTGATAGGCTACAGTCCAGAGGGTTGCAAAAGAGTTGGACATGACTTAGAAACCTACAACAACAACATATATAGATATATGGTATATTTATAGACAAACACACAAACTTATTTGAAGAATAATTCATGTGATTTTCTGGAGTCTGAGGATAATCTGGAGGCAATATTTCTTCTTCCTCGGGGGATCTCAGTCTTTTTTCTTAAGGTGTTCAATGGATTGGATGAGGCTCAGCTCCATTATAAAGTTTTTTTTTTTTAATCAAAGTTTACTGATTTGAATGTTAATCACATCCTGAGAATTACCTTCACAGCAGCATCTAGACTAGCCTTTGATCAAATATCTTGGACACTTCATTACAGATAGGGAAACAATGGAAACTGTGACAGACTTTATTTTCTTGGGCTCCAGAATCACTGCAGATGGTGACTGCAGCCATGAAATTAAAAGATGCTTGCTCCTTGGAAGAAAAGCTATGACCAACCTAGACAGCATATTAAAAAGCAGGGACATTACTTTGCCAACTAAAGTCCATCTAGCCAAAGCTATGGTTTTTCCAGTAGTCCTCCTTCTCCTCTGGCCCTCAATCTTTCCCAGTTAAGTAGACACAGAAAAGTAATCATCACTTTTTTGCATCTCTAGCAGGTTCTCTTCTCCAAGCATGCAATGCAAATCATTTTCTTTAACTTGACTTAGCCTACTTAAATTCTGTACCCTACCCTAGACTGATAACAGTTGTCAGGAAATTGCTATGCACTAATTGGCTTAAACCATTCAGGGTTATGTTAGGATAAATGAAAACAATAGGAATCCTAACTGATCAACCAACCGATCTGCTGATATACATGTCATATGAACTGCACTGTGTTAATATAGAAAGGAGAATATAACTTTCTAGAAACTCAATATTATGTCTTTTCCACTTGGGCAGCTCTTCTCTAGTATTCAGGTATTTGGAAAGCCAAAGTAATAATTGTAGGACTGTCAGAATATTCGGTATACTTTAAAACTGTGTTGGGAGGATTTTATTTTTTATGCCACATTTGTTACCAGGAAGAATTCATGTGATCATTGGGTTCCACAAAAATGGGGATCAGATAGCATGACTGTATTTCACAATAATTTTTAATTATGGAAAATACTTAGAGACCTGAGTAAGGGAACTGCCCTGTTTTGGGGGCCACGGAAAGGCCTTCTGTGCAGACTTTTTAAGTGTTGTAGGAAGTGGATTGCAGGAAGACGGAATTATTTTTACAACCTAAATCTTTCAGTTATTTAAAGCATTCCTCCCAAAAGCATACTTTAAGTTACAAAATTAAGGAGCAGTTATTCAGTTGTCCAAAACAGACTACACTGAGTCACTGTGCAATTATTACTCTTTATATTGCAATATAAAAAACAGTTCCTGTAATTCATTTAAATGATGGATTTACCTACTGTGCCTCCCTATACCACCCCAGAGAAGCAATCTTCTGTTTCAGGTTCACAGTTCCTCAAGGGGGTGGATATAGGCCTGAATTCCCTTATGAGTCATAGAGGGCAACAGAGAGTCAGCATCCAGTCAGTGGGATGGATCTGAAGCATGTTTCCTTCTCTACATGGCAAATACTGATGGGCTCCACCTACCTCCTGGGAGAGATTTGAAATGCAGCTGTATTGTTAAGTGTGAACACTGTCACACCAATCTCACAAAAATCACAGTTGTCTGTGATACATACCCAGTGTATCAGTATCAGTGGGATATTTGTTCAGTGTGGCTTTTCAAGCCTCTTCCTTGTCTCCGGGGGGATGTGCTCCAGGTAGCACTACGGTAATCTGCCAAAGCCTGCTCAGAGTGATCTTCCTTCTGGCCCTGGGAAATTCCAAGTGAGAGGATTATCTTTTTACATGGCCAATCATGGGATACTGATAATCCAAAGTAAACAACTTAGATAATTTAAAAAATTACCTATAATAACCTATTTAGTTGGCAATAGGCTCTTTCATCAAGGTTCTATTATAATTTCTTTCCCTACTAGCAGATCATTTCAGCCACTCTACAACTAGAAAATGCAACCACTGTGAAACTTTGAGGGGGAAGAATGAGTGCTTTATAAAGTACAAGGAAGTCTGGGAGTCTGCCTTTCTAGTTGTCTGATAATAATGGAAGCTACCATCTATTGGATGTCTCAGAGGTCACAGACAGTATGCTACACACTTAACATGTTTCGTCTAATTGTTAATTTTACTTAATTGCTATAGGCACACTGGAAGAGAAGAAACAAAATAATGGGGTTATCTTAATATCTTATATTACATTTAGAAGTGCAAAAACAAAGTACTTACTGTCATAACTGATTTGCTTCTCCTTATAAACCTATGTATTACTATAATATGAGAATGTTCAAGAGAAAAATAAATTTATTCCCATTTGGGATATTTATCTCAGTCTAACCCCTATATTTAAATCTCTTACAGACACATATGCAGACTTCTGGGTCTTCTCTCTCTTTTCTAGTTCTTCTGGTGGCTGGTGGGAAGGGGTAGGCTGGGGACATCATGTGACCAGGAGGCTGTTGGAAAAAAGAGGGCTTAGGACCGCTTCTCAGGTGGCAGTAGTGGTAAAGAACCTGCCTGCCAATGCAGGAGACATAAGAGATTCAGGTTAGATCCCTGGGTTGGGAAGATCCCCTGGAGGAGGGCATGGCAACCCACTGCAGTATTCTTGCCTGGATAATCCCATGGACAGAAGAGCCTGTCAGGGCTATAGTCCATAGGGTCCCAAAGAGTTAGACACAACTGAAGTGACTTAGCACATACACATGTGGTTCTTGCACATTCATTTGGATCCTGTTGTCCTGCTGACATCCAGTACTTGAGTCTAAAGCTTGTTTACTCTGAGCTGTCTTTTCTCAGCAGAGTCATGGCCATCCTTGTGTTGGGAACTTGCTTTTGTCTTGCTAGTGCTGCCTGCACCTTAGGCTGAAATTGTCTGGTCTGAGATTCTTGGCTAAAGATTTTCCTCCTCTCTCTATCTCTCTTCTGACCTCCAACCTACTCCCTCCTCCCACTCACACCTCAGTAACTCTGCATGGATATTTTCACTAGACCACAGTATCGGTGACCTTAAGCCCTTGTATTCTTCTCTAGGGCACATGGAAACCACTGGAAAACTTTGACAGTATACAGGAAGCAGAATGTTCTGGCAAGCTGCACTTGTGCTGCCACTGCTGGTTTTACTTTCCTGCAGCTGCCCTATTTTAGTGTATGTGTTTGGGTGTCCTGTGAAGTGGTTTCCTTCCAGAAATTTGGATATGTTGGCCCCAAGCTCTATTTCTACTCCTGACTTTCCCTTCAACCTATTTAATTTATCTCCCTGCTCTGAGAATTCTTTTCATAAAAGATGAGAACACATAAATCTATTGCCTTCCTCCCCTTTCCATCTCCTTCTGACTTCTGGTAGAACTGGATTCAGTCTGCCTCCCTTTGATTCTTTGGGGCCGTATGGCCGATTTTGAATAATGGCTGCCAATGATTTACCTCCCTGTGGTCTATGACCCTTTGCAACTGACTTTGTTGATCCTGCCAACGTGAGTCAGTTCACAGAGTCTAATGTTGCCTTTGAAGCGATGAAGACAAAAGGCTAGAGAGAGTAAGCATTTACTCAGAGCCCTGTAGCTACTCAATAGTAAAGTGTAGCTTCAGCAGGAAGGGGAAGGGGGACAGATAAATTTCTTTGAAAAATCAATGATTTTATAAGGTCTAATTATTCCAGTGTTTCTCTTTTTGACTTATAGCATTTTTCTATCCACATATATTCAGTTGATGAAATGATTAATTCTCAAACCCAAGTATCTTGATTAGAGCATTAATCATCATGCAGCAAATTAGCTAAGCCTTAAGATTAAAAAAAAAAGTGTGTTAGTTTGTGTTGTCTATTTTTCAACCTATTGCTGCTTCTGCATGAAGAAAACAACACCTTAGGTGTGAAATATTAGCACAAAATATCACAGCATCTTGGTAAAATGTTATTTTCTACCCAAACACTTCTACCAAAGTGTTTCAGTCGACAGTTATACTATTTAAAAAGCTTGCATCTTCCTTGGAGAAGGTGATGGCACCCTACTCCAGTACTCTTGCCTGGAAAATCCCATGGACGGAGGAGCCTGGTGGGCTGCAGTCCATGGGGTCGCTAAGAGTTGGACACAACTGAGCGACTTCACTTTCACTTTCATGCATTGGAGAAGGAGATGGCAACCCACTCCAGTGTGTCTGCCTGGAGAATCCCAGGGACGGCGGGGCCTGGTGGGCTGCTGTCTATGGGGTCGTACAGAGTCGGACACGACTGAAGCGACTTAGCAGCAGCATCTTCCTCACTGGTTAATGTTCATAATACTTTAGTTTTAGTCTTAAAAAAAAAATCATGCTGTCTCTTAGGAACTCTGCTGGGTAACATGAACCTGAACATTGTTAATCCCTGGAATTGTCGATCAGAAACAGCAAATCTTTGTAATAGAAATGCCCTTCATGTTACAGATATTATTTAGTTGTGGAAATTTTGCCTTTGAAATGACCATTTAGATCTTTGGCTGATTAAAGAAAATTGCATATACCAGTAGCACATAAAAATGCTATAAAGTAAAAGTAGAACATTTTACATAATTAAATTTAATGTATACATTGGTAAACCATATTCACATCTTAAAAATCAAATAAATCTGATATTTTGAATTTATCTGCTAATGTAGACTTCATGTTTATTAAAAAATGATTTCTTTTTGTTTAAAATAGAGGAACAATAGATGTCATCTAAAGAGATAAATTCAGATTAATGAAATTATTTTATATAATTAAATTGAAGCTCTTTTTATGTTATTCTGTTTGTATGCTCATATGTTTCTACTGGAGAAAAACATGTGACAGTAATATTTAAAGACAGTACTTTCTTTCCTTAAGTATATTTGTTATTATAAGTTATAAATGTTTTATAAGTCTTTTTTCAGAGGATTAAAATAAAGTTTAGAAAAAAGATGCAGAACCCTGGGTATGAAAAGATGAGTTTTGCTCCAATAAAGAATTTGTTGTGAAGTAATTTTTAACTTTTAGTTTAAAAAGATTTACAAATTGCCCTGAGATTTTCTTTATAATAGGTTGATCCTTTGAACTAGCTAAATGCTTTATGTTTGAAGGAACTCATTGTCTTTTTAAAGCCCTAAATATAGAATCCAAGTACCCAAGTGGGAGGACAATGTAATTTCTTTTATTTCATAGATTTGTAACATATTAGATGAAATAGGTCTATGGGTTTATGGAGACAATGTATTTCACAGATTTAGTGTTTCAGTCTGTTCCTTATGGTTGAGATCTCCTCAGTCTCTGAAGTGGCATCTTACCATAACCTCTCAAAATATTTGTGCAGGGTGACACAGAGTTGGATTAGGAAGTTGGAATAGTGGGAGTAGAGAGCAAGGTAGAATTTTTTTAAAGAGGGGAGGATGCGTGTTAATTCAGGAAGCTGAATTAACTGTAGAGCTGGTCCCCAGGGAGGAGAAGCAACAGTTTGAATCATTGCTGAAAGCTTGTGTCAGACCCTCTTTGTTTTTCTGTGCAAGT
The DNA here is from genome assembly GCA_935064755.1 of Tragelaphus eurycerus. NCBI lineage: Eukaryota > Metazoa > Chordata > Mammalia > Artiodactyla > Bovidae > Tragelaphus > Tragelaphus eurycerus. The sequence continues at coordinate 4,794,047 of CAKXYN010000015.1, forward strand.
TTGAGTTGGTCCTTGGGATAGACATTAGTTATCCTCAAGCAGGTGTGATGTTAGCTGATTGGCAGCATTACATAGCATGAATAGACCTAGAAGGACAGCCCTCAGGAAGATGTACCTCTATCAGCTATCAGACACCCGAGGTCTGAGCTCAGATTCGGGTGTAGAAAGAAACTGCACTTCTGGGAAGAAATAGAGGAAGAAAACCCCAACCGGTGCATTTAAAACTATCAATTCCTAAGTCCTACGCTGGTGAGGATAGGAATATAATTTCCATCTTGATCAGGATGCATTTAGAAATTACCCCTGGTAGCTGAACTGGTAAAGAACCCCCCTGCAATGCAGGAGAACTTGGTTCAATCCCTGGATTGGGAAGATCCCATGGAGAAGGGAACCACTACCCACTCCAGTATTTAGGCCTGGAGAATTACATGGCCTGTATAGTCCATAGGGTTGCAAAGGGCCAGACATGACTGAATGACTTTCACTTCACTTCTTAGCTTACAGATTGAAGCTAACAGTGTTTATTCTTGAAATAGGGCTGTGAGAGAAGGGGTAGCCTCATTTGTGGCTCATAGGGATGGGGCTATTGGAAAACTGAGAGACTTGAGAAGGCGATGGCACCCCACTCCAGTACTCTTGCTTGGAAAATCCCACGGACAGAGGAGCCTGGTAGGCTGCAGTTCATGGGGTCATGAAGAGTTGGACACTGAGCGACTTACCTTTCACTTTTCACTTTCATGCATTGGAGAAGGAAATGGCAACCTACTCCAGTGTTCTTGCCTGGAGAATCCCAGGGACGGGGGGGGGGGGGGGGGGGGGGGGGGGGCATGGTGGGCTGCCGTCTAGGGGGTCGCACAGAGTCGGACACGACTGAAGCGACTTAGCAGCAGCAGCAGCAGCAACAAAGGTAAAACTTCGTTACAAAAAAAGCCTCTTGATGAAAGTGAAAGTGGAGAGTGAAAAGGTTGGCTTAAAGCTCAACATTCAGAAAACGAAGATCATGGCATCTGGTCCCATCACTACATGGGAAATAGATGGAGAAACAGTGGAAACAGTGTCAGACTTTATTTTTCTGGGCTCCAAAATGACTGCAGATGGTGACTGCAGCCATGAAATTAAAAGACGCTTACTCCTTGGAAGGAAAGTTATGACCAACCTAGATAGCATATTCAAAAGCAGAGACATCACTTTGCCAACAAAGGTTTGCCTAGTCAAGGCTATGGTCTTTCCTGTGGTCATGTATGGATGTGAGAGCTGGACTGTGAAGAAGGCTGAGTGCCGAAGAATTGATGCTTTTGAACTGTGGTGTTGGACAAGACTCTTGACAGTCCCTTGGACTGCAAGGAGATCCAACCAGTCCATTCTGAAGGAGATCAACCCTGGGATTTCTTTGGAAGGAATGATGCTAAAGCTGAAACTCCAGTACTTTGGCCACCACATGCAAAGAGTTGACTCACTGGAGAAGACTCTGATGCTGGGAGGGATTGGGGGCAAGAGGAGAAGGGGACGACAGAGGATGAGATGGCTGGATGGCATCACTGACTCAATGGATGTGAGTCTGAGTGACCTCCGGGAGTTGGTGATGGACAGGGAGGCCTGGCGTGCTTCGATTCATGGGGTCGCAAAGAGTCGGACACGACTGAGCGACTGATCTGATCTACCTTTGTTAGATATACTTTATATAAATTTGAGCTTTAATTAACTTTTATGAACTAAATTATATTGACACACTGACTTTGTAATTTCATGAGGCTTTAGCTTTGTTTGATTGTCCTCAGATGCATGTGCCTCCTAAATCCTTTTGCTAGTTTCACTTACAACTGCACTGCATTTCTCTCTACTTTTGTCTGTTGTTGTTCATGTCTGACTTCTTGTGACTCCATGGACTGCAGGATGCCAGGCTTTTCAGTCCTCCACTATCTCCCAGAGTTTGCTCAACTTCATGTCCATTGAGTTGGTGATGCTATCTAACCAGCTCATCCTCTGCTGCCCTCTTCTCCTTTTTCCTTCCATCTTTCCCAGCATCAGGGTCTTTTCCAATGAGTTGGCTTTTTGAATCAGGTGGCCTAAATATTGGAGCTTCAGCTTCAGCATCTCTCTACTTACCTGAAATATTTTTGAATTTTCTTGAATAATACAACATTTTGAATTTGCAACTGGAAAACTCAGATCCTCATTTTTCCTTAAAATCATATTTTCAACACCGAATATTTTAAAAGCAAATCATTGTATACCATTTAAAGAATGATCCATCTTTTATTATAAAGTTGGGGTTGTATTGAGTATACCACTTCAAATACTTAGTATTTCCTCCAGACACTCTACAAAGACAGTTGATCCTTGTTATTCCTAGATTTCATATTTGCAAATTTACTACAAGTTAAAATTTATTTATGACACCACAGTCAATACTGGTAGTGCTTCTGTGGGTCATTCCATGAACAAGCTCAGAGCAGTGAAAATGAGTCACTCAGTGCACACCTTCCCAGCTCAGGTCGAAAAAGATGATGCACTGCTTTCTTGTTTTAATGTGAATATTGTAAGCAACTTCTTTTGGCCGTCTCTTTAGTGTATGTTTTGCATTTCTATACTTTGTCTTGGTAATTATGTTACTTAAAATGGCCACTAATTACAGTGCTGAAATGCTATCTAGTGTTCCTGAGTGCAAGAAGGCTGAAACCTGCCTAAAAGAGAAAATATGTGTGTTAAATAAGCTTTATTTAGGGATAACATAGCGCCGTTAAGTCCAATGGTAGTGAAACAGCAATATATAGTAAACAAGGTGTCTAGTTGGTGCTAGTAGTAAAGAATCTGCCTGCCAATGCAGGACACATAAGAGATGCAGGTTAGATCCCCGGGTTGGACCCACTCCAGTATTCTTGCCTGGAAAATCCCATGGACAGAGGAGCCTGACAGACTATAGTCCCTAGAGTCCAAAAGAGTCGGATACAACTGAAGCAACAGGCATAATTGAAAATACACATAAAGATAGGTATTGTCTTATTAAAATGTGATCAGAGGGAAGTCAACACAACATTTTAAAACAATTTTCCTCCAATTAAAAGATAAATTAAAAAAAAATTAAAAACAATGTGACCAGAAGTTGGCAAAAACCTAATCCTGCATTTCCCCTAGAAACAACACATCAGATCAGATCAGATCAGATCAGTCACTCAGTCATGTCCGACTCTTTGCAACCCCATGAATTGCAGCACGCCAGGCCTCCCTGTCTATCACCAACTCCCAGAGTTCACTCAGAGTCATGTCCATCGAGTCAGTGATGTCATCCAGCCATCTCATTATCTGTCATCCCCTTCTCCTCTTGCCCCCAATCCCTCCCAGCTTCAGAGTCTTTTCCAATGAATCAACTCTTTGCATGAGGTGGCCAAAGTACTGGAGTTTCAGCTTTAGCATCATTCCTTCCAAAGAAATCCCAGGGCTGATCTCCTTCAGAATGGACTAGTTAGATCTCCTTGCAGTCCAAGGGACTCTCAAGAGCCTTCTCCAACACCACAGTTCAAAACCATCAATTCTTCAGCACTCAGCCTTCTTCATAATCCAACTCTCACATCCTTACATGAACACAGGAAAAACCAGCTATTGCCAATTCATTATTCAGAGCACCTTGATGAACTTCCTTTGGCGATTTTCCTCTAAGAAGAGCATGTATATCAAAACCCAGCTATTCCCAGATTTTTTCTCTTCATCCAAACAAACACCACACAGTCTTACATGTCTTACCATACTCAAGCTGTTAACCTTGGTATCTAACTCCGGCATTCCCCAGATGCCCTGACACTGTGTTGGGGCTCCATTTAAGAGAATCACTCATCACTTTTGTTTGCCTTTAGCTGACACCAGATGTATCTTTCCTTAGTGCACTATGGGAAAAAGATAATTAAAACCTCTAGGCTTAATGACCTACCGCCTAAGAACCTGACAATTTGTAATTCCTATTTCTAATTAGGGTTAAGGAAGTTGGTTCAATTGCTTGGCTATCTCTGTTTTTGAGGTGGAAACTGAATGGGCTTTGAAGAAGTGTATCAGTTGCCTTTGGCTGGCCCCCTAGGGACAAAATCAGAGTTGAGCTTTTGGAGAGACCCCAGGGTTTGTCACCATTTGCAGGGACTGTTTACATTTTTCTTAAGTAAAGCACACTCTTAAATCAACAGGGAAATGGCTTCAGTGTTCTTCAGTTCCTATTAACTGCAGAGAGAACTAGAAATACAAAAATCACTTGAAGCTCAGATTAGTATCCTAGAAAGGGACTGGAAATGGGTGATTTCAAGTTTAATGGGGCATTGGCTTTTATGGAGTCCTGTCTGCTAGGCTAAATTCTGTATAGAGATTATTTTATTTAATCCACACAGGAATCTGATGAGGTAGATACTATCATTAATTTAATTTCTTCAGCTCAGGAAACTGAGTCTTAAAGAGGTTCAGGAGTTTATGTAAGGTCATGGAGCTAAGCAGTCAGGATTGAAATGCAGACAGCCCTGGCAGCTGGCATTTTTCACTACAACAGTCTCATTCTCTACTGCTTCACTTATGCAGACTCTTCCCAAATGTATTGAGCCCCAAATTTCTCACACAGTTATAAAAATATAAGGCCAGATTAACATTAACCTGAATGATAGCATCGTGACAGGTGGGCAATTCTAAAGCACATTTTAAAAGAAATAAATGCTTCCAAGGGAGGTCAGTGCCTTGCTCACTAATCCTTCATTTTCCCTTATCAACCAGCACCAAGTGATTAACTTGAAGTCAAAAGTCCTTCCTTGAAGCTTGTCCTCAATCTCTGGGCTGGCTCAGTTTCAAAGCTACCCAGGGCTGCTTATCATTACCAGATGGCTATCTTTTCTCTGACTCAGCTGCACTGGGTTTGTTCACCCTATTTAGGCTATTTAAAGACAGTGAAAAGGATGGCTGTATTTTCCAAGTCCTGAGAGACCCTGCATACGTTCTTGAGCATCCTCAGGAGAGAGAAAAAAAAAAAAGTTCCTATCAAGGACATCTTGCTACAGAGGACATTAAACATCTGTGAGTTTTTTCCACCAATCTGAAAATCTGTTCACTTCACACTCATTTATCTCCACTGTCCCAACAGATATTTCAAAATGGAGAAAGGAGCAGTCAAAACATACAGAATATCTTTTTCCATCTCTATCTGCCTATAACTATGCTTTCAATTTATAAATGGCCTCAGGATTCCCAGACTTATTTTCTTAAAGGATTCACACTTCTTATGGGGGCCAGTAAATCTTGACAAAATGAACTAGAGAACTAATTTTAGTAGGGTACTGAGAAAAATAAGGGGTTTGTTATTCATTGAATCAGTTCTTTTCAGAACTGAAAAGCACAGCCATGAATTTTGTGACTTTTCACTGATTCTGCAGGAAAATGCCTTTCCCAAAGCTAGAGAGAATGACAATGAGAGAACCAGAAAAGCACTATCATCATAATAATAGTAGCCACAGAATAACCTCTTCCTCTGTGCCAGGTACAGTGTTTGACTTTGTGTACATCATCTTAGGTATAGCCTTCTAGCTGGGCCTGATGAAGACTCTGGCGGGACTCAAGGTTCCAGTTTTTGAAAAGCCTGTTTAAGAACAAGAACAGAAAATGATGTATAGAAGCAAACATTTAGATTGAGAGAAGTTATCAAAATAAATGAGAGATTCTTAACTCACAAATATAGACATTACAAAATCCACAAAAATAGTGTTTAAAATATTAATTACTGGACACACTTGTAATTTTTTGGCCCTTTTTTTCTTTGATGGAACACTGATGTTCTCATATGAAATGATGCCGTGCTGTCTTTTATCTGTAGGAAAAAAATGGAATATATGCCTACTATAAGATTTTAAATAGGTTTATCACTTTGAAGTAATAATAGGTTTATAAATAGACTGAGAGCTTCCTGAATTTGGGGGATGACTGTGCTATTTTGATTCTGGGCAGCTAGAATAGTGAGTGATATATAAAATACATTGAAGTTTGTTGAATAAAGAAGTAATTCAGCTATGGAGAAGGGTTAGGGTAAAAGGTGATATAGTTTAACTGGGAAATTTACTACTTCAGATGTTAAGAAATGTATCATGTGTCTCCCTCTTGTCCATGGAATGCACAGGAATTCCTAATGAAGCCTCCTTCATGCTCAGCCCAAGCTTTCCTGAACCAATCGATATTTGTTGACCCGAATGTGCTATGTGACTCTCTACTACTGTTTTATGAAAATACATAATGAGTACTAGTTTCTAGGATCTAACAAGGAGGCACAACAAGACAAATGCTGCAATGTGTTCTATTCTCAGGACACCACCTCTAGTCTAATCACCCCAATCATCTTCCTTGGCATCAGCTCAATGGTCTTTGCCAATTACCATTAACATATGTTTTCTCTGAACCCCTACAGAATTCATCCCGGCAATGTGAGAAATAAAGGAAAATAAAAAGAAAACACATTTTGTAAGATAAAAGGTTTTCCTTTTTTCCTTTTAAATAAAATGAGCTGGGAAGAGGCAAAGAACTTTTATGATTCAGTAATGGCCAAGATATGATACTCTCTAGCTCACAAATCAAAGAGCCTCAAGCTGCAAAAGCTTCAATTTTGAACAGAACAGCTCAGGGCCAGGAAAAATGTCATCCCTTTTATAGGTTCAACAAAATTCTTCTGTTTTTCATCTTGCAACACAGGCATTAGATCAGCTCTTCAAGTCCCTGGGATGTCAGGAATACTGACTTGTGTGCACTTTCTAAAACACAGGGTCAAGTGCAAATAAATGTTACAGAAGAAGAGGAAATAACAGTAGAGAAACCCAAAATGTCTGAGTAAAATCTTGACTGCAGAAATGTCATGTAGAGTTCTTTGGTGTCACATAAATACCCCCTAAGTCTTATCAACATGTGCACTTTCACTAATGAGAGTGGCCAGCTTAGAAGACAGTGGATTCTGTAGGCAACGTCATGTTACAGACTGTTCTTAGTCACATTGAAAATTTGGGACTGAAGGATAAAACCGGCTCTGAAGGTTTATTATGGAGAACAAATGTTTAAAAGAAAGAGCAAGCTCTGAATATAACCTAAACTTCTTATCCACTTATGTTTTCTGACTTCCATAATGATACTTCAAAGCTGACATCCATAGGTCTGCATTTAAAGAATTTCCTCTTATTATTCAACTAGTTTTAAGTTACAATATTCCTCTGTTTTAATTTTTCTACTATAACATTTTATTTTTACATTATATAAAAAAAACCACTAGAACTAAGGAGAAGTAGGTACTACTTTGGAAAGGAATAGTGCAGTGTTTAATGTTTTTGCTGTTGTTCACTCACTCAGTCGTGTCTGACTCTTTGTGACCCCATGGACTGCAGCGTGCCATGTTTCCCTGTCCTTCACTATCTCCTGGAGTTTGCTCAAACTTATGTCCCTTGAATCAGCGATGCCATCTAACCATCTCTTCCTCTGTTGTCCCACCATCCTCCTGCCTTCAGTCTTTCCCAGCATCGGGGTCTTTTCCAATGAGTTGGCTCTTTGCATCAGGTGGCCAAAGTACTGGAGCTTCAGCTTCAGCATCAGTGCTTCCAATGAATATTCAGAATTGATTTCCTTTAGGATTAAGTGGTTTGATCTCCTTCCTGGCCAAGGGATTCTCAAGAATATTCTTGAGAATCTGAAGTTCGAAAGCACCACAGTTCAAAAGCATCAATTCTTTGGCATTTAGCCTTCTTTATGGTCCAACTCTCACATTTGTACATGACTACTGGAAAAACCATAGCTTTGACTGTATGGACCCTTGTTGACAAAGTAATGTCTCTGCTTTTTAATATGCTGTCTAGGTTTTCTTCCAAGGAGCATCTTTTAACTTTATGGCTGCAGTCACTGTCCACAGTAATTTTGGAGCCCAAGAAAATAAAGTCTGTTACTGTTTCCATTCCCGTCCCCCTACCCATCTATTTATCTTTCCTTCCAAGGGGTAGGCATCTTTTTATTTCATCGCTGCAATCACTGTCTGAAGTGATTTTGGAGCCTGAGAAAATAAAATCTGTCACTGTGTCCACTTTTCCCCATCTATTTTCTATGAAGTGAAGGGATTGGATGCCACGATCTTAGTTTTTTGAATGCTGAGTTTTAAGCCAGCTTTTATACTCTCCTGTTTCACTTTCATCAAGAGGGTCTTTAGTTCCTTTTCACTTTCTGCCATTAGGGTGGTGTCATCTACATATATGAGGTTATTGGTATTTCTTCTGGCAATCTTGAATCCAGCTTGAGCTGCATTTAACCTTTAGGCCCAATACGAAGGAAGTAGATATACCTTATTCACAGTCAATTGCTTATTTATTCATTTCATAAATGTTTGTTCAATACCTATTTCCCACTATGTACACAATCTGAAGTTGAACGGTTCTATGAAGACCTACAAGACCTTTTAGCACTAACACCCAAAAAAGATGTCCTTTTCATTAGAGGGGACTGGAATGCAAAAGTAGGAAGTCAAGAAACACCTGGAGTAACAGGCAAATTTGGCCTTAGAATACGGAATGAAGCAGAGCAAAGACTAATAGAGTTTTGCCAAGAAAATGCATTGGTCATAGCAAATACCCTCTTCCAACAACACAAGAGAAGACTCTATACATGGACATCACCAGATGGTCAACATCGAAATCAGATCGATTATGTTCTTTTCAGCCAGACATGGAGAAGCTCTATACAATCAGCAAAACCAAGACCAGGAGCTGACTGTGGCTCAGACCATGAACTCCTTATTGCCAAATTCAGACTGAAATTGAAGAAAGTAGGGAAAACCACTAGACCATTCAGGTATGACCTAAATCAAATCCCTTATGATTATACAGTGGAAGTGAGAAATAGATTTAAGAGCCTAGATCTGATAGATAGAGTGCCTGATGAACTATGGACTGAGGTTTGTGACATTGTACAGGAGACAGGGATCAAGACCATCCCCATGGAAAAGAAATGCAAAAAAGCAAAATGGCTGTCTGGGGAGGCCTTGCAAATAGCTGTGAAAAGAAGAGAAGTGAAAAGCAAAGGAGAAAAGGAAAGATATAAACATCTGAATGCAGAGTTCCAAAGAATAGCAAGAAGAGATAAGAAAGCCTTCTTCAACGATCAATGCAAAGAAATAGAGGAAAACAACAGAATGGGAAAGACTAGGGATCTCTTCAAGAAAATCAGAGACACCAAAGGAACATTTCATGCAAAAATGCGCTCGATAAAGGACAGAAATGGTATGGACCTAACAGAAGCAAAAGATATTAAGAAGAGATGGCAAGAATACACAGAAGAACTGTACAAAAAAGAGCTTCACGACCCAGATAATCATGATGGTGTGATCACTGACCTAGAGCCAGACATCCTGGAATGTGAAGTCAAGTGGGACTTAGAAAGCATCACTATGAACAAAGCTAGTGGAGGTGATGGAATTCCAGTGGAGCTATTCCAAATCCTGAAAGATGATGCTGTGAAAGTGTGGTACTCAATATGCCAGCAAATTTGGAAAACTCAGCAGTGGCCACAAGATTGGAAAAGGTCAGTTTTCATCCCAATCCCAAAGAAAGGCAATGCCAAAGAATGTTCAAACTACCACACACTTGCACTCATCTCACACGCTAGTAAAGTAATGCTCAAAATTCTCCAAGCCAGGCTTCAGCAATATGTGAACTGGGAACTTCCTGATGTTCAAGCTGGTTTTAGAAAAGGCAGAGGAACCAGAGATCAAATTGCCAACATCCGCTGGATCATGGAAAAAGCAAGAGAGTTCCAGAAAAACATCTATTTCTGCTTTATTGACTATGCCAAAGCCTTTGACTGTGTAGATCACAATCAACTGTGGACAATTCTGAAAGAGATGGGAATACCAGACCACCTGATCTGCCTCTTGAGAAATCTGTATGCAGGTCAGGAAGCAACAGTTAGAACTGGTCATGGAACAACAGACTGGTTCCAAATAGGAAAAGGAGTACATCAAGGCTGTATATTGTAACCATGTTTATTTAACTTCTATGCAGAGTACATCATGAGAAACGCTGGACTGGAAGAAACACAAGTTGGAATCAAGATTGCTGGGAGAAATATCAATAACCTCAGATATGCAGATGACACCACCCTTATGGCAGAAAGTGAAGAGGAACTAAAAAGCCTCTTAATGAAAGTGAAAGTGGAGAGTGAAAAGGTTGGCTTAAAGCTCAACATTCAGAAAAGGAAGATCATGGCATCTGGTCCCATCACTACATGGGAAATAGATGGAGAAACAGTGGAAACAGTGTCAGACTTTATTTTTCTGGGCTCCAAAATCACTGCAGATGGTGACTGCAGCCATGAAATTAAAAGATGCTTACTCCTTGGAAGGAAAGTTATGACCAACCTAGATAGCATATTGAAAAGCAGAGACATTACTTTGCCAACAAAGGTTCGCCTAGTCAAGGCTATGGTCTTTCCTGTGGTCATGTATGGATGTGAGAGCTGGACTGTGAAGAGGGCTGAGCGCCGAAGAGTTGATGCTTTTGAACTGTGGTGTTGGAGAAGACTCTTGAGAGTCCCTTGGACTGCAAGGAGATCCAACCAGTCCATTCTGAAGGAGATCAACCCTGGGATTTCTTTGGAAGCAATGATGCTAAAGCTGAAACTCCAGTATTTTGGCCACCTCATGCGAAGAGTTGACTCATTGGAGAAGACTCTGATGCTGGGAGGGATTGAGGGCAGGAGGAGAAGGGGACGACAGAGGATGAGATGGCTGGATGGCATCACTGACTCGATGAATATGAGTCTGAGTGACCTCTGGGATTTGGTGATGGACATGGAGGCCTGGCGTGCTGCAGTTCATGGGGTCGCAAAGAGTCGGACACGACTGAGTGACTGATCTGATCTGATCTGATCTGACACAATCTGTACAAGTAAGTAATAAAGTTAAAAAATCAAAATCCCCATTTCATACATAGAATAAAATGGTTCAAGTTTAAAAATTTTTAATTAAATTTTTGTGCCTATGTGGATATTGATAGATTAAAGCTACTGAAGGGTAAAATGTAAGATATTATATTTGCGATTATTTGATAAATATTAATCAACCACCCGGTACACATCCTCACATTGTGATAGGTACCAGAACAGATACAATATGCAAGAGACATATACTTTGTTTTTGCATGTTCAGTCACTGAGTCATGTCCAACACTTTGTGGCCCCATGAGCTGTAGCCTGCCAGGCTCCTCTGTCCAAGGGATTTTCCAGGCAAGAATACTGGAGTGTGCTGCCATTACCTTCTCCAGAGAATCTTCCCAACAGGGATTGAACCTGCATTGGCAGGCAGATCCTTTACCACTGACCCACCTGGGACACTCATTTTGTCCTTACAGATAATAAAATCAAGAAAGTACAATAGTCATAGATAAATAACCATGACCATAGATTCAAATTTTTGTTATTGATTGTGAATTGCATATAAAAGAGGAAGTGAATTTTCTGTCTGAATGATCAGGAAAGTGTTGTGAAAGAGACAACATCTATGTTGGGTACTAAAGTATGGATAAGCTTTGGAGAGATGGCCTTGGGGAGGGGACATTCTGTTCATCACAAGCTAAGAATGGGAAAAGTTCAGAGCAGGTATGGGGACAGTGAGAAGACCCAGAGGGCCTGGAATGGGTTAGTGTTAAGGACTAATAGGAGGTGAGGCTGGAAAAGTAGATTGTCATCAGGTTTTCAAGAACTTTGAATGCTAGACTAAAGAGAATCTGGTATTTATTCTTCTGAGCATTGAAAACTTAGAGAAATATTTTAGATCAAGAGAATAATATGAATGAAGTAATATTTTAGGAAATCAGTTTGGTTGTTGCAATATTCCAGACATGAGATGTTCAACATATGAAATAAGCCTAGAAGGGGTAGGAACAAGAATTTAGAGAACTTTCTAGAAGAGTTGATCATTTCCCAGGTGTCAAAATATGCTGCAAAGTCTTGATATGGCTGATCATGAGTGTGCTTAACATTTTTTTTAGGATCTAGAAGATATTAGCCACTTATTCTAACCAAGAATATATTGAATTTTTCCTTAATTTTTCTTACTGATACACTTTGGAGATGGGTCAAATCCATACTCCCTTTAGGCTAATGAGATTATTATGACATCAAAATTGGCATTATTAGAAATGTTTCAAATTTAATGTTCAAAGAATCTTAGTAAAGCCATTGTTTTTTTTTTTTTTTTACAATTAAGAAATTTAAGCTCAGAAAAAGAATTTCCCCAAAGTTCCAGTACTTGTGTTTAGAAGGGATTTAGACTCAGGTATTTGCCACTAACCCCCTCCTTTCTCCACCCCTACTTCAAGTTAGTAGTTTCCTACTTGTAAGACACCATTTTTGCTTTGATGGAAATATAGCCCTGGTAGGATTCCAAGAGTTAGGGTTAGAGTTCAGCATCATACTATGTAGTAATTGTATCATGTGTCTGTCAATTGAATAATATAGACTGTACTAATCATGGAATGGGAAATAGATGGGGAAACAGTGGAAATAGTGTCAGACTTTATTTTTTGGGGCTCCAAAATCACTGCAGATGGTGACTGCAGCCATGAAATTAAAAGACACTTACTCCTTGGAAGGAAAGTTATGACCAACCTAGACAGCATATTCAAAAGCAGAGACATTACTTTGCCAACAAAGGTCCATCTAGTCAAGGCTATGGTTTTTCCAGTGGTCATGTATGGATGTGAGAGTTGGACTGTGAAGAAGGCTGAGCGCCGAAGAGTTGATGCTTTTGAACTGTGGTGTTGGAGAAGACTCTTGAGAGTCCCATGGACTGCAAGGAGATCCAACCAGTCCATTCTGAAAGAGATCAGACCTGGGATTTCTTTGGAGGGAACGATGCTGAAGCTGAAACTCCAATACTTTGTCTACCTGAATCGAAGAGTTGACTCACTGGAAAAGACTCTGATGCTGAGAGGAATTAGGGGCAAGAGGAGAAGGGGATGACAGAGGATGAGATGGCTGGATGGCATCACTGACTCGATGGACGTGAGTCTGAGTGAACTCTGGGAGTTGGTGATGGACAGGGAGGCCTGGCGTGCTGCAATTCATGGGGTCACGAAGAGTTGGACACGACTGAGTGACTGAACTGAACTGAACTCATGGAATTGTGATTTAAGTCAGATGCTACTGAAATATTAAATGATATGTCTTGCCCCCATATTGGCTGATACCAAGGGCCTTGTACATATCAGCTTATGAAAATGATTTGTTGAGTAAAATCTACTCCTGGATTAGAACAGAAACACTACAGAGTTAAAGCATCAACTTTACTTCCCCATAGTTTAAAAAGGAGTACTCAAGGTGGAAGTATGACCCTCATCCATGTTGTCTTGGGTTGGGTATCTAGACAGAAGCCAAGTGGAGCCCACAAGTAGAGCCTGAGGAGGGGATATGAAAGTATTTTTGCATAATATTAGTTCAGGTTTATAATATAATTCAGTGCATGTGTATATGGCCAAAAACCACTACTGTAAGTCTAGTTAACATCTACCATGACACATAGTTACAAAACTTGTTTTCCTGTGATAAGTTTTAAGACCTTCTTTTTAGCAACTTGCAAATATACACTACAATATTATTAACTGTAGTTACCCTGCTGACCATTACATTCTTAGCACTTATTAATTTTATAACCGAGAGTTTTTAACCTTTTGACCTTCTTTAGCCATTTTGCCAGTTTCTCACTTCCCACATCTGACAACCACCCATCTGTTCTCTGTACCTATGAGTTCAGGGTAATTTTTATTTTTTGTTTTGTTTTGGTTTATAGATGCCACATATCAGTGAGATGATAAAGTAAATGTATTTCTAGCTGACTTCTTTCATTTTCTGTAGTACCCTCAAGGTCTATCCATGTAGTCACAAACAGCAGAATTTCCTTCTTTTATGGCTGGGTAATATTCCACTGTGGCCTGTGTGTGTATGACATCTATTTTATCCATTTTTCTCAATTAACATTTAGATTTCATGTCTTGGCTATTGTAAATAATGCTGCAATGAACATGGGGGTGCAGATACCTTTCAACTTAGTGTTTTCATTTCTTTGGATAAATATGCAGAAGTGGAATTGCAGGATCCCTAGATAGCATATACAAAAGCAGAGACATTACTTTGCCAAAGAAGGTTCATCTAGTCAAGGCTATGGTTTTTCCTATGGTCATGTATGGATGTGAGAATTGGACTGTGAAGAAGGCTGAGCACCGAAGAATTGATGCTTTTGAACTGTGGTGTTGGAGAAGACTCTTGAGAGTCCCTTGGACTGCAAGGAGATCCAACCAGTCCATTCTGAAGGAGATCAACCCTGGGATTTCTTTGGAAGGAATGAAGCTAAAGCTGAAAGTCCAATACTTTGGCCACCTCATGCAAAGAGTTGACTCATTGGAAAAGACTCTGATGCTGGGAGGGATTGGGGACAAGAGGAGAAGGGGACGACAGAGGATGAGATGGCTGGATGGCATCACTGACTCGATGGATGTGAGTCTGAGTGAACTCTGGGAGTTGGTGATGGGCAGGGAGGCCTGGCATGCTGCGATTCATGGGGTCGCAAAGAGTTGGACACGACTGAGTGACTAATCTGATCTGATGGTAGTATTTTTTAATTCTTTGGAGAAATCTTCATACTATATTCCATAGTGGCTACACCAGTTTACATTTCCACTGACAGTGCACAAGAGTTCCCTACTCCATATCCTAACCAACACTTGTTATTTCTTGTCTTTTTGATAATAGCCATTCTAAGACGTGGGAGGTGGTATTTCATTGTGGTTTTTTAAAAATTTATTTTCATTTCCCTGATCCCCATTTTCAGATTGAATGCTTTATGCTAAAAAGTTATGTGAGTTTTTGTATATTTTGGATATTAAACCTTTTTTAGATATGTGACTTGCAAATAACTTCTCCCAATGTTGGAGAAGGTTGCCTTTTCATTTTGTTGATGATTTCCTTAAAGTGCAGAACCTTTTTAGTTTGAGGCAATGACACATTTATTTTTGCTTTTTTGCTTTTGCTTTTGGTGTCAGATCCAAAAACCATCAAGAAGACTGATGTCAAGGAACTCACAGTATATGTTGTATTCTGAGTTTTATGATTCAAGTTTTTAATCCATTTTGACTTGATTTTTGTGTATGGTGTAAAATAGTTTTCCAGTCTCATTCTTTTGCATATGGTTGTACAATTTACCAAAAACATTTATCAAAGAGACTCTTTCGCCCATTTTGTACTGTTGGCTCTTTATGTATGTATGTATATGTTAGTCACTCAATTATGTTTGACTCTTTGTGACTCAGTGGACTGTGGCCCTCCATGCTCTTCTGTCCATAGGGTTTTCCAGGCAAGAACACTGGAGTGGGTTGCAATTTCCTTCTCCAGGAGATCTTCCCAACCCAGGGATTGAACCTGGGTCTCTCACATGGCAGGAAGATGCTTTACCTTCTGAGCCACCAATTAACTATATATACCTGGATTTATTTTTGGTCTATTTTGCTCCATTGATCTTTGTGTGTGTTTTATACCAATACTGTTTTGATTAATATAGTTTTGTAATATTTTTGGAAATCAGGAAGTGTGATGCTTCCAGCTTTGTTGTTTTTTCCTCAAGATCCCTTTGTCATTTAGGGTGTTTTGTAATTCTTCACAAATTTTAGAATTGTTTGTTTTACTTATGTGAAAAATTCTGTTAAAGTTTTGACAGGAATTACATAGATTGCTTTGGGTACTATGGACATTTTAGCTATATTTCTTCCAATTAATGAGCATTCAATATATTTCCATTTGTTTATATCTTATTTAATTTCTCTCATCATTGTTTTATTGCTTTTAATGTATTGGTCTTTACATCCTAGGTTAAATTTTTTGTTATATTTGTTTAAATTTTGTTTAAATGTTATTTTTTTCACGCAGTTGTAAACATGATAATTTTCTTAATCTCTTGTTCTGGTAGTTTGTTATTAGTGTATAGAAACACAACTGAGTTTTCATATATTGATTTTGTGTGCTGCAAATTTACTAGTTTTGTTTATTAGTTCTAACAGTTTGGTAGAGTCTTCAGGGTTTCTCTCTATATAATATCATACCATCTATAAACAGAGACAGTTTAGTCTTTTCTAATTTGGATACTTTTTATTTCTTTTTCTTATCTAATTAGTTGCTCTGACAAGAACTTTTAATACTATGTTGAATAAAAGTTGAGAGTAGCCATTCTTGGCTTTTTCTTAACCTCAGGGAAGTGAAATTCAGTCATGTCTGACTCTTCATTGCTCCTTGGACTGTAGCCTGCCAGGCTCCTCTGTCCATGGACTTCTGCAGGAAAGGATACTGGAATGGATTGCCATTTCCTTCTCCAGGGGATCTTCCCAACCCATGGATTGAATCCAGGTCTCCTCATTGCAGCTGGACTCTTTACCATCTGAGCTACCAGGGAAGTCATTCTTAATCTTAAAGGAAAGCTTAAATTTAAAGCTTTTCACCACTGAGTATAATGTTAACTATGGGGCTTGTCATATAAGCACTTAATCATGTTGAAATATATTCTTTCCATACCCACTGTGTTGAGAGGATTTTTTTTTAAATCATGAATGAATGTTGAATTTTGTCAAGTGTTTTTTCTGCATATATTGAGATGATTATATTATTTTTATCCTTCATATTGTTAATGTGGTGTATCACAGTGATTGATTTTTGGATGTTGAACCATCCTTGCATCCCTGGAATAATCTTACTTGATCATGATGTATGATCCTTTGAATATGTTGTTGAGTTTTATTTGTTTTTATTTTCCTGTGGATATTTGCATGTACATGCTTCAGGAATACTGTCCTGTAATTTTCTTTTTTGTGTATCCTTGTCTGGTTTTGTTATCAGAGTAATACTGGCCACATAAAATGTGTTTGGAAGTGTTCCCTCCTCTTCTGTTTGTTAGAGGAGTTTGAGAAGGACTTGTATTGATTCTTCTTTAAATATTTGGTAGAACTCATCAGTGCATACATCTGGTCCTGAACTTTTGTTTGATGGGAAGTGTAAGCGATTTATTCAGTGAGGGCTCTCAAGGGAAGCCTACAGTGGAATAGAGGGAGAATGCAAAAAGATAGAATAAGTTGAAGCTAATGAGACTTCTTGCCTTGCCTTGCTTGCCTTGCTAAGTCGCTCAGTCGTGTCCGACTCTGTGCGACCCCAAGACGGAAGCCCACCAGGCTCCCCCGTCCCTGGGATCTCCAGGCAAGAACACTGGAGTGGGTTGCCATTCCTCTCCAATGCAGAAAGGAAAAGTGAAAGTGAAGTCGCAGTCGTGTCGACCAGCGACCCCATGGACTGGAGCCACCAGGACCCCGCCAGGGATCAGGAAAAGTACGGGGTGGGGTGCCATTGCCTTCCCCGAATGAGACTTCTTGGATATAAATTATTTTTTTCACCTGGATGCAAAGTTGCTCCTACATTACTATCATTCACTACTAGCATGGGGTGGGGTGAATACAGTATAATCCCCAGCCCCTCAGAGTGGAAAGGCAGCTGTAGCCTTCTAAGAAAAACTTGCTGAAGAAAATCAAAGGTATGAGCACATCAAATCAATAAAAGAGATCATAGAGGATGTAGGCAGGGCACCACATCATCTGCCTGATGTAAAACCTTGAAATAAAAATACTTCAGGAGTTACTTAACCCATGAGGGAGATAAATTCCTATCCCATATAATGATTCTCAGCTGCAAGAATAGCAAATAGTTTCCTACTTTGCTGCTGAATCCAGTTTATTGTCAGACTTGTCCTAGAGTCATTGTCAAGAAATCTGTTGAGACCAATCTACCTAAAAACACAGTGTGTCCAGTATCAAACATTGATCCCAACATGATCCTCCAAATTAATACCTGCCATGGTCTCCCTCATTTTAGTAAATGGCAGTGCCAGCCATTAACTTGCTCAGGTAAAACATCAAAACCATCACTGGATACTTTGTCCCAAATCCCACATTCTATCAGCAAATTCTATTTTCTCTGCTTCCAAATATGTCCAGATTCCAGTCCTTTTTACTACCTTTTCTGTTGCTACCTTAATCAAAACTTCATCTCTCATCTGGATTATTCAATAACTTCCTAACCAGTCTCCCTGTGTCTGTCACTGCCTGCTACAGCCTATTCTCAGTCAGAGTGAACTTTAAGTGGTACAGTCAGATCATGTGACTCTTTAGAAACTTCTCATTGCTCTTCTGAGTCACTCAAAGTTAGTCCCAAAGTCCTATCAAGTTCCACAAGGCCTTAGAAGATGGAGTCCTTACACCTCCAGCTTCTAGGTATTCTCTTCCTCCTTTCACTTAATCCACTCCAGCAGCTACATTTCCCCTTTCCTTATTCTTGTGACACATGACACATGAACCTACCTCAGGTTCTTTGCATTTCTGTTCCCTCTTTCTAGAATACTCTTTATTTTCAGCTACTTGCCACCTTCTTCCTTCACATCTTTGCCCAAATACCATTTCTCTAGACAGATAATGTAACTGTACTTCCAAGCATTGCTTATTATTGTAAAATGTTTTATGTTTTCGTATTACACTTATCACCATTTGATATATTACATATTAATTTACTTTCTGTCTTACTATAAAAAATAAGATATATAAAACCTTGGATTTTATTTCACTCATTGCTGAATACATAAAACCTAGATAGTTTTTTTAATACAGTAAGAGCTTAATAAATATTTTCTGACTGAAGTAATGAATGGTGCAATTAATACAAATTTTATGTGAATATTATGGTAAATAAATAGTGATTCCTGCCATGGCATCTTAAGGAGGATTAAAGGCCAAGTGTTCATTTTATTTGTTTTTAACATCCCTGTATGATTATTTATTTGGGATAAGAATACCTGATTAAACTTAGACACAAAATTGGATATAGGAATTTGTATTTACATCAGTGGATATTTATGAAAAAATAAATGACAAGTGAAAGATTCATAAATGTTGACAGAGACACAATGAGATATGGCCAAGTAAAATGGAAAAAGCAGAAATAGAGAACAAAATATTCTAATCCAGATCAGTGACTTTGACTCAGCAAAGGGAGAAAATATTGATAGCCATTGAGCAGTCACGTAGATCTGATTAAATTTCATAATTAAATTCTTTTAAGAGTTAAGCCTTAGAGACTCAAAGCAAGGTCTTTGGAAACAGATTTTTGCATCTGCCATTTGCAGACTATGTGACCATGGACAAGACCACTTATTCTCTTTGAACTTGAATTTTTTTCAGTATGAATAGTGGGATATTTGCAAGGTCAAAATATTGTAAACAAATATCTCACATAAAACACTCAGCATAGTGCCTAGAATATAGTAATGCTTAGTAATTGTAAGCACATTGTTTTGCCAGATACATTCACGAAGACATTTCTTACTATCAATGAGAAAAAATCAAGAATAAACAGAAAGATGGAAGGTATAAGAAGAGACTGGTTGAACAATTTTGCCAGTAGAACAACCTGGCAAATTCTTTTGTTACACCTAGAAATAATGGAAAATTCCTTGGGGCTTACTTGTACTTTAATTTTTAGATTGTGATCAGATACATCTATAGCCAGATACAGATTAATTTTCTACACTCGAAAGATCATATATAATTCTGCTTCTCTGTCAGGATCAAGACAGCTTCTTTATCATTTTTATTGACTTCCAGGTGATGTCTAACTTTTAAAAATTATTTCTCAGTCTTTCCATGCCAATTCAAGCCTCAAAAGGAAAATAAAATGCATATTGTAATTGAATAAAGTTATATAAAATGAGGCTCATCATTGAATACTTAAATATAGTTTTTCCATAGCATTATAAAAACTGAAATTTCACAAGTTAATCTGGATAAAAATGTTTGGAAGCTAAATATTCCTGGTGAAATGCTTTGATCATTTGAATGAAAGTAAGTTTATTTCATGCAGTAATCTTAGTATATACTTAATAAAAGTGACGACAGTCATTCAAATCAGATGGAATATATTCGTATACCCTGTATTGTGTCAGATTCTGGAAGCACAAGAAAATACAACAGGGTGCTTTCCCCCTAAAAGATCATTTCATAAAATATGTCAATCAGCATACTAGCCAATTAGGAGCTATTTAGGGGTGTAGAGGGCAGGAGCAGATCATCTTTCAACTGGAATCTGAAAGAGGAATTAAGTTAACTGGAAGAAGCAAGGTAGCAGAGACATAACAGGCAGGGGATCAGGATGTACAAAAGCACTGAGACATTGAACAGCAAAGGGTGTGAGAGATTATAAGATTTCAGCATTGTTTAAATAAACTACTCTAGGGTGAGTTTGGTAGGTGTGGTGGATTAAAAATGGCCACAGCCTTTGATTCTCTTCCTTTTAAGAGGTGGAGTCTGTGTTCCTTTCCCTTCAATTCAATCTCTGTCTCTCTGAATACCTGGATAGACTCTGGTGGAAGTGACACTGTACCAGTTCCTAGACCAGAGTAGAAAACTGGCAGCTGCACTTCCTGAATCTTGTAATCAAGGTGGAGGAAGTTAGCCACCAGGTAAGAAGCCTGATTACCTCCCAAAAAAAAAAAAAAAAAAAAAATCATAGTAGAGTCTCTGTGACTACATAGAGGGGCTGAGAGGCTGAGCCAAGCCCAGCCTTCCAGCCACCTCATCAAGGCACCAGAAACAAGAGTAAACCCATCCTAGACCCTCCAGATCACACTAGCCACTGGGTGGATACCACCAAGTGACCCCAATCATTCCAGAATCACTTGACTGACTCCTAACAGAATTCCTGACTTTATAGGATCATGTGATATAATGGATGTTGCTTCCAGCCTACAAGTGTTGGGGTGATTTGTTAAATAGCAATTGAGAACCTGACCAGTAGAATGTGAAGCTAAAGAGATATCCAAGTGCAAAATGATGGAGGGCCTGGGATGCTAGTTTAAGGATTGTGGATGTTTCACTTAATATTTCAAAGTAGTAAAATTAGCCCCTCTCACTTTACACACATACAAAGGTTCCCCAATTTATCATTTGCTAAATAAGGCCATTTAAAAAATCACTGCCATTTTCTGTCAATGTAATTTTAGAAAAGAAACAGAAATTTAGCTCCAAGAAATTTGCAAGGACAGAATTGCAAAGTAATAACAAAAACCAGGGGAAGGCAATGGCACCCCACTCCAGTACTCTTGCCTGGAAAATCCCATGGACGGAGGAGCCTGGAAGGCTGCAGTTCATGGGGTTGCTGAGGGTCCAACATGACTGAGCGACTTCACTTTTCACTTTCATGCATTGGAGAAGGAAATGGCAACCCACTCCAGTGTTCTTGCCTGGAGAATCCCAGGGACGGGGGAGCCTGGTGGGCTGCCATCTATGGGGTTGCCATAGACAAGAGTCGGACACAACTGAAGTGACTTAGCAGCAGCAGCAGCAACAAAAGCCAAGTTTATAAGCACTTATTGTGAACACTTATTATTAAGGCACTGCCTTAAGTGTTTTGCATATGTTAATTCACTTAATTATTATAACAATCCAGTGAGTGAAGTCATGATATCTGCTCCGTTTTACCCATGAGGAAACAAAGTCCTAAAGAAGTGAAAGAACTTGACAAGGCAGCGTCTCTAATGAGGGGCAAGCACAGGGAGTCTGGATCTGATCTCTGCGGGAGTGACAACCACACTTCTCTTGCCTCTTGTAGGTAACAGCCTTCTCCTCAGGAAAATTTTCTCTGACCCTTCAGTCTAGGTTGGGTCACGATATGAAGTTACACTGTGATCTCTTGACTGTTATGTGTGAACATAGTATGTGACGAGCAGGGTCTGTCTACTTCGGCTAACTGTGAACCCACGGAGAGAGGTAGAGGACCTATCCCTTTTGTTCTTCATGCTCTCCTTCATGCTTATCCTAGTGATCATCACATAGATACTCAATAAATCCTTGCAGAATGAAGGGTTGAATTCACTAATGATGGAATGATTTCTTAAACTGAATAAACTAAGTTATATGGAAACTGCATTGCCCCTATTATTAGCAAGTTGTCATGGATATGTACAAATGTGAGAACCAGTTCTTGTTCTCAAAACAGTTGTTTTTTTAAAAAAAGAAAAGCACAAGTTGAGGAAGAATTCAAATAAATTCTTTCCAAAGGGGTCCATGGATCAAAAGAGCAATCAAGGAAGGAAAGGTGTCAAGGATAACTAGACAGTAAGAAGAGCTATCAGGGGAAGATCAATAAAGGATAAGACACTTGGGTTAAGAACCATGGAAGGAAAGGAGACATGACACTGTGCCAACATCTTAAAAGCCTAGTGATAATCAAGTGGTAAGGATGAAATCTCTGGTGTAAAGGTAGGAGTGGAACAGAGAATTAAGAACTCAGAGATCTAAAGTCATAAAGTGTCAAGTGCTCTGGGGAATCAAAGTAAGCTGGGTGAGGAACTGACATTTAAACTGAGACACAAAGGTTAAGTCTGAGATACCTGGATGAAAGGTGGAGAGGTGATTGTCCTAGCACAGGGACAAGCATTTCCAAGTTTCCAATGTAGGAGAAAGAATGGCTCATGCAAGGCAGGAGATGGTGGCTATAGAGTTGAGAGTGTTAAAAGTCAAGGCTGAAGAGTTAGAAGTCAGCCTGCTGCTGAGTATCAGTCAAGATGAACAATAATCTTCACCCTAAGATGTTGGTATATCACCTAAGGACTGTGTCAAATGACTGATAGGTTTTAAATGGTGGAATGACATGGTCTGGTTTGCTCCTTTGCTCTGTGGCTGCACATCTGTGAGCAGGTATGATTTGGTTAGTAAATGTTATTAAGGACTTTTCTTGGCAAAGGAGATGCAAAGAACAGAAGAACCACATCTTTACATTTATTGATCTCACAATTTGACCAGGGGATCAGGACTTATTAAAAAAAAAACATACAAACAAACAAAGCTTGTGGGACATTTGTGCTAAGTGTGCAATGAGGGATCTGGGAAACACAGTGAAGGAAGAGAGGATTAAGACTGGAAAAGAGAAGAGGACTTGATAATGGAAGACAGAAAAAACAGATGGAAATACTGGAGAGGCTGGGAAAAATCTTACAACTGGAGCAAGACTGAATTTGACAGTGTAGGATGAAAAGTGTGTACTATCTTAATCCAGTCCAGCAATCCCACTGCTGGGCATACACACTGAGAAAACCAGAATTGAAAGAGGCACGTGTACCCCAATGTTCATAGCAGCACTGTTTACAATAGCCAGGACGTGGAAGCAACCTAGATGTCCATCCACAGATGAATGGATAAGCAAGCTGTGGTACATATACACGATGGAGTATTACTCAGCCATTAAAAAGAATACATTTGAATCAGTTCTAATGAGGTGGATGGAACTGGAGCCTATTATACAGAGTGAAGTAAGCCAGAAAGAAAAACACAAATACAGTATACTAAGGCATATATATGGAATTTAGAAAGATGGTAACAATCACCCTGCTTATGAGACAGCAAAAGAGACACTGATGTATAGAACAGACTTTTGGACTCTGGGACTGGGAGAGGGTGGGACGATTGGGGAGAATAGCATTGAAATATGTATAATATCATATCTGAAACGAGTCAGTCCAGGTACGATGCCCTATAACAGATGCCTGGGACTGGAGCACTGGGATGACCTGGAGGGATGGTGTGGGAGGGGGGAGGGAGGAGGGTTCAGGATGGGGAGCACGTGTATTCTGGTGGCGGATCCATCTCGATGTATAGTAAAAGTAATACAATATTGTAAAGTTAAGAAAAATTAAAAAAAATAATAATAATAATAAATAAAAAAAAAAAAAAGAAAGAAGAAACAGCTGCTCTGTGATCTTAGAGAAACTTTATGTCCCATGGGAGCAAAATACTTAAACAGGGAGTTTTAAGATGCAAAGGGGCATCTACGTTCTTTTATGGGTTCATTGTTCTTATAACTGTATGAATTTTTCCTCTGTTCATAAAAATAGAGATTTTTACTTAACAATTAAGTGCTCTGCCTCTGGCTGTTTGGCTTTGTGGCTTAAACTCAGGTCTTCACATTTGAAGACTAGACTTTAGGCCAGAAGAAATAGGTCTTGTCTTAGCTTTTCCACTGATTGAATAAGTGATCATGGATAAACTCCTCAACCTCTCTGGGCCTCACTTTATTACTTTGTAGGATGAGAAAGGTGGGATAGATGAACTTGAGTGTTCCTTTCCTCTCTGGCAATAACATCTCTGTATTTTTCCTATTCAGTCTGAGACAGAGAGGTCAAACTTTATTGTACATGACTATTTATTAATGGCAATCATTATAATAGCCTTCTTTCACTGAGCCCTAACTATTAATATATAGTGAGCTTTGTATGCATTTCTTTCTTCAATTTTTATTCTCTCATTCCTGTATTTAATCCTCACAGCATTAGTTACTTTATAGTCAAGGAAAGTGAGGTTAAGTCCTTATCCAGGGTCACACACCTGGTATGTGACATAGGTAAGATTTTAATTTGGTTCTCTTTACTCCATATGCATTCATATTAGCCATTCTGACATTATTGGCTTAAACACTCTTTTTGGTGAACATTGCAATATAACTGAAGTTAAAAGTGTTAGATTTTTAGCAGAGCAGCCAGTGGGGTATGAATCTGCTATTACTTTGATTCAGAAGAAAGTCTTACTCAGCTTCACACATAGTGTGAATAATGGCAGCAAAATGTCCAACATAAATCTCCCCCAACCTAAGGCCTGGATTAGTATGCTAATGTGTAAGCCGTTGCAATATTTCACAGCTAGGAATAAATGGCTAAACATAAAAATGTGTATTTAAATGTGGATGGATGTGCCTACAGAGGCACCAAAGGCACTACTAATATTATCCACATTTCTTTATCCATGGAGGATGGAAGCCTTTTAGAGTCTACAATGAGGTGGGATCATCTCATTGCTAAGCCTAAGGCAATCGGGCTCTGAGGCCAAATGAAAGAATTAGAGAGTGTTGTAAAAAGCCTAGATGAGTACATCACTAGGTGAATGGCAATATGTTGCAGTTATTAGGCATCTGATGTTCCACCCTTTAGGAACCTGCACTGGTGAACCGCAAAGTCAGAGTCAGCCTAGAGGAAACATCAGAAAAGCAGGATTAAAATGCTTTCATGTTTAACCTGTAGTTAAAGTGAGAAAATATCAACCAATCACTTTTGGAAAAAGTTTCACAAGCAACTTTATCACTGTGGACTATGGATGCCTTGGGAGATTTGGATTCTCTGTGGAGATGGGCAAGTATGGATTTGACAGAAAAGAGGTGTCTTAGATCAAGTTTGACTTGATTCTATTCCTAAAATTTTGGGAGGGTGACAAACAACAAGAAAATAAAAACAAACAGAAAGATGATCCCCATAGGTAGCAAGAGTCCTTTGAATTCTCCTTTTATAATTACTTTTACAATTTAAAGTTGCTTTAATTTTATGTTGTTGGCACATGGAGCCCTTGGTAGAATTGATTAAGCCCATGTCTTACTTCTTAGAAAAATATTTTAAACATAAACAATGACATATACAGGATTTCAATATTACAAATTATATACCTTACAGTTATCAAACCTTTTAAAGAAGTTTGTAACAAAGTAAAGAACATGCTTCTTTATTCTCATTATAATTAAGTAGGTGCTGGTAGTGATGCTACTATTTACTGTAATCTCAAAGTCATAATGAAAGTAAATCATGTTTGATACCTTTACAACAACTGCAGTGTGATATGAAAATGTATGTGATTTCTATTGATGACAAGTTATAGGCACTGCCAATACTAGCATGATAGTGGTTTTTGTTTATGATATAAGAAATGCTAAATTTCACTTAGCAATAAATAAGATATCAATTTTTCCTATTTGTGTTCTTGGATTGCTTGAAGTCTAGAGTCCCTGAGCCCCAGGTGAAGAACTTCTGCCCTATTTGTGAATTACAAAACAGATGACCACAATACCTTTGGATAAATAATGTTAGAGACTGCTTCAAGTTGTTGTAGCATCTGCAGATGATAGGTAGGTTTAGGTTTTATTTACTAGAGCAAAGAATAGTGAAAATGCCTGTTTGGGATTTTGTTCTCAAGGAGCTTTGCTGTATATAGCATTGATATTTTTCACAGGTGAGAGTTTTGGATGAATTCTGAAATTCATCTAGCCAGTGCGATTTATTGATCTAGAGCAGCTGATTATATGAAATAGGCAGTAAACATGAACATTCTACTATTAAATAAGAAACTCTTCTGCCAAGGAGTGTGCCCTGTATGATGCACCCTGTGTTTCATGACCCTCTCTCCTCCCATGCTTTTAATTTACACAATGATTATCTGCACTGCCCCCTCTCCACCACATTCATAATTACACAATGGTAGAATGGCAACCCACTCCAGTGTTCTTGCCTGGAGAATCCCAGGGACGGGGGAGCCTGGTGGGCTGCTATCTATGGGGTCACACAGAGTCGGACACGACTGAAGTGACTTAGCAGCAGCAGCAGCAGTTTCTATGCATCCTCTAAGACTTGCCCCTGTCTCTTGCCCCTCCCACTCATTCTCTCTAGGATGGGTTAGATACACTTTTAATGTTAGTTTCCATATTGTCTCATGAATGTTCCAGTCATTGTGCTGATAACTTTGCTTTGTGTTTATTAGGTTATTTGTATATTTCCAGTTTTAGACTCTGAACTGCTTACAAGTAAGGTCAGTGTTAAGATCATCTTTTTATCCCAAATCTCAACATAATGCTTAGCAAAATAAGGTTTCTCATTAAAGGTTTATGAAGTAAATGAGCAAAATCATGCTAAGGTCTCAGTGTAGAAGGATGTATAAAACATCACATTCCTTCAAGAAGCTTAAACACTTGCTGTAATTTGAAGGGTGGTGTGTGTGTAAGTGTATGTGTATGTTTGTGTGTATACATGCACAAGCAAGAGTAAGAAGAATAAGAGCAGCTGGTATAAGGTCCCCGGATGCCAAATGCTAAGCACAATAAAATATCTATGAACAAGACTTCAGATAAGGAAAATATTGAGTTATGGTCGTATTGCAAAGTACCTTGTCCGAGATGAAAACTGGACAGAAATTGGGAATGTGGAGCGTTAAAACAGTGTGCATGGGATGGAAACGGCCCCCTTATGTACTCATTGGCTTTTTCTTCTCCAGTTTGAAGACTTGTAATTGTTTTGACTGTTTCTTATATGGTTGGTATTTCAGTTCAGTTGCTCAGTCATGTCCGACTCTTTGTGACCCAATGAATCACAGCACGCCAGGCCTCCCTGCCCATTACCAACTCCCGGAGTTTACCCAAACTCATGTTCATCGAGTCAGTGATGTCATCTCATCCTCTGTTGTCCCCTTCTCCTGCCCCCAATCCCTGCCAGCATCAGGGTCTTTTCCAATGAGTCAACTCTTCGCCATGAGGCGGCCAAAATACTGGAGTTTCAGCTTTAGCATCATTGCTTCCAAAGAACACCCGGGACTGATCTCCTTTAGAATGGGCTGGTTGGATCTCCTTGCAGTCCAGGGGACTCTCTCAAGAGACTTCTCCAACACCACAGTTCAAAAGCATCAATTCTTTGGCATTCAGCTTTCTTCACAATCCAACTCTCACATCCATATATGACCACTGGAAAAACCTAGATGGACCTTTGTTGGCAAAGTAATGTCTCTGCTTTTGAATATGCTCTCTAGGTTGGTCATAACTTTCCTTCCAAGGAGTAAGTGTCTTTTAATTTCATGTCTGCAATCAACATCTGCAATGATTTTGGAGTCCCGCAAAATGAAGTCTGACACCGTTTCCACTGTTTCCCTATCTATTTCCCATGAAGTGATCGGACCAGATGCCATGATCTTCGTTTTCTGCATGTTTAGCTTTAAGCCAAGTTTTTCACTATCCTCTTCCACTTTCATCGAGGCTTTTTAGTTCCTCTTCACTTTCTGCCATAATATTTAGGGCCATTATTTCTTAGTGACCTTCATCTATGCACCCTTTTTATCTGTTATTTATGGGTAAAGATGGGTTTCAGGGACAGGATGTAGTAATCTAGACATGCTCTGACCTGGTCAGAATGGTTCCTTAACCCCCTGATTTGAACACTGCATTTATTGTGCTATCATCTATAATTCTATTTGACTCTTTGGTATCCATGGCACATTACTGGGGGAAAAAAGTTAAAGATTATTTAAAACTCTGGTATATTTTTCACTGACCTATCATTTAGAATTGTTCCCATTTTTGTCAGTTAATGTATTAAACCATTTACTTCTTTACTTGCTTAATTGAAATTATTAGAACACTACTATGTAGCAGGCGTTATTAAATAGATAGTTTAAGCTAAAACATGAATTTTATAAAGTTTTATTAGGAAAATCTTGAAATGAATGAAAAATTGAAAGGATTATACAGTGAATAATCATATTCACATAACCTAGATTCTATAATTACCACTTGCCTGCATTTACTTTATTACCTATCTTTCTACCCATCCCTCTATTCACCCATCAGACCGTATTATTTTATGATGGTAGACATAAGCACCTTATAAAAAACCATCAGATCAGATCAGTTGCTCAGTCGTGTCCGACTGTTTGTGACCCCATGAATCACAGCACGCCAGGCCTCCCTGTCCATCACCAACTTCCGGAGTTCACTGAAACTCACGTCTATCGAGTCAGTGATGCCATCCAGCCATCTCATCCTCTGTCCTCCCCTTCTCCTCTTGCCCCCCAATCCCTCCCAGCATCAGAGTCTTTTCCAATGAGTCAACTCTTCGCATGAGGTAGCCAAAGTACTGGAGTTTCAGCTTCAGCATCATTCCTTCCAAATAAATCCCAGGGCTGATCTCCTTCAGAATGGACTGGTTGGATCTCCTTGCAGTCCAAGGGACTCTCAAGAGTCTTCTCCAACACCACAGTTCAAAAGCATCAATTCTTCGGCATTCAGCTTTCTTCACAATCCAGCTCTCACATCCATATATGACCACTGGAAAAACCTAGATGGACCTTTATTGGCAAAGTAATGTCTCTGCTTTTGAATATGCTATCTAGGTTGGTCATAACTTTCCTTCCAAGGAGTAATCATCTTTTAATTTCATGGCTGCAGCCACCATCTGTAGTGATTTTTGAGCCCAGAAAAATAAAGTCTGACACTCTTTCCACTGTTTCCCCATCTATTTCCAATGAAGTGATGGGACCGGATCCCATGATCTTCGTTTTCTGAATGTTGAGCTTTAAGCCAACTTTTTCACTGTCCTCTTTTACTTTCATCAAGAGGTTGTTTAGTTCCTCTTCACTTTCTGTCATAAGAGTGGTGTCATCTGCATATCTGAGGTTATTGATATTTCTCCCAGCAATCTTGATTCCAGCTTATGCTTCTTCCAGTCCAGCGTTTCTCATGATGTACTCTGCATATGTTAAATAAACAGGGTGACAATATAAAAACCCATATATACCTCAATATGTGTTCCATGGACTGGAATTCAATACTTGTTTGATTGAAACATTGTATAAAACATCTATGCTAAATATTCATGATGCAGTTTACTATGCTAAACAATATATCTAATTTCAATTATACTGTTGAACCTCTTTAAGTCAGGGAAATAAAATAATGCAAATAATATTCTGGCATTTATTAGTTTTTAGATTTTCTTTTTTTTAAAATATAAACTTGTTTATTTTAATTGGAGGCTAACTACTTTACAATATGACCCCTCCTGACCCCTCCTCCCACCTCCCTCCCTATTCCATCACTCTGGGTCATCCCAGTGCATCAGCCCCGAGAACCTGTCTCATGCATCGAACCTGGACTGGTGATTTGTTTCACATAGGATAATATACATGTT
This sequence comes from Tragelaphus eurycerus, assembly GCA_935064755.1. Lineage (NCBI taxonomy): Eukaryota > Metazoa > Chordata > Mammalia > Artiodactyla > Bovidae > Tragelaphus > Tragelaphus eurycerus. Next base: position 4,823,913 of record CAKXYN010000015.1, read on the forward strand.
TCAATGCTATTCTCCCAAATCATCCCACCCTTGCCTTCTCCCACAGAGTCCAAAAGACTGTTCTATACATCTGTGACTGTTTTGATGTCTCACATAGGGTTATCGTTACCATCTTTCTAAATTCCGTATATATGTGTTAGTATAGAACCCCATGAACAGTATGAAAAGACAAAATGATAGGATACTGAAAGAGAAACTCCCCAGGTCAGTAGGGGCCCAATATGCTACTGGAGATCAGTGGAGAAATAACTCCAGAAAGAATGAAAGGATGGAGCCAAAACAAAAAGAATACCCAGCTGTGGATGTGTCTGGTGATAGAAGCAAAGTCCGATGCTGTAAAGAGCAAAATTGCATAGGAACCTGGAATGTCAGGTCCATGAATCAAGGCAAATTGGAAGTGGTCAAACAAGAGATGGCAAGAGTGAATGTTGACATTCTAGGAATTAGCGAACTAAAATGGACTGGAATGGGTGAATTTAACTCGGATGACCATTGTATCTACTACTGTGGGCAGGAATCCCTCAGAAGAAATGGAGTGGCCATCATGGTCAACAAAAGAGTCCAAAATGCAGTACTTGGATGCAATCTCAAAAACGATAGAATGATCTCTGTTCGTTTCCAAGGCAAACCATTCAATGTCACAGTAATCCAAGTCTATGCCCCAACCAGTAACGCTGAAGAAGCTGAAGTTGAAAGGTTCTATGAAGACCTACAAGACCTTTTAGAACTAACACCCAAAAAAGATGTCCTTTTCATTATAGGGGACTGGAGTGCAAAAGTAGGAAGTCAAGAAACACCTGGAGTAATAGGCAAATTTGGCCTTGGAATACGGAATGAAGCAGGGCAAAGACTAATAGAGTTTTGCCAAGAAAATGCACTGGTCATAGCAAATACCCTCTTCCAACAACACAAGAGAAGACTCTATACATGGACATCACCAGATGGTCAACACCGAAATCAGATCGATTATATTCTTTGCAGCCAAAGATGGAGAAGCTCTATACAATCAGCAAAAACAAGACCAGGAGCTGACTGTGGCTCGGACCATGAGCTCCTTATTGCCAAATTCAGACTGAAATTGAAGAAAGTAGAGAAAACTACTAGACCATTCAGGTATGACCTAAATCAAATCCCTTATGATTATACAGTGGAAGTGAGAAATAGATTTAAGGGCCTAGATCTGATGGATAGAGTGCCTGATGAACTATGGAATGAGGTTCGTGACATTGTACAGGAGACAGGGATCAAGACCATCCCCATGGAAAAGAAATGCAAAAAAGCAAAATGGCTGTCTGGGGAGGTCTTACAAATAGCTGTGAAAAGAAGAGAAGCGAAAAGCAAAGGAGAAAAGGAAAGATATAAACATCTAAATGCAGAATTCCAAAGAATAGCAAGAAGAGATAAGAAAGCCTTCTTCAGTGATCAATGCAAAGAAATAGAGGAAAACAACAGAATGGGAAAGACTAGGGATCTCTTCAAGAAAATCAGAGATACCAAAGGAACATTTCATGCTAAGATGGGCACAATAAAGGACAGAGATGGTGTGGACCTAACAGAAGCAGAAGATATTAAGAAGAGGTGGCAAGAATACACAGAAGAACTGTACAAAAAAGAGCTTCAAGACCCAGATAATCATGATGATGTGATCACTGACCTAGAGCCAGACATCTTGGAATGTGAAGTCAAATGGGCCTTAGAAAGCATCACTACGAACAAAGCTAGTGGAGGTGATGGAATTCCAGTGGAGCTATTCCAAGTCCTGAATGATGATGCTGTGAAAGTGCTACACTCAATATGCCAGCAAATTTGGAAAACTCAGCAGTGGCCACAAGATTGGAAAAGGTCAGTTTTCATCCCAATCCCCAAGAAAGGCAATGCCAAGGAGTGCTCAAACTACCGAACAATTGCACTCATCTCACACGCTAATAAAGTAATGCTCAAAATTCTCCAAGCCAGGCTTCAGCAATATGTGAACCGTGAACTTCCTGATGTTCAAGCTGGATTTAGAAAAGGCAGAGGAACCAGAGATCAAATTGCCAATATCCGCTGGATCATGGAAAAAGCAAGAGAGTTCCAGAAAAACATCTATTTCTGCTTTATTGACTATGCCAAAGCCTTTGACTGTGTGGATCACAATAAACTGTGGAAAATTCTGAAAGAGATGGGAATACCAGACCACCTGATCTGCCTCTTAAAAAATCTGTATGCAGGTCAGGAAGCAACAGTTAGAACTGGTCATGGAACAACAGACTGGTTCCAAATAGGAAAAGGAGTACGTCAAGGCTGCATATTGTCACCATGTTTATTTAACTTATATGCAGAGTACATCATGAGAAATGCTGGACTGGAAGAAACACAAGTTGGAATCAAGATTGCCGGGAGAAATATCAATAACCTCAGATATGCAGATGACACCACTCTTATGGCAGAAAGTGAAGAGGGGCTAAAAAGCCTCTTGATGAAAGTGAAAGTGGAGAGTGAAAAGGTTGGCTTAAAGCTCAACATTCAGAAAACGAAGATCATGGCATCTGGTCCCATCACTGCATGGGAAATAGATGGGGAAACAGTGGAAACAGTGTCAGACTTTGTTTTTCTGGGCTCCAAAATCACTGCAGATGGTGACTGCAGCCATGAAATTAAAAGACGCTTGCTCCTTGGAAGGAAAGTTATGACCAACCTAGATAGCATATTCAAAAGCAGAGACATTACTTTACCAACAAAGGTTCGCCTAGTCAAGGCTATGGTCTTTCCTGTGGTCATGTATTGGATGTGAGAGCTGGACTGTGAAGAAGGCTGAGCGCCGAAGAATTGATGCTTTTGAACTGTGGTGTTGGAGAAGACTCTTGAGAGTCCCTTGGACTGCAAGGAGATCCAACCAGTCCATTCTGAAGGAGCTCAATCCTGGAATTTCTTTAGAAGGAATAATGCTAAAGCTGAAACTCCAGTATTTTGGCCACCTCATGCGAAGAGTTGACTCATTGGAGAAGACTCTGATGCTGGGAGGAATTGAGGGCAGGAGGAGAAGGGGACGACAGAGGATGAGATGGCTGGATGGCATCACTGACTCGATGGATGCGAGTCTGGATGACCTCCGGGAGCTGGTGATGGACAGGGAGGCCTGGCGTGCTGCGGTTCATGGGGTCGCAAAGAGTCGGACACGACTGAGCGACTGATCTGATCTGATTGTATTACTGTTTTTCTTTCTGGCTTACTTTATTTTGTATAATAGGCTCTAGTTTCATCCACCTCATTAGAACTGATTCAAAAGCATTCTTTTTAATGGCTGAGTAAGATTCCATTGCATATATGTGCCACAGCTTTCTTATCCGTTCATCTGCTGATGGACATCTAGGTTGCTTCCATGTCCTGGCTATTATAAACAGTGCTGCGAGGAACATTGGGGTTCATGTGTCTCTTTCTATTCTGGTTTCCTCAGTGTGTATGCCCAGCAGTGGGATTGCTGGGTCATAAGGCAGTTCTATTTCCAGTTTTTTAAGGAATCTCCACAGAGTTCTCCATAGTGGCTGTATTAGTTTGCATTCCCACCAACAGTGTAAGATGGTTCCCTTTTCTCCACACCCTCTCCAGCATTTATTGCTTGTAGACTATGGATCACAGCCATTCTGAATGGCGTGAAATGGTACCTCATAGTGGTTTTGATTTGCATTTCTCTGATAAGGAGTGCTAAAGCTGAAACTCCAGTATTTTGGCCACCTCATGCGAAGAGCTGACTCATTGGAGAAGACTCTGATGCTGGGAGGGATTGAGGGCAGGAGGAGAAGGGGACAACAGAGGATGAGATGGCTGGATGGCATCACTGACTCGATGAATGTGAGTCTGAGTGACCTCCGAGAGCTGGTGATGGATAGGGAGGCCTGGCGTGCTGCAGTTCATGGGGTTGCAAAGAGTCGGACACGACTGAGTGACTGATCTGATCTGATCTGATCTGATAATGTGTGATGTTGAGCATCTTTTCATGTGTTTGTTAGCCACCTGTGTGTCTTCTTTGGAGAAATGTCTATTAAGTTCTTTGGCCCATTTTTTGATTGGGTCATTTATTTTTCTGGAATTGAGCTGTAGGAGTTGCTTGTATATTTTTGAGATTACTTGTCAGTTGCTTCATTTGCTATTATTTTCTCCCATTCTGAAAGCTGTCTTTTCACCTTGTTTATAGTTTCCTTTGTTTTGCAGACGCTTTTAATTTTAATTAGGTCCCATTTGTTTATTTTTGCTTTTATTTCCAATATTCTGGGAGGTGGGTCATAGAGGATTCTGCTGTGATGTATGTTGGAGTGTGTTTTGCCTATGTTCTCCTCTAGGAGTTTTATAGTTTCTGGTCTTACATTTAGATCTTTAATCCATTTTGAGTTTATTTTTGTATATGGTGTTAGAAAGTGTTCTAGTTTCATTCTTTTATAAGTGGTTGACCAGTTTTTCCAGCACCACTTGTTAAAGAGATTGTCTTTTCTCCATTGTATATTCTTGCCTCCTTTGTCAAAGATAAGGTGTCCATAGGTGTGTGGATTTATCTCTGGGCTTTCTATTTTGTTCCAATGATCTATATTTCTGTCTTTGTACCAGAACCATACTGTCTTGATGACTGTGGTTTTGTAGTAGAGCCTGAAGTCAGGCAGGTTGATTCCTCTAGTTCCATTCTTCTTTCTCAAGATTGCTTTGACTACTTGAGGTTTTCTGTATTTCTATACAAATTGTGAAATTATTTTTTCTAGTTCTCTGAAAAATACCATTGGTAGCTTGATAGGGATTGCATTGAATCTATAGATTGCTTTGGGTAGTATACTCATTTTCACCATTGATTCTTTCGATCCATGAACACAAGTATATTTCTCCATCTATTTGTGTCCTCTTTGATTTCTTTCATCAGTGTTTTATAGTTTTCTACATATAGGTCTTTAGTTTCTTTAGGTAGATACATTCCTAAGTATTTTATTCTTTTCATTGCAATGGTGATTGGAATTGTTTCCTTAATTTCTCTTTCTGTTTTCTCATTGTTAGTGTATAGGAATGCAAGGGATTTCTGTGTGTTGATTTTATATCCTGCAACTTTACTACATTCATTGATTAGCTCTAGTGATTTTCTGGTGGAGTCTTTAGGGTTTTCTATGTAGAAGATCATGTCATCTGCAAACAGTGAGGGTTTTATTTCTTCTTTTCCAATCTGGATTCCTTTTATTTCTTTTTCTGCTCTGATTGCTGTGGCCAAAACTTCCAGAACAATGTTGAATAGTAGTGGTGAGATGGGCACCCTTGTCTTGTTCCTGACTTTAGGGAAAATGCTTTCAATTTTTCACCATTGAGGATAATGTTGCTGTGGTTTGTCATATATAGCTTTTATTATGTTGAGGTATGTTCCTTCTATTCCTGCTTTCTGGAGGATTTTTTATCATAAATGGATGTTGAATTTTGTCAAAGGCTTTCTCTACATCTATTGAGATAATCAAATGGTTTTTATCTTTCCATTTGTTAAAGTGGCATATTACATTGATTTGCGGATATTGAAGAATCCTTGCATGCCTGGGATAAAGCCCACTTGGTCATGATTTATGATTTTATTTTGAAAATGAGAGATTCCAGTGTATTTTTTCCTTGAATTTTAGTGGCATATTTAAATTGATAATGCTACTAACTGACTTTGAGGGATAACTTTATTCAATTCAGTTCAGTCACTCAGTTGTGTCCGACTCTTTGCACCCCCATGAACCACGGCACGCCAGGCCTCCCTGTCCATCACCAACTGCTGGAGTTCACTCTGACTCACGTCCATTGAGTCAGTGGTGCCATCCAGCCATCTTATCCTCTGTTGTCCCCTTCTCCTCCTGCCCCCATCCCTCGCAGCATCAGAGTCTTTTCCAATGAGTCAACTTTTTGCATGAGGGGGCCAAAGTACTGGAATTTCAGCTTCAGCATCATTCCTCCCAAAGAACACCCAGGGCTCATCTCCTTCAGAATGGACTGGTTGGATCTTCTTGCAGTCCAAGGGACTCTCAAGAGTCTTCTCCAATACCATAGATCAAAAGCATCAATTCTTTGGCACTCAGCCTTCTTCACAGTCCAACTCTCACATCCATACATTACCACAGGAAAAACCATAGTCTTGACTAGATGGACCTTTGTTGGCAAAGTAATGTCTCTGCTTTTGAATATGCTATCTAGGTTGGTCATAACTTTCCTTCCAAGGAGTAATCATCTTTTAATTTCATGGCTGCAGCCACCATCTGTAGTGATTTTTGAGCCCAGAAAAATAAAGTCTGACACTCTTTCCACTGTTTCCCCATCTATTTCCAATGAAGTGATGGGACCGGATCCCATGATCTTCGTTTTCTGAATGTTGAGCTTTAAGCCAACTTTTTCACTGTCCTCTTTTACTTTCATCAAGAGGTTGTTTAGTTCCTCTTCACTTTCTGTCATAAGAGTGGTGTCATCTGCATATCTGAGGTTATTGATATTTCTCCCAGCAATCTTGATTCCAGCTTATGCTTCTTCCAGTCCAGCGTTTCTCATGATGTACTCTGCATATAAGTTAAATAAACAGGGTGACAATATACAGCCTTGACATACTCCTTTTCCTATTTGGAACCAGTCTGTTGTTCCATGTCCAGTTCTAACTGTTGCTTCCTGACCTGCATACAGATATCTCAAGAGGCAAGTCAGGTGGTCTGGTAGTCCCATCTCTTTCGGAATTTTCCATAATTTATTGTGATCCATATAGTCAAAGGCTTTGGCATAGTCAATAAAGTAGAAATAGATGATTTTTTGGAACTCTCTTGCTTTTTCCATGATCCAGCGGATGTTGGCAATTCGATCTCTGGTTCCTCTGCCTTTTCTAAAACCAGCTTGAACATCTGTAAGGTCATGGTTCACGTATTGCTGAAGCCTGACTTGGAAAATTTTGAGCATTACTTTACTAGTGTGTGAGATGAGTGCAATTGTGCGGTAGTTTGAGCATTCTTTGACATTGCCTTTCTTTTTGACTGGAATGAAAACTGACCTTTTCCAGTCCTGTGGCCACTGCTGAGTTTTCCAAATTTGCTGGCATACTGAGTGCAGCACTTTCTCAGCATCATCTTCCAGGATTTGGAATAGCTCAACTGGAATGCCATCACCTCCACTAGCTTTGTTCGTAGTGATGCTTTCTAAGGCCCAGTTGACTTCACATTCCAGGATTTCTGGGTCTAGGTGAGTGATCCCACCCTCGTAATTATCTTGGTCATGAAGATATTGTTTGTACAGTTCTTCTGTGTATTCTTGCCATCTCTTCTTAATATCTTCTGCTTCTGTTAGGTCCATACCATTTCTGTCCTTTATTGAGCCCATCTTTGCATGAAATGTTCCCTTGGAATCTCTAATTTTCTTGAAGAGATCTCTAGTCTTTCCCATTCTGTTGTTTTCCTCTATTACTTCGCACTGATTGGTGAGGAAGGCTTTCTTATCTCTCCTTGCTATTCTTTGGAACTCTGTATTCAAATAGTTATATATTTTCTTTTCTCCTTTGCTTTTCACTTCTCTTCTTTTCACAGCTATTTGTAAGGCCCCCTCAGACAGCCATTTTGCTTTTTCGCATTTCTTTTCCATGGGGATAGTCTTGATCCCTGTCTCCTGTACAATGTCATGAACCTCAGTGTATAGTTCATCAGGCACTCTGTCTATCAGATCTAGTCCCTTAAATCTATTTCTCACTTCCACTGTATAATCATTAGGGATTTGATTTAGGTCATACCTAAATGGTCTAGTGGTTTTTCCTACTTTATTCATTTTAAGTCTGAATTTGGCAATAAGGAGTTCATGATCTGAGCCACAGTCAGCTCCCAGTCTTGTTTTTGCTGACTGTATAGAGCTTCTCCATCTTTGGCTGCAAAGAATATAATCAATCTCGGTCAATTTCGGTGTTGACCATTTGGTGATGTCCATGTGTAGAGTCTTCTCTTGTGTTGTTGCAAGAGGGTGTTTGCTATGACCAGTGTGTTCTCTTGGCAAAACTGTATTAACCTTTGCCCTGCTTCATTCCATATTCCAAGGCCAAATTTGCCTAAATAATCATAGTTAATGAATTAAAACAGAAAGCCCTAGAATATATGACTAGGCATTTCCCTTCTGTTTGCCTGGTTCATTAATTATTATCCAACTCTGCTATCTTTAGCAATAATCAAGTAGATAGCACAAGAGAGTTCTTAAAAGATTGATTTAAGTGAATATTTAATTGCAAAAGTGCTCTAATACTATGCATATTCTTTAGACACTTTAGTGTATATCTTGATGTTTGGATCCAAATACTTTTATATGTCCTAATTGTGAATAATTTCATAAATTTTATGGAATCATAAGATATCAGACTTGAAATGAAACTGACATATCATCTGGTCCCTTGTTCTAGCAGAGTTAAAATATTAATTTTGAACCTCAGAATAACTGATATCATTGTTTCTTCCTGTACTTCTTTAGAAGTAAGAATTGAGCTCTTTATAAGGAAACTCATTTCAGTAAATCAGAATGATGAATATTGGAATATGAGGTTTTATCCTTACTATCACATGTTACATAGATCTGAAGTGCATACAGGGTAAAAAATAAAAAGAAAAAAATAAGTCTTATTATCTATGTCCAAGATGTGGGTGCTTAAATATAAGTAACAAACTGTTCTGAAAAGAAAAACTATACTTCTCACATAGTGTCTTTTTGTAAGCATGCTGTTGACAAGTTTGTGCCATTTCTGACATAAAATTTTGCATCTTTTATTATCAAATAGTTACAAAAAATATTACGTAAAGGTTTTTATATCTTGTAATTTTTAAAATATGTTTGTTCTTTTTGTTTAGCCTCTCAGTTGGGTTAAACACTTTAGGACCCCGTGGACTGTAGCCTGCCAGGCTGCTCTGTCCATGGGACTTTCCAGGTAAGGTTACTGGAGTGGATTGTCATTTCCTCCTTCAGGGAATCTGCCTGACCCAGCGTTGAAACCCGAGTCTCCATGTCTCCTGCAATGCAGGCAGATTCTTACCACTAAGCCACTGGTGAAGCTCTTTAAATCTGTTTAGACTTCTTAATTACTAACAGAGATTCTATATATACTTTAATTTTAGATGAAACTTTTTATCATTTTCAACCAAGGCTTATCAGTTAGCACAATAAAATTTCCCTACCATCACAAATAAAAATGTTGGCAAGTAAAAAAATTGTTCATTTGCATCAGTTTATGACTTTTTTTCTCAAAGTCAATTAGGAGTATTTTATCATCTCAAATATGCCACTAGAAGTCCCATTGTTAGAAAATCAAAAGACAAATGTGACAGTAATTTTTTCATTGCTTTATTTGCCAGACTTGAATAGGGGCACTAGAATAATGGAAATTTTGTTTAGCATAGTAAACTGAATTATGAAGGGTTGACATAGATCTCTTATAAAGTGGCTCAAACAAAAGATTTATTTAAATCCCACCAAGTAATTTATAATGCAAATAAGGAAAGGTATATTGCATTTAAACAGTAAATACTACTTAAAATAGTGGAACACCCTGCTCCTCCATTGTTCAATTTTGTAGATAAAGTTATGGTACAAGCATGGAAAGGTATCACTTAAATGGACTGCAACAAACCTAAGACTGCATTAGATCACAGGTGAAATTCAATATGTTCAATTTGTTGTAGCCTGCAGCCCAACAGCTTGATCTTTTGTCACTATGTGCACTAAAAGAGATCATATATCTCTTGTGCACTTGTGTCAGGAAAAGTACCACAGACTACTTATCATACTTGCAAAATACTTAAGAAAACAAGGTAAATTCCCCCAAAGTAATTCAGCTTTTGGTAAGGGTTTTATTATTGCAATCAATTACAATGTTGTCAAGCCTGACAAATTGAAGTTCCTAAATAACTGGCTCATAACTGGGTCCCTGAAAACAAGGAGGATAATGCAGTCCTGGCCCATGCTGATTTTCATATACAGCTTTGAGAATCATGGCATAGTGGCTGAAGAGGAGAACCGTAACATAAGAATACAATATATAAGGTAGACTCATTTTATCTCATCAAGGATAGTGGAAATATTTTAGAATAAAACATCACACTGATAATATGATAGAACCAATCTAATAAGAAGCTTTCAATGACTTATTTTAATTAAGGCTAATTCAAATATCATTTCTTGCTCTTTTCCTGTTACCCATGCTGTGAGTGTTATTGTGTTGACTAGAAAGAATCAGTGGTAATTAAAACTATTGCAGAAGATCAGAGCAGCATGGAAGCCTACATGTATTATGGAAACACCAACGCATCTTTTCCAATAAATTCTGAGCGTCAAATGTTTCAGATCTATATTAAACTCAGATCTAATCCTATTATTAACATTTTGAAGAGTGAGTAACAAATTAATTTCTCCTTTGTCTGAAATGATATGCCATCTTCCACACTTTGCTTATCATAGCATGTCTTAGAATGACATATTTCACACACACACACGCACAATTTTTTCCATGAAAAGCAGCAGAACAGAGCTAATGTCTTATTCATCCATGTATTCTTACACCAGGGTAACACAGTTTTAGGACATAGTAAGTCCTCAATGAAGTAGATTAAATGAGTAAATAAATAAATGAAAATATTATGTATTCAATGTAATGCATGCTAAGCAGCATCAAAGCTCCCAATTTTCCACCATCCCCTGTTCTCATTTCCAGAGGTGTGCTGATAAATGTTTGACTCAGAAACAAGCAAATAAGCAGACCTTCCAATTTTTAGCATTTGATGATTTGCATGGTCCAAGTCTTCTGCCATGGTCATTTCAGGCTCTCAATATGGTATCACAACATGCAATGCTGAGAAGAAATCAGCTCTCAGAAGCCAGCATACCACTATCCCTCTTTCCTGTAATCTGTCTTTATATCTCCTCCCACTGGACAAAGATAGCTTCTCCACCACACTAAGTTTAGTATGGTCATGTGACTTACTTTAGTAACTGAAGTGATACTGGACAAGAAAGTCCTTGAAATGTGCCCATGCATTTGTGTTGCTGTTTTATGCTTCTTTCATCATCACCAGAAAAATAGGGTGTGGGTCTAAAGTGGAAAGGGGCACATGGAGCAAACTGATACAGAATTCATCACTTAGAACCAAGCCCCACCAAACTGAACCTAAGCCAGCCAAACCTCAGCCAATCAACACCCGTAAGAATGAGAGATCAGTGTGTACTGTGTTAACCCACTGAAATTCTGTGCTATTTTTTCACACCATTAACTGACCCATACACTGTGCAATTAGAGTGATGTGAGACAATAAAGTTTTATAGTAAGAGTTAAAGACCCAGAACTCTGTTTTTCCTGTTCCATTCCCATATGTGTGCTTTTTGTAAAATGAATTGATTGTGTGGATTATTTATTGGTCTACTTCATGTTTCTCTTTCCAAAAGGAAAAACCTTAATCTCTTCCTGCTGCTGCTGCTAAGTCGCTTCAGTCGTGTCCGACTCTGTGCGACCCCACAGACGGAAGCTTACCAGGCTCCCCTGTCCCTGGGATTCTCCAGGCAAGAACACTGGAGTGGGTTGCCATTTCCTTCTCCAATGCATGAAAGCGAAAAGTGAAAGTGAAGCCGCTCAGTCGTGTCTGACTCTTAGCGACCCCATGGACTGGAGCCTACCAGGCTCCTCCGTCCATGGGATTTTCCAGGCAGGAGTACTGGGGTAGGGTGCCATTGATAATATGAGCTAGTCTATAATTACAATGTATTGTTGTTGTTATTGCCACTGTCATTTAGGAATAATAAATAAATTACATTTTTAAAGCTTTTTTATTCATTGATTTTTATAGTTCAAGGCTTACTATGAATGCTTACTATGTCTATGAACTGTGCTTGGTATAAACAATTTGTTTCTCCTTAAGGGATACTTTTTCCCCAGCCTCTTAACTTAATATATATTGGTATTTTTACCCTAATAAGCTACTGAAACTTCCCTCAATGGCGACTGTTTTTTCTTCCTTGACATATTAAAGAACTATTTTTTAGTTGTTAGTCTCCATGGACTTATTTTGTTATTAGTAGTTAATATTTTTATTCTTCATTCTCAGGATTCTTTATTCTTGGCTTTTGTGTAACTTCCTTAGATGTACATCTTTGTCTTCCCTTAATGGTTCTAATTTCTCTCCTTATAAGAAGCACCAAAGTTCAGTCTTCAGCTCTCCCTGCACTTATCTTTCAGTAGTCTTACTGAGACTTTATCCACTAATAATGCTGAAATTATATTTTCAATTCCTGTGACTTTCAAGTCCATATCTCTGTCTTTAACCTCTCCAGAGCTATCATTCCCAGAGAATGCTGGTATTTCCACTTAGCTTCCTAGATAAGGCTATGCTTCATGTATATAATTTCTTGAGGTGCGAGAGCCAGTGAGGATTAAAGCAGTAAGCATGGATAGAGACTAACACATTACAAATAGTGGTGCAGAAAAAGAACGGATAGATCCTGATAAAAAACCACTAATCTTAATGGAATTATCAACCCCTCATACACAGTCTTCGTGGCTTATTATTGGATGTTATGTTGGGTAAGACAAATCTACCTTTTATTTGTTTAAGGCCTTAATGAAGTTTTCTTTGTTGAGCCCACTCCTGGAATACACATGTATTAAGTTGCATCTTCTGAAATCTAGTCTCAGTGTGGATTCAGAAGAGACATATCTTTTTGTCAAACCTTTGTTTTTTAAGTCCCATATAGGGAAACATCAATTCCATTGTGTTCTAAATGTCAGAGTCTCATTTGAGCCCCAAACTACTTAAAAAATTTTTTTCTTTAATTTCCTGCTACATTTTGGTGGCATTAGAACACTTTTTTTTTTTTCTAGAAGAGTTCAGCCTGAGAAAAGATCACAGCAAGAAATACTGTTTTAGGACAGATGCAAATATATTCTGAATATGTTTCCTACTTCAGATTTGTAGACTAATTTTCTCCCTATTAAAATACTAAATCTTTAAAAGTTTCTCCAACTCCTCCCATCCCCAACACTACCTTGATCATAGTTTATCTTTCATCTGCTAAACAAAAAATTTAGGTTGTCTTTTGCTAACGAAGAGCAAGTTGACCAAAATTATATTATTTTATTCCTTTGAGACTCTAAAACAAAAATAAAGGCAAACTCTGCCCTATTTAGGTAACAGTGAAATCAGAGTTGAAATAATTATTCATGAGATGAAGAAATCACCTGCACGGCACTTTGTCACAGGAGAGTGTGGCTTTGAGTTAGAGAAAATATTCGACTAATGTGAATTACAGGTGACTAGAGCTTAAGAGAAATATAGAGCAGTTTGTTGTAGTTGTAGATGGGGTCTTCATCTATTGCATGTTAATGTTTTGTTGTGAGTGTGGCTGATAAGGTTATCAGAAGTGCAAGACTGAAGTGCTGATTTTCTCTTAGGGCTATATTACTGTTTGGGTAGGCATTATGTTTAGGACTCTGAAGGGTGATAAAATATAGCCATCGTTAAAACCCTCTTTCTACATAATAAGCACATGCTGAAAGGTTATCATCAGATATGAATGTGCAGGACGATAGATGTTTCAGAGGCTTCTGCTTCCTCCTCAAGGTTATGAACCAATGATATACATGTAACAGGGATGTATGGATGTCTGCAGAGGCATTCCTTTCTAAAACATTTGAATTGTCAACAAATACAAAGATAAAGCATAAAATTCTTCTTTCTAATTTTTTTTTTTTTTTTTTTTTTTACAAATTCTGTTCAGCACTTCAGTGATAAGAAGAAGGGCTTGAGTAAAACAGAGAAACACCACCACATTATTTGCAAAGTCCTGATCATATCAAGAGGATGTGGCTTCCATAGCTTGAGTAATCAGAGTAAAGTAATTCATCTAAAACCGTTTGAAATGCCTCTCATAACAATTCATCCTGTCTTTTCAAAAAGGTTACAGTGTTTTCATTTTATTACTCTGTTCTAAATGAGGACACAGATAATCGCATTTCAAGCCCATGCCTGCATTTTCCCCATATTTTCCACAGAATCAAGGTGGCAGAGGTTTGGCAGATGGGAAACTCATTGGATTGTGGCTGGTCTTGGAGGCAATTCACAAGTTAAGTTTTTCTGGGAGAAAAAAAAAGAAGGAGTAGCTGTTTATAGGAAGGCTTTAAGAGGAATGATGTGTTCCCGTACCATAAGAGGTGATGCCAGCACCTGGCTGATTGAACTAATAGATTAAAGAAAGACAATTATAGCACTCCACAGGGAAGATAATGAAGGCAAGAAAAAAGGTTACTAATATTCTCATGAATGTAGGCTTACCTAATAGGTAATGTCTGAATAGGGGAATTAGAAACAGCAGATGTTAAATTTAAGAAAATTATATTGATGGCATTCAGGGCAAATGAGTCAGTTGTTTTATTTTACAATTTAAAAGAATATAAAAGATGGTAAAGAAATTTAAAAATATATATCCTAAATGTAATCCAACCTAAACACAAATTCTTTGTAGTTACACTAACTAAAACTATAGATTCCTCTCTTTTTAATTATTGATTTCTCTCATTTCTCCTGGGGAGAAACTTTAAGTGGAACTAGACACTAAAATTGGGAAAAAATAAAGGAAAGTGCAGTGTTTCATACAATCGGGTAGATTGTTTTGAAACTCGCCTTGGGTCAAGATGAAGGAACTAAGATAAAAGTACATCTTGTTCTTGAAACTGCCTTCAGTACATGCTACAGTTAGGAGACAGGGTGATATGTAAGACAGATGCTGTACATGGATCAATATTCTGAGAACAGAGTGGTTTATGTTACAGATTTGAGGTACCTGGTCTCATGCTATGGCTCCACCACTTCCTAACTTTAACCACAGTCCTTTGGACTATGCTCTTAACCTCTTGAACCTCAGTTTCCACATCTGTCAAAATGAGAACATGAAACATTGTTACTTACTAAAGTTAAAGAATTTAGTGAAATGCTGAATTTAATACACTTCAGATCAGATCAGATCAGTCGCTCAGTCGTGTCCGACTCTTTGTGACCCCATGAACCACAGCACGCCAGGCCTCCCTGTCCATCACCAGCTCCCGGAGGTCACTCAGACTCGCATCCATCGAGTCAGTGATGCCATCCAGCCATCTCATCCTCTGTCGTCCCCTTCTCCTCCTTCCCTCAATCCCTCCCAGCATCAGAGTCTTCTCCAATGAGTCAACTCTTCGCATGAGGTGGCCAAAATACTGGAGTTTCAGCTTTAGCATCATTCCTTCTAAAGAAATTCCAGGATTGAGCTCCTTCAGAATGTACTGGTTGGATCTCCTTGCAGTCCAAGGGACTCTCAAGAGTCTTCTCCAACACCACAGTTCAAAAGCATCAATTCTTCGGCGCTCAGCCTTCTTCACAGTCCAGCTCTCACATCCATACATGACCACAGGAAAGACCATAGCCTTAACTAGGCGAACCTTTGTTGGTAAAGTAATGTCTCTGCTTTTGAATATGCTATCTAGGTTGGTCATAACTTTCTTTCCAAGGAGCAAGCGTCTTTTAATTTCATGACTGCAGTCACCATCTGCAGTGATTTTGGAGCCCAGAAAAACTTAGCATGTTTTTTAGCAAAAGCTTATAAAATGTTGCGAGAGCAATGTGTTTGCTGTAATAAGTCACAATAGACAAGGATAAACCTTTATTTAACTACAAATCTTCCTTGTCTTAGGATGCCCTATGAATGCTGATAAACACATAGTGAGTAGAAAATATCCTAAGTAAAAATGCACTTATACATTTAATCTACTGAACATCATAGCTGAGCCCAGCCTACCTTAAACCTGCTCAGAACATTTACATTAACCTACAGTTGTGCAAAATTATCTAACTCAAAGCCTGTTTTATAATATAGTGTTAACGATGTCAGGTAATTTACTGAATACCATACTGAAAGTGAAAAACAGATTGATTTTATAAGAACAGGATGGTGATAAGTGTATGGATTATTAACCCTACTGGTAGTGTGGCAGATTGGGAGCTGTGACTTGCTGTCGTGCCCAGCATCATGAGACAGTATCATACTGCACATTGCTAGCCTGGAAAAGGTCAAAGTTCAAAGTACAGTTTCTACTGAATGTGTACAGATTTTGTTGTTGTTGTTCAGTTGCTAAGTTGTGTCCAAATCTTTGCAACCCCATGGACTATAACCTGCTAGGTTCCTCTGTCCTACACTGTCTCCCAAAGTTTGCTCAAATGTATGTCCGTTGCTTCCTTGGTGACTCAGTTCTTTGGTGCTCCACCTTCCTTAAGGTCCATCTCTCATATCTATACATGAATACCATAAAACCTATCAGATCAGATCAGTCGCTCAGTCGTGTCTGACTCTTTGCGACCCCATGAATTGCAGCACGCCAGGCCTCCCTGTCCATCACCAACTCCCAGAGTTCACTCAGACTCACTTCCATCGAGTCAGTGATGCCATCCAGCCATCTCATCCTCTGTCGTCCCCTTCTCCTCTTGCCCTCAATCCCTCCCAGCATCAGAGTCTTCTCCAATGAGTCAACCCTTTGCATGAGGTGGCCAAAATACTGGAGTTTCAGCTTCAGCATCATTCCTTCCAAAGAATTCCCAGGGCTGATCTCCTTCAGAATGGACTGGTTGGATCTCCTTGCAGTCCAAGGGACTCTCAAGAATCTTCTCCAACACCACAGTTCAAAAGCATCAATTCTTCGGCGCTCAGCCCTCTTCACAGTCCAGCTCTCACATCCATACATGACCACAGGAAAAATCATAGCCTTGACTAGAGGAACCTTTGTTGGCAAAGTAATGTCTCTGCTTTTGAATATGCTCTCTAGGTTGGTCATAACTTTCCTTCCAAGGAGTAAGCGTCTTTTAATTTCATGGCTGCAGTTACCATCTGCAGTGATTTTGGAGCCCAGAAAAATAAAGTCTGACACTGTTTCCCCATCTATTTCCCATGAAGGGATGGGACCAGATGCCATGATCTTTGTTTTCTGAATGTTGAGCTTTAAGCCAACTTTTTCACTCTCCATTTTCACTTTCATCAAGAGGCTTTTTAGTTCCTCTTCACTTTCTGCCATAAGGGTGGTGTCATCTACATATCTGAGGTTATTGATATTTCTCCCAGCAATCTTGATTCCAACTTCTGTTTCTTCCAGTCCAGCATTTCTCATGATGTACTCTGCATATAAGTTAAATAAACATGGTTACAATATACAGCCCTGACATACTCCTTTTCCTATTTGGCACTGGTCTGTTCCATGTCCAGTTCTAACTGTTGCTTCCTGACCAGTATACAAATTTCTCAAGAGGCAGGTCAGGTGGTCTGGTATTCCCATCTCTTTCAGAATTTTCCACAGTTTATTGTGATCTACACAGTCAAAGGCATTGGCATAGTCAATAAAGCAGAAATAGATGTTTTTCTGGAACTCTCTTGCTTTTTCCATGATCCAGCAGATCTTGGCAATTTGATCTCTGGTTCCTCTGCCTTTTCTAAAACCAGCTTGAACATCAGGAAGTTCACGGTTCACATATTGCTGAAGCCTATAAAACCTATAGCTTTGACTATATAGACCTTTGTCGGCAAAATGATGTCTCTGCTTTTTAATTTGCTGCCTAGGTTTGTCTTAATTTTTCTTACAAGGAGCAAGCATTCTTTATTTCCATGGCTGCAGTCATGATCCACAGTGATTTTGGAGCCCAAGAAAATAAAATCTGTCATTGCTTCCACTTTTTCCTCTTGTATTTGTCATGAAGGAATGGGACCAGATGCCATGATCTTAGTTTTTTGAATATTGAGATTCAAGTCAGCGTTTTCACTCTTCTCTTTCACCCTCATCAAGAGTTTCTTTAGTTCCTCTTCACTTTCTGCCATTAGAGTGGTATTATCTTTCTCCTGGCAATCTTGATTCTAGCTTGTGATTCATTCAGCCCAGCATTTCACATGATGCACTCTGCATGTAAGTTAAATAAGCAGGGTGACAATATACAGCCTTGTCCTTCTCCTTTCCCAGTTTTGTACCAGTCAGTTGTTCTATGTCTGATTCTATTCGATGCTTCTTGACCTGCATGCAGGTTTATCAGTAAACAAGTAAGGTGGTTCTGATTTTCCTACTTTAAGATTTTCCACAGTTGTTGTGATCCACATGGTCAAAGGCTTTAGTGTAGCCAATGAAGTAGAAGTAGATGTTTTCCTGGAATTTCCTTGCTTTCTCTATGGTCCAAGGAATGTTGCCAATTTGATCTCTGATTCCTCTGCCTCTTCAAAATCTAGTTTGTACATTTGGAAGTTCTCAGTTCACATACTGGTAAAGCCTAGCTTGAAGAATTTTGAGCATAACCTTGCTAGCATGTGAAATGAGCACAACTGTACAGTAGGTTGAACATTATTTGGCATTGCCTTTCTTTGGAATTGGAATGTAAACTGACCTTCTCCAGTCCTGTGGCCACTGCTGAGTTTTCCAAATTTGCTGACATATTGAACAAAGCTAGTGGAAATGACAGAATTCCAGGCAAACTATTTAAAATCCTAAAAAAGGATGCTGTATCACTTTTGCACCATCCTGAGGTTACAAAAAAACCCATAAGTCAAACCATTGTAAGTCAGGGGAAATCTATATGTTATTTAGATAATACTCTTTGTACCCGGGAAATAGATACTTAAAGTTCTTGTACTTTAGTGCAAGCTTTTCCATTACTGGAATAATGTTACCTCCTAAAATTCTTTTTGAACCCAGATAAACACCCATCAAATAGTCCTACATCTGCTCTTTGGAACAATATTATATATTACTTCTTTTCCACTTGTTGCTATTTCTTATTTTTGAAGACTGATGTTTTCCCATTAGTTTTCCAACTTTTATCCAAGTTGAACAAATTTCTTTAATCATTTCTCTAAACTTGCACTATCCAGTATCATACTCACTAGCTAGGTGGCTATTGAACATTTGAAATTTAGCTAGTTTCTTTTGAGATCTCCTGTAGTATAGCAAACATACTAGACTTCAAACTTCCAATAAAAACCAGAACGTCAGATTCTCAGTAACTTTTTAAAGTTTGAATACATGTTGAAAAAATATTTAAGATCACTTGGGTTAAATCAAATCTCTTATTTAATTTTATCTGTTTCATTTTACTTTTTAAAATGTGAAGTGAAAGTTGCTCAGTCATGTCCGACTCTGCGACCCCATGGCATTCTCCAGGCCAGAATATTGGAGTGGAAAGCTGTTTACTTTTCCAGGGGATGTTCCCAACCCAGGCATCGTACCCAGGTCTCCTGCATTCCAGGCAGATTCCTTACCAGCTGAGCCACGAGGAGAGCCCAAGAATACTGGAGTGGGTAGCCTATCCCTTGTCCAGAAGATCTACCTGACCCAGGAATTGAACTGGGGTTTCCTGCATCGCAGGCAGATTCTTTTCCAAGTGACCTATCAGGGAAGCCCTTTGTAAATGTGGCTCCTAGGAAATTGACAATGACATGTCTGTCATTTGTGGCTTGTAGGTATTTCTATGGGACAGCACTGATCTAGATAAAATAGTTATGGAATTGAAGTGATTGAAAGAAGAATTTATCAGAAAAAGAAAAGAAGAAATTATGTAGACTAAAATTTAGGCTGTAGCCTTGAGACAGGGCTTCCCTTGTGGCTCAGCTGGCAAAGAACCTGCCTGCAATGCAGGAGACCTGGGTTCAATCCCTGGGTTGGGAAGATCCCTTCTGATACATATTTACTACATTGTCCCACATAGCACATACACAGATTCATACATTCTACAGCATATACGTTCATGAGTTAATATGAAGCACACCTTAAACTAGGATGGGGAAAGAAGCCTATTTTGGGGGGCGCTTACCCTCCTGCCCACCTTCGCCATGGGGCAGTGAGGCTCTGTCAGTCTGCTGGCACTGTTACTTAAAAGCTAGAAACTTAGAAAATTGTCCCTGAAAAGTCCTTTGGAAGATCACTGAGATTTTTTCAATGGAAAGCCTATTTTGCTATGCCTCAAATTGTAGGTAAATTAGAGGAACAGGAAAAATGACTCCCTTTTCATTATTTTCTGAAGACAAACTGGATATTTCAAAGGAGAAGATATCTCAAAGCCTAGAGAGATTTAAACTAATCTTATTAGTTCTCATCTAGACAGGACTCTACTATATGGCTGAAAAGTATTTCATGGAAATTAAAGGGAGGAAGGCTGCCGGATAGCACTGTTAAATGCATTTACTTTAATTTAGTTTAGTCCTGGTTTTTATAAGGCTGTAAACTGCATAGGACCAATGTTTGGTAAATTATGTTCTCAGTGCAGTTCCCTAAAGTGCAACAGGATCTTAAGCTCAGCATCTATATTTACTTTTATCGTGGGACTCTAATATTTCTTCTAGCTTAAACTTCCTAAATGAATACATCCTCTTTGCCTTTCTTGAAAATATAAATAGGCATAATTTTTAAGTTATTTGGAGCATATAATCCTAAATATCTGAAATAAAGCTGTTAGTTCTCTGCTGTGTGCTCTGTCATGTCTGACTCTTTGCCATGCCCTCCTCCAGGGGATCTTCCCAACCCATGTCTCCTGCATTGGCAGGAAGATTCTTAATCACTGGCACCACCTGGAAAGCTGTTGGAGTAACATTAAATCAGTGAATATTTATTAGTTACTTTTTTTTTTATATATATATATATATATATATATATATATAATTTTCATGGCTGCAGTCACCATCTGCAGTGATTTTGCAGCCCCCCAAAAATAAAGTCTGACACTGTTTCCCCATCTATTTCCCATGAAGTGATGGGACCAGATGCCATGATCTTCATTTTCTGAATGTTGAGCTTTAAGCCAACTTTTTCACTCTCCACTTTCACTTTCATCAAGAGGCTTTTTAGTTCCTCTTCACTGTCTACCATGAAATTAAAAGACGCTTACTCCTTGGAAGAAAAGTTATGACCAACCTAGATAGCATATTCAAAAGCAGAGACATTACTTGGCCAATGAAGGTCCGTCTAGTCAAGGCTATAGTTTTTCCAGTGGTCATGTATGGATGTGAAAGTTGGACTGTGAAGAAAGCTGAGCGCTGAAGAATTGATGCTTTTGAACTGTGGTGTTGGATAAGACTCTTGAGAGTCCACTGGACTGCAAGGAGATCCAACCAATTCATTCTGAAGGAGATCAGCCCTGGGATTTCTATGGAAGGAATGATGCTAAAGCTGAAACTCCAGTACTTTGGCCACCTCATGCGAAGAGTTGACTCATTGAAAAGACTCTGATGCTGGGAGGGATTGGGGGCAGGAGGAGAAGGGGACAACAGAGGATGAGATGGCTGGATGGCATCACCGACTGGATGGACGTGGGTCTGAGTGAACTCGGGAGTTGGTGATGGACAGGGAGGCCTGGCGTGCTGTGATTCATGGGGTGGCAAAGAGTCGGACACAACTGAGCGACTGAACTGAACTGAATATATATACGCATTAATGTGGAAATGTCTTTCAAGGAATTATTCCTTTTGAATGGGAAAATGTATCAGTCAAGAAGGCATAAATCAAGTGTTCTCAGCCTTGGTACAATTGCTAGTTTTTAATTCTGAAGCTGTCCTATTCACTGTAGGATGTTCAACATCAGCCCATGGCCTCTGCCTGCTGCATGCCAGGAAAATCCTTGCCCCTAGATGTGACATCCAGAAATGTCTCCAGACAGTGCCAGATGCCTACTGGGCAGCAAACTTGGCCTTGGCTTGGGTTTTGCTATGGTTAGGGAAAAAAATAAAAAAAATAAACACTGAAAAATTATATTTTTCCCTTCCCATGTTCAGTGTAAAAACTCTTGGCTTATGGTATCACTCAAGCATCAGTGTTGCCTCTACATGTTTCTACAAAACCAAAGCAAGAAAATTGGACAATTACTTGCTGGCTCTTAGAGGTCCGCTAAGAATTGACTTTCTGCTCACATTTCCTTAATCTAAACCTAATGTTATAAAGGGGCTTCCCTGGCGGCTCATTGGTAAAAAATCTACCTGCCAGTGCAGGAGATGTGGGTTTGACCCCAGGGATGGGAAAATCTCATGGAGAAGTAATGGCAGCCCACTCCAGTATTTCTATGGGAAATCCCAAGGACAAAGGAGCCCGACAGGCTACAGTCCATGGGGCTGCAAAGAGTTTTACATGTAGCCACTAAACAACAACAATAGTATCAAAGAGGCAGCAGAGGTCAATCCATTCATGAACCAGAAAGAGGAGAAGTGAAATATTTGTAAATAGACCTGATGATCACTATAAAAAGGTTTAGGGAAGAGGAGGAACAAGAAGTGAAATCTGAAGAGAGCATGGAAGAAAAAGCTTGTTTGAAAAGGCAACTATGGAGGAAAGGGTAATTCTAGGAAGAAGAAACAGTATGAACAGTGATTAATGAAGAGTGACTATTTTATAGACAATGTCTTATAATGCTTCCCTATTTTTACAAAGTGTTGTGCATACAAAAATTAGCACTCCAAAGTTGTGGTTCCAAATGTTTCTAATTATATATTTACTATTATAGTTGTGAGAGGCTTCTTATGAATTATATACTTTAAATCTTCACAACGCTATTTCATTAACATGTTGATATACTATTTTTCACATGAGAAAAATGAAGATAAGTGACCTGACATAGTGAAACAACTTATGAAGCATTGGGTTTCAAGCTCGGATATGTCTGACCCCAAAATATATGCCCTAAACAACTACACTATGCAACCCAATGTAAATTATATTCAATCTCATTTGGCAGCAGTTCTGAGAAGCACATTTTTCTTCCTTTATAACATCTCTCATATCTACAAACATCTTACAATCAATGTTGTGTCGTAGTTTAATTGGCTGCTTTTTCCCTTGTCCTAGTGGTATATGAAATAATGGTCTGCTTTATAATCAATGGCATCTTAGATTCAATAAGTCTTTTAGGACAGCATCATCTATTAAGAAAGAGGCAGAGTCCTTGTCCATGCTGAAGCTATTAGCATCTAATCTGAAACTTCACAGAGCAAGACTTCCAGATTATTTTGTTAACTCGAACAGCTGTGATTCAGTGTCTGAGATCAGAGTGTACTGATCCCTTAGGGGAGGTGCTCATTCTCCTGTTTTTCAGATTCATCTTCATTTGTAACACAGCCCCTCCAAGAGGAGGACATCCAAGAATGAAAAGTATTAGTAATTAATCATAGCCAAAAGAAGTAGAAGTGGCTGGGTAATTACCACGGCAATTCTGAATAGAAAGATGTATTCCTGGTTTCATATAATTTTGTTTGTAAAGAAAACTTGAAAATGAGAGGTAAATAAAAACAGCATTCATTTTTTCACTTAGATTTTACTTGATATCAAAGTAAAATTAGTGAGTATGTGTACAGTCACTGAATCATGTCCAACTCTTTGTGACCCCATGGACTCCCCACCAGGCTCCTCTGTCCATGGAATTCTCCAAGCAAGAATACTGGAGTGGGGTTGCAATTTCCTACTCTATTAATGTATATAGTTATGTAATAATTATACATATTTTTTAGAAACCTGAATGAAATGGGTATGTTTATTGATGAAGGGGTGGGGAGAGAGAAAAGGAGAGAGAGATGTTTATGGATGAATGAAAATGAAAAGGATGTTTACTGAATGTTTGCTGAAAATGGATGTTTACTGACTCACAACTTTGGATGGTTTTTGTAACACAGTACCCATTAAAGATATGTTTTTCCTCCATTGACAATCACTCTGCCATTCTTCTCAGATTCCCTGAAAGCATGACAGGAAGCACCCATAATTTCTTTTCATATTTTTTCATTCCATATCAGGATTCAGTGAGGTTTATAATGTCCTGTACAATGTCAGCAGAGAAGGCGATGGCACCCCATGCCAGTACTCTTGCCTGGAAAATCCCATGGACGGAGGAGCCTGGTAGGCTGCAGTCCATGGGGTCGCTAAGGGTCGAACACGACTGAGAGACTTCACTTTCACTTTTCACTTTCATGCATTGGAGAAGGAAATCGCACAGAATCAGACAGGTTGAAGCGACTTAGCAGCAGCAGCAGTACAATGTCAGTGTTTCTACTTGCTACCTGATTGCCTACTAATTTTTCACTCTACTTCATTAATCATCTTCTTGCAGACACCACGAGCTTTTGTACAACTTGAATTATAACACCTGGAATAATGGTTCTTTGTGGCAAGTCCAAATTCCCATCTGTACAGCTTTTATCAGCTATTTGAAATCAAAACTGTTGGCCTGTCCAAAATAAGTGTCAGAAAGGAAGACTTTTGCGACATGAAAACACACATTGCCGAATAGGCTCACATCAGAGTCCTGTGATGAACTGCTCTTTCACTGAAGATGTTTGCAGAGTGGTGCATTAAAGCTCCTTAGAAGAAAATTTGCAACAGAATCCTGCCATACTAGCTCTGGTTCTCATTGGATGAGAGGATTTGCTACTCCCCAAAACCTGGGGCAAATATATAATAGATACACACACACACAAATACTTTTCAGAGACAGTGGCACTGTAGTGAACCAGAGCTAGGCAAGGTATTATTAAATGCAGTATATATTCTTTTGAAAAGCAAACAAACTGTTTTTAAGTTTTCAGAAATATAGATTAACTAATCAAGATATTTGGATCACTTTCATTTTCTAAAATGTCAAAAAAGTAATTAGATAGTTGAAATACTTCATTCTTAGCTCTCTGTATTGGACATACATTTGATCATGTTCTGGAGTCCAGATTGATTTTGTGATTTCAGTATGTATAATCATGCTAGAATGAATGCACTTTTAAGGAGGTTGTAGATATCAAGGGTAAATTTTAGTTCAGTTCACTGACATTTTCTCCTTATTAGTTTGGTGTACAAACCCAGTTTCACAAATTGATATTTGTGACAGATATTTTTGGAAGTTGTTAGATTTAATTACTTCTCTATAAGGCATATATATGAAATACAGTTTGTTTCATGATGAGATAATAGAAATTACACAGCAAAAATAAAATAAAAAATTTGAATAGTGGCTTTTATTAATTGCTTACCACTTCTCTGGAAATGTCTGATTGCTTTATACAGATGATCTTGTGCAATCTTTGTAACAGCTCTGCAAGCTCTATATCACTATCTACCTTAGAAAGATGATGCAATTGAGGTTCCAAGAAGGGGAGTGTATAGCCGATAAATATCTTCAAGGGAGTCTGTCTGTCTCCCAAACTCTACCATGCTGATGATAAACATCCAGTTTTTAGATTTCCTTCAATAAGGCTCTACAAAGATGCCAGAGGAAAAACTTATTTAACCTTGACAAGAAGGAAGGAACTTGAAGAAGAAAAAGTGTTTTCTTTTAAAATAAGATTGTAATATCTAATCCCCTGCAGCCCCAAGGACCGATGATCTGTACTAAGTTATTACACAGCCTAGCAATTCTAATAGGCCCACTTCTACCTCAGTAGAAACACATGAGTTGATCAATTCCATTTGCAATTACATCTGGGAAAAGGGATTATAGAGACAAATATACTCAGCTGTTTTGTTCCCATGTGTACAACATGAAATTAATCACTGGACCAGTCTTCCTCTTGCTCCAGTGTTATTGATCAAGGCAAATCCTTTGCTAAGTCTGACACATACCAATCCTAACACAGGAGTATTTAGAAGAACAAAATGAAAACGTTTACTTCAAAAGCCAATTTGTTCTCTTAATGCAAAGATTACTATTAATGATTGTAAACTCTTAGTTATAGTGATTAGGTATGAAATCCCCAGCCTTTACTATTCAATCATTTCTGCCTTTTAACTATAATTTTGTTCAATGGTGAACTCTATTTAGTAATTCAGAAGCACACCTACTCTTTTGTTTTATGCTGTCATATCACCAACTTCTCAGAATCCCAATGCTGATTGGTTTTCATGTATTAATATGATTGAGAATGCCTTAAAGTGATGCAGTCAGTTGCTTACTTTACATTAAATTTGATAGAATATTAAATGTAGCTCAAAGAATTAACACATTGATTAAATAGATATTTTTAGCTAGTTTGAATAGATAGAACACAAGACAAAAGATTTTTACTGCTTTTCACAGAAAATTCATATCCCTTTCCTAACCATTCTCTAAAGTTAGTATTTGAAAAATGTGTATCTCAGACTACCAGTTCATTGTATATTTTTAGTTGTTTTTCATGCATTAACGTTCTTATATTTAAACACATTTTGGGAGATACATGGTTCAAGAAAGTTTAAAATTTCCACAGAGTCATTTATGGACAAACTGAGCTGAAATTCCTTAGAATAAAGGTAAAGTTCTTTGAAACATTAGAAATAAATTCCAACAAATTTTATTCCAGTGCAGTTTTTATTTATTTTTTTTTCTTTAGATAATGCTACAAGATTGGTATCCTGTGATGCACAGACTGAGGAATACTTTCCTAGGATATACAAAATCTCAGCAGCACATTGTCTTACAATGATGAGACTGGATAATGAGTAAATATAAAATATTCTAAATAATAACCAGTCTCACGTGTACATGCTGAGGGGTATGTTATAAATAGGTACATGGATTGCTTTCATTCTCATATTACAGTATTAGCAGATGATCTAACTTACTGCTCACAGAGGCAACCTATTGTTGAATACCTATCATATTACAAACAACACACATGGCACTTTTTAAAATGCTATATTTTTATCAGGTTATAAAAGTAATATATGTTCATTGGGGAAAATTTGAAAAATTAAGTACAACAAAAAGCAATCTTAGGTAATATAATATTCATTCTTATATTCCTTCATTTCTTTAAATATTTGAGGTGTCAGGCAAATCAAGAATGTGACAAATGCCTAGCAGTTATCTATAAGGTTAAATACTGATATTTGATTATTCAGAGATAGACATAATTTAAGGGTGGTACATAGACCAATTGATAGGGCAGTGCCAGTGGAGTCAGGAAATACACGTTTTGTCTTAGATTTCAAAGTTTAGATGATACGATGCATCTTTTGATTTTTTAAAAAAACATTAATGATTTAAATGGGAAGTTGTTTATGAAATACCTGTAAACATTCTGTATATAATTCTTCACAGGTTATATTCTAGAGCCCCCCCCCCCCAAAATATCAAAACTGTGTTTTTTTTTTAAAATCTGCTTTACCTTTGTTAATCCCAATAGTCAGATGTTTAAAACAAGTATTATTTCACCAAGGTCTCAATCACTTTATCTACAAAGGAGTTTTGTTCTCAACAATTTTCTAAACATTCTTGGTTACTCCAATAACCCAATCCTAGATGAGAGAACCATTTTGTACTAAGATGATGATCTTTAAGAGTTGACTCTTTCCTCTAATTATGTGTACTTAAGAGCAGTGCTCTTTTCTTGTTTTTCATTGTATTTTGTCTTAATGGTCTAAAAATTCCAGGACAAGTACTTGTCAAGTTGTTCCCAATTTAAAAGCTCTAATTTTTAAAAAGCAAGTAGCATATAACTGCTCTGAAACATATGATGCATGAAGTATCTTTTTCATTCTCAAGTTCTTATATTTTGGTCATAAACCATTCTTAGTATATTAAAACATAAAGGACAGATTGAAAAAAAACTTCCAAAAGCCATTCTTCCCCTGTAATCAAGACTTAACTGTTACTTTACTCTTTTGCAGTATATTCATTTTGCCAGTTTTAGTTCAGATTTCAGATCTTCCAGGGTGCACAAATGTTTAATTATACATCAGGACATCATTGCTCAGTGTGTCTAATTTTTAACAACAAGAAAAGACAATCCTAAATAAGATTAATCCATCTTCTAACAGTGTACCAGAATGGCAGTCTCAGGAATACCTCCATATAATTATCTAGTATAGAGGGCATATCCAGTCATGATTTGGCCTAAACAGTTCAGTTTGTGCAGTAGGTAGGACAGTTGTAGAGATTTCTCATTTGAATAAGTTAGACCCCAATCTCTAAGTAGTGCAAATTCATGGCTGGATTTTCATCCCTTGAACTAAGGCATGTAAAATAATGGCTTTATCGTGATGATATCATTCAGGAAAACTCTAAACATCATGGTTTAGAGTAGGTCCTGATTTCTTTGGTAATGCTTTCCTGGCTTTTCTGTTTCAAGGATATTTGGTTGAATCTTTGTGTCAGCACCAATTACCAGCTGCTTGAAATTTCAGTTATTAAGTCCAAAGTGAGTACTCAGTACTCACAGATCTGGTTATTTGCTAAGATATCAACTTGAAATTCATAACACAGAGAGTAGTCATCTAGACAGTATAATGCACTCTAGGTGTTTCTGTGCTCAATTCAAGTATTTTTTATAAAATGTAATAGCTGTGTGTTTCCCATTTTGTAGAGGTCTATCCATAGTGACAGCCCACTCACAATCCACCTTCCCTTTCCCGAGGATCCCTGTATGAAAGATCTGCTTCGCGGCCTTAGTGTCTCTGTTTCAAACTTTAAATGATTTTATTGGCAGGAGTCCCTTAGAAGAAATGGAGTAGCCATCATGGTCAACAAAAGAGTCAGAAATGCAGTATTTGGATGCAATCTCAAAAATGACAGAATGATCTCTGTTCGTTTCCAAGGCAAACCATTCAATATCATGGTAATCCAAGTTTATGTCCTGACCAATAATGCTGAAGAAGCTGAAGTTGAACGGTTCTATGAAGACCTATAAGACCTTTTAGAACTAACACCCAAAAAAGATGTCCTTTTCATTATAGGGGACTGGAATGCAAAAGTAGGAAGTCAAGAAACACCTGAGTAACAGGGAAATTTGGCCTTGGAGTACAGAATGAAGCAGGGTAAAGGCTAATAGAGTTCTGCCAAGAGAATGCACTGGTTATAGCAAATACCCTCTTCCAACAACACAAGAGAAGACTCTACATGTGGACATCACCAGATGGTCAACACCGAAATCAGGTTGAGTATATTCTTTGCAGCCAAAGATGGAGAAGCTCTATACAGTCAACAAAACCAAGACCAGGAGCTGACTGTGGCTCAGATCATGAACTCCTTATTGCCAAACTCAGACTTAAATTGAAGAAAGTAGGGAAAACCACTAGACCATTTAGGTATGACCTAAATCAAATCCCTTATGATTATACAGTGGATGTGAGAAGTAGATTTAAGGGACTAGATCTGATAGACAGAGTGCCTGATGAACTGTGGACAGAGGTTCGTGACATTGTATAGGAGACAGGGATCAAGATCATCCCCAAGAAATGCAAAAAAGCAAAATGGCTGTCTGGGGAGGCCTTACAAATAGTTGTGAAAACAAGAGAAGTGAAAGGCAAAGGAGAAAAGGAAAGATATAACTATTTGAATGCAGAGTTCCAAAGAATAGCAAGGAGAGAAGAAAGCCTTCTTCAACGATCAATGCAAAGAAATAGAGGAAAATAATACAGTGGGAAAGACTAGCAATCTCTTCAAGAAAATTAGAGATACCAAGGGAACATTTCATGCAATGATGGGCTCAATAAAGGACAGAAATGGTATGGACCAAACAGAAGCAGAAGATGTTAAGAAGAGATGGCAAGAATACACAGAACTATACAAAAAAGATCTTCACAACCCAGATAACAACAATGGTGTGATTACTCACACTCACCTAGAGCCAGACATCCTGGAATGTGAAGTCAAGTGGGCCTTAGGAATCATCACTATGAACAAAGCTAGTGGAGGTATAGAATTCTAGTTGAGCTATTCCAAATCCTAAAAGACGATGCTGTGAAAGTGCTGCACTCAGTATGTCAGCAAATTTGGAAATCTCAGCAGCAGCCATAGGACTGGCCACAGTTTTCATTCCAATCCCAAAGAAAGGCAATGCCAAAGAATGCTCAAACTACCGCACAATTGCACTCATCTCACACGCTAGTAAAGTAATGCTCAACATTCTCCAAGCCAGGCTTCAGCAATATGTGGACTGTGAACTTCCATATGTTCAAGCTGGTTTTAGAAAGGGCAGAGGAACCAGAGATCAAATTGCCAACATCTGCTGGATCATCAAAAAAGCAAGAGAGTTCCAGAAAACCATCTATTTCTGCTTTATTGACTATGCCAAAGCCTTTGACTATGTGGATCACAATAAACGTGGAAAATTCTGAAGGAGATGGGAATACCAGACCACCTGATCTGCCTCTTGAGAAACCTGTATGCAAGTCAAGAAGCAACAGTTAGAACTGGTCATGGAACAACAGACTGGTTCCAAATAGGAAAAGGAGTATGTCAAGGCTGTATATCGTCACCCTGCTTATTTAATTTATATGCAGAGTACATCATGAGAAACGCTGGGCTGGAAGAAGCACAAGCTGGAATCAAGATTGCCAGGAGAAATATCAATAACCTCAGATATGCAGATGACACCACCGTTATGGCAGAAAGTGAAGAAGAACTAAAAAGCCTCTTGATGAAAGTGAAAGAGGAGAGTGAAAAAGTTGGCTAAAAGCTCTACATTCAGAAAACTAAGATCATGGCATCCAGTCCCATCACTTCAGGGCAAATAGATGGGGAAACAGTGGCTGTGTTAATTTTTGGGGGCTCCAAAATCACTGCAGATAGTGACTGCAGCCATGAAATTAAAAGACGCTTACTTCTTGGAAGGAAAGTTATGACCAACCTAGATAGCATATTAAAAAGCAAAGACATTACTTTGTCAACAAATGGCCGTCTAGTCAAGGCTATGGTTTTTCCGGTAGTCATATATGGATGTGGGAGTTGGACTATAAAGAAAGCTGAGTGCTGAAGAATTGATGCTTTTGAACTGTGGTGTTGGAGAAGACTCTTGAGAGTCCCTTGGACTACAGGGAGATCCAACCAGTCCATCGTAAAAGAGATCAGTCCTGGGTGTTCATTTGAAGGACTGATGCTGAAGCTGAAACTCCAATACTTTGGCCACCTGATGTGAAGAGCTGACTCATTTGAGAAGACCCTGATGCTGGGAAAAATTGAAGGTGGGAGGAGAAGGGGATGACAGAGGATGAGATGGTTGGAAGGCATCACTGACTTAATGCACATGGGTTTGGGTAGATTCCTGGAGTTGGTGATGGACAGGGAGGCCTGGCGTGTTGCGGTTCATGGGGTTGCAAAGAGTCAGACACGACTGAGTGACCTAACTGAACTAATCTTTGTTTTCTCCATGTTTATATGTCAGGTGGCTCATTGTGGTATGCTTTTTATGGTGTATCTGCTTAGCTTCTCAAACTAAACTAGGTCTTTGCTTTCACACTTGCATTGATTTTAATGTTGGTTTCCATTAAAGCTGTCTTGTGTTAACTTTGTTGATAAGAATTTATATGCTTTTAGAGAATTAATGTAGATTATCAAATCCATTGTATCCTATTTTACAAGCTGTTGTGGCTTATCCTTAGTGACTTTATGGATACAAAACTCACCTCAGAAGAGACTGCTGGGGAATTCAGCCATATTCCTATCTGTCTCTTTCTCACATCAAGGGATAAAATATTTAGATAGCTTACCAAATTACATATTGATTTGAGTTACAAGACATTGATCTATTTTTACTGGCAGATATCTGTATTTTCAGAGGTGCCATTTTGCTTCCTAAAATCTTGTTCTCCTGATTAAATCCATCATACCCCCTACTGCTTATCTTTCAATTTCCTAGTTATTAGAATTCTGAGAAAATTATGAATTGCCAGACTAATATAAAGATGTGCTTTTGTGTTTCAGCATATCCTTATAAGGTGTCTTTTTGTCTATTTAACTGTCATTTTCTATTTTAGATCCTTAGTAAGTCAAATGCATTAACGATTAATCCAGGTTGGTTAGCTTTCACTGTAAATAACATGGCTATTGAATTCTCTGTATCTTCAGAATCAGCTGGCCTCTAGGGATACATGAAACCTGAAAAACAATGTGATATTCACTGTCTGAAAGCTTTCTGCTTCACTTACTCTATTTGTATGGGGAAACGGAATGAAGAGAGATTTTAGAGAAAGAATTAGATTTATCTGTCTGTTCAGCACTTTATGCATTTCCTCATAAAATTCTCTTAATGATACTAAAAACCTCTATTACTGTCTCCACTGCCTAGATGAGTTAGTTAAAATTTGTGTTGTGCTAAGTCACTTCAGTTGTGTCCAACTTTGTGTGACCCTATGGACTATAGCCCACCAGGCTCCTCTGTCTAGGCAAGAAAACTGGAGTGGATAGCCATGCCCTCCTTCAAGGGTAGTTAGTTAAAATTTGGAGAAGTTAAATATCAGGAGGAGAAGGCAATGGCACCCAACTCCAGTACTCTTGACTGGAAAATTCCATGGACGGAGGAGCCTGGAAGGCTGCAGTCCATGGGGTTGAGAAGAGTCGGATACAACTGAGCGACTTCACTTTCACTTTTCACTTTCATGCATTGGAGAAGGCAATGGCAACCCACTCCAGTGTTCTTGCCTGGAGAATCCCAGGGACGGCAGAGCCTGGTGGGTTGCCGTCTATGGGGTCGCACAGAGTTGGACATGACTGAAGTAACTTAGCAGCAGCAGCAGCAAATATCAGGCTCCAGGACTTACAGCTGATTAGATACCATCAGGATTTAAAACTAGGTCTGCTGATTCCATAGTCTGCACCTTCTCACTAATCAGATTAATTTCATAATTTTGCATTCTAGGTTACTTTGTGTTTTCATTATTTATATGTATATTATTTCTCCTTTTTAGATCAGTGATTCTCAAAGTGTGACTCCTGGAGTATCAGCATCAAATTCACCCAGGCTGAGTGTTTGAGTACCGATTTTTTGTCTTAGATCCATCGAATTGTAAAATCTTAGCAGAGGACAGAATCTGTCTTATTAATATAGTCCCAAATAAGTCTAACACACAATATAATTTAAAACTACTCTTCTAAAAGCCATGTTTGATACATCTATTCAATTTTTACATTTTCCAGGTTAGTGTCAGACAGTTTGTGCTCAGTAAGTGCATTTCAATCAAATTCTGAACATATTTTAGAATCCTTGAGTGAGAAGTTTGATTTTCTTTTATATTAAATCAATCTAATAATTGTACATGACATTGGCTACCAGAACTCTCCTATAATTCCTTTAATTACTGTAGCTTTTTGGGTTCTAGAAGGCAATGCAGAGAACATAGAAGACTAAATTACAGAATTTTACAAAAGCATATGGACCAATTGATACCATTTGACATAAAAAAATAGCAATGCGAATATCTCGTCTAGTTTAATGAATAGCTTTATAAAGAATTATGTTTGGTATGCCCTATTGATAGTGTCCACCTTTCTGCTATTTTCTTTGTCCTTTTCCCTTCACTATTAAAAAAAAAATCAACCCCATGAGATATTGTTAAGGGATATGAGAATAGATAGGATTTTATTAGGAAAAATAGGAGAGAAAAGCCTAAAAATGTTTTAGAAGCTTAAAAATGCTTTTAATACAAACATGTTTTTGTTAAGGAATCTTTTCTTGATATCTTTGAAGCTTCAGAATTTTTTAAATGACCAGTGGGCACTGAAAACTCTCCATTGGTTTCTAGGCTTTCTATATGTCATGACACCATGGGACTCATTTGGATTTCACTGCATATATTAATTGATTCAGTAAGTGTCAAAATTACATATCAGCTTTGTAAAAGTTAAACTGAAAAGTACTCTGTGATTTATGAAAATGCTCATTAAAAAAAACAAAAACAAAACTATTTGGTCTAATGGGTGAGGTCCATGGTGCCTCCACCAAGAGATCAGAGATATCTTAAGATAAACCTATTGTAGTCTCTTATAGATTCTTCTGATCCTTTTTTTGGGGCCATGCTGCATGACATATGAGGTATTAGTTTCTCCACTAGGTATCAGACTCCTGCCCCTTCAGTGAAAACATGGAGTCTTAACTAGTGGACCGCCAGGGAAGTGCCATGACTCTTCTCATTCTTATGCACAGGACCAACAAGCTCTTCCAAATTCATAGGATCATGCATTCTGTATTAAGGCCCTCTCAATATCCACGTGTCAATAGATGTAGTTATTTTCTGTCATTCATAGAACAAAATAATGGAATCAGTTATTTTTCTAACATATTCATTTGCTATTATGTTTGGTTCATAAGAGAGTAGTATTAGAATATAGGGAAAATTCCATTATTATATCTTATAGATGTATTCATTGCAGTGCTTGCCACATAGTATTTGAATAATTTGTTAATCATTTCTTCTTAACATATTTTGAACATATGTTAACTTCACTTCAGGGTGTCCGGATGATATTTTTCCACTATCAGATATAAAAATAGCCAATTATAAATAGATTTCAAGCAATTCTAAAAGTTAAGAGAGTATTGAATTTCAGTTCACAATTTATATGTAATTGTATGTGAGGTCAAATGCATCCAACCCTCACCTTTACATTTTCCTGAAGGAAAAGTGAACTTATCTGACTTTATCTATTGTAAAGAGTGTTTGATCTAGCAAATGAACAGACAGATTTTCATGGAAATGTCTTGAGAAAAAAGAGCCATGGAAACAATTGAGAATTTCCTATTATTAAGCTGTTGGTATTTTATAGCTCTCTGACCTAGAATATTTCTAGGATATGATGATGACTGTACTTATTCTGCAATTGTACATTTCCTACAGGATTTTCTTCCTGCTTACACTGTGGTAGCTAGAAAAGCAAAACACTTTCTTTTTTAGTCTCCCTTGCAAAGTAGGGTGTCAGTGTGATATATATTCTGGTTAATGAGATGTCAGTGAAGCCTGTTGGGACTGCTAAGAAAGTTTTTACTTCTTGATGTAAGCAGCCTATGTCACCCAACCTCTCTCTCTTTCATTCCTTCTCAAGTTCACTCATCATGGTGGGATCTTCAGAAGCTACCTTGCAGGAAGGAAGGATCAGAAAAGGAAAGAGCAAGAGAATCAGTGACATCAGCACTATTTTTATTGGTGACCTAATGTCAGAAGTTCTATAACCATAGATTTGGTGTTTTTTTTTTTTTAAGAAAAGGAAGGGAGGAAAAAAAATTATCTGTGATTTATATAAGCCACTGAACTTCAGTATTCTGTTGCTTATAGCCAGATGCATTATGAGTCATGCATTTAACCCTTATGGCAGGTAGGAGATGTATTTGGACATTATCATAGATTTTTCTTCTAACACTTGGGAATTTCATAGACTTGTAAGACGTTTCCTTATATTTACAATTCATATAACCTGTAAAGAAACATATTTTATCCAGGATAGGAAAACAGAATGACTTAGAAAATGATCAAATGTTTGGAATAGTTTTTCATTCTATTCTTAGAAGAAAATTGAGGTACAATTATAATAACAGCAGGGAAAATAGAATATATTTTTAAAGCAACTTATTAATGATAGACATAAGTTAGCATTCTGATTATGATGAAAGCTATTTCTTAAAATGGTACAGTGTATATGTTTTTTAATTTATGTGTACTAAATTCAGGGGAGTATCCAGGATAAGATTCTGAAACAAAGAGACTTTATTGGAAAGCGAGTGAAATCCAAATAAAGTCTTCAGGTTAGTTAATGGTAAGCCATTGATGTTAATATTTCACTCTAACCAATTCTCAGTTATGTAAGACATAAGCATTAAGGGAAACTGAATGAAGGACCTATGGAAAACTCTTTGTCTATGCTTCTCTAAATATAAAATACTGTTTCAAAATTTTAAATGTATTAAAATTATCAGATCAGATCAGATCAGTCGCTCAGTCGTGTCTGACTCTTTGCGACCCCATGAACTGCAGCACGCCAGGCCTCCCTACCCATCACCAGCTCTCGGAGGTCACTCAGACTCACATTCATCGAGTCAGTGGTGCCATCCAACCATCTCATCCTCTGTCGTCCCCTTCTCCTCCTGCCCCCAATCCCTCCCAGCATCAGAGTCTTCTCCAATGAGTCAACTCTTCGCATGAGGTGGCCAAAATACTGGAGTTTCAGCTTGAGCATCATTCCTTCCAAAGAAATCCCAGGGCTGATCTCCTTCAGAATGGACCGGTTGGATCTCCTTGCAGTCCAAGGGACTCTCAAGAGTCTTCTCCAACACCACAGTTCAAAAGCATCAATTCTTCGGCGCTCAGCCTTCTTCACAGTCCAGCTCTCACATCCATACATGACCACAGGAAAGACCATAGCCTTGACTAGGCGAACCTTTGTTGGCAAAGTGATGTCTCTGCTTTTGAATATGCTATCTAGGTTGGTCATAACTTTCCTTCCAAGGAGTAAGCGTCTTTTAATTTCATGGCTGCAGTCCCCATCTGCAGTCATTTTGGAGCCCAGAAAAATAAAGTCTGACACTGT
Source organism: Tragelaphus eurycerus (assembly GCA_935064755.1). NCBI lineage: Eukaryota > Metazoa > Chordata > Mammalia > Artiodactyla > Bovidae > Tragelaphus > Tragelaphus eurycerus. The sequence goes on from CAKXYN010000015.1 coordinate 4,860,164, forward strand.
TTCCACTGTTTGTCCATCTATTTCCCATGTAGTGATGGGACCAGATGCCATGATCTTCGTTTTCTGAATGTTGAGCTTTAAGCCAACCTTTTCACTCTCCACTTTCACTTTCATCAAGAGGCTTTTGAGTTCCTCTTCACTTTCTGCCATAAGGGTGGTATCATCTGCATATCTGAGGTTATTGATACTTCTCCTGACAATCTTGATTCCAGCTTGTGTTTCTTCCAGTCCAGCATTTCTCATGATGTACTCTGCATATAAGTTAAATAAGCATGGTGACAATATACAGCCTTGACGTACTCCCTTTCCTATTTGGAACCAGTCTATTGTTCCATGACCAGTTCTAACTGTTGCTTCCTGACCTGCATACAGATTTCTCAAGAGGCAGATCAGGTGGTCTGGTATTTCCATCTCTCTCAGAATTTTCCACAGTTTATTGTGATCTACACAGTCAAAGGCTTTGGCATAGTCAATAAAGCAGAAATAGATGTTTTTCTTGAACTCTCTTGCCTTTTCGATGATCCAGCGGATGTTGGCAATTTGATCTCTGGTTCCTCTGCCTTTTCTAAATCCAGCTTGAACATCAGGAAGTTCACGGTTCACATATTGCTGAAGCCTGGCTTGGAGAATTTTGAGCATTACTTTACTAGCGTGTGAGATGAGTGCAATTGTGCGGTAGTTTGAGCACTCTTTGGCATTGCCTTTCTTTGGGATTGGGATGAAAACTGACCTTTTCCAATCTTGTGGCCACTGCTGAGTTTTCCAAATTTGCTGGCATATTGAGTGTAGCACTTTCACAGAATCATCTTTCAGGATTTGGAATTATATATACATGTAAAAGTATGTACATTTACCCTCTGTGGATAATACAAAAGTTCAAGCTATTCATGCATATCCACTAGAACTATTGTAACAGATGTGATGAACTTGACTTGTTACGTTTTGGTAAAAGGACCACTCCTAGTGCTGGAGAAATTATGTGTTTCATTCAGGAGAGTATACGAGCAATATTTTTCAATAGACACATTGATTTTGTGAGAAGAAGCCTTGGGTAATATTTACTCCTGTGATCTTTGTTCCTCAACCACAGTTTAAATAACAGTTGTTACCATGAGTTCACCCTCCCGTGTGGTTTGGTGTTGTAATAGCAAGACCATTAGGGAGCCTCCTTGGAAACTTCTGCTTATTATCCTTCCTTAGGCTGGCAGGAACAACCTTTACTTCCCACATCATTTCCACACTGAAATGTTCACTCCACTGCCCTGTGGCTCCCCTGTGCACACTGGCTGCTGTGACTTGTATTGAGCTTTATGTGTGCAGATACTTTTCAAGAGAATAACACATTCTTCTCAAATATTGAATGGATTAGTGTTCCTGATGTTAGAAATCTATTCCCCATGCTCCTCAGTTGACTGCTTTTTGATTTAGGTATCATCAGGAGTGGCTTATCCGAACATAGGGTTATCCTAACATAGGCTTTCTTTCAGGAAAAACAGGTTTAGTGGTTTACCGCAATCATACCCTTTTCAATATTCAGTTCAGTTCAGTCGCTCAGTTGTGTCTGACTCTTTGCAACCCCATGAACCACAGCACACCAGGCCTCCCTGTTCATCACCAACTCCCGGAGTCCACCCAAACCCATGTCCATTGAGTCGGTGATGCCATCCAACCATCTCATCCTCTGTCGTCCCCTTCTCCTCCCGGCCTCCATCTTTCCCAGCATCAGGGTCTTTTCAAATGAGTCAGCTCTTTGTATCAGGTGACCAAGTTTTGGAGTTTCAGCTTCAACATCAGTCCTTCTAATGAACACCCAGGACTGATCATGCCCTTTTCAATATTATGGTATTGTTAAATAAGTATTATAAAATGAATTTTAGTAATTTACCCCTAATTTCTTGCCTTAAACCACTAAGAATGTTTTCTTTCACCTTTCCTTTCAATCACTTATCACATATCTACAGCTTTCATAGTTTTAACAGTCATGCCAGGGAAATATTCTTTATTTAAAAGTAAATAATTTCATTTTGTGAGTTCATCATCTGTATGATTTTAATTGATGCAGGCTGCTTCATTAGTTTAATATATCATCATTTAATTATACTCAATATACAGTTTATTATTATATTGTTTCTTCTATATGGATTATGACACTAAATGTCTGTTATGAGTTGAATTGTGTTCCTCCATTTGTCCATTAGACAAATTCACATGTCTAATTCCTAACCCCCAGTACCTCAGAATGTGACTTTATTTGGAAATAAATTTCTGCAGATATAATAAGTTAAGATGAGGTCACTAGGGTGGGCCCTGATCCAATGTGACTGATGTCCTTATAAAGAAATGGCAATTAGACATAGAAACCCACACATGCACAGAAAGAAGCCCCTGTGAAGATGAAGACTGAGGTCATGGTGATGCTTCTACAAGCTGTGAATTTTTAAAGATTGTCACCTATGTATCAGAAACTACAGGAGAGGCATGGCACAGCTTCTTTCTGATGGCCCTCAGCAGAAACCCACCCTGCAGATACCTTGATTGGAGACTTCTGGCCACTAGAATTGAGAGGCGATAAACTTCTGTTGTTAAAGTCACCCAGTACGTGGTACTTTAGTTATAATAAACTAATATAATGTCATTGAAATATCCTATGTGATTAGTATATATCAGTCTTGGTTTTGGCTGAGCACCTATATTTATACTTTCTTACTCAGAATAATTTTTGGTTAAGCTTCCGTAGTTATAGAGTAAACACAACTTATAAATCATATATAGTTTCATATATACATGAATATATGTCTTTATATATAAATATGTATATTAACATACAATATATCTTTAAAAAACATGCCTATGAACATGTTCAGACTGTGGCACAATTGCACACATTTCACATGCTAGCAAAATAATGCTCAGAATCCTTCAAGCTAGGCTTCAACAGTATGTAAACTGAGAAATTCCAGATGTACAAACTGGATTTAGAAAAGGCAGAGGAACCAGAGATCAAGTTGCCAACATTCGTTGGATCATAGAAAAGGCTAGAAAATTCCAGAAAAATATCAACTTCTTCAGTGACTACGCTAAAGCCTTTGACTCTGTAGATCACAACAAACTGTGGACAATTTTCAAAGAGATGGAAATATCAGACCACCTTACCTGCCTCCTGAAAAACCTGTATGCAGGTAAAAAGCAGCAGTTAGAACCAGACATGGAACAACAGAGTGGTTCTAATGGAAAAGGAGTACGTCAAGGTTGTATATTGTCACCCTGCTTATTTAACTTATATGCAGAGTACATCATGTGAAATGCTGGAATGGATGAAGCACAAGCTGGAATCAAGATTTCTGGGAGAAATATCAATAACTTCAGATATGTAGATGATACCACCTTTATGGCAGAAAGTGAAGAGGAACTAAAGAGACTCTTGATGAAAGTGAAAGAGGAGACTCAAAAAGCTGGCTTAAAACTCAGCATTCAAGAAACTAAGATCATGGTATCTGGTCTCATCACTTCATGGAAAATAGATGAGGAAACAAGGGAAAGAGTGACAGACTTTGTTTTCTTGGGCTCAAAAATCACTGCAGATGGTGACTGCAGCCTTGAAATTAAAACACACTTGCTTCTTGGAAGAAAAACTATAACAAACCTAGACAGTGTATGAAAAATCAGAAACATTATTTTGCCTGAAAAGGTCCATATAGTGAAAGCTATAGTTTGTCCAATAGTCATATATGGATGTGAGAACTGGACAATAAAAAAAACCTGAGCCCTGAAGATTTGACGCTTTTGAACAAAGCTAGTGGAGGTGATGAAATTCCAGTGGAGCTATTCCAAATCCTGAAAGATGATGCTGTGAAAGTGCTACACTCAATATGCCAGCAAATTTGGAAAACTCAGCAGTGGCCACAAGATTGGAAAAGGTCAGTTTTCATCCCAATCCCAAAGAAAGGCAATGCCAAGGAGTGCTCAAACTACCACACAATTGCACTCATCTCACACGCTAGGAAAGTAATGCTCAAAATTCTCCAAGCCAGGCTTCAGCAATATGTGAACCGTGAACTTCCTGATGTTCAAGCTGGATTTAGAAAAGGCAGAGGAACCAGAGATCAAATTGCCAACATCCGCTGGATCATGGAAAAAGCAAGAGAGTTCCAGAAAAACATCTATTTCTGCTTTATTGACTATGCCAAAGCCTTTGACTGTGTAGATCACAATAAACTGTGGAAAATTCTGAAAGAGATGGGAATACCAGACCACCTGATCTGCCTCTTGAGAAATCTGTATGCAGGTCAGGAAGCAACAGTTAGAACTGGTCATGGAACAACAGACTGGTTCCAAATAGGAAAAGGGGTACGTCAAGGCTGTATATTGTCACCATGCTTATTTAACTTATATGCAGAGTACATCATGAGAAATGCTGGACTGGAGGAAACACAAGCTGGAATCAAGATTGCCGGGAGAAATATCAATAACCTCAGATATGCAGATGATACCACCCTTATGGCAGAAAGTGAAGAAGAACTCAAAAGCCTCTTGATGAAAGTGAAAGTGGAGAGTGAAAAGTTTGGCTTAAGTTCAACATTCAGAAAACGAAGATCATGGCATCTGGTCCCATCACTGCATGGGAAATAGATGGAGAAACAGTGGAAACAGTGTCAGACTTTATTTTTCTGGGCTCCAAAATGACTGCAGATGGTGACTGCAGCCATGAAATTAAAAGACGCTTACTCCTTGGAAGGAAAGTTATGACCAACCTAGATAGCATATTCAAAAGCAGAGACATCACTTTGCCAACAAAGGTTCGCCTAGTCAAGGCTATGGTCTTTCCTGTGGTCATGTATGGATGTGAGAGCTGGACTGTGAAGAAGGCTGAGCGCCAAAGAATTGATGCTTTTGAACTGTGGTGTTGGAGAAGACTCTTGAGAGTCCCTTGGACTGCAAGGAGATCCAACCGGTCCATTCTGAAGGAGATCAGCCCTGGGATTTCTTTGGAAGGAATGATGCTCAAGCTGAAACTCCAGTATTTTGGCCACCTCATGCGAAGTGTTGACTCATTGGAGAAGACTCTGATGCTGGGAGGGATTGGGGGCAGGAGGAGAAGGGGACGACAGAGGATGAGATGGTTGGATGGCATCACTGACTCGATGGATGTGAGTCTGAGTGACCTCCGAGAGCTGGTGATGGACAGGGAGGCCTGGCGTGCTGTAGTTCATGGGGTCGCAAAGAGTCGGACACGACTGAGCGACTGATCTGATTTGATCTGATTGGAGAAGACTCTTGAGAGTCCCTTGGACTGCAAAGAGATCCAACCAGTCCATCCTAAAGGAAATCAGTCCTGAATATTCATTGGAAGGACTGATGTTGAAGCTGAAACTCCAATAGTTTGGCCACCTGATGTGAGGAGCTGACTCATTGGAAAAGACCCTGATGTTGGGAAAGAGTGAAGCCAGAAGGAGAAGGGGAAGGGTATGACAGAGGATGGGATGGTTGGATGGCATCACAGACTCACGGTACATGAGTTTGAGCCAACTCTGGGAAATGGTGAAGGACAAGGAAGCCTGGCATGCTGCAGTCCAGGGAGGCACAAATACATGACTGAGAGACTAAACAGCACTGGCAACAATGTCAATGGCCACGATTCTATTAATTAAAATTAATGACAGCATAAGAATATCCTCTCATAAGCATCACTCTCAAATATTAACTTATTATTTTGAATGCTTTTTATTAAATTATTTGTTTCAATAGCATTATGAATTTATGGACCTTTCATAGTTTCAACTACTTTTAATAATCTGTAATTTTTATTTTTAAATAATTTAATTTGATCAGCAGTAGGCCTCAACAGGCAACAGCCACCAGTGGCTGAGTTTGCTTTCTAACAGTGTCCTCGTCATTCCTGAAAGCAGTCTTAACATGTAACAAGTGGAAGTTACAAACCTAATCTGAATTTTCCTACCTCAGGAAATGGAGTTATCCCCCTTCCCTTTCAGTGAAGAATGTTCTTAGAGGGATAGTTCAGAGCACGTGTTGAACTCATTAGCTTTGGTGGTAAATGCTAGTGTTGCTACAGTTGTTTGTCCAGTTTTGTCAATAAAAATGAAAAGGTGGTTTTTTATGTGATCACAGGTTCATATCTATCTTTCTGTCTTTGCATTTGACATATGTTCTTCATAATTGTTTTTGTCTTTGCTTTGAAGTCTGATAGGCTATTCAGCTTTTGACTCCAGTTAGGGTACATCAATGGAGTCGGGAGCTGTGCACCAAATGGATGGTAGAGGATGTCCTACAGGTGTGGCTCTTTGGATTCTAACTTAAACAGAAAGGAATTTAATATGAGGATCTCAGGTTAGTTTGGAGAATTGACAGGAAGGCTGAACAAGCAGGCATGGAACTCCCAGGAAGCACAGGAACATCATGCAACAGAATGGAAATACCTTCTTGATCATTACAGGTGTACCCCCTTTGCTATGAAGAAGACTAGAGAATCTTGTCATATAATTCTCCTAAGATATGCCCACAGAGTGCAGCAGAGTGCTGAGTTATATGCCAAAAGGGGGCTGGGCCATCAGATGTATATCTGTTTTAAGAACAGAAAACATTTGGAGGCTATCAAAATGAACTAAGTGAGAAGTCAGCTTTACCCAAGAAAAGGGTAGTGGACAAGGAGAAAAGAAGTGGACAAAGAGCAAAAGAAATCAAAGCTATCTGATTATGTTAGAAACTCTTCAAGGAATTATGAAACAAAATGACATTCCCAAATGTGGAATGTCACGTTTTTCTTGTATTTTTCTTCTCTGTAAAACATACCAGGCCATAGACTCAGGAAAGCATCACTCTCCTGTTGATCAAAATAATAATATTAAATGATGATAAAAAGTTCATGGTCAAGGTATGGTATGTTTTAGCTCAATACATATAAATTTTCTTTTATGTAAAGTTATGGTAATTTGTTGAGAAACTAGGAAATAGTGAAAGATGGTGAAGCCTGGCGTGCTGCAGTCCATGGGGTCACAAAGAGTCAGATATGATTAAGTGACTGAACAACACCAGCAACATGATAATTTGTTGAAAAAAATGAGTATATATTAACTGATGATGCATTGTTTTCCTTGAATCCAGGATTTATTTACAAATAAGAACAGAACAAGCAATGGTGTAGCAATGCTATCACTGTTATCAATAAGGAGCAGGAGAGAAGGAATAAAATGATTGGAAGGTTAAAAAACTTTTAAATCTGGTTGGGATTCCAGTGACTAAAAATAGTGCACTGAAGTTTAGGACAGAAGACTGAGATAGAGTTTGGCATCTGGCTATATTATAGTCACATTTAAAATGATGCATTTAAATAAGATTATTAAGAGAGAGTCCAAAGTCAATGAAAGATTGTTTGTTATATTTAGGAGAAAGAAAAGGAAATAAGAAATAATAAATATGGCAGAAAAGGAGATCATTTCATTATTCCCCTTAAGAGCAAGAGAAACATCTCATTAAAGGAGAATCAATATGGCTCCCCATTTTATAATCACATCATATATAATTTATAGATAGATTAACATTTGGTGGACTTCCCAGGGGGGTCAGAGGGCAAAGAATCTGCCTGCAATGCAGGAGATGCCAGCTCAATCCCTGAGCTGGGAAGATCCTCTGGAGAAGGAAATGGCAGCTTCCTCTAGTATTCTTGCCCGGGAAATCCAATGGACAGAGGAGTCAGACATGACTCAGCAACTAAGCAACAGCAACACACATTTTAGTAAACTAATTGGTATACGATTATCAAAGCGCTTTAAAATCTAAGATCAAGAACAGAAGGAGTGGGCATCTTCTAGGGTACATGATGAAGTGTTTAAGGGCAGAGGGTTTGGAATTAGAAAATCCTAGGATTGAATCCTGAGTCCATCACTTGTGAACTCAAGTGAGGTGCTGAAATTTTGTAAGCCTCATTTTTACACATCTATCTAGGTATGGTACAATCTTTCAAATGTATTCTGTTATCTGACACATTTGTTATATCACCTTACCACCCACATTTACTTGGCAATTTATATTTGGATATAATAGAAATAGATCTGACTGATAGTTCGCAAATTACCACTAAAATAGTCTTGCTTGTGGAGCTGTTATGTAAAATGTGACTGTGTGTTGTTTGGTATGCAGATATTTTCATTTCCATTCCTTCCCTATGAAGCTGTAATATTCCCACAGTCAAGGCCTACAGTCTAAAAAAAAAAAAAATGAACGTGGAAGCAATAATCAAACCCTGTACAGAGATAAAATTCACAGGCCTGAAGAAAATGAAACCAACTCCATCTTGTGTATGTCCATTTACTCAGTTTCTAGGAGTTTTGTGGTTATTGGGGAATTTGGAATGTCTTTGCTCTCATCAAATGAATGTTTTCTTTAAAGCTAGTACAATGGGAAAAGGAAGAAAACAAAGATGATTTAGAGCCCCAGAAAACATGAGACAATAAAACTCAATCATGTGTGCTTGTTTGTTTGTATGTTTGTGTGTGTGTGTGCATGCACATGCAAGCTTTGGGGTGGCGGGGGAAGAAAGCGGTTGGAAATAATTTTGAAAAATATTTAATTTTATAAAATAACCTTTAGTGTTTCCATCTTAAAGCTATGCATTGTATGCAGGGCCTTTCAAATAGCAACCTGAGAAAAAGAGACATGCACAATCAGAATTAGTATGGGAATTCATCTTTGCCAAAAAATTTTGAAGTAGTTTTTTAATGTCATTGATTTCCTTTCGTGAGAGCTATTAAAAATTGTCACCACCACCCAGTATACATTCTGTCTGCACTGGACTTTTAGTTTTTCTAATGTTTCACAATCTCTCTATCTCAGAGCTGTTCCCACTGTGTGAAAGAACCTTTTCCCACCTCATCAGGTTATATCATTAATTGATACATATTCTTTTTTAAGATACTCAGTAGTTTATAGTGATTAAACTCAAGGCCAAGAGGGACTTCAACAGGGTTAGGTTTAGGTAAAAGAAATGTGATTTCCCAGTAAAGAGATTGGAAATTTGATTGACATTTAGATCAGAGCACAGAGAACAAGATTCAGGTAGACCTTGTCCCAGCCAGATATTAGAGACCACTTGAAAGGAGTCATCATACTCAAGAGAAGCTTCAACATACTAGCTTCATCTAGAATTGCAATAAGCATTGCACTAGAATGCAATAAGCATTCTTCTATCAGGAAGGAAGCATCATTGAAAATATCATCCTTCAGAATCTAATCGCAGACATATTAAAAACCTGCAGTCAAGGGCAAGAGGCTCATAGGATTCTCCTAAGACCTCAGCTTCTCTTATTGGCATTTCACCTTGTGCATAAGCTTCATCAAGTCCTGTTTCATGTCTTTGTTTCTTAGACTTTAGATAAATGGGTTTAGCATTGAAGTCAGTATGTTATAGACATTATAGACACCTGTTGCTCTTCTATCTGTAACAATATAGTTGGACAGGGGCTGGAAATAGACATAGCTGATATTTCCGGAAAACAGGGTCACCACCATGAGATGAGAGCTGCAGGTGAAACATGCTTTGTGCATCCCAGCAACTAAAGGGATCTGCAGAACAGGTGAGAATTCTCAAATAAAAGATGATGATACATGAAAAGGGGATCTTTATGACCACCAACTCTTCCGTCATTACTCTGATTTTTTTTTTTTAACAAAATGGGAGGAACGTGGCAATTTTAGCACTGATTGATCATCACAAAAAAAGTGGCAAAGGGCATTAGAGGCACATAAGGTGAATTAGTTGGTCAGGAGAATGTGGAGGGAGTGGAGGTATGGAATGCAGATGGAGAAGACCAGAGCAGAACACAGCCTCTGTGGTTCATGATGGTGATATAGCTGAAGGGATTAAAGATGGCCACATAGTGGTCAATGGCCATGAATGCCATACATATTCTTTATATTGCACTTTAAATATCTCTTCCTTGAAAAATCTTCGTCAATATAGATTACATCAGTGTTCTTTGTTATTAATTTTAGACTGTGTCCTTTTCATTCATATACTTATCACAGGACTTAGTAAGGCATTTTGCACAAAGTAGGCATTTAATGATGACTTGCTCAATGAACAAAGAAAATATAAGTGATGCTTATATTTGACCACTCAGATGACTTGTGATCTAGCTGGACCACTTGGATTCCATAAAATAATATTTTTTCTATCATGTGAATGGTTTTAACACTTGATCCTGAGTCTTTAATGCCACATACATTCTCTTCTGTTCACTTCCCAATTCTATATTTGCAATGAAAGGAAGTTGACAATGACTGTCCAATTAAATTCATGAACAGGTCAACTCCCAATACGGAGCATTAATTTTAGTACCCAATATTCAACTTCCATGAAACTGTAAAAAAAAAAAATCTCTAAATTTCAGAAATCCATGTTTTTAAAAAGAAAGAAAAATATTTTCAGTTATGCTTATCTTTCTGAAGTGTGCAGTTTTTTCTTTTTAACAGCATCTGATCTATTTTTAAGACTACTTGATGAGCAAAACATCACCTTTTTTTTTCAAATTTGCTAAAAATGACTAGGAGTGGAATTATTAATAGTAAAATGATGTCATTTCTTAATCACTCAGCTTGCTTACTTTTTAAAAGAAATGCTACCTTAAGATCTCTGCACCTAAAAGGAAAAAAGCGATATTAGGGACATATTTGCTATTTTTTCCAGTAGAAATGGAAGAAGTGTTATATGTCTGTCCTCTCATAAATACTTTAAGAATTATTTTTAATGATGTAAGTCATAGCAACAGTTAAAGAGAGCAAAAAGTATCAAAATAAGCTAAACTTAAAAGCCAGCCACTTGAGTGATCATTCAAAGTCAACAGCAAAAAAAAAAAAAAAAAAAAAAGTCAACAGCAGCTCAGATGTAATACACTCTCATGCATAGGGAAAGAACATCAGGGTTTAAAGATGGAGATATAGGTAATATCCCAATACCTCCTGTTGACCTTGAAATTCATGTAGTAAGGCATACATGTAGTTTGAGACTTGATAAGTTTTTAATTTTACTATAAAATTTCCACCAATCCCCACATTTAAAGGCACAATATTCTAAAAGTATCTGCAGAGAAATAAAATCTGCTCAGCATTGTGTAAATTTTAGATTCATTTTGCCCCTTGGATTCAAGGAAAAGTAACCCTACACCATTGAAATAAATTTTAAAATCTCTCACAGAAACAAAGCAAGCAAAACAAAACAACAACTTCCAGCTAGATATGAAAAGTAGAGGTAAATTATAAAGGTTTGGCCAAGGTCATATTGGAAATCTTTATCCAGAGGCTATCCAGAGGCACTTCTGTTCTGCTTATTTTCTATTGTTTCCAGTTTCTTTTTTGTTCTTTAAAAAAAAAAATTGTGTAAAAATTCAACCTTGAAGCTCTTTGTAAATTAAATACTTACATTTATATTATAAAGTCTACATTTAAAATTTACTAATAAGCTTACATTAAAGGTAACAAAGCAGGAAGTATACATAATTAAAAACCTCATTATAGGGACTTCCCTGGAAGTCCAGTGGTTAAGATTTAACCTTCCAATTCAGGGGGTGCAGGTTCGATCCCTGGTTGGTTAGCTAAGATCTCACATGCCTTGTGGCCAAAAAACGGAAACAGAAAACAGAAACAATATTGTAATAAATTCAGTAATGATTTTAAAAATGGTCCACATCAAAAAACATGTCAACAAAACAAAACAAACCTCATTATACATTATGGACAATGGGCAACTAGTTGTTAAATGCTTATGATTTCAGAGATATCTAAGCTAAGAAAGTGACTAATTCTGTTCTATATACATTATATTTTGGGAGGGGCAGCTATGTCAATGTTTATTGTTCAGTGATAGAACAGTGATTGATAGTAAAGATTTACTTTAATTGTAAAGTAAAAAGTCACAAAGTTTTGTTGACTTCATACTTACATTTTAATTTTCAGTGAAGTGTCTACATTTTTATTTCAAGATGAACTGTATATAATTTTGGCATCAAATAAGTAAAATGTTAAAAATCATGTTTTGGTGAGTCTGTAGTCTAACACAGGACACTAATTTTGATGTATATTGTTTGAGTAGGTGTGCAGGAAAGGGATAGGCTACTGACTCCGGTATTCTTGGGCTTTCCTGGTGGCTCAGCTGGTAAAGAATCCGCCTGCAAGGCAGATGACCTGGGTTCGATCCCTGAAGATCAAAGATTCCCCTCCTGGGAAGATCCCCTGGAGGAGGGCATGGCAACACACTCCAGTATTCTTTCTGGAGAATCCTATGGACAGAGGAGCCTGGTGGGCTACAGTCCATGGGGTCACAAAGAGTTGGACCAGACTGTGTGACTTTTACTCAGAGGAAAGACATCATTCTTGGCAAGGGAAGAAAATTACTACATGCTAAGGACTGGAATTAAAGGGGATAACTGATCAAACTAGAAATAAAGGCAGAAGCACTAAGAAACTTGGGAGACTTTAAAATCCTGACTATAGAGTGGAAGTGGTAGAGGTGGTGGTGGTGAAGGCACTGTTGTAGAAAATAGAGTTACAACAGTGAATAGTTCAAATTCCTTAGTCTTAGAGAAGCTTAGGATTTACTAGGCATAGAAAGGCAAAAATATACTACAATATTATGGATGAATCAAGAAAGGTGGAAGAGAATGGATGACACTGGAGACTGGGTTATTTATTGAGATATTTTCTTGGCTGCTATTAAGGGTATGAGGGGCTACTTTGAGATTTCACACTAGAACGTAGTTGGTGGTAGCCCATTTCACTAAGACAGATCTTGAATACAGATAGCCTACATTATGTTATGGCAAAACGATTGGTTAGACCACATGCTTAGAATATTTTTAGTAGAAATTTTATGGTCCTACTTGATTGCTGACAGTGAATTGATTTCAAACAGAATGGGCATAAAGAATGGTTTCAAGAAAATGATGTAAAAGAATGATTGATGACTAATGAAAATGTACAGTGAGAGAGACTTAGGTTTATGGAGAGGAAATTATTTATTCCTATGAAAGTTACTGAAGAAAAGTTACATGAAAACACACTGTAGTACTGGTCAGCAGTAGTTTTAGCCCAAGTGCCATATAGAGTAATTATGCTTCGGCAGTTTCAGTACAGCTGGGTCACCAGTGTCATTGTTGGGAAGTTGTATGAAATGGTGGAAAATGAAAGGTTTGGATATCAAACAGATACAGGTTTGAGAGTAGTTCTGCCATGCAGTGGTTAAGTAGGAATTAAGTAGGAAATATAAAGATTTGCTTGGCCCTGGCACAGGTTGTACAGGTATAGACTGGTAGTAACCTTTATTCTAGAGAGTTATGTAAATGATACAGTTCTGTGGATAGTTTAACACTGCATTTAGTGTGCAAGAATTTCATGGTTTATATTCTTACATTGCTCTGAAGTTCCATGTACACAGATGGAGAGTAAGACATACTTTAAACTTGCTACTTCAGTATTTTATATTTCAAAAGCTTAGCCCAAGTCACTGCAAAGGAGGTTGAGAAATGCAGCCCAGGATACTCTCAAGAAAAGGAGGTTATGGATTTTGGTTAGTGCATAAAGTCACTGGCAGTAGTGACATTTTCCTCATGTTTTTGGTGCTTTCTAATCACCGAATATACCTTTTCATCTCCTTGTCAGGTATGAACACATTTTCACGTCCTAGGAGATGATAAAATGAAGTGGAATTGAGTGTGTGTAGAATGTTTGCACTCATCTCACAGTTTAAGATGTCTTGAAGAGGCATGATCCTGTTCATTTATTAAGGTTGCTTTTCCTTATAGTCTGGCCACCTCTAATCAATCAAATAAGCTTTTTGTCCTCACCCTCCATAATCCAAACTCCTAATTTATAATGATAGAGTAAGCACAGGATTATTGCAAGTGCATACATGCATACGTACTTACGTACACACACAACATTGTGAAACATACAGCAGTCACATGTTTATACCAGTGGTGGAAGCGCCTTGGGTAGGCAGTGGAAAAGCCTCTAGCCTTGGCAGTGGAGTCAGTTCCTTGACAAGATGTAGCATATACTTTGTGAGAGTCTCCAGCTTCTAGACAATTTATCCTTGTCTATTTTCCACCATGAATGCATAAGTTGACAATAGAAGAGGGAGACGCTTTGGGGGCTTATGCATCCTGCTTCTTCTGGTGTTGAAGAAGTTCAGTTGAATTCTTGAACTGCTTAAAGTTAAAGGATTGTTTTATAGCTCAAACAGTGAAAGGATGTTCTAGACTTTATTTTTCTCCCAGGGAATTTACTCAAAGCATTTTAGACATCTATTCCATTTTATTCCAGTCACCTCCACATAAAGTTCTTTTCTAGATTAATTTTTATTATTCTGCTTTATTTCTTCACTTTCTTCTCTGAATCCTGTCTCTTATTAGTTAGTTGATTATTGTCATCTAAATCCACATGGGTGGTCTTGGTAGGCTACACTCTGCAGGCCTGTGCTTGCCCGAAGAAAGAGTTCTGAGTCAGCAATGGGGACATCAGTGGTTTAAAGGATATGGGAAGCTTACAAGTCTGAGTCAAAGTCCCGAAGCATCAGACAGTGGGGCAGGACAGTCTTCACTGTGGGGCAGAGGTGGGTTAGCAATGATGGGGGAATTGATGTCAAGTTGGCTTACAGTTTATCAGGGAAACCAGCAGAGGGGCATGTTCCTCAACTCTTTGATAAGCATAGTAGAGAGTTCTGATCTAAAGCTAGAACAATCATTAGCTGAGGCCTGGCTCAAGTACGTAGGAATGTCAGTCACATGAGTAGGGTGTAGGTGAAGCAGGTGCTGGTGAAGCAGAGTGCATGAAAACAGCCTTGAGTGGTGTGGACAAATAATGGTCTACCCTTTGTCTGTCTTTGCTACAGAAATGAGTTCCCTTATAAAACTGAGAAGTCTTAATGAGTCTTTGCTGCTCAAAATTATAATCTTCATTCCTACTGTGGAATTCTCAGAAGCAGTAACGACACCCCGTGAGAGTATACACTTTTGGCCACATTCTAGTTCCCTTTATTTCTGTTTGCAAAACAGAAATTCCTTGCCTGATTCTTTGGGCTTCCCTGATAGCTCAGTTGGTAAAGAATCCATCTGCAATGCAGGAGACCCCTGTTCAATTCCTGGGCCAGGAAGATCCACTGGAGAAGGGATAGGCTACCCATTCCAGTATTCTTGGGCTTCCCTTGTGGTTCAGCTGGTAAAGAATCTGCCTGCAGTGCAAGAGACCTGGGTACAATCCCTGGTTTGGGAAGATCTCCTGGAGAAGGGAAAGGCTACCCACTTCAGTATTCTGGCCTAGAGAATTCCATGGACTATATAATCCATGGGGTCGCAAAGAGTTGGACACGACTGAGTGACTTTCATTTTCACTTTTATCTCACCTCTTTCTTTAACTACCTTGTCTTAAAGAACAAAAAGCCAAGGGTAAACACTAAAATGTAATTCCTTCTAGTAGCTTTTCCTAAAAATTAGAGGCTATACAGGCACAATTTGCCTTCCTAATCAAAATAGGCAACATTTAGTCACATGTTTTATTACTGTATAACATGAGTATCTAACTTCTTGGCAAAATATATCATTGATTTACATTTAGTATCATAAGTTTTGCTATAATAGTAACTCACTTTAAGTTGCATATTTTCTGTACTAACTATATTAAACTAAATTTCAGCAACAAATAACCCCAAACTGTATAATGTAGCAATTGTAACAAAATATATTTCTCACTTTTAATAGTTCAAAGCAGGTATTCTGATTGGACAGCCTTTTCTCCCTATTCAATAATTTACAGACCCTGGTCTTTCTTTCTTGTAGAGATACCCATACCTAAAGCTTTTCAGCATTTCCATCCAATCAGGAGAAAGAGAACTTGAAGGGATACAGTTTCTTCTTAAGATCTTTGACCTGGAAAAAGCACATTACATACCCTTATATTCCTTGGGACAGTTTCAGCCATATTACCAAAACTAGCTCCAATAGTGACTGAAACATATGATCTAGTTTCTGAGCAGAAAGGAAAGAAAGTTAATCTTGGGGAGCACCTAGCGTCTTGCTACCCTCTCCCATATTTTCTGTGCTCCAGCGGCACAGACTTCCCTTCAGTTCCTTGGCAATGACATATTCCTCCTGTGATGGAGAGTATGTCCTTTTCACTTCCCTCTACCAAAGTGCTCTTCCTACTACTTCTGTGCTTCTGCTGCTGCTGCTGCTAAGTCGCTTCAGTCGTGTCCGACTCTGTGCGACCCCATGGACTGCAGCCTACCAGGCTTCTCCATCCATGGGATTCTCCAGGCAAGAACACTAGAGTGGGTTGCCATTTCCTTCTCCAATGCATGAGAGTGGAAAGTTAAAGTGAACTTGCTCAGTCGTGTCCGACTCTCTGTGACCCCACGGATTGCAGCCCACCAGGCTCCTCCGTCCATGGAATTTTCCGGGCAACAGTACGGGAGTGAAGTACCATTGCCTTCTCCCTCTGTGCTTCTAGTAACTCCCAGCTCTGTGTTCTATTTTTTCTTATGCAAGTCTCTGTCAGGTCACATTCTATTGTTTATCGTGGCCTTCACTTCTGTAATGCCACAACTGTCATCAAAGAGCTCTATTCTACTGTTCATGATCGAAAGAGCATCAACTTTCCCAATATCTGAAACATCACTAGTTATTGAATGCTGAATAAATGAATGAATCAGTGAATACGTGATATTCTAAAAGCTTATTGTTAGGATGTGTTGACAGAAATTAAATAAGAAGGAGGAGACAGAGGATGAGATGGTTAGGTAGCATCACTGATTTAATGGACATGATTTTGAGCAAACTCTGGGAGATAAGGAAGGACAGGGGAGCCTGGCTTGCTGCAGTCCGTGGGGTCACAGAGAGTCAGACACGAATTAGTGAACAAACAACAATACCATGCCCTATTTTTAGTACTATTAGTGATGTGAGGAACAGTGCTGGGTATATGTAGAAGTGGAAACAGATGTTTCTGAGATTAGTATTTCTGTGTTCAAAGTTATACAAATTATATTAAAAACAAGTAACTAAAAGTAGAGTGGGAAACAAACACAGCTGATGCTTTGTTATGTGATAATTAAGGATAGGGAAAGTAAAGCCAAACCAGAAATATTTAAGAATGTATTGACTTAATCATCATTTTCAGTACTTTTGTCCACTAAAGCCTTTTCTTAGACTGATTAAATAAATGTAAACATTATTGGCTTGAATCTTTATCTTTGGTAATTCCTTTACTAATATAAAGATAGTCAATACTAAACAAAATGTCTGGGAAATGCTTTCATTACAGATTTTATATACAGGAATGAGAAAATGAAAGCACACATAATTCATTGCTAGCATGAGTTGAAGTCCAGAGAAAATTTGTCTGAAATCAAGATTATGTTTCAATACAGTAAACCATTACAATTGTAATTACTAACTTTGGACTCGGAGAAGGCAATGGCACCCCACTCCAGTACTCTTGCCTGGAAAATCCCATGGACGGAGGAGCCTGGTGGGCTGCAGTCCATGGGGTCGCTAAGGGTCGGACACGACTGAGCGACTTCACTTTCCACTTTCATGCATTGGAGAAGGAAATGGCAACCCACTCCGGTGTTCTTGCCTGGAGAATCCCAGGGACGGGGGACCCTGGTGGGCTGCCGTCTATGGGGTCACACAGAGTCGGACACGACTGAAGTGACTTAGCAGCAGCAGCAGCAACTTTGGACTATATATTTATCTTATTAGACTAATTGCATATCATTTCTGTCTGGCAGCCGACAATTGGAAGTATCATTTATTTAACACTCTTAAATTCTTTTTTCTCACCACTTTCCCATCTATGAACCTGCGGTTTGTATATATTTTTCTTGTTTATGACGTTGAGAATATATGTAATTTGGGGTCTTTAAGTGGATGAGAGCAATTATTAGGTTGGTGCAAACATTATTACGATTTGGGACTGTGAATTTTAAATCATTATAACTAGGCTGAAAAACATTTTTATTAATCAAAATAGGAACCATAACAATCAACAGATTTTTGCCAATGAGAACTAAGTGTTTATTCCTGTAGTGTAAAAATCCATGCTTCAGGATTCAACTCTCGGAAAGCATTTTCTGTCTCTTGTTGGTTGTGGAAACGTTTTCCCTGCAAAAAGTTGTCGAGATGATTGAAGAAGTGGTGGTCGTTTGGCAAGAAGTCAGGTGAATATGGTGGATGAGGCAAAATTTCATAGCTCAACTCATTCAACTTTTGGAGCATTGGTTGTAGGATGTGTGGTTGCACATTGATGTGGAGAAAAATCGAGCCCTTTCTGGTCACCAGTGCTGGCTGAAGTCATTGCAGTTTTTGGTGCATCTTATTTATATGCTGAGCATACTTCTCAGATGGAATGATTTCACCATGATTCAGAAAGCTGTAGTGGATCAGACAGGCAGCAGAACACCAAACAGTGACCATGACCTTTTTTTGGTGCAAGTTTGGCTTTTGCACGTGCTTTGAAACTTCTTCTCCATTCAACCACTGCCTTGCTCATCACTGGTTATCATATTACAATCCACTTTTCATTGCACATCACAATCCAATTGAGAAATGATTTGTTATTGTTGTGTAGAATATGAGAAGATGACACTTCAAAACAATATTTTTTTTGATTTGCAGTCAATTCATGAGGCACCCACTTATCAAGCTTTTTCACCTTTCCAATTTGCTTCAAATAAATGCCAAATGACCGATGGTCGATGTTGAGTTCTTCAGAAATTCCTCATGTATCTGTAAGAGGATCAGCTTACAGCAATTATCAGGATGGATGATTGCTCTCAATTGGTTGTTGTCAACTTCTGATGGCCAGCCGTTGCACTCCTCATCTTCAAGGCTCTTGTCTCCTTTGTGAAACTTCTTGAACCACCTCTGCACATGTGTTAGCAGTTCCTGGGTCAAATGTGTTGTTGATGTTGTGAGTTGTCTCTGCTGCTTTACAACCCATTTAAAATAAGAAAAATTCTTGAATTTACTTTTTGTCCAACATCATTTCCATAGTCTAAAACAAAAATAAAATATTAATAACCAGCAAGTAAATGACATTAGTAAAAAGCATAAAGTGAGAAATGTGCAGTAAAATGATGCATAACATAATCATATTTATTTAGAATGTATTCCAGTATCAAACAGCAAATTTCAACAACGCATAAACCATAACTAGTTTTGCACCAACATAATCTCTTACCTTTCTCTAGCAAATTATATTTCTTTCAAAAGTCCAATTGCCAAGTTTGATTATAGGGAGATGGAAAAAAATTCTGAGACCAAAGTGCTTAGAACTTTGAAATTAGCTTATGAATATACAAATAATTAATGCCACTTCATTCATTTAGAAAATATTTATTGTTCCTAGTTGTGTTCACATAAATGACACAGAAGAATATTCCCTGTTTTCATAGAGCTTCCATTAATCATGTATGTTTTTGTTCAGCCTTGCACATGTTACCATGTTTATTGGATACTATTAGAAGCTAGTCACTATGCTAAATGTTGGGATAGCGTGGATTAAAAGGACATGGTCCCTGATATCAAAGAACACACAGACCAGTGTATGCAGTACTTCTTTAGTATTTAGTGAGCCAATATGTTTTAAAAATAAACTTGGTAGGTTAAATGGGCTTCCCAGGTGGTGCTAATGGTAAAGAACCCACCTGGCAATGCAGGAGATGTACGAGACGTGGGTTTAAACCCTGGATTGGGAAGATTCACTGGAGGAGGGCATGACAAACCACTCCAGTATATTTACCTGGAGAATCCCATGGACAGAAGAGCCTGGCAGGTTACACTACGTGGGGTCTCAAAGAGTCGGACATGACTGAAGAGACTTAGCGCACACACATGAGCCAGTATTTTAAAAATAAACTTGGTAGATTAAATAATGGAAGATATGGAATTTTTTGGCATCAAGGCTTAGTTGAAATTTATTTCTGGTGAATAATTATTTCTGTGCTTATTTAAAAATAATCTCATCCTAAGGAATCTACTATCTATATATAGGGCATGTAGATGACAGAAAGTGTCTGAAAAGAGCTTAGGAAAAATATTTCAGCACTTGAAAAGTTACTGGCAGCATAGCAGTAACAATAGAAATGAATATCTGTGCAAACTTAAATATATATTATTTAATGCCAACCAGTGCTGTTAACTATATGCCATACTTTAATTTTCTAGTTCATATTACATTGTGTCTCTATCTGCTTTCACTATAATACTTCTATTTCAGCCTGAGATAAGATAGGAGGTCAAGACATCAATAGAACTTGAATTTCTAGAAAAGTGAGTGCAGTCTTTTCTTCTCAAGAGTTTATCAGAAATATATCCATGTATATCACTTGAAATAAATTTCTTCCTCTACTTATAACTTCTAAAAATTTCTGGTCCCTGTTAGTCTCCAAGGTTGTAGAAGCCTTTACATCTTCAGATAAAGGACATAAGGGTATAATTTAAATCCTATACAGATGCCTATCTCTCCAAAATAGTACATCTAAATTCAGAATCAACAAATAGATTGTGGCGGAATAAACATACCATTTTGCTCAAATGGTGAAAGCATTTTACAAATAATTATATAACTTTGTAGTCAAGATGCATGACTAAATTATCAGGATGCTCTATGAAGCTCATGGAGAGGGTCATTTGTAAATTGATAAAAGTATTTTTCAAATATACTAACGCATATATATGGAATTTAGAAAGATGGTAACAATCACCCCGCTTATGAGACAGCAAAAGAGACACTGATGTATAGAACAGACTTTTGGACTCTGGGACTGGGAGAGGGTGGGACGATTGGGGAGAATAGCATTGAAATATGTATAATATCATATCTGAAACGAGTCAGTCCAGGTACGATGCCCTATAACAGATGCCTGGGACTGGAGCACTGGGATGAACTGGAGGGATGGTGTGGGAAGGGGGGAGGGAGGAGGGTTCAGGATGGGGAACACGTGTATTCTGGTGGCGGATCCATCTCGATGTATAGTAAAAGTAATACAATATTGTAAAGTTAAGAAAAATTAAAATAATAATAATAATAATAAAAAAAAAAGAAAAGAAAAAAAAAAGCAGGCTAGGATGTTATCAACGTAGAAACATATGCAAGCTTCCTATGTCATTTCATTCACTCTAATGTACATTTCATTTTACAAGCATACAAATCTTTATTAAATCATTTCTGTTCTTCTTAATGGTCAACTTTAGCATTCATTTCACGGGTTTCAGAAATGCATGTGAAAATCCTTATCTGCAACTCTTTGGGCATTTAATCAGCTTCTCTTGAAATTTGTCCTTACATTTTAGACTTATCAGATGCCATTGTTTGCTATAATGAACACAATACCAAGTGTTAAATTCATCAGGCCATCTTTCTTTCCTGAGGTATTCTCCAGAAGCTTGCTGCTAAGCTCTTCTATCCATACATGCTCTGTTGGAGCCACTATAGAAAGAGTTCAGGAACTGGGAGACTGTGTCCAAGCTGCCAGCCTTCTGGCTGTGGGTTCCAGCCTGAACTGTGTGGTAAATCACAAATTTGCACAAACCTCTTCTTCATCAGCATTCTCCCCATTTCTACCCAGGGCACCAGGTAGCATGAATAGACCAAGGACTCCAAAAAATTCTCCTCCATTAGGACACTTAGAGACCTTAACTCATTAACTGTTCTGTGGGTTGAGAGGTAAAATGTTGCCTGCCTTGTCAGTAAAAAAAGGATGTTGCAGCCATCAAGCCAGCACATTACCACTGCCCTGACAGTGAGCTCTGAGAATGGGGTCAAAGGATGCCTGTCATCTAGCAGTCATCGGAGCAGCTGCCCCTGACGGAGCAGCTTGAGGAAACTCCAGAGGAGAAATGAAGGATACTGGTTCCAGATAGCTGAGGTACATAGCAAAGGAATGATTTCAGTGAGTCCAGACTCTTGTATCTTCTCATAAGTAGAAAATTGCTAAATTCCTTAACTTGATATATCTAGATTTCTTTTATGAATGGTAATCCTTTATTCTTACTGTCTGATATTACTGCAAAAACTCCTATATATCCTGGCTTCCCACCCATCCTCTTTGAAAGAGTTTTCTCAATTTTTTCATCTCAGCATCTAAGATACTGTCCCCTGGGCTTAAAGTCCTAAGAATGTCCCCTGAATAAAGGTTGTGCATTTTTTTCATTTGACAAGTGGCAAGAGCAGTTTTCAGAAGAGTTCTTATCTGTCATGAGGTTGAGAAGTGTTATACAAATGAGCCAAAGGTGGGTTCTGTGTATTGGCTCCTAGGTTATTTCCTCACTGCAGGCTGGAACCGTTAGTCCATTAGCTCGAAATCCCACTGATGCCAAGGTCAGATTTATACACATACATTTTTAAAAAATATAGTACAAACAAAAAAATTTACCTAGTTCAGTTCAGTTGCTCAGTCATGTCCAACACAAAGGTGACCCCATGAATCGCAGCATGCCAGGCCTCCCTGTCCATCACCAATTCCCGGAGTTCACGCAGGCTTAGGTCCATCGAGTCGGTGATGCCATCCAGCCATCTCATCCTCTATTGTTCCCTTCTCCTCCTGCCCCCAATCCCTCCCAGCATCAGAGTCTTTTCCAATAAGTCAAATCTTCGCATGAGGTGGCCAAAATACTGGAGTTTCAGCTTTAGCATCATTGCTTCCAAAGAAATCCCAGGGCTGATGTTCTTCAGAATGGACTGGCTGGATCTCCTTGCAGTCCAAGGAACACTCAAGAGTCTTCTCCAACACCACAGTTCAAAAGCATCAATTCTTCCACGCTCAGCTTTCTTCACAGTCCAACTCTCACATCCATACATCACTACTGGAAAAAACATAGCCTTGACTAGACGGACCTTTGTTGGCAAAGTAATGTCTCTGCTTTTGAATATGCTGTCTAGGTTAGTCATAACTTTCCTTCCAAGGAGTAAGCATCTTTTAATTTTATGGCTGCAATCCCCATCTGCAGTGATTTTGGAGCCCCCCAAAAATAAAGTCTGCCACTGTTTCCACTGTTTCCCCATCTATTTCCCATGAAGTGATGGGACCAGATGCCATGATCTTTGTTTTCTGAATGTTGAGCTTTAAGCCAACTTTTTCATATACCTGCCACCAAGTCTTCTCAGCTATATCTGATGATTTGTTTCCCCCCACTCTCCTATCTCAGCCTTTGTGAAGATTTCTCCCCTAGAAATGACAATTTCAAGCCTTTGGCTGGTTGAAGGTTTTTTTGTTTTTTTGTTTTTTTACTGTTTCTGTGGGGAAATGGCTTTTCATAGAAGTTCTAAGCATTTGGAGACTAATCTAGGGAAAAGAGGGCTTCTCTGGTGGCTCAGAGGGTAAAGGGTTTGTGTGCAATGCAGGAGACCTGGGTTTGATCCCTGGGTTGGGAAGATCCTCTGGAGAAGGAAATGGCAGCCCACTCCAGTATTCTTGCCTGGAAAATCCCATGGACAGCAGATCCTGATAGACTATCGTCCATGAGGTGCAAAGAGTCAGACATGACTTCACTTTCACTTTCTTTGACTTTCTAGGGAAAAGATCCAACCGTGAGGTGGTTCAAGCACACACAAACTTAAGCTCTGACATGTCTGCCTGTGGGGGAGTCCAGAAGCTTTGGGTGGGTTAGGGGAGGGGGAAAGGGTGGAAGTATTACTACCCAGAGGGGAAAAAGGCAAGGGAATTCTCAAGGAGAGGAAGACTAGAGAAGGGGCTTAAGTACCTACGTGATGTCACTTATCAGGGCAGCAGAGCATCTCTAGGTCAGAGAACTTTGAAGGGGAGCTGGAACTTGGGTTGTTATAACTACATTAGGTCTTTTCAACAGGTGATAGCTATCATGGAGAGGTTTCACAGGGCACATAAATAAGATATTTTAGTGAGGCTGAATTCTTGCCATATAGGATAAAATGAAAGTCAGAAAATAGATATGAGTTACCTTTAGATGTTCCATATAGTCACCATAGAGCTTCTACTTGTCAGGGCTTTCTACTAAGGGGATTCACCCAACAAGATCATATATGATGCCATAAACCCAGCACCCTAGACTGTGGGAATTTTTACCATGTGAACAGGGGTTCTTGACATTGAATTGATGTGACAATTTCTTGGGATAGGCTTCAGGAGGAGAGCTTCATAAACCTCCTGGAATATGAGTGCAAAACGTATGGGTGCATGTGCAATGCATGTGGCAGAGTCTGCTGGTGGTCTCTTAGCTTCCATCTTCCTAATCTTCCTTAGATTTTGCAGTCTCTCTTGAAGTTGGTGTGGTCATACATTTCAGCCAATGAAATGTTCGTAGAAGTAAGATGAGAACTCTGTGAAGCGACTTTTAAAAAATAGAGGATGTCCTTCTTTATCCTTCCTCCCCTCCTGCTGGCTTGAATATAGACAAAATGGCAAGGGCTGCAGCACTTCCTGGGGCCATGAGAGGTCTCAGAAATGACAACTGTGCCCAGTAAAACCACAAGATGGACTAGCTTGGCTCCCCACCACCATGTGGATGCCAAATTACCCCTGGACTGCTTATCTACGTGAAAGAGAAATGATCTTCTATCTCTTTTGCTTTGAATTCTGTTTCATCCTCACTTATTTTTCAGAGATGCAGTGCATTTTTATGGGGAAAATTTTCACATTTTTCATTCATTTCTCAAAAAGGCTTCTGATGTTGAAATATTTACTAACTTATTGACTAAAAAAATATATAGACCCTAATAGGACAGACTCTGGTAAATAAATTACCTCACAAATACTTTGGGGAATTTTGTGGGATCCTGATCATGTGACAATAATGAATGAAAGTTAACCCATGAATGAAAGTTAACCCATTAGTACTGATGAGTAGTCCCTCTATATTCAGATTTAAGAAAGGACTGTGATTTGTATATTTTGAAAACCAAGTATCTGGCATTTTAGTAATTTTTTTCCATGAGCTTCAGATTGTTACTATCCAAGAATATTAGAGAGGCTTCCCAAGTGGTGTAGTGGTAAAGAATCCACCTGCCAATGCAGGAGATGCAAGAGACCTGAGTTCAATCCCTGGGTTGGGAACATACCCTGGAGGGGGAACTGGCAACCCACTCAAGTATTCTTGTCTGGAAATTTCCATAGATAGAGGAGTCTGGTGAGCTACAGTCCGTGGGGTTGCAAAGAGCAGGACATGACTAAGTGACTGAGCACATATTAATACACAAGGATACTTGAACAAATTATCTAGTTATTTTCTGATGGGCAAAGATTAATGGAAAGAAGCCATTGAGCTGATGTGGTAGAGGAAACAACCTGTAAAAAAAATTGTGTGGTTGGAAGTACATTGAGGTTTTGAGAATAGTGAAAAGTTTCATCAGTTATAAAATATTTATTTTGGAAGTAGTACTAATTTTCTTCATGCGTGCATGCTCAATTGCTTCAGTATGTCTGACTAATATTAGGAAAAGAACAACTTGTGAGGCAAGGAGAAGTGGATTAATATATGATGTTCAGTATATAGAGTATATTATATATATGACTAGTGTATGATGAATTAGTATAAGATTTCCTGTTATTTCCTTGGCTGATGTTTCTTCTTGGTCTTTTTAAAATAAAGCTATAATTTATTATTGATAGTATTATGAATAGGTTAGTTGTATTTTGAGTGCTAATCTTACTGTTAACTTATTTTCTCTTTAAAAGTTCCTCTACTCTTAATGGAAATAAAAGCAAAAATAAACAAAAGGGACCTAATTAAACTTAAAAGCTTTTGCACAACAAAGGAAACTATAAGCAAGGTGAAAAGATGGCCTTTGGAATGGAAGAAAATAATAGCAAAGGAAGCAACTGACAAAGAATTAATCTCAAAAATATACAAACAACTCCTGCAGCTCAATTCAAGAAAAATAAGTACCCAATCAAAAAGTAGGTAAAAGGACTAAACAGACATTTCTCTAAAGAAGATATACAGATGGCTGACAAACACATGAAAAAATTATCAACGTCACTCATTATCAGAGAAATGCAAATCAAAACCACAATGAAGTACCATCTCATGCTGGTCAGAATGACTGCTATCAAAAAGTCTACAAACAATAAATGCTGGCAAGGGTGCAGAAAAAAAGGAAACTTCTTACACTGTTGGTGGGAATGCAAACTAGTACAGCCACTATGGAGAACAGTGTGGAGATTTCTTAAAAAACTGGAAATAGAACTGCCACCCAGCAATCCCACTGCTGGGCACACACTGAGGAAAGCAGAATTGAAAGAGGCACGTGTACCCCAATGTTCATAGCAGCACTGTTTACAATAGCCAGGACATGGAAGCAACCTAAATGTCCATCAGCAGATAAATAGATAAGAAATCTGTGGTACATATATGCAATGGAGTATTACACAGCTATTAAAAAGAATGCATTTGAATCAGTTCTAATGAGGTGGATGAAACTGGAGCCTATTATACAGAATGAAGTAAGTCAGAGAGAAAAACACCAATACAGTATATTAACGTATATATATATGGAATTTAGAAAGATGGTAACGATGACCCTATATGCGAGACAGCAAAAGAGACACAGATGTAAAGACTAGACTTTTGGACTCTGTGGGAGAAGGCAAGGGTGGGATGATTAGAGAGAATAGCATTGAAACATGTATATTATCAATGTGAAATAGATCAGTCCAGGTTCAATGCATGAGAAGGGTGCTCAGAGATGGTGCCCTGGGATGATCGTGAGGGATGGGATGGAGAGGGAGGTGGGAGTGTGGTTCAGGATGGGGAACACATGTACACCCATAGCTGATTCATGTGAATAATGGCATAAACCACTACAATATTATAAAGTAATTAGCTTCCTATTAAAATAAAACAAACAAACAAACAAAAAAGTTCCTCTACTCGTAAGTCTAACTTTATAAAATTTGGGAATCCAGTATTTTTACTGAGAAAGAAGTTTCATTTTAAAATAAATATTGATAGGAAATCAGGTTGAATAAATAAAAAATGTTAATACTTTATGAACTTTTGAAAATGTATGTAAAATTTTTAGACAGATTCACAGTACACTCTAAAAACATCAGTTTTATTATTATAGTTAATTGCTATAGATCAGATCAGATCAGTCGCTCAGTCATGTCTGACTCTTTGCGACCCTATGAATCACAGCCCACCAGGCCTCCCTGTCCAACACCAACTCCCAGAATTCACTGAGACTCACATCCATCAAATCAGTGATGCCATCCAGCCATCTCATCCTCTGTCGTCCCTTTCTCCTCCTGCCCCCAGTCCCTCCTGGTATCAGAGTCTTTTCGAATGAGTCAACTCTTCTCATGAGGTGGCCAAAAAGTACTGGAGTTTCAACTTTAGCATCATTCCTTCCAAAGAAATCCCAGGGCTGATCTCCTTCAGAATGGACTGGTTGGGTCTCCCTGCAGTCCAAGGGACTCTCAAGAGTCATCTCAAACACCACAGTTCAAAAGCATCAATTCTTTGGCGCTCAGCCTTCTTCACAGTCCAACTCTTACATCCATACATAACCACAGGAAAAACCATAGCCTTGACTAGACAAACCTTTGTTGGCAAAGTAAAGTCTCTGCTTTTGAATATGCTATCTAGGTTGGTCATAACTTTCCTTCCAAGGAGTAAGCGTCTTTTAATTTCATGGCTGCAGTCACCATCTGCAGTGATTTTGGAGCCCAGAAAAATAAAGTCTGACACTATTTCCATTGTTTCCCCATCTATTTCCCATGAAGTGATAGGACCAGATGCCATGATCTTCGTTTTGCTATAAAATGGTATTTTTAGTAAGAAATAATGTTATTCAGTTATATGTCTATTTTTAGGTATTTGAGTAAAGTATTACATTCCAGTTTTTAGAAACTTTGAGCTATGAAAGTCAGAATAGATTTTTGTATAGAATATGTAAACAACAGAATGGGAAAGACTAGAGATCTCTACAAGAAAATTACAGATACCAAGGGAACATTTCATGCAAAGATGGGCTCAATAAAGGACAGAAATGGCATGGACCTAACAGAAGCAGAAGATATTAAGAAGAGGTGTAAAGAATACACAGAAGAACTATACAAAAGAAGATCTTCATGACCCAGATAATCATGAAAGTGTGATCACTCACACTAACCTAGAGCAGGACATCCTGGAATGTGAAGTCAGGTGGGCCTTAGGAAGCATCAGTATGAACAAAGCTATGGAGATGATGGAACTCCAGTTGAGCTACTTCAAATCTTGAAAGATGATGCTGTGAAAATGCTGCACTCAATATGTCAGCAAATTTGGAAAACTCAGCAGTGGCCACAGGACTGGAAAAGGTCAGTTTTTATTCCAATTCCAAAGAAAGGCAATGCCAAAGAATGCTCAAACTACTGCACAATTGCACTCATCTCACACGCTAGTAAAGTAATGCTCAAAATTCTCCAAGCTAGGCTTCAGCAATATGTGAACCATGAACTTCCTGATGTTCAAGCTGGTTTTAGAAAAGGCAGAGGAACAAGAGATCAAATTGCCAACATCTGCTGGATCATGGAAAAAGCAAGAGAGTTCCAGAAAAATCATCTATTTCTGCTTTATTGACTATGCCAAAGCCTTTGACAGTGTGGATCACAATAAACTGTGGAAAATTCTGAAAGAGATGGGAATACCAGACCACCTGATCTGCCTCTTGAGAAATCTGTATGCAGGTCACGAAGCAACAGTTAGAACTGGACATGGAACAACAGACTGGTTCCAAATAGGAAAAGGAGTTCGTCAAGGCTGCATATTGTCAACCTGCTTATTTAACTTCTATGTAGAGTACATCATGAGAAACGCTGGGCTGGAAGAAGCACAAGCTGGAATCAAGATTGCCGAGAGAAATATCAATAACCTCAGATATGCAGATGACACCACCCTTATGGCAGAAAGTGAAGAAGAACTAAAAATCCTCTTGATGAAGGTGAAAGTGGAGAGTGAAAAAGTTGGCTTAAAGCTCAACATTCAGAAAATGAAGATCATGGCATCTGGTCCCATTACTTCATGGGAAATAGATGGGGAAACAGTGGAAACAGTGGCAGACTTTATTTTTGGGGGCTCCAAAATCACTGCAGATGGTGACTGCAGCCATGAAATTAAAAGATGCTTACTCCTTGGAAGGAAAGTTATGACCAACCTAGATAGTATATTCAAAAGCAGACTTTACTTTGCCAACAAAGGTTCATCTAGTCAAGGCTATGGTCTTTCCTGTGGTCGTGTATGGATGTGAGAGCTGGACTGTGAAGAGGGCTGAGCGCCGAAGAATTGATGCTTTTGAACTGTGGTGTTGGAGAAGACTCGTGAGAGTCCCTTGGACTGCAAGGAGGTCCAACCAGTCCATTCTGAAGGAGATCAGTCCTGGGATTTCTTTGGAAGGAATGATGCTAAAGTTGAAACTCTAGTACTTTGGCCACCTCATGCGAAGAGTTGACTCATTGGAAAAGACTGATGCTGGGAGGGACTGGAGGCAGGAGGAGAAGGGAATGACAGAGGATAAGATGGCTGGATGGCATCACTGACTCGATGGATGTGAGTCTGAGTGAACTCCAGGTGTTGGTGATGGACAGGGAGGCCTGGCATTCTGCGATTCATGGGGTTGCAAAGAGTTGGACACGACTGAGCAACTGAACTGAACTGAACTGAAGATTAAAAACAAACAAAAGTTAGGTTTTACACACAATCTATCAATGCTATACCAAAATCTATGACATTTCTTTGCCTAAAATTGAATACTAAATAATTTATAGAAAATACATTTAAGAGTAGAAAAATGAACCAGAATGTTTGATTCAGTTCAATTCACTGTTAGCAATTTCATATACATCTAACACAGAACTGTATATTACCAAATGGGATAACTTGATAATATGCAGTTGTTTCATAAACAATATTATGGCTTTTCCACTAAGTGATGTATGATGTTCATCTTTCTTTATTCTTTAATAATATTATATCTAAAGACTGCAATCTTATATGTGCAATTTATAATATACCTATATTTTTGAATTTGTCATTTAGATAACTTACAACTTTTCCCCATGTGTACAATGCTGTAACAGCATCTAGTACTAAATATTTGTAAAGATGATTTCTCTAGCATGAATTTCTAGAGGGCTTAGATGTATACATGCCTAACAAATATACCCCAAACATCTTGTGTAATTTTCTGTGGCGCTTAACATTGTAAGACATTCAGATCAGATCAGATCAGTCGCTCAGTCGTGTCCGACTCTTTGCGACCCCATGAACCGCAGCACGCCAGGCCTCCCTGTCCATCACCAGCTCCCGGAGGTCACTCAGACTCACATCCATCGAGTCAGTGATGCCATCCAGCCATCTCATCCTCTGTCGTCCCCTTCTCCTCCTGCCCTCAATCCCTCCCAGCATCAGAGTCTTCTCCAATGAGTCAACTCTTCGCATGAGGTGGCCAAAATACTGGAGTTTCAGCTTGAGCATCATTCCTTCCAAAGAAATTCCAGGATTGATCTCC
This sequence comes from Tragelaphus eurycerus, assembly GCA_935064755.1. Taxonomy (NCBI): domain Eukaryota; kingdom Metazoa; phylum Chordata; class Mammalia; order Artiodactyla; family Bovidae; genus Tragelaphus; species Tragelaphus eurycerus. The sequence goes on from CAKXYN010000015.1 coordinate 4,890,692, forward strand.
TTCAGAATGGACTGGTTGGATCTTCTTGCAGTCCAAGGGACTCTCAAGAGTCTTCTCCAACACCACAGTTCAAAAGCATCAATTCTTCGGCGCTCAGCCTTCTTCACAGTCCAGCTCTCACATCCATACATGACCACAGGAAAGACCATAGCCTTGACTAGGCGAACATTTTAAAATACCCTGGCTGACAGTGGGGAGTCATTTCCCTTTCTTCTCTTCTTTTCCGTCATGTATTCTTTTCTTCCTCCTTCTTACCCTCCTTCTTCCCTTCCTTCCTTTCCCCTTTCCCTCTTTCTCATTCCCTACTCCTCCTTTTGTACCTTTATTTGCTTTTTCTTCCATTTTGCCAATTCAGTCATGAAAAAAAAAAAGGCACTTTACTGTTTTCAATTTTACTTGAATCACTGGATTTTGAATACTTTTCACATTAATTTTTTATTTATATTTCTTATTTTGTGAATTGTTTGATCAGTTATTGACATATTCAGTTTTATAAAGCTCTTTAAAGGTGTTCTTTGTCTGACAAGAATTTAAAATTTTTAGAGAGACATTTTTGGTCATTTTTATAGTATAATGTCTACTTACCCATTAACAAGTTTTGGACATGTTCATCTGTATTTCCTTTCAGTATTTTTTTATTTTTTGTTCCTTCCATTTGTCTGTATTTCCCCCAATAATTTAAAAATGCTTACTCTACTCACATTCCTAATTCTTACATGACCAGGAGCTGTTTTCAGGCTCTGTTGCTCTCAGTTCCTCCGTCACTCTCTTTTTCCTTTTGATTTATCTGCCTGCCTTTTGCCTGTACTTGTACAATAGTTTTAAAATTACAATGTCTTTATATATGTTTTAATAGTTTCAGAGTTAGTGACCCATTGCTACTCCATTACCTTAGTTATTCATACTCATTTATAAAATATAAAGTTAAAAAAACTACAAGTCAAAATTCAGAATACAAACGTCAAAAGTTTAGAGTAGTTCAAAATGCAATGGAACCAATATTGTAATACTCTATGGATTAGATTAGATTAGATTAGATCAGTCGCTCAGTCGTTTCCGACTCTTTGCGACCCCATGAACCGCAGCACGCCAGGCCTCCCTGTCCATCACCAGCTCCCGGAGGTCACCCAGACTCACACCCATCAAGTCAGTGATGCCATCCAGCCATCTCATCCTCTCTCGTCCCCTTCTCCTCCTGCCCCCAATCCCTCCCAGCATCACAGTCTTCTCCAATGAGTCAACTCTTCGCATGAGGTGGCCAAAATACTGGAGTTTCAGCTTGAGCATCATTCCTTCCAAAGAAATCCCAGGGCTGATCTCCTTCAGAATGGACTGGTTGGATCTCCTTGCAGTCCAAGGGACTCTCAAGAGTCTTCTCCAACACCACAGTTCAAAAGCATCAATTCTTCGGCGCTCAGCCCTCTTCACAGTCCCGCTCTCACATCCATACATGACCACAGGAAAGACCATAGCCTTGACTAGGCGAACCTTTGTTGGTAAAGTAATGTCTCTGCTTTTGAATATGCTATCTAGATTGGTCATAACTTTCCTTCCAAGGAGTAAGCGTCTTTTAATTTCATGGCTGCAATCACCATCTGCAGTGATTTTGGAGCCCAGAAAAACAAAGTCTGACACTGTTTCCACTGTTTCCCCATCTATTTCCCATGCAGTGATGGGACCAGATGCCATGATCTTCGTTTTCTGAATGTTGAGCTTTAAGCCAACCTTTTCACTCTCCACTTTCACTTTCATCAAGAGGCTTTTTAGTTCCTCTTCACTTTCTGCCATAAGGGTGATGTCATCTGCGTATCTGAGGTTATTGATATTTCTCCCGGCAATCTTGGATAAGTAAAAACATAGATTCAAAGATCTGTATATTCAAAGGTGTAATCTGTTCACTATTTCATATATCTGAAAGGGTACCAGAATCTCATGTGTGTTCCGAGCATGCATGTGCACTATAAAAATGAAAGTGGAAAATTTATACTGGACATTGAAATTTGTCTATTACTAGAATATAGATTAATATGCCAAGGATGATTTCTTATTGTGTTTTAGGTAGACTTTCATGATAATTTATGATGCTGTTACTAGAGCAGGAAAAATAAATGAATCATTATATTCAGTATATGTCACAAAATATTGTCAGCTATAGTGCAACCATTTAAATAAATGAGACTAAATTAAAATTAGCAGCCAACCTTTTGGTGACTTAAATTGTTTATTGGCCTAACTTTCCAAAATATGCATTTCTACTTAGCACAGTATCTGTCACAAAAAGAAAGCTTTATATTAAATATATAGGAGTAAGCTCTTTAAAAATTAAAAAATATTTTCTCATATTTTCCCTCTAATGTTCACCATATTCAAATTGAAACAATTCCTATTAGAGCTAGTTATTTTATTATTTTTCAATATTTATAATAGTCATGCTATTTAAATAAATGACTGAAAATCTTCGAACACTTACAGTTTAAGAAAAACATTATGGTTACCATAGAAGTACACATTTTTTATGTGTGAATTTCAAAATGAGTGCTATATGTGATTTCTTTGTAACATATTCTAGCCTGATGAATATCAATAATGGTAACTGTTGATACTTTTTGTGTAATGAATTGATGGTTTTTTATAGATTATAATATTTTCCTTCAGTTTGAGAAAATTGCAATCACAAATATCAGTAACAAGAAAGAGAAAACAAGAAAGAATGATGCCAAATAGAAGAAGAAAAAGAAAAAAAAATTAAAGATTGGTTTCAAAGCATAAGAAAATAAGTGAAAACAAATCTATGACAAATAATAATATGACATATTATGTACATTCACTCAGGTTCCTAGTGTTAACTAATATCACATTCTCTCTGCACAAAAAAAAAAAAAAAACCAAAAACCAAAAAAACAACAACAAAAAAACATCTTTTATTCCATGTGAGTTAGGAAAAGATGCTGGAAGTTTCAGTTTCTGCTGTGTATTCTGGCACTGTTCATTTTCTATTTGTTTACTCTCAGTTGAATTGGTTTGAAAGGAGCTAGATTAATAGCCCTATAAACATAACCCTATGCCATTATGTAGTTAGTTTAGTTTTGTTTTCTTGAAATATGCTGTTGGATGGAAGACTTAAATATGTGTTACATGTAACAAAACCGTCACCCAATGTGGGAGTCTCACTATTTTCTACCTTAAGAGTTCATTAGATAAAAGGGAATGCATATTTTCTTTCTCTTAATGTTTGCTATCAGATATAACCAGGCACTCCATAGCAAGCAAAGTGACCCTTCCTTAGTCCTCCAGAAAACAATTCACCATGTGTCTGCATTGATGTATTTTGTCTTTTATCCAGTCCTTTCTCCTTACTGCAGCCTTTCCTTTATTCTATTACTCTATTTCAGTCTTTTTAATCTTCAGACCAGTTCTAGTTGTTTTATTTTTCAATATTGATAAAGTAATATCTACTTATTAAATTATAGCTTTCCAAGTTCTTAGTAAATTCTATTGTCAAAACCATTCATCCCACCTCATACTAAACACAATAAAATGTACTCATGGTCCACATTAAATAAATATAATTTATATGTAACTGTAAAAGTTTAGTTATTATGTATTATAAGCATTGAATCAACCCTGTACTAAGTTTAATTTCACAGTTTTATTTTTGCCTTTGGAGCTAATGCTTCTTTTCAAATAGTAAATTTATTTTGCAGGCATTGGGAAAGCTCACAGAACTTAAGCACTGTGTCTAACAAATAAAATGGACTTGAATTTCGTAGCCAATGGCCCCTACATCTTTTAAATTGTCATCTCTCTCCTGAAATAGCTATCACTTTCGGCCTATTTTGCCATATTCTGATCACCTCTCATTCATTCTATTGGCGATGGAAGGATCTTCTGTTCTAAATAGTCCAAAATGACTGAATGCCTGATAGTTATCACAGGGCAGATGAGATTGGCAGCGGTTTCTTGGCCACATGTACTCACATTCCAGGAGAGGGGGTCACTGCAGACCACGCAGGGCCATGTGGGGGCTGTACTCGGAAGCAGAGTGAACCAGTGGGCACCGTGGGGGACAAGCTGTGTAGTGACTAGAGGGTGAGGTGACCTTCGAAATCCTCAGGAGCTGTGATTGGCTTGTTTGTATAATTTTATGGCTGACAGGCAGGTTAAACTCACTAGATTAAGGACCAAGTGGCGTGCAACAGGTCTGGGTTAGAGAGGGGAATCAGTGGGTAGGGATGGGGAACCTTCCCTGGTTGGCAGCGGGGCATACCTGGTGAGAGCAGGAGCTCCCATGGTGAGGCATTTGGGAACCAGTGAGGGTCACAGATATCAAGGCAATACATGGAATGTCAGACCTTACAAAGCACACCCACTTTTCAGACTTTCTCCTTCTTCCCTCCCTCAGTCCTTAGTGCCCATAGAATTCAGGCTATAGGTTGGCCCAAATAGGAATTCCTTGGTGGCTCAAATGGTAAAGAATCTGCCTGAGAAGCAGGAGTCACAGGTTTGATCCCTGGGTCAGAAAGATCCCTGGAGAAGGGAATGGCATCCCACTCCAGTATTCTTGCCTGAAGAATTCCATGGACAGAGGAGCCTGGTGGGCTACAGTCCATGGGGTCACAAAAGAGTCAGGCGTCAGACACTACTGACCAGCTAGCACATAGAGGGATGGTCTGTACTGAAGTTCCTGTTCACTATAATATGACATTGTTTTTCTTCTTAAATGATGAAAAATGTGCTGTCCAAAAGAGAAAGCTGTATTTCAGCAAGGATTATCAAAATAATGAAATTTGGCATTCTATGTTTTAGTTGCTATGGGTTACAAATGCTAGTATCCCCACCCTCCACTCCCAATCCAATATTATTGAGTTTCCTTTTCTCTGGTTTGTCTTTACATACATCTCTCTATAATTTTATATCCCAACTAGAAGACTCTGGGAAGTTACCTAGTTTTTAGCTTAATTATTGCCATTTATAAATAACCATTACCTATGGCTGTTACTAATACTTCAAACACTATGTGTGTATGTGCTTAATCAAACATTATAGTAATTTTCATAATGAATAATACATTTTTTTCTACAATAAAACATTATTTGCTTATTTTAGGCAAAAAATAGGAAACATAATTGTTAGAAACAATTCAAAGGTACATATTATGATTAATTTTGGTATTGTTTCTAATACTTAAAAGTGCCACTTTTTTTTTTTCCCCAGTAAGGATTGAATTTTTAGAGAAAGTAAGCAGGATAACAGCAAGAGGAGTCAGCCAGCTTTTTAGTTCTTACCATAAGCATTGAAATCCAGTCTCCTCTCAAGGTAGATTGTAAATCCAAAATATCTGCTCTTGATTAAACTGAGGAGATGATATTAAAAATATACAATTCCAGTATACCACGGGCACTGACACTGAGCACTGTCTGAACAGGATGAATGCTATCTATCTGGACTCAAGCAAGGTCTTGTGGACCCCTGCAGAGCTGGGCCTGAAGTCCTCTGTGGTTGGACTGTGAGGAGCTTGTGGGCAAGGATGCCAGCAGAAAGATCTGTTGACCTGGCCTGAGTATGCTTGGTGTTGAGGCTCAGGGTGTTGAGGCTCAGGGTGTTGGTTCACTACCAGCTGTTGTGGAGGCATTTTTAATATTGAGTAACCAACATGGGGTACCAGTCCATAGTGTTTAAATGACTGCCAGCCCTTATCTGCAGAATAAGGATGAAGGACCTAATCTGAATCTTAACAATTGTATAGCAAGATATGTTCCTTCTATTTTGTAGTCAGTATGCACTGAACAGTGGTTTATGCTGTTAAATTTGGGCCCTTAAATTATTTTAAGTCCTCATAACTTCCATTTTTAACCCAATATTTATATTACTGAAGAGGCATGTTTTGACTAGTTGAATCAGTCATTTTTCAAAAATTCAGTTTTACAAACGAATGAAACGGATAATATGATGGTATGATGTCTATTTTATGAATGTTTCTTTACCTCAGCACTTCAAACTTGGTACTTTTAAGGCAGCATGAGAGAACTTACAGTGTCATATATTAAAAGACTGAAAGATTATGTCTTTGTTTGAAATGCTTCTCTCTTTTTTTTGCTACATGCCTTGAGTGATGGAATGTGTTTCTCCACCCTTTTAGTTTGGGGCTTGACCATGTAGTCTTCTTTGGCCAATAATATGTGGATGAGAGTGAGAGCTTATCAGTTCTGCTCAGCTTTTTTGTACTTCTCCAATTGGCATGAAAAAAATATGACTCAGCTGGCCCTTTGCTTCAAGGACAGTGGGAAGCACATGGGGTAAAACTGAATCCAACTCAAAGCTTGCAGTCTAGTTTAGCAATCCCAGTGATGGATGAGAAAAAATAAAAGATTGTAGTTTTAAGTTATAGAGATTCCAGGTGTTTTTTAAAAAGCAGTATAGTTGTAACATTACTGTCTTGATGCAAAGACCTATTAAAATATTGTACTGAGAATGCATCCAAATGTGTTTAATTATGTGTGGAATTATGAACTTCAACACTTTAAAATGCATCAAAAATATCCACAGCCAAATGTTCCAGGAGTTAAGGGATCACCTACTACAAATAATTCATTCTAATAATATGCTAACAGAGAGATGTGTCCAACTAAATCTGTAGAACTCAGAAGTGAACCCCTAGAAAATATGCCAAACATTTTTAACCCTTACACAAGCTACCGAAGTTTCTATAAACCAGAATAAAAATTTGAGGTCATGATCTCCTTGGATATTTATGCTCTTTAAATCATCAGAATAACATCTAAGATCTGTCACAATAATTGACAATACTTGAGACTGGGTGGTTTCCACAATTCATATAGCCATTAAATCCAGGAACTGAGTCTTATCAAGAGGAGCTAGGGGGGAAAAAATATTCTGGATTTTGCAGTATTTAAGTCTTGGTTATTTGTCTGAGATCAGTGTCAATTCTGGTGGCAAAGTTACTAATTAACAGTTCACCCTGAAAATTGCTTAGGTAGCTGTTGAGGAAAATGTGGGTTTGGAGAAGTGACAATGGCAACATGATTTATTTTCCTGGGTGTCAAATATTATTTTATGAGTGTTTCACGGTTGTTACCTTAAGAAAGAATCTAGGCTTTTGGAAAACAGATTCTAGTGCCTTCATGAACAGCGGAGACTGGGTTCCCGTCAGACAAATAGAAATAAGTAAGTTGTTTTAAATTCTGGAAAAATAAAATTAATTACTTGAAGCAGGATTTCCAATAAAAGCGTGTATTCTAAACAATGACTCTTGAACCTTTTAGTCATCAGAAGTCATGAAGGAGAGAAGTCTGAACCACTTAAAGATGTTTTACTACCAAAGGAGATTGTTTCATTACAGTTTTACCTACATATAGAATTCCTCTATTGAAACCATGTCAGTGATAATTCAAGGTCTCCCACCTCCAAAATAAAACATAATTTAAACCATGCCATACTATATTAATTGAAGTACCTGGATCCTTTTAAATCTAGTAGTGATGAATATTACAATATTGTTTATTTTTATTATCTTGAGACAGGTGAATCCTCACTCCATTTGGAAAGATAATTTCTTGCTTCACTACTCACTGATTACTCACTGACCCAGAAAAAAACAACTTCATAACAACCCCTCACTCTTTACCAAGTTAGGAAACATGCATTTTAAAATAGTGCTGAGAAAATCATTATGGAGTAAGTCTCAACAAGCTATTTTCCAAGCACTGCAGGTCTGAGTTATGGAAGTGTGACATAACAAATCTAGTTTTGACAGAAAATGTATAGTTAAGGTTTTATAGAATCTCAGCTTTGAAAGAATTCTTCCTAATCCTTTATTTTTAAAAGTCTTTCCAGCTGGATAGATTACATTTTAATTGCTCCTTTCCTCCTTTCAGGTTATTCTTCTCTTTCACCATATATATTTGTGTTTCCAAAATTATTTAGTGTTCAAAAGTCCATAAAAGCTTTGTTTATTGTTAGGTTTGGGTTTTAGGTTTTTTTTTGGCCAACAAAATAATTTCCTCATTACTTTCAGTAAAATTTGGATGTAGGTCAAGGCTGAATCTGCACGCTCTGCTGTAATATTCCAACTGTGGAATTTATTTTATAGTTCAGATGACTAATAACACGTTGGACATTATGAATGACAGGAAGTGAATAGGAGAATCAGCCCCATTACATGGCTTAGGGAAACAGATTTATAAGAAGAAAGTTATAACACAGCTACTGTTGCCTACTGTTGTTTAGGGTTAAACTCAGGGCTGAAAACAAAGGCTAAAATTAGCTTTTACTGTGACAATTTGGTGTCTAAACACGACGGAAGAGAACAATGTTCTCCTAACTGATATTTAAAAAATTTTAAATATTGTAATTTTATAGTTCTTTGAGTTAGACAAGGATGTGGTAACACCCCCAAAAGATGTCCTTTTCATTATAGGGGACTGGAATGCAAAAGTAGGAATTCAAGAAATAACTGGAGTAATGGGCTAATTTGGCCTTGGAGTACAGAATGAAGCAGGGCAACGGCTATCAGAGTTTTGCCAAGAGAACGCACTGGTCTAGCAAACACTCCCTTCCAACAACACTAGAGAAGACTCTACATGTGGACATCACCAGATGGTCAATACCAAAATCAGACTGATTATATTCTTTGCAGCCAAGATGGAGAAGCTCTATACAGTCAGCAAAAACAAGACTGGGAGCTGACTGTGGCTCAGATCATGAACTCCTTATTGCCAACTTCAGAATTAAATTGAGGAAAAAAGGAAAAACCATTAGACCATTCAGGTATGACCTAAATCATATCCCTTATGACTACATAGTGGAAGTGACAAATAGATTCAAGGGATTAGATCTGATAGACAGAGTGCCTGAAGAACTATGGACAGAGGTTTGTGATATTATACAGGAAGCAGTGATCAAGACCATCCCCAAGAAAAAGAAATGCAAAAAGGCAAAATGGTTGTCCAAGGAGGCCTTACAAATAGCTGAGAAAAGAAGATTAGGTGAAAGGCAAAGGAGAAAAGGAAAGATATACCCATTGCAATGCAGTGTTCCAAAGAATAACAAGGAGAGATAAGAAAGCCTTCCTCGGTGATCAATGCAAAGACATAGAAGAAAACAATAGAATGGGAAAGACTAGAGATCTCTTCAAGAAAATTAGAGATACAAAGGGAAATTTTCATGCAAAGATGGGCTCAATAAAGGACAGAAATGGTATGGACCTAACAGAAGCAGAAGATATTAAGAAGAGGTGGCAAGAATACACAGAAGAACTATACAAAAAAGATCTTCACAACCCAGATAATCAATATGGTGTGATCACTCAGCCAAAGCCAGACATTCTAGAATGTGAAGTCAAGTGTACCTTAGGAAGCATCACTACAAACAAAGATAGTGAAGGTGATGGAATTCAGTTGAGCTATTTCAAATCCTAAAAGATGATGTTGTGAAAGTGCAGCAGTCAAATGCCAGCAAATTTGGAAAATTCAGCAGTGGCCACAGGACTGGAAAAGCTCAGTTTTCACTCCAATCCCAAAGAAAGGCAATGCCAAAGAATGTTCAAACTGCTTCAGAATTTCACTCATCTCACATGCTAGCAAATTCAAATGCTAGAATAATGCTCAAAATTCTCCAAGCCAGGCTTTGGCAGTATGTGAACCATGAACTTCTAGATGTTCAAGCTGGATTTAGAAAAGGCAGAGGAAACATAAATCAAATTGCCAACATTCACTGGATCATCAAAAAAGCAAAAGAGTTCCAGAAAAACATCTATTTCTGCTTTATTGACTATGCCAAAACCTTTGACTGTGTGGATCACAACAAACTGTGGAAAATTCTTCCAAAGATGGGAATACCAGACCACCTGACCTGCCTCCTGAGAAATGTGTATGCAGGTCAAGAAGCTACAGTTAGAACTGGACATGGAACAACAGACTGGTTCTAAGTTGGGAAAGGAGTCTGTCAACGCTGTACATTGTCACCATACTTATTTAACTTATATTCAGAGTACATCATGAGAAAAGAGTGCATCATGAGAAATGCTGGGCTGGATGAAGCACAAGCTAGGATCAAGATTTCTTGAAGAAATATCAGTAACCTGCAGATGACACCACCCTTATGGTGGAAAGTGAAGTAGAACTAAAGCACTTCTTGATGAAAGTGAAAGAGGAGAGTGAAAAAGTTGGCTAAAAACTCAAAATTCAGAAAACTAAGATCATGGCATCTGATCCCAATCACATCATGCCAAATAGATGGGAAAACAGTGGGAACAGTGGTAGACTTTATTTTGGAGGGGCTCCATAATCACTGTAGATGGTGACTGCAGCCATGAAATTAAAAGATGCTTACTCCTTGGAAGGAAAGTTATGACCAATCTAGATAGCATATTAAAAAGCAGAGACATTACTTTGCCAACAAAGGTCCATCTAGTCAAGGCTATGGTTTTTCCATTTGTCATGTATAGATGTGAGAGTTGGACTATAAAGAAAGCTGAGCGCTGAAGAATTGATACCTTTGAACTGTGGTGTTGGAGAAGACTCTTGCGATTTCCTTGGACAGCAAAGAGATCCAACCAGTCCACCCTAAATGCAATCAGTCCTGGATATTCATTGGAAGGACTGATGCTGAAACTGAAACTCCAATACTTTGGCCACCTGATGTGAAGAACTGGCTCATTTGAAAAGACCTTGATTCTGGGAAACATTGAAGGCAGGAGGAGTAGTGGACGACAGCAGATGTGGTGGTTAGATGGCATCACTGACTCGATGGACATGAGTTTGAGCAAGCTCCAGGAGTTGGTGATGGACAGGGAAGCCTGACATGCTGCAGTCGGTTGGGTGACAAAGAGTTAGACAGGACTGAGCTACTGAACTGATCTGATAGTTCTTTGAAAAAACATCTGAGGTCTCACTAAAAGTAACGTGTGTATGTGTGTGTATATTTGTAAGTAGAAACAACAACAAATTAGCCTGGGATGTTGTTGTAATGTTCTTTGTTAATGTTATGTGTATTAGTTGACTTTCTGTGGATTAACAACATCATATAGGGTATTTTCAATACACATCTATTTTATTGGATACTAAACCAACTATGGTATTTTCCTTTCAGAGTTAGTTTAGTTTATAATTGACTTACAAAAAGAGAGGGCAGAAAAAAGTTAAGTTTCAAAATGTAGCATAAGAGTAGACATAAAAGAGTTTTGGCATATAGTACCTGAGCATACACACACAAATGTATTAAGCTAGAAGTGAAACTGCGAGTCACTCCAGTAGTGTCCAACTCTTTGAGACCCTGTGGACTTTAGCTTGTCAGGCTCCTTTGTCTGTGGAATTCTTCAGGCATCAAGAATACTGGAGCAGGTAGCCACTTCCTTCTCCGGGGGATCTTCCTAACCCAGGGATCAAATCTGGGTCTCCCACATTCTAGTCAGATTCTTTACCATCTGAGCCTCCAGGGAAGACCCTAGACTCAGTTAGTACTTTGGTCAAGTTAGAATCTGAATATTTGGGCATCTTATTAACTTTATACAGAGAAGGCAATGGCACCACACTCCAGTACTCTTGCCTGGAAAATCGAATGGATGGAGGAGCCTGGTGGGCTGCAGTCCATGGGGTCAGTAAAGAGTCAGACACGACTGAACGACTTCACTTTCAATTTTCACTTTCATGTGTTGGAGAAGGAAATGGCAACCCACTCCAGTGTTCTTGCCTGGAGAATCCAGGGATGGGGGAGCCTGGTGGGCTGCCATCTATGGGGTCACACAGAGTCGGACATGACTGAAGTGACTTAGCAGCAGCAGCATTAACTTTATAACAGAGAGTGGCAAAGTGTTCTCCAGACAGAAGAATGAGTTGCTTAAAAGTGTATGTATGGAATGAGGTGGTGGGTTAGAGAAGTGTTGATGAGAGGTGTCTGAGTGCTGGGAAAAATCTGGGGGGTTTATAGTACCAGATGTAATAACATTTTAAGGAAATGTGAAGTACCATATTTCAATGTTCAGATGTTTATCCAATGTTTCATTTATTTGTACTGATTCAGGGTCCAGGTATACTAATCCCATGGTGTTTAACCATTTAAAAAACCTTTTATTTGATTATAGAGGGATATTAATTCTTATTATCATTAATGATTGTGATTATGAGATTCTTATCCATATTAACAATCATCCGGCTGCACGGCGCACTAAGAGCGCCCCGCCCCCCGGCTGCGCAGCGCACTAAGAGCACGGCCTAGAGGAGCTACCCCAGGACTGAGGAAGGACAGCGGTGGTGAGGAGATACCCCCTCCTCCAAGGTCAGGAAGGGCGGCGGTGAGGAGAGACCCCTTGTCCAAGGTAAGATGCGATGGCTGTGCTTTGCTGGAGCAGCCAGGAAGAGATACCCTACGCCCAAGGTAAGAGAAACCCAAGTAAGACTGTAGGTCTTGCAAGAGGGCATCAGAGGGCAAATACACTGAAACCATACTCACAGAAAACTAGTCAATCTAATCACACCAGGACCACAGCCTTGTCTAACTCAATGAAATTAAGCCATGCCCCTGGGGCAACCCAGGATGGGCACGTCACGGTGGAAAGATCTGACAGGGTGTGGTCTGCTGGAGAAGGGAATGGCAAACCACTTCAGTATTCTTGCCTTGAGAACCCCATGAACAGTAAGAAAAGGCAAAATGATAGGATACTGAAAGAGAAACTCCCCAGGTCAGTAGGGGCCCAATATGCTACTGGAGATCAGTGGAGAAATAACTCGAGAAAGAATGAAGGGATGGAGCCAAAACAAAAAGAATACCCAGCTGTGAATGTGTATGGTGATAGAAGCAAAGTCCCATGCTGTAAAGAGCAATATTGCATAGGAACCCGGAATGTCAGGTCCATGAATCAAGGCAAATTGGAAGTGGTCAAACAAGAGATGGCAAGAGTGAATGTTGACATTCTAGGAATCAGAGAACTAAAATGGACTGGAATGGGTGAATTTAACTCAGATGACCATTATATCTACTCCTGCGGGCAGGAATCCCTAAGAAGAAATGGAGTGGCCATCATGGTCAACAAAAGAGTCCGAAATGCAGTACTTGGATGCAATCTCAAAACGATATAAATGATCTCTATTCATTTCCAAGGCAAACCATTCAGTGTCACAGTAATCCAAGTCTATGCCCCAACCAGTAACACTGAAGAAGCTGAAGTTGAACGGTTCTATGAAGACCTACAAGACCTTTTAGAACTAACACCCAAAAAAAGATGTCCTTTTCATTATAGGGGACTGGAATGCAAAAGTAGGAAGTCAAGAAACACCTGGAGTAACAGGCAAATTTGGCCTTGGAATACGGAATGAAGCAGGGCAAAGACTAACAGAGTTTTGCCAAGAAAATGCATTGGTCATAGCAAATACCCTCTTCCAACAACACAAGAGAAGACTCTATACATGGACATCACCAGATGGTCAACACCGAAATCAGATCGATTATATTCTTTGCAGCCAAAGATGGAGAAGCTCTATACAATCAGCAAAAACAAGACCAGGAGCTGACTGTGGCTCAGACCATGAACTCCTTATTGCCAAATTCAGACTGAAATTGAAGAAAGTAGGGAAAACCAGTAGACCATTCAGGTATGACCTAAATCAAATCCCTTATGATTATACAGTGGAAGTGAGAAATAGATTTAAGGGCCTAGATCTGATAGATAGAGTGCCTGATGAACTATGGAATGAGGTTCGTGACATTGTACAGGAGACAGGGACCAAGACCATCCCCATGGAAAAGAAATGCAAAAAAGCAAAATGGCTGTCTGGGGAGGCCTTGCAAATAGCTGTGAAAAGAAGAGAAGCGAAAAGCAAAGGAGAAAAGGAAAGATATAAACATCTGAATGCAGAGTTCCAAAGAATAGCAAGAAGAGATAAGAAAGCCTTCTTCAATGATCAATGCAAAGAAATAGAGGAAAACAACAGAATGGGAAAGACTAGGGATCTCTTCAAGAAAATCAGAGATACCAAAGGAACATTTCATGCAAAAATGAGATCGATAAAGGACAGAAATGGTATGGACCTAACAGAAGCAAAAGATATTAAGAAGAGGTGGCAAGAATACACAGAAGAACTGTACAAAAAAGATCTTCACAACCCAGATACTCACGATGGTGTGGTCACTGACCTAGAGCCAGACATCCTGGAATGTGAAGTCAAGTGGGCCTTAGAAAGCATCACTAGGAACAAAGCTAGCGGAAGTGATGGAATTCCAGTTGAGCTATTCCAAATCCTGAAAGATGATGCTGTGAAAGTGCTACACTCAATATGCCAGCAAATTTGGAAAACTCAGCAGTGGCCACAAGATTGGAAAAGGTCTGTTTTCATCCCAATCCCAAAGAAAGGCAATGCCAAAGAGCGCTCAAACTACCGCACAATTGCACTCATCTCACACGCTAGTAAAGTAATGCTCAAAATTCTCCAAGCCAGGCTTCAGCAATATGTGAACCGTGAACTTCCTGATGTTCAAGCTGGTTTTAGAAAAGGCAGAGGAACCAGAGATCAAATTGCCAACATTCGCTGGATCATCGAAAAAGCAAGAGAGTTCCAGAAAAACATCTATTTCTGCTTTATTGACTATGCCAAAGCCTTTGACTGTGTAGATCACAATAAACTGTGGAAAATTCTGAGAGAGATGGGAATACCAGACGACCTGATCTGCCTCTTGAGAAATCTGTATGCAGGTCAGGAAGCAACAGTTAGAACTGGTCATGGAACAACAGACTGGTTCCAAATAGGAAAAGGAGTACGTCAAGGCTGTATATTGTCACCATGTTTATTTAACTTATATGCAGAGTACATCATGAGATATGCTGGACTGGAAGAAACAGAAGTTGGAATCAAGATTGCTGGGAGAAATATCAATAACCTCAGATATGCAGATGACACCACCCTTATGGCAGAAAGTGAAGAGGAACTAATGAAAGTGAAAGTGGAGAGTTAAAAGGTTGGCTTAAAGCTCAACATTCAGAAAACGAAGATCATGGCTTCTGGTCCCATCACTTCATGGGAAATAGATGGGGAAACAGTGGAAACAGTGTCAGACTTTCTTTTTCTGGGCTCCAAAATCAGTGCAGATGGTGACTGCAGCCATGAAATTAAACGACACTTACTCCTTGGAAGGAAAGTTATGACCAACCTAGATAGCATATTCAAAAGCAGAGACATTACTTTACCAACAAAGGTTCGCCTAGTCAAGGCTATGGTCTTTCCTGTGGTCATGTATGGATGTGAGAGCTGGACTGTGAAGAAGGCTGAGCGCCGAAGAATTGATGCTTTTGAACTGTGGTGTTGGAGAAGACTCTTGAGAGTCCCTTGGAGTGCAAGGAGATCCAACCAGTCATTCTGAAGGAGATCAGCCCTGGGATTTCTTTGGAAGGAATGATGCTAAAGCTGAAACTCCAGTATTTTGGCCACCTCATGCGAGGAGTTGACTCATTGGAGAAGACTCTGATGCTGGGAGGGATTGGGGGCAAGAGAAAAAGGGGACGACAGAGGATGAGATGGCTGGATGGCATCACTGACTTGATGAATGTGAGTCTGAGTGATCTTCCAGGAGTTGGTGATGGACAGGGAGGCCTGGCATGCTGCGGTTCATGGGGTTGCAAAGAGTCGGAAACGACTGAGCGACTGATCTGATCTGATAATGATAAACCTGATAAATTATATAAGGATTTTTGGAATAAAATAATAATAAAATGTAAAACAGTGACGAAAGGTTGCATGTCAGTCAGTCAGTTCAGTCACTCAACTCTTTGCAACACCATGAACCACAGAATGCCAGGCCTCCCTGTCCATCACCAACTCCTGGACACCACCCAAACCCCTGTCCATTGTGTCTGTGATGCCATCCAACCATCTCATCCTCTATCATCCCCTTCTCCTCCTGCTCTCATCTTTCCCAGGATCAAGGTCTTTTTAAATGACTCAGCTCTTTGCATCAGGTGGCCAAGGTATTCAACTTTCAACTTCAACATCAGTCCTTCCAATGAACACGCAGGCCATATCTCCTTTAGGGGGAACTGGTTGGATCTCCTTGCAGTCCAAGGGACTCTCAAGAGTCTTGTCCAATACCACAGTTCAAAAGCATCAATTCTTCAGCACTAAGCTTTCTTTATAGTCCAAATCTCACATCCATACATGACCACTGGAAAACCAATAGCCTTGACTAGATGGACCTTTGTTGGCAAAGTAATGTCTCTGCTTTTTAGTAAGCTGCCTAGGTTGGTCATAACTTTCCTTCCAAGGAGTAAATGTCTTTTAACTTCATGGCGGCAATCACCATCTGCAGTGATTTTTGAGCCCAGAAAAATAAAGTCAGCCACTGTTTCCACTGTTTCCCCATCTATTTACCATGAAGTGATGGGAATAGATGCCATGATTTAGTTTTCTGAATGTTGAGCTTTAAGCCAACTTTTTCACTCTCCTCTTTCACTTTCATCAAGAGGCTCTTTAATTCTTCAATTTCTGCCATAAGTGTGGTGTCATCTACATGTCTGAGGTTATTGATATTTCTCCTGGTCTTGATTCCAATTGTGCTTCCTTCAGCCCAGTGTTTCTCACGATGTACTCTGCATGTAAGTTAAATAAGCTGGGTAACAATATACAGCCTTGCCAAACTCCTTTTTCCTATTTTGAACCAGTCTGTTGTTCCATGTTCAGTTCTAACTATTGCTCGCTGACCTGCATACAGGTTTCTCAAGAGGCAGGTCAGGTGGTCTGGTATTCTCTTCTCTTTTAGAATTTTCCACAGTTTATTGTGATCCACACTGTCAAAGGCTTTGGCATAGTCAATAAAGCAGAAATAGATGTTTTTCTGGAACTCTCTTGCTTTTTCCATGATCCAGCAGATGTTGGCAATTTGATCTCTTGTTCCTCTGCCTTTTCTAAAACCAGCCTGAACATCTGGAAGTTCATGGTTCACGTATTGCTGAAGCCTGGCTTGGAGTATATTGAGCATTACTTTACTAGTGTGTGAGATGAGTGAAATTGTGCGGTAGTTTGAGCATTCTTTGACATTGCCTTTCTTTGGGATTGGAATGAAAACTGACCTTTTCCAGTCCTGTGGCCACGGCTGAGTTTTCCAAATTTGCTGACATGTTGAGTGCAGCACTTTCACAACATCATCTTTCAAGATTTGAAATAGCTCAACTGGAGTTCCATCACCTCCACTAGCTTTGTTCATACTGATGCTTCCTAAGGCCCACCTGACTTCACATTCCAGGATGTCCTGCTCTAGGTTAGTGTGAGTGATCACACCTTCATGATTATCTGGGTCATGAAGATCTTCTTTTGTACAGTTCTTCTGTGTATTCTTGCCACCTCTTCTTAATATCTTCTGCTTCTGTTAGGTCCATACAATTTCTGTCCTTTATTGAGCCCATCTTTTCATAAAATATTCCCTTGGTATCTCTGATTTTCTTGAAGAGATCCCTAGTCTTTCCCATTCTATTGTTTCTTCTATTTCTTTGCATTGATTGCTGAGGAAGACTTTCTTATCTCTCCTTGCTATTCTTTGGAACTTTGCATTCCAATGGGTATATCTTTCCTTTTTGCCTTTGTCTTTCACCTCTCTTCTTTTCACAGCTATTTGTAATGCCTCCTCAGACAGCTATTTTGCTGTTTGCATTTCTTTTTCTTGGTGATCGTCTTGCTCCCTGTCTCCTATACAATGTCATGAACCTCCATCCATAGTTCATCAGGCACTCTGTCTATCAGATCTAGTACCTTAAATCTATTTTTCACTTCCACTGTATAATCATAAGGGATTTGATTTAGGTCATACCTGAATGGTCTAGTTACTAAGTGGAAACAAAAAATTGCATTAATTACACAAGCTCTATGTATTGTGATTAAAAGTAGAACATCTAAATGTTTGATTCATTACAGTAATGCACTTTTATTCATAGTGGTGATCCATATCCTCAATGTCTTGAGGATATTCATACTCAAGAAATTAAATGATATGCCTATTTCATAAAATTAGTAAAAATCTACCTCAGAATTAAAAGTTAGGTTTCTCTTAGTTTCAACCAGTGTTTTTTCTATTCTTCTGAATGATCTTAACTATTTCTCCATCTCTCCCCCTCCTTCCAGGATTTCCCCCTCAGTACAATCCATACTAAACCATAACATAGGAAACAGTTAAAAGTCAGAGCCCAAGTCTGGGCATAAGGCAGTTACATGGAGCCCTCATCTTTCTCCCCATCTCTGCATCAGCCTGAGGCACGTCCACACAACCCAGCTTGCTGCCCACCAACAATACATGGATGCTCACTGCCCAGTAGCACTCTCCCTCCAAAGTGAAGGGAACAGAAACTAGGAAACTAGCAATGACCATTTGCCTATTAATCCCCAGTTGTTGTGCATAATTTAAATCATGTACTTATCAAAAAAAAAAAAAAAAGACAAAGTAATTTATATGTGGCTCTGCCAACAAAGGTCTGTCTAGTCAAGGCTATGGTTTTTCCAGTGGTCATGTATGCATGTGAGAGCTGGACTGTGAAGAAGGCTGAGCACCGAAGAATTGATGCTTTTGAACTGTGGTGCTGGAGAAGACTCTTGAGAGTCCCTTGAAGTGCAAAGAGATCAAACCAGTCCATTCTGAAGGAGATCAGCCCTGGGTGTTCTTTGGAAGGAATTATGCTAAAGCTGAAATTCCAGTACTTTGGCCACTTCATGAGAAGAGTTGACTCATTGGAAAAGACTCTGATGCTGGGAGGGATTGGGGGCAGGAGGAAAAGGGGATGACAGAGGGTGAGATGGCTGGATGGCATCACTGACTTGATGGACGTGAGTCTCAGTGAACTCTGGGAGTTGGTGATGGACAGGTAGGCCTGCTGTGCTGCACTTCATGGAGTCGCAAAGAGTCGGACACGACTGAGCGACTAAACTGAACTGAAGTCTATCTGAAGCCACTCAGTGTCCAAGAAGTCATGGGCTAATTGGACTACAAAACATAATGACATTAGAACAGCATTTGGAACCTATTGAAACTTATTGGTGAATGAGTAAGTTAATTTTATCATTGTATATTGTCAATGTCTCATGACACTCTAAATGCAGGGATTGGTGGTATAACAGTTCAAGTCCCCAAGGGGACTCTCTTGTTTGCCTCATCTGGCTCCCAGACTGTAGAAGTAGACTCTACAGTCGAGCTGCTCATGTCTTCCTGCTTATGTCTACTTAAGGAGACATGATAGGGCATAAAAGTTCCTGAATCAAATCACCTAGTGGGAAGTATGGGATGGAGAAGAGGTGGAAATATTAGCTTTCTCTGAGATGAGGGAGTATGGAATATTTGGAGGTGTTTTCTTCCTTTGCCCTCGCACCTACCGCAGTGAAATGTAACTCCATAAATACCCTGGATTTTGAATCATGGCAAATGAGATCTGTACTTTCTTTTCCCTTGGGCCAAGGCAGAGGGTCTTTAAAATAGGTGTAGAATCATCCTACACTCCCTACCTGTCACTGTATGAAGCAATATTCATTAATCCTGTTTTGTTTCCCAGTCATCTTTTACTGCATCACGATCAGAAGAGAGCTGATCTGGGTCCTTCTTTCCATTAAAAGATAAGAGCCCCTCTCCTTTAAAAAAAAAAAAAAAAAAGAGTAAAGAATGTGTGCTGAACATATATGCAAAATGATTGATACAAATAATCTGATGGTTTTCAGGCTCCTAACAGAACCAGCTAAAGGAGGAGCCTCTTTTTCTTATTAGTACCGTTGAGGGAGATGGTGGAAACTTTCTCTCACGCTTGTGTGTGTGTGCTTAGTAGCTTAGTTGTATTCGACTCTTTGTGACCCAATGGACTGTAGCCTGCCAGGCTCCTCTGTCCATGGGATTCTCCAGGCAATAATACTGGAGTGGGTTGCCATGCCCTCCTCCAGCGAATCTTCCCAACCCAGGGATCAAACTCAGATCTACTGCATTGCAAGTGGATTCTTTACCTCTGAACCACCAGGGAAGCTCTCTCATGCTTATGCTGTGGCTGCAAATGACCTGATGAAAGGACTCTTGGTGTGCACCACATATGGGTAGCCCCCAAAAGCTCTTTCTCAAATCTCTTACACCAAAAAAAAAAAAAAAATCTCATTTTCTTAGGTAAATCAGAGATAGCTGTGCTGATGCTGGAGTCTTTGCAATGGACCGTGAGAGAAGAATACCAGAGAAAAAAAAAAAGAAAAAAAAAAGTGAAACACCTGGTTTTGGCAGACTTTTCTCTCACCAGAGGAGGCAGGTTTGAGTGCCATCTGGTCAGCAGCCATGTTCTGCTTGTCCTTCTCCCCAGTCCATCTCCCTGTGGGTCGCACAGGGCCAGGCTGGCAGCAGATTGCAGCGACCCCAGCACTGCAGCTATCCTGGGACTCGGAGCCCTACAGTCTGTGGGCAGAGGTCATCCCTCCAGCCTGTGTCCGTCTGCAGCCTCTCCTTTTGACCTTCCTGAATAGTATTAACAGCAGCAATTAGTAACTCTCCTGAGTCCAGCAGCTGGCCTGTTTAAAATCTTTTTGGTGTTTGAATACATTGTTTTAACCAGTTGACCTTTATTTGTACCAGTGAAACTAGATCAAACAAACAAACAAACAAAACAAAGTATTTTGGTTTGTGACTAAAAACGGAAATTGCTGTTTTAGCACTTTTCCTGCTTACCCCTGCTTTTAGCTGCCAACAGTGATCACAGGAAAATAGCCAAGTGTTCAGATACACCAGCTGTGTGTTCATTCACTCTTCATATAACACCTCAGTTTCCAATGTGTTGTGTGGTATTTCCTAACAGCTATTGACTTACAATGTATTCTGTTTCATTCAGATTGTGTTATGTTCTTAAACAATCACTAATATCCTATCTTAAAAAAAAAAAAAAAAAAAATGAAATCTGTTGTGGGAGAAAGATCCATTCTAGAAAATATTCGAGTTTTCTGATATGCAATACTGGGAGAAGCTGTTTAATTCCTCCCCACCCCCATTTTCAGATTCATTTTGTCTGTCTTTTGTTAGTGTAACCTCTATGTGGCAGTCTTCTCAAGCCTCTGTTACAGTTTTCAACATTTTTCTTTCCCACTGATCTTCAGGAAGGACAAGTGCATTGCTGTAAATTCAGTCCAGCAGAGCAAAAGTGATAACGTCCTATTTTACAGAAATTCTGGGGAAGAAGATAAAGGAGGGAGTTTACATACTTTGAAATATCCTCATTTGGTATTTTCGCTCTGCTGAAAGTCTTGCATCTCTAATTTTGGGGGAGGGGTCTTGTTTCATATTTCCAGATCTTTTAAAAATGTAAATCTGTAATGTATGTAAATTATCTATATATTGCTTTACCTGTGCCTCTCAAATCTTGCATCACTTCACTCATTGCACCCCCCCAGAAACAATGGAACTTCCAATTATTGGAATCTGTCCTCCAGAGAAGGCAATGGAGATTATAAATAACTACTTCGCCCCTTTTTTTTTTTTCCTGTTATGCTCACATACCATCTACAAATTCAGGCAGAAATAAGCTTATATAAGGGAGCAAAATTGGTGCAAACTGTGCCGGGATAGTTCCTGAGCTGTATGAAATTCATTCTTTCAAGATATAAATTCTAGCTGTATACTCCACATTGGAATATCTTCTCCTTGCAAAACACGTATAAAGGACTTTTTAAAAGCACATTTACATATTATTTACGAAGCAATTTGGAAAGACGATAAAAACAACAATAACCTCACATTTCTTTGTACCTGTCTTGTGATGATTGGCAATTTGCAGTTCTTGCTTACACTGATTTGTTAATATTTCTGATATCATGATTTTATATCTCAATATTCAGTTATAAATTCATATTCTAAAAGTTACACTAAGAAAAAATTCAGAAGAATCCAAATATGAAATGAATAATTCACGCTTTCAGTGCAGGACAAACGTGTTCAAATTGTTTTTTTTTTTTTTTAACTTAAAGTAACAATGGTTCTAATTCCAATGAAATGGTGGTTCTTGAGGAAAATAGGGCCTACTTAGCTTATTGTACATGTAAATCATGTTAAGCAAGAGAAACAAGGATTTCTGTTCCCGCTGATGTTATGTGGATAAAAGGTGCCTTGTACAAATACATCCTTATGGATCCATCACCAGGTTTCCTTGTTTAGCTGCATGGCCCAGTGTGACTCTCTATGTGGTCCTCCTCGGGGCTGCTTCCTAGAGTTGGCATCCAGGTAACCCTATTGCTAAGCTATGGCCCAGATGATAATCAGTGCATTCTTTTATAAAGAATTAATGCTGGAAAGTGATCGTCAAAATTCCCAAAGGTAGAGACTTTTATATATTAAAAATGTTAACTAAATTCAAGATAAAATAATAAAAAATTATTATGTCCTTTTCAATCTGTTTTAATCCTCTAGTCAACAGGGTGACTGGTACTAATTTAAGTAGCTAGGTTGGGTTGGGTTTTGTAGGCTTGGGGCTTGCTAAAATATTTTTTTGTTTTTTGGAACACTCAATCATGTCCGACTATTTGTGACCCATGGACTATAGTCCACCAGTCTCCTCTGTTCACAGAATTCTCCAGGCAAGAACATTGAAGTGGGTAGCAATTTTCTTCTCCAGGGGATCTTCCAAACCCAGGGATTAAACCCAAGTCTCCCTCATTGCAGGCAGATGCTTTACCCATCAGAGAAGCCCCTTTTTGGAATCTAGGTGCTAATAATTTACACTTACTGAGTATTTATCACAGCCAGGTGCTAGTTCCAGTGTTTTCTGTGTGGGACGTCTCTTTTTCCTCACAAAGACCCTATGAGTTGTGTATAATTACAGATAAGGAACAAACTGAGGCACAAAGAAAGTAAGCATCTTGGTGAAGGTCAAACAAGCAGTTGAAATCAGGATTTTCACCTAGGCTGACTTGAGAATCTGTGCCTTTAAACAAATGCTAGATGGTAAAGAATTTGCCTTCAATGCAGGAGACACATGTTCAATCCCTGAGTCAGGAATATCGCCTGGAAAAGGGAATGATAACTCACTCCAGTATCATACCTGGAGAAATCCTCGAACAGAGGAGCCAGGAAGGCTATATAGTCCATGGGGTCACAACTGAGGGACAAACATAAGTCCATAATTATAGAACACTCAGGATGCAGAACGAGTAGGTTCAGAGGTCACAAATGAAAAAGAAGCCCAGCAAAAAAGTGTTACCAAATTGAAGTTCCCTGGAGGTTGACGTGCAGAACTCAATATTATATTCTCTTACTTTCCCTTTTCAAGACAGCCACTTGCCAAAATTGGAAACCTAGGAATCATGCTTTTTCAGTTCCCCTCACCACCTACCTCTAATCGTTTACTAATCTGTGTTTATTCTTCCATAGAATAGGGTTTAAATCTCTCTCTCTTTTTTTATTTCTTCCTGAAGCATCTCTATAACTTTTATTGTCTATTAAAGCTTTAGGAAGTCACTCTATAAAAGAAAGAGCTGAATTTGATAATCGAATTGGAATAAGCCTATGAATTTTCTCATCAGAAATTGAATCAGTCCTTAGGATAATGCTCAGATTCCTCTCTTTTACCTTAGAGGTTCTCTGTATACTGGTTCCACACTGTATTCTAACTGTCCTCTCTTGTCTGAGGAAGGGACAGGCTTGGCTCAGACAGTAGAAATTCACAGTTAGAAGTGGATAGAACAAAGCTTCCCAGGTTCTAAAATCAGGAAAATCAGTGACTTCTAGAGAGAAGCCAGGTATAGCAACTTAAGAAGAAAGTCTTAGTGGGGAGCCAAAATCAAGAACCCAGAAGCAGAAAAAAGAAAAGTGCTTAAGGATTTAATATACATTGTTCACAATTGGTGAAGGAAAGTGGGAGAAAAATTGCTTATAAAAGGACAGGAATGAAGCACAAACCAATGTTCCTATTTATCTGACTCATTCTCACTCTACATTCAGGGTGTATGTACATTCATTTTTTCACCTTTGACAAAATGCTTCTGCTTTCCCACTGGGGACCTCTTACCCAGAATAACTTCCAGTCTCTTCTCTGCTTCTATAAACTCTATCAATTAAGTAGGTCACGTCCATCTCTTTGTCATGGGGCTTTCCTAGTGGATCAGTGGTAAGAATCTGCCAGCAGTGCAGGAGACACTGGTTTGATCCCTAGGTTGGAAAGATCTGGAGAAGCAAATGCCAACACACTCCAGTATTCTTGCCTGGGAACTCCCCCATGGACAGAGGAGTCTGGTGGCCTACAGTGTATAGGAACAGAGTCTGTATAGGTACAGTCTGGTGGGCTATAGTCGCATAGAGTTAGATGCAACTTTACAACTGAGCACACACACATCCCTTTATCATAAAGCCTTCTCCAGTATGAATCCGGCCAGTTGCTCTTTTCCCTAAATATGTTTGCAGTACTTATACATGTTGTTATTGTAAACGGTTAATATTATATACTCTAAGTTATTTGTATTTTTTAACTCTTTTCATAGTAGATTTTTTTCCTCCACCAAACTTTAGGTTTCTTCAGATTATATTTGGGTGGGGATGAAGAACTTACTTCTTTCCTCATCTTTTTTCTTTAGGAGAAAAGTGCTCATCTAATGGGGTCATATTCCATAACATGATTTCGGTTATATTTCCTTCCGTATGTGGTGACAATAAATTAAAGATTAATTGCGGTGTTTTTGTTCTGTTTACTTAGCCTGGCTTTGCTTCAAAGCAGAGCTTGTGTCAAAGGGTAATATATAAGTATTTTATATGAGAATAGGTTTCCATAGGTTAGGGCTGAATTATAAAGAGAAGAGAAACAAGGAAGGAAAAAAATAACACAATGAAATGATACATTATCAAGTTGACTAACACAATGGATAACTAGTCCTTGATCCAGTGTAACTTTTACCCTGATGCTGTGAAAGATTGAAGGCAAAAAGAGAAGGGGGCAGCTGGAGGATGTGATGGTTGGATAGCATCACCGACTCAATGGACAAATTTCAGCAAACTCCAGGAGATCGTGGAGGACAGAGGAGCCTGGTGTGCTGTAGTCCATGGGGTTGCAAAGAGTCGAACATGACTTAATGACTCAACAGCAGTGAAATTTACCTCAGAACTGTCTCCCTGGAGGAAGAAAGGGGAAAGCATGTATCCAGTGTTTCCCTACTTCCATTAGTCAAGAGAAGCACATGAGTATTCATTTGCACAGATTCTCATGTGAGCCCTGAGCATTTAGGCAGATGCTCTGCTAAGCTAGTGTGAGGAAATGAACCCTGGGGCAGGATGAAAGGGTTCTATGATGTGAGCCTAATGTGAAAGTACTGACAGTTTGCACTTGTGCAAAACTGATCCACACTTTGGAGCTGTTCCTGCAGCAGTGACTGGAGCAGGAAATGAATACATGTGTGAGTGGTGGGGAAGAGGCATCAAAGTGTGTATAAGAGAATCTTGTTATACCACATAAGATTATTTCTGTTAGAGAACTCAGGTCTTATCTCTGAGCAAGCCCAGAGAGCTCTTTTGTTCACTTCTTTGCTATCTATTTCCAATATGTCAAATTTACAAAGTACTGACTGAATCCTAGCAACGCTGCTATTTGGTCCTCACTTCTGTTGACTGCATCAAGGCTCAGTCATATCTTTTGAGCTCAGTGCTTATCTCATGGTAAGATTAAGGCTTGGCTGTATGGAGAAGGTAAATATCTGCTTAGTCTCTGAATTTAAATCACAGCTTCTGGAGGGTTCTGCAGTAGGAGTTCCAACATTAAGCAAAAAATAAGATGGCAGCTCATTTTTCCATTTTCTCTTTGGTGTGTTTATATCTTCTTAAGTAGTTAGCAGAAAAGGATGCCTAGGTCAAGATAAAATATGTTATTTAGGACTCCTTGCATGTAGTACTATTAAATAGTGCCTCAGAACCTACTGTGAGTTGTTTATTATTATTATTTTTTTGTATCTAAGACCACAGACAACCTCTATGACCTCACTTGCTCCATCTCACACACACACACACGCATGAGACTGACATATTGGAACAGACAAAAGCCTGAATTAAATAATTGAATTTGGATGTGAAAAAGTCTGGTTTAAGAACACAATAAGAGTGAGGGAAAAGAATAAAAATGTCATGTTCCTTTTTTCTTTGGGAATGAAAAATGATGAAAAAGTCATTAATATGTATATAGTAATATACTCTAAAAATTCTTACATCAAGAAAGTCTAGGGTTGCAATCAAATGAAATGTATAATAAAATTAAGCTACTGATAATTAATAACATGTATTAAGATATATTTAGGTGAAATTGCTAAGCATATAAAATTAAATTTGAGTTCATTAAAAACAAAAAACTCAGTCTTTCTTAGCCAAACACAATTTCCTTGATTAAAAAAGAAAGCAAGGACACCATATTACTAGATATTCATATAATATTTTGCCCTAGGGATAGTAATTACTGTTTATACTGCCAGCTGAACTGCATTTAATACTCAAACTGGAAAATGAGTCTAGTTTACTATTAAGTTTTTGAGAAGAAAATGTACATTACTTGATCAGTAATTTAGATTTTAAAGATTAATATGAAAGCAATGTGTAGACTTTCTGGAAAAAGGGAAGGGGATGGAGTGAGGGGATGAAGTGAAAGAGTAGCAAATGTGTAAAATATATAGCTAGTAGGAAGCTACTGTGTGACATAGGGAGCTTAGCCTGATGCCTGTGGTGACCTAGAGGGGTGGAATGGAGGTGGTGGGAAGGAGGCTCTGCAAAGAGGGAATATA
Organism: Tragelaphus eurycerus; assembly: GCA_935064755.1. Classification (NCBI taxonomy): domain Eukaryota; kingdom Metazoa; phylum Chordata; class Mammalia; order Artiodactyla; family Bovidae; genus Tragelaphus; species Tragelaphus eurycerus. Next base: position 4,917,433 of record CAKXYN010000015.1, read on the forward strand.
TGTATACATACGACTGGTTCACAGTATTGTACAGCAGAACCTAACACAACATTGAAAAGCAATTATACTGCAAAAAAATTTAACCGTCATAAAAAAGGGAAAGGACATCTACATTTCTGAAAATCATTGTCTAATTCAAGACATTACCTTGAGATAACCAGCTAAACATCTAAAAAAATAAAACATTTAATGTGGAGCTTTGTCACTACAATGCCTTTGGATCCATGATTAGTTCTTATTCTTGGCACCTAAAATCAGCCAATAAACAAGAACAGGGATTCTAACACAACAGAGTCACAAAGATAGAGAAAATAAAGCAGCTTCTTTTATTTTAACTTAATATTTATTTATTTTTTTTTTCCGTATAGCTGAAAGCCAGAGGATAAGATGAATGGATGGCATCACTGACTCAATGGGCAAGAGTTTGAGTAAATTTCAGGAGTTGGTGATGGACAGGGATGCCTGGTGTGCTGCAGTCCATGGGATTGCAGAGTCGGACGTGACTGAATGATTGAACTGAAACTGAACTAAGAGCCAGAAGTGGTAGAGAGGAGTGAAAGCGATTAATGCAGGTATGTAGCATAAATATTGATACGTCCATTTTTTAGTGGAAAACAGGGGAAGAAATAGGGTGAGCTTTGAGTGAGGCAAATATAAATATTTTAGGTGGACTTTATTCAAATTTTAGACTCTTTCCATCCTAGATTAGTGTGTCATGCAGAAACAATAATTCATAGGAGAAGAGGTATAAGGAAAGGAGATGAGAGGGAGAGAATTCCATTCTTTACTCAGACTCTGGAAATGCATTAAAAGGAAACTAGATGAGAATCCTATGGAGAAGGCAGTGGCAACCCACTCCAGTACTCTTGCCATGAAAATCCCATGGATGGAGGGGCCTGGTAGGCTACAGTCCATGGGGTCGCAAAGAGTCGGACATGACTGAATTTCACTTTCACTTATCACTTTCATGCATTGGAGAAGGAAATGGCAACCTGTTCCAGTGTTCTTGCCTGGATAATCCCAGGGACGGGGGAGCCTGGTGGGCTGCCATCTATGGGGTCGCCCAGAGTCGGACACGACTGAAGCGACTTAGCAGCAGCAGCAGATGAGAATCCTGGCAACACTTTCTGGGCTTCCTGGCTCTCTACCCCCAATTAACTTTATACAGTTTTCTCTCCAACACAGTCCAGACCTTCTTCTTTGTCAGACAGAGTACAAGCTGCCCTTTCTCTGCAATACTTTATTTTCTCTAACCCCTATTCACTTGGTTCTTAATGTATTCCTCTCCCCCTTTTCTTATCGCTATTAAGTGGATTTGACATCTTCTTTTGGTTTAGGCTTTTAATTGACTGTTTCACAAGGAAGATACAAGGGCATTGGGAAGAATTCACAAATATTCTCAGAGCAGTTATTTTTCACCTATGTAGATATATAACACATTAGAACTTTTGTAAATGGGAAGATTAATTTGAGGACACAAGGCATATATCCTGCCAATTTTAAATAATAGCTAACATTAGTGGTAAAGAACCTGCCTGCCAATCCAGGAAACATAAAAGACAGAGGTTCTATCCCTGGGTCTGGAAGATCCCCTGGAAGAGGGCATGGCAACCCACTCTGGTATTCTTGCCTGGAGAGTCCCATGGACAGAGGAGCCTGGTGGGCTACAGTCCATAGGGTCACACAGTCAGACACAACTGAAATGACTTGGCACAGGCACAAAACATTTACCATGTAGTATGTACTAGTAAACACTATGTCTCAGGAATAGTATTTTATTCTAAGCCTTTTGCATATTTTAACTCATCTTCCAATGACCCTCTGAGGCAAGTACTATTAATATTCATATTATGTTGATGCTATTAATATTTTCTTGATGAGAAAACTGGGATGATTTAAATTATTGTTATATTAGGCTATTATTTGGCTTATTGTTATATTGGCTTTATTATAAGCTTATTTCCTAAGGAAATAGGACAATTGTTGGGTAACTTATTCAAAGTCAGGAATAAGTAAGATTATTTCTTCTGAATAATAGATACAGAGAAATGTGACCCAAGGAGTCTATATCGAGAAAACTTGAGCTTAACATTATATGGCCTCACTCTTCATTTTTGTAGTTAAAGGATACTGCCTCATGTACTTATTTTATAGTGATAAAATTTTAAAATCTGTGTTATCATGGATAATAGATGGTTTCCTGCTGAATTGAATATCACAGTTTAGTATAGGGGGAAGTATATCTTAGCAAGATAATTTTTACAACTCAACTAAAATTTCCTGAAGTTTTCTGCTGAAATGCACTGTCTTCTACTTTCTGTTGCTTTTTATATTACTGAGTTTTTGGAACCCAGAATAGGGGTAATTAGCAAGTGATAAATAAATAAATATTTGTTGAGCATTTACTATTATTCTGATTTTTCATTTTTCTAAAAAGAACAAGAATAATAAGCCAATATAACAATAATTTAAAAAAGAAAAACCCTACAGGAACTGTCCTCAAGGTACTTGCAAAAATATTGAATAATCTGTAATAAAACACAGGGATATATGGAAACTACAATTGAAGCTAGCAGCCTGTACAACTATTGGTATAGCTGCTATCCATCCTCCAGCAAGTTATCAAGGAACACTAAGGCACACTAGGGAAAGTTTCTAAACTTCCATTTTCTGCGATATATGAACTTAACCCTTTCTAATCACAATAAAACACTTAAACTCTGTTCAAGTAGAGAGATTGTTGGAGGGATTTGATGTTGCAATTTTTCCTAGTTTCCATTAGAAAATAATTTGGGAAATTCTACAGGAAAGTAAGTTTTGGACTATTGAAATTAATTATCAAAGCGTGTTGGAATAATATATTCATTTAGTGATATATAAAATTAATTTTTACTTTGTGCTTTAAATGGTCTTAAGCACTGGAGAAAGAATAGTAAACAAAACATACAAAGCCTTCCTTTGTGTGTCTTACATTCTGATGAGAGAGGTAGGAAACAAACCAATGATTATATGACATATAATAGAAAATAAGCAATATACGATGTCAGGTAGTGTCTGGTGTCATGGTGAAGAATGCAGTGAGAATGAATAGCATATTGGAGCTCATTGTTTAGACAGGGTTCTCCAAGGAAGGGTTTTGTGAAATGTAATATTTGACAGAGGCCTGGAAAAAAGCAAGAGATCATGGGATGATGATATTTGTGGAAAATAGAATCTCAGGCTGAAGGAATGGCAAGTTCAAAAGTCTGAGACTGGAATATGTTGGAGGAATGACAAAGAAGCCAATAAGATACTGGCACATACAGTGTTGTAGAAGAATGCTTGTTGAAATTAGGCAATGCCTGTGATAAATCAGTTCAGTCAGTTGCTCAGTTGTGTTCCATGGACTGCAGCATGCCAGGCTTCCCTCTCCATCACCAACTCCTGGAGCTTGCTCAGACTCAGGTCCATTGAGTCCGTGATGCCATCCAACCACCATCTCATCCCCTGTCATCCCCTTCTCCTCCTGCCTTCAATCTTTCCAAGCATCAGGGTTTCTTCTAATGAGTCAGTTCTTTGCATCAGTGATAAAGGAAAATATAACATAGTATGTAAAATATTAAACAATTAATTGCTACGTATAAAAGCAAATAAAACTATATGATAATGTGTGTTATATAAATGTAAAGATGTACAAATATAAGTAAAAGATTGTCAATACATATAGACAATACATGTAGACATGCCATGTACCAGAAATAATACCGATTATTATCTCTGGTGTTTGTGACATTTTTCATATTTGCTTTTCTGTGTTTTAGTAGTTTTGTGCATTATGCACATATTATTTTAAAATCTTTGTTTAAATTGATCTAGTTAGCACAGCAGAGGAGAAGGCGATGGCACCCCACTCCAGTACTCTTGCCTAGAAAATCCCATGGATGGAGGAGCCTGGTAGGCTGCAGTCCATGGGGTTGCTAAGAGTCGGACACGACTGAGTGACTTCATTTTCACTTTTATGCATTGGAGAAGGAAATGGCAACCCACTCCAGTGTTCTTGCCTGGAGAATCCCAGGGACAGGGGAGCCTGGTGGGCTGCCATGTCTGGGGTCGCACAGAGTCGGACACGACTGAAGCAACTTAGCAGCAGCAGCAGCAGCACAGCAGAACTTTAAGAGTTCTGTTATGCAAAGTCATTTAAACTCTGCTTTGAGTTTTACACATGACTTTCACATGACAGCAAAGGCAGGGTTAGAAATATAATAAAAACATAGAAAGTCAAGTGAAAGTGTTAGCTGCTCAGGTGTCCAACTCTTTGTGATCCCATGACTATAGCCCACCAGGATTCTCTGTTTGTGGAGTTTTCCCAGCAAGAATACTGGAGTGGGCTGCCATTCCCTTCTCCAGGAAATCTTCCTGAACCAGAGATTGAACCCGGATCTACTGCATTGCAGGCAGACTCTTTACCATCTGAGCCACCAGGGAAGCTCATAAAGATATGAAGCTAGAGCCAATTGGATGACTGAAAATTATAGACTAGAGAATGCTAATGAATGTATGGGGTAATAAATACAATAAATAAGTCTAAAAATTAGACAAATTACTTATCAGAGAAAAGCCAAACATGGAATAGAGAATGGACCTTGTAAAGACCTTTAATGGACCTAGTAAAGCATGATTCTGGGGCTTAACAGTGTAGAAGTGGTATATAGCACTTTGATGGATAATCAGGCAGAACCTGAACATGATTGCTGGTATTAGCTTAATAGCAATACAGCATTAATGAAACATTTAGCAGAAATTTAACATCAATTCATCATTATGTATTATCTTTAATCAAAGGCATTTTTAAGGAGAACTTTCTGTGGTTTCATATGGTAAGTGTTTTTCAAGAGAGAGCTAAATCCCCAGTGTGTTAAACACCATCCACTGTATTTCTTTTATTCAGACACATAAGGTTGGATTGTAGAAAAATAAGAAAACTTTTAGCTTTAGTGAAATAGCTTTTTATCAATCAACCCAGAAGGAATAGCAGAGTGTTTTTAGTGTGTATTTGCTTGACTTGACACCAGTCAGTTTTGCATAAAAGAAAGACATCAGTGTGTATATGTAATCAGGATGCCGTTGAGTCAGGATGCTGCTTTCAAAAATGGAATTTTATTTTATAGCAGAAATAGACAACTGGCAGTTAAATGGTCCAGGCTCCTTTCTATTTGTGCCATTACTTTTGTTTATCACCTGAGGCATAACAATTTTATTATCTGATAAATGAAGAAAGCAGCACTAGCCTGTGCCATGCAGAGAGAAAACAGTGATGACCATTTTATCTTGCAACACACACCAGTGAAAAATTAGTTTTCATCTTTATAAATAATGCAGGTTTTATATGGCTTTCCCATCTCCAAATATACCTGCAGCCTTTCTTTATAATGAGTGTATTCATCCTCATAGCTATTTAGAAGAGATCCACACAAGACAATAAATAAATATTTGTGTGGGTATATATACCACGTACCATAAATGTCACCCGTTTCCCACCCCACCCCCCACCCCCACACACACACACTGGTAAATTTTCTCGTTTTTTTTTTTTTTTTTTTTTGTATTCTATGTATTTTAGGTATTACGTATGTATCACTAAATATTAATACAATCACCTTAAAGTTAGCAGAGATACAACTGTAACTACTTGCAAAGTGAGTGTATGATAGAGACACAGTGGCTGCCCTTCTCTGACTGTGTTATTATCATCCACTCACCCAGCCCACACCTGTGCATTGTTGGCTGAACTTCATTAAGCCCTGCTGTTACTTTCATATCCAACCCCAGTGCAGAGGTAGGTAGTTCTTGTGTTTTTCCCAAATAGTGCAGAAAGGTCACTGCCCTAGGAGTCTTGCTGTTTTGATTTGCTTCTTGTCTTTTCACTTATTGTGTAACCCAACCTTCCTAGAATTGTTTTTTTTAAAAAATCATCTCTAATATGTGACTGATAAAAAGTTTTATAAAGGACTGAATAGGCTAGTGTATATAAAGTCAGTTTTCAAAATATAAACCATTTTCCAAATGTGTTGGTAACTAAAATGTCAAAATATAAAAGGTGATTTGCCACTGTGTTTGTGGCTTTGTTCGGTGTTATGTAGGATTAAGAAATAGAAAGTAAGGTCCCAAGATATAGCTTATGATCTGGTTAATGAAACAATACTTATGATATAGTATCATAAAGTATACTGAAAGTATACATAAAGTAAAGAAAAATAAATGGGCTTCCCAGGAAGTGTAGTGATAAGGATCCACCTGCCAATGCAGGAGACTCAAGAGACACAGTTTCAATCCCTGGATCAGGAAGATCCCCTTAAGCGGGAAATGGCAATCCACTCCAGTATTTTTGCCTGGAAAGTCCATGGACAGAGTCTGGTGGGCTACAGTTCAAAGGCTCGCGAAGAGTTTGACATGACTGAGCAGCTGAGCACAGCACAGCACGAGAGATAATACACTTGTTAGGACAGCATTTGAAAACTATTGTAATACAAGAGTAGAAGGAGAATCAAGCGGTAATCGGTATTGATAGACAAATGATGATAAATGATGATATGGGCAATAAGGGTTATTGCCCGAGAGGCAAATGGGCTTTGCAATGAGATGAATCCACTGGACCTTGTGGAATTGGGTAGGCCAAGAGTATGTGGTTTAAAGCCTTGTATACCAAGAAAGACTTTAAGCATTAGCATGGTGGCAGATGAGAATAGAGTATCTTAATTGGACCTCTCAATTTTACTTAGCTGTGTCTAGGATTACAAGTGGTAATATATTTTTTTAAGAAAAATTATGTCATTCTAAATTGGAAACCAATCTTTTTAATGATTTAAAAATCTAATTCTGTGTTTTCAAAAGTTTATTTGCTAACAGATAAGTTTACCAAAAAAATGAGGTAACATATTTCATGAAGATAAATTCCACTTATATTCCTTTCATGTTGGAACTAAATCCAGGAAGCCAACTGGAGAAAACTAAGTGAGAAAAAGAAAACTGAAAAAACAAACAGAAACTAGGAAAATCTTTCTATTATATTTCACTAAGGGTATTGTATCAGGTTTGTGGCATTTGTAAGAATTTAGAGCGAAATATCTGTACTGAGTACCTGAAAAAAGAATAAAGACTTATTGAATGTCTTGAAGACTCCTTTGTTCTCCTCTTTGGGTGAATGTTGAGCTGTATAAGGAATACAATGGGGGTTGGACTTAAACAGAAAATGAAACTGTGATTGATGAGGATATGCAAATTACAGAAGAAATAAATCATTAGAGAAAACATTGATCCTAATTGTAGAATGTTCAAATTTTGGTTTCCAAAAGAGGTAGTTGGAAGAGGTAGGGGCTATATCCCAAGGAAAGTCAAAGTTGGAGGGAGATGAACGTGTACAGACTATAGGGAACAATATTCACAAGGATTCGTTTAGAACCTGAACCATTTGAATCATTGGTACAGTAGCATCTCACCTAGAAGTGTTTTTTTTGTTTGTTTTTGTTCATCATAAATAGCCCAAGTAACTTTTCTGGACAACCAAGTTCTCTCCTATCTGGCCTACTTCCATCTCCAGATGATTCATCAACACTGGAGTTGACAGAACTGTCTCATGGCATCTAGGATAATGCAAAATACAGAGTGCCCAAGCATAGTAAATACTGATGGTGGTGACATGAGATAATGATGGATTTCTCTTCCTGCTTCCTCTCTTGTTAGTCTTTCTCTGTCCTTCTCATTTCAAACTTCCTCTCTTTTCCATGCAAGTTGAATACCTGTGGTGATTTAATCATCCTTCCTCCTCACTCCTACAGACTGCTATTCTTTACATTTTTATTTACAGTTTGATTTAGGAGTATATTTTAAAGATTTATTTGCAGAGTGCATCGAATTTTAAATAAAACATGCAGTGAAATTCTTAGTTGTATCTCCAATATTCAAGTTATATCATTAATTCATTAGGTTTGTCAGTGACATGAATTATACAGCTAAATTCTCAAGTCATACAGCTGATTTGAATCTATAAATATCTCTATTAATAATAGCAATTTGTTTATAAGAACTGAGTTTACATGTTAATCTATAGTTTTTCTATTCCTAACTATATCCTTTATTCCAATGTCACATTCAAAAATGACAAGACTGAAACAGATTTATATTCTCAGAAGTTCTTTTGCTGCTGTCAATTCAGCCATCCATCCATCCATCCATCCAATCATTCATCCATTCATCCTTAGTTAGGTGCCCACTATAAGACATGCTGAACACAGGACTCATGATTGTACAAAAACTATCATAGTCCTGGCTGCTATGTAGGCTTCTAATATTAAAACACAAGGAACAGATATTATTGGCAATAGACCTGGCACCTAGGGCTCTTCCTTTATTTAGTTCCTGTTCTTTTAGAGGGTCACACCTAGGTCTTCCTTTGGCTCTGCCCCCACTTAAGTGGAAAATACAGAGTCAAGTGTATAGAACCACATGCCTAGTACAAAGGAGATCATACTGTGGATAACCAGCACTCCAATACTTCCTGTAAAAATGAACTTAAACTGCTTCCTTCCAATGCCTAGTTCAGACTCTCCCCTGGATCAGTACTTTGAGGTTCACCCAGCACCCAGTAATGTTAACACTCTGAGGCCTAAGGGTGTTAATGGGTCACGGATCTGGTATTCGAAGGATTGGAAGTGAAAAAAGAATGAGACAGATCATTAGCCTGAGGCCTTCATTTATTTTCTGGTTCTAGGCCTTACAAACAATGGATGATACAACAATAGGTCCTACAAACAATAAATAATAGGATTTATATATAGACCCAATAGTAATAAGGTAATTGAAGGCTGATATGTACGGATGTGGTTACTTTGCAGCTGGTATGTGGTAGCATTATGCTTATCTTTAGGGATGACAGAAGTCTGGCACTGAACTTTGGCCAGGATAAGAATGCAATGTACCAAATAGTGATTTATGATATGCAGTACAAGTCCAGGACTCCTCTGGAGGCATCTTATAACATCTTATTTACATTGTTTGTTAAAATTTTATAGATTGGTATTTGGCAGTTGGGTTCCAAAAACTGGCTTTAGCCAAGTGCCCAGTAAAAGAATAGTTAACTTGTGCCTTGAGACAGGAGTATCTTGCATGGATCAAGGTGGTTTATAATCTGAAGATAAAAAGGATGGGAATTAAGGCCCAGAGCTACAACAAAATGGTCCAGGACATGGCTTCTGAACGTATCAAATTACATTGATGTTTGCCTTTGTTTTCTTTGTCCTTGCTATACAACACCATTTTCATGCATGCTCAGTCACTTCAGTCATGTCCAACTCTTTGCGACCCCTAGATTGTAGCCCACCAAGTTCCTCTGTTCATGCAATTATCCAGGCAAGAATACTTGAGTGTGTTTCCATGCCCCTCTTCAGGGGATCTTCCTGACTCAGGAATTGAACCTGTGTCTCTTACATCTCATGCACTGGTAGTTAGTTCTTTACCACTAGCAGCATTATACACTTTATTAAAGACTTAGCTTAGTATGTGTTATAGAAGCTTGTGAATTCTTTCAGTTAGCTGACCCATACAAAAGTGAATGCCTTAAAACACATATATTTGGGATAGAAAATAATGAAAGTGTACACTCCTTTAGTTTGAGGGCCTAGAAGACTACCCTGAGTAGGTAATATTTAATCTAAAACCCTAAAGGATAGAACTGAAGTGCATTCATGTGGAGACTGTGAAAATTTTTGAGGAAAAGGAAAGAACAGTAGACTGTTAGGAGGCCAGTTCTGATTTAGAAAAGTTTTGCTTTGTTTTGGGATGGAAGAGAGACTGATTCAACAACTTGACTTTCCTGCAAACATGCTCTAATGTGTCTTTGTGTACTTCAGGCTTTAGTATCTGTCCTCCAGAAAAGGACCACTTAGGTCCCATCTAGGTCATCTGAAGTAAGGACAATTCCCAGCACCTAAGGCCTGTCTAAAAGAGTATTCTTTACATAGAGTATTCTTTACATTTTTAAGGGGTTATCTGAAGTTCTTGTAAGACATGGTGCCTGTCTTTCACACTGAAGATAGTTTACTAGATCACACCTTGTCCTGCCCCGAGATGATTTGGTTCGAGTCTGATGTAAATAATTTCCAGTCTTATATCTAGATGTGATTTAATGATGTGACAGGACTTTCTAGAAGTACACTAATGTTACAGTCATAGACCTCATGTGTCTTTTGGTAATCAAGGGCTTTCTTTTTTTTTTAGTTTTTTTTTTTTTTAATTTTATTTTATTTAACTTTACAATATTGTATTGGTTTTGCCATATATCAAAATCAATCTGCCACAGGTATACATGTGTTCCCCATCCTGAACCCTCCTCCCTCCCCATACCATCCCTCTGGGTCGTCCCAGGGCACCAGCTACAAGCATCCAGTATCATGCATCGAACCTGGACTGGCAACTCATTTCATATATGATATTAGACATATTTCAATGCCATTCTCCCAAACCATCCCACCCTCTCCCTCTCCCAGAGTCCAAAAGTCTGCTCTATACATCAGTGTCTCTTTTGCCGTCTCGTATACAGGGTTATTGTTACCATCTTTCTAAATTCCATATATATGTGTCAGTATACTGTATTGGTGTTTTTCTTTCTGGCTTGCTTCACTCTGTATAATCGGCTCCAGTTTCATCCACCTCATTAGAACTGATTCAAATGTATTCTTTTTAATGGCTGAGTAATATTCCACTGTGTATATGTACCACAGCTTTCTTATCCATTCATCTGCGGATGGGCATCTAGGTTGCTTCCATGTCCTGGCTATTATAAACAGTGCTGCAATGAACATTGGGGTACACACGTGTCTCTTTCAATTCTGGTTTCATCAGTGTGTATGCCCAGCAGTGGGATTGCTGGATCATAAGGCAGTTCTATTTCCAGTTTTTTAAGGAATCTCCACACTGTTTCTCCATAGTGGCTACAAGGGCTTTCTTAGGAGTGCTATAATAATAGAAAGTTTTTAAATGGCTCCATTTAGATACATGTAAGAATAGTCTATATTTTTCTCTTCCTAAATATTTTGTCCTCAGTGGAAATAGCTCAGGTAAAAGTAAAGATATGTAGTATTACATTGCACCTAAAGCTACATAGCAAGAGACTGACAGTTAAGGCTGTGTGTAGAGTATATGAGATAAAAACTATGTCAGGGTTGTCCAGAGAAACAGATTGAGTAGAACATATATATGTCTAGAATGAGTTTTATTATAAGGACTTGACTCAGAGCTATGGAGGCTGAGAAGTTCCATGTCTGTGAGCTGGAAACTCAGAAAAGCCAGACACCTGATGCTATGGATTCCAGTCCAAGTCCAAAGATCTGAGAACCAGGAGTGTCTAATACAGAGGACCACTATCTCAGTTCGTCCAGTTAGGCAGAGTATGATTTCAACACTCCTCCACACATTTTGTTCTGCTGAGGAAACTCAGTGGATGAGATGATGCCTGCCCACACTGGGAGAGCCACGTGCTTTACTCAGGCCACTGATCGACATGTTAGTATCTTTCAGAAATAGTGAAAGACACACTCAGACATAATGTTTAACCAGATTTCTGGGCTTTCCATGATCCAGTCAGGTTGACACATTAACTCTCACAAGGCCACCCTTTGTCAGCTTGATACAATATGCATCTTCTCAAACCAGACTTAACCTCAAAATAAAGACAATAACGAGACCAAGATTATCCTAACATGATACAAATATGCTGTTTACAACCAAAAATGCAGTCACTGTTTCCCTAGAGAGGAGGTATGTAGAGTTGTTGAGAGGTATTTATTCTCCTTGGTATCCTGTAACTTAAATGCTAAGATATAAAATTAGCAAGTCTTAAGTACTATAGTATAAAGTCAATACATCTTATATGATAAAAGGAATATTAGAAGAAAGAAAATAAAAGTATCTGATATATATTCATCTTTATATGTCATATGTCCTTAGTGTCAAATTCAGACTTAAATTGAAGAAAGTAGGGAAAACCACTAGACCATTCAGGTATGATCTAAATCAAATCCCTTACGATTATACAGTGGAAGTGAGAAATAGATTTAAGGGCCTAGATCTGATCGATAGAGTGCCTGATGAACTATGGAATGAGGTTCGTGACATTGTACAGGAGACAGGGATCAAGACCATCCCCATGGAAAAGAAATGCAAAAAAGCAAAATGGCTGTCTGGGGAGGCCTTGCAAATAGCTGTGAAAAGAAGAGAAGCAAAAAGCAAAGGAGAAAAGGAAAGATATAAACATCTGAATGCAGGGTTCCAAAGAATAGCAAGAAGAGATAAGAAAGACTTCTTCAGCGATCAATGCAAAGAAATAGAGGAAAACAACAGAATTGGAAAGACTAAGGATCTATTCAAGAAAATCAGAGATACCAAAGGAACATTTCATGCAAAAATGGGCTCGATAAGGGACAGACATGGTATGGACCTAACAGAAGCAGAAGATATTAAGAAGAGGTGGCAAGAATACACAGAAGAACTGTACAAAAAAGAGCTTCACGACCCAGATAATCATGATGGTGTGATCACTGACCTAGAGCCAGACATCCTGGAATGTGAAGTCCAGTGGGCCTTAGAAAGCATCACTATGAACAAAGCTAGTGGAGGTGATGGAATTCCAGTGGAGCTATTCCAAATCCTGAAAGATGATGCTGTGAAAGTGCTGCACTCAATATGCCAGCAAATTTGGAAAACTCAGCAGTGGCCACAAGATTGGAAAAGGTCAGTTTTCATCCCAATCCCAAAGAAAGGCAATGCCAAAGAATGCTCAAACTACCGAACAATTGCACTCATCTCACACGCTAGTAAAGTAATGCTCAAAATTCTCCAAGCCAGGCTTCAGCAATATGTGAACTGTGAACTTCCTGATGTTCAAGCTGGTTTTAGAAAAGGCAGAGGAACCAGAGATCAAATTGCCAACATCTGCTGGATCATGGAAAAAGCAAGAGAGTTCCAGAAAAACATCTATTTCTGCTTTATTGACTATGCCAAAGCCTTTGACTGTGTAGATCACAATAAACTGTGGACAATTCTGACAGAGATGGGAATACCAGACCACCTGATCTGCCTCTTGAGAAATTTGTATGCAGGTCAGGAAGCAACAGTTAGAACTGGTCATGGAACAACAGACTGGTTCCAAATAGGAAAAGGAGTATGTCAAGGCTGTATATTGTCACCATGTCTATTTAACTTATATGCAGAGTACATCATGAGAAATGCTGGACTGGAAGAAACACAAGCTGGAATCAAGATTGCCGGGAGAAATATCAATAACCTCAGATATGCAGATGACACCACCCTTATGGCAGAAAGTGAAGAGGAACTAAAAAGCCTCTTGATGAAAGTGAAAGTGGAGAGTGAAAATGTTGGCTTAAAGCTCAACATTCAGAAAACGAAGATCATGGCATCTGGTCCCATCACTACATGGGAAATAGATGCAGAAACAGTGGAAACAGTGTCAGACTTTATTTTTCTGGGCTCCAAAATCAGTGCAGATGGTGACTGCAGCCATGAAATTAAAAGATGATTACTCCTTGGAAGGAAAGTTATGACCAACCTAGATAGCATATTCAAAAGCAGAGACATCACTTTGCCAACAAAGGTTCGCCTAGTCAAGGCTATGGTCTTTCCTGTGGTCATGTATGGATGTGAGAACTGGACTATGAAGAAGGCTGAGCGCTGAAGAATTGATGCTTTTGAACTGTGGTGTTGGAGAAGACTCTTGAGAGTCCCTTGGACTGCAAGGAGATCCAACCAGTCCATTCTGAAGGAGATCAGCCCTGGGATTTCTTTGGAAGGAATGATGCTCAAGCTGAAAGTCCAGTACTTTGGCCACCTCATGCGAAGAGTTGACTCATTGGAGAAGACTGTGATGCTGGGAGGGATTGGGGGCAGGAGGAGAAGGGGACGACAGAGGATGAGATGGCTGGATGGCATCACTGACTCGATGGATGTGAGTCTGAGTGAGCTCCGGGAATTGGTGATGGACAGGGAGGCCTGGTGTGCTGCGGTTCATGGGGTCGCAAAGAGTCGGACACGACTGAGTGACTGATCTGATTTGATCTGATGTCATAGAAGCAGGAAGTGATGATTCTGCTAATGAGTATCTAGGAATTATAATGAATAGTGCCATTCTATTTCTACCCATTGATTCCTGGACCTGGGAATCTGGCTGTGTGAGAAATAGTATTTCTACCTAATAGAAATATTGGGTGCTGACTCAGCGCATTTACTGCCTACTGGAGAATCTTACCCCAGCCCTACAAGATATACCACCTAGCTGGTACTGTAACTGAGTCTTCAAAAGACCATTCCATAATTCTATCAAACCAGCGTCTTCAGGATGGTGGGGGCCATGGTAAGACCAGTACCTTTTATAAGCATGGGCCCATTGCTGAACTTCATTTGCTGAGAAGTGAGTTCCTTGAGCAGAAGCAATACTATGTGGAATATCATGATGGTGGATGATGCCTTCTGTAAGTCATTTTGGTAGAAAGTATTGCATGCAAGGGTGTCAAATCTGTGTCTAGAGTATGTGTCTATTCTAGTGAGAACAAAATATTGCATCTTCCGTAAGGAAAGTCAAGCCCTGTGATCAGTGTGCTACCAGCTGGCTGACTGATCATCCCAGTGAGTGGGGCCAATGAGGGACTCAATGCTGTTCTCTGCTGTTGAAAGACTGGGTGCACAGTAGTGACTGTATCCATGCTGACGATGCTGAGTGGGAGTCTTTGTTGCTGAGCCCATGCATAGTTTCCACCTCTGCCACCATGGAAGCTTTGTTCATGAGCCCACAGCTGGAGAAAGAGGCTGACTGGTATTCATAAAACAGGTCATCCTTTCCTCTTATTATTAAAATAGTCTTCTGAAGTCACGTTTGGTAAGTATTCACTTGGGACATAGGTATCTTCAGGACTTTTCCCGTTCAAAGAACTCGGTATATATACTTCTTTCCTGGATTTCTTTGTCACTAATTTTCCAGTAGTGTTCCTTCCAAATCTGTGACTATCCAGCCACACTATTGCTCCTTGAATGAATTAATATACAATTTCATATCTGGCCATTTCTCCTTTCTATCAGATTAGGCAACCAGATACACTGATTGAAATTCTGCACGCTGGGAGGATTTCCCCTCACCATTCTCCTTTAAGATTATCCCAGAGAGGGGCTGGAGTGCTACAGCTGTCCACTTTGGGGTGGTGCATGCATACGTGCAGAACCACTTGTGAACCAGGCCCAAATCGTCTATTCCTCTGCCAGCCAATTGTAGGGAACTCCCCGTGAGGATGCAGGGGAGAGACAAGGCAGTGTGGCAGAAGAGGGAACAGTGGGCATATAGGCCACTACTTCATGTAATTTACCTATAATTTTAGCGCCCATTTGGGTGCAGTCATGTATGTATCATTTGCATTTGATGATGGAGTGCTGCTGTACATGCCCAACTTTACTTTGTGGGTCAGATAACATCCAGTTCCTGATGGGCAGCTCAGGTTACATGCCATTTTGGTAGCCCATCGTTAGATGTTTAATCTCTATAAGATCTGTTGTTCAGTCACCAAGTTGTGTCCAACTCTTTGCAATCTCATGGACTGCAGCATGCCAGGCCTTCCTGTCCCTCAGCATCTCCCAGAGTTTGCCCAAGTTCAGGTGGATTGAATTGGTGATGCCATCCAGCCATCTCATCCTCTGCCACCCTCTTCTCCTCCTGCCCTCAATCTTTCCCAGCATCAGGGTCTTTTCCAGTGAGTTGGCTGTTTGCATCAGGTGGCCAAAGTATTGGACCTTCATCTATAAGGTCTAGTAGCAGACAAATAATTGTTTCTGAACATGAGAGTAGTTACCTGATTTGGGGTTTTGCTCCAAAATCCTAAGGGTCTGAGCCATAGCTTATGTATAGGAGCCTGCTAGAGGCCCCAGACAGCATCCCTACCTGCTGTGAATACTTTAGCCACCACTGAATCTGCCAGATCTCATGGCCCAAGTGGCAAGGCAGCTGGTACAGCAACCTGGACCTGTTGCAGAGCCCTCTCCTATTCTGGGCCCCACTCAGAACTAGCAATTTTGGGGGTCACTTGGTAATTGGGCCATGGTAACATGCCAAAATGAGGAATATGTTGTTTAACAGAATCCAAAAAGACTCACTAGGCATTTGCCGCTTTTTAGGTTATGTGTGAGGGTGTCAGAGGAAACAACTTCTCCACCTGAGAAGGGATATTTCAACATGCCAATACCACTGACCCCCTAGAAATTTCTCTTGGGTAGAGGTCCCCCCATGGTGTTTCTGGTGTTTCTTAGATTTATTTCCCAAACTCTGTCATGGGAGTGTCTTCTCAGTACCTCTAGAGTAGTTGCTATGTCTTGATCACTAGATCCAATTAGCATAATATAACCAATGAAATGACCAGCATGATAGCTTGTGAAAAGGAAGAGTGATAAAGATTCCTGTAAATTAAATTATGACCTCAGGCCAGAGAACTGATATACCCGCTGATAAAAAAGAGTGGAAGCGTATTGCTGCTCTTGACAGCTGAATGCCAGTTGATTCTGGTGGACCATATTTACAAGGATGGGGAAAAGATTCATTTGCCAGATCAACAGTTGCGTACCAGATATGAAGGGACGTATTAACCTTCCTGGTGGCTTAGATGGTAAAGAAACTGCCTGCCAGTGCAGGAGACCTGGGTTTGATTCCTGGGTCAGGAAGATGCCGGGGGAGGTGGAAATGGCAACCCAATTCAGTATTCTTGCCTGGGAAATCTCCTGGACAGAGGAGCCTGGTGGGCTACAGTCCGTGGGGTCCCAAAAGAATGGTACACAACTTTACAATGGAACAACAACAAAACCTGCTCAAACAGTGAAACCATAGCTGATACAGCCACTATGGTTGGAGTTACTGCCTGATTAAGTTGACGGTTATCCATTGTCAGTTCTTTTGTGTCCATCCATCTTTTACACAGACCAAATAGGGGAGTTGAGTGGCAATATTGTGGGAGTCAACACTCCTGCATCCTTTAAGTCTTTGATGACAGCACGAATCTCTGCAGTTCCTTCAGATATGTGGTATTGCTTTAGGTTTACTAGTTTGCTATGTAGAGAGTTATAGTGGCTTCCATTTGGTCTTTCTCACCCTGGTAACCCTCACTCCACAGATCAGGTAACTAATGTGGGGATTTTGACAGCTGCTGATTATATCTATTCCAACTATTCATCCAAGAAGTTGAGAAATAGGATGGGTTCAAAGACCCACTGAACCACTGTGCAGGTGGACCTGCACGAAAACGGTTGATGACCTTGATACCTTAGCAGTGAATGGTGAATAGTGCCGCGGATTCGTGGTCTCCGAAGGAGAAGATTTAACTCTGGGACCAAAGACAGTTTCAATCCCTCAGAGTTTTGTGTAAATTTTTATTTAAAGTGAAAGTGACAGATAAAGCTTCTGATGTAGACATCAGAAGATGGTAGGAGAGTTCCTGCCTCACTAGTTTAAGCAGAGCCTTACATGCTTCTCAACAGGCTGCGGAGAATAGATAAAAATAATACCTCAAGGTTTTAAGAGTTCCACAAGACCCTTTGCCAACGCATACATCCCGAGACAGCTTCCTACAAGATTAGCCAGGCAGAACTGGTTCTGGGTGATGTCTCTGGGCAAGATACACTGTTGCTGTGTAATCGGGGGTGGGGGTAGGGGTTGGTACAAGTCTTGAGAAACAGGTTCCCGGGCAAGATGTGTTACAATTATAATCATTAACATAGAGCCTAAGAAAAGTATTTCCATAAGACATTGTGCTATGTGATCCTTAGTTCCCAACCTAAAGAAAGGCCAGTACTTGGGCAAAATACATGGTTGTACAAGGCTTAGGGAGAGTTTGAGTGAGAATGTTCACTTCCTCCTTATAGGGCCACAAGATTTAACTCCCTCAATCTGACCTCCATAAGCCCCTAATGTGATTAAAGGGGCACAGTGATGTTTGGGAGGCTCTTGGAATCATTGTCAGTTCAAGGGCAGTTTCCCCTAGTCCTTGGAAGACCTTATTATTTTTTTTTTTTTCCCAGTGCACAGTTTCCCTAGCAGAGGCTTTTGGTGCTTTCCAAAAGGTTGGGTGAAAGTTTAACAGAGTAAATTTTTGGTAGTACCTCAGGATCTTTCTTTAAAGAGACCCAGCCTCGTCCTCATGCAAGTGGTTCTGGGTCTCTTAAGTGCTCAGTTCTGGGAATTGAATAACATACTGTGATGCTCTAATTTTATGATTCAAGTTAGACTTTTATTCATTCATCCAGGAAATTTTTGCTCATGGAGATCAAGGAAGAATTTAGTAGGCTTCCTGATGCTTTTGAACTGTGGTGTTGGAGAAGATCTTGAGAGTCCCTTGGACCGCAAGGAGATCCAACCAGTCCATTCTAAAGGAGATCAGCCCTGGGATTTCTTTGGAAGAAATGATGCTAAAGCTGAGACTCCAGTACTCTGGCCACCTCATGCGAAGAGTTGACTCATTGGAAAAGACTCTGATGCTGGGAGGGACTGGGGGCAGGAGGAGAAGGGGACGGCAGAGGATGAGATGGCTGGATGGCATCACCGACTCCATGGACATGAGTTTGAGTGAATTCTGGGAGTTGGTGATGGACAGGGAGGCTTGGCGTGCTGCGATTCATGGGGTCGCAAGAGTTGGACACGACTGAGCGACTGGACTGAACTGAACTGAACTGTATATGTTACTTCTAGGAACACTGAGCAACTAGTCAATACTCCAGGCCTGCTTGAGTCAGATAATACTGATTGCTGCTTTAACTCTGTTCATTAAGGTAATCAGGTACACCTGCCTTTGGCAGTAGAGTGCCTGCACCTGGCCCCTTCTACACCAGGATCTAATTACTCCCCTTGTATTTAAGTTTCCCAAGTAAGGTTTGGGCTGTAGAGAGAACCTTGGAGCTCTTCAGGGACGTTGGGGCTCCCAGAACAAATTTGTTTCTCACAGTACTGGTGAAAGGTGCATTTTCTTGACCGTCCCAGCAGGGGTGAGTAAAACTTTATTTAGCATGGTACCCTTCATGGAAGCTCTGAGCCCAGTGAAAGGAGTGTATAATTTTTTTAATTTTTTTTTTTACTTTGTGTGTTAGGAACTATGCAAAATGAGCTCTTTTGCTTACAAGGTAGTGGGGCTCCAGTGAAATTTATATGGGGAATTTTAGTACCCTTGTTTGGTGTTTCTAAAAATCTTCATTTTATTCAATGACTGCTGAGGTCTATTGGGTAAATTTGCCTGGTTTGCTTTATTTTTCTTTTAGTTGCTTTATTTCCATTCTCTAATTCTGAACCGGTGTCCCTGCTGAGGAGAATTCCATGCACATGGAGTTTAGAAATGCCATGAGTTTTGTTTCTGAGAGTTTTGAGGCTTTCTGGAGGATCTTTGTGTTTTCTCTAATTCCACTTCTGAATAAAGGAGTGCAGGCTGTTCTGTTTACACCAAGTGTCTCATTAGAGAGGATCCATCACACTTACAACACAAAAACATATATCATTTCTCCCCTGCTTTTTAAACTTTCTCTTTAGGCTTCAGAAATTGAGGGAGAGAAATCTGTTCTTTGAACTAGAATTTCAATTTTTTTTAAGCTAAAAGTTCTCTCAGATTTTATAATATGACTATATTGCTTGCTATTTTTTTCTTTCTTCCCCTATTAGCTTTATTAGCCCTCTAAAGGGACAATTTTTTTTTTAAAGTCCTATAAAGGGAATATTTCCCTGGAGTAGGAAATGGCAACCCACTCCTGTATTCTTGTCTGAGAAATCTCATGGACAGAGAAGCCTAGTGGGTTACATGCCATAGGATTGCAAAGAATTGAACATGACTGAGTGACTGAGCACAAAGGGACTATTAATTATATTTTTATTAAAAAATTAATAGCTAATCTGTTTTGCTGATGGGATTTCCCCATTTTGACTGGTGGTGATTTCTCCATACAGCACTCAGAAGATTTGTTCATAGAAAGAGAAAGATAAATTTCATGTGTTACTGTCTTGAATTTTCAGTGTATGTTTAGTGGTGATTGTGTAATGCCATAAAAATCACCAACACTTTTTTGATTTCAAAGTATTCCTCTTCTAGTTCACAACATATTAAAATGAAAGATAAATAGCTGATTTCCTAAGTAATTATTGCCTATTCCAGCTAAGGAGTATGGTTCCATTTGTCCCAGCTGAACCACATAAGTACCAATGATGAGTAATATCTTTTTACTTGAAATGCTTCTGAAATTATCAGAGCTTTATTCTTGCAAGTCAAAAAAGCAACATTTTGAAAAACTGAGTATGAGAATGTGGAAAAAGGAAAAGAATAGGGGGTAGAGAAATGGAAATTAGAGAAAAATGGTCTACAACAACAAGGAGATGTCAGTTCCTATCACTGTGATGAATGAAATGCATACTGGAGGAAATTTAACTAAGGCATGTTACTGAGTGCTTTTTGTACAGGCTCCTCTGGAGAATGGTGTTGCTAAAGTCTGTGTAGCAGAGTGGAAATGAGCATGGGTTCTCCAACTAGGATGACAGACTAAGTTGCTGCTCCATGAAGTATCAGTTCTGTAAGCTTTGTGTCTGCTTATCCAATTACAACACAAGGATACTGTTAGCACTTGACTCAGAATCATTATGGACAAGAGACAAACTGATATATGTAAAGTGCATTGACGAGTACCTGCTGCTGCTAAGTCACTTCAGTCGTGTCCGACTCTGTGCGACCCCATAGACGGCAGCCCACCAGGCTCCCCCATCCCTGGGATTCTCCAGGCAAGAACACTGGAGTGGGTTGCCATTTCCTGCTCCAATGCATGAGAGTGAAAAGTGAAAGTGAAGTCATATCAGACTTGTAGCGACCCCATGGACTGCAGCCTATGAGGCTCTTCTGTCCATGGGATTTTCCAGGCAAGAGTACTGGAGTGGGTGCCATTGCCTTCTCCGTGACGAGTACCTAGTATGTGGCTACTAATGCAGGAGCTGGGAAGTCTTAGGCAGGTATCCTCTATTGCAAATGAGTCATTACTCTCTGGTTTTATTTCTCTCCTGTTTACTTTAGGAAAATATCTGATGCTCACTAAAATGTACATTCTAGTGTGCATTATAATGCTTAGAGGCATATTACATGGTTTCAGTTGAAACAAGGGAAATCAATTCATCTCTGCAATATACTTCTTGTCTATTTCTAAATATGATAAAGCAGATTACAGTCCTTATATAATTTCATTGCTGCTTTTATTGCTTTGTACTGGGGTTTATTCTATGTTTGTTCTCTTTGTACTTGTTCAGCTTTTAAGATAGGTTTCATTTTATTTGGTTTGTATCAGAGACCACTTTGTAAAGGCTGATCATCATTGCATTCCTAATATTGTTTTGTTTTTGTTTGTACAAACCATTCATTGGTGATTAATAATCTTAACTACCTAATTAGTCCAAAATACATTTTTATGTTCATGGAAAAAGATTATTTCAAACTGATAACCTTTTGAGACATATGTTGCTGCTGCTGCTCATTCTCTTCAGTCATGTCTGAATCTATGAGACCCCATAGATGGAAGCCCACCAGGCTCACCCCATCCCTGGGATTCTCTAGGCAAGAACACTGGAGTGGGTTGCCACTTCCTTCTCCAGTGCATGAAAGTGAAAAGTGAAAGTGAATTTGCTCAGTCGCGTCTGACTCTTAGTGACCCCATGGACTGCAGCCCACCAGGCTCCCCCATCCATTGGGATTCCCAGGCAAGAGTGGGGTGCCATTGCCTTCTCCAGAGACATGTTAACTTCTTTTTATTAACTTGTGATAATATACATGTTACAGATTATGTAGAATTGAAGACAACTTTTGCTAATTTGTGGATGTTTTGATATAGTTTATTTCATCATATTAATGGAAATAAAAGTTTGAAATTAGTTTGTATTAAAGTAGTGCTTTTCAAACTTACCTTTAAAATATAATACTTTAAAAGAAACAACAAAAATATTTTTACTTTTGAGTTCATCTGGATATCTTGAGGTTTGAGTTATAGAATAGTAATTCATGCCCTGTGCAATAATGACATTAAGCCTGAGGCCTCCCTCCTAAAAAATGCATAAAGTATTTGGCCATAACTTATATTCTGCTAAGTCTTACTGCTTTGTTTCTGCATATTTTTTACTATAGACTTCCAATCACCAGAAATATTAGAGACTCCAAGGAAACTTTCTTCTTTGACAGTATCCCTACTTGACATTATCCCTATTCAATGTATTGAATCTACATTGGCATGTTTAAATATGATCCACAAGGAAATTTAGATACCGTGGACAGGGAAAGAAAGAATGGCTTTAGCAAACAGAATATTTTGTCATAAATAGCCCTCTCTTAGTCCAGACAGTGGTAGCAGTAGTTAATGAGAAGTGAATTTAGTGAGAAAAGGAAGATGAAAGTAGCCATTCTAATCAAATTCTGTCGTAATTTCTCAGGTGTCTGGAATTTATGGCACAACATTCAGCAAATCTCCAGTGATACATTTCCGTAACAGGAGTTGTAAATCCATTGGCAGTTTCATTAATCAGACAAAGAGCTGTGCAGTTATTGAAATAACTCCTCAAATAATTGCCAACTTGCCATGCAGTGACATTACTCCTAAGAGAAGTGCTTCAACAGTTGATGATCGAGCCCTGGTAAATTAGCATTTCTGGCACTGAGACATCATTGTTGGGCATACCATGGTTCTGAGGAAGTAATTCCTGGCATTGTTTCCCTTCATAGGCAAGATTTAAGGAGTACTGATGATCAATAATTTCCTTATTTTATGCATGAGAAGTGTGCAGGCTGTGCACTCATCCCTCTTTATACTGTGGTTAACCACTAAGCTATTAAAAAATTCAAGTGCTGCCAATTTAATTGCTTTAATATTTGTTGAGTGACTTTTTAAGCATTGTAAACTCAAGGCTGCTAAGCAGTCTTATTTTATATAAGACATGACTCCCTCCTCCCAGGTAGATCCTATATTACCCTTCTTGGTATGTTACGGATGTTCAGTTGCTAAGATGTTTCCAAGTCTTTGTGACCCCGTGGACTGCAGCACACCAGGCAGAATGATATGATACAGTGGAGTAGATGCCGTCACAGAGGTTCTACCAACAGAAGGGTAAATATTAAGTATCTAAATGGGAAGAAGATTGGAATGGGAGTACAGTTATGTGTTCTTCCTCAAGCTTTTTGATACTCTGTACCTTGATTTTGCACTTAAAAACAAATTGATAATTCCCTTCTATAAGATGAGTTCCTAACTTAAATTTCAAAAGGTTGGAAATAGAATTGTGTGTGGGAGGAAAAAAACCCAAAAACATAAATATTAAATTAATGGTATTTTATGTCTTGGAAAACTACAAAGATAGAATTTCAATATGTTTCTAGTAGACAAAAATAGACATGTGTCATAGTCATATTTATATGATATAAAAATACTTTTCTGCAGTTATTCCTTTTGTTTTTAATTAAATATTTTTTAAAAATTTGCTAATTTATTTGCTGGCTCCTGGTCTTAGTTGCGGCATGTGGGATCTAATACCCTGGCATTGGTTGAATCTGGATCCCCTACATTGGGAACTTGGTGTCTTAGATACTGGACTGCCAGCAAAGTCCCTACATTATTCCTTTTAAGTATCTCGTGTGTTTTCTTTTAGCTCTAGATTTAAATTTGCAAAGGAACACAATTACCCTCAGTGAACTAAAGACATAATAAGGAATACAGTGGCCAATGTTAAATGTTTTATAAAATTTAACCTTTTTACCTACTCTATTTGATCCATTCCTTAAGATTCACATTTTCGTTTTATTGCAACTTGTGTCCGACTCTTTGCAATCCCACGGACTGCAGCACATCAGGGTTCCCTGTCCTTCACTATTTACTGGAGTTTGCTAAAAGTCCTGTTCATTGAGTGGATGATGCCATCCAACCATCTCATCCTCTGTCATCCCCTTCTCTTCCTGCTTTCAATCTTTCCTGGGATCAGGGTCTTTTCCAATGAGTCAGTTCTTCACATTAGGTGGTCAAAGTATTGGAGCTTCAGCTTCAGGATCAGTCCTACCAATGAATATTCAGAGTTGATTTCCTTTAGGACTGACTGATTTGATCTCCTTGTACAGAGGAATCTCAAGATTCTTTTTCAGCACCATAGTTTGAAGGCATCAATTCTTCGGTGCTTAGGCTTTTTTATGGTCTAACTCTCACAGCTGTACCTGACTACCGGAAAAACCATAGCTTTGACTATACAGACCGTTGTTGGCAAATTGATGTCTCTACTTTTTAACATGTTGTCTAGGTTGGTCATAGCTTTTCTTCAAAGGAGGAAGCATCTTTTAATTTCACGGCTGCAGTCACCATCTGCGGTGATTTGGGAGCCCAAGAAAGTGAAATCTGTCCCTGTTTCCTTTATTTTCCCATCTATTTACCATGATGTGATGGTACCAGATACCATAATCTTCATTTTTGAATGTTGAGTTTTAAGCCAGCTTTTTCACTCTCCTCATTCACCTTCATCAAGAGGCTTTTTAGTTCCTCTTCACTTTCTACCATAAAGGTAGTGTCATCTGTATATCTGAGGTTATCGATCTGTATTCCAGCAATCTTGATTCCAGCTTGTGCATCATCCAGCCTGGCATTTCACATGATGTACTGTGCATAAAAATTAAATAAGCAAAGTGACCATATACAGCTTTGACATACACCTTTCCCAATATTGAACCAGTGTTCAATGTTCCATGTCCAGTTCTAACTCTTGTCTCTTAAGCTGCATACAGGTTTCTCAGGAGGCATGTAAGGTGGTCTGGTATCCCCATCGCTTTGAGAATTTTCCACAGTTTGTTGTGATCCACACAGTCAAAGGCTTTGTTGTAGTCAGTGAAGCAGAGGTAGATGTTTTTCTGAAATTCTCTTGCTTTTTCAATGATGCAACAAATGTTGGCAATTTGACCTACTTGTCTCCTTGTTCTACAGAAATTAATATAGTCTTTTGATTATGCATTAGTTCTGATGTATCAAATTGCTTTCTATAAATACCTATGAAGTTTTCATCTGTTTTTGTATATACAAAATAGTAAGGTGAAGCATCCATGATATAGTTATTCTCCAATTTGAATTTTGCTTTTGAATATATCTTATTAAGTGTAAGCTGATGCAGTAAAACTTTATATAAAAATTCTGAATTTAAGAGCTGAATACTTGAAAATAAGAAGTTATACCAAAATATGGTGGACTATTGTAACAGAATATGTTCTTCTTCAAGAACACTACTCAAATGGTCAGTGTTCACATTCACTTTATAATAGACTTTATCAATTACGTATTTATTGTCATGATTAACTGTTGTACTAAAATGCTTATATGCCTGGGCAGTGTTCACTTCACCATTATGTTTAGTGACTATAGCAATGCCTGGCATATTGTATTACTGTGTAATTTGAGGAATTATGTCAAAATTATGTAAAATCAAGTATAAGTAGCTTTGTCAATTAAATGCGATTTTGTTGAGTATAAAAATAATTATATCCTCTTATTTGTGTATATGTGAAAACCTGAAATATTATTTTGCTAAATTCCTTAGTTCACCATTTGTTGCATTGGTAATAGAGAAATATAATCTTTGTTAACAAATAGGCTGAGTTTTTTTTCAAAGTTTGACAGTGAGTGAAGTAAATTAGAAATGAGATGTGAACTGTTTCTTGGTAAATCACTTCACTAAGATGTTGATAATGACTTTACTTTTCCCATCACTGTCAAACTCTGACAAAGGTGAACTTTTAAAAGAAAAACAGATTCCTTAAACACAATTATCTTTATACTTGATTGAGACCAGGATATTGAGAGCACTAGGGATTCTTAAGAGAAGGCAATGGCACCCCACTCCAGTACTCTTGCTTAGAGAATCCCATGGATGGAGGAGCCTGGTAGGCTGCAGTCCATGGGGTCGCTAAGCGTCAGACATGACTGAGTGACTTCACTTTCACTTTTCACTTTCATGCATTGGAGAAGGAAATGGCAACCCACTCCAGTGTTCTTGCCTGGAGAATCCTAGGGACGGGGTAGCCTGGTGGGGTAGCACAGAGTTGGACATGACTGAAGGGACTTAGCAGCAGCAGCAGCAGCAGGGATTCTTATTGTTTTCTGTAAATTCCACATAAAAATGACTGCTCCCCATATTTGATGTCTATACTTTTTGCTTACAGTGACTAATTTTGTGATAAATTTTAAATAACAAAGCATTGTGAATTCTAAGGTTTTTTTGTCCCCCCAAAATTTGCTTAGAGATAGTCTTCATCATGGAGAAGGAAATGGCAACCCACTCCAGTGTTCTTGCCTGGAGAATCCCACGGACGGGAGAGCCTGGTGGGCTGCCGTCTCTGGGGTCGCACAGAGTCGGACACGACTGAAGTAACTTAGCAGCAGTCTTCATCAACTCTTCCTTTGGGCTGAAAGCTGGCAAATAAGAGAGAGAGAAAAAAATATATAAGATAGTATCATGATTGTAAAAAGATACCTGTGTTGAAACCTAATCCACCATAGAATTCTAAAGAAATGGTTTACGTACCAGTTATTTTAAGCAATTCCTTGATCAGACAGATATAACATAAATTGCTTGAATTTTGGGGGAAAGGGTGTCAGGAAGATATGCCCCTTCTCATTTTAGAAAGAGAAAGCAATGGTTTTGCTTATTTCTTACCTGAATTAAAATCATGATTTGTTGATGAATGAATATATTATTTTCTTTTATTAAAAGTAGATCTTAACAGAAAGTGTAAAAGAGCCTAATTACAGTACTGAGGAAAAGCCTGCTCTGGGTACTCTTCAACATACTTTATTCCGTGGAATTACCTCACCAATCATACCTCACCAAATACTGTGTCGCTTTTTGCTTACATGAACAGATTCAACAGTCTTTGTTGCAAACACAGGCACAGGCCAGCTTTCTATTGCTTCCTCCATGCTTTTTATGAAGGTTCCTCTCATCTAAGTGTTTTCCTAGACTTTGGGCTTTAAAAACATAAAGCTCCCTACTGCAAAACTGACATTTTGAGTAACTTCACGGATTAATCATTCAAGTTTAGCTCATCTCAAGGATTCATGTCTTGAAACAATTATAAACTTATAATTCTTTCCAAGAGGACAGTAATCCTCCTTAGGATAAAATGATTATGAACATGCCACTTTTAATAGCCCATGGTAAAAAATAGGCTGTTAATAGGATGTTAAGTCTGACTTTGTTTGGATTTGTTTGTGTCTAAATGAAAGCAAAATATTCTTGCAGTTTGAGGTTAATGTATGTATCTTCATTAAATTTTGTATGATTTGCTTCAGCACCAAAATATGCATTCTATTTCGAAGAAAGTGGATTTTTAATTCAGTGCCTTTTTTTATACCACTGAAAGTAAAGACTAGAACCATCCTTTTGCTATGCTTTTATTTTATAATGCTATCCCCCCTTGACTTGTGTGAAAAAGGTAGCAGATGCTTTGGGTTTTTGGAGCACACCTGGTTTTTATGCAAAGAAAATGTATAATTTGGACTATCAAGTGAGTAATTAATGTCAAATTAATTCAAGATGCATTATAAAAAAATCACGTGTGAGATTTCTTGCTTTCTCTAGGAACTGCTGATATAAGCATCTTTATTTTGAGTTTTCCTCCACTTCTCACTAGAAAATTCCACTCAAAGGTAAAACACTTGTGCTAATTTTTCCCAGAAAAAATACATTTGCTGGGTTTTTTGTTTGTTTTTTAAGAATATGTTCACTCTTGTACAATGCAGGTTTTTGTGATGTACTTTGAACTGACATAGCACTTTCCAGAAGATGGCTATTTCCTGGGATATCACCCCAGAGATTTAGAAAAATGCCTGTGTCAGAGATCTGCCCATATTTGGACTATTAATGGCAGTCTCAAGATATATGCAGAAGGATTTATCTTGTCATGTGCTTGGCTATTTAGAATCCCAAATCTTGAAGTGATGTCTGTATTTAACCCTTGCCTTTCAAGGAATGGGTGGGCTGGTTCTCTGCAGTTAAGCTGCAGAGAAATTTTGCTTTGTATGTCTACAGACAAATGAGTTTTTTTATTTTTTTCTTCAGATAAATTACATTAATCCTAACTGCTGCTCCACCCCCATGCTTTTATTTCCCTCTACCTAGGGAGATATGAAAAGAGTCAAAATTTCTTTCAAAGTATTTGAGGAGAATGGGGACAAATGATAGGAGTTTAGCATGAAATTCTGTGGATTTAATGTCAACATATAAAAATAAATATTAAAATCTACCTGAAAGTGGGAGTGGGAGAACTTCAGTGTATTTTAAACTTATAAATAAGTTTACTTATAAACTTATAAACTTTGTTTGCAAGTAAACTTATAAACATTGTAAAAATAATCCTATGTCAGCTTCTAGAAAACTGATGTAATTTGCAGATATTTAGTTAATAACAATTTTTGAAATAGTACTATACATGCATGGGCTTCCCAGATGACTCAGCAATAAAGAATTCACCTGCAATTCAGAAGATACAGGAGACACAGGTTCGATCCCTGGGTCAGGAAAATCCCTTGGAAGAGAAAATGGCAACCCACTCCAGTGTGCTTGCCAGGAAATTCCCATGGACAGAGGAGCCTGCTGGGCTGCAGTCCACGGAGTTGCAGAGTTGGACATGACTGAGTGACTGAACATGTGTGCATTATATATACATACAATGTGTGTATGAACATAAACCAGCCCTGATATTGGTAGGCCCATCACATTGCACTCCTTAGTGAGTACCTTTCATAGCCACTGAAGCAAATCAGCTATTTTTTTCTCAATGTCTTTCATGCCTGATTCTCTCTAAAATGTAATAAATCAGGAGCTCTGCATTACAATCCATCCCCAAAGCTAATGATCCTTCCCTTTTCACTTGAGGCTACATTATCCCATCAAATAACCATTTGTAGCTATAGTTTTAATTCCAGTTCAGTTAGAATGTCCGTGGGCTGGAGAAGGAAAGATACTTCAAAAAAAATTTTTTTTTTCATCTACAACAGTTTTGGCAGACTCTGCATGTCTCTCCCTTCCATGTTTCCCAATAAAATGGTGAACTGCTACAGAGGTTCACCTCCATCACCATATAAAATGTTTTCAGATCTTTCCATTTTAAATATCTAGTCACTGTGGGATAACATCTGTCCTATTTCCATAGGAAGGAGTTTGGCTGTAAGTATTTCACTCTCTCCCTGTGCTCTGAGGTCAAATATCAGGTCAGGCTTTAAGAAAACAAGTGCCAGTGGCTGTCTGGACCCCGACCCACAGATTCTGAGAGAAGATGGACCTCTGCTTATGGAGTGGGATGAAAACGGGACTTTCAAAGCAAGATCAGCCTTCATCCATGGAGACTGAGATTGCTGTTTCTTATTGCTGGGTTACCCTCTTAGATAAGCACACCTTCAAAGGCTATTATTTTTTTAACACCCACACTGATGTCAGTGCCTAAGAAGAATTATCTCCAATATTTCAACAAAGCTTTAACTTTATCCTTTAAAAAATAGGTTTTTGAGCAGCGTTTTGACAATTTAATTTCAGTAACCACATTACCAAAACCCACTCTAAATGGTAATAGTTCTCTCTTGGGATCTCAGAGAGATTGTTCAGTTCAATTCACTCCCTCAGTTGTGTCTGACTCTTTGTGACCCCATGGAATGCAGCACGCCAGGCTTCCCTGTCCATCACCAATTCCCAGAGCCTACTCAAATTCACATCCATTGCTTTGGTGATGCCATCCAACCATCTCATCCCCTGTCATCCCCTTCTCCCACCTTCAATCTTTCCCAACATCAGTGTCCTTTCCAATGCATCAGTTCTTCACATCAGGTGGCCAAAGTATTGGTGTTTCACCTTCAGCATCAGTCCTTCCAATGAATATTCAGGACTGATTTCCTTTAGGATTGGCAGTTTGGATCTCCTTGCAGTCCAAAGGACTGTCAGGCGTCTTCTCCAACACCACAGTTCAAAAGCATCAATTCTTTACTGCTCAGCTTTCTTCACAGTCCAACTCTCACATCCATACATGACCACTGGAAAAACCATAGCTATGACTAGATGGACCTTTGTTGACAAAGTGATGTCTCTGCTTTTTAATATGCTGTCTAGGTTGGTCATAGCTTTTCTTCGAAGGAGCAAGTGTCTTAATTGTAATTTGATTAAATCCCTTTCATGACTCCTCATCTTTTGGTGATATAAACTGAGGTATTTAGTTAAAGTTTCAGTTCAGTTCAGTCACTCAGTCATGTCCAACTTTTTGTGACCCCATGAATTGCAGCATGCCAGGCCTCCATGTCCATCACCAACTCCTGGAGTTCACTGAGACTCACGTCCATCGAGTCAGTGATGCCATCCAGCCATCTCATCCTCTGTCGTCCCCTTCAGCTCCTGCCCCCAATCTCTTCCAGCATCAGAGTCTTTTCCAATGAGTCAACTCTTCGCATGAGGTGGCCAAAGTACTGGAGTTTCAGCGTTAGCATTATCCTTCCAAAGAAATCCCATGGCTGATCTCCTTCAGAATGGACCGGTTGGATCTCCTTGCAGTCCAAGGGACTCTCAAGAGTCTTCTCCAACACCACAGTTCAAAAGCATCAATTCTTTGGTGCTCAGCCTTCTTCACAGTCCAACTCTCACATCCATACATGACCACTGGGCCTTGACTAGATGGACCTTAGTTGGCAAAGTGATGTC
Organism: Tragelaphus eurycerus; assembly: GCA_935064755.1. Taxonomy (NCBI): domain Eukaryota; kingdom Metazoa; phylum Chordata; class Mammalia; order Artiodactyla; family Bovidae; genus Tragelaphus; species Tragelaphus eurycerus. The sequence goes on from CAKXYN010000015.1 coordinate 4,948,211, forward strand.
TCTGCTTTTGAATATGCTATCTAGGTTGGTGATAACTTTCCTTCCAATGAGTAAGCGTCTTTTAATTTCATGGCTACAGTCACCATCTGCATTGATTTTGGAGCCCCCCAAAATAAAGTCTGACACTGTTTCCACTGTTTCACCATCTATTTTCCATGAAGTGATGGGACCAGGTGCCATGATCTTCATTTTCTGAATGTTGAGCTTTAAGCCAACTTTTCACTCTCCACTTTCACTTTCATCAAGAGGCTTTTTAGTTCCTCTTCACTTTCAGCCATAAGGGTGATGTCATCTGCATATCTGAGGTTATTGATATTTCTCCTGGCAATCTTGATCCCAGCTTGTGCTTCTTCCAGTCCAGCGTTTCTCATGATGTACTCTGCATAGAAGTTAAATAAGCAGGGTGACAATATACAGCCTTGACGTACTCCTTTTCCTATTTGGAACCAGTCTATTGTTCCATGACCAGTTCTAACTGTTGCTTCCTGACCTGTATACAGATTTCTCAAAAGGCAGGTCAGGTGGTCTGGTATTCCTATCTCTTTCAGAATTTTCCACATTTTATTGTGATCCACACAGTCAAAGGCTTTGGCATAGTCAAGAAAGCAGAAATAGATGTTTTTCTGGAACTCTCTTGCTTTTTCCATGATCCAGCAGATGTTGGCAATTTGATCTCTTGTTCCTCTGGCTTTTCTAAAACCAGCTTGAACATCTGGAAGTTTACAGTGCACGTATTGCTGAAGCCTAACTTGGAGAATTTTGAGAATTACTTTACTAGCGTGTGAGATGAGTGCAACTGTGCAGTACCACTAGACCATTCAGGTATGACCTAAATCAAATCTCTTATGATTATACAGTGTAAGTGAGAAATAGATAAGGGCCTAGATCTGATAGAGTGCCTGATGAACTATGGAATGAGATTCGTGACATTGTTCAGGAGACAGGGATCAAGATCATCCCCATGGAAAAGAAATGCAAAAAAGCAAAATGGCTGTCCGGGGAGGCCTTGCAAATAGCTGTGAAAAGAAGAGAAGTAAAAAGCAAATGCTCAAAGTACTGAACAATTGCACTCATCTCACACGCTAGTAAAGTAATGCTCAAAATTCTCCAAGCCAGGCTTCAGCAATATGTGAACCGTGAACTTCCTGATGTTCAAGCTGGTTTTAGAAAAGGCAGAGGAACCAGAGATCAAATTGCCAACATCCGCTGGATCATGGAAAAAGCAAGAGAGTTCCAGAAAAACATCTATTTCTGCTTTATTGACTATGCCAAGGCCTTTGACTGTGTAGATCACAATAAACTGTGGAAAATTCTGAGAGAGATGGGAATACCAGACCACCTGATCTGCCTCTTAAGAAATCTGTATGCAGGTCAGGAAGCAACAGTTAGAACTGGTCATGGAACAACAGACTGGTTCCAAATAGGAAAAGGAGTACGTCAAGGCTGCATATTGTCACCATGTTTATTTAACTTATTATGCAGAGTACATCATGAGAAATGCTGGACTGGAAGAAGCACAAGCTGGGATCAAGATTGCTGGGAGAAATATCAATAACCTCAGATATGCAGATGACACCACCCTTATGGCAGAAAGTGAAGAGGGGCTAAAAAGCCTCTTGATGAAAGTGAAAATGGAGAGTGAAAAGGAGGGCTTAAAGCTCAACATTCAGAAAATGAAGATTATGGCATCTGGTCCCATCACTACATGGGAAATAGATGGGGAAACAGTGGAAACAGTGTCAGACTTTGTTTTTCTGGGCTCCAAAATCACTGCAGATGGTGACTGCAGCCATGAAATTAAAAGACGCTTACTCCTTGGAAGGAAAGTTATGACCAACCTAGATAGCATATTCAAAAGCAGAGATATTACTTTGCCAACAAAGGTTCACCTAGTCAAGGCTATGGTTTTTCCTGTGGTCATGTATGGATGTGAGAGCTGGACTGTGAAGAAGGCTGAGCACGGAAGAATTGATGCTTTTGAACTGTGGTGTTGGAGAAGACTCTTGAGAGTCCCTTGGACTGCAAGAAGATCCAACCAGTCCATTCTGAAGGAGATCAATCCTGGAATTTTTTGGAAGGAATGATGCTAAAGCTGAAACTCCAGTATTTTGGCCACCTCATGCGAAGAGTTGACTCATTGGAGAAGACTCTGATGCTGGGAGGGATTGAGGGCAGGAGGAGAAGGGGTCGACAGAGGATGAGATGGCTGGATGGCATCACTGACTTGATGGGTGTGAGTCTGGGGACCTCCGGGAGCTGGTGATGGACAGGGAGGCCTGGTGTGCTGCAGTTCATGGGGTCGCAAAGAGTCGGACACGACTGAGCGACTGATCTGATCTGATCTGATACTCCCCATATTCAATTCCTTACTTTTATCAGAGGCAACTTTTATATAAAGAGATACATGCAACATGCACATGTGCACACACATACCATATTGTTTGTATCATATTGCCTCTTGTTTTGTTTGCTTAATAATTTAATTCTATTATTCTATCTATATATAAATAATAATTCTGTTATTTATATATAGATCTCATTCATGTGTCTATGTATTTATGTTAAATATATTTATGCTATAAAATATATGTTTATATATATTTATGTTAAATAAATATATTATAGTTTATTATATGGAGAAGGCAATGGCAACCCACTCCAGTACTCTTGCCTGGAAAATCCCATGGACAGAGGAGCTTGGTAGGCTGCAGTCCATGGGGTCGCTAGTAGTCAGACACGACTGAGCGACTTCACTTTCACTTTTCACTTTCATGCATTGGAGAAGGAAATGGCAACCTACTCCTGTGTTCTTGCCTCAATTCCAGAAAAATAAATAACCCAATCAAAAAATGGGCCAAAGATCTAAATAGACATTTCTCCAAAGAAGACATACAGATGGCTAACAAACACATGAAACGATGTTCAACATCACTCATTATCAGAGAAATCAAAAGCACTATGAGGTACCATTTCACGCCAGTCAGAATGGCTGCGATTCAAAAGTCTACAAGCAATAAATGCTGGAAAGGGTGTGGAGAAAAGGGAACCCTCTCACACTGTTGGTGGGAATGCAAACTAGTATAGCCACTATGGAAAACAATGTGGAGATTCCTTAAAAAACTGGGAATAGAACTGCCTTATGATCCAGCAATCCCACTGCTGGGCATACACACTGAGGAAACCAGAATTGAGACACGTGTACCCCAATGTTCATCACAGCACTGTTTATAATAGCCAGGACATGGAAGCAACCTAGATGTCCATCAGCAGATGAATGGATAAGATAGCTGTGGTACATATACACAATGGAGTATTATTCAGCCATTAAAAAGAATACATTTGAATCAATTCTAATGAGTGAAGTAAGCCAGAAAGAAAAACACCGATACAGTATACTGCTGCTGCTGCTGCTGCTGCTAAGTCGCCTCAGTCGTGTCCGACTCTGTGCGACCCCATAGACGGCAGCCCACCAGGCTCCCCCGTCCCTGGGATTCTCTAGGCAAGAACACTGGAGTGGGTTGCCATTTCCTTCTCCAGTGCATGAAAGTGAAAAGTGAAAGTGAAGTCGCTCAGTCATGTCTGACTCTGAGCGACCCCATGGACTGCAGCCTACCAGGCTCCTCCATCCATGGGATTTTCCAGGCAAAAGTACTGGGGTGGGGTGCCATTGCCTTCCCCATACAGTATACTAATGCATATATATGGAATTTAGAAAGATGGTAATAATAACCCTGTATGCAAGACAGCAATAGAGACACAAATGTATAGAACAGTCTTTTGGACTCTGTGAGAGAGGGAGGCAGGGATGATTTGGGAGAATAGCATTGAAACATGTATAATATCATATGAGAAACAAATCGTCAGTCCAGGTTCGATGCAGGATGCAGGATGCTTGGGGCTGATACACTGGGATGACCCAGAGGGACGGTATAGGGAGGGAGGTGGGAGAGGGGTTCAAGATGGGGAACACGTGTACACCCGTGGGGGATGGATGTTGATGTATGGCAAGACCAGTACAATATTGTAAAGTAATTAGCCTCTAATTAAATAATTTTAAATTATAAAAATAAGAAAATTATCTTTCTAGCTCTAAAATGATTATTTCTCTATATCAACATTCTAGTTCATTAATTATGTCTTCAGTAAGACAGTCTGTGGTTTAAGATTTTCATTGTGTCATTTAATTTTAGAAGTTTATTATATCTTATAAAGCAGTCTTCCTTTACTATATATTTTAATTTTTTCTCTCTAATCATGGCAAATATTAACCATTGCAAAAAACTTTTTGATGTCTCTTGATATTAGCATGTATTTTCTTTGCTAGTTTCTTATTTGAAAATTAAGCTAAATTATTTATCACATTGTTAAGCCATGCTTTGTGGTAAAACTTCCCTAATTTGGTATGATGTAGTATTCTTTGAACATATTTTAAATCCAATTTGATAGTATTTATTTAAGAGTTTTGTGTCTTTATGTGGGACATTGTGGTCTGTGAGATTTTTTTTTTCAATTGTAATAATTTTCTGGCTTTGGTATTAGTGTAATAGTGGCAGCATAAAATGAGTTGTGAAGTTTTTTCTTCCCTCGTATTCTCTGGAAGGGCTTATGCAAAACTGACATTATGTTTTCTTTATCCTCTCGGTCAGTTTGGAGTTTGCTTCATGGAAAGATTTTTAACTATGAAAAGAATTTTTTAAGTACCTATGATCTTACAAATATTATGAAGTTCTTTATGATTAAGATTTAGTATATCATGTGTTAAAAGAATATCATTTAACTTGTAAAAATAATTGCTATAATATTTCCTTAATATTCTGTTTCATTAGTGATATTTTTCCTATACGTTGAGCCTCTTTTCTGTTTTTCTCATCATTTTAGTAAAGTACTTTGAAATATCAAAAGCAGAGATTTTTTTTAAAAAATTACCTCTTATTGTATCTTTAAAATATTTATTTTAGTTGAAGTATATTGTTTGTCTTGTTGTGTTAGTTTCTGCTGTAGAAAAACATGAAACAACTAGAGGTATACATATATCCGCTTTTCATGAGCCTCCCTCCCACCCCACCCCTGGACATCATCACAGAGTCCCAGGCTGAGTGGTGCTGTTTAGCAGCTTCAGTAGCTATCTATTTCACACATGGCAGTATGTATATGTCAGTGCTACTCTCTTAACCTGCCCCACCTTCTCCTTCCTGTACTGTGTCCACAAGTCCATTCTCTACATCTGTGTTTCTATTCCTGCCCTGAAGATAGATTCATAAGTACCATTTTTCTAGATTCCATATATATGTGTTAATATATACTTGTTTTTTCTCTTTTTGACTTACTTTTTATGGCCTACTCTAGGTTCACTTAAATCATAACAATGACAGTTTCATTCATTTCTATAGCTGAGTAATATTCTATTGTATATATGTACCAACACTTCTTTATCCATTCATTTGTTGATGGACATTTAGGTTGCTCCCATGTACTGGCTATTATAAATATTGCTGCAATGAACATGTGTATTTTTGAATTATGTTTTTCTTTGGGTATATGCCCAGTAGCCGGACTGCTGGGTCATAGGTTGGTTTTAATTTTAGTTTCTTAAGGAATCTCCATACTATTCTCCATAGTGGCTATATCAATTTACATTCCCAACAGAGTAAGAGAGTTCCCTTTGCTACACATCCTCTCCAGCATTTATTGTTTTTAGCTTTTTTTGATGACGACCATTCTAATCGGTATGAAGTGATACCTCGTTGTAGTTTTGATTTACGTATCTCCAATAATGAGCAAAATTGAACATCTTTTCACATGTTTGTTGGAAATCTGTATATCTTATTTGGGGAAATGTCTGTTTAGTTCTTCATCCAATTTTTTGATTGGGTTGATTTTGTGGTATTGAAGTGCATGAGCCCCTTGTATATTTTGAAGATTAATCCTTTGTCACTTGCTTTGTTTGCAATTATTTTTTGTCATTCTGGTGGTTGTCTTTTCATCTTGTTTATAGTTTCCTTTGCTGTGCAAAGGATTTTATGTTTAATTAGGTCCCATTTCTTTATTTTATTTTTTCTATTTCCATTACCTTAGGAAGAGGAGCAGAGGATCTTGCTGTGATTTATGTCACAGACTGTTCTGCCTATGTTTTCCTCTAAGACTTTTATAGGGTCTGGCCTTACATTTAGGTATTTAATCCATTCTGAGTTTATTATTGTATATGGTATTAGGAAGTATTTTAATTTCATTCTTTAACATGTAGCTGTCCACTTTTCCCAGCACTGCTTATTGAAAATGCTCTATTTTCGCCATTGTATATTTTTGACTCCTTTGTCAAAGATAGGGCTTCCCTAATAGCTTAGTTGGTAAAGAATCTACCTGCAATGCAGAAGGCCCTAGTTGATTTCCTGAGATGGGAAGATATGCTGGAGAAGGCATAGGCTACCCATTCCAGGATTCTTGGGTTTCCCTGTGGCTCAGCTGGTAAAGAATCTGTCTACAATGCGGGAGACCTGCGTCTGATCCCTGGGTTGGGAAGATACCCTGGAAAAGGGAAAGGCTACCCACTCTGGTATTCTGGTTTAGAGAATACCATGGGCTGTGTAGTCTATGGGGTCACAAAGAGTCAGACATGACTGACTTTCACTTTTAGATAAGGTAACCATAGGTGTGTGGGTTTATCTCTGAGCTTTCTAGCTTGTTCCACTGATCTATATTTCTATTTTTCTGCCAGTACCATACTGTCTTGATTACTATAGCTTTGTAGTGTAGTCTGATGTTTGAGAGCCCATTTCCCCCAGCTCTGTTTTTTTCTTTTTCAAGGTTGCTTGGGATTTTTGTATTTATTATCACTATTTATCACTATTATCACTATTTTCCATTTCATTAACTGCTACTTTTATTCTTATTTCTCATGTACTGCTTGGGGCTTCTCTGGTGGCTTAGACAGTAAAGAATTGGCCTGCAACACAGGAGACCAGGGTTTGATCCCTGGGTCAGGGAAGATCCCCTGGAGAAGGGAATGGCTACTGTCTCCAATATTCTTGCCTGTAATTGCCATGAATTGAGGAGCCTGGTGGGATACAGTCCATAGGGTTGGGTATGACTGAGTGACTAAGTATACATACTGCTTGCTGCTGCTACTGCTAAGTCTCTTCAGTCGTGTCCGATTCTGTGAGACCCCATAGACGGCAGCCCACCAGGCTCCATGATCCCTGGGATTCTCCAGGCAAGAACACTGGAGAGGGTTGCCATTTCCTTCTCCAGTGTGTGAAAGTGAAAAGTGAAAGTGAAGTTGCTCAGTCTTGTCGGACTCTTTGCGACCCCATGGACTGCAGCCTGCCAGGCTCCTCTGTCCATGGGATTTTCCAGGAAAGAGCACTGGATTGGGGTGCCACTGCTTACTTTAGGTTTAATTTGTTTTAAGAATTTTGGATCATTAAATCATTGAACTATATAAATACCTGAGTATTTCAATAAGAATCATACACCTACTAATGAAATCCATTCTTAACGGAAAAAAAAAATCCCATGAATAAAACTCCAGAGCCTCATAGATAGACATCAAATAAGCACATGAAAAGAGGATCAGCACCATTAATTATTAGATAAATGCAAATTAAAACCACAATAAGAATCTGCTAAATACTTAATGGTATAGATAAAAGGTTGACTATTCAAATTGCTGGAGAACATGAGGAGCAAGTGAAACTTTCATGTACTGTTGGTTTGTATGTGAAAAAGTGGTACAACCACCTTGAAAAATATTTTGACAATTCTTACAAAGTTAAGAATTTAGTTACTGTATGACACAGACATTTTACTCCTAGATATTTACCCAAGATAAAAATGTTATGTGCAAAGATATACACAAAGATAAATGTAATACCCATAAGTTGGAGAAAATCCAAATGTCTAACATCAGGTGAATGGGCAAATAAACTGTAGTATATTTATAGTACCTAAACAATGGAATACCATTCAACATTTAAAAGTAATAGAGAATTGACAGTAGCATGTATCTGGGCTTCGCTGGTGGCTCAGATAGTAAAGATTCCTCCTGTAATGTGGGAAACCTGGATTCGATCCCTGGGTTTAGAAGATTCCCTGGAAAAGGGAACAGCTACTCACTCCAGTATTCTAACCTGGAGGATTACATGGATGGGGAGCCTGGCCAGTCCAAGTCCATGGGTTTGCAAAGAGTCAGACATGACTGAGCAACTTTCACTAACTAAACTAACATGAATCTGAAAATATATTTTTTGAGTGAGTGAATGCAGATGAGAGAATGTTATTATCAATATTACATGATTCCATGTATATAAAACTCTGAAAAAAAAGCAACCTATGATGAGAGGGAGCTCATCAGTTGTTGCCTGGATATGAAAAGAAGAACTGAGATTTGGGAACGGATTACCAAGGAGTATAAAGAAACTCCTGTGGGTCATGTAGAAGCCCATTATTTTGTTTTCACTATTTTTTTTTGTATACATATTGTAAAAGTTATCAAATTGTATTATTTAAATAAATATGCTTTTAATTTTGTGCCAATTTTACCTCAAGAAAACTTTAAAGGAAAAAAGCACTAGATTCAGCTCGAAGAAATGAATTTATACACAGGTAAGTTTGTCTTGATTATGCATTGGCATTTCCTGTCCATCTTTAAAACAGAGGGAAAAAAATAGTGGTTCTGACTTGCTTATGTGGTTGCTTAAGATCAGACAATTATATCTATATGCTCTTTTAAAAAAGTGTTCTGTAGCCATGAATCATTATTATAACGGATCTGTACAGTTGAGCAGTACAGTTACGATGCACCGCATTTACATTTGGGTGTACATGCCTGTGTGTCCCACTGGCAGAATTCTGGCTATGTTCCCCCGAAGGTTCTGATTCCTTCTTTGCAGGTGCTTTGCTTTAGTGAGAAATGGAAAAAGGATAAATGGAAGGATACTAGCAGCTAGCATTTTCTTCGGTGCACACGATAAGCAAATGAGAGAAACACGATTGGATTGGCATGTGGGCGTTTTCCAGGTGGTGCAGCTGATAAAGAATCTGCCTCCCAATGCAGGCGGTGTAAGAGATGCAGGTTCTATCCCTGGATCAGGAAGATCACCTGGAGAAGGAAATGGCAACCTGCTCCAGAATTCTTGCCTGGGAAATCCCATATAGAGAGGAGCCTGGCTGGCTTTGGTCCGTGGGATCACAGAGAGTCAGACACAACTGAGCACAACACAACACTACCAATAAATGTTTAAAAGAGTGGCTGCCTGAGCAAGGTGGATGGCTATGTGGTAGATGTAGCACAGCAGCAAGGTATCCCAGACTTGACTTTTTTGACCAACTCCATCATTTCTCAAGTCCCAGTTTCCTTCAGCTTGCATGTGGATGGAGGATGAGCGTCTCCAAATTTCTAAATTGTTGTGTGTAAGGACTCTAAGTCAGGGTTTACTTTCCTGGAGCTGCAGAAGATGGCTGCAAGAAAAATGAAGGAATATGTTTCCAGCTTTTATTATGGTTTGCATACAATGATTATCTTTGATTTTATTTGGAAGTTGAATTCCAATACTGATTGGAAAAAAATGTTTGTTTCCCTTAAGAACTCTGCTTCTTAGCTTCTCCAAAGGGAAAATATTTATTTAAGCTTTACAAAGACACAGACATACATATTTACACAAACATACATTAATGTCACCAATGTTTGTGGGTCTAAACGTTGGAAATAAGTAATTAAAAAATAGACAGGAATGGAGCAATAGCCCTTATGAGAAGCATGTCCCTTCAGAAGCAGCTGAGTAGTTTAACAGAGTTGGAGTTGATAGAACTCCTTATCTACATATCTATAGCAGTCTTATTTTTACAAATTTTAGTAAGAACTAATAATCTTTCTAATATCCAGGCTTACTAAACTTTGTAAGGTTTACATGGAGATAGATCATAGCTGACAGTGACTGTCTATATATTTTATATTCTGAGGTCAAAGAAATAGCCTCTTCTTTGAGGTAGATAAATCACCTCCAGATTTAGGAAAAGGTAGCATTCCTGCCAAACTTGTATAGCAGACTCCTTGCCCTCTAGTTTCTGTCAAATAGAATGAGGGCTGAAAGGTGAGGGTAGGCTTCATAAAGGAGAAATGAGTTCATAAAGTCATAGACGATTTCTTCCTGCTCCCCTCATCCTTCAACTTGTAGCCGTAGAATGGAATACACTTACTGTGCTCACTTCACATTTGTGAGTGCTTCAAGATAAGACAGTGTGAAATTGGACACATCTGCATCTTATTCCTGGCCGGTTGTTTGCTGAGTCACCTTGCTCCTATCAGAACATGGAGAAAGAATTTAGGAAGAGGGCAGAATGAACTAACAATTTGGGAAAGGGCAAATGTTGCTTACCAGAGTTAGCTGAGGAGCCAGGTCCACTTGTATTCTGTGGGTCTGAGTAAGTTGAGAAAAGGAGCTGAAGGCAGTGTTGGCTATCTACCACTCCACCCCTATTAGGTACTGTCCAGGAGAACACAGATAGCTCAACATTGTATGGAATGCAATTGTCTGGCACTGGTTAAGGGAAGCACTCATATTTCTCCTGTATTATTTGTTATTTAGCCTATGGTTAACGTCTGCTAGGTCTTCAGTGATCGGAAAATGAGCTCTAAAATAGAGCAGAGAAATAGCCACTGTAAAAAGTAGGAGGTCAGACTCACTAATGTTCCCAGCAACCAGAGTCAGCAGGGCCACAACAACAAACAGTAATACAGCTCTCCACACCTACCCGTGGCTCTTTATCCATTTAAGAAAATCTCCCCACAGCTGCAGCCTCTACAACAACAAGAATGATGATAGAAATAAAAGAAATAACTTGATTTTTTGCAAGTAACCTCATACATATAGACTGAGCTGAGTCAGGAGTTGTTGTTTGTTGTTTAGTCACTAAGTTATGTCTGACTCCTTGCAACCCCGTAGACTGTAACCTGCCAGGCTCCTATGTCCATGGAATTCTCCAGGCAAGAATACTGGAGTGAATTGTCATTTCTTCTTTAGGGGATCTTCCTGATCCAGGGATTGAATCCACATCTCCAACACTGACAGGTGGAGTCTTTACCACTAAGCCACCAGGGAAGCCCTGGGTCAGTGGAGTTTTGATTATTCAGAGTGGACTAAAACTTGAACCAGGAAGTAACTTTAAAAAATGTTGAAGCTGATGGAAAAATCAGGCATAACTGGGAAACCATTAATCAGAAACTTTAGATTCCCTATCTTCCTTCTTCATTAATGTAAAGGAATGAGAGGAGATTGGGGCGCTTGGAGAGTAAAGTTATTATTCATGTTTACCAAATATATTATCTCAATGAATGCCATTAAATCTAAATTATAAAATAAACCCAATTAGATGAGTTTCATACAAACAACACAGACTCAACATATCCTCAATTAAATGCATTCATTATCTTTCACTAGTCTTCCTTCCATGTTCCATATTTCAGTAAGTTGTGATGCTGTCCATTTGGTGGATAGGTAAGAGATATTTTTCTCTATGATTACTCTCTTAGTTAATTCTGGCTGTTGTAACAAAGTACCATTGATTGAGTGACTTATAAACAACATAAATCGATTCCTCTGAAGTTCTGGAGGCTAGAAGTGTGAGATCTGGTGGGAACCTACTTTCCAGTTGGCATATGGCTGTCTTCTCACTGTTACTTCACAGAACAGAGAAAACTCCTTGGGGGTCTCTTTGATAAGGGCACTAATCCCATTCTTGAGGGCTCCCCCTCACAACCTAATCATATCCCCAAAGCCCCACCCTTTAACACCATCATATTGGGGATTAGGACTTCAACAGCAGAATTTTGGAGGAGACAAAACGCTTCAGCTGATAAGCTGCTGCTGCTGCTGCTAAGTTGCTTCAGTCGTGTCCAACTCTGTGCTACCCTGTAGACAGCAGACCACCAAGCTCCCCTGTCCCTGGGATTCCCCAGGCAAGAACAATGGAGTGGGTTTCCATTTCCTTCTCCAATGCATGAAAGTGAAAAGTGAAAGGGAAGTAGCTCAGTTGTGTCCAACTCTTTGTGACCCCATGGACTGCAGCCCACCAGGCTCCTCCGTCCATGGGATTTTCCAGGCAAGAGTACTGGAGTGGGGTGCCATTGCCTTCTCCAGCTGGTAAGCTACTGTCAGACAATTATCAATACATCTGACAGTTTTCCTCAACAACTTTCATGTCTACTACTTTTCACTCATTCTCCTCATCATTACCTTGGTTGAGGCCTGTCATTTCTCAGCTGCCATTATCTTAGAGCCTCATATCTTATAGCTCCCTGCCATGATGGTGATAATTTTTTAAACCATAATGGGATCGCCCACCCTTGCCCACTGAAAGTTATCTTATCACTGCCCTCAATATGAGATTTAAACGCACATGTAACTTCAAAGGTCTACTTACATGTGAACTTCAATAATAATTTATAAAGTCCTTCACAGTCCATTTATCACTTTTTTTCCCTTTCTTCCTGTCATTTCCATCATGCTTGAGTCTCTAGTGTAGGGGCTTAAAAACCATATCCCTAAAAATGTTAGGCTTTTACAAAGTACTTTCAGAGACTATTGGTTGTGTGTGTGTGTGTGTGTGTGTGTCTGTCTGTCTGTCTGTCTGTGTTGTGAGTTTGTCTTGAAGAATGCAGGAGCAACTGGGGCAGAACCTCACTCCAAGACTGCTTGGAAACCTCATGTTCAATCAGTAGCTATATAGGTGGGGAACAGGGAGAGGGTATATATTGGTTCTCCATATGCATGGTTCTTTAAGGAAAGAGTGTCATGGCTTAAAGACTGATCAAATAATACAAACACAACTTTCAGGACCACTACTCTGCCTTACTGATCGATGAAGAGTTTCTTGGAAATACTATGCATTTTCTTTTTGAAGGTTCTTTTACTTTCCTATAATCTTGTTCTGAAAGATTCCTATACTTTCTTTCATTCTTATCACCTAGTCACCTAGGTAACTCTCACTCATGTTTCAACTGTCCAGAAGCCATATATTTCAGAAAGACTTCACTGAGTTTTCAAGATTAAATTCACTGTCTTTGTTTGTTTCTATATTTTTAGCACTCATCATGGTTGATTATAATTGTTATTTATCTGTGAAATTAAAGTGTTAAGTCAAGTCAGACTCTTTATGACCCCATGAGCTGTAACCTGCCAGGCTCCTCTGTCCATGGAATAGAATTCTCCAGGCAAGAATACTGGAGTGGTTTGCCATTTCCTTCTCCAGGGGACTTCCAGACCCAGGATCAAACCCAGGTCTCCTGCATTGCAGGCAGATTCTTTACTGTCTGAACCACCAGGAAAGCCCAATTTATCTATGTTCCTCCCCAAATCCCCAAATGGCAAACTCATTGAAGCCATGCAATATGCTGGTTTCATCATAGCACTCTAAGGTCCTAAAGGAAACTCCCAACATCTATTCATCTTAAGACAGATAAACTCTTAAAAGAAAAGTTTAGATATTCAAAGGGAGAAGATTCTACTCCATCAACTTTCCTCCAAATCTAAACTCAAATTTGACACTCTTTTTGGAGAAATAAGCAGGTAAAAACTGTTTCCTACAAAAGTAGCTCTTATTTTTTCCCAGGAATTTTTTGCCTTTATGTTTCACTGCCTATTTCAGTAGACTTTTCTCTATTTCTGCATTTGCGTCTTTAGGATTGCTGGCTGCTATTTGTAAATATACTTTGCAAAAGAAAATCTTAAATGAATAAATCATGACATTCATTTGCTTGATGGAAAACACCTCAAAGACCTATAAATAAAGGATGCTTATTTGTTTACTTAATTTATCTTATTCATATCTCTTTGAGAAAAATATATATTTCAATATTTTTAATAAAGTATCAAAGGTTTCACCTTAATTTAAAACCTTTTAAAATATTTTTCTTATATATTTCTGACATAAGTAAGGAAGACCAATGAGCAGACTAGGATAATGTGATTTCAGTGACAACAGAATAAAAATAAACCAGGATCACCGCAGAAGGGTTTGTTTTTGAGTAGAAATCCATTTACACTGAGACATGAAATTATGAACAATTAAAATGCATGCTTACTTGAATTGAAATGAATGTTTATAAAACAGCTGAAATAAAGGAATACCAGGTGACCTTTTTTATGTTCTTGGAAAAAAGGAGAAACAGAAACGGTAGCATCATTATAGAAAGCCATATCTAGTGAAATGATTTTGAATTCTTTCAAGTAAATAGGAGATTTACATTTCTGGGCATCTCATTAAAATGTTCCAATTCATTAAAATAAGCCATTTGCATTTAAAGAAAAAGAATGTGAATCAACAGAGGTTTTGCTATTAGCTTTTCATGTCCTGTATTAGGGTTTTTCAATTTGCAGAGCCTGATAGATCAAACTATCGTCAGTAAAACAATCACCAGGCATAATCTCACTCACACACCTAGAGGTATATGACCTTGTACAGATTGCATTACTTCTCTGACATCTGCTTCTCTTCACTGACAAATGTAGGTGAAAATCTTTACCTTGTATGTTCCTAAGAGTTTTGAAAGCAGTAATGCTTGCAGTATAACACACGCATGTGTGTATGTTCAGTTGCTCAGTTGTGTCTGACTCTTTGCGTCCCCAGGGACCAAAGCCCAGTTAACCTCCTCTGTCCATGGGGTTCGCCAGGCAAGATTGCGGGAGTGGTTTGCCATTTCCTACTCCAGGGGATCTTCCCAACCTACAGATTGAACCTGAATGTCTCTGGCGTCTCGTGTATTGGCAAACAGTTTCTATAGCACTGAGCCACCTGGGCAGCCCTATACCAAATATAGACCCTGACGTATAACATGTGCTCAGGGATTGACATTTTTCAAACTGATGTCACAAGTCAAGGAAATAGATACCCCAGTATTGTTTTCATGTTAAGACATTTTATGAGTAATAACTGTGATGGAAAAATCTTGAATGAGTGAGAAGAGGGGTAAGAACTGTGCAAATAGTTATTTGTATATATGAGATATTCTTATTTCATAATCAGGAGTGACTGAGGACTGCAAATGAGCAAGAGCACCCATAAACAGAGATTTCTAGTTGACAGGCTACCGATAAAATAGTTTTTATTCTAATATGATAAAGCAAGTTAAACAAATATATGATTGAAGTTGCAGTGTGAAAAAGAATGCAGAGTATGCTTTTGAAGTAGAAAATGATATGTTTGATTACAGTAACTTTGACATATATATATATGTAGGTATGTGTATGCATATATCATGTGCATATGTATGTATATAGAATGTTTGTATATGTATGTATGTATACATATGTATTTTTATCTATCTGAAATCCTTAGTATAGTACAAGGCTCGTAGTTGAGAGTTAAATGAAGACATTGAATGATTATGTGGCAAAACAAAAAGTGAGAGAGACTTCAAGAATAATCATCCCAATAGAAAACTGTAGGAATAGATAGGGGAAACATCTTAAGACCTAAGACTTGAAAATTTTAATATGCATGTAACACACACCATACACATACCCAATAATGTTTGATACAAATTCTAGTCAGGTATCATAAAAGAAAGGAATAAGAGAAAGACTTGAGTGCCATTTTGTCATTATTGTTGATTTCTCTGTTGAAATCAACAGAGCTGATTTATACAGCTGTTTAAATGCTTCTTTTTAAAAATTTCCCCTCATCTTTAAGCTTCCTAGGACTCAAAAATAGTGCTCGTTTCAATTGCAAAATTTCAGCTTTCTCTTCTAAATCACATTTTATTTTTTCATTACATCCTTAATATCTCTCCTAGAATGTAGTCTTGAATTCCTGATAAATATGAGTAGCTCTCTACTTGCTACATTTGGATTAAGTGTCATCTCTCATTATTCCTCTTCTGAAGGTACCTGGGCTACACTCTCCTCAACTTTTTTAACTTGTTTTTTCTCTTTCTTCATCTGTTTCTAATTGTGTAAATTGTGTAATTGTTTCTAATTGTGCATGTGTGTATTCAAATCCACTTCCAGATCTTCCATCAATCTGGTTTTGTAGTTCATTTCCCCAGAAACAACTTAACAGACCAAGCCGATGGACTCAAGTTCTTACTTCTGAAGTCACTTAATATTATTAATATATTTTCTTTAGTTTTCAAATACACAGGGGCTTCATGGCATTGTAAACAGAAAATTGATGTAAGACAGAACTAATTTCAAATATTCACACAGTTCTACCCATTATTTTTCTGCTGCTGCTGCTGCTAAGTTGTTTCAGTCGTGTCCGACTATAGAGGGCAGCCCACCAGGCTCCTCCGTCCCTGGGTTTCCCCAGGCAAGGACACTGGAGTGACTTGCCATTTCCTTCTCCAATGCATGAAAGTGAAAAGTGAAAGTGAAGTCACTCAGTTGTGTTTGACTCAGCGACCCCATAGACTGCAGCCTACTAGGCTCCTCCATCCATGGGATTTTCCAGGCAAGAGTACTGCAGAAGTAATTTAAAGCCTCTGGAACCTCAATTTTTGTCATTGGTAAATTCATAATAATGTCTCATTTTCATAGGATATTTTAGTATTCCCTAATTCAGGTATGACCTAAATCAAATCCCTTATGATTATACAGTGGAAGTGAGAAATAGATTTAAGGGACTAGACCTGATAGAGTGCCTGATGAACTATGGACGGAGGTTCCTGACATTGTATGGGAGACAGGGATCAAGACCATCCCCATGGAAAAGAAATGGAAAAAAGCAAAATGGCTGTCTGGGGAGGCCTTACAAATAGCTGAGAAAAGAAAAGAAGTGAAAAGCAAAGGAGAAAAGGAAACATAAAAGCATCTTACTGCAGAGTTCCAGAAGAAAGCCTTCCTCAGTGATCAATGCAAAGAAATAGAGGAAAACAAGAGAGTGGGAAAGACTAGAGATCTCTAAAAAAAAAAAAAATTAGAGAGACCGAGGGAACATTTCATGAAAAGATGGGCTCAATGAAGGACAGAAATGGTATGGACCTAACAAAAGCAGAAGATATTAAGAAGAGGTGGCAAGAATACACAGAAGGACTGTACAAAAAAGATCTTCATGACCAAGGTAATCATGATGGTGTGATCACTGACCTAGAGCCAGACATCCTGGAGTGTGAAGTCCAGGGGGCCTTAGAAAGCATCACTACGAACAAAGCTAGTGGAGGTGATAGAATCTCGGGTGAGCTATTTGAAATCCTGAAAGATGATGCTGTGAAAGTGCTGCACTCAATATGTCAGCAAATTTGGAAAACTCAGCAGTGGCCACAGGACTGCAAAAGGTCAGTTTTCATTCCAATCCCAAAGAAGGCAATGCCAAAGAATGCTCAAACTACTGCACACTTGCACTCGTCTCACACGCTAGTAAAGAAATGCTCAAAATTCTCCAAGCCAGGCTTCAGCAATACCTGAACCATGAACTTCCAGATATTCAAGCTGGTTTTAGAAAAGGTGAGGAACCAGAGATCAAATAGCCAACATCCACTGGATTATGGAAAAATCAAGAGAGTTCCAGAAAAACATCTATTTCTGCTTTATTGACTATGCCAAAGCCTTTGACTGTGTAGATCACAATAAACTGTGGAAAATTCTGAGAGAGATGGGAATACCAGACCACCTGACCTGCCGCTTGAGAAATTTGTGTGCAGGTCAGGAAACAACAGTTCGAAGTGGACATGGAACAACAGACTGGTTCCAAATAGGAAAAGGAGTACATCAAGGCTGTATATTATCACCCTGCTTATTTAACTTATATGCAGAGTACATCATGAGAAACGCTAGGCTGGAAGAAGCACAAGCTGGAATCAAGATTGCGGGGAGAAATATCAATAACCTCAGATATGCAGATGACACCACCCTTATATCAGAAAAAAAAGAAGAACTAAAGAGCCTCTTGATGAAAATGAAAGAGGAGAGTTAACAAGTTGGCTTAAATCTCAACATTCAGAAAACTATGATCATGGCATCTGGTCCCATCACTTCATGAGAAATAGATGGGGAAGCAGTGGAAACAGTGTCAGACTTTAGTTTTTTGGGGCTCCAAAGTCACTGGAAATGGTGATTGCAGCCATGAAATTAAAAGATGCTTACTCCTTGGAAGGAAAGTTATGACCAACCTAGATAGCATATTCAAAAGCAGAGACATTACTTTGCCAATAAAGGTCCCTCTAGTCAAGGCTATGGTCTTTCCTGTGGTCATGTATGGATGTGAGAGTTGGACTGTGAAGAAAGCTGAGCACCAAAGAATTGATGCTTTTGCACTGTGGTATTGGAGAAGACTCTTGAGAGTCCCATGGACTACAAGGAGATCCAACCAGTCCCTCCTAAAGGAGATCAGCCCTGGGATTTCTTTGAAAGGACTGATGCTGAAGCTGAAAATCCTATACTTTGGCCATCTCATGCTAAGAGTTGACTAATTGGAAAAGACCCTGATGCTTGGAGGGATTTGGGGCAGGAGAAGGGTATGACAGAGGATGAGATGGCTGGAGGGCATCACCAACTTGATGGACATGAGTTTGAGTAAACTCCGGAAGATGGTGATAGACAGGGAGGCCTGGTGTGCTGTGATTCATGGGATTGCAAAGAGTCGGACACACCTGAACAACTGAACTGAATATACATATGGAATGTGATCACTACGAACAAAGCTAGTGGAAGTGATGGAATTCCAGTTGAGCTATTCCAAATCCTGAAAGATGATGCTGTGAAAGTACTGCACTCAATATGCCAGCAAATTTGGAAAACTCAGCAGTGGCCACAGGACTGCAAAAGGTCAGTTTTCATTCCAATCCCAAAGAAAGGCAATGCCGAAGAATGCTCAAACTACTGCACAATTGCACTCATCTCACACTCTAGTAAAGTAATGCTCAAAATTCTCCAAGGCAGGCTTCAGCAATATGTGAACCGTGAACTTCCTGATGTTCAAGCTGGTTCTAGAAAAGGCAGAGGAACCAGAGATCAAATTGCCAACATCTGCTAGATCGTGGAAAAGCAAGAGAGTTCCAGAAAAACATCTATTTCTGCTTTATTGACTATGCCAAAGCCTTTGACTGTGTGGATCACAATAAACTGTGGACAATTCTGAAAGAGATAGGAATACCAGACCACCTGATCTGCCTCTTGAGAAATTTGTATGCAGGTCAGGAAACAACAGTTAGAACTGAACATGGAAAAACAGATTGGTTCCAAATAGGAAAAGGAGTATGTCAAGGCTGTATATTGTCACCCTGCTTATTTAACTTATATGCAGAGTACATCATGAGAAATGCTGGACTGGAAGAAACACAAGTTGGAATCAAGATTGCTGAGAGAAATATCAATAACCTCAGATATGTAGATGACACCACCCTTATGGCAGAAAGTGAAGAGGAACTAAAAAGCCTCTTTAGAAAAGTGAAAGTGGAGTGTGAAAAAGTTGGCTTAAAGTTCAACATTCAGAAACCGAAGATCATGGCATCTGGTCCCATCACTTCATGGGAAATAGATGGGGAAACAGTGGAAACAGTGTCAGACTTTATTTTGGGGGGCTCCAAAATCACTTCAGGTGGTGACTGCAGCCATGAAATTAAAAGATGCTTACTCCTTGTAAGAAAAGTTATGAGCAACCCTGATCACATATTCAAAAGTAGAGACATTACTTTGCCAACAAAGGTTCATCTAGTCAAGGCTATGGTTTTTCCTGTGGTCATGTATGGATGTGAGAGTTGGACTGTGAAGAAGGCTGAGCGCCAAAGAATTGATGCTTTTGAACTGTGGTGTTAGATAAGACTCTTGCGAGTTCCTTGGACTTCAAGGAAATCCAACCAGTCCATTCTGAAGGAGATCAGTCCTGGGATTTCTTTGGAAGGAATGATGCTGAAGCTGAAACTCCAGTACTTTGGCCACCTCATGTGAAGAGTTGACTCATTGGAGAAGACTCTGATGCTGGGAGGGATTGGGGGCAAGAGGAGAAGGGGATGACAGAGGATGAGATGGCTGGATGGCATCACTGACTCGATGGACGTGAGTTTGAGTGAACTCCGGGAGTTGGTGATGGACAGGGAGGCCTGGCTTGCTGGGATTCATGGAGTCGCAAAGAGTCGGACGTGACTGAGTGACTGATCTGATCTGATGGATAATCAACACACAAAGTTGTAGATATGGCACTTATACATACATATTTATATATACAGTATTATAATTACTGTATTGACATAATTACATAAAGCAGTCAATTCAGCTCCTGAAATGAGAAATAGTACGTAGTTATTATTTTCCTAATTTTTATCATATATGAAGTAGTTCATATAAAAGTGCCTATCTAAGTGTCCATGTGTTATGTTGAACCCTTCTTCCCATATTGGTTGTCACCATCTTCAAAAAACCTTTTTTAAAAAATATGAATTGCTTCTCTGACTTCCTGTTACCTAACTTTCCTGTTAGGTAACTTGTTTACCTAACAAGCTTTCGAGTTGCTTGTTAGCAATTATGTCAGATGGTGAGACAACAAAAGGAGAGAAGGCAAGCCCAGAATTAGCCAGAGTCAGTAATTATTAACAACTGAAAATGTGTAAAGAGGAATGGTATTTGCTCAAACGTGGAAAAGGCATTGTGCTATGCTATGCTATGCTATCCTAAGTCACTTCAGTCGTGTCCAACTCTGTGTGACCCCATAGACGGCAGCCCACCAGGCTTCCCCTTCCCTGGGAT
This sequence comes from Tragelaphus eurycerus, assembly GCA_935064755.1. NCBI lineage: Eukaryota > Metazoa > Chordata > Mammalia > Artiodactyla > Bovidae > Tragelaphus > Tragelaphus eurycerus. Next base: position 4,968,883 of record CAKXYN010000015.1, read on the forward strand.
TCTCCAGGCAAGAACACTGGAGTGGGTTGCCATTTCCTTCTCCAATGCATGAAAGTGAAAAGAGAAAGTGAAGTCGCTCAGTCATGTCCAACTCTTAGCGACCCCATGGACTGCAGCCTACCAGGCTCCTCCATCCGTGGGATTTCCAGGCAAGAGTACTGGAGTGGGGTGCCACCGCCTTCTCCGGGAAAAGGCATTAGGTCTAGAAAAAGTGGAAAATTTGTTTCCTCTCTCAAACTTCTTTTCAGGGAAGGTAAAATTGAGAATCAGCTTAGAGTATTTACAATTATTTTTTTCTAGAAAAATCATGATATTGAATCCAAATTTCTAGCAAGATACTGATAAATTCCTTCTTATTTGTTTTATTTCAGGTGTGGTATAAGTTGAGTATTTCAATCTCAAAGAAACTAGCTTAAAGCAAGGCTTATCTTAAATGTTTATGACAATTAAACCCGACATACTAGAAAACAAGTTAATCACATGCTTGATGTTTACATTTCAAGAAGAGTGAACAGTAAGATGGCTTTTTAGGGAAAGACGATTATAGTTTGCTTTGCTGTGCTCATTCAATCTCTATAGGGAATGCAGAAATTTGATTTTCTTCTGCCTTATAATTTTAGATGGCAGAAAGCCTGCCAACCTGTCTATTCTTCTGCACTGTCTCCCAAATACTCCCTTGCCCTTGATGATATTAAGTATCAAGGACTTTTTGAATCCTTTAACATGGTTCTTAGCATCTATCCAGCTTCTGGGTAGCTCTAAAATATTGTTTGTAGTCTCTGTTATAAGAGCCACGTAGGACCAAGAAATGATGAATATTATAATTTAGATAGTACAGAAGTGACACCCACAGACCTAATGACTTACATGATATTATCAGACCTTTTCTTCATTAATTGGGCAATGAATATTAATTTTCAACAGCATGCAAAATTAGTGTGATTTATTTTATCCTCCTTTGTTAAAATCCAAGGCGGGTGGGGATCCCTGATTGCTATGTTTCATCATTTTGAAGCTATAAAAGTAGAGTGAAACTAGGACACACAGAAATGCTGAGTGTTTAAATGCAAGGACGGACAGGAGAGTCCGGGGATCCTCATCACTGTAAAGCGACATTGAGATTATAGAGGACAATTCTGCCTTCTGGCTTTGCCTAAAGTTACTGGATTTGAACTAGGTTACAGTCACAGTACAAGTGTAATAAATAATATGCCTTGGATTTTGTGAATGCATTTGCTTTTTTCTTTGTGTGCAAGAAGCTGTTGCTTACCACAGTATTGGAAGCAGATTCCTTTACTGCATCATTTCTACCCTCCGGATAGTGGTAATCTTTTATGACATCAGAGAAAAGCTTCTTTATGGTAGAACATTCAGAAAATACAAAAAAAATCACAAATGAAATAAAAATCTGTTAAAAAAAAGTCAGGGATAGCCATTACTAAAATTTTGCATCCATAGTCATATTTGTCTCTTTTTATGTATATTCAGGATTGTATTTGTATAATGTGTATCTTTTAAAGTTTAGGAAGTTATTTCTGTTTGAGTACACATCCTTCTATGGTATTTCTAAACACCTATATATTTCTCAGTAGGTGCATAGACCATGATTAAATCAATTCTTGTTTTTCGTATGTATATTTGGTTTCTCACTTGAAGCAACTACAAAAAATTATTTGACCAATTTCCACATACACAAGCAACCTTAGATACATTTGTGGCATTATTACTTAAACCTCCCTGTAATAAGTGATTAGGGGCAACAAAAGTAGAATCTGTGAATTACAGGCCTATGGGTGGTTCTTAGACTTTAATACCCATTCTCAAATTTCCATCCAGAAAACTTGTGCAGTTTCTCCTTCCGCCTGTAGTGTGTTGATGTCCCCCCATTAACATACTGAAAGTGCACAGTGCAAAAAATAGTAAATAAAAATAATTAGTGAATAATAAATGTAAGAAGATATTAAAAGATTTTTAAAATGAAAAATAAAATTTCCTAAAATTTAAGGAATATAGAATTCAAGCTTGAAATTGAGGGATAAAAATGGTTAGAGGATATTTCTGGAAAATACAAAGCTATTTCTCTAATTAGGGGTAGTCCCTATGCTTTTGAAGACAAATCAATCAACCTCACTTTTCCTTTTGCATGGTAAGAGCAGTTACTCACTGAGAAACTATAAAAGGATTTCAACACAGTACAGTCCATACGTGTGTGCAAATTGCAGTGAGCACCCAGTAAAATCTTGAGGGGAATTATACTAAAGATGGAAGTTTTTAATGAACTGGGGAACTGAAAAGAGCACATAATTCTACCCAAGATGTTTCCTATAAGTTATACTTACAAATGGGAATTGATATAAACAAGAGAACTTATACTCATTTTCTAAATCACATATTTTTATGTGCAAACATGTATAGGTGACCTGCAGTCCTGTCATATATAAACTTTAAAGTCCAAGGTCTTTACTGTCTGAATCGTTCATAGATATGTATTAATTAAATTTTCATACTGGAGCAATTTATCCTTTGGAAGGGACAGAAAAGCTAATTTTGCTAATAGTTACAATCCCTGGTGGCTCAGATGGTTAAGAATCTACCTGCATTGCAGGTAGACCCGGGTTCAATCCCTGGGTTAGGGAGATTCCCTGGAAAAGGAAATGGCAACCCACTCCTGTATGCTTGCCTGGAGAATCCCATGGACAGAGGAGCCTGGCACGATACAGTCTGTGGGCTGGCAAAAAGTCGGACATGACTGAGCAACTAACACTTTCACTTCACAATGTAAACTTAGGACAATTACTACATATGTTTCTGTTTTTCTCTAGGTGGTAAATCATAATGGAATTTGACAATCTGCATGTGTAAATTCAGTTGAATCAACAGTGCTTTATGGAGTGTCTCTAACTTGATAGCACAATTGACTTGGTAGTTAGATTATAGAGGAGGGGAGTGGTATAGGATAGAATTTTATGTAGCATAACAGAGAAGGACTTTAAGAATAATTACCTTGACAATATGGCACTGTCTTTTACAATGGTCACTTACTGATAGGACTGTATTTGTTCAAATTGCCAATCCATTTCTGCATTCCACTTCAGAGCTCCCATTAGCTACTACTCATTGAGATTTTTCTTTATGTGCTCATTTCCAAAGGGGTAATGGCTGCAACATCAGCAGAATAGGCAGATATGGCAATCCAGACCTCTTAGAAACAGATGAGCTTATCTCTCTTAAAGAGACTTCTTTTATATGTTCTATTCTGGCAATGATCTTATAGTATTTAATATAATGTGCTAAATACAAGTTTAAGATTTTAAGCAATATATATACATATATTAAGTAACATCTTTGTTAAATAACTATTATATGCCAGGCCTTCTGCCGTGTCCTACACAAATGTCAAGATTGACAGGAAAAATATCAATAACCTCAGATATGCAGATGACACCACCCTTGTGGCAGAAAGTGAAGAACTAAAGAGCCTCTTGATGAAAGTGAAAGAGGAGAGTGAAAAAGTTGGCTTAAAGCTCAACATTCAGAAAACAAAGATCACGGAATCCAGTCCCATCCCTTCATGACAAATAGATGGGAAACCGTGGAAACAATGGCAGACTTTTTTTTTTTGTGGGAGGTGGGGGGGGGAGCTCCAAAATCACTGTAGATGGTGACTGCAGCCATGAAATTAAAAGATGCTTACTCCTTGGTAGAAAAGTTATGAGCAACCTAGAGAGCATATTAAAAAGCAGAGACATTACTTTTGCCAACAAAGGTCTGTCTAGTCAAGGTTATGGTTTTTCTAGTAGTCATGTATGGATGTGAGAGGTGGACTATTAAGAAAGCTGAGCACTGAAAAATTGATGCTTTTGAACTGTGGTGTTGGAGAAGACTCTTGAGAGTCCCTTGGACTGCAAGGAGATCCAACTGGTCCATTCTGAAGGAGATCAGCCCTGGGATTTCTTTGGAAGGAATGATGCTCAAGCTGAAACTCCAGTATTTTGGCCACCTCATGCGAAGAGTTGACTCATTGGAGAAGACTCTGATGCTGGGAGGGATTGAGGGCAGGAGGACAAGGGGACGACAGAGGATGAGATGGCTGGATGGCATCACTGACTCAATGAATGTGAGTCTGAGTGACCTCCGAGAGCTGGTGATGGATAGGGAGGCCTGGCATGCTGCAGTTCATGGGGTCGCAGAGTTGGACACGACTGAGCAACTGATCTGATCTGATCTGATTGGAGAAAACTCTTGAGAGTCCCTTGGACTGCAAGGAGATCAGACCAGTCCATCCTAAAGGACATCAGTCCTGAATATCCGTTGGAAGGACTGATGCTGAAGCTGAAACTCTAATAATTTTGCCACCTGATGTGAAGAGCTGACTCATTTGAAAAGACCCTGATGCTGGGAAAGATTGAAGGTGGGAGGAGAAGGGGACAACAGAGGATGATATGGTTGAGTGGCATCACTGACTCAATGGGCATGAGTTTGAGTAAACTCGGGGAGTTGGTGATAGACAGGGAAGCCTGGCATGCTGCAGCCCATAGGGTCACAAAGACTCGGACACGACTGAGCAACTGAACTGAACATACGTGTCATCTCTGTATTTTTAATTTCATTGGTAAGAAAATAATTGCACCTAACATTTATATCCGGGGAAGGCAATGGCACCCCACCCCAGTACTTTTGCCTGGAAAATCCCATGGACGGAGGAGCCTGGTAGGCTTTAGTCCATGGGGTCACTAAGAGTTGGACACGACTGAGCGACTTCACTTTCACTTTTCACTTTCATGCATTGGAGAAGGAAATGGCAACCCACTCCAGTATTCTTGCCTGGAGAATCCCAGGGACAAGGGAGCCTGGTGAGCTTCCGTCTATGGGGTCGCGCAGAGTTGGACACGACTGAAGCGACTTAGCAGCAGCAGCAACATTTATATCACACAATATCACAGACAAACATCCAAGAACTTTATATATCATGTCTTATTTAATCCTTACAGGGTTAAATATTTTAAGGTAAATACTAGTATTATCCTTCTTTTTCATGAAGAAACTGAGGGGCAGGTAGGCCCAGTATTACAAACGTACAATGTGGTGTGCCTGGAATTCCTGAAACAGCCTGAACAGAGTCATAGCTACAAGCCTTACATATAGAGCTTTGTTAATCAAACTATGATTTTCTTTTTACTGCTCTGACTGGTTAAAAAAAAAAAAAAAAACCAACTGCATTGGGGGGCAAAATTCACATAATAATAAAGTACTGTATGGTAACACACTGAGCTCTGATTCCAATCCTGCTATCATTTTCATTTTCCTATCTTAATTTTCGTTTGCCATTTTTTAATTAAAAAAAAAAAAACTCTCATTGTTCGAATTCTATATATGTCTTCAAGTTTTTCACTGTTTAATTCATTTTGGGAGAAGGTGGCATAAATAAGGAAATTTAGAAAATCATCCTATTGATTCCACCAACAACTTTACTGCCTTGTTAGGTAGGTTTTTGTGAATTTTGGGGTTAAAAGACACAAAATGTTTTGGTCAAGATCACACAGCTTCTCACTGCCTAACTAGGCGATGGTTCCTTAAACCCATTCTCTTTCATTTAACATCATTCCACAGATATTTATTGATCACAAATGTTAATTCTTTTTCCGGGATTCCATGCTGCCTTTTGTTTACCAAAGCAAGTTTGTAATATTGGTGTCACTCAGATCTTTGTACTAAATGTGCATTAATGAGAACATAGCAGATGGTTTGCCTGCTAATCTTTAGTGGTAACTGTGGTGGCTGTAACAGAAGTTTCTGTGCTATGGGCATGCTCCACAGGCCTGTGTGCAGAGCTCTAACCATAAGAAAGCACTGGTGAATATCATGTCTGACCAAATGCAGTGTGGGTATCTACTGGTCCAATACAGTAGAAACAGGTCACACGTGTGGTTACTGAGAACTTGAAACATGGCTGGTACTAATTGGACTGTGCTGTATTTGTAAATTCCATGTCAGATTTGAAGACACAGTAAGAAAAACAATGTAAACATTTAATTAGTGATTTTTATGTTGACTAGAAGTTGAAATGATAGTATTTTTGTTAAATGAAACATTAAAATTAATTATAAATTCATTAAAGCAAAATTTACCTGTTTATTTTTACCTTTTTAAATGTATGTACTGAAGTTTTATGTGGCTCTCATATTGGGCAGCACTGATTTAGAGCATGAATGTGAACGTGAAGTTGCTCAGTCGTGTCTGACTATTTGTGACCCTATGGACTGCAGCCTACCAGGCTCCTCTGTCCATGGGATTTTCCAGGCAATAGTACTGGAGTGGATTGCCATTTCCTTCTCCAAGCGATCTTCCCAACCCAGGGCATGAACCCGGGTCTCCAGCATCGTAGACAGATGCTTTACCGTCTGAGCCACCAGGGAAGTCCGACTTCCTGATTTAGAGCATAAAAATAACTTAGTGTAACTTTCACTTTGTATTTCTCTCGTATTAGACTCAAACAAAAGAAATCATAAAATAGATAATTGCAGTCTGAAAACTCAACCATTTTGTAATACTCTAATGCATTTCTTAGCTTTTCTTAGGTTTACATTTTTTATTATTTATTAGTTGGAGCTGTTTATATATTTTGGATATTAATCTATTACATATTATGCCATTTGCAAACATTTCTGCCAATTATAGCATAAATTCTTAACTCTTTAATACATCAGAAGTCTCATAATTTATAGTTAAAGAAGATTTTCATTTTTTATGCGGTTAAACTTGTTGTTCTTTTTCTCTATGACATCTTGGCTATATGTGGTTTAGGAAATAGTGTCCTCATACCAAAATTACAATTTTCTTCTATTTTTCTTTAATGTTCTTTTATTCATTTGACATTTAGCTTTTTAACCACCTAAAATTTAATTTTGCATATTTTCATGTAAAGCTCTCACCTACTTTTAAAATTCTTACTTTTGTATGGGTAAAAAAAATTCTAATGTTATAAATTGAAAAGCCCATCTTTCCCATTTTTATTTTTAATGCAATCTTTATCATATAATGTATTCCTATATAGCCATGGGTTTGTTTTTGGATTATTAATTATTTTGAATCAGTTCTTGCAATGGACTGATTGGATCTTCATCCAGTCCTCTCCATTTATATGTTGAAACTTCAATACTACACTGATATTATTTGGAGGAAGGGCCTGTGGGAAGTAATTAGGTCATGAGGGTGGAGTCCCCATGAATGACATTACTGGCCTTAGAAGAGGCTAGACTTCTAGCTAGCCTTCTTTCTGCCATGTCAGGATATAAGTGGAGGTAGGAGGTGTGGTGTTGGAGAAGATTCTTGAGAGTCCCTTGGACTGCAAGGAAATCCAACCAATCCATCCTAAGGGAGATCAGTCCTGAGTGTTCATTTGAAGGACTGATGCTGAAGCTGAAACTCCAATCCTTTGGCTACCTGATGCGAAAAGCTGACTCATTAGAAAAGACCCTGATGCTGGGAATGATTGAAGGCAGGAGGAAAAGGGGACGACAGAGGATGAGATGGTTGGATGCCATTACCAACTCAATGGACATGAGTTTGACTAAACTCCGGGAGTTGGTGATGGACAGGGAGGCCTGGCGTGCTGCAGTCCATGGGGTCGGAAAGAGTCAGACACAACTTAGAGGCTGAACTGACTGAAGTGAGGCAGGGTGCAGACCTGAAAAGAGTCTTCAGCAGAACCTAACCATGCAGTCTCTCTGATCTTAGAGTTCCACTTTTCAGAACTGTGAGAAACGAATGTTTGTTGTTTAAACCACCCAAGTCTATGGTAAATTACTATAGCACCTGAGTGACTAATTTTTTTTATTCCTATGCCATATTTTATTCTTTCAATTTCTCTTGACTTTTACTTTTTATCCTGGTGTGACCAGTCTTTCCTCATTCTTCTTCTTTTAAAATGTTTGCTTACCTCCCCACTAGTTTTTCCCTTCTAGAAGAACTGTGTAATCTGGAGGTCAAGGTGCATAAACTATATTACTTATTATTTCAATTACTTTTGATTTATTAAAAGAATTGTCATTGTAAAAATATTGAGTTTTTCCATGTAGAATGTAGAGTTCCCTTATAGAATCCCTTTTCTCACGTGAATTTCTTTTTATTAAATGTCCCTACTGATTTTACGTTAATTCCTATATATTTTACAGCTTAAATTGATATTATAATTTTCCATTACCTTTAATTGGGCATTACTGTTATTTAGGGAGCTGTTGATTTTTTAATTTTGCATTTATCCTTCTGAGTATGTTTGTAGCTTTTTGCTTCCTTATTGTATTAACTAGGACATTTAGCACACTGCTATAAAGTTGTATATTTATGGTCATCTTTGAGTTTTTCTTGGCATTTGAATATTTTCACCTTTAGGGATCATTCTTTTGGAGTTTTAGTCCCTGTGCCTTATTAAAGAAGTCTCATTCTTTTTCTATACTTTTACATTCTAGTTGTGTACAGCAACAACGAAGATTTAAAAAAAAAAGTTTATTTTATTGGTTAAAAAAAGACAAGAGTTTTTTGTTTTAAGTAAATTTATTTATTTTTAGAGAATATATCTAACACCCTATATCTTCTATCATTAAACTCAAACTTTTCCTTCAAAATGTATCACAAATAAGCCTTTGCAACTCTCCCAGAATGAAAACAATTCCATTCTACTGTGCTCCTGTAGAAGTTTGTATATAATTCTTATAGATGTATCTTATATATAATTCTTACATATGTTTACTGTAAAAGTTCCAAATCTATTAGGAGTCATTGTTCAAGTAGTTATATATCCACTAGCTACATGAAAGTGAAAGTGTTAATCTCTCAGTTGTGTCTGACTCTGCAACCCCATGGACTTGTAGCTCACCAGGCTCCTCTGTCCATGGAATTCTCCAGGCAAGAATACTGGAGTGGACTGCCATTCCCTTCTCCAGGGAATCCTCCTGACCCAGGGACTGGACCCGAGTCTCCGGCATTGCAGGCAGATTCTTTACCATATTAAAGCTGAATATGCAGCTATTTATATTTAATTATTTGGGCTTCCCTGGTGGCTCAGCTGTAAAGAATCCACCTGAAATGTGGGAGATGTGGGTTCAGTTCCTGGGTCAGAAGATCCCCTGGAGAAGGAAATGACAACCCATACTAGTGTGCTTGCCTGGGAAATCCCATTGACAGAGGAGCCTGGTGGGCTATAGTCCATGGGGTTCCAAAAGAGTCAGACACAGCTTAGTGACTAAACAGCATCAAATATTTAATTATGAATCACCACTTATTGCTTCATATGGGGCTTCCCAAGTGGCTCAGTGGCAGAGAATCAACAGGCCAAGCAGGAGACACAGGTTTGATCCTAGGTCAGGAAGACATGTTGGAGGAGGAAATGGCAACCCACTCCGGTAGTTTTGCCTTTAAAATTCCATGGAGAGAAGAGCCTGGCTACAGTCCATGGGGTCACAAAGAGTTAGACATGACTGAGCATAGAAGCAGCAACATTGCCTTAAAGACTGGTATAAGTTGTACTGTGTAAAGCCAAAAAAGTTTCTTGGAAGACTCAGGGTTCTTGAACATTCTATAGCTTCTGTTTTTTCTTACATGTTCCTCCAGTGCTATCATTCTATATGTCTATAACTGTTTCCTTAAAACTAAAAAAGTTTTAGACAAACATATTTTTTGTCTCCATCATTAATATGAATACAGTGATCTTGAAGTTTCCCCCTCTTCCACATGATGTAGAGAATTCACGTTTTTGTGACACCCTTTCCAAAAGCCTATGCAATTTCATGCCTTCTGCATCTAGGTCACACAGTAAGTGGTAATAACAAGTTTTTAATTATTGCCTTGGGCTTTTAAATTTTGACTTCTTAGTACACGGTCAGACTTATCATAGTTTAGTAGTAGAAAACATAATATTACTTCCCAAAATATAAATGCTAACAACTGTTTAATGCAAGACAATGCACTGGAACTTTATTTATGTATCTGGCGATGTTTTTAATAACCTGTAAAACTGTAGAAAAAGAGTTGATATGCTAAATAAATGTTTTCATAAGGACAGGTATAAAACACATCAAAATATATTTTTTAAAAAGATAATTTTAAAAAATAAAATCCAGAACAGTGTGGACTCATTAAGCATAAAAATGGTTTACTTATGCATCATTCTTCCTTCAGTTGATTAGTAGGAGAACATTTTAGTAGACTTCATTCCTAAATAGAATCTTGTTTATTTTTAAGACACGAAATTTTCTCTTTCCTTCCCACATGTTCTTTGTTAATTATATCATTTAAAAACTCTTTAGAGTCTATGCCTCTTCCTCATAGAATTATAAGAGGTTCACAATTTAGAAAATTATAGTTGTAATATATTTTAGAAACTGCCCAGTGTACCTCAACTAACATGTTTTCATATTGTTGCATTTGTTGATAATATTTTATCACAATGTGATGAATACTATATTACCATGTCATTTATTATAGGTGATATTTATATATTTAATATTTTATTATAAAATGATAAATATGAAAAATAAGTAAATATATGTCAATATGCTTTACTTATCATTATTGGATCATTTTATATCTCTGTGTGTCATATATATTCAACATTTATTTGTCTTAATCCATCATTCAAGACTCATCATTTTCTTGACCAGCTAATTAAAAAAAAAAAAATCAATATCCCTTATTTCTGCTTCTCATAACAAGACCCTGTAATGTGTTTCTATATTGTTGTCAATTTGATCCATTAGTTACTGACTTAAAATATTCCATAATGCCAAATCATCTTAAATATGTAAGGTCCTACCTAACTTATCCCTTTTTCCATGTCTGGTTTTTATCTCTTGCCATTCTAATACATAAAATATAGATCTGCTGTCAGGAACTAAATTATAATTTCACCAGCTACCGCCTGTTCGCGCCCTGCTGAGACTTTTCACGTGCTATTTTCTCTGTCTGTAATGCCTTTAAATCTCTATTCTCTTCACTTTTATAATTCTTAATTGACCTTCAAAATTTTTCTCAAGTATATTACTCTGGGGGATGTTTTTAAAAATGTACCCCAAACCTAAGACTGCATTAATTGCTCTTTTTTTGTGTGTGCTTTTATAAGGTTCTACATAAAACTTGATCATATTCCTCGTTACTATGCATTATAATTTTATACTAGCTTGTGTTCATCTCCCATGAGACTGACATTAGGGATCCCTCAGCTGATTAACTCCAACTCCTCTGTATTATAATATTAACAGTCAACTCTACACATTAGCTTACTAAAGTTGTATATTATTGTGTGTGTGTGTGTGTTTGTGTGTATGTAATCTCTCAAAGATTATAAGCTTACTGAAGAATTTCTCTGAGTTTGTTTCTCCTATATCTTTGGAAATATATAGCTCAGTGTTGAAGTATACCAGGAGTAAGCACCAAGTTTTAAAACAGTGTTCAGCAGTGGAATGAGCAAAGAGAAGTAGGTTTAAATCACAGATTTGTCAGTATTTAACTGTTTCAATTTGCATATTTCATTTAAACTCTGAGTTTTAGTTTCCACATCCACCAATAGACATAATGTCATTTGCTTCATGAGAGCTTTTGTCACTTTAACTGAATTAATGTTTATAAAATGTTGAGTGCTGTGTGGATGGTGGTTTAGTCGCTAAGTCGTGTCCAACTCTTGCGATCCCATGGACTATAGCCCGCAAGGCTCCTACGTCCCTAGTATTTTCCAGGCAAGAATACTGGAGTAGGTTGCCCATTTCCTTCTCCAGGGGATCTTCCCGACCTGGGGATTGAACCGGGTCTCTTGCACTGCAGGCAGATTCTTTACTGACTGAGCTACCAAGGAAGCCGTATTTATCTAACTTGGATCTTGTGAACTTCAAAATGCTCAGATATAGATACACTAATAGTCCCACATTGTGCATAAAATTTGAAGTGCTGAGAATCTTTTTTATGAGTGCTATATTGTTGGTGGTTGCTTTTGTTATATGATAACATAATTTTAACTGGTAGAAAATATACTATTCTTTGTTAGTATCCTGTAATCTTACTATTGAGAGGAACAGTAGTAGTTTCTCAAAATATTTTTGTAAATGTTACCCTTATAATGTAAAAACATTTATATTATGTAATAATTCCACCTAGATATTCATAATTGATGGTATATCATCAATGCTGACCAAAAACATCTAAAATAAGTAAATTTGGAATTAAAAAAAATTTGATCAGAATTTAGAGAAAAAAAATAAGAAAAGGCCAAACCACAACTAGAAAAATATGTTAATTTAGGACATATATTTCTAAATGTTAAAGATAATGCTAGAAACTTTTTGAAAAGTCAAAAGTTATTTTGTACATTTAAGTTCATACAAATCAACCTATATTCAAATATAAATCATGGGAAAATTGAATATTTGTAATACGCAAAAAAATTCGGAGAAGGCAATGGCACCACACTCCAGTACTCTTGCTTGGAAAATCCCATGGATGGAGGAACCTGGAAGGCTGCAGTGCATGGGGTCGCTGAGGGTCGGACACAACTGAGCGACTTCCCTCTCACTTTTCACTTTCATACATTGGAGAAGGAAATGGAAACCCACTCCAGTGTTCTTGCCTGGAGAACCCCAGCGATGGGGGAGCCTGGTGGGCTGCCGTCTATGGGGTCACATAGAGTCAGACATGACTGAAGCGACTTAGCAGCAGTAGCAGTAGCAGCAATATGCAAAATTGATGCTTCCATAATGTACTTACTACTCAGCAATCTTATTTTTTGTGTTAGGGCACAAAGCTCTTGATAATTGAAAAAAAATAAAAAGAAAAAATTTACTCCTCAATTTCCTGCAAATTTATGTATTCTAGGAACATATTTCCCCTACTTATATATTGATTACTATGAGGGAATAAGTCGAATTGAGTTTTGATTTTATGTAAATAGCATAACTTTTTCCATGCCTTTTAAATTTCTAGAACACAGTAGACATTTAGTGTAATATAGATAATCTAATTAGTATTAAGTTCCAGGAAAAAAAAATTTAATACTGACATTTTGATCTTGTTTTAAGTCAAAACTTCAGTTCTCTATGATCACCTTCTGAACTTTGTAACCTGGTATGAATATTATCATTTCTCAGGAAACATTTTGGATGTTGTAATTCAGTCGCCAAGTCACCTCCAACTCTTTGTGAGCCCATGGGCTGCAGAACGACAGGCCTCCCTGTCCCTCACCATATCTCGGACTTTGCCCAAGTTCATGTCCATTGAATTGGTAATCCCATTCAGCCATGTCATCCTCTGTTGTCCCTCTCTCTCAGGTTTTGCAGGAGGCAGGTAAGGTGGTCTGGTATTCCCATCTCTTTAAGAACTTTCCACAGTTTGTTGTGATCCACATAGTCAAAGCCTTTAGCATAGTCAGTGAAACGGAGGTAGGTATTTTTCTGAAATTTCCTTGCTTTCTCTATGATCCAGTGAGTGTTGGCAATTTGATCTCTGGTTCCTCTACCTTGTCAAAACCCAGATTCAACAGTTCTCAGCTCATGTACTGCTGAAGCCTCACTTGAAGGATTTGAGCATAAACTTAATAGCATGGGAAAGTGAAAGTGAAGTCGCTCAGTCGTGTCTGACTCTTTGCTACCCCATGGACAGTAACCTACCAGGGTCTGCGGTCCATGGGATCTTCCAGACAAGAATACTGGAGTGGGCTGCCATTTCTTTCTCCAGGGGATCTTCCCAACCCAGGGATTGAACCCGGGTCTCCTGCATTGCAGACAGACGCTTTACTGTCTGAGCCACTAGGGAAGCCCAGTGCATGGGAGATGAGTACAATTGTCCGATAGTTTGAACATTCTTTCGTACTGCCCTTCTTGGGAACTGGGATGAGGACTGAACTTTGCCAGTCCTGTGGCCACTGCTGGATTTCCCAAATTTGCTGACATACTGAGTGTAGCACTTTAATAGCATAATCTTTTAAATAGCTCTGCTGGAATTCCATCACCTCCACTAGCTTTATTGACAGCAGTGCTTCCTAAGGCCCACTATACTTCGCACTCCAGAATGTCTGGCTCTGGGTGAGTGACCATACCATCATGATTATCCGTGTCATTAAGATATTTTTTTTTTTGTACAGTTCTTCTGTGCCTTCTTGTCATCTCTTCATCTCTTCTGCTTCTATTAAGTCCTTTATTGTGCCCATATTTGGATGAAATATTCCTTTGACATCTCCAATTTTCTTGAAGAGATCTCTAGTCTTTCCCCTTCTGTTTGCCTCTATTTCTTTGCATCATTCATTGAAGAAGACCTTCTTGTCTCTCCTTGCTATTCTCTGGAACTCTGCATTCAGCTGGGTATACCTTTCCTTTTCTCCCTTGCTTTTCATTTCTTTTCTTTTCTTACTGTTTGTAAAGCCTCCTCAGAAAACCACTTTGCCTTCTTGCATTTATTTTTCTTTGGGATGATTTTGTTCATTGCCCTCCGTACAATATTATGAACCTATGTCCATAGTTCTTCAGGTACTCTGTTTACTAGACCTAATCCCTTAAATCTATTCATCACATCCACTGTATATTCATAGGGGATTTGATTTAGGTAGTACCTGGCTTGCCTAGAGGTTTTCCCCACTTTCTTTAGTTTAAGCCTGAATTTTGCTATAAGGAGCTGATGATCTGAGCCACAGTCATCTCCAGGTCTTGTTTTAACTGTGTATAGCTTCTCCATCTTTGGCCACAAAGCATGTAATCAGTCTGATTTTGATATTGACCATTTGGTGATGTCCATGTGTAAAGTTGTCTCTTGTATTGTTTAAAAAGGGTGTTTGCTATGACCAATGTGTTCTCTTGGCAGAATTCTGTTAGCCTTTGGCTTGCTTCATTTTGTACTCCAAGGCCAAACTTGCCTGTTACTCCAGGTATCTCTTGAATTCCTATTTTTGCATTTCAATCCCCTGTGATGAATAGGACATGTTTTTTTGGTGTTAGTTCTAGGAGGTCTTATAGTTCTTCATAGAATTGATCAGCTTCTTTGGCACTGGTTGTTGGAGCATAGACTTGAATTACTGTGACTTGAATGGCTTGCTTGGAAATGACCCAAGATCATTCTGTTGTTTTTGAGGTTGTGCCCAAATACTGCATTTCATACTCTTTGGTTGACAATGAGGGCTACTCCATTTCTTCTGTGGGATTCTAGCCCACAGTAGTATAATTGTCATCTGAATTAAATTCATCCATTCCTGTCCATTTTAGTTCATGGATTCCTAAGATGTCAACGTTCACTATTGTCATCTCCTGCTTGACCACCTTGATTCATGCAATACTGTTCTTTACAGCACTGGATTTTACTTTCACCACCAGACACATCCACAACTGAGTGTTGCTTTCACTTTGGCCAGCCACTTCATTCTTTCTGGAGCTATTAGTAGTAGTCCTCCACTCTTCCTTAGTGGTGTGTTGGACACCTTCTGACCTGGGAGGCTCATCTTTTAGTTTCATATCTTTTATACAGTTCATGGGGTTCCCATGGCAATACTGGAGTGGTTTGCCATTCCCTCCTCCAGTGGATCCAACATTTTGGATGCTTATATCTTATTCAAGCCGCATCCTGCTCCTTGCCAAGCCACCCACAGCCCTGAAGTCAGAGCTGGTCTCTGGGTGCTAAGACTTCCAGGTTGCAGCAGTTTGTCTTCTCCTTTGCCACATTTGTTGTTTGTCATGGGACATGAGGAAGACATGTGTGGCCAGCACCCCTAGTGTTTCTTGGTCTGGGCCTTTCTGGAAGGCAATTATCCCTTGGAAAACATACAAAACCTCTCACTGTTGCTTCAAAATCGGATGCCAACATCTAGTTTTTGTCTTTTAATAGAAGTCAAGCTTTTATAACAAAGAAACATAGATTATAACTACTTAAATCTCTTATTCTGTGTGACAAGAGATATATAACGTCATGCTTTTTTATGGCTATATTTTGTGCTGCCTGTTACTTAAATACCTGTAGGAAAAGAGCATAGCTAAAATCTTGCCTAATGCATTATTCAAAGAAAGAATCATTCATATATTTCACTCATTAATACAACCAAACTACAGAGAACATGTCTAAAGACTGCTTGACATCAGAGGGCTGACCGTTCTTGAGTAGTAAGTATTCTCATTTGTGAAATCGTCTGTGGGTCTTTGAAATTGTCAGAAAACCTCTGTAGCTCAGAGTATACTAGGAACATAAGAGAACAGGGTGAGTTATTGGATTTTAAATGTACAGATGTAGTAAAAATCAGTTGCAGGGTTAGATGGAGTGCAGTATAGTTTTCAGGTTCTATTAATAGATAAATGCATTCATTTTCAAGACAGTCAAATACCACTACTTATATTTCCTTTTTGAAAAAATATATTGCTAAATTTATCTTAGCACATTAGCATTATAAGCCTTAAAATCTCTTCCTTAAAAATATGCTACCCATCTGTTTTTCCTGTATCTCTAAAGATGCATTGCTTCTGAAAGTATAGATACACTTTTCACATATCAGGGAACATTTAAGTATGTTAGAGTATAAAACTGTGGCAAATATATAAATTCTTGAGTTACTGCATTTTTCCCTGGAATATTGGAAGACATGAGTACTGGCAAACTCACTGCTTCTACCAACCTCACTTCCCTAGATTCATTGAGTTTTAAACCAGATGATAACTAGTTGCATTTGAGTATTAGACACAAAGTGAATTCCAGTTCAAGAATTACCATTTGAGTATCCCATAACCACAATGTACTGAGATGAACCCACGAAAGGAGAGTTCATTTCCCTGCTAAAGGCTGTGATTGTTCTTATTTCTAACACCAGATGGCACTCGTACATTTGTAATCAGCTTTGATTTTTTTTTTCTTTAAAATTTTTCCCTACATCTCTCTTTTTCAAGAAGATTTTGCTTGAAAGATTAAAGTCCATATATGTTTTCTCTCATGTAAAACTTAGTTGAAGGCTTTCATGTATTGATTAAAACTCATAGCCCATTTTCACTTTTTTTCCTTTCTTTTCCTTCATTGAGCAATATTGTTAAAGAATATTGAATATCACAGGAATAACTGGTAAAGAGGATCTGCATTAGTGACCTGAGGGAGCTGTCCAAAAAGTCACTGTCTGGTTATTTAGAAATCCAATTCATTTAGAAATTGCTCTAATTTTCAAAGTGATTTTAGCCTGGGTTTCATTCTTCTGTCTTATTAGTATAAGAAGAAAGACACTAGTAACTGCTGCTGCTGCTGCTAAGTCGCTCAGTCGTGTCCGACTCTGTCCGACCCCATAGACGGCAGCCCACCAGACTCCCCCGTCCCTGGGATTCTCCAGGCAAGAACACTGGAGTGGGTTGCCATTTCCTTCTCCAATGCATGAAAGTGAAAAGTGGAAGTGAAGTCTCTCAGTCGTGTCCGACTCCTAGCGACCCCATGGACTGTAGCCTATCAGGCTCCTCCATCCATGGGATTTGCCAGGCAAGAGTACTGGAGTGGGGTGCCTAGGAATTACATTTATCCATCATCCATAAGAGAGCCCTGTCTATGTGCAAATTAGGTTTATGTGAAGCCCCACGGGTGTCTGAAATTATTCCTCTTACAAACAGTCTCTTGTTCTGCCTCATTCTCACATTTCAAGATCATTGTCACTTTATTTTGCTTAAACTGTCAAACAGATAATAGCATAAAATTAGGCTCCATATTATAAGAGCATTAGCCCTTGCTGCTTCTTTTTTTTTTCTTTTCTCCTTCTCTCTCCTCTCTTTCCCTCTGAATTGATTATAACTAATTTTTACTTGAGAGAGATATGGCATGCTATAAAGAACATTCTCCGTACCCTGTCTCTTCATTTTAACAAAAGCTTTGCAAGTGGGCCTTAAGCCCTTACAGCAGTTGCTTTCCCCTGCCTCCCCCCGCCCCCCACCCGACTCCCAGGAATTTATCAACCACCTCTGAGACAATAAGTTTAAACAGGGGTTCCCCACCATCAACAATAATGAGAGAAACACACATCCCTGCAATGTATATTGTAGAAAATTTGACAAAATTGTATATTGACAAAATTTTAAGTTGAAGGAAATTTTTGCAGTTTTTATTCTTTATTTTTGCCTTTTAGTGAAAGTGGTGGGAAAATACAAAACATATTAAATGAAATTCACAGGACAAAGGCAATAATCACATTCTTTACAAGAAATCATTCTCAATGTGAGAGTGATGAGATGTGTTTCTCAAAAAAAAAAAAAAAAAGGAAAGAAAAAAGAAACCTATTTCCCCTGGCTAAAATGCAAATTGTTCTTCTCATTATAATCAGCCCCTTATCTAGCTCAAGAAATTCATTTAGAAACTTGAATTTTCCCCTGTTAATAGTTGAGAGGATTATTGACCAAAGTGCTTTGGTTGACTTTGTTATGCTAATAGTAGCACCTAGATTGTGATAATGGTCTTAGCACCCAGACTCCTGGAGAGTTTTGATCCTATCTTTTCAGGAGGAGCCTATATTACTTTTTGGAAATATTCCCACATAAGCCACCAAAAAGTATTTTCTTTTAGAATGGACAGTTTTTCTCTTGGCAGCCCTTTCCTAATGCATTGAAACTTTAATCAGAATCAAAGTTGAAAAAATATGATTTAAAAGCTTGTTGAAAATTGAGCAAGATTAAGGAAAAAGAGAAGGCATTGGACCTTTTTCTTTTTACTCAACTGCTATAACATTAAGATTTTTACATTAGTCAGTCTTCTACTTATTTGAGGACTTGGATCTTCTGCAACTCAATATATATTTTCCACATAGTAGTGTATGTGTGGGTTTTTTTTTTTTTTTTTTTTTTAGTGATAATGAAACAGAACAGAACCCTGTGGGGGTACAAATCCTTTCCTTGTCCACATTACTTGTTTGTAGAAAATGGACTTTATTCTGCTTTCTTGACCTTTCCTGAATTCTAAAGGGTAGATACAAGCAGTTGCTTACCAGGAAAGGAAGGGAATGCAGAAACAGAAGAGGAGCAGTCAAGAAACAAGAGTGAAGCCCTGATCCTTCTACCTCATCTAGGAATACTCATAACAATACCTTTGAATTCTCCTCTAGGATCTCCGGGCTTCCAAGGTGGCCATAGAATCCACCCGCCAATTCAGGAGACATGGCTTCAATCCGTGGGTCGGGAAGATCCTCTGGAGTAGGAAATGGCACACCACACCAGTATTCTTGCCTGCAAAATTCCATGGACAGAGGAGCCTGGTGGGCTATGGACACTTCTGAACACACTAGGAAATAAGACCCCCACTAAGGTGGAGGGTGGTAACTTCAGACTGAACACAGGAGTCCTAGAACATGCCTTGTTACCTCACCACCAACCAATCAAAAGAAAAAGTGCATAAACTGGAAGATAATCTGAATCAAGAACTGCCAGAGGTATAAACTGGATTTAGAAATGGCAGAGAAGACAAGACCAAATTGCTAACATCTGTTGGATCATAGAAAAGGCAAGGAAATTCCAGAAGAATTTCTACCTCTGCCTTCATTGACTATGCTAAAGCCATTAACTGTGTGTATCAGAATAAACTGGAAAATTCTTAAAGAGATAGAGATAACAGACCACCTTACCTGCCTCCTGAGAAACCTGTATGCAGGTCAAGAAGCAGCAATTAGAACCAGACATGGAATAAGAGACTGGTACAAAATTGGGAAAGGAGTTTGACAAGGCTACATATGGTCATGCCCGTTATCTAACTTACATGCAGAATACATTTTGTGAAATGACAGGCTGGATGAAGCACAACTGGAATCAAGATTGCCAGGAGAAATATCAATAACTTCAGATATGCAGGTGACACCACCCTAATCAGAAAGCAATGAGGAACTAAAGAGCCTCTTGATAAAAGTGAAAGAGGAGAGAAAAAGCTGACTTAAAAACTCAACATAAAGAAAACTAAGATCATGGCACTTGGTCCCATCACTTCATGGCAAATAGCTGGGGTAAAAGTGGAAACAGTGACAGATTTCATTTTCTTGGGCTCCAGAATCACTGCAGATGGTGACTATGAAAGGTTGTTGCTGAGCCGTGAACAATGCCGGGGTTCTTGGCCGCCAGAGGAGAGGAATTCAATCTGGGGCCAGTGATGAGGCTTGATCACTCAGAGCTTTTGTGTGATAAAGTTTTCTTAAAGTATGAAAGAGATAGAGAAAGGTTCTGACATAGACATCAGAAGGGGGCAGAAAGAGTGTCCCCCTGCTAGTCTTTAACAGGAAGTTATATACCTACTGCTGTTGCTGCTGCTAATTCACTTCAGTCGTGTCCGACTCTGTGCGACCCCATAGACGGCAGCCCACTGGGCTCCCCTGTCCCTGGGATTCTCTAGGCAAGAGCACTGGAGTGGGTTGCCATTGCCTTCTCCAATTAGCAGGTTGCTATTTAGACAAAAGAAATGTCTCAAACCTCAGAGAATGGCACCAGGCCCCTCACCCACAACATGCATTTTAGGATAACACTGGGACAAGGGGAGTCATCCCGGGCCATAGAATATTGAGGTGAATCTTGAAGAAAGGCAGGTTTCCAAGCAAATACATAGTCTCATTAATACAGATTAGGAGAACAATTTTATGAGTAAAACATACTGGTTTGTTGAGCCATTATCAGTTCTGAGTCTTAGGGGTAACTGACTTGAAGAAAGACAGAGTCTTGGGTAAATACATAGTTCATTAACATAGCTTAAGAAAAATATTTCCATAAGAAAAACCCATCTGTTAGCTCAAGGTTTGAGAAAAGTTAAGTTCAGGTGGAACCAGGTGCCATCATGACAACACAGAATTTCAAAAGAAACCTCCTTTTACTTTTGTATAGAGAAGGGGAAATAATCTGACATTTGTAGTTTGTTTCCTCCTACCACTTGAGAGAGAGAGAAAAAACATTTTACGCTTGCAGCCTATTTCTTCCGTTTGGGGGCCCCTAGCCTTCCTGCCTGTTACCCTCTCACCTGCAGCCACAAAATTAAAAGACACTTGATCCTAGGAAGAAAAGCTATGACAAACCTAGATAAGCATATTAAAAAGCAGAGACATCATTCTGTTGACAAAGTTCCATATAGTTAAAGCTATGGTTTGTCCAGTAGTCATGTATGGATGTGAGAGCTGGTCCATAAAGAAGGCTGAGCACTGAAGAATTGATGTTTTTGTACTGTGGTGCTGGGGAAGACTCTTGAGTCCCCTTGGACAGCAAGGAAATCCAACCAGTCCATCCTAAAGGAAATTAGTCCTTAATATTCCTTGGAAGGATTGATGCTGAAGCTGAAACTCCAATACTTTGACCACCTGATGCAAAGAGCCAATTCATTGGAAAAACCCTGATTCTGGGAAAGATTGAGGGTAGGAGGAAAAGGGGATGACAGAGGATGAGATGGTTGGATGGCATTACCGACTCAATGGACGTGAGTTTGAGTAAACTCCAGGAGTTGGTGATGGACAGGGAGGCCTGGCATGGCGCAGTCTATGGGGTCGCAGAGAGTTGAACATGACTGAGCGACTGAACTGGAACTAGATTGGCATCATTGACTCAATGGACGTGGGTCTGAGTAAACGCAAGGAGAAAATGAAGGGCATGAAAGCTTGGCATGCTGCCATGGGGTCGTAAAGAGCTGGACATGGCTGAAAGACTGAATAGCAAATGTTTCTGATGCCCTTCCCACATAACTCTCCCTTTAAAAACTTTCATGTTCAACAGAATCTTCAGAGTTGGTTTTTGGACATGAATTTATCTTCTCCCCAGGTTGTGGACCTCATGAATAAAGCACTCTTTTCTTTTAAACCAACACTTATCTCTAGAGTATTGGCTTTCAAGTAGGGAGTGGCCAAACCATAACAGCAAAGAGCTTGTAAGATTGCCTAGCCCAACCTTGACCAGTAAAGAAACTGCAGTAGTGTCCAATGAAAGGACTTCTTCCATGTTTGGGGCAGAACTGGCATTCAAGAGAGGTTCAGTACTGATTTCTACTGCAGGGTAGTATCTTATTTATTATGTGAGATTATTAGTATGCTCGTTTTGCCCCAAATTTTCCATTTCAGAGGGGAAATGGCTTCAGAGGGGAAAACAGTGTTTCCATTTGCATTAATGGATCTTATGATCCTATGCCATCTGGCATCTCCTCATTCCATTACCCCTCATCTTATCCCCATCCCTCCATGCCCACCAAAAGCATTGAAAGCACTCTGTTCCAACAATGCTGGACTCTTTTCAGTACTCCCAAAGCACAAACTACAATTGCAAGGTTGGGATAATATTATCCCAGATAGCTGCAAGACTAAATTTCTTTAAGTCTTTGTTTACCTTTTACCTTCTCAATGAAACCTACTCTGCATATCCTATTTTAAATTATACTCTCATGCTTGTGTCACTCTGGATTATTCTTCTCCTGCTGTCTGTAATTTTGTATTTATTAACTCATAGCATATATTAACTCATATCCTTTATATTTTGCAAGACATTTTTGGTATGCCAAGATGGAGATAAGGGTAAGCACTCACAGACAATTGAAATAGATATAAATAATACTCCTAAGTTTATAGCAGTAGAATGCTTTCTTTATTAAGTTTAACTAGGAAATGATCACTACGAACAAAGCTAGTGGAGGTGATAGAATTCCAGTGGAGCTATTCCAAATCCTGAAAGATGATGCTGTGAAAGTGCTGCATTCAATATGCCAGCAAATTTGGAAAACTCAGCAGTGCAGTGGCCACAAGATTGGAAAAGGTCAGTTTTCATCCCAATCCCAAAGAAAGGCAATGCCAAAGAGTGCTCAAACTACCACACAATTGCACTCATCTCACACGCTAGTAAAGTAATGCTCAAAATTCTCCAAGCCAGGCTTCAGCAATATGTGAACCGTGAACTTCCTGATGTTCAAGCTGGTTTTAGAAAAGGCAGAGGAACCAGAGATCAAATTGCCAACATCCGCTGGATCATCGAAAAAGCAAGAGAGTTCCAGAAAAACATCTATTTCTGCTTTATTGACTATGCCAAAGCCTTTGATTGTGTAGATCACAATAAACTGTGGAAAATTCTGAAAGAGATGGGAATACCAGACCACCTGATCTGCCTCTTAAGAAATCTGTATGCAGGTCAGGAAGCAACAGTTAGAACTGGTCATGGAACAACAGACTGGTTCCAAATAGGAAAAGGAGTACGTCAAGGCTGCATATTGTCACCATGTTTATTTAACTTCTATGCAGAGTACATCATGAGAAATGCTGGACTGGAGGAAACACAAGCTGGAATCAAGATTGCCGGGAGAAATATCAATAACCTCAGATATGCAGATGATACCACCCTTATGGCAGAAAGTGAAGAGGAACTCAAAAGCCTCTTGATGAAAGTGAAAGTGGAGAGTGAAAAGGTTGGCTTAAAGCTCCACATTCAGAAAACGAAGATCATGGCATCTGGTCCCATCACTACATGGGAAATAGATGGGGAAACAGTGGAAACAGCATCAGACTTTATTTTTCTGGGCTCCAAAATCACTGCAGATGGTGACTGCAGCCATGAAATTAAAAGACGCTTACTCCTTGGAAGGAAAGTTATGACCAACCTAGATAGCATATTCAAAAGCAGAGACATCACTTTGCCAACAAAGGTTCGCCTAGTCAAGGCTATGGTCTTTCCTGTGGTCATGTATGGATGTGAGAGCTGGACTGTGAAGAAGGCTGAGCGCCGAAGAATTGATGCTTTTGAACTGTGGTATTGGAGAAGACTCTTGAGAGTCCCTTGGACTGCAAGGAGATCCAACCGGTCCATTCTGAAGGAGATCAGCCCTGGGATTTCTTTGGAAGGAATGATGCTCAAGCTGAAACTCCAGTATTTTGGCCACCTCATGCGAAGAGTTGACTCATTGGAGAAGACTCTGATGCTGGGAGGGATTGAGGGCAGGAGGAGAAGGGGACGACAGAGGATGAGATGGCTGGATGGCATCACTGACTCGATGAATGTGAGTCTGAGTGACCTCCGAGAGCTGGTGATGGACAGGGAGGCCTGGTGTGCTGCAGTTCATGGGATCGCAAAGAGTCGGACACGACTGAGCGACTGATCTGATCTGATCTGAGGAAATGATATCCTTGTTTTTAGACCTAACTTATTTTTAAAATTCAACAGTCACTCTATAAAAAACTGTTTGGATATATCTAAAGATTGCCAGCTGAAAAAAGAAAAAAAGAAAAACGCAAAACCTAAAAGTTGTGAGTTAAGTTTTGTTTGGTGACCTTACTGAGAAATATAGCCTGGGAGGCAGCCTCTCAGATAGATCTAAGGAACAACTCCAAAGGGAGAAGGCAGGATACATAGCGATATTTTACATAGGAGTACAATAAAGTACATAGGAGTATAAGTAAATGATGTAGTCATATATCAAAGAGTATTGCTAATCACAAAAAGCTGACATGTGAAGGTAATGATTTTAGTGTTTTTCTATGTATGAGAAGACACAAGAATCAGGGTTTGTTGAAATTATTCCTTAGATGTGCATCTTTACTATCTAGGGTTAGTATTCAGGACACAGAATGCCTCCTTTTTTTTTTTTCATCCTGAATGGCCCTCAGGATGCGCCATGTGTGGAGGTGGGGGGCTGTAGTAGCTGAAGGCTTGATGGCAGACAACATGTATTGTTTACTGGAATGGCAGAAAACATTCTTTGTCTGCAGGATCAAGATCTTTCAAGTGTGGAAATAAGAGAACCCAAGTGAGAACGAATACAGGCTCTTATTTGGAGCTTGCTATAGTCAAGGCTATGGTTTTTCCAGTGGGCATGTATGGATGTGAGAGTTGGACTGTGAAGAAAGCTGAGCACCAAAGAATTGATGCTTTTGAACTGTGGTGTTGGAGACGACTCTTGAGAGTCCCTTGGACTGCAAGGAGATCCAACCAGTCCATCCTAAAGGAGATCAGCCCTGGGATTTCTTTGGAAGGAATGATGCTAAAGCTGAAACTCTAGTACTTTGGCCACCTCATGCGAAGAGTTGACTCTTTGGAAAAGACTCTGATGCTGGGAGGGATTGGGGGCAGGAGGATAAGGGGATGACAGAGGATGAGATGGCTGGATGGCATCACTGACTTGATGGATGTGAGTCTGAGTGAACTCCAGGAGTTGGTGATGAACAGGGAGGCCTGGAATGCTGTGATTCATGGGGTCGCAAAGAGTGGGACATGACTGAGCGACTGAACTGAACTGAACTGATAGTAAGAAAGCCAGTAACTATTAATTGTGTTTGGCAGAGACTGAAAGACAGAGAGGGCAGTGAGAAAGCTTTGTTAATGAAAAACTAGGGAAGCTTTTAGGTTTGCTTTGATTGAAGGCTGTTGGCATTGATTCTGGTGTCCATAATTCCCCCCACAGCTTGTGTAAACTCCCTCAGATCAGATGAGATCAGTCGCTCAGTTGTGTCCAACTCTTTGCGACCCCATGAACTGCAGCACACCAGGCCTCCCTGTCCATCACCCACTCCCGGAGGTCACTCAGACTCACATCCATCAAGTCAGTGATGCCATCCAGCCATCTCATCCTCTGTCGTCCCCTTCTCCTCCTGCCCTCAATCCCTCCCAGCATCAGAGTCTTCTCCAATGAGTCAACTCTTCGCATGAGGTGGCCAAAATACTGGAGTTTCAGCTTGAGCATCATTCCTTCCAAAGAAATCCCAGGGCTGATCTCCTTCATTATGGACTGGTTGGATCTCTTTGCAGTCCAAGGGACTCTCAAGAGTCTTCTCCAACACCACAGTTCAAAAGCATCAATTCTTCGGCGCTCAGCCTTCTTCACAGTCCGACTCTCACATTCATACATGACCACAGGAAAGACCATAGCCTTGACTAGAGGAACTTTTGTTGGCAAAGTAATGTCTCTGCTTTACTAACTATAAGCTCCTAACCTCCCTTTGCTTTCTCTTAAAAACTTGGAATTGTAAATTCCCTTCTCTTTTGAGATGTAAATCTTCCACATCATAGGACTGTTTTTCTCAAGGACCTGGGAGTCATCCTTTTGAAAAGTGAAAGTGAAAGCTGCTCAGTCATGTCTGACTCTTTGTGACCCCATGGACTATACAGTCCTTGGAATTCTCCAGGCCAAAATATTGGAGTGGGTAGCCTTTCCCTTCTCTAGGGGATCTTCCTAACCCAGGGATCAAACCCAGATCCCCCTCATTGCAGGCAGATTCTTTACCAGCTGAGCCGCAAGGTAAGCCAGGGGCATTCATCAAAAAGAAAGAGCCCCTCTCTCCCAGTCTCTGAGGGGTTAGGAGTTTAACTTTGATAAGAACAACTAGTAAACACAGGGAGCTAAATCACATTGACATACCTCCCAGTCAACATCCACCAAAGTTTTTATATTAATTCTTCCCAACATTTAAAAATCCTTCTGCCTTTGGTTTTAGAGAGTTTAGTTCAGTTTCTCTGTTTTCTTTCAATGGTCTTGACCTCTATAGAAATAGTTTTGAATAATTTTTACACCAGAAAAGTCTGCTGTAATTTTCTTTGACAGAATGAGGAAGCTGGAAGCAGTCTAACTAGAAGCTAGGTATTCTATGTGACTTAGTGGAGAGTACATTTGGATTTTTCTGTAATATTTGGTCTTGAGTTGGAAGCAGGAGCAAAAACTAGAGAAGACGACAGTTGTTGACCAAACTCTTACCTTTTGCCTATTGCTACAGAATTGTCAACTGGCTTTCTGGACTATTTGCTACAGAGACTATGGGTCAGCCTTCTCTAGTAATTAATTTGTGGCCTGCCGATTGTCTGTATATTCAGTGTTTCACAAGAAAACTGATATTACTGAATGTGGGAGATTCCAGCATTGAATCTGGAAAAGAGAAAGTGTGTATTATATAGGTGTATTCCTTTTCTTCCACTTGTCCTATAGAAAATGCTAGAGGTTCCCAGGTGAGATGAAGCAACGATGTAACACTGAGGATCTACTTGGATTAAAATTAAGGAGAAGCTGGACTATTTGCAGTGCTGAATTGGAGTATGAAAGGTCAGGGTTACTTCTTCACTTTTCAAGCAAGAATTGAAATAGGAAGAGTTTTAGGAAATATCATAACTTTCAAACAAGTATAGGAATACAGTTTCAGTGGGATGGTAAAGACAGATGATGACTTGCAAGGCATATGTGAGTGGGATTCTTCCCAGTCCAGTGGGAAATCTGGTAGAGAGGGTTTTCAACAGGTCTGGTTGCCAGAAACCACTGGATAATCATTCCCAGCACTCACTCCCAGACATAAGCACAAAGCATCTGCAATATAACAAAGATAGACTAAACAACAAGCAACCCAGACTGAACAATATAAAAGCCACAAGACAGTCACTTCGAACTAAAGTGTTTACAATGACTGACTTCTTACTTGCTGCTTTATCTTGACCTAACTCCAGTCAGGCTTTTATTTCCTACAGTCCCCCTTTGAACCCTACTTACCTACAGGCTTGAATAGGCACACACACAAAAAGATGGAGGCACCTGTTATGGACTGAATATTTGTATCTCTTCCCTCTCCCACCCAATTCATATACTGAAATCCTAGACCCAAATGTGGTGATCTCAGGAGGTGAGGCCTTTGGGAAATAATTAGTTCACAAGGAAGAAATCCTGGTGAATGGGATTTATGCCCTTATAAGAAGACACAGGATTCTCAGTCTCTGCTTTCCACTCTGTAAAGAAACAACATGAAGAGAGCCATCTACAAGCAAGGAGGTAGGCCCTCACCAGGCAGTGGATCTCTTAGTATCTTGATCTGGGACTTATCAATCTCCAGAATGAAGAAATAAATGTGAATTGTTTAGCCAGCTAGTCTATGATGATTTATTATAGCAGCCCAAATTGACTAAGTGCCTTCTCCTGAGCTTTTCTTGGGAATCAGCTAAGCACCTAGTGAAACCTTTGCTTGTCAAAACTTTCTGGTCATTTCTCCTTGCTTGTTCAGCTTCCTCTCCAAAGATTCTGTTTACCCTTCACTTATGTTATTTTTTTTTTTTAATTCTGACTTTATATTGGAGTATAGTTGATTTACAGTGTGTTAGCTTCAGATGTAGAGCAAAGCAATTTAGTTATATATGTAATCTATTTCAGATTCTTTTCCCATATACTTTATTACAGAATATTGAGAAGAGTTTCCTGTGCTATGCACAGGGTCCTTGTTTTTTATTTTATATGTAGCAGTGTGTATACATTCGGAGAAGGCAATGGCACCCCACTCCAGTACTCTTGCCCAGAAAATCCCATGGATGGAGGAGCCTGGTAGGCTGCAGTCCATGGGGTTGCTACAAGTCGGACATGACTGAGCAACTTCCCTTTCACTTTTCATTTTCATGCATTGGAGGAGGAAATGGTAACCCACTCCAGAATTCTTGCCTGGAGAATCCTAGGGACGGGGAAGCCTGGTGGCCTGCCGTCTATGGGGTCTCACAGAATCTGACACGACTGAAGCAACTTAGCAGCAGCAGCAGCAGTATGTATATGTTAATCCCAACCTCCCAATTTATACCTCCCACCCTCACTTTTCCCCTTTGATAATCATAACTTTGTTTTATGAATCCATGAGTCTATTTCTGCTTTATAAACAAGTTCATTTGTATCATT
Organism: Tragelaphus eurycerus; assembly: GCA_935064755.1. Classification (NCBI taxonomy): domain Eukaryota; kingdom Metazoa; phylum Chordata; class Mammalia; order Artiodactyla; family Bovidae; genus Tragelaphus; species Tragelaphus eurycerus. The sequence goes on from CAKXYN010000015.1 coordinate 4,997,470, forward strand.
TCTTTGATTTCACATATGTGTTATCATGATTTGTCTTTGTCTGACTTACTTTACTTAGCATGAAAATCTCTAAGTCTATCCATGTTGCTTCAAATAGCATTATTTCATTTTTTTATGACTGAGTAATATTCTATTGTGTGTGTGTGTGTGCATGCACACCATATCTTCTTTACCTATTTATCCAATGATAGATATTTAGGTTGCTTTCATGTCTTGGCTATTGTAAATATTGCTGCAATGAACATTGGGATGCATGCATCCTTTGGATCATGTTTTTCTCCAGATATATGACCAGGAGTGAGGTCATTTGATAGCTTTTTTTTTTTTTTAGTTTGTTAAAGAATCTCCATACTGTTCTCTGTAGTGGCTGTACTAATTTACATTATCACCAACAGTGTAGGAAGGTTCCCTTTTCTGTACACTCTCCTCAGCATTTATTGTTTATAAACTTTCTAATAATGGCCATTCTGACTGCTGCAAGGTGACATCCCATTGTAGTTTTGATTTGCATTTCTCTAATAGTGATGTTGAGCATCTTTTCATATGCTTTTTGACCATCAGTATTTCTTTGGAGAAATATCTATTTAGATATTCCACCATTTTTTGGGGAAAGTATATTTTATTTATTTATTTTTTATTTAAATTTATTTATTTTAATTAGAGGCTACTTATTTTACAATATTGTATTGGTTTTGTCATACATCAAAATGAATCTGGCACGGGTATACACGTTTTCCGAATCCTGATCTCCCCTCCCACCTCCCTCCCCATACCATCCTTCAAGATGGTAGCACCAACAACCCTGTATGCGAGGCAGCAAAAGAGACACCATTTTTTTGATTGGGTTGTTTTTTTTGATTTTGAGCTGCATGAGCTGTTTTTATATTTTGGACTTTAATACCTTGTCAGTGGCATCATTTACAAATATTTTCTCCCATTCTGTGGGTTGCCTTCTTGTCGTGTTTATGATTTCCTTTGCTGTGCAAAAGATTTTAAGTTTAATTAGGTCCCATTTGTTTGTTTTTGATTTGTTTCCCATTACTCTAGAGAGATCAGAGAGAGATCAGTCGCTCAGTCGTGTCTGACTCTTTGCGACCCCATGAATCACAGCACGCCAGGCCTCCCTGTCTATCACCAACTCCCGGAGGTCACTCAGACTCACATCCACCGAGTCAGTGATGCCATCCAGCCATCTCAGCCTCTGTCGTCCCCTTCTCCTCCTGCCCCCAATCCCTCCCAGCATCAGAGTCTTCTCCAATGAGTCAACTCTTCGCATGAGGTGGCCAAAATACTGGAGTTTCACCTTTAGCATCATTCCTTCCAAAGAAATCCCAGGGCTGGTCTCTTTGGATCTAAAAGATGTTGCTGTGATTTATGTCAGTGTTCTGCCTATATTTTCCTCTAAAAGTTTTATTGTATCCAGTTTTTTGTTTAGGTATTTAACCCATTGTGAATTAATTTTTGCATGCGGTGTTAAAGAATATTCTAATTTCATTCTTTTAACATGTAGCTGTCCGGTTTTCTTAGCAGCACTTATTGAAGAGACTATCTTTTCTCCATTGCATATTCTTGCCTCCTTTGTTGTAGATTAATTGATCATAGCTGCATGGGTTTATTTCTGGGCTTTCTATTCTGTTCCATTTATCTATATTTCTGTCCTTACAGTAATCAAAACTATATTGTCTTGATTACTCTAGCTTTATAGGATAGTCTGATTCCTCCAACTCTGTTTTTCTTTCTCAACATTTCTTTGGCTACTTGAGGTCTTTTTTGTTTCCATTAAAATGCTATTAAATAAAAAAGTTTTCTCTTTTATTTGAGACACTTGCAGACATTAATAGTCAGAGTTTTTCCTGTTGCAATAGTCCCTTTCTCTCCCTTGCAATAATCATTCTGAATAAAAGTCTCTCCTTATTAAGTCCTGACTTGTTTTTCTTTGATAGGGCCCATAGAAGTAATTAACAAAACAGCTAACATTTCTGGAGAGCTTACTCTGTAATAGGTGATGTCCTATGTACCTTACATGAACTACCTCATTTAATGCTCCAACAAGCCTATAAGGTAGGTACTGTGATTATGCATTTTTTTGCAAGTGCGAGAACTGAGGATTAGACAGATTTCTTCCTCAATGTGGGACAGCTGAGAACTGACAGACAAGACACAGACCTGAGCCGTTTGACTCTATATCTGGTCTCTTAGCACCACACTCTATTACTTCCAAGGGGAAAAAAGAGAGAAGGAGCATGCTGTGTAGAAAAACTTTTACAAGAAGATTAAATCTCATTGATCTAATACAGTACCAGTTTGAGAGGTCACATCATTTTTAAAGAGGAAGGTATTTTTTTCTTCCTCCACTTTTCAAAGCCAATCTGTTAAAAGAAAGCTTTTTCTCTCTTGTTGATTCATAAGATCTGGGTACAAGTCAATATTTATTTGTCCTCTGCTCTTTTTTCTGATATGTGGAGATGAAAAGAATCAAGAGGTTCCTCTTGGAGATTTCCTCCATGTTTTATGAAAATGAGTTATGGCTTACTTCTCCTGGACAGGAATCTTTAAGCTTTTCTGCAACTGGTTGTGTTCCCAAAGTGGAGTCTGACTGCTGCTTAAAAGCCAATAATGAGGCAAAGTTTGTGGAAAGGAAAGTTTGCTTTATTTTGGAGGCCAGCAACCAGTGGGGGAGGGTGGACTTCTATCCAAAGGTCAACTCCCCCTGACTGGCAACCAGTGGGCAATAACTTTTACAGATGGAGGGAGGGGGCCTATTTACAGAAACAGTACAGTCAGCTCTGACAGTCATTTTAAAATTGGTCATGCAATGATCTGATCAGTGTCATCTTTATTGTTTAAACTACAGTTCATCTTTAATTCCAGGATCAATTTTTTTTTCCAGTTTCTTTGAGGCCAGCCTTCTGAATTGTGGCAGCTTGATGTCATGGTTACAGTCTGGTTGGTTCTCATGTAGTTAACTTCTTTCATCTAGATAGGGGTTTAGCCTCTATAAGACAGCACACAGGACATGTGTCAGAATATTATCTCCATCCCTTGAAGAGTAACTAAAGGCCCTTGGCCATGCTTAATGATTAAACTATTATTATTTACTCTTGGTGGACTGTTTTCCTTTGTTTTTGCATTTTCTCACTTCTCTGAGTAAGCTTACTCTTTGGCTAAAGTTTTTTCATAGACAAAAGGCAGCCTGAGGACATGAGGGGCAAGAATCTTAGCATCATGCTCCTTTTCAGTTGACTGTAATCTGTAATTTGATTATTAAGAAGGATGTTGGCCAGAGGAGGCCCCATCATAATCTTGGTTTTAAGCTGTATTCTTCTATTGTTTACCATTAATCGGGGAAGGCAATGGCACCCCACCCCAGTACTCTTGCCTGGAAAATCCCATGGACGGAGGAGCCTGGTAGGCTCCAGTCCATGGGGTCGCTGGGAGTCGGACACGACTGAGCGACTTCACTTTCACTTTCATGCATTGGAGAAGGAAATGGCAACCCACTCCAGTATTCTTGCCTGGAGAATCCCAGGGACAGCCGTCTATGGGATCACACAGAATCGGACACGACTGAAGCGACTTAGCAGCAGCAATCATGAAGTTATTTCCCTTTCCATGTACTTCCTATGTCACTTGCTCAGTTGCTTCTGAAAACCAAGGGGAGACAGATTGTAATTAGGAAAATTAAAAAAATGTGCTTTCCATTTCATGTCACTTTCATGTCAGTTTAAAAATTTGACACAAGGTAAACTTGTCATCTGCATTTCTAAGAATCTCTCCTCTCAGTCTCCTGGGGTTTCAGAAAGTTTCCAGAGGCAATGTGGCATTTTCATGTTATAAGTTCTGAAGAGATGAGGTAGTGCTTACAATAGAAACTTTTAGTAGAATAATTTGGATGGAACTGGATGACTTAGAACGCATAAGGGTAGTAATGTTAATGAAATGAACAGAAGATGCCATTGCATTAAATGTATATATTCTCTGAGCACAATTGTATTTTCCAAAGATGCACCTAGATTCCAATAATGGCCATTTTTTAAGGATTTTAACCTATGTGGAACTCCATTATTATGTTATTAAAATTTTTGGTTACCAGTAACACATTGCATACAGCCAGAAATGGATATGTGGCTGATGGTGTCTGATGGTGATTGTTGCAATGCTTCTGAATAGTCTGGCAATAAATATTTTGGGCACTGTTACTACCCTATAATAATCAAGAATTAATTGTTCAATAGCTTTAGAATATATGTAAGCAGATGCTTTGTTTTACAAGTGTTTTTTTTTTTTTTTTTAAATGGAAACACATGAATTGCTATTGATCTAAGATCACACTAGCTGGCAAAGTAACTTCCATCTTCTAAACCTCTCTGTAGGAATATGATTTTGTAGTTGAAGATCTGTCGTCATGCCCAAACAGATTTTTCTAATGTTTTGTCACTTGCTAGTTATGGTATCTTGATATAAGTATAACTTAATCATTCTGCATTTCATTTTCTTTATTTATTAAATGAAAACAATGATACTTACTATAAATTGATGTTTTAGGGTTTGCATATCTAGTATCCAAATTTACCCAACCTAATGTCAGATTTATTTTGAAAGCCTCTCTTCTGTTCTTAGATATGTTATTTGGAAAAAAATGGTCTCTGTTTTTAGTTATATATGGCTTAGATCAGAGTACTTAAAAACAACTAGGCCATCCCATTGATAGAAGGGAACATGATCTTATTTGAGCCAATGAGATGTGAGGAGACAATGTCTAGAACATCTGGGAAAAATATGTCTTTTCTTTTCCATAAAAGCTGTGAAAAGAGATGCTTGCTTGTCCTCCAGATAATGGAGTTAAAGATGTGCTGCCTAGGGGACAGTCTAGGGAGGCCGCAGTTGTGGTTTCTAAGCTTAGAATCAGTGCTGAAAGAAAACAACACATGAAAAAGTAGAGGGATGGTACGGGGAGGGAGGAGGGAGGAGGGTTCAGAATGGGAAACACGGGTATACCTGTGGCGGATTCATGTTGATATATGGCAAAACCAATACAATATTGTAAAGTTAAAAAATTTAAAAAAAAAGTATTAGGAGTTGACTGATACTGCTTATCTTACTAGTTCTTATGGGAAAACCTATAATTTGATTATGTATCACTTCCTAGGGCCTGCCCTCCCTTCTCTGCTGTAATTAACACAAGTTCACTCATAAACAGTGCTTGGTCTTCTGGCATCTACAGTGTTCTCATCAATCCCAATGGTTACTTTCTCTCAATTTTGCAAATAAACTTCAATATTTGTTTTTTTTAAAAAAGAAAGAGTATAGAAGGAAGAGAACTACAGTTACACTTGGAATCTTGATGACTATGAATTTGCAGATCAAAACCTGTCTAAATTCACACCTACTTCTGGGCTTTTGTTTATATAAACCAGTTATTCTGTTTATTTAAAGACATCTAAATTTTAAGTTTTTGCTAATAAGCAAAGAGCCTAAACTGATAGGATTGCTTTAAGGATTAAAGGTAAATTTATAAAGACTATATAAATGGCCAGTTTACATATGGCTATAGCTCCTAATGTGGTAGATTCCTTCTTTAATTTTAGTGCCAAGAGAAAGAATTAAGACAGAAGTAATAACCCCATTAACACATTAAGTGTTTATGAAATGTAGTTTGGGGAGCATGTCCTTTAAATAAGGGTTTGTTTAAGGTCACATAAGAATGAACTAGAAGGATTGACCTCATTTTAAGATTAAGTTAGAAAGAACATCCTAGAAAATATGTTGAATGGAATATTTAGAATAAAAAAAAATTTTGTAACTGAGAAGTAAGGGAAGTAAATCATAGTTTTACCTTATATTTTTAAATATCAGGATAAATATTAATCAATTGTATGGGGAGAGAGGAAATAGCCCTGATATTTATTAAAATTTACAGTCTTATTGAATTTCCTATGCTTCATATCATGGAACAACAGACTGGTTCCAAATAGGAAAAGGAGTACGTCAAGGCTGCATATTGTCACCATGTTTATTTAACTTATATGCAGAGTACATCATGAGAAATGCTGGACTGGAAGAAACACAAGTTGGAATCAAGATTGCTGGGAGAAATATCAATAACCTCAGATGTGCAGATGACACGACTCTTATGGCAGAAAGTGAAGAGGGGCTGAAAAGCCTCTTGATGAAAGTGAAAGTGGAGAGTGAAAAGGTTGGCTTAAAGCTCCACATTCAGAAAACGAAGATCATGGCATCTGGTCCCATCACTACATGGGAAATAGATGGGGAAACAGTGGAAACAGTGTCAGACTTTGTTTTTCTGGGCTCCAAAATCACTGCAAATGGTGACTGCAGCCATGAAATTAAAAGACGCTTAGTCCTTGGAAGGAAAGTTATGACCAACCTAGATAGCATATTCAAAAGCAGAGACATCACTTTACCAACAAAGGTTCGCCTAGTCAAGGCTATGGTCTTTCCTGTGGTCATGTATGGATGTGAGAGCTGGACTGTGAAGAAGGCTGAGCGCCAAAGAATTGATGCTTTTGAACTGTGGTGTTGGAGAAGACTCTTGAGAGTCCCTTGGACTGCAAGGAGATGCAACCAGTCCATTCTGAAGGAGATCAGCCCTGGGATTTCTTTGGAAGGAATGATGCTCAAGCTGAAACTCCAGTATTTTGGCCACCTCATGCGAAGAATTGACTCATTGGAGAAGACTCTGATGCTGGGAGGGATTGAGGGCAGGAGGAGAAGGGGACGACAGAGGATGAGATGGCTGGATGGCATCACTGACTTGATGGGATGTGAGTCTGGATGACCTCCGGGAGCTGGTGATGGACAGGGAGGCCTGGCGTGCTGCGGTTCATGGGGTCACGAAGAGTCGGACACGACTGAGCGACTGATCTGATCTGATCTGATCTGATGCTTCATATCAAATAATATTTAATATACTTGCACTTTTAACACACAGAATGTGTTATCAGCATTCTAGTGTTATTGCCTAAGCTGAAAATCAAAACTTTAACTTGTGTTACACACTCAGATGCCTACCAGTCAATCCCTGACTTTATTTTTTTCTATAATTTACACAAAGCAGGAGTAAATGTAAAGGGATGGCTTTGTTTATTAAACTGAATTTCTAGCAGATTTTAACTTTAAAAATGTATATGCATGAGGTTTGCATGATTTCACAGCCTCCCAATAATTAGCTGGTTTAATTAAGTCAGTGAGAGAGAAAAGACGAGCTAATGGCTCTTCATAATGTGGTCCAAACGATTGGTTAATGAGAATAAAAATAATAATGAAATATGTCAGGTGTTCTCTAGAAAGGATCTATGAGTATTCATCAGGATTTTAACTGTTAGAGTCAGAAATTCCATTTACTTTGTTGAATCTTTTTCTATCACAATCATAGACGTATCTTACCACAGTAAATGAATACTATTTTGTCTATTATGTAGAGAGATCACTTTCAAAAATTAAGTTTTAATTCTACTGATACAAGCAGTAGAATTAAAAAAACTTCAGGAATGCCTTGGTGAGTCCTATAATTTGATGAATTGCCCTAGGATTGATCTATTTTACAACTTCAAGTTCACATAAAGGAACGTACAATGGTACATATAAAACTGTTCTAGGAATTTTCCAAGGTTGTGAAGCTACACACTAAAAGTAATAGAGTTGAAACTTTTTAGATCTTACGTTTTAATCTATCATTTTTTTTCCTTCTCATGGATGAGTATTTGAAAAGTTGTATCAAACTTTAACATGAGTGTTAAATGTTCAATTGTGTCTTCATAAAATCTATATGCTGATATCCTAACCATTAGTACCTCAGAACATGACCTTAGTTGGAAGTCATTGTAGACCTAATTTGTTAGGACAGACTCTCGTCAGAGTGGAGTAGGATGGGGTCCTAATCCAATATAATATGTCATTTATAATAAGGGGAAATTTGAATACAGAGTCAGGCACATAGAAGATGATGTTAAGGCATATCTACACACCCACAGGGAGGTGACAGCCATCTACGAGTCAGGAGTGGAATAGCGCCTTCTTTCACAACCCTCCTACTATTGTCACACCTTGACATTGGGCTTCTAGCTGCTAAAACCAAAAGACAATACATTTCTGTTAAGACACTTATTTTGAGGTACTTTTCTGTGACAACCCTAGCAAACTAATACAATCACCAAAGAGAGATCTTCAAAGAGGGAGGTAACTAGAAATTGGTTTCTCGTCCCTGGAAGAAATCTGGCATTAAGATGATTTCTACCATGTACTCTCCAAAAAGGGAATAAAAAGGAAATGGTACAAATAGTAAAGTATCTTTGAAAAATATTCATTCCTTAAATATCCAGTGATTTCTTCCTGAAAATGAAAGAGTTAGCCGCTTGGTTGTGTCTGACACTTTGCAATTCCATGGACTGTAGCCCGCTAGGCTCCTCTGTCCATGGGATTCTCCAGGCAAGAATGGGTGGGTTGCCATGCCCTCCTCCAGAGGATCTTCCCAACCCAGGGGTCAAACCTGGGTCTGCTGCATTGCAGGCAGATTCTTTTCTGTCTGAGCTGCCAGGGAAGCCCCAGTTTCTTTTTAGAGGTTCTTTTTCAAGATAATGTGTCAGTGTTTTGAGTTCTTTAGAGGAGTAAAGCCAGATGAATATAATTACAATCTACCTAATCATAATTAATAGTTAGGATGAAAATAGTTAATACAGTTCTGAGTGATTCATATCCAGCTACTGCATTTTCTTTTTAAACTGTTGCTCTACAGTTAAATAGCTCAGTTAGTAAAGGATCAACCTACAATATGGGAGACCTGGGTTCAATCCCTGGGTTGGAAGATCCCCTGGAGAAGGGAAACACTACCCACTCCCATATTCTGGCCTGGAGAATCCCATAGACTGTACAGTCTTATGGGGTTGCAAAGAGTCAGACACAACTGAGTGACTTTCACTTCAGTACTTCACTACCTTCTACAGTCAAATGGGTTTTTTTTGCAACTAGATTGACTTTAAAGGAAACAGTTAACAGCACATAACTTAGAGAGGAAAACAAGTTGGATAATAACTGTGCAGTCCAGTGAGATAGAGAAGAGCAGGCGCAGGGCGACCTGAGGTGTAATGTCTTAGATGCCTGGACCAGGAAACTTGAGGAGAGGCCTGGGGGCAAGGCTCTCTGGTGAGGTAAAGACTTTCTGACCTGGCAAGAGTAAACAGATGAGTGTCATGGGGACTCATTGCCCAGATCAACGGATAGGGCTGGAGCATTGCTTCGGGGCCTGCTTCTAGGGATTGGCAGCTAGTGATTATTTGGAGCTTACATTTCTCTGCATGTTTTGTCTTTTATAGCAGAGTAGGAAGGCAGCACAAATAAGTTTCTTAAATATGAATGCATCCTCTGAGTGAGCAGGGGGCAAAGGTTAACACTGATGGTCTTCAGAGTATTCCTATTTTCAGTTTTCTTTAACCTTGGCTTGCTTTTGTTTTAACAGTCTGCAAAACTTGTCTCAGATACTGAGCTGCTTCTCTGACACATGCCCCCAGTTGCTGTGAGTGAACATTTGAGAAAAATAGTTTCTTTGTTTCTATACTAAGACTATAACTTTAATACTATATAAATGGTTTTCTGAACATCTGTAGAATATTCATGGTGAAAATAATATTATTCTGATTCATTGACAAGGTTGCTGAAAAGCAGAAAAATACAGTTATTTGGCAACATTTTGGGCTGATTTTTGAAATTGGTGTTGGATGCTGCCCAGCCCTCAGTCGTCAGTAATGGCTGGCAAGATTGGGAAGAAGGTTGACATAGTTTGCCTTCAGTGTGACATCATTTTCCTCCTTCTTGAATTTCTGTTCCATTCTCCTTCTTGATAATATTGTCTTGTTTTCAGCTGGGGACATGCCAATCACTCCTAAGCTTTTAGTATTTGATGCTTCCTGTCAAGGACTTAAGATGGCACACCACGCAGGGACACTGCACTTGGAAAGACAGCTTGTTACTGATAGTATTAAAGCCTCACTGTTAGAGTGGCCGGCCGTGGGATTGCTGCTCTGTAGGTGACACTGCTCAGAAATCTCTTGAATTACACCCGTGTTTCGAACATCTCTTGCTTAAACAGTCATCACTAAATATTCTTTAACACAGATATTGCTATCCCATGTTTAAGGGTGCAGTTATATTGCCCACCAGGGCCCTAAATTTGGCATAACAAGCATGTCTAGGTTGAGAATTTGATCATCTTTGGAGCTCTGTTTGTTACTGCTCTAAGTCATGAGCCTGTTCCTCAGTTTTCTTTGCCGTCCAACTGCAAGAAATATGATTTATATGCTGCCGGGCAGGCACACTGGCTCCTATATTTAGCCTTTAATTGATAATCATTTTCAGCCCTACATTGTCTCTCTCTAAATCATCAGTTGTATCCAGTAACAATCATTCTTTTCCATTATTGTTATTATTACTATGTCTTCTATATTCTTCGAATTTTGTAGATTTGTAGATTTCTAGTATAGTTCCTCCTACAAGCATAACTTCTGGTTCATAAGTTATGTAATTTTATATTTAATTACATAGCCACCTAGTGTGTGCAGCTAACTTTATCTACAGACTCTATCTGATAGAGTACACGTTTCCAGCTGTGTGGAAAAGTGTGACTCGCAAAGGTCTTCACACTTGTATAACCCTCTCCTCTTGAGTATTGGATAAACCTAATGATTGTTTCCAACTTGTGTTTCTTCCAGTCCAGCATTTCTCATGATGTACTCTGCATATAAGTTAAACAAACATGGTGACAATATACAGCCTTGACGTACTCCTTTTCCTATTTGGAACCAGTCTGTTGTTCCATGACCAGTTCTAACTGTTGCTTCCTGACCTGCATACAGATTTCTCAAGAGGCAGATCAGGTGGTCTGGTATTCCCATCTCTTTCAGAATTTTCTACAGTTTATTGTGATCTATACAGTCAAAGGCTTTGGCATAGTCAATAAAGCAGAAATAGATGTTTTTCTGGAACTCTCTTGCTTTTTCGATGATCCAGTGGATGTTGGCAATTTGATCTCTGGTTCCTCTGCCTTTTCTAAAACCAGCTTGAACATCAGGAAGTTCACGGTTCACATATTGCTGAAGCCTGGCTTGGAGAATTTTGAGCATTACTTTACTAGCGTGTGAGATGAGTGCAATTGTGCGGTAGTTTGAGCACTCTTTGGCATTGCCTTTCTTAGGGATTGGGATGAAAACTGACCTTTTTCAATCTTGTGGCCACTGCTGAGTTTTCCAAATTTGCTGGCATATTGAGTGCAGCACTTTCACAGCATCATCTTTCAGGATTTGGAATAGCTCCACTGGAATTCCATGACCTCCACTAGCTTTGTTCGCAGTGATGCTTTCTAAGGCCCACTTGACTTCACATTCTAGGATGTCTGGCTCTAGGTCAGTGATCACACCATCATGATTATCTGGGTCATGAAGCTCTTTTTTGTACAGTTCTTCTGTGTATTCTTGCCACCTCTTCTTAATATCTTCTGCTTCCGTTAGGTCCAAACCATTTCTGTCCTTTATTGAGCCCATTTTTGCATGAAATGTTCCTTTGGTATCTCTGATTTTCTTGAAGAGATCCCTAGTCTTTCCCATTCTGTTGTTTTCCTCTATTTCTTTGCATTGATCGTTGAAGAAGGCTTTCTTTTCTCTTCTTGGTATTCTTTGGAACTCTGCATTCAGATGCTTATATCTTTCCTTTTCTCCTTTGCTTTTCACTTCTCTTCTTTTCACAGCTATTTGCAAGGCCTCCCCAGACAGCCATTTTGCTTTTTTGCATTTCTTTTCCATGGGGATGGTCTTGATCCCTGTCTCCTGGAAGAAACACAAGTTGGAATCAAGATTGCTGGGAGAAATATCAATAACCTCAGATATGCGGATGACACCACCCTTATGGCAGAAAGTGAAGAGGAACTAAAAAGCCTCTTGATGAAAGTGAAAGTGGAGAGTGAAAAGGTTGGCTTAAAGCTCAACATTCAGAAAACGAAGATTATGGCATCTGGTCCCATCACTACATGGGAAATAGATGGAGAAACAGTGGAAACAGTGTCAGACTTTCTTTTTCTGGGCTCCAAAATCACTGCAGATGGTGACTTCATCCATGAAATTAAAAGACGCTTAGTCCTTGGAAGGAAAGTTATGACCAACCTAGATAGCATATTCAAAAGCAGAGACATCACTTTGCCAACAAAGGTTCGTCTAGTCAAGGCTATGGTCTTTCCTGTGGTCATGTATGGATGTGAGAGCTGGACTGTGAAGAAGGCTGAGTGCTGAAGAATTGATGCTTTTGAACTGTGGTGTTGGAGAAGACTCTTGAGAGTCCCTTGGACTGCAAGAATATCCAACCAGTCCATTCTGAAGGAGATCAGCCCTGGGATTTCTTTGGAAGGAATGATGCTAAAGCTGAAACTCCAGTATTTTGGCCACCTCATGTGAAGAGTTGACTCATTGGAGAAGACTCTGATGCTGGGAGGGATTGGGGGCAGGAGGAGAAGGGGACGACAGAGGATGAGATGGCTGGATGGTATCACTGACTCAATTGAATATGAGTCTGGGTGACCTCCGGGAGTTGGTGATGGACAGGGAGGCCTGGCGTGCTGCAGTTCATGGGGTCGCAAAGAGTCGGACACGACTGAGCGATTGATCTGATCTGATCTGTTCTGAATGATTGTTTCTAGCAAACAGAATATGACAGGATGATGGGATGTCCCATCCATGATTTGGTTACAGAGAACCATGACTTTTCACTTGCTGACTTTTTACTTTTCACCTTTTCACTTCTCTCCTATCTTTCTTCTTGTTTGGTCTGATCCCACCATGTGTCATGAGTTATTCTATGGAGCAGTTCCCATAGCACAGAACTGATAAGAGATTCCAGCCAACAATTTATGAGGAAATGAGACCTTACTTCAGTAGTCTATGAGGAATGACTCCCGCCAACAACCATGTGCATGAACTAGAAAGCAAATCCTTTCCAGTCAAGCTTTGAGATAACTGCAGACTTGTAAGAGGCTCCGAAACTGAAGATCGGGCTAAACTTTGTCCAACCTCTTGACGCATCTTATCTTGGTGAAGTAATAAATGTTGTTTAAGGCACTAAATTTGGGCGTAATTAGTTGCACTTGTTGTGTTCATTTGCCAAGTCATGTCTGACTCTGCAACCCCATGGACTGCAGCACGCCAGACTTCCCTGTTCATCACCAACTCCCAGGGCCTGCTCAAATTCATGTCCATCAAGTTGGTGATCCATCCAACAATCTCATCCTCTGTCATCCCATTCTCCTCCTGCCTTCAATTGTTCACAGAATCAGGGTCTTTTCCAATGAATTGACTCTTCACATCAGGTGGCCAAAGTATTGGAGCTTCATCTTCAGCAATAGTCTTTCCAACAAATATTCAGGGTTTATTTCCTTTAGGATTGGCTGGCTTGATCTCCTTGCTGTCCAAGGGACTCTCAAGAGAATCAGTTGGGCAGCGACATGTAACTAATACATCAAGCTTTTCATGAGGAATTATTGTAGGCAGCCTACAAGATGGCCCCAGGCGATTCCTGCATTCTATTATTCATACTCTGTGTAGCTCTGTCCTATACTATACCAGGATTGCTCTCCAAGATCATAGTTGATGGGAAGCGCAGTGCAAAATAGCCTTGAAGGAGAAGGTCCTTGGGAAAATGGCGGAGGGCCAGAAGTACCCAGGCTTTGCATACTGATAGCTGAAAAACATCTCCTGCCTTTAGCTATGCTCAGTGCCAAGATTTAATAATTAAATATTAAAGATGTTGCTTGAGAAAATGGGTCATGGGATAAACACGTGGGTCATTTAGAATGCACTGTCCTTGAAATATCTTTTACTGATTATGTCTTAACCCCATACGTGCTCTGCTGGTCGTATACTCTAAACTCTTTGTTCCTGCTTCTATAAAAAGGCTCAACGGCAGAAATAAACTTGTCAGTCCTTGCAAGAGACTGTCCTAGTGTTGTTGTTTCAGGTTTGTTGTTTCCAAGTCCCGGGGAGAAAATCCCCGACAATAGTATACAGCAGACATGTTAAGTATGTCACTTTTGAGATGAGACTCATAAAAAAATGTGGCTTTGGTTTTGAGCTCTCACTGTCTCCCTTGGATATTTGTTTTGTGGGAAGCCAGATGCCATGTATTGAGGCATCCCCTTGGAAAGGCCTATGTGGTAAGGGGCTGAAATCTCCACCCAGTGGCCAATGAGGAACTGAGGTTTGCTGACAGCCACTTGAGAAGGCTTAGAAGCAGTCCCTTTAGCCTCAGTGGAGCCTGAGATGAATTAAGTCCTGCCTGACAGCTTGATTGCCACCTCCTGGGAGACCCTAATGCAGAATCACATTGCTAAGGTGATTCTGGATGCCTAACACTCAGAATTTGGTTGAAATGATAAGTGTTACAAACTGACAAATTTTGAGTAGCTGTTACACAGCAATTGATAACTAATACAGACATCCATCACCATAATATAATTTTAGTGTCTGCTATATTTTGGTCATTCCTAAACCAAGCCTTTTATGGAAGTGAGAATGCAGGAAGTTTATTTAAGACAGCTATCAGGATATCAGAGACATCACTTTACTGACCAAGGTTCATATATTCAAAGCTATGGTTTTTCCAGTAGTTATGTACGGATGTGAGAGTTGGACCATAAAGAAGGCTAAGTGCTGAAGAATTGATGCTTTTGAACTATAGTGGTAGAGAAGACTCTTGAGAATCCCTCAGACAGCAAAGATATCAAACCATTCAATTCTGAAGGAAATCATCCCTGAATATTCATTGGAAGGACTGATGCTGAAGCTGTAGCTCCAGTACTTTGGCCACCTGATGCAAAGAGCCAACTCACTGGAAAAGACCCTAATGCTGGGAAAGATTGAAGAGAGGAGGAGAAGGGGGTGACAGAGGATGAGATGGTTAGATGGCATGATCAACTCAATGGACATGAGTTTGAGCAAACCCTGGGAGACAGTGAAGGACAGGGAAGCCTGGCGTGCTCAGTCTCTGGGGTCACAGAGTTGGACGCAACCTAGCAACTGGATAACAACAGTCAGAATATCTACTTGTGGAGAGAAGGAGAAAAAAAAGGGGTGATAAAGGGAGAGTTTTGCCTGAGGTACAATCATAAGAAAACTTCACAGAGACCAGTAGAGGGTGCTGGAACTAGGATGGCCATCAAAGTTATCAACAATTTGAGCCAAAGGTCAAGTCTTATGTACCTGCAAGTGCTAGTAATTGGAGGTAGGCAACACTAGGATGAATCTTCAGTAAAGGAGATCTCTTCAGCTGAGCCAGTTGCCAGAGGCCTGACTGCTGACATTTATCAACCACTGACCCTCCTGAGGACAGCCCTCTACAGCAAACACAAAGTTAAATACAAGCATAATTGATCTCAAAGGAAAACCCCATAATAGTCTTATAAAGCAAAAATAAATTAATAGGATTCAGTGTAACTTTTCTGAACCAGAAGATTTGAAACTACATTTTTTCAACAACATAAAAAACAAAACAAAACAAAAAAACAGGAAAACTGATCCAGCATAGTAAAAACTAAGACATAGGTTAGCAAGCTAGCAAGTTAGGAAAATAATGGGTCTTTTCTTAATCATCTCTAGGTAAATAAATTTGAAAACTCTTTAACAAGGATAGTTCCTAGAACTTCCCTGGTCCAAGGATTAAGACTCGGGGTTTCCATCGCAGGGGACACAGGTTCGATAGGATCCTTCATGCTGCACAATGTGGCCATGAAAACAAAACAAAGAAGCAAACAAAAAGATACTTTCTTAGGAATATATATTAATACATTTTACAAACTGATACTGCTGCTGCTGCTGCTAAGTCGCTTCAGTCGTGTCCGACTCTGTGCAACCCCATAGACGTCAGCCCACCAGGCTCCCCCGTCCCTGGGATTCTCCAGGCAAGAACACTGGAGTGGGTTGCCATTTCCTTCTCCAATGCATGAAAGTGAAAAGTAAAAGTGAAAGTGAAGTCGCTCAGTTGTTTCCGATGCTTAGCGACCCCATGGACTGCAGCCCACCAGGCTCCTCCGTCCATGGGATTTTCCAGGCAAGAGTATTGGAGTGGGTCTCCAATGCCTTCTCCAAAACTGATACTAGATGAAAAGAAACATTCAAATTGAACAGTTTCAAAAAAGAAAGTTTTAGAATAGTATCTTTACCTCACAAAAGCAGAATATAGGGAAAGTGTAAATAGAGACATTGTACCAATATTTAAGGAGCAAATACTGCCTATAATTTTGAAACTTTTTTTTTTCTTTCAAAAAAAGAAGAAAAATTCCTATTATGTGAGGATAAATTCAAGGCAAAACATGATGTTTTCACAAAAATTAGGACTATATTTTACTTATGAATATTAAAATGAAGATGTTAGATAAAATATCAGTATGCAGAAGGAGATTAAAAGAATGATATAGTTTTAAATGGATATTATTTTGGAAATGCAAGGGTAATGCAAAATTTAAAAATATTTTAGAATAGTTTATTATTTAATATATTTAAAGAGAAAAGTCATGTTTAACTATCAGATAAACTATTAAAATCATGTTGTCAATACAGTAGCTCAGCAACTCTCATTTTGAAATTTGAATACAAATGATTTTTTAATTTCATTAAACCAAAAGTTAAACTAACTTTTAGTTTAATTAGTCATCTCTAAACACTTTGTACTGTATCACATAATTTTTCCATATATAGTACTTAATATTTACAACACAACACAAATGCTCATTACTTTTTCTGTATCTTCCGCAGTCAACAGTGTCATCCATATTCTTACAAGTGGTAGAGCAAAAAAAACAAAAAAAGCAGAAATTGTATCAAAAATTGGGAGCTGCTTTTTTTTTTTTTTTTTTAAATAAGGCATTTGACCAGGCTTCTCTGGTGGCTCAGAGGGTAAAGAATCTGCCTGGAATGAGGGAGATCTGGATTCGATCACTGGGTTGGGAAGATCCCTTGGAGATGGAATTTGCAACCCAATCCAATATCCTTGCCTGAATAATTCCATGGACAGAGGAGCCTGGCGGGCTACAGTCCATGGGGTCGCAAAGAGTTGGACACAACTGAGCTACTGACGCTTTCACTTTCTATGACCAACATATTTATAGGAAAAGATAATTTAAAAGTTCAGTAACAATTCTGGGTCATTCTTTTCTCTAGTAGGTTTTGGGCATGTCTCTAGTCGTAGAGTGAGGATGAACCAGTGGGGTGTTGGTATGAAGTGTGACGAGATACTCCTGGGGTATTTCTTTCTGCAAAAGCGGCTCCATTTAACTGAGTCTCACTTAAAAGTTGGCTCTGACAGCCAGATACTCATACACAGAATAACGACTTGGTAATAATAATGACCATATTATGTTGTGGTATTATGTTGTTATAAGAGTCCCTAAAAGTATTTCACGTGCATTGACCCTTCAAATAAGCATAGATGCTATCATCTATTTTATTCCTCATTTCACATCTCTCCCAATGATATACATGGATAAACTGATTTCCTATTGGTGATAAGAAGTAATAGAAAAGGTAGAAGAAGAAAACATGTCATTTCTTTAAGCTCTAGACAGTAATATGACCTATTATATTTCATTCAGTAGCATCTGATTAGTTGGACACGACTGAGCGACTTAACTTTCACTTTTCACTTTTATGCATTGGAGAAGGAAATGGCAACCCACTCCAGTGTTCTTGCCTGGAGAATCCCGGGGATGGCGGAGCCTGGTGGGCTGCCATCAATGGGGTCGCACAGAGTCAGACACAATTGAAGCGACTTAGCAGCAGCAGCAGCATCTGATGTCTTTGGATGTGTGAATATTTACAAAGATAAGGCATTTTGTTATCTGTAACACCTTTTCACTTTCATAATAGTAAATTAACTATCATTTTCCTAAATTTAGCTTTAAAATTATTTGTAACTTAGAGTAAAAATGTTGAATATATTGTGTCTCCTTTTATTAAAATAGCAATAAAACAATACAGTATTGAAGGAGGGAAAAACTTCTTGAAATAGTGGTTGTTTATAGCTTACCATTCCACTGGAGTTTTATTAAACAGATAAAATTAAATGGA
Source organism: Tragelaphus eurycerus (assembly GCA_935064755.1). Taxonomy (NCBI): domain Eukaryota; kingdom Metazoa; phylum Chordata; class Mammalia; order Artiodactyla; family Bovidae; genus Tragelaphus; species Tragelaphus eurycerus. The sequence goes on from CAKXYN010000015.1 coordinate 5,015,583, forward strand.
TAAAATAAAAACTAAACTTAAAAAAAATACAGGCTTTTTTGGTTTGCTTAAATAATGACTGGAAGTCATAAATTATAACCATGACTGAATTAAATTATTCTAGGTCCATTTGTGTCTTTTCCCCTCTCTTACTGCTTTAGAGTTTCAATTAAGTATAGATGTGTTATGAGATTTGATCTAAGAATAACATTGTTAAGTCTATTGCATAGGAGAGAGAAGTAGATTTCTGCTTTGTATTTCTAAGGGTCCATGAGTGGGAAGCATTGCATGAAACCACAAAAATGGCTGTAGCTTCTTAGAAATAAGTAATCTAGGACAAACTGAATAGTTAATCTCATTTAATTTTATGAAATCTGACTTGTATCAAAGAATGCTTCCCAGTATTTTTGATGACTTTTTTGTGCAGTTACTGTAATCTAGGGTGATATGCATATGAGGAGACACATGACTGCAGTGCTTCCTTTCAATCGGGTTACAGAATTCGTCCTTAAGTAAAACTTTAAAAGTCACTTAGAACTTCCGTAATTATTTTTATAGGCCAATATTTATACTTGTATCATGTGTGTGATTTAAGTTTGAGGAGGATGAGTAGTTCTTTGTGTTTTTTATTCACTTTATATTTTATTTATATAAATACTCTTTCATTCCCAGCACTCACAGTTCCATCTGTATCAGTACCAGATTAATTTTTAAGCAAATATTCTACTTATTTTCTTACTATGGACAAGTACTAGCAATCTTTTTTTGAGGGAAAGAGGAACCCACAATTGTGTGAAAAGGAATTTCCTTTATTTAAATTTATAGACTTGATATACATATGCTTTATTTTTCAGAATGTTGCTTCTACCCACATTATTTTACAAGGACATGTTATAATAGGATACTATTAACCCAAATACCTAAGTCTACACATTAAATGTCCATGTGAAATACTCTGAAAGAATTGTATAGAGAAATTATAGGTATAAATACATTCTGACATCTTAAAAAGATTTTCAAAACTAAAACTAGATCCTGTAAAATACGTTATTATTTACTTCCAAAAAAACCCCCATAACATTTTGCAATCGTAAAAGTTATATTTAATTTAAAAAGCCACAGAGATTTAAAAATCTACCATTTTAAAAATGAAAGACATGTTGCCTAGACAAATTCAGCAACTGTCTCAATCTTATGGAAAGTTTGATTCCATTTGGGAGACTGAGAGTATTATTAGGTGATACAGCTTGCTTCCAGTCATTCATTGGTGTGAGTTGATATATGTAAGGGTTTTGATAATTTGTTTTAAGTGGGAAAGGATTAGGGAAACCAATTTTGTGGAGGAAGGAGAACATATGTATGCAGATGCTCAAAATGAAGAAAGGATACATTAAAATAGAGACTAGTATGACATTTGTCCTTGCCTCTAAAGACATTGGGCTTCCAAGGTGGCGCTAGTGGTCAGAACCTGCCTGCCAATGCAGGAGATGTAAGAGATAGAGGTTTCATCCCTGGGCTGGGAAGATCCCCTGGAGGAGGACATGGCAGCCCACTCCAGTATTCTTGCCTGGAGAATCCCATGGACAGTGGAGCCTGATGGGCTATGGTTCATAGGATTGCAAAGAGTCAGATAAATATTGAAGAATGAAGCAGACATGAATGAAGCAACACAGCACACTGAAAGATATCAGTATTGAACTCCTACAAGTTTCTCTCTACATAGTGAAGAGAGTTGTTTTAACTGGAAAATACAAATACATGCATGTACATGAGAAAACCTTTCTGAAATCCCAGAAATTACTGAGGATGCAGTGCGAGATGGAGGTTGAGTTTAGATATTCTATAAAATCATGCTATCAAACTAATGAGGTTTGAACATTGGTATTGTTTGTATCCCAAAATGGTTGAAGCTAGAGACATTCACATTACTTTTTACAAAGCAAAATATGAATCTTCAAATTGCTGAAACTAAGGAAAGTTTGCATTGACCTAAAAAATAAGTAACATATTTTCCTCTTCTTTTTTCTTGGAGTTTTGTGACTAGAGCTTAGCACCAATCATATGGATAATCGCTGTATGTTGTGAAATTTCTGGTTTGTTGTGCTTCACCTAAACTTTACTATTTATTTTTCACTCTTTAGACTTCCATTTCTAAAACACTTCTTCAATATTTGTAGGCAATACACAAATACACTTATATTTACATTAAAAAAAGGTGAGCTCCATGATGACAAAGGAGACAAGGGGTAATGTAGATCAGAGGCACATGGCTTCTGTCTGTGGCCATATAAAGATGGGGAAGTCAGTAGGCACATAGCAAGTTATGTTTTCTTTAAATGATGCCTAAATGCAGGCTAAGCTGTGGCTAGCTGATGTACTCAGGTCACCTTTTCTTAAGATGCTATCTTAGAGAACATTAGTTACCATCCTCAACCATTGCTTAGTTGGAATATAGAAGTGTGTGCGTGTGTTTGTGTGTGTGTGAATCATTCATTCATGTCTGACTCTTTGTGACTCCATGGACTGTGGTCGGCCAGGCTCCTCTGTCTGTGGAATTCTCCAGGCAAAAATACTGGAGTGGGTAGCCATTCCCTTCTCCAAGGAATCTTCCCAACCCAGGGACTGAACCTGGGTCTTATGCATTGCAGGCAGATTTTTTACCGTTTGAGCCACAGAGTATGGAAAGTGAAACTATGACAAATACAGCTGGTTAGGATATAACTACCAGTTCTGGAACCTGAATTATGTATAAATTATACACTGGATAATAAGACTGTAAGACTTCCATGCTTAATCCTATATGTGGTTCCTATGAGCACTATGGCTCTTCAGATCAGATCAGATCAGTCGCTCAGTCGTGTCCGACTCTTTGGGACCCCATGAACTGCAGCACGCCAGGCCTCCCTGTCCATCACCAGCTCTCGGAGGTCACTCAGACTCACATTCATCGAGTCAGTGATGCCATCCAGCCATCTCATCCTCTGTCGTCCCCTTCTCCTCCTGCCCCCAATCGCTCCCAGCATCAGAGTCTTCTCCAATGAGTCAACTCTTCGCATGAGGTGGCCAAAATACTGGAGTTTCAGCTTTAGCATCATTCCTTCCAAAGAAATCCCAGGGCTGATCTCCTTCAGAATGGACTGGTTGGATCTCCTTGCAGTCCAAGGGACTCTCAAGAGTCTTCTCCAACACCACAGTTCAAAAGCATCAATTCTTCAGCTCTCAGCCTTCTTCACAGTCCAGTTCTCATATCCATACATGACCACAGGAAAGACCATAGCCTTGACTAGGCGAACCTTTGTTGGCAAAGTGATGTCTCTGCTTTTGAATATGCTATCTAGGTTGGTCATAACTTTCCTTCCAAGGAGTAAGCATCTTTTAATTTCATGGCTGCAGTCACCATCTGCAGTGATTTTGGAGCCCAGAAAAAGAAAGTCTGACACTGTTTCCACTGTTTCTCCATCTATTTCCCATGTAGTGATGGGACCAGAAGTCATGATCTTCGTTTTCTGAATGTTGAGCTTTAAGCCAACCTTTTCACTCTCTACTTTCACTTTCATCAAGAGGCTTTTGAGTTCCTCTTCACTTTCTGCCATAAGGGTGGTATCATCTGCATATCTGAGGTTATTGATATTTCTCCCAGCAATCTTGATTCCAACTTGTGTTTCTTCCAGTCCAGCATTTCTCATGATGTACTCTGCATATAAGTTAAATAAACATGGTGACAATATACAGCCTTGATGGCTCTTACTGAGTGGCTAATATTTCTAAATCATGATAATCCGTTCATCCTCATGAAAGCAAATTTTAGCATGTAAGCTCTTTCCTGGGGGGTGGGGAAAAAATCTTTTGCTCTATGAAAAGTACACCAGCATGGTTTCTTATACTTCTGTCTCACTTGATTCATTGACTGCAGTGGAATATGCAATTGGATTTGTTTGTGGAATTTTACCCATATAAAGGAGTCTGGCTTTTTATTGATTAGGAGTTACAATTTGATGATTTTAAAAAACCAACCAAAGAACAACAACAGCAAACATCTTTGGAAATCAGTTCTTGTGGTCTTAGTTCATTTCTTCCATTGACAAAGCACACTGCCTCTACCCATTGTAAAATCTGGTTAAATTACCTAGCAATACAGCTTTTACCTCTTTTTTTTTTGGAGCGGGAGGGTGGTAAAGTCTATCAGTGGCTTCTGCCTTGGATCTGGTCAGAGACAGACAAGAATGGATTCTTGAGTGAATTTTCCAAGTTAGTGTGCTTTACAACAAGATAGTGAGATATATGTGAAAGAAGATGGAGATAGAAGGCAAAAATTGGTTCTCTCTCATGTAAGGCAGGAAAAGATGAGGAGAAATGATAGATAAGGACCTGATTCTGTGTCAGGAGGGGTGATTCTGTGTCGAGAGGGCATAGGAAAGTTCTGGTATGCTCACCATTGGCTTTTGCTTCATTTTGCCTTTCTCACTCTCTTTCTCCCTACTCTCCTCTTTCCTTTCCACAATTATTTGAGAGTCTACTTTGATTAGATTAATATGCAAAAAAACATCTTAATAAAGGCCCTTGTTTTAATTGAGAAAAACTCTATGCTTGGTATAGTGTATCTTTATATTTATAGATGCTCAAATTTTTTTTAATTCCTTGTCCTTACTCTTAGATATCATTATTTTATTTCCTGATATATGTAATCCCCAATATAGGATTTACTTTGCTTCTGAAAGCTTTCAGTCAGCTCCCATGTTATTCATTTACTTTCAGTTACCTGGTTTAAATTTTTTTCTGATTATTCAAGCTTTCAGTCAGCTCCCATGTTATTCATTTACTTTCAGTTACCTGGTTTAAATTTTTTTTTTTCTGATTATTCATTTCATAGAAAAGAAACTAACTCTCTAGCTCTCATATCGGGGAAGGCAATGGCACCCCACCCCAGTACTTTTGCCTGGAAAATCCCATGGACGGAGGATCCTGGTAGGCTCCAGTCCATGGGGTCGCTGAGAGTCGGACACGACTGAGCGATTTCACTTTCACTTTTCACTTTCATGCATTGGAGAAGGAAATGGCAACCCACTCCAGTGTTCTTGCCTGGAGAATCCCAGGGACGGGGAAGCCTGGTGAGCTTCCGTCTATGGGGTCGCACAGAGTCGGACACGACTGAAGCGATTTAGCAGCAGCAGCAGCTCTCATGTACATTCTTTAAAGTTCATCATTGTGAGCAGTTCTTAAATTTAGTATGGGTGCCAATACAGGAAAAGCTAGTTGGATTCATTTAGCCGAAGATACATCTAATGTAACAAATAAAGCATTTTAACCATTTAAGATAAAACTCACACATGCTATATTTAGAATAAGGGAAATTCTTTTATATGATTATATCTAAGCATTCATTCTTCTAAAGTATATAGCTATGACATCTATAATGTTTAGGAGAAGAAAGAAATAGTGATTCCTATATTGGAAAGAGTATTTAAGAAGAAGTCAAAGATGAGATCTAAAGAGGAAAAGTGGAGTATTTATATTTGCTCATTTTTTTCCTTCCAGTAATGCAACACTGAGTTCCCACTGAGCTTTGGAAGTAGTTTGGAGTGTTAAAGGGAGCTTAAATCATTCATATTGAACCCTCTGGAGAGGTCATTTCTCTTGTGTGACTGCACAATAAATGAAGGTGCATATTCTGGACATCTGGGGCCAGCTCGATTTTTTTTTTTGTTTTTTTTTCTTCATTGCTTGCCTGAGAAGTCTCTAGATAGTATTAGCTATTGTGGATAAAAATGGAATTCTTCACTTCTGTAATATAAAGATATTTTCTCTTATGATTTTGACCTCTCAGATCTCTCCTTTATTGTTCCAAACCATAGTCATAGATTTAGTCCTAAGGAGGTCTCCCTTTCCTGGCATTTGTATCTATGGGATGGATGATGGTATGCTGTGACCTTTTTATGCTAACAGGTCACACTATCTTTTCTGTACTGTTGCAGATTTTTCTCTTAAGAAGTAGTGCTGCTCTGAAGACTCCTGGAGATCCTGACAACATTTTCCATCAACTGGATCAACCAAGAAGCATTGCTACCTCAAGGAAGTAAGGTATGATTATAAAAATGAGTTTCCTTTTTTCCTGTTTCAAAATTCATAAAGGGAATTTTCTTGATAGAGTTGAAACATCAAGGATATCTGTATATTTCAATATGAGATTCTTTGCTGTCTTGATGTTTGGTTTTTCATTTGGTAGGAAGATAATCTTAAAATCTAAAATGCTGCAAATATCTTTTGCATTGCTTGTATGCCTCTTTGAAGTATTATTTTCTTCACTGTCCCTGAACAAACCACAGAAATAGAGCCTCAGAATCATTCATTGCAGGGTGTGAATCATAATTTTTTCATATAAAATCTAGATGATGATCAGATAGTATTTTATATGAAAATTGTTATTCTTGTAACTTTCTATTAACCCTGTAAGATGTACTCAAGTTTTAGTTTTCTCTTCTGAGGATATTTCCTCAATAAAAGCTTCAACTCAGGCTATTAGGCTTGGTTAGTAATTGCTAGTTTTTATGTGTAAACTTGTTCCTCTTTTTCCTTAAAATTGGAGAAGCCTTTATTTACAAGTTTATTATGCTTTACAAAAAAAAAAAAAGTATATCTGAGGGATAAATGCCTCAGTAGAGAATAAGTAAGATTACTTTCTAAATCCCCCTCAAACGACTAGAATTACTAGGAACGTTTCTTTCCCTATTGGCAGAGGATGGGGCAGACAGCAAGAGCAATGATGATGACATCACTGACAACACAGACAAAGTGATATCATCATATAGACATTGAAGACACATCTGAGGAAACCATATGCCAGTTTCTTGGAAGGTTTCAATTATTGTTCTTTTTTTTTAAATCTATTTTTAATTTGAGTATATTTGTTTCACAATATTCTGTTGGCTTCTGCAGGTTTCAGTTATATGTGAACAGTCTATACCAAGTGAAAAAAGCTCACTTGTTCCTAGAAAACCTATAAAATTGTCTTGGAAAAGGGGGATAAACATTTTGAGCGACGAGAAAGTATAGTGTGTACCTAAAAATAGCAAGAAAGAGGATGAAAACAGGAAGGAAAAAAACAGACAAGCAATGCTTGGTAAAAAGTTCTTTTTGCTTCTTTCACCACAATAGCAGTCTTTGCTTCTCCTTCACATCATTTGATACTTATAATTATCCAGGCACTTATAATCAATTCAAGTAATTTGTCCTTGGGTTTCACCACCAAAGGAAAAACTTTTTGAGAGTATGAACTATATTTGCTCATATACTATACCTTTTCTTTGCTACAGTGTGAAATGTACAGCTGGATGATATCCAGTAAATATTTGTTAACTAAATCTGTCTAAGAGGGTTGTTTGGGAGATCAAAAGCAATATATATAGGGAAGCTTTTTAAACAGTAAATAATTGATAGCTTGATAACTTTATTATGTACATGGGTAGGGACAGAAGACTAAGGAACTAGTGTTGATGTTTCAAGGAAATATAGTAGAAATTTATGTAAAACCCTAATGTAAATGTGAAAGGATATATTTCAAGGTTTAGGAGTATATTATAATTTCAGTTCAGTTAGTTGGATAATCATGTCCAACTCTTTGCAAGCCCATGGTCTGCAGCACACCAGGAATCCCTGTCCATCACCAAATTCTGCAGGCTCCTCAAACTTATCTCTACCAAGTTGGTGATGCCATCCAACCATATCATCCTCTGTCGTCCCCTTCTCCTCCTGCCTTCAAACGTTCCCAGCATCAGGGTCTTTTCAAATGAGTCAGTTCTTCAGTTCAGTTTAGTCGCTCTGTCGTGTCCGACACTTTGCGACCCCGTGGACCACAGCACAACAGGCTTCCATGTCCATCACCAACTCCCAGAGTCCACCCAAACCCATGTCCATTGTGATGGCATCCAACCATCTTATCCTCTGTGCTCCCCTTCTCCTCCTGCCCTCAATCTTTCCCAGCATCAGGGTCTTTTCAAATGAGTCAGCAATTCAAATCAGGTGGCCAAAGTATTGGAGTTTCAGCTTCAATATCCATCCTTCCAATGAACACCGAGGGCTGAACTCCTCTAGGATGAACTGGTTGGATCTCCTTGCAGTCCAAGGGACTCTCAAGAATCTTCTCCAACACCACAGTTCAAAAGCATCAATTCTTCAGTGCTCAGCTTTCTTTACAGTCCAACTTCCACATCCATACATGACCACTGGAAAAAGCATAGCCTTGACTAGGCAGGCCTTTGCTGGCAAAGTAATGTCTCTGCTTTTTATATTGAGGAATGATTGTTAATTTTTATTTATTTATTTATTTATTTTTTTACTTTATTTTTTAAATTTTTTTAAAATATAAATTTATTTATTTTAATTGGAGGTTTATTACTTTACAATATTGTATTGGTTTTGTCATATATCAACATGAATCTACCACAGGTATACATGTGTTCCCCATCCTGAACGCCCCTCCCTCCTTCCTCCCCATACCATCCCTCTGGGTCATCTCAGATATGCTGTTTAGGTTGGTCATAAGTTTCCTTCCAAGGAATAAGTATCTTTTAGTTTCATGACTGCAGTCACCATCTGCAGTGATTTTGGAGCCCCCAAAATAAAGTCAGCCACTGTTTCCACTGTTTCCCTATCTATTTCCCATGGAGTGATGGACCAGATGCCATGATGTTAGTTTTCTGAATGTTGAGTTTTAAGCCAACTTTTTCATTCTCCTCTTTCACTTTCATCAAAACGCTTTTTAGTTCCTCTTTACTTTCTGCCATAAGGGTAGTGTCATCTGCATATCTGAGGTTATCGATATTTCTCTCGGCAATCTTGATTCCAGCTTGTGCTTCTTCCAGTCCAGCGTTTCTCATGATGTACTCTGCATATAAGTTAAATAAGCAGGGTGACAATATACAGCCTTGACGTTCTGCTTTTCCTATTTGGAACCAGTCTGTTGTTCCATGTCCAGTTCTAACTGTTGCTTCCTAACCTGCATACAGATTTCTCAAGAGGCGGGTCAGGTGGTTGGTATTCCCATCTTTTTCAGAATTTTCCACAGTTTATTGTGATCCACACAGTAAAAGGCTATGGCATAGTCAATAAAGTAGACATAGATGTTTTTCTGGAACTCTCTTGCTTTTTTGATGATCCAGCGGATGTTGGCAATTTGATGTCTGGTTCCTCTGCCTTTTCTAAAACCAGCTTTAACACCTGGAATTTCATAGTTCACGTATTGCTGAAGCCTGGCTTAGAGAACTTTAAGCATTACTTTACTAGCGTGTGAGATGAGGGCAATTGTGTGGTAGTTTGAGCATTCTTTGGTATTGCCTTCCTTTGGGATTGGAATAAAAACTGACCTTTTCCAGTGCTGTGGCCATTACTGAGTTTTCCAAATTTGCTGGCATATTGAGTGCAGCACTTTCACAGCATCATCTTTTAGGATTTGAAACAGTTCAACTGGAATTCCATCACTTCTACTAGCTTTGTTCATAGTGATCCTTTAAAGCCCACTTGACTTTACATTCCAGCAAGTCTTTCTCTAGGTGAGTGATCATACCATCATGATTATTCATGCTATCACATCATCATTAAGATCTTATTTGTATAGTTCTTCTTTGTAATCCTGCCACCTGTTCTTAATATCTTCTGCTTCTGTTAGTACATAGCATTTCTGTCCTTTATGGTACCCAGTTTTGCATGAGATTTCCCTTGGTATCTCTAATTTTCCTGAAGAGCTCTCTAGTCTTTCCCATTCTATTATTTTCCTCTATTTCTTTCCATTGATCATTGAGGAAGGCTTTCTTATCTCTCCTTGCTATTCTTTGGAACTCTGCATTCAAATGGGTATCTTTCCTTTTCTCCTTTGCCTTTCAAGTCCTTTTTTTTTTTTTTTTTTTTTTGCAGCTATTTGTAAGGCCTCCTTGGACAACCATTTTGCCTTTTTGCATTTCTTTTTCTTGGGAATGGTCTTGATCACTGCCTCCTGTACTGTGTCACAAACCTCCATCCATAGTTCTTCAAGCACTCTATCAGTTCTAATTCCTTAAATCTATTTGTCACTTCCACTGTATAATCATAAGGGGGTTGATTTAGGTCATACCTGAATGGTCTAGTAGTTTTCCCTACTTTCTTCAATTTAAGTCTGAATTTGGCAATAAGGAGTTCATGATCTGAGCCACAGTCAGCTCCTTGTTTTGTTTTGTTGACTCTATAGAGCTTCTCCATCTTTGGTTGCAAAGAATATAATCAATCTGATTTTGGTATTGAGCACCTGGTGATGTCCGTGTGTAGAGTCTTCTCTTATATTGCTGGAAGTGGGTGTTTGCTATGACCAGTGCCTTCTCTTGGTAAAACTCTGTTATTCTTTGACCTACTTCAATTTGTACTCCAAGGTCAAATTTGCCTATTACTCCAGATATCTCTTGACTTTCTCCTTTTGCAAATGAGTCCCCTATAATGTAAAGGACATCTTTTTTGGGTGTTAGTTATAGAAGGTCTTGTAGGTATTTATAGAACCATTCAGCTTCTGGTCAGGGCATATACTTGGGTAACTGATTTTGAATAGTTTTCCTTGGAAACCAACAGAGATCATTCTGTCATTTTTGAGAATGCATCCAAGTATTGAATTTCAGACTTTTTTGTTGAATATGATGGCTACTCCATTTCTTCAAGGGATTCTTTCCCACAGTAGTAAATATGATGGTCATCTGAGTTAAATTCACCAATTCCAGTCCATTTTAGTTTACTGATTTCTAAAATGTTGATGTTCATTCTTGCCATCTCCTGTTTGACCACTTCCAATTTTCCTTGATTCATGGACCTAACATTCCAGCTTCCTATGCAATATTACTCTTTATATCACTGGACTTTACTTCCATTACCAGTCAGATCCACAACTGGGTGTTGCTTTTGCTTTGGCTGTCTCTTCATTCTTTCTGGAGTTATTTCTTCACTGATCTCCAATAGCATATTGGGCACCTACCGACTTGGGGAGTTCATCTTTCATATCTTTTTGCCTGTTCATACTGTTTATGGGTTCTCAAGCCAAGAATACTGAAGTGTTTGCCATTCCCTTCTCCGTTGGACCATGTTTTGTCAGAAATCTCCACCATGACCCATCTGTCTTGGGTGGCCTAACAAGGCATGGCTCATAGTTTCCTTGAGTTGGACAAGGCTATGGTCCATGTGATTCGATTGGTTAGTTTTCTGTGATTGTGGTTTTCTTTCTGTCTTCCCTTTGATGGAGAAGGATAAGAGACTTATGGAAGCTTCTTGATGGGAGAGACTGACAGAGGGGGAAACTGGGTCTTTTTCTGATGGGCTGGGCCATACTTAGTAAATCTTGAATCCAATTTTCTGTTGATGGGTGGGGCTGTGTTTCCTCCCTGTTGTTTGACCAGAGGCCAAACTATGGTGGAGGTAATGAAGATCATGGTGACCTGCTTCAAAAGGTTCCATGCAAACACTCTTGCATTCAGTATCCCCAACCCTGCAGCAGGCCACCACTGACCCACAACTCTGTCAGAGACTCCTGAACATTCACGGGCGAGTCTGAGTCAGTCTCTTGTGGGGTCACTGCCCCTTTCTCCTTGGTCCTGGTGCACACAAAGTTTTGTTTGTCTCCTCCAAGAGTCTGTTTCCCCAGTCCTTTGTAAGTTCTGATGGCTCTATGGTGGGGTTAATGGCAACCTCCTCCAAGAGGGCTTATGCCATACCTGTCTACCCAGAGCCCCTGCTGCAGTCCACTGCTGACCCATAGCTCTGCAGGAGATAGTCAAACACTATACACTTTGTGGCGTATCTGGGTCCTGGTATGCACAAGACTTGTTTGAGCCCTCCAAGTGTCTCTGGCACGTGTGAGGTTTGATTTTAAAGGTGATTTTGCCCCTCCTACTGTCTTGCTGGGTCTTCTCCTTTGCTCTTGGATGTGTGGTATCTTTTTTTGGTTGGATCCAACATTCTCCTGTTGATGGCTGTTTAACAGTGAATTGTAATTTTGCAGTTCTCACAGGAGAAGATGAATGCATGTTTTCTACTCTGCCATCTTGACCTAAATTATAATTTTAAGGTTAATAATGTGTTTCTCCTTAAGACTACAAATTCCAAATATATACATTTCTCAGCGATGTTATTTTAATCATGTGCCTGTTTTACCCAATCCCTCAGTAAATTAGCTCTTTTTCCTATTTTATTTAGTCATGGCAAATTAGCCAAAATTAGCCAAAAATTAGCCAAAAATGACAAAAGACTTACTATATGCCTGTGGAGAACAAGATTACTTTTAACAATTGCTCCTTTTGAAATGGGAAATATAGAGACAGAAAAGAAAACAATTTAGAAGTCAGAAAAGCAATAATTTAGGGCAAATGGAAGATTGGCTTATCTCCCTAATTTTTATACCTACTTACGCATACCTAATATACATATTCATTTGCAAAGTACATCAAGTTGACTATCTAAGAATAGTGAGACAATATCTTACTATAGTGAGACAATCTCACAATATATCTTAAATCAAGTTGATGATCTCACAGTATATCTTGTATCTTATCTTATATCTCACAATGTATCTTATATGTGTATTATTGTTCCAGAAATATTAATAGTATATATTTCTTAATAGTATAAAACATTTTACTTTTCTGAACTCAAAGACAATTTGCTTATTGTATCAAAACTTCAATGAAAGCCTCTAGAGCCTTATTATGAGGGAGAAAATAGGAAATCTGCTTTTACTTTTTACAAATGTTAAAGTAGTTTTATACTGATAATGTTTATTGCAACATTTCTTATGTTCTCTCAGACCAAGTCAGAAGTTATTTGACATCAAGTAGAATAGAAACTCACATTTATGTGGGAACTTTAGTGAAATATTGTGTTTTGGCAGTTCCTTACCAAACCAGCTTTGATATTTGCCCTTCAGATAAGTAGACCTGCTTTAATGTCTGTTTCTAGGCTATGTTCCATGGTCTTCACTCTTGCCAGAGAGTTGTACCAAAGTCCAGCTGGTAGTATAAGCCCTCGAATAAGGTCCTTATTCTCCAAGATAGCAAAAAGGGGAAAAAGACATTTGTGCAAGTCAGCTAAGAAGTGGAAGATGACTATATTGTGGCTTGAAAGATTAATGTAAAGTGAAAAAAGACCCCCACACACATCTTCTCATCCAGTTGCCTGGGGCAACCACAGTCTTTTTTCTATACTTAGCTTTTATTTACAAAGTTATTCTACCAAGAAATGACATATATTAATTAATTAGTCTTCCTAATTTTTATGCATGTACTAACATGGTTGGATCACAAAAACAAAATATGGGAAAAAATACCAAGACAAAAAACAAAAATAACAAAGACACCAATTTTTATTAGGTTCACATGAAAAAAAAAAAGTAATACTTAAAAAATATAAGAACAGACTTTTGGATTCTGTGGGAGAAGGCAAAGGCAGGATAATTTGAGAGAATAATGTTCAAATATGTATATTACCATATGTGAAATAGATGACCAGCCCCAGTCTGATGCTTGAAACAGGGCACTCAAAGCTGGTACACTGGGACAACCCAGAGGGATGGGATAGGGAGGGGATTTGGTTCGGGGTGAGGGGACACATGTACACCCATGGTTGATTCATGTCAATGTATGGCAAAACCACCACAATATTGTAAAATAATTAGTCTCCAATTCAAACAAATTAAAAAATGAATAAACAAACAAAAAATGCATACCTAGTTTGTATAACTACAAAGGAAAGTAACAGTTACCTTTCTTTGGGAGAGAGAAATTGGATCAGGAAATGACACCTGGAACTTATAGGATGCTATCCAGCTTTCACTTTACCTAGATACCTAATTACATAGAGACATATGTATGGTTGTATTTACAGAGAGCTACAGGGTTTGGGGACTAGAAGAGGAGCACACCCAACCTGATGCTAATGGGTAGATGATTCCTCTATTCCACGTATCTGTTTGAATCCATTTTTTTGTTGTTGTTTTCCCCTTACTTTTTATTCAGATAGACTCAATACAACATTTTATAGTGTTATGGTGTATAACATAATAATTTGATCTCTATAAATCCATTGATTTAACCAGTGGCTAGAAAAGGCTTAAACAATTGTCACACATAAGTAAACATTTTTCACATGTTCATTCAGAATGAATCATTCCTACAACTTTTCTGTAAGTTTGAAAATTTTCAGAATAAAAGGGCAAAAAGGGTAATAAAATTATTAATCACATGTTTAAAGACAAATCAGAATAACATACTGAACTTTCAGGGTCCTATTTGAATAAAAGTATCACCTAACATGGTAATTTCTGGTAACAACAAAAACCCCCAAAAGAATGGGACCTTTGTGATAGTGGCTGGGTTCAGATTTTACAGACAAGGAGTATGTATTGAGGGATACTGTTGATAGAAAGGGAGAAAAAGAGAGAAAGAGAGCATCTTTCTGATATCAGTTTACCCTCATCCATTGGACCTTATAGCTTGAGAATCAGTCTGCCAACTTACATTTAGAAGTGCCTATTGATAGTCCAGTGACTATGCTTCATTCACTTATTGACCCAGCCTAACATGCTTGCACATACACACATGCATATATAGATAATTACGTTATTTTTATAAAACACATAATTAAGTTATATATATATATTTTAATATAAATTATGTTTATTTATAGGAAACTCGAGAAGAGACAGGTAGTCTGGATGTTAGTAAAGCTTGTGAGAAGCTAAAATTTAATTGATTTCCAATGTGGAGGACCTTGCTATAAGTATTTATGGTTTTTAGTTATCAAATCATGTGTGAAGTTTTATGGAGAGTAAACAGTGCTCCATCTGTGTCTTTGCAGATCATGATTGTTATTATCCGTTGACAGTCAAACAATGTGAGGAAAAGCAACAGGTGATTTTGCACAGTACCCTGCCCCCCTCCAAGGTCAGATTACAGCATCTCACCACCAGGCATATTGTTAAACAAAAATTTAAATGAATCCCACTTAACAATTCAGATCTTCCTTGTTCTATTCTGCTCCACCTTTATATGCATCCATTAGATACCCAACACCTTTGTTCTTCTCAGTTGCTCATAGTCTACTTCAAATGATTGTCGTTCCAGTTCCAGTTCAGTTGCTCAGTAGTGTCCGACTCTTTGCAGTCCCATGAACCGCAGCACTCCAGGCCTCCCTGTCCATCACCAACTTCCAGAGTCCACCCATGTCCATCGAGTCCGTGATGCCATCCAACCATCTCATCCTCTGTCGTCCCCTTCTCCTCCTGCATTCAATCTTTCCCAACATCAGGGTCTTTTTAGATGACTCAGCTGTTCGCATCAGGTGGCCAAAGTATTGGAGTTTCAGCTTCAACATCAGTCCTTCCAATAAACATTCAAGATCTCCCTTAGGATGGAGTGATTGGATCTCCTTGCAGTCCAAGGGACTCTCAAGAGTCTATTCCAACACCACAGTTCCAAAGCATCAATTCTTCAGTGCTCAACTTTCTTTATAGTCGACTCACATCCATACATGGCTACTGGAAAAAACATAGCCTTGACTAGATGGACCTTTGTTGGCAAGGTGATGTCTCTGCTTTTAATATGCTGTCTAGGTTGGTCATACGGAGAAGGCAATGGCACCCCACTCCAGTACCCTTGCCTGGAAAATCCCACGGACAGAGGAGCCTGGTAGGCTGCAGCCCATGGGGTCGCTGAGAGTCGGACATGACTGAGCGACTTCACTTTCTCTTTTGAAATGTCAACCCACTCCAGTGTTCTTGCCTGGAGAATTCCAGGGATGGGAAAGCCTGGTGGGCTGCCGTCTATGGGGTCACACAGAGTCGGACACGACTGAAGTGACTTAGCATAGCATAGCATAGGTTCGTCATAACTTTCCTTCCAAGGAGTAAGTGTCTTTTAATTTCATGGCTGTAATCACCATCTGCAGTGATTTTGGAGCCCAGAAAAATAAAGTCAGCCACTGTACCTTCTGTCTTCCCATCTATTTCCCATGAAGTGATGGGACCAGATGTCATGATCTTAGTTTTCTGAATGTTGAGCTTTAAGTTGAACTTTTTCATTCTCCTCTTTCACTTTCATCAAGAGGCTGTTTAGTTCCTCTTCACTTTCTGCAATAAGGGTGGTGTTATTGATATTTGAGGTTATTGATATTTCTCCCAGCAATCTTGATTCCAGCTTATGCTTCCTCCAGTGCAGCATTTCTCATGATGTACTCTGCATATAAGTTAAATAAGCAGAGTGACAATATATAGCCTTGATGTACTCCTTTTCCTATTTGGAACAAGTCTGTTGTTCCATGTCCAGTTCCAACTGTTGCTTCCTGGCCTGCATACAGGTTTCTCAAGAGGCAGGTCAAGTGGTCTGGTATTCTCATCTCTTTCAGAATTTTCCACAGTTTATTGTGATCCACACTGTCAAAGGCTTTGGCATAGCAATAAAGCAGAAGTAGATGTTTTTCTGGAACTCTCTTGCTTTATCAATGATCCAGTGGATGTTGGCCATTTGATCTCTGGTTCCTCTGCCTTTTCTAAAACCAGCTTGAACATCAGGAAGTTCACAGTTCACATATTGCTGAAGCCTGCCTTGGAAAATTTTGAGCATTACTTTACTAGCATGTGAGAAGAGTGCAATTGTGCAGTAGTTTGAGCATTCTTTGGCATTGCCTTTCTTTGCAAATGAAAACTGACCTTTTCCAGTCCTGTGGTCACTGCTGAGTTTTCCAAATTTGCTGGCATATTGAGTGCAGCACTTTCACAGCATCATATTCCAGGATTTGAAATAGCTCAACTTGAATTCCATCACCTCCACTAGCTTTGTTCATAGTTATGCTTTCTAAGGCCCACTTGACTTCACATTCCTGGATGTCTGGCTCTAGGTCAGTGATCACACCATCATGATTATCTGGGTCTTGAAGATCTTTTTTGTACAGTTCTTCTGTGTATTATTGCCACCTCTTCTTAATATCTTCTGCTTCTGTTAGGTCCATACCTTTTCTGTCCTTTATTGAGCCCATCTTTGCATGAAATGTTCCCTTTATTTCTCACATTTTATTGAAGAGATCTCTAGTCTTTCCCATTTTATTTTTTTTCTTCTATTCCTTTGCCAGTAATTCAAAAATCCCATTTCACATCCTTGAAATTTTTGTACTATTTCTGGTTAGAAAAACTGTCAAGTAGCCAGTTAACTTTTTCATTTCTCCTGCCTTAGTTACCTTAGTTTATTCTGACTATTGCAGCTACCATTTGCCCTGCACTTATCTTTACTTTTATCCCACTTATCCCATTTTATCTCAGAAAAATTCAGACATGAGAAAAGTATTACAAATGTGTAACCTTATCTTCATCTAAATATGGTAGTTGGCAACTCTTAAGTTTTGTTCCCCACAATATTAATATTTCATGTTAGCTTAATAGATACTCTCCAATTATAACCAATGATTGTGAAAAGTAAGATTGTCATATGCACAGTGACATATTAAAATAGAAATAGATAAATAAGAATATCCAGATGTACCAATTAAAATCACTTAGTACTCCAGAAGTTAAATGGACTACACCTTCAAGATACTGGAACATTTTAATTTATCCTGACTCTTATGTTGATGCTTATGTTGTCTATTCCTGGTCATTGAGATTAGATTATGATGGTGGGTACAAACTGTCCTTGGGACAACCCCGGCTGATTATTCAGTGCTAGTCATGGGGTTCCATGGTGGGCTCTGGATTTTGGCTCAATGGCCTTGTAGGTCATCTTCTCTTCTGTCTACATGTAATCCATGACTGGTTTATGACTGAATGCACAACAGACCCATAAGTTTCCTTGACAGATTCTTTATCTAATTTACAGTGATTTTTAAATCTGATTTTAGTGTC
This sequence comes from Tragelaphus eurycerus, assembly GCA_935064755.1. Taxonomy (NCBI): domain Eukaryota; kingdom Metazoa; phylum Chordata; class Mammalia; order Artiodactyla; family Bovidae; genus Tragelaphus; species Tragelaphus eurycerus. Next base: position 5,033,449 of record CAKXYN010000015.1, read on the forward strand.
TATATTACATGTATACATATTCACAAATATAATGAAACCCAATGAAACTCTGGACACATCATTTTTCTTTTTAAACTTTTCATTTTGTATTGGGATATAGCTGGTTAACAAACAATTTTTTATTGTTTCAGGCAGACAGTGAAAGAATTCAGCCATACATAGAGATGTATCCATTATCCCCTAAATCCCCGGCTGTGAGGCTGCCTCATAACATTGAGCAGAGTTCCACATGGTATACAGTAGGTCCTTGATGGTTATCCATTGTAGAAATTGCAGTGTGTATGTGTCAATTCCAAACTCTCTAACTGTCCTTTTCCTCCATACTTCTCCCTGGCAACCATAAGCTTGTTCTCAAAGTCTGTGAGTCCCTTTCTGTTTTGTAATTTCATTCATATAGTTTCTTTTTAGATTCCACATATAAGGGTAGTCATATGATGTTTCTATTACTCTGTCTGACTTGCCTCACTCATAATGGTACTCTCTAAGTCTATCCATGTTGCTGTAAATGGCTTTATTTCATTCTTTTTAGTGGCTGAGTATATATTCCATTATATATATGCACCACATCTTCTTTATCCATTCCTCTGTTGATGGATATTTAGGTTGCTTCCATGTCTTGGCTATTAAAAGTAGTGTTGCAATGAACATTGGGTACATGTATCCTTTTGGATCACATTTTTCACTGCATATATGCCTGGGAATGGGATTGCAGGGTTATATGTTAGCATATAGCTTTAGTTTTTTAAGGAACTTCCATACTGTTCTCCACAGTGGCTGTACTAATTTACATTCCCACCAACAGTGTAGGATTCACTTCTTTCCACACCCTCTCCAACATTTATTGTTTATTTTTTGATGATAACCATTTTGACTCGTGTGAGTTGATATCCTATTATAGTTTTGATTTGCATTCATCTAATAATTAGTGATGTTGAACATCTTCTCATGTGCCTGTTGGCTATCTGTATGTCTTGTTTGAAGAAATGTCTATTTAGATCTTCTGCCCATTTGTTGATTGGGTTGTTTGTTTTGATGCTATTAAGCATCATGAGCTGTTTGTAAATTTTGGAGAGTAATCCCTTGTCAGTCACATCATTTATAAATATTTTCTCCCAATCTGTGGATTGTTGTTTCATTTTATTTATTATTTCCTTTGCTGAGGTATATAATTTTTGATTCTTGGTTCTTTTCATATTTCCAAAGATGCTTTTAAAGAATTACTAAATTGCTATGGTTGAAAATAGCTTTAAGAATCAGTTAATTAAGTAATACCTGAATGTAAATGTTCAGAGAAGGCAAATGGCACCCCACTCCAGTACTCTTGCCTGGAGAATCCCATGGATGGAGGAGCCTAGTAGGCTGCAGTCCATGGGGTCGCTAAGAGTCGGACACAACTGAGCGACTTCACTTTCACTTTTCCCTTTCATGCATTGGAGAAGGAAATGGCAACCCACTCCAGTGTTCTTGCCTGGAGAATCCCAGGGACGGGGGAGCCTGGTGGGCTGCCATCTATGGGGTCGCATAGAGTCGGACATGACTGAAGCGACTTAGCAGCAGTAGCAGAATATAAATGTTACCTAAGAGGTTCATAACATGTCTTCACTTTGGCTTTTAGACTTTTTTTTTTTTCAGTTAAAAGTCCAATATTCTAAATAATTTGGCTTCTGTATGAGTGAGGTGTATAAACTTTGCCTCACAAACCATATCCAAGGCAGGTTTTCAGACAGGGATATTAAAAATTTCCTCGAGAAAAATAAAAGTACTAAAAGGCCAAGATTTTTTATTGTCTAAAATTTCCACAACTTTGGGCCAGGACAGATTTTCTAGATGACTCCCTTGAAACGCAAGGAAGGATGATGGATAAGACTATGCTAATTCTTGTCCCTTTAATGTTTAACACTGATAACAATGCTATCCATTTCCATAGTGCTTTTTAATCTTCGTAAGATCTTCATAATCTTTTGCTATCAGTATGTAAAGCAGAGGTCTCTGTTTAATAGATGAGGAATCAGAGACGAGAACAATTAAATAAATCAGCCAAGATAACTCATATTACCACTGGGTTTGAAAATAGCTACTCTAATCCAAATTTCTAAGTTTTAAAAAAATCTAACCACCAGTGAACCAAGGCTGGGTATATTATATATGCCTGTGGTTTTCAAAATTAAAAGTGAGAAAGTAAGTCCTTTTCAAGTGCTTGTTTCTTTCTTTATGAGGCTCATGAGCACACTGGTGTTCATTGTTACTCACTTTGTATGAAAAATCAGGTTTGCAATGAAATAAAAAACAAAGAGTGGAGAGATGTGGAGGGTCCTAACAACACTGAAGATGCTCATTCCCTGAGTTTCTAAGGTTGACCTGCATGTCTGCTTTTTACCAAATGAGCTATTCATCTTGGTTGAATTAAAAGAATCAATCAATCAAAATTTCCTCTTATGTGTCCCTTGGGTAAAATTTTTTGACTAATTCATACAGCTAGCCTGAAAAGCTCAAGAATTTTCATACCATTTTTGTCTACTATTTAAATCAAGAATCTGTATTTTCTTTGGTGAAAATACAAAAATATATTCCTACTTGTGTGTGTGTGTGTGTGTGTGTAATGAGCTAGGTGATTTAATTAGTGATTAGCTCAGCCCCACACCTGGAGTTGGGCTTCCCAGATGACGCTAGTGGTAAAGAACCTGTCTGCCAATGAAGGAGATATAAGAGATTGCAGGTTCGATTCCTGGGTGGGGAAGATCCTGTGGAGGAGGGCATGGCAACTCACTCCAGTATTCTTGCCTGGAGAGTCTCATGGACAGAGGAGCCTGGTGGGCTACTTCCATAGGATCACAAAGAGTTGGACATGACTGAAGCATCTTAGTGTGCATGCAAAGATCTTTATTTAAAGAGTACAATCATGTGGCTGCCAGAGGGAAAAGCTTGTGAGTATGAGCAAAATAGGTGAGAGAGACTGAGGTACACACTTTCGGTTACCAAATAAATGAGTCGTGGGGATGAAATGTATAATGTGAAAAATTTTCATGATAATGAAATATCTTTATGTGGTGACAGATGGTAACTAGACTTATCCTGGTGATCATTTTGTCATATACAGAAATAAAGAATTACTGTGTTGTGTTAAAGAAACTAACACAATGTGTAGGTCAATTTTACTTCAACAAACCAACATGGAAATAAAGATACTCATAGAAAAAATTACATCAGATATTTGGCTTCCAGAGATGGGAGCTATAAGGAAGAGGAATTGGATGAAAATGGTTACAAGGTACAAACTTCCAGTTATAAGAATTATTTACATGTTGTTATATATGAAAGTTAAGAGTAAATCCCGAGTTCTGATCACAGGGTATACATTTTCTTTTATATCTTTAAGAGATGATGGATGTTCACTAAACATATGGTGATAAGCACTTCATGATGTAGGTTACTCAAATTATTATGCTGTACAGTTTAAACTTATACAGTGCTGTATATCAATTACATCTCAAAACTGGGAGAAAAAATTCTAAATGAAGAGCTAGATCACTAGGGAGGCTGATTTCAAAATCCAGCTCCTGTCACATTTGAAATACGGTTTGGGGTTCAGACTGTTGAAATTGAAAGGACTGTAATCCGAAGGAAGCTTTTTATCACAAGCTTATCTCAATGTTTATCTAGGAACCTACATGACCATCCCCAAACTCATTTCAGGAGTCACGATACTAGGAACTTTAAAAAGGTTTTTTTTTTTTTTTTTTTTTTAACTTTAAAATATTGTATTGCTTTTGCCATACATCGAGATGGATCTGCCACCAGTATACACTTGCTCCCCATCCTGAACCAAACTCCCTCCTCCCTCCCCATACCATCCCTCTGGGTTGTCCCAGTGCACCATCCCCAGGCATCCGTTATTGGGCATCGTACCTGGACTGGCGACTCGTTTCAGATATGATATTATACATATTTCAATGCTATTCTCCCAAATCATCCCGCCCTCTCCCAGTCCCAGAGTCCAAAAGTCTGTTCTATACATCAGTGTCTCTTTTGCTGTCTCATAAACAGGGTTATTGATTTAGGTCATACCTGAAGGGCCTAGATCTGATAGATAGAGTGCCTGATGAATTATGGAATGAGGTTCCTGACATTGTACAGGAGACAGGGATCAAGACCATCCCCATGGAAAAGAAATGCAAAAAAGCAAAATGGCTGTCTGGGGAGGCCTTACAAATAGCTGTGAAAAGAAGAGAAGTGAAAAGCAAAGGAGAAAAGGAAAGATATAAACATCTAAATGCAGAGTTCCAAAGAATAGCAAGGAGAGATAAGAAAGCCTTCTTCAGTGATCAATGCAAAGAAATAGAGGAAAACAACAGAATGGGAAAGACTAGGGATCTCTTCAGGAAAATCAGAGATACCAAAGGAACATTTCATGCAAAGATGGGCACGATAAAGTACAGAGATGGTATGGACCTAACAGAAGCAGAAGATATTAAGAAGAGGTGGCAAGAATACACAGAAGAACTGTACAAAAAGAGTTTCAAGACCCAGATAATCATGATGATGTGATCACTGACCTAGAGCCAGACATCTTAGAATGTGAAGTCAAGTGGGCCTTAGAAAGCATCACTACAAACAACGCTAGTGGAGGTGATGGAATTCCAGTGGAGCTATTCCAAATCCTGAAAGATGATGCTGTGAAAGTGCTGCACTCAATATGCCAGCAAATTTGGAAAACTCAGCAGTGGCCACAAGATTGGAAAAGGTCAGTTTTCATCCCAATCCCAAAGAAAGGCAATGCCAAAGAGTGCTCAAACTACCACACAATTGCACTCATCTCACACGCTAGTAAAGTAACGCTCAAAATTCTCCAAGCCAGGCTTCAGCAATATGTGAACCATGAACTTCCTGATGTTCAAGCTGGTTTTAGAAAAGGCAGAGTAACCAGAGATCAAATTGCCAACATCTGCTGGATCATGGAAAAAGCAAGAGAGTTCCAGAAAAACATCTATTTCTGCTTTATTGACTATGCCAAAGCCTTTGACTGTGTAGATCACAATAAACTGTGGAAAATTCTGAAAGAGATGGGAATACCAGACCACCTGATCTGCCTCTTGAGAAATCTGTATGCAGGTCAGGAAGCAACAGTTAGAACTGGTCATGGAACAACACACTGGTTCCAAATAGGAAAAGGAGTACGTCAAGGCTGTATATTGTCACCATGTTTATTTAACTTATATGCAGAGTACATCATGAGAAATGCTGGACTGGAAGAAACACAAGTTGGAATCAAGATTGCTGGGAGAAATATCAATAACCTCAGATATGCAGATGACACGACTCTTATGGCAGAAAGTGAAGAGGGGCTAAAAAGCCTCTTGATGAAAGTGAAAGTGGAGAGTGAAAAGTTTGGCTTAAAGCTCAACATTCAGAAAACGAAGATCATGGCATCTGGTCCCATCACTACATGGGAAATAGATGGAGAAACAGTGGAAACAGTGTCAGACTTTGTTTTTCTGGGCTCCAAAATCACTGCAGATGGTGACTGCAGTCATGAAATTAAAAGAGGCTTACTCCTTGGAAAGAAAGTTATGACCAACCTAGATAGCATATTCAAAAGCAGAGACATTACTTTACCAACAAAGGTTTGCCTAGTCAAGGCTATGGTCTTTCCTGTGGTCATGTATGGATGTGAGAGCTGGACTGTGAAGAAGGCTGAGCGCCGAAGAATTGATGCTTTTGAACTGTGGTGTTGGAGAAGACTCTTGAGAGTCCCTTGGACTGCAAGAAGATCCAACCAGTCCATTCTGAAGGAGATCAATCCTGGAATTTCTTTGGAAGGAATGATGCTCAAGCTGAAACTCCAGTATTTTGGCCACCTCATGCGAAGAGTTGACTCATTGGAGAAGACTCTGATGCTGGGAGGGATTGAGGGCAGGAGGAGAAGGGGACGACAGAGGATGAGATGGCTGGATGGCATCACTGACTCGATGGGTATGAGTCTGGGTGATCTCCGGGAGCTGGTGATGGACAGGGAGGCCTGGCGTGCTGCGGTTCATGGGGTCGAAAAGAGTCGGACACGACTGAGCGACTGATCTGATCTGAAACAGGGTTATTGTTACCATCTTTCTAAATTCCATATATATGCGTTAGTATATTGTATTTGTGTTTTTCTCTCTGGCTTACTTCACTCTGTATAATAGGTTCCAGTTCCATCCACCTCATAAGGTTTTAAGGTTTTGTGATTCAAACTGCTTTGTTATCTTTAAAATTATCCTGTAATTCAGAGTCAATTTTTAGAAAGTTTCTTAGTTTTGCTAGAAGTTTATTACGTTGTGAGAGTAACTGAGCCTATACTTCCTATGTTAGAGGCTTTCAGAGACGAAGTATCTATTTTCTCTGCCCAAAGAAACTCTGACCTTTCCCCTGTTTTAATGGCTAAATCTATAGTTACATCTTGAACGTTCATCTCAGATGAGGAATTACATCTTTTGGACCACTTAAATTGCTACCTTGGCTCCTCCATTTTATGAGTTGGATGTCCTACCTGTAGTGCCCCAGCATCCAGCACAGAGCTCCACAGAGTCACTTATTGTTACTCTGCATATCTGTTCACGACATGGTGATGCTCTGAAAGGCAGGGAGCATCTTCCATTGCCTGGTTGCTAGTATTGAGCATGTTGTTGGATCCTAGTAAAGGTTTGCCAGATAATTAAATAAGATGACAATAACTCCTTTAACAATTTATAGAACAGAAGTATCTGTCCAGCCTCTTGTGCTCATATTCTATAGGAAATCTTTCTTTCTGAATATGTTACTTAACTAGAGAAGTCTGTGAAATATTACGTACTGAATTTGTCGTCTTATCTCAAAATATAAAAAATAAAATACACTGTGTTTTTAAATTGCTTCTTGTGTTAAAACTTTTGTACAAATTAGAAATGATTTTTCCCTCATTATAAAAAATAAATCATTAACATTAATCTATAATCACTATTACCATTTGGGCTTTATTCTTTTATCTATGTACTCTCTCTTTGTGTGTGTATGTGTACCATAATAATGATTATTATATGAAATATATATTATTTTGACTACATATTGTGTCAGAGAAGATGCACTTATAAATTCTTATATATCATCCTCTTTTTGCTCTGAAAGTGAAAGTGAAATTTGTTCTGTCGTGTCCAACTCTTTGCAACCCCATGGACTATCCAGTCCACAGAATCCTCCAGGCCAGAGTATTGGAGTGGGTAGCCATTCCCTTCTCCAGGGGATCTTCCCAACCCAGGGATCAAACTCAAGAGTCATACATTTCAGGCAGATTCTTTACTAGCTGAGCCTCAAGGGAAGCCCAAGAATACTGAAGTGGGTAGCCTATCCCTTCTCCAGAGGATCTTCCCAACCCAGGAATAAAACTGGGGTCTGCTACACTGCAGGCAGATTCTTTACCAACTGAGCTATCAGGGAAGACCGGATCTCCAAAATCACTGCAGATGGTGACTATAGCCATGAAATTAAAAGACACTTGCTCCTTGAAAGACATCTATGACCAACCTAGACAGCATATTAAAAAGCAGAGACATTACTTTGCCAACAAATGTCCATCTAGTCAAAGTTATGGTTTTTCCAGTAGTCATGTATGAGATGACTATATGAGATATGAGAGTTGGACTATAAAGAAAGCTGAGCACTAAAGAATTGATGTTTTTGAAGTGTGGTGTGGGAGAAAACCCTCGAAAGTCCCTTAGACTGCAAGGAGTTCAAACCAGTCGATCCTAAAGGAAGTCAGTCCTGATTGTTCATTGGAGGGAATGATGCTGAAGCTGAAACTCCAATACTCTGGCCACCTGATGTGAAGAACTGACATATTGGAAAAGACCCTGATGCTGGGAAAGACTAAAGGCAGGAGGAGAAGGGGACGCAGAGGATAAGGTGATTGGATTGCATTACTAACTGATGGATACGAGTTTGAGCAAGCTTCAGGAGCTGGTGATGGACAGGGAAGCCTGTCTTTTTTTGTCTCCATGCCATTAAATACAGCTGGCCTAGGAAAAGGAAAATGAGATATTTCCTTAACTGTCCACTGGATGGCATCAGAGTTGTCTTCATAAATCCAAATGTTAGTGTTTTTCTCTGACATTTATGCTCTAGACTCTTAAAGCCGAAACTTTCAGATCTGAAGATTTGAGTATTCATAACATCTTTTTTATGGTTGGTCCTCATATCTCCATTTTGATGCTAATTCCCAGTGTAGTTACATGGGTGAATAATCAGCACAGCACTAAGAGGAAATAAAAAACTTGGCCTGAGCAAGCTTGAATAAATGTCAGGATTTAAAGCACTTACTAAATGCAAGGAGAGGGAAATATAGTTTTCTGATGGCAGGGGTACCAGTAGCTGACTTGTTGATTGGATGTTTAACAGAGCATATAAATTCAGTTGTCAGGAGCAGTTGCACAATTCACATGAAGCAAGTTTGCATCAGGGTAAGTCAATACCATGCTTTGCATTTTTCAAGCTACACTTATTCTCAGAAAGATAATATCTAGTTTCCTCAATATTAGAGGGCTGTACAAGCACAGATATGAATAGACACTTTCTCAGAACAACCAAAAGCAAACTTGATCTCAACTTCCAAGGCATACTCCAGATGTAAGAAATTGGGACAAAGACACTTTTTCCATATTTCATGTAGGAGCCAAAAATGTCTAGATATTCCCCATTCTCTTGTAGCTGTAGTGCAGATCAGATCTGTGACCAGGCATCCTGGTAGCTGTTTTTTTTTTTTTTTTCTCAGAAAGGCTTTGTAATACTGGGTGTTGCCTTAAGTTGGGAATCCTTGAATGTAGAGCTTTTATTCTGGATACTTTGCTAACTGTACATGTGATTTGAGACAAGCATTTTAACTAACCTCTGTCTTAGTTGTTTTTTCCTCATTTTAAAACTTAATAGGTGGAAACATATGGTCTTTAGGAAATCTTCAGCATCTCATGTTTTATGAGTGTATTTCTATTTGCATTAATGTTTCTGGTCCTCACTGTTTTAATTAAAAAACACATTCTTTTATATTACAAGTCTGTATGTAAGTCACTTATTTAGAACTCAAAATGATCTTTTTCCAGAAATGTAACAATACATTTAGAGATTATTTTTCCTAATTAAATGTCTAGCAATAACAAAGGATAAAAGCCGGAGTTCAGTAGTAGGAAATTGCAAGGATCTTTGACAAAAAAAGTTTCAACAAGGGATGCAGAAGAACAGCTGTGAAGGGTAAAGATGAGATGAGGTTGGGAGAAAATTTGCTGGTAAAGATTCTAGTGCATAAGCAACATTTTCTGAGTAACAGCAATTCTTAGAACTGTGGGTTTTTCAATAAAGAAGGAGAAATGAATACATTAGTACAAATTAGATGTCACCATTTGTATACATAATTGAATTTCTAATCCACATTGTATAGAAGTACTATACCCTTTTATATATATCATATATTCATAGAATAAAATATTCCACAGGAAATGAATGATAAAAAATATGCTAAATTAAATCAAGTTAAGTTCCAATCAAAATGCATTGCCCATGTCATGAGTACAATATTTTGCAAGACTTGAGATGCAAAGATGGCTTAGATCACCTCTGTTTTTAAAAAGCATGTTTAAAACATTAAACAATATATAGTACAGTAATAATAGGATGAATAATTTTAGTATAGATTAGAATTAATTGAGCTATCTAAGGCATTGCAGAATCGCAGGACCTGTTTTAATTGAAGTATAGTTGATTTACAATGTATTTATTTCTAGTGTACAGCAAAGTTATACATATATAAATACATATATATATTCTTTTCCATTATGGTTTGTTACAGAATGTTAAATATAGTTTCCTAGGCTACACAGTAGGATCTTATGCTACTGCTACTGCTAAGTCACTTCAGTCGTGTCCGACTCTGTGCGACCCCATAGACGGAAGCCCACCAAGCTCCCCCGTCCCTGGGATTCTCCAGGCAAGAACACCGGAGTGGGTTGCCATTTCCTTCTCCAATGCATGAAAGTGAAAAGTGAAAGTGAAGTCGCTCAGTCGTGTCCGACTCCTAGCGACCCCATGGACTGGAGCCTACCAGCATCCTCCGTCCATGGGATTTTCCAGGCAAAAGTACTGGGGTGGGGTGCCATTGCCTTCCCCAGGATCTTATAGTTTATATCTATTTTGTATATAGTCATTCATATCTGCTAATCCCAAACTTCTAATTTATACTTCCTCCTCCCTCTCTTCCTTTAGGTAACCACAGTTTGTTTTCCATGTCTGTTTTTGTTTTGTAAGTAAGTTCATTTGTATAATACAGATTCCACATGTAAGTGATATCATATATTTGTCTTTCTCTTAATATGATAACCTCTAGATCTATCCATATTGCTAAATAATGCTCCATTATGTATGTGTGTGTACATAAAACATCTGTATTCCACATCTTTTTAATCCATTCTTCTGTTGATGGACATTTAAGTTGTGTCTGTGTCTTGGCTATTGTAAATAGTGCTACAATGAATATTGGGGTGCATCTATCTTTTCAAATTAGAATTTTCTCTGAATATCTGCCCAGAAGTGGAATTGCAGGGTTATAAGGTAACTATCAGGATCTGATTTCTAAGTAGAAAGTTGACTATATGTTGATGGGGAGGAGAGTTTAAGAAGATTTTAGGTATAAAAAAAGCAAAGATATGAGTGAGCATCTTGAGTATTGGGAACTATAGTTACTTTCCAAGTGGGTAATATTAAGAAAGGGAACAGGAAAGATTATTCTGATTAAGAAGGGTCTGGTATGTATGGTACATATACTTTTTTTATGGTTAATGGGAAATCATTTCAGGACATTAAATGTGACAATCAAGGTACTGGACTTTCCTTTAACAAAAAGTCTATCTGAAACAGTGTCAAATGAAAAAGAGGATTGTTAGTAATCATCTAGGGGAGAAAGTACTTGGACTAAGTCATTGTTAATATTTGGAAAAGAAAGAGGAGATTCCAGAAATATTTAGTCACAGAGTTTAATAAATGAACTCAAGAAAAAGACTTATTTTGCAAGAAAATTTTTCCTGACTGAATTAGGATAGGCTATGCTTATAGTTTACATGCAACTTGGGGTAAACAGTGGATTGCACAGGGTTTAACTTTGCATTCACTCAGATGCTAAATCAAGAGACAAGTAGTGCAAAGGACACTCTTGAGCTGAAAGATATGAATAGATGCAACTTTCCCCTGTTTTACATGGAGGTTTACATAAAGTACAGTAATTTAATTCCATGAATTAAAAAATTTTAACAATCTCAAATGAATTTAAGAATGTACCATTTAGAAGACACAAGAACTCGAAGCTTGATGACTTTTGTGTGAGTGACTGAAAGGAGAGAAGTGAGTACTTACTGATATAACTCCTTAGCATATAAGGAAATTTCTTCTGAGCTAGGGTTACACACTTCTGTTTTTGATTTCTCACTGAGTCATAAGGCTTTGGCAGTCCTAAATTACCTATCATGTGGAAGAAAATGCAATACCATATGGGGACATATTTTAATAAGCTTAGCTAGAGGCATTTTTCTATTATTAAAGAAAAGATAAACATGAAGCTTCTCTCTGTAATTTCTCTGTAACCCCACATATTCCACATTAGAGCACATCTAGTACATAATTATATGGTTGTCGTATATTAAACTTCCCTTATTTTCTATGAAATATTTTGTGGCAGTATTGCAGAACATCTGTACATCTCATGTCTCACACAGCTGAATTGGAATGTTCATGGAGTGCATAAATTACCAGAGTTGTATAATGAGAAGAGCCAGGAAGTTATCACAGAGAATTCAAGTCACATTCAATGGCAGGTGACGGTAACACAGAATTTCAATTACTCCCACATTCATGGTAATAAGAATTGATAAATGACTTAGGAAGGCCCAGCTATCTATGGAGATAATACAGAGCTAATTGTCTACCCAGTTCAGTAGAAAATCAACAAGATCAGTCCTGCTAGCAAAGTCAGAGCATACATGTTAACAACAGAAATGGTAGTAAGAAATGTGTGACTATAATGATAGAAATTCAGATATGAAATAGTCTTCATTGTGAAAAGAAACAGAACCTATTGACATATACTTTTGAGAAGTGACTTGGAAAAAGATTGCATTGAAAAAAACCCAAGTTTTTAGTTATTCTTCATGTAGCACCTAAAATTTGAATAGCAATTAAAGAAGAGAATACAATATGATAATTTTAATTAAATCCAATTGTCAAAAATGACAACTATAAAACTTTTATCAGTCAAGTTATGAGCAGCTTCAAGGACATGCAAGTACATTTGTGTGTGTGTGTGTGTGTGAATTTTTCAAAGCAGGATAGAGAAGGTGGAAAGAAATTCTTTCAATTTAAAAAGCAATCAAATATCACACAAAAAAGACAGAGACTAAGGAAGTTGAAAAAATGAGTTTAGCAAAACCTAGTTCTTAGAATTTTTATACTGGAATTTTTCTAACAAATGACAAAATAGCCCAAAACACCTTATTTTCTTATTTAAGTAGAAAAGAACATTGGCTTTCAAATTCTTCACACTCCAGAGCTTTATGAGAATCTGTTTGTATTACAAATTTTAGATGGAATGCAGAACAGTTTTGTAGTTTTATTTCACAGACAGTTGCCCAAAACACCATTTTTTAAAAAAAAAAAAAATACTACTGGTGTATCTACTGTGAAAGATTTCAAGATAAACTACTTATCCTGCCATGAAAAAAATGTGCAAAGAAATAAAAATCCAGTTTTATTAAAGCATAGAAAAAGGGCTCATACTGACCTGGAAATAGGAGATTCTTTCAGTGGTACATGTTGCTTGAATGGTGAAACTTGGATAAAATTGTGATAGATAAATTAAAGTTTATGGGAGATTATTTTATTAGAGGAAACTGTATGAATAGAAGAAATGATCAATTAGGAGGCTTATGTTTAAGACATTAAGTTTGATTAAAGGATACATTTAATATAAAAGTAGGACATGTAAATTAGTAAGGATCAAATTTGAAAAGGTAACGGCTATACTAGTTAAGGATTGAGCAATGTTGGCTTTTATTCATAATAGAAAATTAAGAGAAAAGGAAGTAGAAATTGACTATTAAATATGTATCAGGTACTTTATGTATTTTTATGATGTCATCCTCACAGTTATAAGGTGGGTTATTGAAAGTGAAACTCATGTAAGTTGCCCAGGGTAGTATACTTTGCAAGGAGAATTTTTTTCCCCACACTCCCAAAGTCTTATATAATAAAACATTTCCACTACTAAACAGATGGGGCTTCCCCAGTGGCTCAGTGGTCAACAATCCCCCTGCAGTGAAGAAGATGCAGGTTTAATCCCTGGGTGGTGAAGATTCCTTGAAGAAGGAAATGGCAACCCACTCTAGTATTCTTGCCTGCAATATCCCATGGACAGAGGAGTCTGGCAGGCTACAGTCCATGGAGTCTCAAAAGAATAAGACACAACTTAGCAACTAAACAGCAGCAGCAAACAACAATAAAGAAATCAATATAAACTCTAAGGCCATAGGCCTTAGAAAAATATTTCAAAAAAGCCAACCTGAGACAATGAATGTTCGTAAGAGAAAATGAGAGTGCTGAATAGGCAGAGAAGTTTGAATAGCTAACCAAACTCAAGATGCTCTAATGATTTTTTTTGGTCTGGAGATATAGGCATCCTGATTTAACCCTCACAGATATTCATTTAGATATGATGGAATATGTTAATAATTAACACTTACAATAATGTGTTAAATGTTAAGCACATTAAATATTTTTTCCTGGGAATATAATTTTAATTAATTTTTAATGTTCTTGTCTAGCTCAAAAGAAATATTATTCACATTAACATTAAAAAAATGCAATTATAAAGTAAACACACAGGTGTTCTGTAAAGTACAAATTATTTTTACCTCATAATATAGCAATCCTCTTATTTTTAATTTAAATAGATTTATTATTTAAAAATATAGTTCACTCTCATCCAGTTTTATCAGTATGTCATATGTTATTTTCATATTCATCTTTGTAAAATCTTTATTATGTATCAGATGAAAAATATTCATTTATAACACATAGTGAGTCTTATGGCAAAGTGATAAGAATATTTTAAATCTGAAAAATCATGTATACTTTGAATTATATCCTATACAGTTCTATAAATTGTAGTTTATATATTAAATCACTTGAAAATTTACAAAGTGCTTTTTATATACTATTGTCTCATTAAAAATTAATAGAAAACTCTTACAGTAAGCCACGGTAGAATGTCTTGTTCTACCATTCTTGTTAGAACAAGAATGTCTTATTCCAAGACAGAGTCTGTTATTCTATTTATAGCTTCACTGAAACCCCATTTCTTATATACAGGTAACTTACCACAGCATATTGTAACAATGTAGAAATGATGAAATAGTCCATATACATTTTGGGAGGATATGCACACCTAATGAGTAATGAAAATAAGTACCAGTAGATATTAAGTGATAGCATGTGTAGCTGTTGACTTTAAATATAGTGATTTCTTTGATCAGTGGATTTGGCCACAATGATTTGTGTTTGTTAAATTAAAACATTTTTCAAAATTGTGACCTTAGAGTGACATTATAATGAAAACAGTGGAATTAGAGGTCAGAGGGGAGATTAGATACTACATCATATGGTTAAGCAAAGGGTAGGAGTTCCAACAGCAAAGGCTAGGATATATCCAGCAGGCAATAGGAGCAGTTAGCAGAGAGAGAGCGAGCGAGCAAGAGGAGTAGAAATACCAATAGGTAGTGTAGGGGAGAATTTGAACTCTGTTCCTGTACGTTATTCAGACTTTGGAAAATCAGGCAAGATATGAGTCAGCTTTAAATTTACTAGTATAAGTCACATTATATACAAAGAGGGTTACCTTTAAAATATAAAACACGATTAACCTAGAGTAGATTTCTAAATGTGCCTAGCTCTGACATTTAGAGAAATGCAGGTATTAGAAATAATCAGATAATTTACTCCAGCATTTCTGTTCCTGGAGCCTCCCCAATAGGAACACGTCTTTCTTCTCAAGTGTAATAGCTCAGTGTTATAAGAGTTTGTGTCATATGAGAAGATTGAAAAAGATCCTTGGAAATGAAGTGTATAATACCATGTTAATTTCATAATACCTAAAATAGTATCTTTAATGAGTATCAATATATATCTGCACATTCATTCACTCATCAATTTTCAAATTGAATTACTGCAATGTGTCAGGCACTTTTCTGCTCTGGAGAAGCTACAGTTAAAAAAAAAGCCAGTCTTTTCCTTTTCTCTCATGGAATCTATGTTTCAGTAAGATAAATATGGACACCATATCTTTGACAAAGGAGGCAAGAATATACAATGGATTAAAGACAATCTTTTTAACAAGTGGTGCTGGGAAAACTGGTCAACCACTTGCAAAAGAATGAACCTAGAACACTTTCTAACACCATACACAAAAATAAACTCAAAATGGATTAAAAATCTAAACATAAGGCCAGAAACTATAAAACTCCTAGAGGAGAACATAGGCAAACCACTCTCCGACATACATCACAGCAGGATCCTCTATGACCCACCTCCCAGAATACTGGAAATAAAAACAAAAATAGACAAATGGGACCTAATTAAACTTAAAAGCTTCTGCACAACAAAGGAAACTATAAGCAAGGTGAAAAGACAGCCTTCAGAATGGGAGAAAATAATAGCAAATGAAGCAACTGACAAACAACTAATATCAAAAATATACAAGCAATTCCTACAGCTCAATTCCAGAGAAATAAATGACCCAATCAAAAAATGGGCCAAACAACTAAATAGACATTTCTCCAAAGAAGACATACAGATGGCTAACAAACACATGAAAAGATGCTCAACATCACTCATTATCAGAGAAATGCAAATCAAAACCACTGTGAGGTACCATTTCACGCCAGTCAGAATGGCTGCGATCCAACAGTCTACAAGCAATAAATGCTGGAGAGGGTGTGGAGAAAAGGGAACCCTCTTATGCTGTTAGTGGGAATGCAGACTAGTACAGCCACTATGGAGAACAGTGTGGAGATTCCTTAAAAAACTGGGAATAGAACTGCCTTATGATCCAGCAATCCCACTGCTGGGCATACACACTGAGGAAACCAGAATCGAAAGAGACACGTGTACCCCAATGTTCATTGCAGCACTGCTTATAATAGCCAGGACTTGGAAGCAACCTAGATGTCCATCAGCAGATGAATGAATAAGAAAGCTGTGGTACATATACACAATGGAGTGTTACTCAGCCATTAAAAAGAATACATTTGAATCAGTTCTAATGAGGTGGATGAAACTGGAGCCTATTATACAGAGTGAAGTAAGCCAGAAAGAAAAACACCAATACAGTATACTAATGCATATACATGGAATTTAGAAAGATGGTAACAATAACCCTGTCTACAAGACAGCAAAAGAGACACTGATGTATAGAACAGTCTTTTGGACTCTGGGAGAGGGAGAGGGTGGGATGATTTGGGAGAATGGCATTGAAATATGTCTAATATCATATATAAAATGAGTTGCCAGTCCAGGTTCGATGCATGATACTGGATGCTTGTAGCTGGTGCACTGGGATGACCCAGAAGGATGGTATGGGGAGGGAGGAGGGAGGACAGTTCAGGATGGGGAACACGTGCATACCTGTGGTGGATTCATTTATGATATTATACAACTTTCCTTCCAAGGAGTAAGTGTCTTTTAATTTCATGGCTGCAGTCACCATCTGCAGTCATTTTGGAGCCCAGAAAAATAAAGTCTGACACTGTTTCCACTGTTTCTCCATCTATTTCCCATGTAGTGATGGGACCAGAAGCCATGATCTTCGTTTTCTGAATGTTGAGCTTTAAGCCAACCTTTTCACTCTCCACTTTCACTTTCATCAAGAGGCCTTTGAGTTCCTCTTCACTTTCTGCCATAAGGGTGGTATAATCTGCATGTCTGAGGTTATTGATATTTCTCCCAGCAATCTTGATTCCAACTTGTGTTTCTTCCAGTCCAGCATTTCTCATGATGTACTCTGCATATAAGTTAAATAAACATGGTGACAATATACAGCCTTGACGTACTCCTTTTCCTATTTGGAACCAGTCTGTTGTTCCATGACCAGTTCTAATGGTTGCTTCCTGACCTGCATACAGATTTCTCAAGAGGCAGATCAGGTGGTCTGGTATTCCCATCTCTTTCAGAATTTTCCACAGTTTATTGTGATCTACACAGTCAAAGGCTTTGGCATAGTCAATAGAGCAGAAATAGATGTTTTTCTGGAACTCTCTTGCTTTTTCCATGATCCAGCGGATGTTGGCAATTTGATCTCTGGTTCCTCTGCCTTTTCTAAAACCAGCTTGAACATCAGGAAGTTCACGGTTCACATATTGCTGAAGCCTGGCTTGGAGAATTTTGAGCATTACTTTACTAGCGTGTGAGATGAGTGCAATTTTGCGGCAGTTTGAGCATTCTTTGGCATTGCCTTTCTTTGGGATTGGGATGAAAACTGACCTTTTCCAATCTTGTGGCCACTGCTGAGTTTTCCAGATTTGCTGGCATATTGAGTGCAGCACGTTCACAGCATCATCTTTCAGGATTTGGAATAGTTCCACTGGAATTCCATCACCTCCACTAGCGTTGTTTGTAGTGATGCTTTCTAAGGCCCACTTGACTTCACATTCCAGGATGTCTGGCTCTAGGTCAGTGATCACATCATCATGATTATCTGGGTCATGAAGCTCTTTTTTGTACAGTTCTTCTGTGTATTCTTGCCACCTCTTCTTAATATCTTTTGCTTCTGTTAGGTCCATACCATTTCTGTCCTTTATCGAGCCCATCTTTGCATGAAATGTTCCTTTGGTATCTCTGATTTTCTTGAATAGATCCCTAGTCTTTCCCATTCTGTTGTTTTCCTCTATTTCTTTGCATTGATTGCTGAAGAAGGCTTTCTTATCTCTTCTTGCTATTCTTTGGAACTCTGCATTCAGATGTTTATATCTTTCCTATTCTCCTTTGCTTTTCACTTCTCTTATTTTCACAGCTATTTGTAAGGCCTCCCCAGACAGCCATTTTGCTTTTTTGCATTTCTTTTCCATGGGGATGGTCTTGATCCCTGTCTCCTGTACAATGTCACGAACCTCATTCCATAGTTCATCAGGCACTCTATCTATCAGATCTAGGCCCTTAAATCTATTTCTCACTTCCACTGTATAATCATAAGGGATTTGATTTAGGTCATACCTGAATGATCTAGTGGTTTTCCATAGTTTCTTCAATTTCAGTCTGAATTTGTCAATGAGAAGTTCATGGTCTGAGCCACAGTTAGCTCCTGGTCTTGTTTTTGCTGACTGTATAGAGCTTCTCCATCTTTGGCTGCAAAGAATATAATCAATATGATTTCGGTGTTGACCATCTGGTGATGTCCATGTATAGAGTCTTCTCTTGTGTTGTTGGAAGAGGGTATTTGCTATGACCAGTGCATTTTCTTGGCAAAACTCTGTTAGTCTTTGCCCTGCTTCATTCCGTATTCCAAGGCCAAATTTGCCTGTTACTCCAGGTGTTTCTTGACTTCCTACTTTTGCATTCCATAGTATCATATATTAAACGAGTTGCCAGTCCAGGTTTGATGCACGATACTGGATGCTTGGGGCTGGTGCACTGGGACGACCCAGAGGGATGGTATGAGGAGGGAGGAGGGAGGAGGATTCAGGATGGGGAACACATGTTTACCTGTGGCGGATTCATTTTGATGTATGTTAAAACCAATACAATATTGTAAAGTTAAAAAATAAAATAAAAAAAAATTATAGATACATAAGTAAATAGAGAGTAGTATAATACATGTTATGGAAAAAACGGAGACTAAGGGGTAAACAGTGAAGAGAGTAATGTTGGTGGAGTATTTGTGCTATTTCATAATGCTTTGATAGAGCAGTCGGGGAGCATCTCAGAGAAGTTCACATTTAAGCTGAGACTTATGATTAAAAAAGTAGCAAAACTTATGTATGTAGGTAGAAGGAAGGATAATAAGCACAAGGGCCCTGGGCTGAGTGTTTGCCAGTATATGAGGAAATAGCAGGCATCTATCTGGTGGAATTAGTGCAGTGAGCAGGTGACTGACATGAGACCAACTCACACAGTTGTGCAGTCAGATCATGGTGACCTTGTGAATTATGAAAGAAGCTTTTGTGTGAAATGGGAAACCATTGTAAGTTGACAAAGTGTTGCATGACTTACATTTTATTTGGATTGTTCTAATAGGTGGATATAAGCCGTAGGAGAGAGAGTAGGAGGGGAAGCAAGAAGACCAGTTCAGAAGTGAATGTGTTAAGTAAATGCTGTTGTATTCAAGCACTAGATGATTCCTACATGTAGCTGGTAGCTGGGGTTTGAAAAAAAAAAAAAAAGAAATAGGGACTTCCCTGATGGTCTAGTGGTTAAAACTCCACATTCTCAGTGCAGGGGTACAGATTCCATCGCTGGTTGGGGAACTAATATCATCCATACCATGTGGCAGGGCCAGAAAAAACAAAATCTAGAAAAGAATAAATCTATTGATTAGTCTATTGTGTTCCCTAATGATATCACACTAATTATGTTTAAAAATAGAAATGATTTAATTTATACAATATCACTAAGAGTTGTAGGCATTTCAGGCTCCACTTTACAAGTGGAAAATGGAGTCTGAGAGAGGTTCTTAAAACTCTTGATTGAATTAGAATTGCTATAGGGAAAGGCAGTGGTTAAAACATGTATAAGCTTTAGACTCATACAGACATGGGTTCAAGGCACTTTTCTGACACAAAGCAGTAGGGTCAAGTCAAATTAAGGCTCTAGTCTTGACATTTTCAGTTTCCTTCATGTTTTCTGGAAAGTGGACTTAAGAAAAAATTTACTTCAGTGGGTCGATGCTAGGTTAAATGAGATGATTTATGTAAAACGCTTATTACCATGTCTGGAATATAGTAACTGCTCAGTCAAATGTTTCAGTTACCATTATTTTTAACCCCAAAAGTCATCTTAACATAATTGAAAGTTTTCAACACATAATTGAAAGTTGGTTCAAGGTAAAGCTACACCATCAAATCATATGTCTAGCTTAAAGACATAGAGACATCTCCCTTTTTGAGTGGTCTATATTTTTTCTTCTGGACTCCTGGATCCCTCCTTATATACTGATATCCTTCAGATTCTTCCCATTAGGAAATGTCTTCCTTCTGGATTTTTTTTTTTTAATTTAATGTTACAATATTGTATTGGTTTTGCCATACATCAAAATGAATCCGCCACAGGCATACACGTGCTCCCCATCCCGAACCCTCCTCCCTCCTCCCTCCCCATACCATCCTTCTGGGTCGTCCCAGTGCACCAGCCCCAAGCATCCAGTATTGTGCATCAAACCTGGACTGGCGACTTGTTTAATATATGATATTATACATGTTTCAATGCCATTCTCCCAAGTCATCCCACCCTCTCTCTCTCCCACAGAGACCAAAAATCTGTTCTATACATCAGTATCTCTTTTACTGTTTCGTATACAGGGTTATTGTTACCATCTTTCTAAATTCCATGTATATGCGTTAGTATACTGTATTGGTGTTTTTCTTTCTGGCTTTCTTCACTCGGTATAATAGGCTCCAGTTTCATCCACCTCATTAGAACTGATTCAAATGTATTCTTTTTAATGGCTGAGTAACACTCCATTGTGTATATGTACCACAGCTTTCTTATTCATTCATCTGCTGATGGACATCTAGGTTGCTTCCATGTCCTGGCTAGTATAAACACTGCTGCAATGAACATTGGGGTACACGTGTCTCTTTCAATTCTGGTTTTCTCAGTGTGTATGCCCAGCAATGGGATTGCTGGGTCATAAGGCAGTTCTATTCCCAGTTTTTTAAGGAATCTCCACACTGTTCTCCATAGTGGCTGTACTAGTTTGTATTCCCAGCAACAGTGTAAGAGGGTTCCCTTTTCTCCACACCCTCTCCAGCATTTATTGCTTGTGGACTTTTGGATGGCAGCCATTCTGACTGGCGTGAAATGGTACCTCACAGTGGTTTTGATTTGCATTTCTCTGATAATGAGTGATGTTGAGCATCTTTTCATGTGTTTGTTAGCCATCTGTATGTCTTCTTTGGAGAAATGTCTATTTAGTTGTTTGGCCCATTTTTTGATTGGGTCATTTATTTTTCTGGAATTGAGCTGTAGGAGTTGCTTGTATATTTTTGATATTAGTTGTTTGTCAGTTGCTTCATTTGCTATTATATTCTCCCATTCTGAAGGCTGTCTTTTCACCTTGCTTATAGTTTCCTTTGTTGTGCAGAAGCTTTTAAGTTTAATTAGGTCCCATTTGTCTATTTTTGTTTTTATTTCCAGTATTCTGGGAGGTGGGTCATAGAGGATCCTGCTGTGATGTATGTCGGAGAGTGTTTTGCCTATGTTCTCCTCTAGGAGTTTTATAGTTTCTGGTCTTACGTTCAGATCTTTAATCCATCTTGAGTTTATTTTTGTGTATGGTGTTAGAAAGTGTTCTAGGTTCATTCTTTTGCAAGTGGTTGACCAGTTTTCCCAGCACCACTTGTTAAAAAGATTGTCTTTAATCCATTGTATATTCTTGCCTCCTTTGTCAAAGATAAGATGTCCATAGGTGTGTGGATTTATCTCTGGGCTTTCTATTTTGTTCCATTGATCTATATTTCTGTCTTTGTGCCAGTACCATACTGTCTTGATGACTGTGGCTTTGTAGTAGAGCCTGAAGTCAGGCAGGTTGATTCCTCCAGTTCCATTCTTCTTTCTCAAGATAGCTTTGGCTATTTGAGGTTTTTTGTATTTCCATACAAATTGTGAAATTATGTGTTCTAGCTCTGTGAATCCTTTGCTTTAAACACTAGGAACTCAACAGGACACATTTCATAAGTGTAAAAAATTATGATTTACAATATCTCTGGAAATATCACCATGACTGCTATTGTCAAATAAAATTTTGAATGTGTTCTTACATGCATGCACATTTCCATAAACAGGATACTCATCCCAAAGCAGTATACATATATAGGGCCTATACATTCACTTATCTTTGAATTTAGCAAGACATACACTGTAATCCAATTAGAAAGTAAAATAGGCTTAATTGCTTAGCTCAGATCAAAGAACATAAGCTGCAAAGAATCTAAATAAAATTAATAATATAATGGGTAACGCTATCTAATGCTTAATCTAGGGCATTTCATTTTAATTTAAACTCGATAGTTCTCAAATTCACAGGAAGACCACATCACTGTTGCTGATTATTATGAAATCTGATAACCCTCTGGCAAATCCTTTCTGTGTATTTGTTGCCTAATTCTATGTAATAGATTGAACTCTGTTCTACAAAGAGAGTTCAGAAAGTTCACTCTGCTACATGTTTATATTGAATTTCTTTAGCTTGCTATCTCTTATTTTAGCCTGATTAATATTCTTCAGATGTTATTGAGTAGTGCAAATGATGTATGAAATGTACATAGCCACAAGCATATTTATATTGAATAGGAGCAGCACTTAAGTTAATCAGGAAGTCACATTGGTTCTGTTCAGTTGCTCAGTCATGTCCAACTCTTTGTGACCCCATGGACTAGAGCACGCCAGGCTTCCCTGTCCATCACCAACTCCTGGAGCTTGCTAAAACTCATGTTAATCAAGTCAGTGATGCCATCCAATCATATCATCCTCTGTCTTCCCCTTCTCCTCCTGCTTTTGATCTTTCCCAGAATCAGGGTCTTTTCCAATGAGTCAGTTCTTTGCATCAGGTTGCCAGAGTATTGGAGTTTCAGTTTCAGCATCAGTTCTTCCAGTGAACATTCAGGACTGATTTTCTTCAGAATGGACTGGCTGGATCTCCTTGCAGTCCAAGGGACTCTCAAGACTCTTCTCTAACAACACAATTCAAAGGCATCAATTCTTCAGTGCTCGGAGGAGCCTGGTAGGCTGCAGTCCATGGGGTCGCTAAGTCGGACACGACTGAGCAACTTCACTTTCTCTTTTCACTTTCATGCATTGGAGAAGGAAATGGCAACCCACTCCAGTGTTCTTGCCTGGAGAATCCCAGGGATGGGGGGGCCTGGTGGGCTGCCGTCTATGGGGTCGCACAGAGTCGGACACGACTGAAGCGACTTAGCAGCAGCAGCAGCAGCAGCTTTGTTTATAGTCCAACTCTCACATCCATAAATGACTACTGGAAAAACTATAGCTTTGACTAGATGGACCTTTGTTGGCAAAGTGATGTCTCTGCTTTTTAATATGCTGTCTAGATTGGTCATAGCTTTTCTTCTAAGGAGCAAGCATCTTTTAATTTCATAGCTGCAGTCACCATCTGCAGTGATTTTGGAGCCCATGAAAATAAAGTCTGCCACTGTTTCCATTGTTTCCCCATCTAAAGTGATTGGATCAGATGCCAGGAATTCACATGGATGCCTCTAAACCGCACTTAAGGTATATTTTTGAAGTACTGCTTATTTTAATGTTGTCCTAAATTGATCCCCTGATAGAGCCCAACATCATTTTGTTGATAATCTGTAAAGAAAGAAATATAGTTAATTTATGGATGCACAGTCTTCACTGTTAACTTCCGTGTGTGTGCATGTGTACACATGTACATCATAGGAATTACACATCCAGACCAAAGTGGTCATCCTTTTACCTTGACTGGTTAATGCAAGCCTGAGTCTGTTGTTTAACTTTCAGGCAAAATGATATATTTCCATCAGCTATTATAATTGCCTTAAACATCTTTCCAGGAAGATAAATCAAAACATTGTAAGTTGAACTTGACTATGAGCTTAACTATGAGCTTCATCCTTATTTAAACAAGGATTTTAGAGGTAATTTGATACCAAAACAGCAGCAATTGGGTCTGCGATCAAAAGAGGTAAAAACTCAGGAGAAGTATATAGCCCCTTAAAATGTCAAGGGCAGCTTTGCGAGAATAGGCACAGTCAGATGCACTTATCCAGATAAGAACAAAGTTATGGTGAAACAGGATAAGAGCCACAATGGATGGCTTAGATGAGAACCAAAGTGGGAAGAGGCTTTAAAAAGAAAATGGGGTTTTAAGAAAAGGTTATAAGTCTGGAGCCTTGCTGGGGATATTCTGCTCTGTGAAATGTATGTGCAACTCTCTTTTGGCAGTTACGCAGTTATGTTCTGACAGGCTTCACTTCATGCATCTTACAAAGCCAAAGGTATTAAATCTTAGTGTCTCAGTGTACAGAAGTCTGGCTAAAGAGACAAGATTTCTAACACATGCCAGGAGAGAGAAAAATAAATCATTGTGCTGGTGAATTATTTTACATAAAAATATTTTCTGTAAAAGTCTGATTAAGCTCCATTAAGAAAACTAAACTTGCTTGAACTGATTGGCTAATACATCAAAGTGATTGAAATCCATGGTTATACACAGCAGGGTAATTCTATTGTAGAGAAAATTCATTTAGTCAATATCCTCCTTGTAGTGGTGCTTAAACTTAAGCACTCCCTGATTGTTCTA
The DNA here is from genome assembly GCA_935064755.1 of Tragelaphus eurycerus. Lineage (NCBI taxonomy): Eukaryota > Metazoa > Chordata > Mammalia > Artiodactyla > Bovidae > Tragelaphus > Tragelaphus eurycerus. Next base: position 5,058,035 of record CAKXYN010000015.1, read on the forward strand.
CCTGGTTTATAAACTCCCTGAGAGTGTACATAATCAAACAGTCCCACTCGTAGAGGGTTGAGCCACAATATTATTTTGCCCTTGGGAATGTTTCTCTGGTTGTTTTACAACCAACCACAGCCATTGGTTTCTGTATTACTCCAGTGGCTTTGTATCAATACAGCAGGAGACGTTTTTGGTACCTTTTGATTAGGCACTTTCTTACCTGCTGCTACTGCTGCTGCTAAGTCGCTTCAGTCGTGTCTGACCCTGTGTGACCCCATAGACAGCAGCCCACCAGGCTCCCCCGTCCCTGGGATTCTCCAGGCAAGAACACTGGAGTGGGTTGCCATTTCCTTCTCCAATGCATGAAAGTGAAAGATGAAAGTGAAGTCACTCAGTCATATCCGACTCTTAGCGACTCCATGGACTGCAGCCCACCAGGCTCCTCCGTCCATGGGATTTTCCAGGCAAGAGTACTGGAGTGGGATGCCATTGCTTTCTTGCCTACTACGTATTAAACAAACTAAAAAAAAATTGTTAAGATGGATGAATGTTTATGTTGTCGATGAACATTTAAGTTGTGAAAGTTCATTAATTTTGAGATAGTGGAAGAGAGAGAGAGAATTGAATACATTGGTCAGATTAAACAGGATGATCTGGTTAAATTCCCCACACACCAAAAAAGAAAAAAAGAAATATGAGACTGGTGACCACTAAGGGAAATTTTGCACCTCCATAGAACAAATGTTGTTAGGAGAATTCAAACATGAAGGTAGGGAAATATCATTGTTGTCTTGAAACATTTAATACAGAGATGAATTAGTCTGCAGTATAGAGTACATCAGAGAAGGCAATGGCACCCCACTCCAGTATTCTTGCCTGGAAAATCCCATGGATGGAGGAGCCTGGTAGGCTGCAGTCCATGGGGTCGCTAAGAGTCGGACACGACTGAGCGACTTCACTTTGACTTTTCACTTTCATGCATTGGAGAAGGAAATGGCAACCCACTCCAGTGTTCTTGCCTGGAGAATCCCAGGGACTAGGGAGCCTGGTGAGCTGCCATCTCCAGGGAAATATCATTGTTGTCTTGAAACATTTAATACAGAGATGAATTAGTCTGCAGTATAGAGTACATCAGAGTCGGACAGACTGAAGTGACTTAGCAGCATAGAGTACATAAAATACACATATGTCATGAAGAAGATAAACATTTATTGTGTTATTTTTTGAAACATATTGTGTGACATCTCTATTTTGAAAAAAAAAAAATACACTTGCTTGCATGTTGTTAATTATGAAGAATGGAGAAAAATAACCGAATAATCCCGAGGCACAAAACACATAATCTTGTTTTGATTGGATTACCATGGCTGAATGTCAAGAGTGCTTTAAATTAATCAAATAACATAGTAATCTTCAGCTTCTTGAATATGTCAACTTGACCTTTGAGTCATCTTTAATTATATATTTGAATAATTGGAACCATTTTGTCATTCATATTTTATCATAAAATAAAAACAAAAATAATTGTACAGTCCGGGTAGTTCACATATCTTACATATATACTAGATTCCAGAACATCAAATCATGTTAACAGAAAAGATTATTCATCAGGTTTTTATGAACAGTGATTCTTCACAGTTTCTTAGAATGCTAGTATGTTGTAGAGTGACATGGAATGATGAACCTAAATCAAATCAAACCAGTTTTTGAAACTGATTCTATTCAAGGCTTTATGCCAGTAATTTTGGGGGAACAAAGAAGGTACAAAAGTTCAGAGTGCTTAGGCTATAACATGTTAAATGAATACGTGAGCTACGGTAACAAGGATATTTCCTGAGGGAAGGGAAAGATGGGACTTGTTTCTGTATTACAAATAAGGTTACCTCAAGTCAGTTTCCATGGAGGAGACTGAACTGAACTGATGATAACTGTCAGGAATTTGAAACAGGAAGAAGAAAAGTATAACAAGTGTAGGAGTTTTTAAAGAGACAATGGGCAATATTGTAAAGTAATTAGCCTCTAATTAAAATAAATAAATTTAATCAAAAAAATAAAAGATTCCATAAAAAAAGAGACAATGGGATAGAAAAATGCAAAGTGTTCTTGAGTAATAGTCACTCTTCTAGTTTAGTTGGAGCTAGTTGGTATACAGATAAGGGGAGGGAGGGATAGGTGAGCAACAAGAACTGGGAACAGATCAGGGAAGATTCTGATGGCTGTGCTGCAGAGACTGGGCCATATACTATAGACCTCAGTGGTTCATTAAATTGTACAGTGACTACCAGTAGGGTTCTGGATGTAGACAGTGGTTGTTCAAACCCTCAGCCCCACAAGTACTTACTTAGGTAGCTGCCAAAAATTTAGGTAGGCTTAAACCTTCCTGATTTATCTAAAAGATGGAGATGATAATGGTACCAATGTGTTGTTTTGAAATTCATGGCAGTTAAATCTGTTATATAACTTAGAACACTTCCTGACACATGGTGAGTATTATATGTTACCCATCATTAGCCTTGAACCAGAAAGATATGCACAAAACACATTTGACAAGGTGAAGTATGGGAAATGTTAGAAATAATTCTTGTTGGATTACTCTTCTGGAAGATTCACTTTGCTATTAATATTCATTTTTGGCATGCCAACCCTGTCAGATCACTAGTATGTTACTTCTGCTAAGAACACTGATTTAGAGGACGCATTAAAAAAATACTTTTATTTTTTATTAACTTATTTTTAATTGGAGAATAATTGATTTACAATGTTGTGTTGGTTTTAAAACATAATTTCAAATTATTAATGAGAAATGTTTATGTTCAGATAAATATACAAGGTGTTTAGTGGGTAAAACCAGAAGCAAATACCACAACAATAAAAATTTAAAAATAAGCAGAACTTAAAATGACTTTTTTAACCATTCCAAATAGAGATAATTATATTTTTGTCTTTATACTTCTTCAAGATTTGCTTTGCTTGAAACAAGATTTTTTCCCTAAGCAAATAGTGTTATTCTCCCTTACTTACAGTTTTCTTGGGTTCTAAGAAGCCATCTGGGATCAAGACCATCCCCAAGGAAAAGAAATGCAAAAAAGCAAAATGGCTGTCTGGAGAGGCCTTGCAAATAGCTGTGAAAAGAAGAGAAGCAAAAAGCAAAGGAGAAAAGGAAAGATATAAACTTCTGGATGCAGAGTTCCAAAGAATAGCAAGAAGAGATAAGAAAGCCTTCTTCAGCGATCAATGCAAAGAAATAGAGGAAAACAACAGAATGGGAAAGACTAAAGATCTATTCAAGAAAATCAGAGATACCAAAGGAACATTTCATGCAAAAATGAACTCGATAAAGGACAGAAATGGTATGGACCTAACAGAAGCAAAAGATATTAAGAAGAGGTGGCAAGAATACACAGAAGAACTGTACAAAAAAGAGCTTCATGACCCAGATAATCATGATGGTGTGATTACTGACCTAGAGCCAGACATTCTGGAATGTGAAGTCAAGTGGGCCTTAGAAAGCATCACTACGAACAAACCTAGTGGAGGTGATGGAATTTCAGTGGAGCTATTCCAAATCCTGAATGATGATGCTGTGAAAGTGCTGCACTCAATATGCCAGCAAATGTGGAAAACTCAGCAGTGGCCACAGGTTGGAAAAGGTCAGTTTTTATCCCAATCCCAAATAAAGGCAATGCCAAAGAGAGCTCAAACTACCGCACAATTGCACTCATCTCACACGCTAGTAAAGTAATGCTCAAAATTCTCCAAGCCAGGCTTCAGCAATATGTGAACCGTGAACTTCCTGATGTTCAAGCTGGTTTTAGAAAAGGCAGAGGAACCAGAGATCAAATTGCCAACATCCGCTGGATCATGGAAAAAGCAAGAGAGTTCCAGAAAAACATCTATTTCTGCGTTACTGATTATGCCAAAGCCTTTGACTGTGTAGATCACAATAAACTGTGGAAAATTCTGAAAGAGATGGGAATACCAGACCACCTGATCTGCCTCTTGAGAAATCTGTATGCAGGTCAGGAAGCAACCATTAGAACTGGTCATGGAACAACAGACTGGTTCCAAATAGGAAAAGGAGTATGTCAAGGCTGTATATTGTCACCATGTTTATTTAACTTATATGCAGAGTACATCATGAGAAATGCTGGACTGGAAGAAACACAAGTTGGAATCAAGATTGCTGGGAGAAATATCAATAACCTCAGATATGCAGATGATACCACCCTTATGGCAGAAAGTGAAGAGGAACTCAAAAGCCTCTTGATGAAAGTGAAAGTGGAGAGGGAGAAGGTTGGCTTAAAGCTCAACATTCAGAAAACGAAGATCATGGCATCTGGTCCCATCACTACATGGGAAATAGATGGAGAAACAGTGGAAACAGTGTCAGACTTTATTTTTCTGGGCTCCAAAATGACTGCAGATGGTGACTGCAGCCATGAAATTAAAAGACGCTTACTCCTTGGAAGGAAAGTTATGACCAACCTAGATAGCATATTCAAAAGCAGAGACATCACTTTGCCAACAAAGGTTCGCCTAGTCAAGGCTATGGTCTTTCCTGTGGTCATGTATAGATGTGAGAGCTGGACTGTGAAGAAGGCTGAGCGCCGAAGAGTTGATGCTTTTGAAGTGTGGTGTTGGAGAAGACTCTTGAGAGTCCCTTGGACTGCAAGGAGATCCAACTGGTCCATTCTGAAGGAGATCAGCCCTGGGATTTCTTTGGAGGGAATGATGCTAAAGCTGAAACTCCAGTATTTTGGCCACCTCATGCGAGGAGTTGACTCATTGGAGAAGACACTGATGCTGGGAGGGATTGAGGGCAGGAGGAGAAGAGGACGACAGAGGATGAGATAGCTGGATGGCATCACTGACTCGATGGATGTGAGTCTGAGTGACCTCCGAGAGCTGGTGATGGATAGGGAGGCCTGGCGTGCTGCGATTCATGGGATCGCAGAGAGTCAGGCACGACTGAGCGACTGATCTGATCTGATCTGAAGAAGCCATCTAGCTGTAAAGTGACTCATACTTTTTATTTTAAATTCTCAGCACATCCTGGTTCTTTTTCTTAATTATATATTAATAACATATACTGAAGAAGAAGAGTAAATATTGTACCATATTAGACAACTTAAAAGCTTCTGCACAACAAAGGAAACTATAAGCAAAGTGAAAAGACAGCCTTCAGAATGGGAGAAAATAATAGCAAATGAAGCAACTGACAAACAACTAATCTCAAAAATACACAAGCAACTTCTACAGCTCAATTCCAGAAAAATAAATGACCCAATCAAAAAATGGGCCAAAGAACTAAATAGACATTTCTCCAAAGAAGACATACAGATGGCTAACAAACACATGAAAAGATGCTCAACGTCACTCATTATCAGAGAAATGCAAATCAAAACCACTATGAGATACCATTTCATGCCAATCAGAATGGCTGCTATCCAAAAGTCCACAAGCAATAAATGCTGGAGAGGTGTGGAGAGAAGGGAACCCTCTTGCACTGTTGGTGGGAATGCAAACTGGTACAGCCACTATGGAGAACAGTCTGGAGATTCCTCAAAAAACTGGAAATAGAATTGCCTTATGATCCAGCAATCCCACTGCTGGGCATATACACTGAGAAAACCAGAATTGAAAGACACATGTGTACCCCAATGTTCATAGCAGCACTGTTTGCAATAGCCAGAATGTGGAAGCAACCTAGATGTCCATCCACAGATGAATGGATAAGCAAGCAGTGGTACATATACACAATGGAGTATTACTCAGCCATTAAAAAGAATACATTTGAATCAGTTCTAAGGAGGTGGATGGAACTGGAGCCTATTATACAGAGTGAAGTAAGCCAGAAACAAAAACACAAATACAGTATACTAACGCATATATATGGAATTTAGAAAGATGGTAAAAATAACCCTATTTACGAGACAGCAAAAGAGACACTGATGTATAGACCAGACTTTTGGACTCTGGGACCGGGAGAGGGTGGGATGATTGGGGAGAATAACATTGAAATATGTATAATATTATATCTGAAATGTATTAATTGTTCAAACTAAATACTGTCATGTTACAATTTGTTCATATTAGATGTTTGTAATGTTTCTGATAATCAATAAAAGAGATTCTTGATTATGTGAATTAAAAAAAAAAAAAAAAAAAGAAAAATTATAAAATGCAATTGGCTTTAATATGCCCTGAAAACCTACTTAAGTCAAAAAAAGGAAAATGTCACTTTGATAATGGAAGCAGTGGGAATAGTTAAGAATTTGGGAAGAACACATCAAATAAGATAGTAGAATTAAGGCTAAAACGCTGAGAAACTGCAAAGTTTCAGAGTTGAAGTAAAAATAACACTTTAATTGAGCACTTATTATGTGCCATGTACTGTAATAAATGCTCTACATGAATTATATTATTTAATTCCTGCTATAACACCATGGGATATTTGCCATTGTTTTACCAATTTTGCAAATGAGTAAAATGAGGTATAGTAATTTGTACTCTTGCGTAGGTAGAATGTGATAGAGTGATGATTTGGACCAAGGAAGGCTAATTTGGAGAACATGGTTTATTAAACTATTACACTAAAGAAAAGGACTTAATAAAGAAAAATGAGAAGGAATCAAAATATTTGCTCTGATTACCTATTGTTGTGTGGGTGGCAAACTTCTCCAAAGATTGTAAAAATAAAGCAATGACTACATTTCTTTAGCTCATAAATTGGAAATTTGGACAGGGCTCAGCAAGGACAGCTTGTCTTTGTTTCACTCATCAACTACAGCAACATGAAATCTAAAGGCTGGAATCATGTATAGGCTTGCTTACTCATATCTGGTGGTTGGTGATGACTGCTGGCTGAAATCTTAGCTTCAGTTTTGGCTGGAATACCTAAATGTGATTTCTTCATGTGAACTTGGCTTCCTAACAGCATAATGGCTGGATGCAAGGTGATCATCTCAAGAGAGAGAACCAGATGGAAATTGTCTGCTTTTTATGAACTAACCTTGGAAGTGAAGTAGCATTCCTTTTCTACATTCTGCATGTTAAGGTAGCTCAACAGCTCACCCCATTTCAAGTAAAGAAGAAATAGGCTCACTGCTTGGTATGGTAGTGGCAGGGTTCTAGAACAGCATGGACTGAAATTATTGTTGAGGCAAGGTCTGGAAATGACAATCTGCCATAATTTTAGAGATGACTGAAGAGAGTGGGGCACTGATGTTTCCAACAGAAGAGGAAGCAGTGTTCAATAATGGAGTGTTTGGTAATAATGGAAATGAGTGGTGATAACTGATAGGTACAGTGACAAAGTCATTTTTCCAAATATGTGGAAGCCAGGTCACAGTGACTTACAAAGTGAATGGGAAAGAAGAATATGACCAATGAAGTCTTGCATACTCTGGCTGTCATCAATTTCTCTGGACTTATCTCAAACCCCATAGCTGGCTGTGTGCTCCAGGCACAGTGGCTTTTTACCAAGACATTGTGCTGTTTCCTCCCTCCATCCACATATTCTGTGCACATACTAATTCTACTGTTTGGGATGCAATCTCTGATTTTGTTTACCTGGTATATTCCTACTCCTTGTACTGATTTCACTTACTTTATCAAGGATTGTCCTGCTACCATACCAAGCCAGGTGTTTCATATTACCCTTTCCTTCAAAATAGTTATATTTGTAAATATTTTTCCTGCAATTATTTGATTAATATCAATCCACTTTACAAGATCTGAGTCACAGAATATATCTGTTCAGGCTAAGAATCAACTAGAATGGATGAATCTAATTGTGCTCTCAAGTGGTTTTTAAATGTGTTTTTTGAAACATTTTTTGAAAGCTTCCATGTAAAAGGAAAGACATTGGTAGCATCTAGAGGAAAATATAGTATCCAAAAAATTCACTAGACAAATAAAACTATTTTCAATCAACCTGAGAAAGAATTATTTGGTCATATTGTTAGTGTTGGGTAAGTCATTATTTGTAAAAAAAAAATTACACCTAAATGTATATTGGCTCAAACAAAAGAGAAGTGCATTTCTTGCTCAGTTACAATAAAAGGTAAATTATAAAAGGCAGGCAGGCAGGCAGGGATGCTGTTCCACGTAGTTCAGCAACCTGTACTGATATGTGTCTATTTTCTATGACACATGATTTTCATGGTCACTCTTGTTTGTTATTTCCATATTATTCAGCCAAAAGAAGGAAAAAATGTGATGACTTTATGGTGTGAGTTTTTCTTAGAGCAGGTTTTTTTTTTTTTTTTTGATCAAGAATCTCTTTATTGATTATCAGAAACATTACAAACATCTAGTATGAAAAATTGTAACATGATAGTGTTTAGTTTGAACAATTAATACATTTCAGATTAATTTATACATATTTCAATGCTATTCTCCCCAATCATCTCACCCTCTCCCGTCCCAGAGTCCAAAAGTCTGTCTATACATCATGTCTCTTTTTTTCCGTATGTTATTTTACCATCTCTAATCCAATCTTTACTTTTTGTTTTTTTTCTGCACTTCACCTTTGGCTCCAGTTCCTCCACCCGAACTGATCAAATGTTTCTTTTTATGGCTGAGTAATACTCCATTGTGATGTACCACAGCTGCATCCACACTGGATGGACATCTAGGTTGCTTCACGGCATTGCAAACAGTGCTGTATGAACATGGCAGGGTCCCTTCTGTGTGCCAGAGTGGGATGCTGGACAAAGGAGTCATCGCAGTTTTTGAGGAATCTCCATACTGTTCTCCAAAGTGGCTGTACTAGTTTGCATTCCCACCAACAGTGGAGGGTTCCCTTCTCCGCACCCCTCCAGTTTGCTTGTAGACTTTTGGATAGCAGCCGAGCTAAATGGTTCCATAGTGGTTTTGATTGCATTCCTATAATGAGTGATGTTGAGCATCTTTTCATGTGTTTTTAGCCATCTGTATGTCTTCTTGGAGAAATGTCTATTGGTTGCCCATTTTGATTGTCATTCTTGAGCTGTAGAAGTTGTTTTTTAGATTAGTTGTTTGTCAGTGCTCATTGCTTTTTCCCCATCTGAAGGCTGCTTTCACCTGCTAGTTTTTGTTGTGAGAAGCTAGTTTATTAGTCCCTTAAAATGAGAGGTGTAGAGGACCGAGAGAGTTTTTTCTATGTTTTCCTCTAGGGTTTATGTTCTCTACTTTAGCTCTAATCCATTTTGAGTTTTTTATGTGGAAAGTCTAGTTTCTCACAAGTTTGACCAGTTTTCCCAGCACCACTTTAAAGAGATTTCTATCCAGTGCCCCTTGTAAGATAAGGTGACCATATGTGCGTGGATTTATCTCTGGTAGAGCAGGTTTAAGAATGGCACCCATCATTTTTTTTTCTCAAGTGAGCTATAATCTTGTCAAATTACTGTAACTGAGCTCAGATATTCAGATGACACCACCCTTATGGCAGAAAGTGAAGAGGAACTAAAAAGCCTCTTGATGAAAGTGAAAGTGGAGAGTGAAAAAGTTGGCTTAAAGCTCAACATTCAGAAAAAGAAGATCATGGTATCCGATCCCATCACTTCATGGGAAATAGATGGGGAAACAGTGGAAACAGTGGCAGACTTTATTTTTTTGGGCTCCAAAATCACTGCAGATGGTGACTGCAGCCATGAAATTAAAAGACGCTTACTCCTTGGAAGGAAAGTTATGAACAACCTAGATAGCATATTCAAAAGCAGAGACATTACTTTGCCAACAATGGTTCGTCTAGTCAAGGCTATGATTTTTCCTGTGGTCATGTATGGATGTGAGAGCTGGACTGTGAAGAAGGCTGAGCGCTGAAGAATTAATGCTTTTGAACTGTGATGTTGGAGAAGACTCTTGAGAGTCCCTTGGACTGCAAGGAGATCCAACCAGTCCATTCTGAAGGAGATCAGCCCTGGGATTTCTTTGGAAGGAATGAGGCTAAAGCTGAAACTCCAGTACTTTGGCCACCTCATGCGAAGAGTTGACTCATTGGAAAAGACTCTGATGCTGGGAGAGATTGGGGGTAGGAGGTGAAGGGGACGACAGAGGATGAGATGGCTGGATAGCATCACTGACTCGATGGATGTGAGTCTGAGTGAACTCCGGGAGTTGGTATTGGACAGGGAGGCCTGGTGTGCTGCAGTTCATGGGGCCGCAAAGAGTCAGACACAAATGAGTGACTGATCTGAACTGAGCATAAGAAACTAAAAAATGTGGGCTAGTGATGCACTCAGAAGAGAAAACCAGTCATAGAGAAATGCCATTGCCTCTGCTACAACAGTCATCCAGCAATATCTTGAATTATCATGGCTTAGAAGTCTATCAGAATACCTTTTGAGAGAGCTCAAAATGTTTGCTGATACATAATTACTAAAGCAAATGCTACTGATCTTACAAGTTATATGATAAAGCAGAACAGAAATACATCTGAAGCTGAAATGTGGGACTGGATAGTAGGAACAATTCGTTAGATGATCACAGAAGTATCCTGGGGAAAAAAAAAATTGTCCTCTTTTGCAATTACCTAAGCAAAAGCCAGAATGTCTTCTCTGAAAACCTAACATGACTGTTTGACTGATTATTCAGAATTTCCATGTACTATTCATCAGTTGTATAAAAAAAAAAAAATTGCAAATGATCATTTAATGATGCAGCTTCAAAGGGGGCTAGAGGGAAAGGGAAAACTAAAATCATTAGATGCTCAAGACCGTAATTATAGACCTGATTTTTAAGCAGGGAATTTTCCAGACTTGAAAAAGATTTAAAAAAATCTGAGTATGAAAGAAACTGGATAAGAAAGGATAAATATCACTGATTTCTTTTTTTCACGTCAAATATTCCTTTATAGAATTAAACCTTAAACATTATTAAAGTATATAAAATGTTCTATTAAATTTGACTGGTTTATATATCTTTATATATCTATAGAGTATGACTGAGAAATTTCATTTTAAAATCCTGATGGAATGGTTGTAAACTATTTCTGCCAGTTCCCTCTTCCCTTTACGTTCAGGGACCAATTATTTCTAAAAAGGGAGCTAAGCACTTGCAGCAGATACAACTCTGTTAAACTTGGTGTGGGGAAACCATATCAGTCAAGATTCTATTAAAAGCAGGTAACATACAAAAGGAGTAAGAAGGATTTTATGATTATGCTATTTATTAATGTGTGTGTGTAGGTAGGACTAAGGAAGAGGGGAACTGGCTGGTAACAGTGAGGAAGGGAAAGGAGACAGAGAGGTTTATATGATCTACTTAGAGCTTCTGTTGTAAGACAGGGGCTTCCCAACTAGAGGATGCAGCCTCTTTCTACCCTCTGCATTGTGGGGATTGGGGTATAAATAGCTCAGCCTCTCTCTACCATCTCACACTGGTTTCCTGCCAGTATAGCCTTCCATTGGTCAAGCCAAAATGAAAGCTAGAGAGCGTGATAGCCTGATGATGAATTCAGTCTTCTGGGGCAAGGCATAAGGTGGAGGATTGTGGAAAATATACCTAAGAGGACAAACAGAATATTCAGAACGTTTGTGTGAGAGAGATTAATAGTGTAGATATTAAAGCAAACTCATTTATATATTCCTGAAATCTATATTTTGTTCAATGAGAAGTATGTGAAGTTATTTTCTTTGAACAGAAATTTGAAAATTTCAAAGAGAAAGGACTGAATCTGTGGAAGATCTCCTTATCAAATCATGAGGTAACAGAACAGCACAGGAGATGCCAAGACTGAGAGCCAAGAGCCCTGATGAAACATGAGTCCGTCTGTACTCCGTGTTCACTGAGGGAAAGAGGGAAGAAGAAGAGTCAGAATGAGGACCTAGAAGAGGAATAACGTTCAAGTCTGGCAGAAAGAATTGGCAGAATAATGGTCAAGGTTCTCAGAATGATGACCAGGATCTAGATTTTCTATCCCTGCAGCAAGGTCACTTGAAAATTAATTGGCATCAGTCTGGTTGGGAATGTCCATAACTCAGGATTATATACAAGCACATGTTCAGAGGAGAAAATTGGTGATGGATCAAGCGAAGAAGATGAGAGATCTTGGCAGGCAGGCAGAGCTCAGAGGAATCTGGCAAAGGGAAGCAATGAAGGAGATCTATGACATTGCTGATTGACCATAGAGAAGTCCATCACAGTGGCTTGATTAATATGATACAGATGGTAGATACATGAGTAGAAAGTCAATTCCAGATCTTTTTGTCTCAAATAAAAATTCTTTCTGTTGTAACATATGGGCTACAGCAAAGAAGAAATAAAGATATCATCAATTAAAATGAACCATTTTTAACAAGTCTAGAAGTTTTTTCTAGCAACTGAATCTTTAACTTTCAACCAAAGCAACGATGTATTTGTAGTGTACAGTTGTACAGAGAGGGATACCATTATAGTAGATCATATCTCCTTGCAAAGTTAAAGACTTTGATGATATACACAGATGTTTTGTCTTTAAGATGTCTATCTTGCATTAGATTTGTGAGCTAGATATTTTTATACTTTAAGGGAAAGTTTTGTATATTCTAGATAATTGTTTTATTACCACATCTGAAGCTATTTGTTTTCCAAATAAATCCCTAATAAATTTCCTAACAAATAAATGAATTTACTGGGCCTATTCCTCAGATATTTTAGTATCATAAGAAAGTTTTGTAGGAGTCACTGATTTTTACTTTTATAGTGAAAATTGAAGAAAATATTTATATATTTTAATTTAGAAGCAAAATACTTTGGTTGAAAGCTCTAATGTAAAGTTAAATGATGTATAATTTGCAGTGTATTTGAACCTTTGTTTTCCCTTCAAAAAACCTGGGATACTGTTATCTGTTTCACTTGGTTGTTTCCTAGTCCATAAAGTCTATGAAAGCATTTTGCGATTTGTGCGGGTTTTAGGAAGGCATGATTCTTTTCTAAATGTCATTTGCTAGCTATGCCTCAAAGAACATAATGATAATCAGGCCCTTTTTAAAAAATATTGTATAATCCAGGACTTTGTCCTATAGGTATGATAGTGTCACTGGAAAGCTTGAATGCTTTGATAAAATTTGTTGTTTTTGATATAAACTAAAATCAAATTCCTTGTACATGCCTGGAGACTCCAATAACCTCTTTTTTTTTTTTGCTGATATATGAAATAATATTACTTAAATTGATCACAGAAGAAGATATGCCAGAGTACAGAGAATCCCAAGACAGTGCTCCTTTATCCCTGTTGATCATGATCACATGTTTTCTTTTGTCTTCTAGTTCACCTACACATATTTACCGGTACTAAAAATAGTACAGAAACATATAAAATCTGGATATTGATAATACATCTAACATTCAATGGTTCCTAGTTACATTACTTTTTGTTAGTTGGTGCTTATTCGCCCAACAGTGATGAGCCAGAGTATCAGATCATTTAGTAATTTTCAACCTCTGCTCTGGCCACACCTAGTGTTTTGAGACTGAATCATACTACATAGTCAGTCCTATTGATTAAATCAGCATAATACTTATAAGTCTCTTCCAAGTGATTATAGCTTTAACAAACCAAGAAAAAGCCCCTTCCATGTCTTAAGTTATAATTTTATGAGAATTCATTTATTTATTATATCATTGTAGCATTTTTTATTTTTCCAATGGAGGTATTTTTTTTTAATGAAAAAATACACTAACTCAAAATATAAACATGTGAACAATTGCTTTTTTGTTATTACTCTCATGATGGAAATCCTGATGTTTTGTTTTTTCCTTCAGAACCAACCTGGCCTTTTATTAAAAATCCAAATCAAGTCCATGTGCATTTTCTTCCATATTTTTATAACAGTAGAATTGGTTTCATTGCTAAATTGGATAAGGTCACATCAATTATTTTTAAATACACCCTTTATTATTATAAAATCTCCATGTAATCATTTGGAAAAAAGCTTTATCAATCTCATGTCCCAACAATTTAATTAATTTACCCTTGAGAAATTGTAGTCCAGGGAGGTTGAATGACTAATTCTAGATCAAACGGTAAGTCAAGAAAAGTGTCAGAACTAAAACTGTGTCTTCTAGCTGTCATACGAGTGTCATATTCCAGCTCCCCACCCTAATTCAGAGCTAACTGACACTTGATGTGTACATACAGTAGATGATGGTGATACAATCACTATTTATGTACAGGACCAGGTCCCCCCAAAATCAGTAGAGTCCCTTGAAAGAGGGACTGTTTGTAGAATTGTAATAAATGTAGGGGACTCTGGACCCAGCCTGCCTACATTCAAATCTCAGTTGTGTCTTCAGTCATTATAAGACTTCAATAGTTTATTCCTCAATCCTCTGTAGTTTAGTTTCCTAAAATTTAAAATGAAATAATAATAGCATTGATTCAAGAGTTTTACATAAAGATTATTTCATGCAACTGCCTGGCAAATAATAATAGAAGAAGTGAAGTGAAGTAGCTCAGTCGTGTCCGACTCTTTGTGACCCCATGGACTGTAGCCTACCAGGCTCCTCTGTCCATGGGATTTTCCAGGTTATAGTACTGGAGTGGATTGTCATTTCCTTCTCTAGCGGATCTTCCAGACCCAGGGATTGAACCCGGGTCTCCAGGATTGTAGACAGATACTTTACCATCTGAGTCACCAGGGAAGTGGCTCTATTAAAATGGTGTCCGACAAATAAATAGCTACTGTTGTTGTTATGGCCATTCATTTCACATCAGTTCAGTTCAGTCGCTCAGTCGTGTCCGACTCTTTGTGACCCCATGAATTGCAGCACGCCAGGCCTCCCTGTCCATCACCAACTCCCGGAGTTCACCCAGACTTACATCCATCGAGTCAGTGATGCCATCCAGCCATCTCATTCTCTGTTGTCCCCTTCTCCTCCTGCCCCCAATCCCTCCCAGCATCAGAGTCTTCTCCAATGAGTCAACTCTTCGCATGAGGTGGCCAAAATACTGGAGTTTCAGCTTTAGCATCATTCCTTCCAAAGAAATCCCAGGGCTAATCTCCTTCAGAATGGACTGGTTGGATCTCCTTGCAGTCCAAGGGACTCTCAAGAGTCTTCTCCAACACCACAGTGCAAAAGCATCAATTCTTCGGTGCTCAGTCTTCTTCACAGTCCAACTCTCCCATCCATACATGACCACAGGAAAAACCATAGCCTTGACTAGACGGACCTTTGTTGGTAAAGTAATGTCTCTGCTTTTGAATATGCTATCTAAGTTGGTCATAACTTTCCTTCCAAGGAGTAAGAGTCTTTCAATTTCATGGCTGGAGTGATTTTGGAGCCCCCCAAAATAAAGTCTGCCACTGTTTCCACGGTTTCCCCATCTATTTCCCATGTAGTGATGGGACCAGATACCATGATCTTTGTTTTCTGAATATTGAGCTTTAAGCCAACTTGTTCACTTTCCACTTTGACTTTCATCAAGAGGCTTTTTAGTTCCTCTTCATTTTCTGCCATAAGGATGGTGTCATCTGCATATCTGAGGTTATTGATATTTCTCCTGGCAATCTTGATTCCATCTTGTGCTTCTTCCAGTCCAGCATTTCTCATGATGTACTCTGCATATAAATTAAATAAGCCACGTGACAATATACATCCTTGATGTACTCCTTTTCCTATTTGGTACCAGTCTGTTGTTCCATGTCCAGTTCTAACTATTGCTTCCTGCTGCTGCTACTAAGTCACTTCAGTCATGTCTGACTCTGTGCGACTCCATAGACGGCATCCCACCAGGCTTCCCATCCCTGGGATTCTCCAGGCAAGAACACTGGAGTGGGTTGCCATTTCCTTCTCCAATGCATGAAAGTGAAAAGAGAAAGTGAAGTCTCTCAGTCATGTCCGACTCTTAGCGACCCCATGGACTGCAGCCTACTAGCCTCCTCCATCCATGGGATTTTCCAGGCAAGAGTACTGGAGTGGGTGGCTTCCTGACCTGCATACAAATTTCTTAAGAGGCAGATCAAGTTGTCTGGTATTCCTATCTTTTTCAGAACTTTCCACAGTTTATTGTGATCCACACAGTCAAAGGCTTTGGCATAGTCAATAAAGCAGGAATAGACGTTTTTCTGGAACTCTCTTGCTTTTTCCATGATCAAGCGGATGTTGGCAATTTGAGCTCTGGTTCCTCTGCCTTTTCTAAAACCAGCTTGAACATCAGGAAGTTGATGGTTCACATATTGCTGAAGCCTGGCTTGGAGAATTTTGAGCATTGCTTTACTAGCGTGTAAGATGAGTGCAATTGTGTGGTAGTTTGAGCATTCTTTGGCATTGCCTTTCTTTGGGATTGGAATGAAATCTGACCTTTTCCAATCTTGTGGCCACTGCTGAGTTTTCCAAATTTGCTGGCATATTGAGTGCAGCACTTTCACAGCATCATCTTTCAGGATTTGAAATAGCTCCACTGGAATCCCATCACCTCCCTAGCTTTGTTTGTAGTGATGCTTTCTAAGGCCCACTTGACTTCACATTCCTGAATGTCGGGCTCTAGGTCAGTGATCACACCATCATAATTATCTGGATTGTAAAGATCTTTTTTGTACAGTTCTTCTGTGTATTTTTGCCATCTCTTCTTAATATCTTCTGCTTCTGTTAGGTCCATACCATTTCTGTCCTTTATTGAGCCCATCTTTGCATGAAATGTTCCCTTGGTATCTCTAATTTTCTTGAAGAGAACTCTAGTCTCTCCCATTCTGTTATTTTCCTCTATTTCTTTGCATTGATTGCTGAAGAAGGCTTTCTTATCTCTTCTTGCTATTCTTTGGAACTCTGCATTCAGATGTTTATATCTGTCCTTTTCTCCTTTGCTTTTTGCTTCTCTTCTTTTCACAGCTATTTGCAAGGCCTCTCCAGACAGCCATTTTGCTTTTTTGCATTTCTTTTCCATGGGGATGGTCTTGATCCCTGTCTCCCTGTACAATGTCACGAACCTCATTCCATAGTTCATCAGGCACTCTATCTATCAGATCTAGGCCCTTAAATCTATTTCTCACTTCCACTGTATAATCATAAGGGATTTGATTTAGGTCATACCTGAATGGTCTAGTGGTTTTCCCTACTTTCTTCAATTTCAGTCTGAATTTGGCAATAAGGAGTTCATGATCTGAGCCACAGTCAACACCCAGTCTTGTTTTTGCTGAGTGTATAGAGCTTCTCCATCTTTGGCTGCAAAGAATATAATCAATCTGATTTCACTGTTGACCATCTGGTGATGTCCAAGCATAGAGTCTTCTCTTGTGTTGTTGGATGAGGGTGTTTGTTATGACCAGTGCATTTTCTTGGCAAAACTCTATTAGTCTTTGCCCTGCTTCATTCTGTATTCCAAGGCCAAATTTGCCTGTTACTCCAGGTGTTTCTTGACTTCCTACCTTTGCATTCCAGTCCCCTATAATGAAAAGGACATCTTTTCTCAGTGTTAGTTCTAAAAGGTCTTGTAGGTCTTCATGGAACCATTCAACTTTAGCTTCTTCAGCATTACTGGTTGGGGCATAGACTTGGATTACTGTAGTATTGAATGGTTTGCCTTGGAAATGAACAGAGATCATTCTGTCATTTTTGAGATTGCATCCAAGTACTGCATTTCAGACTCTTTTGTTGACCATGATGGCTACTCCATTTCTTCTGAGGGATTCCTGGCACACAGTAGTAGATATAATGGTCATCAGAGTTAAAACCACCCATTCCAGTCCATTTTAGTTTGCTGATTCCTAGAATGTTGACATCCAGTTCCACATACCTCAGTGACAAAATTAAAGCTTCGATCAAACATTATAGATATAAAATAGAATTTAAAATAAGATTTTGTTTTTAAAAATTTTCTATGAGGCAAAATATTGAGTTGCAAGATTTAATTCTAAAGGAGGAATAACCTTAGTCGTATTTTATATTAACTGACTCTGTGTTAAGAATTGATATTTGAACATGCTGTGCAATCTTTTAAAGTTTCTTTTTTGATGTATAGTTGATTTACAATGTGTTAATATTTGCTATGGGCCTCCCTGGTGGCTCAGATGGTAAAGAATCTGCTTGTAATGCAGGAGAGCTGGGTTTGATCCCTATGTCGGGAAGGTTTCTGGAGAAGGAAATGGCTACCCACTCCAGTATTCTTGCCTGGAAAATCCCAGGGACAGAGGAGCCTGATGGGCTACAGTCTGTAGGGTCACAGAGGTGAACATGACTGAATGATTTCTGTTATATAGCCAAGTGATTCAATTATAACACACACACACACACACACACACACACACACACACACACACACGCCAAAGATTAGATGCTTTTGAACTGCGGTGTTGGAGAAGACTCTTGAGAATAACTTGGACTGCAAGGAGATCCAACCAGTCCATTCTGAAGGAGATCAGTCCTAGGTGTTCATTGGTAGGACTGATGTTGAAGTTGAAACTCCAATACTTTGGCCACCTGATGTGAAGAGCTGACTCATTTGAAAAGATCCTGATGCTGGGAAAGATTGAGGGCAGGAGGAGAAGGGGGCAACAGAGGATGAGATGGCTGGATGGCATCACTGACTCAACGGACATGGGTTTGGGTATACCTCGGGAGTTGGTGATGGACAGGGAAGCTTTGCGTGTTACGGTTCATGGCGTCACAAAGAGTCAGACATGACTGAGTGACTGAACTGACTGACTGACATATATACTTTTTCATATTATTTCTCCCACCTCCCCCCACTGGAAAATTATTTTATTGAGATTCTACCAGCTGTACAATCTGTTTTATTAGGTCCCTTCTTCCTTAGCAATTCAGTCCTTCTCAAGTGGTCCCATGAAGGCTTTCTTTTCTTCCACAGTCTGGAAGTGGCCATAACCAAATTTGGAGGTGATGTCAATAAAATTGAGTTCGATCTCCAGGACTTGCTCAGAGTGAGCATTTGCTTCTTGGTTCCCACCACACAGCCTTTGAGCCTGACAAAGTCATTGGTCATTTCACCATAGTGGACGATGCCACCTGGAAGGTTGATGCTCTTGTCAGACAGATCATAATCAGTAGAGGCATTTTTCTTGATCAGTTTGCCATCCTTGATGAGGTAGCCCTGGCCAATCTTGTAGATCTTCTTGTTGATCCCAGTGCAGTGATAGTATCCTTTCTGCCCAGCCCAAGGCCACCTGGGCAGTATGCCACACCCCAATACAGGCACCCTTGCACAACCCTCAGTGGGTCTTATGGGGAGCTTCTTAGTTTGCTGACAGCTGGTGACCCCTTTGTAGTCTTTGCCCTTGGTCACCCCAATAACTTCAGTCATTTCATCCTGGCCAAACACTTGGTTCACAGGGACCTGCTGCTCTAGCCTTTCACAGGCTCAGTCCAGTTTTTCAGCCACAGTGCCTCCATTCACCTGAATCTCCATGAGGTGGGCCCTCTTCTGGCATAGAGGAAGCAGGAGCATCTGGGTGAGGGTGATGACATGGATGACCTAGCAATACTTCTTCATGCTACTGAAGTCCCTTTCAAGTTGCTTCTTGCCATCTACATCCTGCCACTTCTTGCAATACTTGGTGAAGGCCTTCTTCTTAGATTTATGTCAATTCTTATAGAAGCTCCTTTTTCACTCACTGCTGATATGCTCAACAAAGATGGTCTTAAGGGTCGAGAGGCCTCAGGATGTTTCCACATAGCTCATGATGCCCCAGTCAATGTGGTGGAGTCTCCGCCATAGTCACAGGCTCCACAACTTCCTTCTTGTTCACCTTGGACCCTGGCCTATTGATCTCCCTCTCAATGTGGGTCATGCCAGCCTTGTAGCTGAGGAAGGCGGTGAGGTGCAGGGGCTTGGAAGAGCCATCCTTGGGGAAGCTCCTCACCTTCCCACTGTGCCAGCTGCTGTGCTTCTGAGGCAGGAAACCCAGAGAACTGTGCCTGGGAGCAGAGAACTTCCTGTGAGACATCCTGCCCATTGGAAGCTGCCGGTAGAGCTCGTATTATTTTCCATTATGGTTTATCACAGAATATTCAATAGAGTTCCTGTGCTATATAGTAGAATATCATCATTTATCCATTCTATACATCAGTTCAGATCAGATCAGTCGCTCAGTCATGTCCGACTATTTGCGGCCCCATGAATTGCAGCATGCCAGGCCTCCCTGTCCATTACCAACTCCCGGAGGTCACTGAGACTCATGTCCATCGAGTTAGTGACGCCATCCAGCCATCTCATCCTCTGTCGTCCCCTTCTCCTCTTGCCCTCAATCCCTCCCAGCATAAGAGTCTTCTCCAATGAGTCAACTCTTCACATGAGGTGGCCAAAGTACTGGAGTTTCAGCTTTAGCCTCATTCCTTCCAAAGAAATCCCAGGGCTGATCTCCTTCAGAATGGACTGGTTGGATCTCCTTGCAGTCCAAGGGACTCTCGAGAGTCTTCAACACCACAGTTTAAAAGCATCAATTCTTCGGTGCTCAGTCTTCTTCACAGTCCAGCTCTCACATCCATATATGACCACAGGAAAAACCATAGCCTTGACTAGACGAACCTTTGTTGGCAAAGTAATGTCTCTGCTTTTGAATATGCTATCTAGGTTGGTCACAACTTTCCTTCCAAGGAGTAAGCATCTTTTAATTTCATGGGTGCAGTCACCTCTGCAGTGATTTTGGAGCCCATAAAAATAAAGTCTGCCACTGTTTCCACTGTTTCCCCATCTATTTCCCATGTAGTGATGGGACCAGATGCCATGATCTTCATTTTCTGAATGTTGAGCTTTAAGCCAACTTTTTCACTCTCTACTTTCACTTTCATCAATATATAGTACTTTGCATCTATATATAGTACTTTGCAATCCCAAACTCCCAATATACCCCTCCCCTACCCCCAACCCCTCATAACCACAAGTCTGTTCTCTGTTTCTGTGAGTCTGTTTCATAGATAAGTTCATTTGTGTCATGTTTTAGATTCCACATGTAAGTGTTATATGGTATTTGTCTGACTATTTCACTCTGTATGATAATCTCTAGGTCCATCCATGTTGCTTCAAATGGCATTATTAATGGCATTATTTTATTCATTTTAATGACTGAGTTGTATTCCACTGTGTGTATGTACCACATCATTTTTATTTATTCATCTGTCAAAGTTCATTTAAGTTTTGTCTGTGTCTTGGCTATTGTGAATAGTGCTGCTGTGGCTGTAGGAGGTTATGTATCTGTTTGAATTAGAATTTTGTCCAGGAGTGGGCAAAAAATAATTTTTTTAGAATTATGAAAGTATGGTAACACATTTATATGATACTTGGAAAACAGAATCAGATTACATATAGTTCCATTATATATTGCAATTTTTTAAGTAAATAAAATAAGATTTTTTATTTGAAGTTTCAATATCATACTTGCACAAATTAATAGAATGAATATACAGAGAAGCAGAAGGATACAGTAGACCTGAAAAACACTGTTACCCAATTCAACATAATTAAGATTTATTTAATTTTCACACAACAGTAGGGTACAAATTCTATTCAACTTTCCATGGATTATAAACTTGGAGACACTGGAACATATCCACGGACATAAAACAAGGTGCAAACATTTCATAGTCTAAAGGTATTTCTAATATTTTGAGAAACCTCCATACTGTTTTCTGTAGTGACTACATCAGTTTACATTCTCACCAACAGTGTAAGGGGGTTCTGTTTTCTCCACACCCTCTCCTGCATTTATTGTTCATAGATTTTTTTTTTTTTGATGGTATCCATTCTGACTGGTATGATGTGATACCTCATAGTATTTTTGTTTTGCATTTATCTAATAATTAGCAATGTTGACCATCTTTTCATGTGCCTGTTAGCCATCTGTATGTCTTCTTTGAAGAAATGTCTAATTATGTCTTCTATCCATTTTTCGATTGGGTTGTTTTTTTATTGTTGCTGTTGAGCTGCATGAGCTGTTAATATATTTTGGAGATTAACCCCTTGTTGGTCACATCATTGGCAAATATTTTCTCCCATTCTGTGTTTTCTTTTTCATTTTGTTTATGATTTCTTTTGCTTTGCAAAAGCTTTTGTTTAGTAAGGCCCTATTTGTTTATTTATTTTTTCTTTTATTTCTATTGCCTTGGGAGATTGACCTAAGAAAACACTGGTACAATTTATGTCGGAATGTTTTGCCTGTATCCTCTCCTATGAGTTTTACAGTATAACGTTCTGCTTAAGTCTTTAAGCTGTTTTGAATTTATTTTCTAGTATGGTGTGAGAGTATGTTCTAACTTTTTTGATTCACATACTGCTGTCTAACTCTCCCAACATCATTTGATGAAGAGACTGTCTTTTTGTCCATTATATATTCTCTCTTCTTTTGTCAGAGATTAATTGACTCTGGGTGTGTGGGCCTATTTCTAGACTCTGTATTCTCTTCCATTGATCCATATGTCTGTTTTTGGGCCAATACCATGCTGTTTTGATTACTGTTGCTTTGCAGTATTTTCTGAAGTCTGAGAAGATTATTCTTTCAGTTTTGTTCCTTTTCCTCAGGATTGCTTTGCCAATTCCGCTTCTTTTATGGTTGCATATAAATTTGGGGATTATTTGTTCTAGCTCTGTGAAACAGGTAATTTGACTGAGGGATCTCAATAAATCTGTAGATTGTTTTGGGTAGTGTGGCCCTTTTATATTATTCCCAGTTTAAGAGCATGGATTATTGTTCCATTTCTTTGAATAATTTTCAATTTTCTTTATTAATGATTCATAGTTCTCAGTATATAAGCCTTTCACTTTCTTGGTCAAGTTTATTCATAAGTATTTTATGATGCAATTTAGAAACATTTTTTTTTCATTCTCTCTCTGGTTGTTGATGATACACAATTTTCTGCTGATCATTATTTTTCTTTCTCCCTTTTATCTTTCAAACCTGAAATCTGCAGATAAAAATATGCTTGATACTGTTTTAAGATTTAATTGAAATAAGATTTGAATGTCATAAAAAAAATTAAAAAGCAAAACTTTAAATAGCTTCTTCAGCTAAAAACCATGAGAATTCATGTGAAATTGCACCTTCTGAAATTTTGTCCAGGGGGCAATCTTGCCTTCCCTAAAAACACATGAAGTGAATTTCCAAGGAGAAAGCACATTTGCTGGAATGTTGAGTTTATGAGTCAAATGGAGTCACTCAGCAAAAATAAACAGCAGCATAATGATGATTACAAACAGCCTTATGTTTGTGTACCTCTGCCTTGCTGCAGCTCAAGGCCTTTCACAGACTGCCTTTCCAATCTCCTTCATACCTCTGCCAAAGAAAGAAGCAGAAAAGGACTAACTTCGAAGTTTGCATGTGAATAAATCACTGACATGAACCGATGACTAATTTATTTTAGGCTACATTTCAAATCAATGCCAAACTTCAAAAATCCTGACATTCGAGTTTCAGTATTACTACCTTGGACACAGGAAAATGCTTTATTTTTCTAGCTATTTCTGAAGTTCAGCATTGTTGGAAGGGAGGCTAGAAGGCACACTGCATGGTGATGTGATGTTTCATCATACCTGCCTCAGTTCAGTTCAGTTCAATCGCTGTCACATCCGACTCTTTGCGACCCTATGGACCACAGCACACCAGGCCTCCCTGTCCATCACCAACTCCTGGAGTTTACCCAAACCCATGTCCACTGAGTCAGTGATGCCATCCAACCATCTCATCCTCTGTCTTCCCCTTCTCCTCCTGCCCTCAATCTTTCCCAGCATCAGGGTCTTTTCAAATGAGTCAGCTTTTCGTATCAGGTGGCTGAAGTATTGGAGTTTCAGCTTCAACATCAGCCCTACTAATGAACACTCAGGACTGATCTCCTTTAGGATGAACTGGTTGGATCTCCCTGAAGTCCAAGGGACTCTCAAGAATCTTCTCCAACACCACAGTTCAAAAGCATCAATTCTTTGGTGATCAGCTTTCTTTATAGTCCAACTCTCACATCCATACATGACTACTGGAAAAACCATAGCCTTGACTAGATGGACCTTTGTTGGCATAGTAATGTCTCTGCTTTTTAATATGCTGTCTAGGTTGACTCATTGGAGAAGACTCTGATGCTGGGAGGGATTGGGGGCAGGAGGAGAAGGGGACGACAGAGAATGAGATGGCTGGATGGCATCACTGACTCGATGGACGTGTCTCAGTGAACTCTGGGAGTTGGTGATGGACAGGGAGGCCTGGCATGCTGCGATTCATGGGGTCACAAAGAGTCAGACACGACTGAGCACCTGATCTGATCTGAGGTTGGTCATAACTTTCCTTCCAAGGAGTATGCATCTTTTAATTTCATGGTTGCATATCTGCATCAACTCCCTATAAAACTATGCTAAAGCAAAATGAAGATACTCTTCATTTCTTCAGAAGGTATAGAGCATCAAGAACATTTTTTCCAAAATGGCTTATTTGACTCAGCAGCTTCATGAAATATGTTCATTTTATTTTAAATTCCTTGTAGCCTACAAAAGAAAAGGAATTAACAGAGATTAAGGCTGAAAGGGACATTGAAGACCTCCTTTTTAAACTCTCAGATTTCATACATTGAATCAGTCTGGTGATATTACTTGCTAAATCTCACACCTTGAGTATTTTTTTTAGAGCACTTTCAGTCATACAGAGCGTTATGCCTTTGCTCTTCTCAGCCTTGCTGAGGAGTAAAGAGGAGTGTGCTTCTCCATACAGCTGTCATTCTATTTTTCCCCTCATTCTTTGGCTTGTTCCTCTCATTTTCTATATTAGTCTTTATATAAATATCTCCTCAATTAGTAATCTAGAGAATATTTGGAAAGTCACCAAAAAACTTGAAATTCCTCAAAATTACCTCTTGATCACATTTGTCCTGGGAGCCCATCTGATCCTCTTCCTGAAGGTCTGTGGGGGAAATAATGGCTTATCTCTCAGATTAAAAACATTTGTTTTGTTTTAATTTAACAAATGCAGTGTTGTTAATCCTTCTTCAAGCATAATATATTCCCAACTTTTGATATCTTCATTGTCCCTCAACTGTCAAGCTGATCATAAACAGTGTCTCTTACCCCTAAGTGACAGTAAGACATAGAATGTTACAGAAACTGAAATAGCAAGGGTGTACTGTTCATGCTAAGTCACTTCAGTTGTGTCTGACTCTTTGATCCCATGAACTGTAGCCCGTCAGACTCCTTCATCTGTGTAATTTTCCAGGCAAGAATAGTGGAGTAGGTTGCCATTTCCTTCTCTAAGGAATCTTCTTAGGGGATCTTCCCTTCCCTACTGAAGGCTGTGAAAACAATAGGTATGAACTGAAAGAAATTCAAGTAGGAAAGGTAAATCTGATTACCTTTTGCATAATTTCCACTTTCTTTTCATATGTATAAGATGATCATTCACTTCCCCTTTAATGGTACTCAGAAAAGTGTTATTCACCCTGTGGTATCCAAAAGGATTATACTGTTTCTTCTAAAACTTGGAGTTTTTTTGTTTATGTTGTTTGTTTTGTATTATAAGTGAAATAATGATAGTTCTTCTACTCTGTTAAATCTGTACTCTGTTCAGTAACCTGTGCCTGGGATGCCATGACATTGTAGATGAGAAGCACATGGTGCAAAATTTTGTTCCAGAGGTTCTTCATATGTCTACCCTTGGGAGCTGGGATTCTTTCCAGATAGGACAATTAGTGTCAGAGGAGCGAATTCATTATCCTAGTGCTGAGTATGAATTGCACTGACTGTATCATCACAAAGATTCTTTAACAAGATAGCTATCAAGCTTTCAGAGATGAACTTGAATATACTGAGCTTCTCCGAGTGATATCCAATGACTGTGGCTTCCCATTGCTTTGTTAGCTAGCAAATGTATTGGTAGTAAGGATAAATTTTCAGCTTTGAATGATAGTCATTACTATTTTTATTATTATTTGGCTGTGCTGGGTCTTTGTTGCTGTGCATGGACTTCCTTTAGTGGTGGGGAGTGGGGACTACTTTCTAGTGGTACCTGGGCTTCTCTTATCGTGAAGCGTGGACTCTAGACATGAGGGCTTCAGTGGTTGTGGTTCCGGGCTCCAGAGTATGGACTCAGTACTTGTGGCACATGGGCTTAGTTTCTCTGTGGCATGTAGGATTTCTGGACCAGGGATCGAACCCATGTCCTCTGTATCGGCAGATGGATTCCTATCCACTGCATCACCAGGAAAGTCCCCAATAGTCATCCTTATTCACTTATGGCTATTTTCTGTTGTAGGCTTGATTTCAATACTGAGTAGCTTCTTTCTGATACATATACATCTTAGAATACTTATCTGACTCTCTTTTCCCCTCAGTACAAAGTAAAATTTTCAGTGAGAAGTGACTCTCATAATTATATCCTTCTACTCCTGTGTCTGACTCCAGAATGAACCCCACAGATGGATCATACATCACAATTTAGTGCCTTTTCAATGGAGACAAGTTTCAGAGTGTACTGTTCGACTAGACTTCAAAAGCAAAAAAAAAAAAAAAAAAAATTCTAGTGTTTTTGTATTCCCATCAAGGGCATGTAGCATACTGGTAGTGGTTTCCACTAGAGTTGATGTAAAAAATGTTAAGTGTAGCTTTTCTACAAATCTATCAGAATCTGTATATCCTATTTACCAGTATCCTTTCCCTTATTTCTGATTTTCATTAGACTCTCACATATTTTTAAATCAAAAATAATAATAAAATTATATTTCCCATAGCCTATAGGAATTTATAATATTACACATGATGATTTTTGATATTCATGTTGCAATAGGAATGTAATTGAATATCAGGATTCATGTATCAAATTAATAACTAAAATAGGTTATAATTAATACTGGGCTATTTTACTTTAGAATGTTATTCTAAACAGTTGTGGAGATTGTGAGTAGTTAATTAATAATTTGGTTGATGTCCCCTGTAGGCCAGAAATAGATATTTTTTATCCTCTGCTTCATACAGTTGTTTTTCACTCATAAGGTGTGCCAAATATTTGTGAAAATACTGTATTTTCCTTGTCCTGTATGTATTATTTCTTGGATAAGAGAAATACATTCATTTATGTATATTTGAATGTATACATACATTCATTTATGTAACAAACATACACACACACTGGTTCTTTCCTTAGCAAAAGGGTGGTCGTGTGACTTAGACCCAGGCCTCAAAGTACCCCAGACTTAACATCTTTCTTTAGTATATATAACGGAAGAAAATTTGTCTTTGAGGCTGCTTGTGTTGGGTTTCTACAAGAATAGACCCTGAGGCATAGATTTAAAAGAAATTAATTTATTTGAGAGGCTATCCAAAGAAACATTGATGGGGCACAAGGAATGATCATGAAAGGAAAAAGAATCATTTGAGGGTGTGCAAATGAGCAGGAGATTGCTTTGGGAAATGGAAGCTCAATTCCATTGAGAACTTCTTGGCAATGGTATAGAACAAACCTTGAAGTTAAGGTTGCTCCAGGGCTGTTAACTGCTCCACATTTCCAGGTTGCCCTTGCTCCAGCAGCCACAGAAGGCCCCCAGGTAGAGAGAGTGCAGATGTTTGGGATAAGAAGCCACTAGCATGCATAGAACTACAAGTGCCAAGGGACAATCGGAAAAGCACCAAGAGCATCCAATACTTTGATAAACTGGAAGGAAGAGATTCTTGGGTAACTGGTGACTATAGGACTTCAGTGTGTAGTGAACCTAACCAAGATTAAAAAGAATACATTTGAATCAGTTCTAAGGAGGTGGATGGAACTGGAGCCTATTATACAGAGTGAAGTAAGCCAGAAACAAAAACACAAATACAGTATACTAACGCATATATATGGAATTTAGAAAGATGGTAAAAATAACCCTATTTACGAGACAGCAAAAGAGACACTGATGTATAGACCAGACTTTTGGACTCTGGGACCGGGAGAGGGTGGGATGATTGGGGAGAATAGCATTGAAATATGTATAATATTATATCTGAAATGTATTAATTGTTCAAACTAATCACTGTCATGTTACAATTTGTTCATATTAGATGTTTGTAATGTTTATGATAATCAATAAAAGAGATTCTTGATAAAAAAAAAAATGAAACACAGAAAATTAGAAGCAGAAAAAAGTGGATAAAGGAGATACACAAAGAAACCAAGGTGCAATATTATTTGAGTCCTTAGCTGTTTTTCAAGATTAATCTCCAGACACCCTAGTCATGTGAAGCACTACATTCCTTTTTGCTTCCCCTTCTTAGTGTGAGTTTCTATAACTCATCACTAAAACAAATCTTAATTAATATACCCACCACTAATATAACCCACCCACTAATGATTGTTAGATCCAGGGCTTTCTAAAATCTTAATTGTATATTAAAAGAGGATAGTGAAAAAAGTTGACTTAAAACTCAACATTCAGAAAACCAAGATCATGGCATATGGTCCCATCACTTCATGGCAAATAGATGGCAAAACAACGGAAACAGTGACAGACTTAATTTTCTTGGGCTCCAAAAATCACATCAGAAGGTGACTGCAGCCATGAAATTAAAAGATGCTTGCTCCTTGGAAGAAAAGCTATAACAAACCTAGACAGCATATTAAAAAGCAGAGACATTGCTTTGCCAACAAAGGTCCATTTAGTCAAAGCTGGTTTTTCCACAGTTGTGTATGGATGTGAGAGTTGGACTATAAAGAAAGCTGAGTGCTAAAGAATTGAATCTTTTGAACTGTGGTGTTGGAGAAGACTCTTAGGAATCCCTTGGACAGCAAGGAGATCAAATCAGTCAATCCTAAAGAAAATCAACCCTGAATATTCATTGGTAGGACTGATCCTGAATGTTAGTTTCCATAGCCCATTCTTGAACTTGCTTTCTGGTAAAATAGAATTCTTGATCAGAAGGATCAAAAAGTTTTATATTCTACTTTAGTGGAATGATGAGAAATACAAGCAAAATGCTAGGTGAACACCACTGTCTAAGATAGAAAAGTACCCTAAATAATTAGTTTCCTACTCAATATTATTGAAGCTCTCTATTTCTCTTAGAAATTTTTATTTTTTCATAAAATAAATCAGTGTGTAAGTATGTCTGGAATCAGAGAAGTTGATATTCATGGAAAAATGTCATTTATTTTTCCAGTTGCTTCCAATAATATTGGACCCACACATATTCTCCATTAAATCCCCATCTCTACTTCCTTGTAGGGCACACTTCTTAACAGTGTGCCATAAAGGAATACACAACACACTACAAATGCGATTCAGGATCCTTTGGTCAAAAGTGTCTAGTTCCTTTTCACACCCTCAGGTATTTAAGTCATGCTTGGTTCACCATTTTTTAGCACTGGCTATTGAATCCCAGTGCCTGTTCTCAATGAGGCAAGTTTGATAAGAGCAATCCTTCTTTTTTCTGATTGGTACTAGTTAATTCCCTATATTTTGAGTTCTAGAAAATAAAAACAACTACCTCAGCCTACTTTTACATAAGATAAGGGATTTATTGTAGCAAGAGTTATACAATGTAGTACATGAGTAATTATTACATCTAGATTGAACTGTAGTATGATAAGTATTTAAGAAATCCTACCTGAAAGAGAAATTCCCAAGATGAATAGGAGATTTTCAATTTGAACCCTAGACTTCTTTTACCAAGCATTCTGCTTTTGCTTATGCCAGAGAAACAGGATCTTAGATCATTTTTTTTTTTTTTTTCTGTCTCTAGGGGTTTTCCTGACCAACTGAACTGAAAGATCTGAGTTAGAAAGAGCAAGCTTGCCTTCATAATGAGTAGGTTTATGTTAGATGAAGCAGTCACAAACTCCTCATGACTGGTCTAGTGGTTGTTGTTGTTGCTGTTTTGGCAAAAAAGATTTTAAAGTTATTCATGTAGTTTTTCCTGTTTACTTTCCTTTTATGCCTCCTATTGAATATAGGTAAATCACTTTATTTTGTCTTCATTATTTTCAAATCATGAAGTGAATAATATTTGACATGGAGAAAAATAGGTTTATCATAGATTGTTTCTACACCTGTAAAAATTGCAGTTATTTTAATATGAAGGAAATTCTGAAAATTATGTAGTGGTAAGAAGCAGAAAGATAGAGCAGGGATTTCCAAAACCCTATTCTTCCATAAAAAGTGATCACCTTTATAGTTTTATCAAATGATTTTAAAAAAGTAATAGTTATAAATAATTAGAATGTTTCATAAGAAAGGGGAAAATTACCTTAGAAGTATAAAGAAAGCTGAGCACTGAAGAATTGATGCTTTTGAACTGTGGTGTTGGAGAAGACTCTTGAGAGTCCTTTGGACTACAGGGAGATCCAACCAGTCATCCTAAAGGAAATCAGTTCTGAATATTCACTGGGAGGACTGATGCTGAAGCTGAAACTCCTATATGTTGGCCACCTGATGCGAAGAACTGACTCATTGGAAAAGACCCTGATACTGGGCAAGATTGAAGGCAGGAAGAGAAGTGGACAAGAGAGGATGAGATGGTTGGATGGCATCACTGATTTGATGGACAGGAGTTTGAGCAAGCTTCATGAGTTGATGATGGACAGAGAAGCCTAGTGTGCTGCAGTCCATGGGGTTGCAAAATATCGCACGATGACTGAGCGAATGAACTGACTGACTCACTTAGAAACTGGCAGCTAGGAGTTCTCAATAAGGATGTTGTGTTTCTAATTGATATTTATGGAGTATAAATAACACTCAAAAAAGTCACTCTGTAATAATGATGGAATAAGACAGGGACACGTACCCTAAGCAAGCAAAACTTGAATAGTAATAGCACTAGTAAGCCTCCTTCTGGCTAAATTTCAGTGGTTATTATTTCTCTACCCTTGGCAACTATATTTCTCCTTTAATTGTCAGGCTTCTTAGATAAAAAATTACTGAGATAACCAAGATGCACACTGTCTTTACTTCCTGATGGCACTCAATCTAAGTTAACACCTGCTTCCCTACATTAGGTTTCCCTGGTGCCTCAAATAGTAAAGCGTCTGCCTGCAATGTGGGAGACCTGGGTTCAGTTGTTGGGTCAGCAGGATCCCCTGGAGAAGGAAATGGCAACCCACTCCAGTGCTCTTGCCTGGAAAATCCCATAGACAGAGGAACCTGGTAGGTTACGGTCCATGGGGTCGCAAAGAGTCGGACATGGCTGAGCGACTTCACGTTCCCTACATTTGCCTTAAAATTACCCAGAATAAGGACAAACACTGTAATATACCCCTTCAAACTCCTTGGTGCTGGGATTCCCATGGTTCCTCTGGTACACGCTCTCAGTCACTGCAGAAAGCTAAATAAACCTAAACTGTATGATGGCAGGTTTCTAGTTGTCTTTGATCAGTTGACTTCGTTATTGGGATTATGGCAAAAATGGATGATCTAAATTGTCTCCATAAAGTTTAATTTAGAGTGTAGTCTGAAATTATAGGCTAAGGTTATGATTTGGTTCCTTATTAAAAATGAAGTTCGGATGGTATTAATAGAAGGAACTCCAGCAGCGTTGAGTTAAATTTTCTATGCAGCGAGAGAAATTTGAAGTGTAGAAATCCTCCTGCTAACTGCTAAGTCGCTTCAGTCGTGTCCAACTCTGTGCGACCCCATAGAAGGAAGCCCACCAGGCTCCCCCGTCCCTGGGATTCTCCAGGCAAGAACACTGGAGTGGGTTGCCATTTCCTTCCCCAATGCATGAAAGTGAAAAATGAAAGTGAAGTCGCTCAGTCGTGTCCGACTCTTAGCGACCCCATGGACTGGAGCCTACCAGGATCCTCCGTCCATGGGATTTTCCAGGCAAAAGTACTGGGGTGGGGTGCCAAAATCCTCCTGCTGCTGCTGCTGCTGTAAGTCGCTCAGTCGTGTCCGACCTGTGCGACCCGCGGAAGCTCACCAGGCTCCCCGTCCTGGGATCCCAGGAAGAGGGGGTTGCCATCCTCTCCAATGAATGAAAGGAAAGTGAAGTGAAGTCGCTAGTCAGGTCCGACTAGCGACCCCATGGACTGGAGCCTACCAGTATCCTCTGTCCATGGGATTTTCCAGGCAAAAGTACTGGGGTGGGGTGCCATTGCCTTCCCCGATAAATCCTCCTAGGTTTCTCTAATTAATACCAAAATTAGTATCAAGTTTGCCATAATGGAAGTATTTTCTCACCTTTGCTACAAGTTTGAGCATTGATTCTTTTTTTTTTTTAATTAGGGGGAAAAAAATCATGAAATCTCTAGAGGGGCAAGAATAATAAAGGCCATGGAGATTTAACCTTTCAAACTTTCCCCTTCCCTGAATGCCATACCCTATTAGTTTATTTTCATTTTAAACATTTCAATCAGTTCAATTCAGCAAATACATACTGAATGACTTCTGTATGTCTGGTACTATACTAGTGTTGAAAGTGTTAGTTGCTCAGTCATGTCTGACTCTGCGACCCCATGGACTGTAGGCTGCCAAGCTCCTTTGTCCATGGCATTCTCCAGGCAAGGATACTGGAATGGGTAGGCAAGGATACTGGAATGGGCAGTCATTTCCTTCTTCAAGGAATCTTCCCAACCCAGGAACTGAACCTGGATCTCCCACATTGCAGGCAGATTCTTTACTATACGAACCACCAGGGAAGTGGCTGAAGGATATTCCACCATGAGCAGATACCATTTCAGAGCTTCAGAGAGTTCACAGGTTAATAGGAGGTAAGATAGGAACTAAAATAAATATGAATAATTTTGCACATAAATTCAGTGAAATTTTAAACCCTGAGATAGTCTGATTTTCACAGAGCTTTGGCAAAATAATTATATAATTGTAGCTTTCACTTTTTTCTCTTAAATGTCATTTTCATGAAATGAATAACACAATTGCACATAATGAAAGGAGATAATTGTTAAACGTCATCAGGTGTTTTATATTTTACATGCCAAGATCCTGGATTGTTTCTAAAGAGAAAATTAGTGTTTTGACCGTTATCCACAATTTGAGGGTATAATTATAGAAGATTGTAGGGTATTTTATTCTAAGATTCACCTGAAGACACTGGTTGCAAAACTCTATTTGAATGTTTTCCCTTACAGCCTTACACAGTGCCTCAAAAAAGAGTTTGTATTTGGGGTTTTCTTTAGAAGAAAATAAAAAATCTATTAGCTTTCTGAACATATAAGCTTATATACTTGGAAACTGAATTCCAAGTCCTCCACAACAGTGTCTGGCTGACATCTAGAAATGCCATCTCGTGGGGATAGGATTTATCCAGATCATTGAGGGGAAGAAGTAGCACCCTGTCAAACACGGGGAATAATAAAATGGGTTATCCTCTCATGCTAATTTCTCATGAAGTGAGTAAACTAAATATACAATAAGTGCATATTGTTCTTATTGTAGAAATATGTTTTAACTTCTTTCCTTGGTGGGTCCTTTAGAAAATACAAATTTACCGTTCCAAGCTATTATATGTGAAATTTTCTTTTAATCATCTTTTAATAGAATTGGCATTATTATCTAATACAGCTAGGTATAAGTACTTACAGATATTTGTCAAATGTTTAGTATGAGACCTGGACCATTACAAATGTATCTCACACACAAAAAAGTAATTTTCATTTGCTTCCCAAATGACAGTGTGGTTATTAGACTCCATCTCTAAAATGCCTACAAGCAAACTTAATTAGTCAGTTAAATGAAACTGTCAAAAATTTAAGAAACATTTTTATAGTAAATTATAGCCCTAGGTATTTCTTAATTTGCTTTGTGTAACTTCAACTGGAAAGTATGTTTATAATATTCTATTTGTTCAGCATGGATGAAGGTCACTTCACATTTACT
This sequence comes from Tragelaphus eurycerus, assembly GCA_935064755.1. Taxonomy (NCBI): domain Eukaryota; kingdom Metazoa; phylum Chordata; class Mammalia; order Artiodactyla; family Bovidae; genus Tragelaphus; species Tragelaphus eurycerus. Next base: position 5,091,704 of record CAKXYN010000015.1, read on the forward strand.
TTCATCTTCAAATCGCCTGGCCATTTCACAGCTGTTTGAATTTTAATAAGAGGGAACCAGTTTGGAGGATTCAGAGAGAACAAAAAAGAAAAAAATAATAATACCATTTGGTATTTATGAGGTTTATCATAATTCTGCTCTTGGAAACTATGGAACAAGGCTGATGTTTTTGTTTCAAGTCATAAGTTATGGAAATTAATTCTACAGACAGAATTAATAGGTGTAAAATTATGGTAATTATAGTCATGGTAACCAGATATCTTTATGCATTAAAAGCCAGTTCTTGTACCGTGGGTCAGAAATGGTATCACAAAATCGTAGCCCTCGATTAAATAAACCCTTTTATGTAGTATATTTAAGTGTTGTACTAAAATCATTCAGAATGCTCCTCTATTAAAGAAGGATAATCTCCTTCCACCAAAAGAAAAGCTAGAAATAAATGAAAAGCTAGAATGAGTCCAGTAGACAACCACATGTGCAATTAGAAAGACCTATTCATCTTCATGGCTTTTCATCATTTAATTTTTTTATATATATACAGAGTCAGGAGCTTGAAAATCTTTCATCATTTTCTTTGAAGTTTTTATTTTAAGATAACAGATATAGAATGCACTCGAACATTTTTCAGTCAGGTTCTTTGCTTTGACATCAAACCTCTTTGTGCCTTTTATTTTCCTCTTTAAAGTAAAAGTTTTGAGATTGAAGAAGAAACTGAGAAAACAATATATATATATATGAAAGAACAATGATGAAAATTAATTATTCCCAGGGAGAAAACAATATTTGATACAGAAGTAAGCACATAAACATCTGTTTCAATAGCAACACTGTATCTATTTAGGCAGCAGACATGTAGCATAAACAAGTTGTTGTTTAGTTGCTAAGACATGTCTGACTCTTTTGTGACCCCTTGCAGTATAGTGCAGAAACCCGATATTTGAGTAAAAAGTAAAATGTAATTAATGATCATTTTTCCTTACTGTCTTTATGTAAAGTAGACTGAAGTTAAAACTGCCTGTTTTTAGTAAAACAGTGACCTTCTTGTTATTTTTTTCTTTCTGAAAAGTTCATGAAGTTTATTTTTTGAGGTACAGCAAAATAATCCAATGTCTTCTCAGGTGGCTCAGTGGTAAAGAATCCACTTGCCAATACAGGAGACATAGCTTCTGTACCAGGGTTGAGAGGATCCCCTGGAGAAGGAAATGACAACCTACTCGAATATTCTTGCCTGGTAAATGCCAGGGGCAAAGGAGTCTGGTGGGCTACAGTCTATGGGGTTGCAGAGTTGGACACACCTTAGCGACTCAAGAACAAGAGCCAAATATACAGTTTGATTCTTTTTTTAAAAAATAAATGACCTTGAAACCTAATCAGGTCAGTTCAGTTGCTCAGTCATGTCTGACTGTGACCCCAAGGACTGCAGCACACCAGGCTTCCCTATCCATCACCAACTCCCGGAGCCTACTCAAACTCATGTCCATCGTGTCAGTGATGTCATCCAACCATCTCATCCTCTGTCATCCCCTTCTTCTTATGCCTTCAATCTTGCCCAGCATCAGGGTCTTTTCCAATGAGTCAGTTCTTTGCATCAGACGACCAAAGTATTGGAATTTCAGCATCAGTCTTTCCAATGAATATGCAGGACTGATTTCCTTTAGAATGGACTGGTTGGATCTCCTTGCAGTCCAAGAGAATCTCAAAAGTCTTCTCCAACACCACAGAACAAAAACATGAATTCTTCAGAGCTCAGCTTTTTTTTTTTTTTTAAATTTTTTAAAAAATTTTATTTTATTTAACTTTACAATATTGTATTGGTTTTGCCATACATCAAAATGAATCTGCCACAGGTATACATGTGTTCCCCATCCTGAACCCTCCTCCCCTCCTCCCTCCCCATACCATCCCTCTGGGTCGTCCCAGTGCACCAGCCCCAAGCATCCAGTACCGTGCATCAAACCTGGACTGGCGACTCATTTCATATATGATATTATACATATTTCAAGGCCATTCTCTTAAATCATCCTTCATTATAGTCAAACTCTCATCCATACATGACTACTGGAAAAACCATAGCTTTGACCAGATTGACCTTTGTTGGCAAAGTAATGTCTCTGCTTTTTAATATGTTGTCTAGGTTGATCATAGCTTTTCTTCCAAGGAGCAGGTGTCTTTTAATGTCATGGCTGCAATCACCATCTACAATGATTTTGGAGCCCCCCAAAATAAAGTCTGTCACTTTTCCCATTGTTTCCCCATCTATTTTCCATGAAGCGATGGGACTGGATGCCATGATCTTAGTTTTCTGAATGTTGAGCTTTAAGCCAACTTTTTCACTCTCGTCGTTCACTTTCATCAAGAGGCTCTAGTCCTTTTTCACTTTCTGCCATAAGGGTGGTGTCATCTGCATGTCTGAGGTTATTGATATTTCTCCCGGCAATCTTGATTCCAGCTTGTGCTTCATCCAGCCTGGCATTTCTCATGATGTATTCTGCATATAGGTTAAATAAGCAGGGTGACAGTATACAGCCTGGACGGACTCCTTTCCTGCTTAAAGAGATGTAAACTAAGCACTTCTCCCTCTCGTATCTTGTTTTATCCACAAAGTACCCTGACCACTTAAAACTCATTTTAGAATGTCTAAAGTTTAGAAACAAAAGAAAAATATCTCTGAATTTGGACTTCTAAGACCTGGGTTTAAGAATGGAATCCCCTTTTCCTAGTCATGATGCCATTCTCATCTCTATTTTTCTGTGTCTTTGATTTTTAGTATTTTTATTTTTGAAATATGTTTGCTGATACTTCTGTTACAAGCTGTTGTGAAAATCAGATTAAAGGAGCAGTGAACTATAGCTACTTTGTAAAATTTAAAAACTTTTTCAGAAATCTTCTGAATTGGGTTTTATGTTTCTAATTATCAGAGTTTTTGAATATCTTGATATGATTGTCTAATGGAAGTCATGGAATATGAACTTTCTTATAAAATAGGAGATATAGTCACTCTTGAAAATACTATTATTATAAAAGATAATCTCTGCTGTTCAGTCACTAAGTCATGTCCGACTCTTTGCAACCCCATGAACTGCAGCATGCCAGGCTACCCTCTTCTTCCCTGTCTCCTAGAGTTTGTTCCAACTCATGTCCATTAAGTTGGTGATGAAATCCAACCATCTCATCCTCTGTTACCCCTTCTCCTGCCCTCAACTTTCCCAGCATCAGGGTCTTTTCCATTGAGTTGGCTCTTCACATCAGGTGGCCAAAGTATTGAAGATTTTGCTTCAGCATCAGTCCTTTCAATGA